>OX352772.1:76767848-78088914 GCA_947095535.1 Poecilobothrus nobilitatus | reverse complement strand
GTTTTTTTCGTATTGCCATTTACCAGTAATATCTATAATAATAATTTAGTAGTTTTCAGCCATACACTACGTATTATGAATTCCGTTTCAAGCTTTGAACACTAGTAACTAAATATTTGTTACGAGTTTTCTACTATAAAACGTATACATAATATTAATGATAAAACATAAAGAACACATTTCATATTTACGATACAGGAGTATGGTACCTACGATAGTCGGTAGCAGTGATGCCAGATCTTAAATAGAAGATTATACTATTTTTAAAAGTAGCATATTTTATGCTTTTTTTTTAATTGTGCTGATATTAGAAAATATCATAATTCATATAAAAAACGAATTATTTTTACTATTTTTAATTTATTTATACAAATTCATGAATATAATATAATAATATAATTTAAATTACATAATTTAATATTTTACATTTAAAAATTATCCAAATCAGATACAATATTTTGAAGAATATTGAATTATCATCATTCACTTATCTCAGAATCTTGATTTTGTGTCTGAAAATTTTATTTGTAAATAGATGCGTCCATACGTCGAATTAATTCTCTCGTACTTCGAAATTGTGGAAACATTCGCCCTTTAATTTTAAATAAGACTTAATAATTATTAATGAATTGAAAAGTTTAAGACCTGTTCTATTACGTGCTTTTGTTTTATGAATATTCATAATGCAGAGTATTCTACTTCGGCATTCGAAAAAGGTAATACGAAAAAACTTAACGCAAACAATGCCAGTTCTCTAAAAATGGTATGCCCATTCGCATTTTCATAATTTAAAACTTCAGACCAAAATTTTACGTGATTATTTTCTGACCATTTAATAAAGGAAAAACGGTCAAACTGTTGCAAAATTTTATATTTAAGTTCAATATCATTTCCATAAATATTCAATAAAGTTGTGAATTGATTTTTTGTATCTACATAATTTAATATAATACTTTCAGGCTTAAAACATTTTATATTATTAAAAATTTTAATATTTTTTAGTAGGCGTTGTCGTAACTCATTTGCTAGTTTAATCAAAAATTGTTTGCATTGACACCTAATTTCTTCTTGTTCATCATTTGTAAGGCTTTTTAAACGAAGCTCTGCATTATAACCGAGATATGTCTGTTCCAAAAACAAGTTTTCATTTAAATCAGAATAAAGTGGGTCAAAATTTGGTGTATCTTTACTAATTAGTTTAAAAACGATGAATTTTATAAAATAAATAAGGTAATGTACTATTTTAGTTATATCTGCAACCCTGCTTTGGAAAAGGTTGTTGACTTTATCAACCTCCACTAAAACCGATTTCAAAAATTCCAGATATGTTAAATTTTTTTCTTTTTGGTAATTTTATATAAAACATTTGCCTTATGACTACCATTTTTATAAAATTGAAATAAGAACTTAATTCTAGCCACTAGTTTGAAATTATGTCAACTGCTGGCAAAATAGATAGCCATCGAGTGTCACAAGCTCTTAGTAATTTTAAATTTTTTTTCATCGTCATTTATTAATTGGTACAATGTTCTATTTATATTCTATTCAATATTCATTTTGTCGAACACTAGATTTGCTAAACCAATTATAAGTCTCTTCTATTAGATATTCTATATCATTTGCAATGCAATACTTGGATGCACTGGTAACTGCTAATTGTATTGAATGACAAATGCGCAGAATTAAGATAATTTTTGGATTTTCTTCCTTAAGTTTCTTAAAAACTCCATTGTTAACACCAACCATAACTTTAACATTGTACCTAACCCACATAAGTTTTTAATATCCAAATTAAAATATTTCAGTACTTCTTTAATGGCAGAAACAATACACTCAGCGTTACCCTTCTCTAATTCTATTAATTTTAAAAATATATTTGAAATATTTTGAGATTGTTTGCTATAGTATCGAATTACAACTCCTAAATATTTTTTTATTGAAATGTTGACCCATCTATTATCAAACTATATGGTGAGTCAGAAATTTCCTCAACAATACATTTTATAAAATAGTCTGAAATTGTATTAATAACTGCTGTTCATTTGGTTCTGTTTAATTTCATTTCTAAAACTTTGTTGTCTCACGATAAGATAACTTTTTGGCACGAAATGTAATGATTAGAAGTAGAAATAGATGTGTGACATGCAATGAATAGGGCTGATATAATTTCATTTCTTTTAACTTTTTCATTTTTATTTATATTGAGACAGCGATCAATTTTTTTAGTAATACATAAAGTTTTTGTATTCAAAAGATGTTTTTGAGATTTCATATGAAGTTTTATAACTGACAATTTCGGTACAAGTGGACAGTTGCAGTTTTTACATTTTGCTTGCATTTTTTATTATCTGCTTCTCCAGTAACTATAACTTCTAACCAATCTTTATAATCAGGTAGACCATAAAAATATTGCATGTTTAGGCCTAAAAATAAGGAGAAATTTAATACACACACAACATATACAAATGTAAAATATTCCTAATGATGAAATTGAAAGAAATTATTATAAATAATTGATGTTAGGAAACAGATAAAATAAGATCAAAAATGAAAAATAAATTGGTAAAGAAATAGATTGATTGGTTAAAATACATTGGTTAGGTATATTTCTGTGGCTAAAATATAAAAACGCTTAAGTCGACATAAGAAAAAAAAACAAGTAATTAACACCATCGTATTCCCAATATAAAAATCGCTTATCTGACAAAATCCTGTACCATTTCAGCAATTTGATGAAAACTAAAACGCTTAAGTTGGTGATGATATGGTTTTACACTTGATGTAAACACTTAACTTACTTAAGAAATAAAAAAATAAGGTTTTTTTTAAATTAAAATAGCTTAAGTAAATTTAAGAGATTTTTAAGTAAAAAAATAATTTTATGATTTGTAATATTACACATAATACTAAAACAGCTTACCTCAAGTTAAATCATTTTATCATATATCTTTTAATAGGATAGTATATCTTAAATCGACATAAGTGTTTACATTCAGTTTATTTTTTTAAATTTTGATTCAATTATGTCAGTTAAGCGTATACATAAAAATTGTAACGGGATCGTAACTGAATACAAATTGTAATAAAGCGATTATATTAAGTGTATGAATAGTTTTTGTTATGAAATATGACAAAGCGAATCGTTTATTATTTTGAACGATATAATTTTTAAGTGCATAAAATAAAAATTTAAAGAATACAAGTGTTAAAAAAATATTATATAACTTTAATATTATTATAATAAAATTTATTGAGACAGTGCTATAATAATTAAAAACTATTGCAAATATCATCGCGAGGTATTAAAATGGTAGAATTAGCACAAGATTTAAATAGCTCTAGCGGAAGATTTTGTGGTAAGTTTTAATTTGTTAACTGGTTTATTTGATTTAAAAAAAGAAATAATTGTAAAAAGAAATTTTTATTCTTAATAATATTAAAATTTTTGTTTTATTTAATATTATATTCAAAAGAAGTTAAAAAAATTGTAACAACAACAACTTTTGCTAAAAGTGACGATAACAACAGCTATAATAATATTGAGAATGTTGATTTTGAATCGACCATTAGTTCAGATTTTGACTCTGATAATTTCGTAGCTGATCCAGATTTTGTTATTCCTGAGTGTGAAAATTTATCACTTTTAGGAGAGCAAATTGAAAGAGAATTATTAAATTCTTTATCATGTTGAACTAGAAAACACATCTCCGAAACAAAAAAAAAAATAAAAAAATGTGATTCCCAACAGATTAGAACAAAAAAAAAAATACTGGTCAATCATATGTAACAAAATCAAAAAAAGTGCCTGCTAGGAAATTTATTCCACTAATAAATAATAGAGATAAACTCTCTATTTGTGAACAACAAAAACTGTTTGATAGCTATTGGAAATTGGGTTCATATAACCAACGAATTCGTTTTATTAGTTCTTTAATAATTATTGAAGATACTAAAACAGAAACAAAAATAAAACACCTCTCTAAACCAAGACCACGTCTACATCACTTAAGATATCAAGTACACATTGAAAATAGAATACTTAAAATCTGTCAACGTTGTTTCAGACAGTGCTTTTACGAAACAGAGACCTTTTTAAAAAGTGTGGTGCAAAACAAATTGTCGAACCCAAACCTAGAAACTAAAGACCATAGAGGCGGAACTAATATGATTAAAATTTCTGATATAATTATTGATAAAGTAAAATTGCATATAAACAGCTTTCCTTTGTATGAGAGCCATTATACAAGAAGGGATACAAGTTTGAGATATCTTCATGCCAATTTATCAATTACAAAAATGTAAAATCTTTTTCTTGTATCCTGAAATTAAAATAGCCTTATTAAATATATTGCGATTTTTAAAAGTGAGTATTATAGGTGATTTTATACGTTTTTTTTCTTTATAAAATTTCCTAATTTCAAATTTAATGTTTTTTATTGCATTTTAATATCTATGAAAATTAAATTCAAAAAATCTCAATTAGATAGCTATAGTAGATATGATTTACTTAAATCTAAAATTGATGTAGCGAAGCGAAGCGATGTGTCTACAATTCAGCTGCTAGAAAATGAATTATCTGAACATCACAGAAAATCGGACTTTGCATATGAAGTAAAAAAAAGTGATAAGCTACTCTCATTATCAAATAAATCTATTCGAACTTTCACTTTTAATTTGCAACAATGTTTGCCAACCCCTCTTCTTCATACATGAACATCATTTTATAAAAGACAGCTATGGACTTACAATCTTACCATACATGATTGCTTAACTAACAGTCCTTATTGCTATATGTGGCATGAAGGAATTGCCAAAAGAGGAAGAAATGATATCGCTTCTTGCCTATTAAAACATTTACAGTATATAGATAAGCATGAGCAAGTAAACCACTTGTAAACCACTCAAAATTTATGTGGAGGTATTGTAGTGAAAATTCAACACAATTTATTTGGAAAGAAATAAGATGGCTTCGTTATACCAAAGAAAATGTTGGTAAAATTCAATACAAAAATAGTTTAAACGAAAGCGATTTATACGAAATACTTAATATACAGAAAAGGGGGGTAAGCAAAGCTAAAGTCGAACATATTCCTGTTACTGAGGAAAAAAATAAAATTAGTTTTAAGAAAAAAAAGTCCTTCAATCTATTCTTCCTTTAATAGACCCGTCTTTTCATTATTTTTATGAAAGCCTTGAAACTGATGAATTTCCAGACATACATCCGGATTTGATTTTGAAGAAATGGATCATTAAGTTCTTTAAAAAAATAAATAAAATAAAATAAAAACATGGTTTTCAACAAATTTTTGTTTATTTCAATGAAATATGAATTTTTTTTTTATTATAATAGCTTAAGTAGTTTTAAGCTTTGAAGTAAGTATTCCTTTAAGTTTTTCATAATGTTTTATCTGAAATAATAATTTTGAAGTGAATAAATTATTTATATTAAAATCGCTTATGTTTTATTTTCTCAAAAACCTTGAAGTATGTTATAATTTGAATAAAGGAGTGTATGTAATCTTCTAAAATAAATAATAATGAACTTAAAAAACAATAACTTAATTTTTTATCTCTACATATATTTTTCAGAAATTCATTTAAAACTTTAAAAAGCCGGAATGAAAATTTTACTATTTCGACTTAAACGGTTTTAAATAATAAATTTTATATATAACATACATAGATTTTATTATAGATATAATATTATTAGATAACATACATGTATTTTAGATAACATACATAGATACATAATAATATTAGATTTATTTTTATAGATATAATATTATTAGATAACATACATGTATTTTAGATAACATACATAATAATATTAGATTTATTTTTCATCATTAACATACAATACTTTGTCTTTAAGTTTACAAAAGTATATGTATATTGTATACATTGTATACATTGTATACATTGTATACATATAATATGCATATATTTAATTTCAAATTAAAATTTTATACCTACGTTTTTATTGAATTCATTTTATTTCCCTTTTATATTATAATAACATTTACAAAATTAACCACCGTCAATTGACATTTGACAAACACCGTGGTTCACGCCAACTAATTTAAAAATTTAAAAACAGAATGCAAATGCAACAAAATACAAAACAAACTTTATTTTGTTGGCTGCGTTGATACAAAATCAGAAAAAAGAAAGTGTAATGTAGAATTTAAGTTTAAGGTAAGGTAGAGAAATTTAATAATAAAGTAGTTCATTAATCATAGATGAAAATAGGTGTCGTTTAAAATAATGTGACTGATACAAAAAAATATGCTGAAAACATGCTTCTTTATATAGATTATGCTTTTTTTTCGGCATAATTAATAAAAAATAATATGCTTTTTTAAAAAAAATATGCTAAAAACGCATAAAATATGACCATATGGCATCACTGGTCGGTAGTAGTAACAAAATGCACACAACAGAATAACAAAAAAAAAACACAAAATTATAGGAGACATTCTCACTTACTCTTTTTAAAATTGTGTATTTTTTTTCCTCTCGAGCCTCGAGTCTCGACTCGACTCGACTTGACCTCAACGGCTCAACTATTATTTGTCTATATGTATGTAATGTATGCAAGTATAAAGAAAAAAATTTCAAAATTGATAAAAACCATCATTTACCACAATATGTATTGAAATTTTAAATAATGATGAATGATATTGATCTGATAATAATAAAAATAAAAAATAAAAATAAAATATTAATAATCAATATGTATTTAACGAGACTCACATCAATTATCAGGCCATGAAGTGCAGAGAGTAAAAGCTTAATAGTGGGCCAGCTTTTAACAAATATGCATGTAGCGAGACTCACATCAATTATCAGGCCATGAAGTGCAGAGAGTAAAAGCTTAATAAGGGGCCAGCTTTTAACAAATTTACACGTAGTCTTATGGAAAAAAATAGGGGGCCGACTATAAATCTTGAAATAACACAAAAACTATTTACTTTATTCAATGTGGTCCAAAGCGAAAATTAAAGTCGCATCTTTTTTACATAATTCATTAAAGAAAAATATTTGAATATATAATGTTTTCATTCATAAATATGCTTTTAAAAAATTGTCTTCCTTTAAATTTTTTATTTTAAAAGCTTCTTAAAGTTCTTAAGATATGAGTCTCGTGAAAGTCGATGAGAGTGTTTTTATAGTACACTACCGGTAACAAAAAAAAGTGTAGAAATGAAATTTTAATGACAATTTTGATTTAAATTTAACTTAGTAAAAATTTTTATTAAATTTTACAAATAAAAAATTATTGACTGAAATATAAGTTATTGTGAAATAAGCAATAATTAAATAATATTTATATAAGTAATCATTTATAATATCTAAAAAATTTTCCCATTTCCACACCACCTTTGAGGTAAGGAATATGGAGCGTTTTTTTTGAAGTGGTATCCGCAATAGGCCTAATCCATTGAATTCTAAAAAAAAAACAGCGTAATATTTATGAATAAATAATAAATAGAAACAAAAATATTAATAAAAACAATAAATAAAAAGAATATCACAAAATTAAAAATTAACAAAATATCACGAAATTAAAAATTAAAAAATATCACGAAATTAAAAAATATCACAAAAAACTATATAACCCTTCTTAATTTTGAAATATTTTTAATTTGCGGTTTTGTCTATTAGATTTGAATATGTCAATTTCCCGTTTTGTGTAATTATTTAATAAAATATTTGCAAATGTTTTACTTATTTCAAAAAAAATATTGCGGCTACTATTGCCGCATTTACACGTCGATTCCAAATCAATGTCATTCATGCCCAAACAAAGACTATTTAACGTCAGTTCAATTAGTATTCTTTTTTGATTACTTTGCTCAAAGAAATTTTTTTTAAATTTGTTTCCCGTAAAATCTCCTGAAAAATCGCTGTCATATGAAATAAAACATAATTTGTCTGATCTGTCGGTAAAGAAAGACCCCCTCTGTTAAGTTCCTCAAAGTAAAATGAACCTGCAGTTCCGCGATTTTTCAGGAATAATGATTTGCAATCGACGCATTTTATATTTTTTTCCAAAGTATGTGAGGCATATCTTCCAGCGTACAAATTGGAATCTGAATTAAAATTTACCGTGAACAAGTAATATGTAATGGAAATTTGATCAAAAGGTTCTAAGTTAATTTGCTGTTCTAAAGAATTCTCCCCAACTGAATGAATTAAAACCGCATTTTCTTTATTAAATTTTTTATTAATTTGGTGAATTCGGATTTTTTTTCAGACTCTAATACTTCTGTATATGAAACGTTGTAATTGCACCCAGCTAAGGAACGATATAAACGGAATCTATTTTCTAAAGAATCAGTTTGAAATTTGCCTAATAAAACATAGTCGATTTGAAGCTCCGTTAAGGATAGATGAACTAAATCTATTAATGTTTTAGTAGTGAATACTAAAGCATTGAAAGTGTCTTTTGAAAATCTATTTTTATTATCATTTGTATTCCAAACTGATAACCACTCACAAAACTCTTTTAGAAAATTGAGACGAATATCTGTTGTCTCTTTAATTGGTTTACCCCAATCATTTTTAGTTTTAATACCCTGGAAATTATCACGAGTGTTGCATATATCCCACCATTTTCGAATAATATCACAGAAATCAGCAGTAGAGTGCATTTCTTCAAATTCTTTTAAAGAAGTAATTGTAGAATGGGGAAATATATTATCTACTAAGGAAACATTTTGTTTTTGAAAATTTGTTGGTTCTAAAGTTTTCTTATTTAATTTAAAGGCTTTTTTAATGTGTAAATTTTCTTCTTTTTGATATAAGTCCGTGAAATGCGAAAAATGGGCTTTGGTTTCAAAATCTGAAAAATGTAAACATTTCTGTGGTGCACAAAGCCAATTATTACGAACATTTTTGAATAGATGGAGTATCGCACGTATGAATCTGTGTCAAACTGTAAATATATATTTCCGATACCATTTGGGTTAGGAAAATAATTTTGATTTTGTAAACCCAAATTTTTATATTTTGATTAATTTTGTGATTATCAGTTATAATCACAAGAACGCGGAAACCTTTACTTTGAACCAATTCAATTACAGCATTTGTGGTATCAGTTAGATATTACCCTGATGGCCGAAGAACTGGAATTAGGCGGACAATTTCTTTGAAATTTCCGAAAACTGACTTAATCATAAAGGCCATAATTGTTCTAGCAGCTTCCGTTGAATTATTATCAGCCATTCCTACATTGCTCGCTTTATATTGCAGGCCTTGACTTACATAAATTTCGTCAATTAAGATGGCCACAAATTTTTCACGTTCCGTTAAGGATTCGGAAGCTACAGTCAAATAATTGCTATCGCTTTCATTATTTTTACAATTATGTGTTATGTGCAATTGAGAAGATATTTTTAAAAGATGTCTACTGCTTGGAAGATTAAAATATTGAGAAATAATTGAATAAATAGCTCTAGAATGAGCAAAAATTAAAAAAGACATTACCATGGTACTACAACTATATCGGGGTTGTTTTGAGTTTGTAAGCTGAATTTGGTCAATAATAATATTTAATTTCTCTCGTTTTTCAGAATTATCCTCATATTTTAAATAAGCTTCTAGAAGAGAGTAAACTTGTTCTAGAAGTAGGTAAGTTTTATAAGAATCGGATAATTCTTCATTATTGAAAAACGATATTAAATTCCGTAGCTGAGACCAAAATACAAGTTTCATATTTTGTGATAAAATATTTATAAACTTTTTGGCTGGTTCTTTTATAGAGCCTGAAAAGCAAGTAACTAATAAATTATTATCAATGATAATTCTAAATTTAAAATTGCAACCGAAATAATTATCATTTTGTAAAAAATATAAAATAATATTAGTTTCTTTTTTATATACAGACCAGCCATTCACATTGATTATTTTATCAATATTTGAAACTAAATTAGTAAAACTTAAAATTAAATCACTATCGTGAGAAGTGTTTGCATTATTATTTGATAAAGCTACCGGATAATTGGGGAAAATACTTGGAACAGCATCTGGCAATAAGTGGTGCCGTTTACCAATATTAGAAAAACACGATTCTGCGAAATGCAGAGAACATATGTAACTACATACCGAAGGTTGCCAATTTGGTTTGGATATTGCTTTTATCCACAATGTTCTATAAGGTTCTTTGTTGGGAAATTGAAAAGCTGGAACCTTTTTCACACTAGGAAAATAATTGGATCTACATCCAGACACCGAACATTTTCGAACCATTACAGAATATATTAAAAAAGCTTGTATGTATAAAAAATTAAAAAGGGCTATATACAAAAAAAGATTTTGACAAAAAGAAAATATAACAACTTATAGAAAATAAAAAAACTGTAAATACAAAATTATAAAACTAATTTAACAAAAAAAAAAAAACAAAACAAAAGAAAACTAATTATAGTAAGTAATAACTAATTAATTATATCTTATAAAAAAAAATTTAAAATTTATTATAACTCCTACTCCACTACTTTTTTTTTATGGAGTGTATCAAAATATTTAATAATTTGATTACCAGAATTTGTGACTCCCTTTTTTTATTTCCTCGTAATATGGCTGAAAAATTCGAGTTGAAAATTAATTTTCTTACAAGAGGAAAGAAAAAATTCTAAATTTTAATTATATGACATTTTTAAAATGTTTAAATCAAATTAAAAATATTAAAACTCAATTTGATTATAAAAGTACTTACCCATTTCACATACAATTTTTATATAAATTCTAGGTTATGGTTAAAAGCTTTCAAATAAAACTTTCAATCCCACTCTTATTTTTTGAAAAAAAATTCTCTTCTTCTACTTTTACAAATGTCAAAAAGCAAACGGAAAAAAATAACTAAAAAGACCTAAAAGTAATTTTATTAAATATTAAGTTAAAACTCTCACAACTACATTCATGTGTTTTCACTTCTTGGCCTGTTTACTTAGGTCTTGACTCTTGGTATCTAAGTATGTACTTATGTATGACCAGCGGATAGAGTCTCTTTAAAATTCAAATATATAATTGTTTTGGTTTTGTACTTTTCTATTAAATTGTTGCATTTATGTATATTATTTAATGTTTGTATATTATTTGAAGCGATTAGAAATCTTTTCTAATTGCATTCGTTTTTGAATTCAATTTCTTCTCATATAAGTACTTAAATTTTAGTACACAGCAGTTCTTACAACCAAATTAAATTTGAATAACTTTTTATTTAAATATTTTGTATGTCAATTTTATGCAGGGTTACCATTTGTACAATTGAGGTAATATTTGTACGGTTTTCTCGCCCTCTGTACCATGTACAATCTTAATCAAGGATTGTAAGCCAAATATAGCGTCTTTTCAGATTTTACCTACCTGTTTTACCTATATATACCTATTCTGTTTTTCCCACATACCTTTAAAACATTTATTTCGAACTCGATAAATAAATAGACATAATAGTCCACATTCACAATACCAAATAATCTAAACATACGTACACCACCTACAGGCTCTTTATATAATTTAATTCTGTTTTGGCGTTATTTTAGAAATAATTTCATTTAGTGTTTTGGTTTTGCTTTCTGTTCTTTTACGGATTGTACTTTTTCCATAAATTCTATATTTTAAACTGCAACACTGTTTTTTATATGAATTGGGATTTACTACACATTAACAGGGGCCCCTAGTTTTCTTATAATTTTGTATTTCAGAAGCTTCAAAAAAAGGAAATTTTGGATTTGTCCGATTTGGAGAGAATACGAGAGCTGGATTTCTTGCAGCAAAAAACAGATTATAAAAAAAAACAAATTTAATACAAAAACATTTAATTGATGTTAAAATGTTTAAATTTTATTTTAATTTTTAATGTAAATAATTTATTTTTTTTTTGGAATATTACCTACATATACTTAAATTGAAAATTTTTATATTTTATAATCATTATCGGGATAATTTTAGGCACGATCAAATTGATCTAAAAATGTTTAAACTTTTTAAATTAACAATATTAATGAAATTTTTTTTTTATTTATATAATATGTATGTCGATTAAATTATTTACTGTTATACAATTTCAATCAAATGAAACTACTTTAATTTAAAAAGCTTCATAAAAAAGTATAAAATAAAGCAACTCTTATATATTAAAAGAAAAACTTGTTTTCGTTACTTAATTTGTACACTTATGAGATTGAAATATATCCTTCTATAGTTTGTTAATGCATAGCATTCTACGTGCCATCAAAGTCATGTATTCTACATGCCTTCTTAATCATGCATTATACATGTCTTCTCAGTCATGCCTTCTAGATGCCTTCGCTGTCATGCCTTTTAAATAGAATGCATTTTTTTTTAAATTTTATTTTCCGATTTTTTTTTTTATAAAAATTATTTTCTAAAATTTTATGAATGTGTACCCACACAACCCCGAGTCAACGTTTTATGCAAAGTATATAGATAATAAGTACAGGCACTCTCCCACCTAATCAAAAAAATTCTTGCGTGTCCACACATGCATATATGCAAAAATTAACTAAAATTGTAAAAAGTGGATAGTAATAAGAATTTTTCATGCAGGAAAAAGATAGAAAATTAAAAAAAAAAACGATTTGGAACTGAAACATTCTAAAATTGTAGAGTGTACCAAAAGTAATCAACGTAATAATTGTAATTTTTACAATAATTATGTATAATAGCTATTACGTAAATTTTAATTTATAAAAGACTCTGAAATTATATTCAATATATGTTTAATTTTCTACCTGAATGGCTGTATATTATGTTATGCATGCATAATAAGAAAAACCTTTAAAATGTATTAAAATTGAATTTATTATTATAAATATGTGACACTGAAATATTTATTATTCTAATGTATATTCTTATTCTAATGTACATTTTTATAAAATAATTATAACAATATTTATCACAACACATATAATTGAAATCATTTTTTAAATGTTCAAATAATTTGTATTCCATATCTTTTTTAGTACTAATACTATGGAAATAATTTAAAAAATTGTCTTCATAAAATCTGAGGTGGAAAAAAAAAAAAAAAAAATTATTCTAACTCTAATTTTTTTAATTTACTCTAAGTATTTTGTAGCCCTCAAAAGGGCTTTATTTATATTTGATTTGAATTCTTCATTTTGAGTTAAAAACGAAATAAGCAATTTTTTTTTTTATTTTATCATAAAGAAACTATATATACAGTATATACAGTATATAGTTTCTTTATGATTTTATTTAAAATGTAAAAATACAATTTTCAATAATTAATGCCTTTATGAATTCAAAATTTCTTTGCAAATGATATTTTTTGTAAAAACACTGTTATTATTATCTTTTAGAAGATACCCCTGCTTTATTAGGATTTGGAAACTCAATATATGAATACCTATTATATATATTATAAGATGCTTTTTATAAGATGCCTAAGATGGTAAATCATTGAGTAAAATAATTTTAAATGTCTATCATTTACAGATTAAATATTATGATATGTAAGAATTTCGTTTAAATTACAAAAAAAAGAAACCAAAAAAAACTAGAAAGAATACAGTTGCCTTTGTCAACTCTTAGATACCCGTACGAACCGTTAGTTTCGCACAGACTATCACTCTACTTACAATATTATTCTTTAAATATTTTAGTATTTTCAAATAATTTTGGAGAATTTTATAATTTCTAGAACTATGGGTTGTACATATATTCAAACTACATATATGTTTATACATTCTTCAAAAGCATATGAACATCCTAACGGTTTGTACGGGTATCTAAGAGTTGACAAAGGCAACTGTATTCTTTAAAATTTAGCAATAAAAAGTAATAGATAAAATTATAAGGAAAACAAAAATTAAAATTCAAAAACAATAACAAAATTAAGCTAGTTCTGATATGAACACATTATTTCACATTATGTGAAATATGAATTTAAAAAGCAAAGGTGAATTTAAATTAAATTAAAAGCAATAAGATGGATATAATTTAGAGAAAAAAAAAAAAAACTATAACAAAAAATTATTACTACAAGAAGTTTAGAAGTTAATTAGATTTAAATAATGTTCTTCAATTATTTTCTTTATTTGATTTTTATGAACTTTTTTTATCTCGTTTGGCAACTTGTTCAAAATATTTATTATGATGAATAAAGAACTCCATGTAATCCAAAAAGTTTGATTGCCGTATTCTCAATATGTATTTGATTAGTTGCTCTGGTATTATGTGTATGTATCTTATTATTGTGTGTTAATATTATATTAGATTTTATTATATTGTTTTCCATGTTGAATATTTTCGTAGCCTGCTTCATTTTTGTATATAACTCCAATTGTAATATTTTAAATTTCTTATGTATCGCCGTTGTGGATGTACGTTTTTCCAAACCATATAGATTTTTTATAGCACTTTTTGGATTTTTTGCAGAATACTAATATTTTTTCGAAATGTATTGCCCCATATAGCTATTCCATATGTTATTATTGAATAAAATAGATTATAAAATATCGATTTTTTTACTTTATCGGGCAAGCTGTTTTTTAATAATCTTAAGACTCCAGCAACACGTCTACTTTTTCTTGCTACTTGACTAGATTGATAGTTCCATTTAAGTTCCGAGTCAATATAAACTCCAAGGTATTTGAATAGATGTACTTCTTCAATCTCAGTATTATTTATTATTAATTTTAAATAGTTGTTAAAGTTGTACTGTTTTTTTATTATCGTATATTTTGTTTTCTTTAAGTTTGTTGTTAATTTATGGCTTACCATCCAGTTGCTAATTTTTTGTAAATCTTTATTTATAATAGCTTGAAGTTTTTCATAGTTATCTTTTTCAGCTACTATTACAAAGTCATCCGCATATATAAATGGTTTAATATGGAGCTCGAGCTGTGCGAAATTATTTATGTAACATACGAAAAGTGTTGGTCCCAATGAACTACCTTGTATCACCCCGTAATCAATATTCTGTAATTCACTTTTTAGATTTTGACATTCAGCATATTGTTTTCTATCTGAAGTAGTTTTTAAACCAGTTGTATGCATTTCTCATGACTCCGCACTTAAATAGAGTATGCAATAAAATTTTTCGATCAATGGTATCAAAAGCTTTGCTTAGGTCAAAGAATATCAGGGCCATTTTTTTTTTTTTTTTGTTACAAAGTTTTTTTTGCATGTGAGTAATCAAGTCAAATAAAGCTGCCGTTGTGTTGGAGCCTTTACAGAACCTGTATTGGTTTCTATCTGCAAAGTTGTTATTTGTCAAGTACAAGTTCGTTATCCTGAATAACGAACAAAAATTGTACACATTTCATAAAAAATCTTAAACAAATAATTAGTGATACCACATATAAAAAAACTTTGAACATACATATAAAGCGCAAACCAGATTGGTATTTTCATGAATTCACTTCAGTAATATAAAAAAAATTTGGCACAATAAATTTACAAAAGATTATAATAATGAATTGCAACGAAGTAAATATAAGTATTGGCTTAATAAATATACAGCGATTAAAAGGAAAACAAGGTAGAATGTAAACCAACGGTTTTTAAAAGCCTATATAACTAAGAAAACCCGTTAGCACACGTAAAAATATATTACTGGAGCTTTAATTTTTATGTCTTGCCGAAGAAAAATTTGTACAGGTGCTTAAGTTGCAGGTGTCTAATTTTAAAAGTTCTTTCTGCTCTCAAAATTTCAAGCTCCTATTTAAAAGCGTGCCGGAGTTATGAAGGTAGAAAAATCATGCAAAATTTGGTTTTCACATAACGGTAAATTGAAATACAAAATTTAAAAAATTGTATAATTTTGATATTAATTTACAAAGAAAAAAAAATACCTGCCAAAACATTTTCGGATTGAAAAAATCATAATCAGAATATGAGATATATACATTTAAATAAAATAATAAGTAAAAAAATACTTTATACTTTTTAGTTTTAAATGAAACACATAATTTAAATTTAAAAAATATGGGATATTTTTACATACATTAATTATTGTTTCTGATATAAAATACGTTTTACAATTTTATATCAAATGTTTAAGTAAATTAAGAGACGTTAAATCGATTCCATTACAGCAAGAGTAAACATTTTTTATTCTAGTAATTCATAAATAATGAAAGTACCTCGAAGGGTAAAATATGTACCAAAATACTGGTATTATAAATATTACAATCCAATTTTAGTTGAAGCAACATTTCTAACACGTATGAAAATGATATACATAAATGTATTTTACTGTATATAGTATAGAACTAGCAGAGTACCCGGAGTTGCCCGGAGTATTTTATTGGCTTTATGAAATAAAAATTATTAACTTTTTTTTCTGCGTTAATATAATTTAATTAATATAGTTAACTTATTACCATGCATTTACAGATACTGATAGTTTATATTCTATTTTTTATTAGATTTAGTTAAATTGAATAAACAGAGCCATGAATTAGAGATCAAAAATTTTTTAAAGGAATCAATAATCTATTGAGTACACAATTACGGCGAAGTGAATTTCCACAATATATTCGTTAATACCCAAACATAAAATTGCATTTCTCATTATAAAAGACCATAATGTAATACATTTTTTTTTCGTAAATAATGTCACTTCATGTTTTGGTGAATTATCCTTTTAAGCACATTTTGAAAAATTTGTTATTAGGTTCGCTCTGTCCCTCCGTCTGTTAAAACTTATATACTGTTTAATAAAGAGCAATGAAATATTAACTATGCATAGGTCTCTTAAAAAAGTAATGTTGTAGAACAACTTTTTTATGTACCCTCACTGTTGGAGATCCTACAGCACCGACAGTTCTTCAAATTTTGAAAAAACTTCGTTTTAAATGCGTACATTTCAGGTTCTGTTTAACTGTGTGTTTAACTATTTCAATATAAACGAGGAAGAGTGCAGTAGAGTAGACTGTGTCAACTCTGGGATACCCGTATGAACGTAATATATTCTGTTTCTATAAAACTTGATCATCTTTTAAAAACATTCAGATGTTTTAGTACAGAACTACAGAGATATATTTATGTAAATTGTAGAGTTGTATGACAGCTACCCGAATCTATTGCGCCTAGCTTCATTAAGTTCCAAGAAATGCAAAAAGCCTGAACCGGCTGCTTTAGACCAATCAAATTTTACAAAAGTTTTTGGAAAGCAACTCGACACTTTTTCACTAAATTGCAGATAGCTAGCTTCAATAGACACTGAGTTATTTTCATTTAAAAAGAGAAGTTGTATGGCAGCTACCCGAACCTGTTGCACCAGCAAAACCAAATTTTGCAAAAGTTGTTGCCATAAAACTTGATCACCATTTGCAAGATTTCAAACGCCTAGCTTCATTAGGTTCCAAGAGGTGCAAGAAGCCTGAACCGGCTGCTCTAGACCAACCAAATTTTACAAAAGTTGTTGGCATGTAACTCGAAACCTCTTTACTAAATTTCAGATTCCTAGCTTCAATAAACACTGAGTTATTCTCATTTAAACAGAGAAGTTGTATGGCAGCTACCCGAACCCGCCGCACCACCACAACCAAATTTTACAGAAGTTGTTGCAATAAAACTTGATCATCATTTGCAAAATTTCAGACGCCTAGCTTCATTAGGTTCCAAGAGGTGCAAGAAGCCTGAACCGGCTGCTCTAGACCAACCAAATTTTACAAAAGTTATTGGCATGTAACTCGACACTTCTTTACTAAATTGCAGATTCCTAGCTTCAATAAACACTGGGTAATTCTCATTTAAACGGAGAAGTTGTATGGCAGCTACCCGAACCCGTCGCACCATCACAACCAAATTTTACAAAAATTGTTGCCATAAAACTTGATCATCATTTGCAAAATTTCAGAAACCTAGCTTGAATAGATTCTGAGTTATTTCTATATAAAGATAGAAGTTGTATGGCAGCTACTCGAACCCGCTGACCGAAAATGTTGGATTTAAATAACAATTTTGCAAAAGTGACGCAAAAAAAAATTTCAGTCCCCTAGCTCCTTTATTTTTTGAGTTATCGTGCGGACGGACGGACGGACGGACGTACATGGCTTAATCGACTCAGAATTCGATTCTGAGCCGATCCATACCTTTGTCACTATATCTAGCTCGACTCCTTTAAGGTGTCACAAACGTAATGGCAAATTTATTATACCCTTGAACATAGTTCATACGGGTATAAAAATATATGATTGTTTTTTACCTTTATAAGTCGACCAGAATTTTTTTACGCTTAGTTTTTCTAATTATGTTTCCAAATTGATTGGCTAAAAATATGTGTAAAAATTTTATATGGATAAGAATGTAAGGTTTTCTGTTCTTTAAATATGTATGTACTCATTTTTGATTAAATGATGTACAGAAATGTGAATATGTTTTCTAATTAAATTGATAAAGTTTATAGTATTTTTAAATATACGGATATTATACATACTATATGTACATATTTCAATGATATTTTATGGGAAACATGTTATTACACATGCATCTTATATAGGTAGACCACATTTAAAGACCACAAGTAAACACCACATGTAAGTAATGCATTTCTGAATGATGGCATGATGATTATCTCATGTTTTTTGAAGATTGAAGAATGTTTCTGTTTTTTAACAACGGCCGAAAGTGTTATGTTGTTAAAACTTAAACACAGTATTCTTAAGATACTTAATAAGGTTACTTTAATTACTGTTCTATATTAGAAATTTGCATTGAAAGGTTTTTATGGAATATTAGAAATAGTATAGATAAAAGTAAAGAGTGTTGGAAATATCTTATTAATAATAATAACAATACACAAAATTAGGCAAAATATTATTAATAAGTGCTCATGTGGAAATAGGTTAACAAACGTGAACAAACATTTTATCACAGGCTTAATTTAGAACCATAAATTCATCCTCCCAAATTAGACAGAAATTAGAAACAAAATTATTTTTTTGACAGTCTATCGTGTCGAAATGTGTTAATGTATCACAACAAAATTTATTGAATGAGTTTGTGTGCCAAAGTGTAAATTTGTTTTTAAATTTACTTGTGTAAATTTTCAATTGGTCAAATCGTTTAAGCACAACAACAAAAAATGAGAATTTCATGGCCTGAAGCCTGATGGGTTAATGTATCGTAACCAAATCAACTCAGAAAGCTTTTGTTATAAAGAGCTACACTTTTGTAATTTTCAACTCAATTGGTAAAACCGTTAAAGTGCGACAACAAAGAAATTAAAAAATTTTATTGAGCCCTGGTGCCGAAACGGGTTAATAGATCGTTACCAAATCACCTCAGTGAGCTCTTGTGATAAAGAGCTATAGTTTTGTAAATTTTCCATTCAATTGGCAAAACCATTTAAGCGCGACAACAAAGAAATTAAAAATTTCATTGAGTCCTGGTGCCGAAACGGGTCAATGGATCGTAACCAAATCACCTTAGTGAGCTCCTGTGGTAAAGAGCTACACTTTGATAAATTTTTAACTCAATTGGTCAAACAGTTTAAGTGCGACAACTAAGTAAATTACAAATCTTCACTGGCCCCTGGTGCCGAAACGGATTAATAGATTGTAACCAAATCAACTCAGTGAGCTCCTGTGGTAAAGAGCTATACTATTGTAAATTTTCAACTCAATTGGTCAAACCTTTTAAGCAGGACAACAGAAAAATTTGATGAACTTCGATCGGCTCTCCTGCCCAAACGGGTTAACAGAACTTCATAAAAATTTGTCACAGCCTTTTTATCGGACCATAGAACCACCATACAAAATTCGACTTAAATCGGAAAAAAAATTTTTTTGGGAGCCCCCCGGGCCAAATCCGGGTAACATATTGTATCCAAATTTTTTTGGCACCCGTCCAAAGCTAAGAAGAACATTTGTACAAAATTTGCAACTCAATCGATCAAACCGTTTAGGCATCACAACGAAAAAGCGAAAAAGCTTTAAATGGCTCTCGGGCCGCAATGGGTTAATGAACCAAAACACCATATAGCCTATAACACTTTCCGGGGTAGTAGAAATGTTCCTGCAAAATTTGGTTGCAATCGGACTGGTGGTTTTTACGTGAAAAGGGCACAAACTAACAAACAAACAAACAGAATTTCTGCTTTATATATTAGACTAGCAGAGTACCCGGCGTTGCCCGGAGTATTTGATCGGCTTTATGAAATAAAAATTATTAACTTTAGCTTTTGAGTTAATATAATTTAATCAATATAGTTCACGTATTACTATGCATTTTCAGATACTGGTAGTTAATATTCTATTTTTTATTACATTTAGTTAAATTGAATAAACAGAGCGAAGATTTAGAGATAATTTGTCTACAAAAAATCTTTAAAGGAATCAATAATCTATTGAGTACACAATTACGGCGAAGTGAGTTTTCACAATATATTCGTTAATACCGAAACATAAAATCGTATTTAAATTATAAAAAGCCATAATGTAATCAACTTTTTTTTGTAAGTAATGTCACTTAATGTTTTGCTGAATTATCCTTTTAAGTACATTTTGAAAAATTTGTTATTAGGTTCGCTCTGTCCCTCCGTCTGTTAAAACTTATATACTGTTTATAAAGAGTAATGAAATATTAACTATGCATAGGTCTCTTAAAAGAGTAATGTTGTAGAACAACTTTTTTATGTACTCTAACCGCTGGGGATCCTACAGCACCGACAGCTTTTCAAATTTTGAAAAAACTTCTTTTTAAATGCGTACATTTCAGGTTCTGTTTAACATATTTTCATTATAAAAAATACATGATTGTTTTTTACCTTTATAAATCAACCAGAATTTTTTTACGTTTAGTTTTGCTAATTATGTTTCCAAATTGATTGGCTAAAAATATGTGTAAAAATTGTATATGGATAAGAATGTAAGATTTTCTGTTCTTTAAATATGTATGTACTCATTTCTGATTAAATGCACAGAAATGTGAATATGTTTTCTAATTTAATTGATTATGTTTATAGTATTTTTAAATATACGGATATTATACATACTATATGCACATATTTCAATATTTTATGGGAAGTATGTTATACACATGCATCTTATATAGGTAGACCACATGTGAAGACCACATGTAAGTAATGCATTTCTGAATGATGGCATGATGATTGTCTAATGTAGGAGATTGTTTCTATTTTTAAACAACGGCCGAAAATGTTATGTTGTTAAGACTTAAACACAGTATTCTTAAGATACTTAATAAGGTTACTTTAATTACTGTTCTATATTAGAAATTTGCATTGAAAGGTTTTGATGGAATATTAGAAACAGTATAGATAAAAGTAAAGAGTGTTGGAAATATCTTTTTAATAATAATAACAATACACAGAATTAGGCAAAATATTTTTAATAAGTGCTCGTGCGGAAATGGGTTAACAAACGTTAACAAACATTTTGTCACAGGCTTAATTTAGAACCATAAATTCATTCTGCCAAATTAGACACATGTATTTTGATATTCTGATACATGTATTTTGAATTCTGATTACATACTTATTTGAATAATAAAATTGAATATCAAAAATAAAGCTTGCAAAATAGATTTTTAAAAATATAAAGATTGAGAAGTACATACATAAATACATAATAATGTAATAGGAATTTTTTCTTTGATTTTACAGATTGATAATGAGTAATTACATACTCGTTCATATTGTTATATTATGGTTTTATTAACTAGGTAAATTTCTTATTATGTTTTTCATTGGTAAATTATTAATATCAATGATAATCAATGATATCTTACATTTTTCTAATACATAATTATGGTTTCAAATGGATATTGAATAAGACTAAAAATATGTGTAAGAAGTGTAAGCTTTTCTGTTCTTTAAATATGTATGGACAGATTTTTGATTAATACTGTACTGAAAGGTGAATATAATATGTTACTTTATATGTAGATATAGACATATAGTACCTACATATGTACCTACATATTTTAATGATATTTTTTCAAAAATACATTGTAGACCTACAACATAATATAATATAATGTAAACCACATGTTTAATAATGCATTATTGACTGATAATATACTTATGTATGTAAGACATAAAAAACGCACAAAAAAGGAAATCCAAAAAAGCCAGAGAAAAAAATAATTTAAGCATCATTCGTTATTTTAAAAAGAGTTTTGTTTTTTTTTTTTTTTTTAAGAAAATTTTTGTGTTATAATATTTTTATTTAGGTTTTGAATACATTTTGGAAATAATTTTAGTTAACTTTTAGTTCCAAAAAAAAATTATGGTTCGAATATCAACATGAATTAGTACGTTATGTACTAATATTATACTAATAAAAATTGGAGTTAAAACCAATAACCATTCAATATAAGAAGTATTAATTATTTTTCATAGTTTTATTCTAAAATAGGTGAACGATGTCCTATAATTGTTGAGTTATATATTTAATATAACTTTAATAGATATTGGTAGTTTTAAGTCTATAATATTTTGAAAAATTTTTTGGTTAATTTTGAGTTTTAGCAAAAAAAAAAATTGGCTTAAATATTTAAAAATGATTCATCAAAATCAAATAACATCTAATGTACAAAAATTACAAACTTAAAGCCAATTCAAATTAAGAAAGATAGTTGTCTATACATTATATGACGTTATTAATAATTTTGGTTAAATATACATATACTACATATAAATACAAACAGTACAGTTTTATTATTTTTCTAACTGAGAAATAAAAAAAAGCAAAAGCAAGAATCTAATTCTTACGAATTTATTTTATAGAAGAAGGTCAAGAAAGAAAAAAAACAAAATAATAAAAAAACAAAAAAGGAAAAAGCAGATTAAATCTTATAAGTGAAGCCAAAAAAAATGCAGGCCTTATTCATTTTGGCTGTTTAATTTAAAAATCGTTTTGTTTTTCTTTTTTTTTAATAAAAATTTTGGTTTAGGAGTTTTTTCGTTTAGCTTTTTTGATAAAATGTTTTACATAATAGGTACTAATTTTTCATAATAGATACATATACTTTGATTCTGATTATTTGAATAATAAAAATTAATATCAACGAGGAAGAATACAGTTGACTTTGTCAACTCTTAGATACCCGTACAAACCGTTAGTATGTTCACAGCCTGTCACTCTGCTTACAATATTATTTTTTTAATATTTTAGTATTTTAAAATAATTTGGGTGAATTTTATAATTTCTAGAACTATGGGTTGTACATATATTCAAACTATATGTTTATATGTACATTCTTCAAAAGCAGATTCTAACCTTCCACATAACGATTATCAATCCAAAACTTTTTCAAATATTCTATAGTACCATTTAATACTAACCGTTTAATACTAAGTAATATTAAATTTACTAAGTACAAAACAGTAAATATAATTTTAAATATTATATTATATTATATTTAAATATTCCATTGACAGAATAATTTCTTATAAGTACAATAAAATACATATATGTATGTAAATACGGCGCTATATAATATACATCTATACTCTTATCATTCATTCACTAGTGACATATACGATATGTAAATAAACATGATATTATATAAGTATGTATATATATCAATATCATATAAATAAAAATTCTTCAAGCAACCGTTATGTTGTTTATTTATTTACATTTTTTTGTACTACGCATTATATCCTCAACAATTTCAAATTATCGAGTAAAACAAAATGGAAAAAATTCGTTAAAGAAATTTGTTAGAAAATTTGAAAGAATCAAGTAACACTTTCGTCAATTATAAAGTAACCCTATATTATTAAAAAAAGTTGTTAACAGAAATAAGAGTATAATATTGAAGCTTTAATTTTTGTGTATTACTTCAAAAAAATTTTAACAGGTGTTCAAGTTACAGGTGTTTTGACCCCTTACAGCTCCTAAACGGGGGGTGATACAAAAAAAATTTCTAAAATGACTCATACTTATTTTCAAAGATCTAACTTCTGTCAAAATTTCAAGTTTCCAACTTTAACCGTTTAGAAGATAGAAGGGTTAAAGGATTTTGCAAAATTTGAGTTTCGCATAACGGTAAATTAAGACACCGTATGCCAAAATTATATATTTATTGTATATATACTTTTAAAGCTAATGAAAGTAGTAATGATTTGGCGTTTTCAAAATGAAGATATACCTTATACAACTTGTGCTATAACAATTTAAATATAGAGCTTTTTTGAACCTTTGGGGAGCTGTAGCTCCGTAACGGGTGGTGCTACAAAAAAAAGTTATTAAAAATAAAATTAATATTTTTGTGAGATCTATCAGTAGTTAAAATTGCATAGCTCTATTTCAAAAAAAATGTGGGGATCTAAAAGTTAGGTGTTCGAGAGCTACCCTAAGGCTTGCTCCAAACTCAACCAAAAAAAATAGGGAACTTACAAATTACTCCCAAAATATTTTGTGTAAATTTCAAGATTCTAGCTTTCTTAGTTTTTGAGTTAGCGTGCTGACGGACGGACGGACGGACGGACATGGCTCAAAAGTCTTAGAATTTTTTTCTGATCCGATCCATACCTTTGAAGGTATATCTAGCTCGCTTATTTCGAGGTGTTACAAACGGAGGAGTAATTTTATTATACCCGATCCTATCGTACGGGTATAAAAATAAAGTTTGCAAAATAGATTCCTAAAAAATAAAGATTAAGAAAATAATGTAATTGGAATTTTTTATTTGATTTTTCAGATTCATAATGAGTAATTACATACATATTATTCTATTGTGGTTTTAATACCTAGGCAAATTTTCTATTATTTTTTTCATTGCCAAATTAATATTATCAATGATAATCAATGATAATCTGCGTAATACAGTGATTATTTTTTTACTTACACTTTAGTAATACATATTAATGCTTTGAAATGGATATTGAATAGGACTAAAAATATGTAGTTGTAACAACAGCTTTAAGCTTTTCTGTTCTTTAAATATGTGTGTAATATGTGCTGATTTTTGATTAAATACTGTATATACTGTATTGAATGGAGAATAATATACGTTAGATTATAGATATAGTACCTATGCACTTATATTAATGATATTTTTTCTGAAATACATTATACATATACCACATAAGTATACCTCATGTTTAAATTGCATTATTGACTGATGGATATGATGATAATTTAATAATCTTATGAGAGGAGATTATATTGCAGTTTTTTAATAACTGCTCAAAATGTTATGTTATTAAAGCTCAAAAGCATTATTCTTAAGATAGGTACCTACTTAATTAGGTTATTTTGATCACTATTAGATTTTAGAAATTTATATTGAAAGCTTTTTATGAAATAACAAAAAAATATACATAGATAAAAGTAAAGAATTTTGAAAATATCTTTAATAATAATAACATTTCAAAAAATTAACCACTCAATACTAACCAAAAATTAGGTATTGAAAAAATAATAGTTTAGACTTTAGATACTCGAAATGGACTAACAAAACTTAAGAAAAATTGGTCGCAGGACTTTTGTAAATTTTCAACTCAATTGGTCGAACCACTTAAGCGCGAAAACAAAGAAATTAAAAAAGTTCATTGAGTCCTGGTGCCGAAACGGGTTAGTGGGTCGTAACCAAATCAACTCAGTGAGCTTTTGTGGTAACGAGCTACACTTTTGTAAATTTTCAACTAAATTAGTCAAGCCGTTTAAGAGCGAGAACAAAGATATTAAAAAATTTCATTGAGCTCTGGTGCCAAAACGGATTAATGAATCATAACCAAATCAACCCAGTGAGCTTTTGTGGTAAAGAGCTACACTTCTGTAAATTTTCAACTAAATTAGTCAAGCCGTTTAGGCGCAACAACAAAGAAATTAAAAAAATTCATTGAACCCTACTGCCGAAATGGGTTAATGAATCTTAACCAAATCAACTCAGTGAGCTTCTGTGGTAAAGAGCTACACTTCTGTAAATTTTCAACTAAATTAGTCAAGCCGTTAAGGCGCGACAACAAAGAAATAAAAAAATTTCATTGAACCCTGCTGCCGAAATGGGTTAATGAATCTTAACCAAATCAACTCAGTGAACTTCTGTGGTAAAGAGTCACACTTCTGTAAATTTTCAACAAAATTGGTCAAGCCGTTTAGGCGCGACAACAAAGAAATTAAAAAACTTCATTGAGACCTGGTGCCGAAACGGGTTAATGGATCATAACCAAATTAATCTAGTGGACTTTTAGGCTATAGAGCAACAGTTTTGTTTTCAAATCAATTGATTGAACCGTTTAAGCAGGACAACAAAAACATTTAATGAACTTCGTTCGGCTCTCATACCCAAAAGGGTTACCGGATCTTCATAAAAATTTGTTACAGGCGTTTTTTCTATCCATAAAACCATCATACAAAATTGGACATAAATCGGAAACAAAAAAATTTTTGGAAGCCCGCCGGGCCAAATCCGGCTAACATATTGAATCCAAGTTTCTTCGGTATCCGTCCAATGATAAGAAGAATATTTGTCCAAATCTTCAACTCAATCGATCAAACCGTTTAGGCAGGACAACGAAAAAACGAAACGGCTTTAAATGGCTCTCGGGCCGCAATGGGTTAATGAATGAAAACACCATATAGCCTATAACACTTTTCGGGGTCTTTCCTGCAAAATTTGGTTGCAATCGGACTGGTGGTTTTTACGTGAAAAGGGCACAAACAAACAAACAGAATTTCTTCCTTATTTATTAGACTAGCAGAGTACCCGGTGTTGCCCGGAGTATTTTATTGGCTTTATGAAATAAAAATTATTAACTTTTGTTTCTACGTTAATATAATTTAATTAATATAGTTAACTTATTATTATGCATTTACAAATGCTGGTAGTTTATATTCTATTTTTTATTAGATTTAATTAAATTGAATAAACAGAGCCAAGAATTAGAGACAATTCTTCTACAAAAATTTTTTAAAGGAATCAATCATCTATTGAGTACACAATTATGGCGAAGTAAATTTCCACAATATATTCTTTAATGCCGAGACATAAAATCGCATTTCAATTATAAAAGACCATAATGTAATACATTTTTTTTGTAAGTAATGTCACTTCATGTTTTTGTGAATTATCCTTTTAAGCACATTTTGAAAAATTTGCTATTAGGTTCGCTCTGTCCCTCCGTTTGTTTACAAAACTTATATATTCGTTAATATTCGTTAATACCGAAACATAAAATCGTATTTAAATTATAAAAGAGCATAATGTAATCAATTTTTTTTTTGTAAGTAATGTCACTTCATGTTTTGTTGAATTATCCTTTTAAGCACATTTTGAAAAATTTGTTATTAAGTTCGCTCTGTCCCTCCGTCTGTTAAAACTTATATACTGTTTAATAAAGAGCAATGAAATATTAACTATGCATAGGTCTCTTAAAAGAGTAATGTTGTAGAACAACGTTTTTATGTACCCTAACCGTTGGAAATCCTATAGCACCGACAGCTTTTCAAATTTTGAAAAAAACTTCTTTTTAAATGCGTACATTTCAGGTTCTGCTTAACATATTTTCAATATAAAAAATACATGATTGTTTTTTGCCTTTATAAATCAACCAGAATTTTTTTACGTTTAGTTTTTCTAATTATATTTCCAAATTGGTTGGTGTAAAATGTTGGTCTAAAAATATATGTAAAAGTTGTATATGGATAAGAATGTAAGGTTTTCTGTTCTTTAAATATACCTACTCATTTTTGATTAAATGATGTACAGAAATGTGAATATGTTTTCTAATTTAATTGATTAAGTTTATAGTATTTTTAATTATACGGATATTATACATACTATATGTACATATTTTAATGATATTTTATGGGAAACATGTTATACACATGCAACTTATATAGGTAGACCACATGTAAAGACCACATGTAAGTAATGCATTTCTGAATGATGACATGATGATTGTCTAATGTAGGAGATAGTTTCTGTTTTTTAACAACGGCCGAAAATGTTATGTTGTTAAGACTTTTGAAAGGTTTTTATGGAATATTAGAAACAGTATAGATAAAAGTAAAGAGTGTTGGAAATATCTTTTTAATAATAATAACAATACACAAAATTTGGCAAAATATTATTAAGAAGTGCTCGTGCGGAAATGGGTTAACAAACGTTAACAAACATTTTGTCACAGGCTTAATTTAGAACCATAAATTCATCCTGCCAAATTAGACAGAAATTAGAAACAAAATTTTTTTTACAGTCTATCGTGTCGAAATGTGTTAATGTATCACAACAAAATTTATTGAATGAGTTTGTGTGTCAAAGTGCAATACTTGTGCAAATTTTCAATGGGTCAAATCGTTTAAGCACAACAACAAAAAATGAGAATTTCATGGCCTGAAGCCTGATGGGTTAATGTATCATAACCAAATCAACTCAGAAAGCTTTTGTTATAAAGACCTACACTTTTGTAAATTTTCAACTCAATTGGTAAAACCGTTTAAGAGCGACAGCAAAGAAATTAAAAAATGTTATTGAGCCCTGGTGCCGAAACGGGTTAATGGATCGTAACCAAATCACCTCAGTGAGCTCCTGTGGTAAAGAGCTACACTTTTGTAAATTTTCAATTCAATTGGCAAAACCGTTTAAGCGCGACAACAAAGAAATTGAAAAATTTCATTGAGTCCTGGTGCCGAAACGAGGTAATGGATCGTAACCAAATCAACTCAGTAAGCTCCTGTTGTAAAGAGCTACACTTTGATAAATTTTTAACTCAATTGGTCAAACAGTTTAAGAGATAAGAAATCCAATGATAAGAAGAATATTTGTCTAAATTTTCAACTCAATCGATCAAACCGTTTAGGCAGGACAACGAAAAAACGAAACGGCTTTAAATGGCTCTCAAGCCGTAATGGGTTAATAAACCGAAACACGATATAGCCTATAACACTTTCCGTGGTCGTAGGAACGTTCCTGCAAAATTTGGTTGTAATCGGACTGGTGGTTTTTACGTGAAAAGGGCACAAACAAACAAACACACAAACAAACAGAATTTCTACCTTATTTATTAGACTAGCAGAGTACCCGGCGTTGCCCGGAGTACTTTATTGGCTTTATGAAATAAAAATTATTAACTTTTGTTTCTGCGTTAATATAATTTAATTAATATAGTTAACTTATTACTATGCATTTACAGATTTATGGTAGTTTATATCCATTTATATTTATATTTATGCATTTATGGTAGTTTATATTCTATTTTTTATTAGATTTAGTTAAATTGAATAAACAGAGCCAAGAATTAGAAACAATTCTTCTACAAAATTTTTTTAAAGGAATCAATAATCTATTGCGTGCACAATGACGGCGAAGTGAATTTCAATTATGACCATAATGTAGTACATTTGTTTTCGTAAGTAATGTCACTTCATGTTTTTGTGAATTATCCTTTTAAGCACATTTTGAAAAATTTGCTACTAGGTTCGCTCTGTCTCTCCGTCTGTTTTCCAAACTTATATATTCGTTAATATGCGTTAATACCGAAACATAAAATCGTATTTAAATTATAAAAGACCATAATGTAATAAATTTTTTTTTGTAAGTAATGTCACTTCATGTTTTGGTGAATTATCCTTTTAAGCACATTTTGAAAAATTTGTTATTAAGTTCGCTCTGTCCCTCCGTCTGTTAAAACTTATATACTGTTTAATAAAGAGCAATGAAATATTAACTATGCATAAGTCTCTTAAAAGAGTAATGTTGTAGAACAACGTTTTTATATATCCTCACCGTTGGAGATCATACAGCACCGACTGCTCTTCAAATTTTGAAAAAACTTCTTTTTAAATGCGTACATTTCAGGTTCTGTTTAACATATTTTCAATATAAGAAATACATGATTGTTTTTTACCTTTATAAATCAACCAGAATTTTTTTTTCGTTTAGTTTTTCTAATTATGTTTCCAAATTGATTGGCTAAAAATATGTGTAAAAATTGTATATGGATAAGAATGTAAGGTTTTCTGTTCTTTAAATATGTATGTACTCATTTTTGATTAAATGATGTACAGAAATGTGAATATGTTTTCTAATTTAATTGATTAAGTTTATAGTATTTTTAAATATATGGATATTATACATACTATATGTACATATTTCAATGATATTTTATGGGAAACATGTTATACACATGCATCTTATATAGGTAGACCACATTTAAGTAATGCATTTCTGAATGATAACATGATGATTGTCTAATTTAAGAGATTGTTTCTGTTTTTTAACATGAAATTGTTATGTTGTTGAGACTTAAAAACAGTATTCTTAAGATACTTAATGAGGCTACTTTAATTACTGTTCTATATTAGAAATTTGCATTGAAAGGTTTTTATGGAATATTAGAAACAGTATAGATAAAAGTAAAGAGTGTTGGAAATATCTTATTAATAATAATAACAATACACAAAATTAGGCAAAATATTATTAATAAGTGCTCGTGCGGAAAGGGGTTAAGAAACGTTAACAAACATTTTGTCACAGGCTTTATTTAGAACCATAAATTCATCCTCCCAAATTAGACCCAAATTAGAAACAAAATTTTTTTTTGACTGTCTATCGTGTCGAAATGCGTTAATGTATCACAACAAAATTTATTGAATTAGTTTGTGTGCCAAAGTGCAATACTTGTGCAAATTTTCAATTGGTCAAATCGTTTAAGCACAACAACAAAAAATGAGACACTTCATGGCCTGAAGCCTGATGGGTTAATGTGTCGTAACCAAATGAACTCAGAAAGCTTTTGTTATAAAGACCTACACTTTTGTAAATTTTCAACTCAATTGGTAAAACGGTTTAAGTGCGACAACAAAGAAAATACAAATTTTTATTGAGCCCTGGTGCCGAAACGGGTTAATGGATCGTAACCAAATCTCCTCAGTGAGCTCCTGCGGTAAAGAGCTACACTTTGATAAATTTTTAACTCAATTGGCCAAACAGTTTAAGTGCGACAACTAAGTAAATTACAAAACTTCACTGACCCCTGGTGCAGAAACGGGTTAATGGATCGAAACCAAATCAACTCGGTGAGCTCCTGTGGTAAAGAGCTACACTATTGTAAATTTTCAACTCAATTGGTCAAACCGTTTAAGCAGGACAACAGAAACATTTAATGAACTTCGTTCATCTCTCGTGCCCAAACGGGTTACCGGATCTTCATAAAAATTTGTCACAGGCTTTTCTTCAGACCATAAACCCACCATACAAAATTGGACATAAATCGGAAACAAAAAATTTTTTGGAAGCCCGCCGGGCCGAATCCGGGTAACACATTCAATCCAAATTTCTTCAGTACCCGCCCAATGATAAGAAGAATATTTGTCCAAATTTTCAACTCAATCGATGAAACCGTTTAGGCAGGACAACGAAAAAACGAAACGGCTTTAAATGGCTCTCGGACCGCAAGGGGTTAATGAACCGAAACGCGATATAGCCTATAACACTTTCCGGGGTCGTAGGAACGTTCCTGCAAAATTTGGTTGCAATCGGACTGGTGGTTTTTACGTGAAAAGGGCACAAACAAACAAACAAACAAACAAACAAACAAACAGAATTTCTTCCTTATTTATTAGACTAGCAGAGTACCCGGCGTTGCCCGGAGTATTTTATTGGCTTTATGAAATAAAAATTATTAACTTTTGTTTCTGTGTTAATATTATTTAATTAATATAGTTAACTTATTACTATGCTTTTACAGATGCTGATAGTTGATATTCTATTTTTTATGAGATTTAGTTAAATTGAATAAACAGAGCCAAGAATTAGAGACAATTCTTCTACAAAAAATGTTGAAAGGAATCAATAATCTATTGAGTACACAATTATGGCGAAGTGAATTTCCACAATATATTCTTCAATGCCGAGACATAAAATCGCATTTCAATTATAAAAGACCATAATGTAATAAATTTTTTTTGTAAGTAATGTCACTTCATGTTTTTGTGAATTATCCTTTTAAGCACATTTTGAAAAATTTGCTATTAGGTTCGCTCTGTCCCTCCGTTTGTTTACAAAACATATATATTCGTTAATATTCGTTAATACCGAAACATAAAATCGTATTTAAATTATAAAAGACCATAATGTAATCAATTTTTTTTTTGTAAGTAATGTCACTTCCTGTTTTGTTGAATTATCCTTTTAAGCACATTTTGAAAAATTTCTTATTAAGTTCGCTCTGTCCCTCCGTCTGTTAAAACTTATATACTGTTTAATAAAGAGCAATGAAATATTAACTATGCATAGGTCTCTTAAAAAAGTAATGTTGTAGAACAACTTTTTTATGTACCCTCACCGTTGGAAATCCTATAGCACCGACAGCTTTTCAAATTTTGAAAAAAACTTCTTTTTAAATGCGTACATTTCAGATTCTGTTTAACATATTTTCAATATAAAAAATACATGATTGTTTTTTGCCTTTATAAATCAACCAGAATTTTTTTACGTTTAGTTTTTCTAATTATATTTCCAAATTGATTGGTGTAAAATGTTGGTCTAAAAATATGTGTAAAAGTTGTATATGGATAAGAACGTAAGGTTTTCTGTTCTTTAAATATGTATGTAACTACTCATTTTTGATTAAATGATGTACAGAAATGTGAATATGTTTTCTAATTTAATTGATTAAGTTTATAGTATTTTTAATTATACGGATATTATACATACTATATGTACATATTTTAATGATATTTTATGGGAAACATGTTATACACATGCAACTTATATAGGTAGACCACATGTAAAGACCACATGTAAGTAATGCATTTCTGAATGATGACATGATGATTGTCTAATGTAGGAGATAGTTTCTGTTTTTTAACAACGGCCGAAAATGTTATGTTGTTAAGACTTTTGAAAGGTTTTTATGGAATATTAGAAACAGTATAGATAAAAGTAAAGAGTGTTGGAAATATCTTTTTAATAATAATAACAATACACAAAATTTGGCAAAATATTATTAATAAGTGCTCGTGCGGAAATGGGTTAACAAACGTTAACAAACATTTTGTCACAGGCTTAATTTAGAACCATAAATTCATCCTGCCAAATTAGACAGAAATTAGAAACAAAATTTTTTTTACAGTCTATCGTGTCGAAATGTGTTAATGTATCACAACAAAATTTATTGAATGAGTTTGTGTGTCAAAGTGCAATACTTGTGCAAATTTTCAATGGGTCAAATCGTTTAAGCACAACAACAAAAAATGAGAATTTCATGGCCTGAAGCCTGATGGGTTAATGTATCATAACCAAATCAACTCAGAAAGCTTTTGTTATAAAGACCTACACTTTTGTAAATTTTCAACTCAATTGGTAAAACCGTTTAAGAGCGACAGCAAAGACATTAAAAAATGTTATTGAGCCCTGGTGCCGAAACGGGTTAATGGATCGTAACCAAATCACCTCAGTGAGCTCCTGTGGTAAAGAGCTACACTTTTGTAAATTTTCAATTCAATTGGCAAAACCGTTTAAGCGCGACAACAAAGAAATTGAAAAATTTCATTGAGTCCTGGTGCCGAAACGAGGTAATGGATCGTAACCAAATCAACTCAGTAAGCTCCTGTTGTAAAGAGCTACACTTTGATAAATTTTTAACTCAATTGGTCAAACAGTTTAAGAGATAAGAAATCCAATGATAAGAAGAATATTTGTCTAAATTTTCAACTCAATCGATCAAACCGTTTAGGCAGGACAACGAAAAAACGAAACGGCTTTAAATGGCTCTCAAGCCGTAATGGGTTAATAAACCGAAACACGATATAGCCTATAACACTTTCCGTGGTCGTAGGAACGTTCCTGCAAAATTTGGTTGTAATCGGACTGGTGGTTTTTACGTGAAAAGGGCACAAACAAACAGAATTTCTACCTTATTTATTAGACTAGCAGAGTACCCGGCGTTGCCCGGAGTACTTTATTGGCTTTATGAAATAAAAATTATTAACTTTTGTTTCTGCGTTAATATAATTTAATTAATATAGTTAACTTATTACTATGCATTTACAGATTTATGGTAGTTTATATCCATTTATATTTGTATTTATGCATTTATGGTAGTTTATATTCTATTTTTTATTAGATTTAGTTAAATTGAATAAACAGAGCCAAGAATTAGAAACAATTCTTCTACAAAATTTTTTTAAAGGAATCAATAATCTATTGCGTGCACAATGACGGCGAAGTGAATTTCAATTATGACCATAATGTAGTACATTTGTTTTCGTAAGTAATGTCACTTCATGTTTTTGTGAATTATCCTTTTAAGCACATTTTGAAAAATTTGCTACTAGGTTCGCTCTGTCTCTCCGTCTGTTTTCCAAACTTATATATTCGTTAATATGCGTTAATACCGAAACATAAAATCGTATTTAAATTATAAAAGACCATAATGTAATAAATTTTTTTTTGTAAGTAATGTCACTTCATGTTTTGGTGAATTATCCTTTTAAGCACATTTTGAAAAATTTGTTATTAAGTTCGCTCTGTCCCTCCGTCTGTTAAAACTTATATACTGTTTAATAAAGAGCAATGAAATATTAACTATGCATAAGTCTCTTAAAAGAGTAATGTTGTAGAACAACGTTTTTATATATCCTCACCGTTGGAGATCATACAGCACCGACTGCTCTTCAAATTTTGAAAAAACTTCTTTTTAAATGCGTACATTTCAGGTTCTGTTTAACATATTTTCAATATAAGAAATACATGATTGTTTTTTACCTTTATAAATCAACCAGAATTTTTTTTTCGTTTAGTTTTTCTAATTATGTTTCCAAATTGATTGGCTAAAAATATGTGTAAAAATTGTATATGGATAAGAATGTAAGGTTTTCTGTTCTTTAAATATGTATGTACTCATTTTTGATTAAATGATGTACAGAAATGTGAATATGTTTTCTAATTTAATTGATTAAGTTTATAGTATTTTTAAATATATGGATATTATACATACTATATGTACATATTTCAATGATATTTTATGGGAAACATGTTATACACATGCATCTTATATAGGTAGACCACATTTAAGTAATGCATTTCTGAATGATAACATGATGATTGTCTAATTTAAGAGATTGTTTCTGTTTTTTAACATGAAATTGTTATGTTGTTGAGACTTAAAAACAGTATTCTTAAGATACTTAATGAGGCTACTTTAATTACTGTTCTATATTAGAAATTTGCATTGAAAGGTTTTTATGGAATATTAGAAACAGTATAGATAAAAGTAAAGAGTGTTGGAAATATCTTATTAATAATAATAACAATACACAAAATTAGGCAAAATATTATTAATAAGTGCTCGTGCGGAAAGGGGTTAAGAAACGTTAACAAACATTTTGTCACAGGCTTTATTTAGAACCATAAATTCATCCTCCCAAATTAGACCCAAATTAGAAACAAAATTTTTTTTTGACTGTCTATCGTGTCGAAATGCGTTAATGTATCACAACAAAATTTATTGAATTAGTTTGTGTGCCAAAGTGCAATACTTGTGCAAATTTTCAATTGGTCAAATCGTTTAAGCACAACAACAAAAAATGAGACACTTCATGGCCTGAAGCCTGATGGGTTAATGTGTCGTAACCAAATGAACTCAGAAAGCTTTTGTTATAAAGACCTACACTTTTGTAAATTTTCAACTCAATTGGTAAAACGGTTTAAGTGCGACAACAAAGAAAATACAAATTTTTATTGAGCCCTGGTGCCGAAACGGGTTAATGGATCGTAACCAAATCTCCTCAGTGAGCTCCTGCGGTAAAGAGCTACACTTTGATAAATTTTTAACTCAATTGGCCAAACAGTTTAAGTGCGACAACTAAGTAAATTACAAAACTTCACTGACCCCTGGTGCAGAAACGGGTTAATGGATCGAAACCAAATCAACTCGGTGAGCTCCTGTGGTAAAGAGCTACACTATTGTAAATTTTCAACTCAATTGGTCAAACCGTTTAAGCAGGACAACAGAAACATTTAATGAACTTCGTTCATCTCTCGTGCCCAAACGGGTTACCGGATCTTCATAAAAATTTGTCACAGGCTTTTCTTCAGACCATAAACCCACCATACAAAATTGGACATAAATCGGAAACAAAAAATTTTTTGGAAGCCCGCCGGGCCGAATCCGGGTAACACATTCAATCCAAATTTCTTCAGTACCCGCCCAATGATAAGAAGAATATTTGTCCAAATTTTCAACTCAATCGATGAAACCGTTTAGGCAGGACAACGAAAAAACGAAACGGCTTTAAATGGCTCTCGGACCGCAAGGGGTTAATGAACCGAAACGCGATATATCCTATAACACTTTCCGGGGTCGTAGGAACGTTCCTGCAAAATTTGGTTGCAATCGGACTGGTGGTTTTTACGTGAAAAGGGCACAAACAAACAAACAAACAAACAAACAAACAGAATTTCTTCCTTATTTATTAGACTAGCAGAGTACCCGGCGTTGCCCGGAGTATTTTATTGGCTTTATGAAATAAAAATTATTAACTTTTGTTTCTGTGTTAATATTATTTAATTAATATAGTTAACTTATTACTATGCTTTTACAGATGCTGATAGTTGATATTCTATTTTTTATGAGATTTAGTTAAATTGAATAAACAGAGCCAAGAATTAGAGACAATTCTTCTACAAAAAATGTTGAAAGGAATCAATAATCTATTGAGTACACAATTATGGCGAAGTGAATTTCCACAATATATTCTTCAATGCCGAGACATAAAATCGCATTTCAATTATAAAAGACCATAATGTAATAAATTTTTTTTGTAAGTAATGTCACTTCATGTTTTTGTGAATTATCCTTTTAAGCACATTTTGAAAAATTTGCTATTAGGTTCGCTCTGTCCCTCCGTTTGTTTACAAAACATATATATTCGTTAATATTCGTTAATACCGAAACATAAAATCGTATTTAAATTATAAAAGACCATAATGTAATCAATTTTTTTTTTGTAAGTAATGTCACTTCCTGTTTTGTTGAATTATCCTTTTAAGCACATTTTGAAAAATTTCTTATTAAGTTCGCTCTGTCCCTCCGTCTGTTAAAACTTATATACTGTTTAATAAAGAGCAATGAAATATTAACTATGCATAGGTCTCTTAAAAAAGTAATGTTGTAGAACAACTTTTTTATGTACCCTCACCGTTGGAAATCCTATAGCACCGACAGCTTTTCAAATTTTGAAAAAAACTTCTTTTTAAATGCGTACATTTCAGATTCTGTTTAACATATTTTCAATATAAAAAATACATGATTGTTTTTTGCCTTTATAAATCAACCAGAATTTTTTTACGTTTAGTTTTTCTAATTATATTTCCAAATTGATTGGTGTAAAATGTTGGTCTAAAAATATGTGTAAAAGTTGTATATGGATAAGAACGTAAGGTTTTCTGTTCTTTAAATATGTATGTAACTACTCATTTTTGATTAAATGATGTACAGAAATGTGAATATGTTTTCTAATTTAATTGATTAAGTTTATAGTATTTTTAATTATACGGATATTATACATACTATATGTACATATTTTAATGATATTTTATGGGAAACATGTTATACACATGCAACTTATATAGGTAGACCACATGTAAAGACCACATGTAAGTAATGCATTTCTGAATGATGACATGATGATTGTCTAATGTAGGAGATAGTTTCTGTTTTTTAACAACGGCCGAAAATGTTATGTTGTTAAGACTTTTGAAAGGTTTTTATGGAATATTAGAAACAGTATAGATAAAAGTAAAGAGTGTTGGAAATATCTTTTTAATAATAATAACAATACACAAAATTTGGCAAAATATTATTAATAAGTGCTCGTGCGGAAATGGGTTAACAAACGTTAACAAACATTTTGTCACAGGCTTAATTTAGAACCATAAATTCATCCTGCCAAATTAGACAGAAATTAGAAACAAAATTTTTTTTACAGTCTATCGTGTCGAAATGTGTTAATGTATCACAACAAAATTTATTGAATGAGTTTGTGTGTCAAAGTGCAATACTTGTGCAAATTTTCAATGGGTCAAATCGTTTAAGCACAACAACAAAAAATGAGAATTTCATGGCCTGAAGCCTGATGGGTTAATGTATCATAACCAAATCAACTCAGAAAGCTTTTGTTATAAAGACCTACACTTTTGTAAATTTTCAACTCAATTGGTAAAACCGTTTAAGAGCGACAGCAAAGACATTAAAAAATGTTATTGAGCCCTGGTGCCGAAACGGGTTAATGGATCGTAACCAAATCACCTCAGTGAGCTCCTGTGGTAAAGAGCTACACTTTTGTAAATTTTCAATTCAATTGGCAAAACCGTTTAAGCGCGACAACAAAGAAATTGAAAAATTTCATTGAGTCCTGGTGCCGAAACGAGGTAATGGATCGTAACCAAATCAACTCAGTAAGCTCCTGTTGTAAAGAGCTACACTTTGATAAATTTTTAACTCAATTGGTCAAACAGTTTAAGAGATAAGAAATCCAATGATAAGAAGAATATTTGTCTAAATTTTCAACTCAATCGATCAAACCGTTTAGGCAGGACAACGAAAAAACGAAACGGCTTTAAATGGCTCTCAAGCCGTAATGGGTTAATAAACCGAAACGCGATATAGCCTATAACACTTTCCGTGGTCGTAGGAACGTTCCTGCAAAATTTGGTTGTAATCGGACTGGTGGTTTTTACGTGAAAAGGGCACAAACAAACAAACAAACAGAATTTCTACCTTATTTATTAGACTAGCAGAGTACCCGGCGTTGCCCGGAGTACTTTATTGGCTTTATGAAATAAAAATTATTAACTTTTGTTTCTGCGTTAATATAATTTAATTAATAAAGTTAACTTATTACTATGCATTTACAGATTTATGGTAGTTTATATCCATTTATATTTGTATTTATGCATTTATGGTAGTTTATATTCTATTTTTTATTAGATTTAGTTAAATTGAATAAACAGAGCCAAGAATTAGAAACAATTCTTCTACAAAATTTTTTTAAAGGAATCAATAATCTATTGCGTGCACAATGACGGCGAAGTGAATTTCAATTATGACCATAATGTAGTACATTTGTTTTCGTAAGTAATGTCACTTCATGTTTTTGTGAATTATCCTTTTAAGCACATTTTGAAAAATTTGCTACTAGGTTCGCTCTGTCTCTCCGTCTGTTTTCCAAACTTATATATTCGTTAATATGCGTTAATACCGAAACATAAAATCGTATTTAAATTATAAAAGACCATAATGTAATAAATTTTTTTTTGTAAGTAATGTCACTTCATGTTTTGGTGAATTATCCTTTTAAGCACATTTTGAAAAATTTGTTATTAAGTTCGCTCTGTCCCTCCGTCTGTTAAAACTTATATACTGTTTAATAAAGAGCAATGAAATATTAACTATGCATAAGTCTCTTAAAAGAGTAATGTTGTAGAACAACGTTTTTATATATCCTCACCGTTGGAGATCCTACAGCACCGACTGCTCTTCAAATTTTGAAAAAACTTCTTTTTAAATGCGTACATTTCAGGTTCTGTTTAACATATTTTCAATATAAGAAATACATGATTGTTTTTTACCTTTATAAATCAACCAGAATTTTTTTTTCGTTTAGTTTTTCTAATTATGTTTCCAAATTGATTGGCTAAAAATATGTGTAAAAATTGTATATGGATAAGAATGTAAGGTTTTCTGTTCTTTAAATATGTATGTACTCATTTTTGATTAAATGATGTACAGAAATGTGAATATGTTTTCTAATTTAATTGATTAAGTTTATAGTATTTTTAAATATATGGATATTATACATACTATATGTACATATTTCAATGATATTTTATGGGAAACATGTTATACACATGCATCTTATATAGGTAGACCACATTTAAGTAATGCATTTCTGAATGATAACATGATGATTGTCTAATTTAAGAGATTGTTTCTGTTTTTTAACATGAAATTGTTATGTTGTTGAGACTTAAAAACAGTATTCTTAAGATACTTAATGAGGCTACTTTAATTACTGTTCTATATTAGAAATTTGCATTGAAAGGTTTTTATGGAATATTAGAAACAGTATAGATAAAAGTAAAGAGTGTTGGAAATATCTTATTAATAATAATAACAATACACAAAATTAGGCAAAATATTATTAATAAGTGCTCGTGCGGAAAGGGGTTAAGAAACGTTAACAAACATTTTGTCACAGGCTTTATTTAGAACCATAAATTCATCCTCCCAAATTAGACCCAAATTAGAAACAAAATTTTTTTTTGACTGTCTATCGTGTCGAAATGCGTTAATGTATCACAACAAAATTTATTGAATTAGTTTGTGTGCCAAAGTGCAATACTTGTGCAAATTTTCAATTGGTCAAATCGTTTAAGCACAACAACAAAAAATGAGACACTTCATGGCCTGAAGCCTGATGGGTTAATGTGTCGTAACCAAATGAACTCAGAAAGCTTTTGTTATAAAGACCTACACTTTTGTAAATTTTCAACTCAATTGGTAAAACGGTTTAAGTGCGACAACAAAGAAAATACAAATTTTTATTGAGCCCTGGTGCCGAAACGGGTTAATGGATCGTAACCAAATCTCCTCAGTGAGCTCCTGCGGTAAAGAGCTACACTTTGATAAATTTTTAACTCAATTGGCCAAACAGTTTAAGTGCGACAACTAAGTAAATTACAAAACTTCACTGACCCCTGGTGCAGAAACGGGTTAATGGATCGAAACCAAATCAACTCGGTGAGCTCCTGTGGTAAAGAGCTACACTATTGTAAATTTTCAACTCAATTGGTCAAACCGTTTAAGCAGGACAACAGAAACATTTAATGAACTTCGTTCGGCTCTCGTGCCCAAACGGGTTACCGGATCTTCATAAAAATTTTTCACAGGCTTTTCTTCAGACCATAAAACCACCATACAAAATTGGACATAAATCGGAAACAAAAAATTTTTTGGAAGCCCGCCGGGCCGAATCCGGGTAACATATTCAATCCAAATTTCTTCAGTACCCGCCCAATGATAAGAAGAATATTTGTCCAAATTTTCAACTCAATCGATGAAACCGTTTAGGCAGGACAACGAAAAAACGAAACGGCTTTAAATGGCTCTCGGGCCGCAATGAGTTAATGAACCGAAACGCGATATAGCCTGTAACACTTTCCGGGGTCGTAGGAACGTTCCTGCAAAATTTGGTTGCAATCGGACTGGTGGTTTTTACGTGAAAAGGGCACAAACGCACAAACAAACAAACAAACAGAATTTCTGCCTTATTTATTAGACTAGCAGAGTACCCGGCGTTGCCCGGAGTATTTTATTGGCTTTATGAAATAAAATTTATTAACTTTTGTTTCTGCGTTAATATAATTTAATTAATATAGTTAACTTATTACTATGCATGTACAGATGCTGGTAGTTTATATTCTATTTTTTATTAGATTTAGTTAAATTGAATAAACAGACCCAAGAATTAGAGACAATTCTTCTACAAAAATTTTTTAAAGGAATCAATAATCTATTGAGTACACAATTACGGCGAAGTGAATTTCCACAATATATTCTTTAATACCGAGACATAAAATCGCATTTCAATTATGACCATAATGTAGTACATTTTTTTTTCGTAAGTAATATCACTTCATGTTTTGGTGAATTATCCTTTTAAGCACATTTTGAAAAATTTCTTATTAAGTTCGCTCTGTCCCTCCGTCTGTTAAAACTTATATACTGTTTAATAAAGAGTAATGAAATATTAACTATGCATAGGTCTCTTAAAAGAGTAATGTTTTAGAACAACTTTTTTATGTACCCTCACCGTTGGAGATCCTACAGCACCGACAGCTCTTCAAATTTTAAAAAACTTCCTTTTAAATGCGTATAAAAAAATATAAAAAATAAAAGGTAAAAAACAATCATGTATTTTTTCAATATAAAAAATACATGATTGTTTTTTACCTTTATAAATCAACCAGAATTTTTTTACCTTTAGTTTTTCTAATTATGTTTCCAAATTGATTGGCTAAAAATATGTGTAAAAATTGTATATGGATAAGAATGTAAGGTTTTCTGTTCTTTAAATATACCTACTCATTTTTGATTAAATGATGTACAGAAATGTGAATATGTTTTCTAATTTAATTGATAAAGTTTATAGTATTTTTAAATATACGGATATTATACATACTATATGCACATATTTCAATATTTTATGGGAAACATGTTATACACATGCATCTTATATAGGTAGACCACATGTAAAGACCACATGTAAGTAATGCATTTCTGAATGATGACATGATGATTGTCTAATGTAGGAGATTGTTTCTGTTTTTAAACAACGGCCGAAAATGTTATGTTGTTAAGACTTAAACACAGTATTCTTAAGATACTTAATAAGGTTACTTTAATTACTGTTCTATATTAGAAATTTGCATTGAAAGGTTTTTATGGAATATTAGAAACAGTATAGATAAAAGTAAAGAATGCTGGAAATATCTTTTTAATAATAATAACAATACACAAAATTAGGCAAAATATTATTAATAAGTGCTCGTGCGGAAATGGGTTAACAAACGTTAACAAACATATTGTCACACGCTTTATTTAGAACCATAAATTCATCCTGCCATATTAGACAGAAATTAGAAACAAAATTTTTTTTTTGGTTAGTCTATCGTGCCGAAATGTGTTAATGTATCACAACAAAATTTATTGAATGAGTTTGTCTGCCAAAGTGCAATTCTTGTGCAAATTTTCAATTGGTCAAATCGTTTAAGTACAACAATAAAAAATGAGAATTCCATGGCCTGAAGTCTGATGGGTTAATGTATCGTAACCAAATAAACTCAGAAAGCTTTTGTTATAAAGACCTACACTTTTGTAAATTTTCAACTCAATTGGTAAAACCGTTTAGGTGCGACAACAAAGAAATTAAAAATTTTTTATTGAGCCCTGGTGCCGAAACGGGTTAATGGATCGTAACCAAATCACCTCAGTGAGCTCCTGTGGTAAAGAGCTACACTTTTGTAAATTTTCAATTCAATTGGCAAAACCGTTTAAGCGCGACAACAAAGAAATTGAAAAATTTCATTGACCCCTGGTGCAGAAACGGGTTAATGGATCGTAACCAAATCACCTCAGTGAGCTCCTGTGGTACAGAGCTACACTATTGTAAATTTTCAATTCAATTGGCGAAATAGTTTAAGTGCGACAACTAAGTAAATTACAAAACTTCACTGACCCCTGGTGCAGTAACGGGTTAATGGATCGTAACCAAATCACCTCAGTGAGCTCCTGTGGTAAAGAGCTACACTATTGTAAATGTTCAACTCAAGTGGTCAAACCGTTTAAGCAGGACAACAGAAACATTTAATGAACTTCGTTCGGCTCTCGTGCCCAAACGGGTTACCGGATCTTCATAAAAATTTGTCACAGGCTTTTTTTCAGACCATAAAACCACCATACAAAATTGGACATAAATCGGAAACAAAAAATTTTTTGGAAGCCCGCCGGGCCGAATCCGGGTAACATATTGAATCCAAATTTCATCAGTACCCGTCCAATGATAAGAAGAATATTTGTCCAAATTTTCAACTCAATCGATCAAACCGTTTAGGCAGGACAACGAAAAAACGAAACGGCTTTAAATAGCTCTCGGGCCGCAATGGGTTAATGAACCGAAACGCGATATAGCCTATAACACTTTCCGGGGTCGTAGGAACGTTCCTGCAAAATTTGGTTGCAATCGGACTGGTGGTTTTTACGTGAAAAGGGCACAAACAAACAAACAAACAAACAGAATTTCTTCCTTATTTATTAGACTAGCAGAGTACCCGGCGTTGCCCGAAGTATTTTATTGGCTTTATGAAATAAAAATTATTAACTTTTGTTTCTGCGTTAATATAATTTAATTAATATAGTTAACTTATTACTTTGCATTTACAGATGCTGGTAGTTTATATTCTATTTTTTATTAGATTTAGTTAAATTGAATAAACAGAGCCAAGAATTAGAGACAATTCTTCTACAAAAAATTTTTAAAGGAATCAATAATCTATTGAGTACACAATTACGGCGAAGTGAGTTTTCACAATATATTCGTTAATACCGAAACATAAAATCGTATTTAAATTATAAAGGGCCATAATGTAATCAATTTTTTTTTGTAAGTAATGTCACTTCATGTTTTGGAGAATTATCCTTTTAAGCACATTTTGAAAAATTTCTTATTAAGTTCGCTCTGTCCCTCCGTCTGTTAAAACTTATATACTGTTTAATAAAGAGCAATAAAATATTAACTATGCATAGGTCTCTTAAAAGAGTAATGTTGTAGAACAACTTTTTTATGTACCCTCATCGTTGGAGATCCTACAGTACCGACAGCTCTTCAAATTTTGAAAAAACTTCTTTTTAAATGCGTACATTTCAGGTTCTGTTTAACATATTGTCAATATAAAAAATACATGATTGTTTTTTACCTTTATAAATCAACCAGAATTTTTTTTTCACTTAATTTTTCTAATTATGTTTCTAAATTGATTGGCTAAAAATATGTGTAAAAATTGTATATGGATAAGAATGTAAGGTTTTCTGTTCTTTAAATATGTATGTACTCATTTTTGATTAAATATTATACAAAAATGTGAATATGTTTTCTAATTTAATTGATTAAGTTTATAGTATTTTTAAATATACGGATATTATATATACTATATGTACATATTTCAATGATATTTTATGGGAAACATGTTATACACATGCATCTTATATAAGTAGATCACATGTAAAGACCACATGTAAGTAATGCATTTGTGAATGATGGCATGATGATTGTCTAATGTAGGAGATTGTTTCTGTTTTTTGACAACGGCCGAAAATTTTATGCTGTTAAGACTTAAACACATTATTCTTAAGATACTTAATAAGGTTAGTTTAATTACTGTTCTATATTAGAAATTTGCATTGAAAGGTTTTTATGGAATATTAGAAACATATAGATAAAAGTAAAGAGTGTTGGAAATATCTTTTTAATAATAATAACAATACACAAAATTAGGCAAAATATTATTAATAAGTGCTCGTGCGGAAATGGGTTAACAAACGTTAACAAACATATTGTCACACGCTTTATTTAGAACCATAAATTCATCCTGCCAAATTAGACAGAAATTAGAAACAAAAATTTTTTTTACAGTCTATCGTGTCGAAATGTGTTAATGTATCACAACAAAATTTATTGAATGAGTTTGTGTGCCAAAGTGCAATACTTGTGCAAATTTTCAATTGGTCAAATCTTTTAAGCGCAACAACAAAGAATGAGAATTTCATGGCCTGAAGTCTGATGGGTTAATGTATCGTAACCAAATCAACTCAGAAAGCTTTTGTTATAAAGACCTACACTTTTGCAAATTTTCAACTCAATTGGTAAAACCGTTCAAGTGCGACAGCAAAGAAATTAAAAAATGTTATTGAGTCCTGGTGCCGAAGCGGGTTAATGGATCGTAACCAAATTAACTCAGTGAGCTCCTTTGGTAAAGAGCTACACTTTTGTAAATTTTCAATTCAATTGGCAAAACCGTTTAAGCGCGACTACAAAGAAATTGAAAAACTTCATTGAGTCCTGGTGCCAAAACGGGTTAATGGATCGTAACCAAATCAACTCAGTGAGCTCCTGTGGTAAAGAGCTACACTTTTGTAAATTTTCAATTCAATTGGAAAACCGTTTAAGCGCGACAACAAAGAAATTGAAAAACTTAATTGAGTCCTGGTGCGGAAACGGGTTAATGGATAGTAACCAAATCAACTCAGTGAGCTGCTGTGGTAAAGAGCTACACTTTTGTAAATTTTCAATTCAATTGGCAAAACCGTTTAAGCGTGACAACAAAGAAATTTAAAAACTTCATTGAGTCCTGGTGCCGAAACGGGTTAATGGATCGTAACCAAATCAACTCAGTGAGTTCCTGTAGTAAAGAGCTACATTATTGTAAATTTTCAACTCAATTGGTCAAACCGTTTAAGCAGGAGAACAGAATATTCAATGAATTTCGTTCGGCTCTCCTATCCAAACGGGTTAACGGAACTTCATAAATATTTGGCACAGACTTATTTTCGAACCATAAAACCACCATACAAAATTGGACATAAATCGGAAACAAAATTTTTTTGGAAGCCCGCCGGGCCGAATCCGGGTAACATATTGAATCCAAATTTCTTCGGTACCCGTCCAATGACCGAAACGCTATATAGCCTATAACACTTTCCGGGGTCGTAGGAACGTTCCTGCAAAATTTGGTTGTTACGTGAAAAGGGCACAAACAAACAAACAAACAGAATTTCTTCCTTATTTATTAGAGAATTGGTAGTATATGGTATATCTAAACAAACATCTAACCTTGAACACCTCCTTACATACCTAATCCTTTAATAGGATCATGCAGTAAAAATTGTTGATAAATGTCTTGATTTAAATTATAAACAAATGGAGCGGAACAAAATAATTTAGGAAATTAGTTTAACATTATATTATTTACATACGTACGTACATATTTACATACGTAGTTTTAATTTTTTGTGTTGACAAAATTTTGTTTGTAAATCATAATGCGTAATGCGCAAAAGCATAATTTTGTAATGATCTTTACTTTTTATATTCTTTACTATGTACATACACAACTATATTATGTATGGATGTAGTTTGAATTTGGCAATTGGAATTATTTTGAATGAAATTTTATATGTATACCTATATACACAATAGACATAATAAAAGTTCCTAAATAAAACACATAAAACATTAATTTTTAACGCCATGCATATTCAATATGCAATAAAGAATGTTGACAACAAATATTCTGATTTAAATCCTAAACATATGTTTTAAAACAAAATAATTTAGCAACATAAAAATATTGTACCTATATATTTTGTGTTTTGCTAAATTCTAATATAAAATACATGTGCACATCAAGATTGATTGAACTAAATTATTTGTAGGAGGAGAGATCAAATAATATGTGTAAATTGTACATAAAATTTTATTAAAAAAATGTTGATGAATACAGTTAACAAAAAAAAAAAATGTTTGTGCACAATTCGTGATTCGATTCGAACCAAATTACCCTTGCTTTCAAAACCTCTACACTCTCCTATGCACTATACAACACTTAAATATTTAATGAACATATTACGAACATAAAATCTTAATTTTTAACCATGCATATTCAATATGCGTTAAAGAATGTTGACAGCAAATATTTTGATTTAAATACTAAACAAATGTGGTAAACAAAATAATTTAGCAACATACATAAAAATATTGTATGTATTGTGTTTTGCTAATACAAAACAATGGACATCAATATTATTAATTTAGAGATAAAAATGTAAGTTTCAAATTCATATATACAAAATATATACATATTTTATTCAAAAAATGTTGATGAATACATAGTTAAAAAAAAAAAAAGTTGCATGTGAACTGGATTCGAACAACATGACCCCCACTTTTGAAACCTGTACACTTTCCTCTGCACCATACAACACTTACAAATGTTGCTAACAGATTACGAAGATAATAAAAAGCGTGACAGAATGACAAATAAACAAATAAATAAATAAATAAACCGACAGCGACGAGTTAATATAAAAGCATATAAAATAGGGCTTTTTCAAAATTTGAGACGCTGTAGCACCATAATGGATGGAGCTACATAAAAAAGTTGTTCCACAAAATAAATTTTTTTATGAGACCTACCCATGGTTAAAAATTTTTTTCTCTATCTTTAACGGTGTAGTTTTGTAAACAGACGGACGGACGACGGATAGACAGAGTAAAACTAATAAGCACATTTTTTCATTTTTTTTTGGAAATGTGCTAAAAAGAATAAATTATGATCAAAATAATTTTGAAAAAGCTAATGGTAATCCGCGAAGAACTTGGACACACATTAAAAATATAATTAACGATAACACAAAAAATCAAAGCGAATTTTATTGTATTTAGACCCAAACGTAAACAATAATAAATAAAAAAATAAATAAACTGAATGAATTTAATAAGTATTCTGCAGAGGTTAAAAAATTATTAGCACAAAATTATAATTCAACAAACTACTACCCAAAATTAAGAACGAATTGTAGATTTAAATTAAATAAAAAATTTACCTAATACAAAACGCAGCAAGTTTTCATAATATATAAACCAAGGTATTAAAAACGTGTATGGATGAATTAGCAAATAACATATGTGATTTAATTAATGTTTCGATTGATCAAGAGCAGTTACAAGAGCAGCAGTTAAATATGTTAAAAATCATCAAAGTAATTCCCATTTACAAAAAAGAAGGAGATAAAAACGATGTCTCAAACTACTAAATAATCGAAACATATGTAAATCAACAGTTAACGGAGTACTTAAAAGTAAATAATATGGCAGATGCAAACCAAAGGATTCTGTAAAGGCTCCAACACAGCTGCAGTACTATTTGATTTAATTCCCTATATAGAAAAAAAAATAAGTAGGTAGTGACAAAAAAGTTATCTTGATATTCTTCGATTTAAGAAAAGCTTTTGATGCCATTGATAGAAAAATTTTATTGCTTACTCTATATGAGAGCGGAAAATTTGAAAAAGAATACAGGTTTAAAAACTATTTATACAACGCAACAATGCTTTTTGCACGATATATAATCAATTTTTCACAATTAAAATTATACAGCAAACTGCTGATGATTTAGTAGTTGCCAAAGAAGATAGTTATTAAAAACTCGAATTTAATATAAACAAAGACTTAGAAAAAATTAACATTTGGAAGATTAATCATAAATTAACAGTGAATATAAAAAAAAAACGAACGGTTATATATAAATGTGAATGTTAATGAAAAACAGTATTATAACCTTGCCAACAATTTAATAATAATAATAAGCAATATATAAATACAAGAAGTGCAATTATTCAAATACAGATTCAAAAATAGGAAAGGAAGAATACAGTTGCCTTTGTCAACTATTAGATACCCGTACTAACCGTTAGTATGTTCACAGCCTGTGAATATTATCACTCTGCTTACAATATTATTTTTTTAATATTTTAGTATTATAAAATAATTTGGGTGAATTTTATAATTTCTAGAACTATGGGTTGTACATATATTCAAACTATATGTTTATACATTCTTCAAAAGCAGATTCTAACCTTCCACATAACGATTATCAATCCAAAACTTTTTCAAATATTCTATAGTACCATTTAATACTAAGCGGTAAATGTATATTAAATTTACTTAGCACAAAATAGTAAATATAATTTTAAATATTATATTATATTATATTTATATATTCCATTGACAGAATAATTTCTTATAAGTACAATAAAATACATATATGTATGTATGTAAATACGGCGCTATATAATATACATCTATACTCTTATCATTCATTCACTAATGACATATACGATATGTAAATAAACATGATATTATATAAGTATGTATATATATCAATATCATATAAATAAAAATTCTTCAAGCAACCGTTATGTTGTTTATTTATTTACATTTTTTTGTACTACGCATTATATCCTCAACAATTTCAAATTATCGAGTAAAACAAAATGCAAAAAATTCGTTAAAGAAATTTGTTAGAAAATTTGAAAAATCAAGTAACACTTTCGTCAATTATAAAGTAACCCTATATTATTAAAAAAAGTTGTTAACAGAAATAAGAGTATAATGTTTAAGCTTTAATTTTTGTGTATTACTTCAAAAAAATTTTAACAGGTGTTCAAGTTACAGGTGTTTAAAAATAGGAAATTTTCAGTTTTTGATCCCTTTCCCTTTCAAATTTTCTAACAAATTTCTTTAACGAATTTTTTGAATTTTGTTTTACTCGATAATTTGAAATTGTTGAGGATATAGTGCGTGGTACAAAAAAGTGTAAATAAATAAACAACATAACGGTTGCTTGAAGAATTTTTATTTATATGATATTGATATACATACATACTTATATAATATCATGTTTATCTACATATCGTATATGTCACTGATGAATGATAAGAGTATAGATGTATATTATATAGCGCCCTATTTACATACATATGTATTTTATTGTACTTATAAGAAATTATTCTATGAATGGAAATATTGTTAAAGAAATATTGCAATGTATGGCGGTATACTTATAACAATATAAATATACTATGTACGCATTAATATAATACAATATTTAAAATTATATTTACTATTTTGTAATTTAATATACATTTACCGCTTAGTATTAAGTGGTACTATAGAATATTTGAAAAACTTTTGGATTGATAATCGTTATGTGGAACGTTAGAATCTTCTGCAGAAGATTATATAAACATATAGTTTGAATATATGTATAACCCATAGTTCTAGAAATTATAAAATTCACCCAAATTATATGAAAATACTAAAATATTGAAAAAATAAAATTGTAAGCAGAGTGACAGGCTGTGAACATACTAACGGTTCGTACGGGTATCTAAGAGTTGACAAAGGCAACTGTATTCTTTCTCGTTTTTCTTTAATTTTTCTTTTATTTGTTTTAACTTTTTTATTCATTATTTCAAATTAATTTTTTTTTGATATTTAATATATAGTGTTGTCTTGCGAGCTTTTAATGGGTATAAAAATGAAGCAGTGTACTAACGTTACTCTGGCACAAGGGGTAATATCACTTACCATGTTATGGAAAAATCTATAGAAATTGTAAAAATTGGATAGAAATAAAGAATTTTTCATCTAGAAAAACGACAAAAAAATTCAAAAAACGTTTTAAAATTGTAATGTACTAAGAGTGTCCTTCTCTGTGCTCGTGTCCTTCACCGTGTCCGTGCTCGTCTCCATGTCCGTGTCCGTGTTGTGGTTAGAACCTGTAAACGTTGAAGTTGGAAACTAACGCTATATAAACTTAAAAATTAGGTAGAGTATGTTATTATTCATACTTAAATTTATTTTAAAAACTTTATTTAATAACTTCGAAAAATATAAATAAAAAGGCTGTTAAATATATTACGTTTTTGGGCTACACTTGGGTAAAGTTGCAATATATTAACCGGATTTTTATGGTCTGAAAGAAAGCCTGCAACAAATTAAAATTGAAATTTTATTAAGTTCTGCTAACCCGTTTGGACACCAAAGCCGAACGAAGTTTTTAAATTTTTTTTTTGTTGTCCGTCTTAAACGGTTTAATCAATTGATTTGCAAATTTGTAAATATGTTGCGCCAGATATATGTGTCAGATTTCTAATTTTTAACAAATTTTTAAGAAAAAATATATTTTATTTAATTGCAAAAAGTACAATATATTATTGAATTCATGATGCATACATATGGGATCTTATGTTTTAATAATTAATAATAAAATTTTATTTCGTTTTATGTATTACTATTTTATTTTAATAAGAATAACCAACTTAACTTTTTAATTTTTACTTTTAAAACAAAGTGATTTAATTCTTTAAGACAAATAATTTTAATTCTTTATAAATTATGGTGATTTCTCTACAGTAACGACACGTGCAAAAGGGAAGTTTATTCTTTTCCTTTTTTCTGTATTGAACCATAAAGAATGCCGCAAAAAAAAGACAACAAGTGCAATGTCAAAAGAAAAGAAACAACAAGTGCATTACTTCGTCATATTTTATGGTTCGCACTTGTGATAATAAAAATCAATGATTTTGATATTTTAAATTCCCACAAACTCGATCATCCTGACAAGTTTCAACGTCCTTGGAAACTTTTTCTACCTTGTAGTATTTGCTATTTTAAATAGACATCTTAACTTCATTTTGGTGGCATCTTCGTATTTTCTACTTGTTTTCATCTTTATAGTAACATCTTCTTTGCAATTTAGCTTCGTAAGTTTGATACTTGTTAAAAATTTAACTCATCATTAACTTTCGAAATGTAATGTCTTCATCTTCCTTAAATCTTAATTCATCTTTAATTTACAATATGTAATTTCTTAATATTCTTTGATCATTCCTCTCACAATTTTATTTCACAAAATATAGTTTCTTCATATTAGCAATTTCTTCTTAATCTCTTTACCACTAAAATATTAAATTCATTCAAACTTGTTATGCAAACATTTTAACTTCTAATAATTTTCTCTTTCATCAGGGTTAACTTTGAAATAGCCGACATATCTTTATGATTAATTCGATAGTGTCTTGAAAAAGCAAAAAAAAAACATTGAATCAATTGGTCCAACTTTGCATTGTTATGGTGACAGGTTTTGTTCGAGAATTAATATTGCACGATGGAAGAGCATGCTTGACCGACGCTATTTTCTTCGTCACTACTTTCATAGGAATAATGTTGGTTTTCAAATTTCTCTCAAGATTTCATAAATTTTCTTGTTTTAATGCATTTCTCCGCCACATAAATGTGGACAGCAAATTACACAGCCTTTCTGTTCAGGCATAGCTGTAAATGTCGTAAGGGGAAATAAAGGGAAATAACTTACGACGTATGTTGTATTCGAACCCACATTCCCTCGGTGTTTACACCGTATTTTGTACGCTCTTACCCACTAGGCCACCGAGGCCCCATTTCATAAATTCTGCACACATAGTTATTGTTTTGGGGCCTTCGTTTTCGCCTATTTTGGATACTGAATAACGGTCCTTACCAGAACATTTAATCACCTTGTATAGACCTAAAAATTTAGGAAACATTTAATTATTAGTTCCAAACTGGATACGTTTTATCGCGACTAGATCTCCGATATCATATTCGTCCGCCGGTTTTCGGGTTCTATTAAACGTATTTTTAATTTCGTTCTGAACAAAAAAGTTCAGAATAGTGTCCAGTTAAAACAACAGCAACCCCGGAAATATCGCAGAAATTAGAACAACAAAAAAATTTTTGGAAATCCACGACATATTATAACTGACAGGGGAGCAGCGTTCACCTCCAATGTATTTAAAGAATACTGCGAAATTGAAAAAATCTAACATATACTGGTACCTACAGGTGTGCCAAGAGGTACCAGCCAGGTAGAACGGCTTAATAGAATTGTTGTTTCAGTACTTGCAAAATTATCAGTAGCAGATCCAACCAAATGGTACAGCTTCATTAAACAACTTCAACGCTGTTTAAACTCTACTTTCCAAAGAAGTATCGGGCGGTCGCCATTCGAACTTTTAATGGGTATAAAAATGAAGCAGTGTACTAACGTTACTCTGGCACAAGGGGTAGACGAGGAAATTAGAAACGTGTTTATACATAAAGAGAGAAAAAATTCACGAAGAAGAATTTTGTTCTGCACGCGTTTCGTGCTTCTAGTTCGTCTATAAACACGTCTATAATTTCTTCGTCTACCGCTTGTGCCAGAGTAATGTCGCTACACTGCTTTATTTTTACGCCCATTAAAAGTTCGAATGGCGACCGCCCGATACTTCTTTGGAAAGTAGAGTTTAAACAGCGTTGAAGTTGTTTAATGAAGCTGTACCATTTGGTTGGATCTGCTACTGATAATTTTGCAAGTACTGAAACAACAATTCTATTAAGCCGTTCTACCTGGCTGGTACCTCTTGGCACACCTGTAGGTACCAGTATATGTTAGATTTTTTCAATTTCGCAGTATTCTTTAAATACATTGGAGGTGAACGCTGCTCCCCTGTCAGTTATAATATGTCGTGGATTTCCAAAAATTTTTTTGTTGTTCTAATTTCTGCAATATTTCCGGGGTTGCTGTTGTTTTAACTGGACACTATTCTGAACTTTTTTGTTCAGAACGAAATTAAAAATACGTTTAATAGAACCCGAAAACCGGCGGACGAATTTTATTTGGACCGTTACTCAGTATCCAAATCGGCCTATTTGGACCGTTACTCAGTATCCAAAATAGGCGAAAACGAAGGCCCCAAAACAATAACTATGTGTGCAGAATTTATGAAATGGGGCCTCGGTGGCCTAGTGGGTAAGAGCGTACAAAATACGGTGTAAACACCGAGGGAATGTGGGTTCGAATACAACATACGTCGTAAGTTATTTCCCTTTATTTCCCCTTACGACATTTACAGCTATGCCTGAACAGAAAGGCTGTGTAATTTGCTGTCCACATTTATGTGGCGGAGAAATGCATTAAAACAAGAAAATTTATGAAATCTTGAGAGAAATTTGAAAACCAACATTATTCCTATGAAAGTAGTGACGGAGAAAATAGCGTCGGTCAAGCATGCTCTTCCATCGTGCAATATTAATTCTCGAACAAAACCTGTCACCATAACAATGCAAAGTTGGACCAATTGATTCAATGTTTTTTTTTTGCTTTTTCAAGACACTATCGAATTAATCATAAAGATATGTCGGCTATTTCAAAGTTAACCCTGATGAAAGAGAAAATTATTAGAAGTTAAAATGTTTGCATAACAAGTTTGAATGAATTTAATATTTTAGTGGTAAAGAGATTAAGAAGAAATTGCTAATATGAAGAAACTATATTTTGTGAAATAAAATTGTGAGAGGAATGATCAAAGAATATTAAGAAATTACATATTGTAAATTAAAGATGAATTAAGATTTAAGGAAGATGAAGACATTACATTTCGAAAGTTAATGATGAGTTAAATTTTTAACAAGTATCAAACTTACGAAGCTAAATTGCAAAGAAGATGTTACTATAAAGATGAAAACAAGTAGAAAATACGAAGATGCCACCAAAATGAAGTTAAGATGTCTATTTAAAATAGCAAATACTACAAGGTAGAAAAAGTTTCCAAGGACGTTGAAACTTGTCAGGATGATCGAGTTTGTGGGAATTTAAAATATCAAAATCATTGATTTTTATTATCACAAGTGCGAACCATAAAATATGACGAAGTAATGCACTTGTTGTTTCTTTTCTTTTGACATTGCACTTGTTGTCTTTTTTTTGCGGCATTCTTTATGGTTCAATACAGAAAAAAGGAAAAGAATAAACTTCCCTTTTGCACGTGTCGTTACTGTAGAGAAATCACCATAATTTATAAAGAATTAAAATTATTTGTCTTAAAGAATTAAATCACTTTGTTTTAAAAGTAAAAATTAAAAAGTTAAGTTGGTTATTCTTATTAAAATAAAATAGTAATACATAAAACGAAATAAAATTTTATTATTAATTATTAAAACATAAGATCCCATATGTATGCATCATGAATTCAATAATATATTGTACTTTTTGCAATTAAATAAAATATATTTTTTCTTAAAAATTTGTTAAAAATTAGAAATCTGACACATATATCTGGCGCAACATATTTACAAATTTGCAAATCAATTGATTAAACCGTTTAAGACGGACAACAAAAAAAAAATTTAAAAACTTCGTTCGGCTTTGGTGTCCAAACGGGTTAGCAGAACTTAATAAAATTTCAATTTTAATTTGTTGCAGGCTTTCTTTCAGACCATAAAAATCCGGTTAATATATTGCAACTTTACCCAAGTGTAGCCCAAAATCGTAATATATTTAACAGCCTTTTTATTTATATTTTTCGAAGTTATTAAATAAAGTTTTTAAAATAAATTTAAGTATGAATAATAACATACTCTACCTAATTTTTAAGTTTATATAGCGTTAGTTTCCAACTTCAACGTTTACAGGTTCTAACCACAACACGGACACGGACATGGAGACGAGCACGGACACGGTGAAGGACACGAGCACAGAGAAGGACACTCTTAGTACATTACAATTTTAAAACGTTTTTTGAATTTTTTTGTCGTTTTTCTAGATGAAAAATTCTTTATTTCTATCCAATTTTTACAATTTCAATAGATTTTTCCATAACATGGTAAGTGATATTACTTATTGAATCTAATAGATTAGCTTTTACTATAATATATTTAATAATAATAATATAACATCTACATGTATGCATTATACGTATTATATTTGTTGTAGTAAGTATACATGTATTTAGTATTTGTCACTTAGTATGTTGACTAAGAGGTAAAGATATTGTTATTTCTTTAAAAAGTGAATGAAATTACCTTTGAGTTCCGGACATCCTGTATACGCCTGTTTGTTAAAGTTAGTGCTTGCCGTTGTGGATATATAAGAGTTGAAAAATAAAAATTTTTCAAAAAACACTCCTTCCAATTCCACCTATAGTTATAGTAAGTTTTCTTTTATCCAAACACATTTCGAACCTATCTCTTATATTTTAGAAGATATAAGCACTTATTTCTAGAAAAAAATGTTGTTTGATACCGTTTCTATATAAAACTATAATTACTATAAAAAATGAAATCAAAATTAAGCGGTGGGGTCAAATTCAAAACCCCGCTAAATAAATTATTAGATATTATTATATATAGATTAGATTATTTATAAATTATAGAAACCGTGATTTTGTACTCAACTCTAAATCCCTCTTAATTATTTTTTTACATACATATTTCAACAACATGGCATTTAATGGTGATTTGTCATGAGGCCCGAAACATTATATCCTTAGATGTTGTGCCCCACAAGCGGTGACAAATAATGTCGAAATTTAGTTTGAGGATAATAATAATAATAATAATAATAATAAAAATAATAATAATAATATATAACGATTGATTAAGTTTTAGATTGGAGATAATTCGCGAACTTTCTAGTTTAAATCGACAATCGAATCGAAACAAGCTTGAAATCAAATTGCAAATTGTACTTATAGAATGTACTGTAATTACAAAGTTTGAAAAGTAATGATTGATCATTAAATAAAAAAAAATAAACAAAACAAAGGTAAACAAAAGTTTACTCTTTGAAAATAAAACAAAAGAGTTATTAAATAAAAGGTTATAATAATAAAATTAAATAAAACAAAAATATTCTGATGAACGACTGGATGGGTTGACTTATGGTTGAAACAGGATATTCAGGTAAAGTTTTGCGTTAGTTGTTACTAATGTGAAGAAGTATAGTTACATTTTTAGGTTTCACCTACATTGTACATATGTAGATCTAAGATTCTGATTTAGGAGTAATTTTTGAGTTTGTTACGAAATTAGGGTTATAAGTTGATTAAAAAATCAAATCATCTTGATTTTCCAATCGATTATCAAATGCCTCTTAGTTGAGAATCTCACATATTCATATATATGAATATAAGTTTTCTGACATTGAATAAAAAGATAATCTATGTTTAGTGGGTCATAAGACAGGTATCTGAAATTTTGCAAATGATGATCAAGTTTAAAGGCTACAACTTCGGTAGAATTTGGTTGAGATGGTGCGACAGGTTCGGGTAGCTGCCATACAACTTCTCTTTTTAAATAAAATAATTCAGTGTCTATTGAAGCTAGGAACCTGAAATTTAGTAATGAGGTGTCGAGTTACATGCCAACAATTTTTGTAAAATTGGTTGGTCTTAAGTAGCCGGTTCAGGCTTCTTGCACCTTTTGGAACTTAATGAAGCTAGGCATCTAAAATCTTATAAATGATGATCAAGTTTTATGGCAAAAACTTCTTATAAATGGTGACCGCACAAAATAAAGGAGCTAGGAGGCTGACATTTATTTTTCGCCACTTTTGCAAAATTGTTGGTTTTGCTATTTAAATCCAGCATTTTCGGCCGGCGGGTTCAAGTAGCTTCCATACAACTTCTTTTTTATATGGAAATAACTCAGTATCTATTCAAATGATACTGAGTTAAAGTTTTGCAAATGATGATCAAGTTTTATGGCAACAGCTTCTGTAAAATTTGGTTGTGATGGTACTACAGATTCTGGTAGCTGCCATACAACTTCTCTTTTTAAATGAAAATAACTCAGTGTCTATTGAAACTACCCGCATAACAAAAAGTACTCCTGCGGAAGTCAAACGATACTCACTTACTATAGCGGAGTACTGAATCATGCAGAATTCCAACGGAACATTTTGAGTACTGTATGAGTTTAGTAAAGTAATATCATACCGGAACTGATTTATCAATATTGCTTCAGTACTGCGAAAAGTTACTTAATGAAAAACCAAGCAAATAAATTAATTTTTTTAATTATTTTTTAATTAAAAAAATTTATTTATTTGCTTATTGAATAAATTTTTTTAATTATTTTTTAAACTTATTTCATTCATTCATTCATAGTAATTTTTTAATTGTATCTTTAATATTTTTTAATTATAAATTAAATTAATTTCCTTGATATACCTACTCTAATTTATAACCTCTTTGTTGAATAAACTAACTAATTTTTCATTGAGATTCGAACCGGCTACATTTTACATCGTACAAATTGAACTGACATCTTAATACACTCGGCCACTCATTATTTTAATAAGTTGTAAACAAATTCCTTATTAAATACAAAATTTGTAATTAGCACTGAACCGATCACAGTACCGATGATTTGGTACTGAATAGGAATACTGGAATCTGCTACAATTTTTTCAATAACAAAACAAAAATCGAAAAACAAATTGAGGTTTTAAGTTCCTTATAAGTGTCTGATCAGTATCTAATTGTGGAGATGAGTGTTGAATTCTGAATTTCAGATCTGTATTAGTAGTAAAAACAAAATTGTTTTAAACGAGGAAGAGTGCAGTAGAGTAGACTGTGTTAACTCTGGGATACCCGTATAAACGTAATATACCCTGTTTCTACAAAACTTGACCATCTTTTAAAAACTTTCAGATTTTTTAGTACCGACGTTAACTACAGAGATATATTTATGTAAATTGTGGAGTTGTATGACAGCTACCCAAATCTATTGCACAAGCACAACCAAATATTACAGAAGTTGTTGCCATAAAACTTGATCATCATTTATAAGATTTTAGTCGCCTGGCTTCATTAAGTTCCAAAAGGTGTAAGAAGCCTGAACCGGCTGCTCTAGACCAACCAAATTTTACAAAAGTTGTTGGCATGTAACTCGACACCTAGTTACTACATTTCAGATTCCTAGCTTCTGTAGACACTGAGTTATTTTCATTTAAAAAGAGAAGTTGTATGGCAGCTACCCGAACCTGTCGTACCATCACAACCAAATTTTTCAAAAGTTGTGGCTATAAAACTTAATCATCATTTGCAAAATTGCACATACCTAGCTTGAATAGAAACTGAGTTATTTCCACTTAAAGAAAGAAGTTGTATGGCAGCTATTCGAACCCGACGGCCAAAAATGCTGGATTTAAATAGCAAAACTAACAATTTTACAAAAGTGATGTAAAAAAAGTTTCAGCCTCCTAGCTCCTTTATTTTTTGAGTTATCGTCCGGACGGACACTGAGTTATTTTCATTTAAAAAGAGAAGTTGTATGGCAGCTACCCGAACTTGTTGCATCAGCAGAACCAAATTTTACAGAAGTTGTTGCCATAAAACGACGATAACTCGGACGTTGCGTTGCAGAATTCAATTTTTACCTTTTTACCGATCCATACCTTTGACACTATATCTATCTCGACTCCTTTAGGGTGTCACAAACGTAATGTCAAATTTATTATACCCTTGAACACAGTTCATACGGGTATAAACATGTAATATACATATTATATGGATGTATGTATGTGTATGAATGTAAATATTTTTACGATTAATTCATTGCCTATTATTCTTATTGAATGAAACAACATGTTATTAAATTATTAGAAATTATTTTGCTTTGATATTATAAATTATTATGTAAAAAATCTATGAAATTTCGTAATGCATTATATGCTTTTCGTGTAATAGCGGCGCTAGATACGTGTTAGATACAGCTAATTTTTTTATTTATACCTAAGCAATATAATTTATTTAAAATTAATTAAAAGTTAAAAAAATAAGATTATAAACAGAGTAATAGTATATTGTATTTTGAACACTATAATATGGTTTGTTAAGGTATTTTAGATTTGACAAGGATAACTGTATTCTTTCTTATTTTAAATAATTTAATTAAAAACAAATTATTTTATTTATATTATTATAATCTATAATTCATTTACCCAATTTTAATTAATAATCTTATCACAGTTTTATATAAATTGGAAGTAGAATAAAAAAATCTAGTATAGATATAACGTTTTTTTTTTAACAAATTGTACTAAAAATCAAAAAAAATCTCACAAAACTATTTATGTTTTTATTTAGGGTAACTTAATATAAGAATAACATCTGATGTTTTTAGTTTTTGCCTATAAATTCCATTGAAAATTTGTAAAAAAGTCACGTTGAATTTTTGTTTGCGCAAAAACCCGAAAGAAAAATAAAAATTCTGTTTTATTATGATTCAGTCTTTTATAGAAGACAACCATGAAAAATGTCTGTCTTCAAGAGATTAATAACGAAGATATATTATATTGCCAGTTAAAATTAGGGTATAATCAATAAACAATATCAGAAATCTTAACAGATGACCACTGTAACATATGAAAAGACATCAAAACTAATAATAAATCTTCCAAAAACCTTTTATATACTCAAAGAAATTTTTTCTCTAAACTTTCCAGACTTTTAAAATTCTTAATTTTTTGTAATGGAGCCTGAAGGAAGGTAACGTAGATTACCTCATTAAATTGATATAATCCAAAACAGAGCCAGATAAACATTCCACAGTTTGTTATGATTTTCGCTAAAGTTTCTCTATGTTGTAAAAAAGAAAAGTATCTGCTATACAGTAGGCTTTAATTAAGTACAGAACTCCTTTGAAATTATGTTTGTTTTTATACTACTATAAATATGCTAGGCATCAAAGATTTTTACTACATCAAAGTGAATAACAGTTTTCTCATTTTTCCTTTTTTTCATTTTCTTTAACAAACAAAATTAATTCGTTTTTTATTTTTATTTTTCACAACAACTTTATAAAAAATAATTTATCATGTCCGACTACATAGATAAAAAAATCTTCTAATTAGCATTAGTTATGGTTCAGTAGATTCGAATGTTTCATGTGGTAAGTCGTGCTTTCTTTTTGGTTTGAATGTACGGAGAAGTTCATTTTCCGTTCTCGATAATTTTATATCGCCTTGTTCAAAACATATTTTTGAAAAAAATGATTTTGTTAGTTAAACAACTAATTATTCGGGTAGATAAGTTTTATACATTAAATAACTTCATTTTGATTTTGTGACTCATTTTATAAAAATGAATTTCTAAGTATAAAATTATATTATTTTTAGTTTAATACATTTTTTTCTATTTGTTTTTTGCTTTGGAATTAATTGTTGCAATAGTTTTTTTTTAGCTAACACTTATTAGAAATTATTATAAATGTATATATATATGTATATGTATATATAAATATATCTATATTATATATATTTATATATATATCAATAATAAATGATCTTATTTGATCTTATGGCTTTCGTCTTTAACTGCTTTATCTCAAATTATAACTAGTTACGAATTGTATTAAATAGTGTTATGTTCTGTCTTATCTATAGGAGATATGAGGCTCTCTCAAGCTTATATTATTCTTCACAGATTTTATGATGTTGTAATATTTGTTAGTTTGCTTGCCATTTCCCTTATTTTAATTTTTTTTTTGTAAATATTTCAGCCAAATAATGTCGTTTTGAAATATTATAAATTTAAAGCTTATAATGGTGGTGAATATTATATAATTAAAAATTCACCCACAAGATAGTATATTATAGGTCTTCTTATCTAATATTTATAATTTATTTATAATTTATAATACATAGACGACTTTCCATTCAGAACTGGTTCAGTGTTAGGAAGTATGCAGTTATTTTTGCATATCAAGGGCAACAGGTTCAAGTAACTGCCATACAACTTCTGTTTTTAAATGAATATAACTCAGTGTCTATTGAGGCTAAGATATTTGAAGTTTCGTGAAGAGATGTCAAGTTGTATACTTCTGTAAAATTTAGATGAGCTACAGCAGAAGGTAGCTTTCATATCTTGGAAATTAATGATGTTAGGCATCTGAAATTTTACAAAAGATGATGAAGTTTTAGGGAAATAACTTCTGTAACTGTCATAAAACATCCCTTTTTAAAGGAAAAGAACTTAGCGTCTATTAGGGCCAGAAGAAAAAGTTAGTTGTTCGGAGGCTACCCAAAAACATGGTCCAATCTCAACCAAAAATAGGGAACGCAAAAATTGGTCCAAAAATATTTTGTGTTAATTTCATGACTGGCGCTTTCGTAGTTTTTGAGTTATCGTACTGACAAACGGACGGACAGACAAAACTTAACCGACTAATTTTTCAATTTTGATCCGATCAATAGACTTGAGGCTATATCCACCGGACTTATTTTGAGGCGCTACAAACGGAAAAGCAATTTTAATATAGACGGGACTATCGTACGGGTATAAAAATGTCCAACAGTAGGATTTCTTTTACTTTATCAGTATTAAAATTGTACAAGTTTTTTAAATATAGTATTTCAATTACAAGATTTTGCTTCCTTCATATCTCACTTTTGTGAATCACATACAATTTTATAAAGTGATTTAATGGCTTTGAAGAACAAATTCGACAAACTTTTGGGAAGTTCCGGCGTTGCGACATCATTCAGGCTCTTTAGTTTCTTTCGGCACGCTGCCTATCAAAAGAGAATTGTATCTGAATTGTGTCCAATTTTCCAGAGTACTTTAACAGTTTTAAAGAATAAGGTTAGCATATTCTTGAGAGTTCAGTTAACTGATTCAGACGCGTCGGCAAGAAATGTTCGTGTTTTATTGATCATGTCTATATATTATACTGTTCAAAAGAGGAATTATAAGATTTTGTTAAACCGTACTTAACATCCAGCGGCCTGCTGATTAATTTGGTTACTATAAGTTAAGCTTTTTCGGAATGTCAATCTGTCAAAAAAATAATTCTAACGAATTATTCTAATAATTCCAATTTTTCAGGCTGCGTTAATGGCGCGGTTATTATACCCGTATGAACTATGTTCAAGGGTATAATAAATCTGCCATTACGTTTGTGACACCTTAAAGGAGTCGAGCTAGATATAGTGTCAAAGGTATGGATCGGCTCAGAATCGAATTCTGAGTCGATTAAGCCATGTACGTCCGTCCGTCCGTCCGTCCGCACGATAACTCAAAAAATAAAGGAGCTAGGGGGCTGAAATTTTTTTTACGTCACTTTTGCAAAATTGTTAGTTTGGCTATTTGAATCCAATATTTTTGGTCGGCGGGTTCGACTAGCTGCCATACAACTTCTATCTTTATATAGAAATAACTCAGTATCTATTCAAGCTAGGTTTCTGAAATTTTGCAAATGATGATCAAGTTTTATGGCAACAACTTCTGTAAAATTTGGTTGTGCTGGTGCTGCGGGTTCGGGTAGCTGCCATACAACTTCTCCGTTTAAATGAGAATAACTCAGTGTTTATTGAAGCTAGGAATCTGAAATTTAGTAAAGAGGTGTCGAGTTACATGCCAACAACTTTTGTAAAATTTGGTTGGTCTAGAGCAGCCGGTTCAGGCTTCTTGCACCTCTTGGAACCTAATGAAGCTAGGCGTCTGAAATTTTGCAAATGATGATCAAGTTTTATGGCAACAACTTTTGTAAAATTTGGTTGTGGTGGTGCGGCGGGTTCGGGTAGCTGCCATACAACTTCTCCGTTTAAACGAGAATAACTCGGTGTTTATTGAAGCTAGGAATCTGAAATTTAGTAAAGAGGTGTCGAGTTACATGCCAACAACTTTTGTAAAATTTGGTTGGTCGAAAGCAGCCGGTTCAGGCTTCTTGCACCTCTTGGAACCTAATGAAGCTAGGCGTCTGAAATCTTGCAAATAATGATCAAGTTTTATGGCAACAACTTCTGCAAAATTTGGTTGTGGTAGTGCAACGGGTTCGGATAGCTGCCATACAACTTCTCTTTTTAAATGAAAATAACTCAGTGTCCGTCCGCACGATAACTCAAAAAATAAAGGAGCTAGGAGGCTGAATTTTTTTTTACGTCACTTTTACAAAATTCTTAGTTTTGCTATTTAACTCCAGCATTTTCGGCCGCCGGGTTCGAGTAGCTGCCATACAACTTCTTTCTTTAAATGAATATAAACCAGTGTCTATCCAACTAGGTATCTGAAATTTTGCAAATGATGATCGAGTTTTATGGCAACAACTTCTGCAAAATTTGGTTGTGGTGGTGCGACGGGTTCGGATAGCTTCCATACAACTTCTTTTTTTAAATGAAAATAACTCAGTGTCCGTCCGCACGATAACTCAAAAAATAAAAGAGCTACGAGGCTGACATTTTTTTTACGTCACTTTTGCAAAATTGTTAGTTTTGCTATTTAACTCCAGCATTTTCGGCCGCCGGGTTCGAGTAGCTGCCATACAACTTCTTTCTTTAAATGAATATAAACCAGTGTCTATCCAACTAGGTATCTGAAATTTTGCAAATGATGATCGAGTTTTATGGCAACAACTTCTGTAAAATTTCGTTGTGATGATATGACAGGTTCGGATCGTTGCCATACAACTTCTCTTTTTAAATGAAAATAACTCAGTGTCTATTGAAGCTAGCTATCTGAAATTTAGTGAAAAAGTGTCGAGTTGCTTTCCAAAAACTTTTGTAAAACTTGATTGGTCTAAAGCAGCCGGTTCAGGCTTTTTGCATTTCTTGGAACTTAATGAAGCTAGGCGCAATAGATTCGGGTAGCTATCATACAACTCCACAATTTACATAAATATATCTCTGTAGTTCGGTACTAAAACATCTGAATGTTTTTAAAAGATGATCAAGTTTTATAGAAACAGGATATATTACGTTCATACGGGTATCCCAGAGTTGACACAGTCTACTCTACTGCACTCTTCCTCGTTTTTAAATATAGTAATAACTTAAGTTTTAGTAAAATAATATTTTGTTGTTCTTAATTATATTTAATACATATTCAAATAAAAATAAAAAAGGTGTAGATCATTCTGAATGAAATATAATTAAATATGATAATAATTAAATGTAAAACAAGGTTAATACCTATAAATACATAATAATAATTTAAACATATTAATTAAATTTAACGTTAAAACAAAAATGAATAATTTTTATATTCATTTCTAAACATTGTAAAAATTTATGATTTAATATCTTTATAAATTTCTTACTTTCTTTCTGTTAATCTTTTTTGATAAAAGAATAAAAAGAAAAAATTCAAAAGAGTGAATCAAAACCAAGTGAATTTCGGTTCGGGATACGAATTACTGCGATTTCTTATACAACGAAAAGTTATAAAATATAAGGTAAATGACGATTAAGCAGAAATTAAATGCTTCGGACGAGTAATACCAGAAACTTGACCTACATGCCAAATGGTTAATGCAAGGAATACCAAAATTAGTCAAGAATACATGTGTATTAATTAGGTATACAAGCTAATTTTTTTAAATACCCATCAGAATTTCCAAAATTTCTTATCGAATCGGGGAGAAAAAAAAATCTAAGTCATAAATTTAAACAAAAAATAAAGTAAGAAACCTCCCTGGAATAAAACTAAATTTTTATATTGCGCGAGAATGTCTATAACCAAAAAAAAAAATAATCAAAAAATGCAATCAAATTTTTATTCAATTTTATATTTGACATCCAACATCGCAAAATGTCAATGTTTAGGAAACCCAACAATATAGCATATTGTTGTGTAATCATATTTCTAAACCCCATGATAAACCTAAAACGACGTGTCTTAAATTTTTTTTTGTTTTTGTTTTTATTTTTGAACACCGTCAAAATTTATGGTTATTTTAATATCTTTATAAATTTGTTTTTTGTTCTATTTCATTTTTTCGATAAATTATTAAAAAAAAGCAAACCTCATTTTTTTATCGTTGTTGTTATTTTTGTTTTAATTTAAAGACAAATGATAAATAGCACCCTTTACTTTAACTAAAGGAAGGAAAAAATCTCTACAGTTAAAAATTTTGATTTATTGATAAAAACGATTTTTATAAAATTTTTTGTATAATATATTTTCTCTCGATATTGTTTTGTTAGTAACAAATTTAGTTTAGAGTGACCGTTTGTATTAAATTTTAAACGGTATCTACTTTTTTGGTAATTTTTCTTTACTTCTCTTGAGGTAGAAAAATAGGTACAAAACCTTGTAGTAAAAGGTGCTAGCAGAGAATGTGAAGATTTTAAAGCAACACCAATTGATGACTTTAGTACACAACCACAACACTAACGTATTAATTTCAATATAAAGACAATAATTTTTAATTGTTAAAAAATATGTCTCTTTACATAATGTATATTTTATAATTATTACATTCGAGCTTCATAAATCAATTGTTGAATTGCGATGTTTTTGTACTGCTTAAAGTTAATACAATTTTTGAAATATTTACTATATTTACACCCATCAAAACAATTCATACGAATGTAACTAAATTTTAATGGAGGAATACATTTAAGTATAAAAAATTAAATTATTAACATTCAATTTAAATATTAAAATTATTTTACATATTTTTTGTACTAATTCAAAAACCTAAAAATTGGTCACCTTATATTATACTAAAATTTGTATTAGTTGAATATTTTTTAAAAGTACGCACACATTTATTATGCAGATATACATATGTATACTGATATTTTGCTAACCCGAACTTAATGTGCGTCACATAAATCAATTTAACAAAAATAAAAAAAGTAAATATAAAGCAATATACAGAAGAAAATTTTAAGAAATTTAACCATGAGCTTTATAATATGGTAAAGAAAGTGTGGAGCCCTCTTATCATAGTTATCGTATCTAAAATAGAAAACAGGGGATGTACAAAAAAAATCCCTAAATATCAAATTAAAAAACAAAATAAGTATAATGGAATAACCAAGGGTTTTCAAAAAAGCACTCCTAAATAAAAAATATTCGATAAAAGTTTCGGGTAAAGTGTACATTCATAGATATAATGAAAAATAAATTATAATAATATAACAATTGAAAAAAAATCGTTAGAGAAATTTGTTACAAAAATTAGGTAAAAATCAAGGCCACTTTCATTAATTTTTAGGTAACCCTATGTTATTATGAAAAGGTGTTAAACAAAATAAAAGCATAATGTTGGAGCTTTAATTTTTCTATATTACTTGAAAAAAATTTGAACAAGTATTCAAGTACAGGTGTATAAAAATAAGGAATTTTCAGTTTTTGGCTTCTTACAGTTTCAAAACGGCGGGCGACACAAAAATATTTTCTAAAATAAATGGTACTTTTGTTTAGAGGTCCAATTCCTCTTAAAAATTTCAAGTTTCTAATTTAAACCGTTTGGAAGATAGAAGGTGTCAAAAATTTTACAAAAAATGAGTTTCGTATAATGCATAGTATAGAAGTTTTGTAAACACTACTACAGACAGATAGACAGAAAGACAAACAGACAGACAAACAAATAGACAAATAAACAGACGGACGGAGTGATTTTAATAGGCACATTTCTTCAAGTTTTTGAAAATGTAGTAAAAAGCCATGAAACAAATAAAACATAACACTGGGCCTAAAGAGCACAATATACGAGAATAAAAAAAATAAAAATTGAAGAAAAATGATAATTTACTTAAGATTTAATAGAGCACAAATTATTATTAAGGATATATTAAAAGAAATTGCATAATAACAACATAATTTTAGAAAAATATTTATCCTTCTAATGCATGTGCCTATAATCATGTCTGCGGAAATATAAATTTAAGGGCATTATATATTCACAATATAGAGAAAATTGAATAGTAAATAAATAAACAAATATCTAATAAATATGTATAAATCATAATGAAAACAAATAGCCTTCAGAAGATATAAAATATTTATTTTTTATATTATTTATTGTTTCCTTATTAATCATCCAACTGGACTAAATCATACCAAATCGTATATTATGGAAATGCTGGAAAAGTTTTGATTATTTGTAAATTAAATTAATATTAAATTCACTTACTTTTGTAACAGGATGTCAATAATTTATTAAAAAATAGTAGAAGATGATATATTTACCGTTATACTATATTATTTAATATTATGGCTTATACATTATATATATTATGTAATACTTAAAATAATAATCGTTATAGTTTGTATACTTAAAAGCATATATTTATATTGTGGTAATAATCAATTTACAACATAAGTACTAGATTTCCTACAAGATTTCTTTCAAAGAAGAACGCTCCTGATGTAAAACGAACACAAAATACTGCGCAGAAAAGACAAAAGCAGTTTCTATAAAAACATTTCTAGAAAAGGACAGGAATCCGCAAATGAATCAAACTGCAAAGAATTATATTCCGCCATCAGAATTCTGACGAATAAGGATTTCAAAACAATGCACCCAATCAAGAGTAAAACATAAAAAGTTGTAACACCCCCTCAAGAGCAACTTCAAAGATGGAAACAACACTTTGAAGAAGCAAACGAGCAACACGCAGAGCATTCAATGGGAAAATGTAAATAGAATTGTTAAACCACCCAGAATCAATGTAAACCCTCCCACAATTAGAAATATCTATGAATCCATAAGCATTCTCATAACTAACAAAGCAGAAGAAAAAGATGGAGTCCCAGCAGAATTAATAAAAGTCAACACACTCAAAGTGCAGTAATCATAAACTACTAATCAAATAGCTCTGGTTAAGCGAGATAATTCACCCGTAGTTGGAAGAAAGGTAATCTTCAAAATGCCGAAAAAAGGAAGCCCAAGTCTATACAATAACTGGAGTAGTATCACATTACTAAACACTATTAATAAAATTAAAACTCTAATAACACATCAGAGAATGTAGGATCACATTGAAAAGAATCTGAGACAGGAACAACCTGATTTCAGAATGGAAAGATGATGTATCGATCAATCAAATATCCTAAGAATAATAGTGGAACAATCACTAAAATTCAACTCGCCATTATACATTGCATTTGCAGACTTCTTCAAAGCTTTCGATACCTTGAATAGAATTTCGATTTGAAAGCATTAGACATTAGACTGGAATCCCTAGAGAAGAAAAAAGTAGACAGACCTAGAAACTTATGGAGAATAACAATTAGGAAAGAAATAGAAACAAAAAACATGGGCAGAAATCAAATGAACAGCCCAAAATAGAAAGAAGGCGCGATTTTTGGAAGCCCTATGATCCCAAAAAAAATAGAAAGGGAAAAAAAATAATGATAAAAAAGACCTCCCATATAATTTATTTTATAAAAAAGCGCACAATGTAGTTTAGTTACAAAAATCAATTTGTATGATATTTTATTAATTTTTTCGAAAAATATGACAATATTTATAACAATTATAAATTATAATTTATTAAAATAAAATTAAAAATAAACACAATTTTATGAATGGTTTAATAATCATCAATCAAAATCAATTTCTAGGTTCCCCTTTTTTTTTGTTGAGATATGACCAAAATTTCGGATTATTTTTGAATAACTAAAACTTTTTCAAGTCCGAATTTTTTATTCACAGTTTCTGTATAACAATTTTCTGTACATATTATATGAGCTTTTTTATCTTGTTTTTTTTATGCTTTTGTATCTATCGATAATTTAAGTTGTTAAGCATGATAAGTACACTAGTACATAATATAAAAAAAACTTGAAAAGAATAAAAAATGTAACGGTTGCTTGAAGAATTTATATTTATATGATATTGGTATACATACATAAATTATGCTCCAATGCTATAATTATCATACGAATTTACACAGTTGTAAATTGTTCTATTAAATTAACATTTATTAAAACAATTAAAACGATTTAATACAAAATAATATATTTAGCAAAATTTGGAGGTTCAACCGAGATTATTCTGAAAAAATTTAAGAAGAAAGGCAGAATATGAAGGTCGGAAAGTGAGAAAAAACGATGATTCCACATGGTGTGTGATCGAATACTACATGGTGATACCACATGGTTTGTGATTTTAAACAAAAAGAAAAAAAATTTAATTTTTTTTTACAATAATCGAAAGATTAGGTTTTAACAAAATTTTAAATATACAACTAAAAAAAAAAAATTATTTTAAAAGGAAACCGTGAAATAATTCTGACTGAGTGTTAATTAATAAATAATTCTGAAGTAGTGTTAACCATATTTAAGGAAATTCCAAAAAATATACAATTAAATACTTTCTAGAAATTTTGATTTTATTTGTGAGAATTTGGAATATTAATTTTGTGTTGATTTTCGTGATAATAAATCCATAATTCAGTTTTAAACTTTAAAATTAAAATTATCTATCCAATGGTGCAGTGCGAAAGTCACCGGTCTTTGAGGCGAAAGGTCCCGGGTTCAAACCCCGGCCAGGTCAAAAATAATATATAAAATATAATAAAATAATGCAAACAAAATATTTAAAAAAATATAATATAATATTTATAAAAATATCGGCAGATATTAATATCTGTACGATATATTATAAAAAAAAAAAAATTTATATTTATAAAAATAAATCATATGGAAAATATATTTAAAAACGAGAAAGAATACAGTTGCCTTGTCAACTCTTAGATACCCGTACGAACCGTTAGTATGTTCACAGCCTGTCACTCTTACAATATTATATTTTTAATATTTTAGTATTTTAAAATAATTTCGGTGAATTTTATAATTTCTAGAACTATGGGTTGTACATATATTCAAACTATATGTTTATACATTCTTCAAAAGCAGATTTTAACCTTCCACATAACGATTATCAATCCAAAACTTTTTCAAATATTCTTAATACTAAGCGGTAAATGTATATTAAATTTACTTAGTACAAAATAGTAAATATAATTTTAAATATTACATTATATTAATGCGCACATAGTATATTTATATTGTTATAAGTATATCGCCATACATTGCAATATTTCTTTAAAAATATTTCCATTCATAGAATAATTTCTTATAAGTACAATAAAATACATACATGTATGTAAATACGGCGCTATATAATATACATCTATACTCTTATCATTCATTCGTCAGTGACATATAAGATATGTAAATCAACTTGTTATTATATAAGTATGTATGTATATCAATATAATATAAATAAAAATTCTTCAAGCAACCATTATTTTGTTTATTTATTTACATTTACATTTCAAATTATCGAGTAAAACAAAATGCAAAAAAGTCTTTAAAGAAATTTATTTCTGAAAAGATTCATACTTTAGAAGATAATTCAGTTTCGCATAACGGTAAATTAAGACACCGTATAACACAAGTATATATTTATTATATACATGTTTGTAAAGCTCATAATAGCACCTATCGTTTGGAATTTTCAGATTGAAGATATATCTTATAGAGCTTGTGTTATAACAATTTAAATATAGAAATTTTTCGAGCTTTGGGGGGCTGTAGCTAGCTCCTTAACGGGTGGGGCTACAGAAAAATTAATATTGTCATAAAATTAATATTTTTATGATATCTATCAGCAGTTAAAATTTCATTGCTCTATTTCAAAAAAATAGTGGAGATCTAAAAGTTAGTTGTGCGGGAGGTACCCGAAGTTTTGGTCGGAACTCAACCAAAAAAATAGGGAATTTACAAATTGGCCCCACAATATTTTGTGTAAATTTCAAGAATCTAGCTTTCTTAGTTTTTGAGTTAGCGTGCTGACGGACGGACGGACGAACATGGCTTAATCGACTCAGAATTTGATCCTGATCCGATCCATACCTTTGAAGGTATCTAGCTCGCTTATTTCGAGGTGTTACAAACGGAGGAGTAATTTTATTATACCCGATACTTATCGTACGGGTATAACAAGGTAGAATGTAAACCAACGGTTTTTAAAAGCACACATTTCTAAAAGACAATATAAACTGTTTAGAATTTGAAAATTACCATGTAATAAGAAAAAAATGTGAAATGTAAAGGACATTTTTAAAATTTTGAGGTGCTGTAAGTCCGGAACCCTATATAACTAAGAAAAACCGTTAACACAAATAAAAATATTTTACTGGAGCTTTAATTTTTATGTCTTGTCGATGAAAAATTTGTGTAGGTTCTTAAGTTACAGGTGCCTAAAAATAGCAAATTTTCAATTTTTGAGCCCTAATAGCTCTTAAACAGGGGATGATGCAAAAAAAATTTCTAAGAAAACTTACAATATTTCTAAAATATCTTTCTTATCTCAAAATTTCAATCCTCTATCTAAAAGCGTGCCAGAGTTGTGAAGGTAGAAAAATCATGCAAAATTTGGTTTTCACATAACGTTAAATTTAAATACTAAATTTAAAAAAATTTTATAATTTTGATATTATTTTACAAAGATAAAAGAAATAGATAAAAGACAATAGAAATCATGACGTTTTCAGATTGAAAAAATCTTAAGGCCTTTTTCAGAGTTTGAAGGGCTGTGCCTCCGTGATGGATGGGGCTACATGAAAAAGTTGTTCCACAAAATTATTTTTTTTATAAGACCTACCCATGGTTAAAATTTCTTTTCTCTATCTTTAACGGTGTAGAAGGTTTGAAAACAGTCGGACAGTCGGACAGTCGGACAGACGGACTTACACAGTGAAACTAATAAGCACATTTTTTTAAAAATTTTTTTGGAAATGTGCTAAAAACTCAATGTGTGTGTGTATGGAAAAAAGAGAAAACAAGGTAGAATGTAAACCAACGGTTTTTAAAAGCGCACATTTCAAAAGACATTACAATCTGTTTAGAATTGTGACTTGCACAAAAATTTGAAAATTTCATATAATAAGAAAAATGTGAAAATAGGACTTTTTTGGAATTTTGAGGGGCTGTAAATCCGGAACCCTATATAACTAAGAAAAACCGTTAACACACGTAGAAGCATATTATCAAACCTTTTGCATGTCTTTTCGAAGAAAAATATTTACAGATGCCTAGGTTATAGATATCTGAAAATAGCAAATTTTGAATTTTTAAGGCGTAATAACTCTTAAACAGGTAGTGCTACCAAAAAATTTTCTGAGAAAACTTATACTAATTCTAAAAGTTCTTTCTTGTTTCAAAATTTCAAGGCCATATCTCAAAGTGGGCCGAAGTTATGAAAAAAGAAAAATTATGCAAAATTTGCTTTTAACATAACGGTAAATTTAAATAGTAAATTACAAAATTTTGCATAATTTTGATATTTTTTTATAGAGGTTAGAAAATTTTCGGTCTGCTAGTGTTTTTTGATTGTAAAACTACTACGCAGAAACTGAGATATACACATCTGAAAATAGGGTTTTTATGCAATTTTGGGGGGCTGTAACTTTGGAACTCTATATAATTAAAATAAATCATTAACACACATAAAAGTATATTACTGGAGCTTTAATTTTTTTGTCTTGCTGAAGATAAATGTGTACAGGTGCCTAAGTTACAGGTGTTTAAAAATAGAAAATTTTCAATTTTTGAGCCCTAATAGCTCATAAACAAGGAGTGGTACAAACAAATTTTCTGAGCAAACTTATACTAATTCTAAAAGTTCTTTCTTGTTTCAAAATTTCAAGGCCCTATCTCAAAGCATGCCGGAGTTATGAAAGTAGAAAAATCATGCAAAATTTTGTTTTCACATAACGGTAAATTTAAATACTAAATTTAAAAAAATTGTATAATTTTGATATTAATTTAAAAAGTTAAAAAAATACCTGCCAAATGGCGTTTTGAGATTGCAAAAATGTTAAGCGGAACCTGAAATATACGCGTTTAAATATAGAGCTTTTTCAAAGTTTAAATGGGCTGTAGTTCCTTGATGGATGGGGCTACATGAAAAAATTGTTCCACAAAATTAATTTTTTTATCAGACCTATCTACAGTTAAAATTTTTTTTCTTTATCTTTAACGGTGTAGAAGTTTTGTAAACAGACAGACAGACGGACAGACGGACAGAGTGAAACTAATAGGCACACTTTTTCAAAATTTTTTTGGAAATGTGCTAAAAGGATTTATGTTAACTTATATATTTGTGTGAAAACTATTGGAAACTATTTGAAAATTTAAAATCAGTTTAATATAAAAAACAAAATTATTAAGGGGCCTCGGTGGCCTACTGGTTAAGCATGTGGCTTCTTAACCGAGGGAGTGCGGGTTGAAATTCTGCAAAGGTAGCAGGTTTTATTAATTGAAAACGAATCCCCCTTGCTACCATATATAGTGCAAAATATATATAATATAAACAAAATAAATAATATTAGTGTATAATTTAATAATAGTATTCGACCTATAATGGCCTTAGTAGCTGATGGTTTTGTAATTTTGTAATTTTTGTAAAATCCTATGTGATATTAATATAAATAAATAAAAATTATTAAAATTTTTTACTCTTTTTTTTGGTTTGCTTTAATCCTATATATAAACTATATCTATATGAAAACTGTTGGAAACTAACGGGCGTTTTTTTAGAATGATAGAATTTTAAATTGAAATAAAATACATTTAAATTAAGATTGAGGTCAAATTTATTTGATTTGAGTAAGCATTGACAAATTATCATGAAAAGATTCACGCCGCAACGTTTACAAATTGTTGAAATTTATTTTTAAAATCAGTGTTCTATTCGCCAAACGTATCACTTCGTGAAATTTATGGTGTAATCGTCCATCAGAGCAGATTATTCGTTGAACTATCGATAGATTTCGGAAAACATTTTCTATACTCGATGCAATAACAACAACATAACCCGTGTTATTGATAAAATACTCGAAACTACTCGAAAAAGTGGTCCAAAATTAGTCCGATTGTCGTGGTGAACATATGCCGGAAATTATTTTTAAAACCTAAATGTCATAAAATTATCTTTCAAATAAAAACAAAATTTGTCTTATTATATGCTTTTATATTAACTCGTCGGTGTAGGTTTATTTATTTATTTATTTATTTGTCATTCTGCCACGCTTTTTATTATCTTCGTAATTTGTTAGCAACATTTGTAAGTGTTGTATGGTGCAGAGGAAAGTATACAGGTTTCAAAAGTTTGGGTCATGTTGTTCGAATCCAGTTCACATGCAACTTTTTTTTTTTTAACTATCTATTCATCAACATTTTTTGAATAAAATATGTATATATGTAAAATTTGTATATATGAATTTAAAACTTAAATTTTTATCTCTAAATTCATGCATACAATACACACGCAATATATTTTTGATCTTTTCTCCTATAATAGTATAATATTGATGTCCATTGTTTTGTATTAGCAAAACACAATACATACAATATTTTTATGTATGTTGCTAAATTATTTTGTTTACAACATTTGTTTAGTATTTAAATCAAAATATTTGCTGTCAACATTCTTTAATGCATATTGAATATGCATGGTTAAAAATTAAGATTTTATGTTCGTAATATGTTCAGAAAATACTTAACTGTTGTACAGTGCAGAGGAGAGTGTACAGGTTTTGAAAGTAAGGGTAATTTGGTTCGAATCCAATTCGTGTACGTACATTTTTTTTTTGTTAACTGTATTCATCAACATTTTTTTAATAAAAAACCCTGATTTTTAATCCAGCTCTAAATAATTTAGAGATCTCAGCTAATTCATAATCTCACATATACATAAGTATATATAAATATTCTGTAAAAGGCGAATAACGCTGATTTTGTAACCAACTATAAAATTCCTCCTATAATTGAGGACATATTTTCTGTAAATGTGTATATGCAAAGAGAATATCCTTATTTTGAATCCTTCTAATTTTTTTTAATACATATACAATTCAACAACAAAGCACTTACAACGGTGGCAGTTGTCGCCCAAAACCCGTGCTAAACATATTATTGAAACTCTAGGTACATTTTTAGTGAATGATAAAAGCTGATTGGTGTAACTAGCTCTAAAATATACTACCAATATACTTTCAAAAAAATGTCGAGAAATTTTTTTCAACATTGAAATTGGACATTTTTTTTTTCAAAAACTTTTTTTCTTTCAAGAACCGGTTTTTCAATTTTATTTTTTTCAAAATTTTATTTTTCAACATTTTTTGCTGTTCGACATTTTTTTTTCAGCATACTTTTTTTCGACAAAAAACGAATTCCTTTTACTTTGCATTATAAGTTTTATAAATTTCCATGTAAGGGAGTCAAATTCGTCTTTTCGCGATATAAGTATAAATGACAGAGTCTGTGCCATAATATAATATTCTATTATCAAGTTTCTTCAAATAGTTGTAGAGTTTAAGACGAGCTTGTGTTGTTGTAAAATCTTCTATACTAACGTTAACTGTTGGTAAATAAGTTTCAACTTCATCTTTGCAATGTCAACTTATCATTATATTTTCTTCATTTATACGAAGTATTTGACATATCTCTATAGAAGGATTTCTTAACATTCAAACATCTGCTATTGTAGTTTGTTGTTGGTTTTATTTCTGTTCAAATTTGCTCCAAAAGGAATTTAAAATTATTTTAGCAAAAGATCTTAAACCAGGATTGTTGGGAATTTTATGATATTCTAATTTAATGTCTTCCATATTGAAAATTTTTTTCTGTTGTCCTTGTCTTTTTCAGTTAGGGAATCAAAAGGCCAGCCGGAAGCTTCTTATTTTATTTTGATAAATTTATTCATCATGGTGGTAAATAAACCATCAACATTATTTAATTTATTATCCTTTATAGTTTTATATTCCCAAACTTTGTAAATGTTCAAAAGTTGATAGTTCTTTTCAAAAGCTTTTACAACTTCAACTATTGCCCATGTTCCTACTAAAGCCCCCTGGTTATCATAATGTTAATAAAATTCTCCTTGATGTTTTTCTTCGATTTAAGTTTTGCATAACGAAAACATGAACTTTTGTTTCGTTTTATTGGAAGAATTGGGTGTAGTAAATTAGTTGGAGGTACAATTTCACATTTAATAATTCCATCAATCTTTTTTGTGTTTAGTTTAGAACAGTTATATTGTCCTACATAATATATTGTAGGATGAAACAGGAAACAGGAAATTTTTCATGTTTGCAAACATTACGGATACAAAGAACATGCATTTATATATTTTGTTTTTTCTCCAGCTTTACATTTATAATGTGTATACATATTTCCAGTTCTTCCACCTTAAAATTCATCTTTCAGATTTAGAGGTGTAGTATTAGTTAATGGATTATATTGGAAGTAGTCCATATTTTTATTGCATCTCAATTGCTCGCGAAATCTTCTTTTGGCAACTTTGAAAGTACCATTGAAAAATAATTGAGCGAATCTATAAATTTTATATAATTTATTAATTTTTGTTCCTCGCATAATTAGTTTTGGTTGAATGATAATTTCAATTAATATTATAGTTTAATAAAAATTGGTAATCAAGAAACTGTCCGTTGTGGGCAATGATAGTAATATTCTTAAATGTGTTTCTTAATGTTAAAATGTACTCCATTAAGTTTTTTTTTACAAATTTTTCTTTTCAAATTGTTTTTCTCTATAGCCACAACTTTCTCTACAAAAAAATAAGGAATTGTTTTCGATGCACATGTAACATCTTTTTTGAATGACATGTAAATTTGGCTCATGTTGTTTTATTTCTGTTGACAACATTTTTTCTTCTTTAGTCTCCAAATTGTAAAATATTTATAGAAAACTTTCAGAATCATCTTTATTCTTATTTATATTTATATTTTTGGGCTGCTGAATTTAACATTTGAGATCTCCGGAACAAAACTGAAGCAAATTTTACAAAAAATTTCTCCACATGTATGCTTTTTTTCTGCTTTCTACACATTTAGACAGTTTTTACATTTTTAATTTCTTCAGATAAGTTAATTTTGATTAAAGTGGAGGCTTTATGATTTTCAAAACACATTTTACCTCGAAAGGAACGATTACAGTCCTGACATAATTCATTTTAATACATAATACAAGGACAGCTTTTTGAACATCTATGTTGATTTTTATAATGATGTGGAATGTGACATTGTTCAGAATAATAATCTGTAGAAAATGCTGCAGTGAGTGAAACAATTACATTGTAATAATTTTTCTAGTACAAAAAATTAATTTTTTTAACGATATTGCGTCGACTAAATATTACTTCTCTTCCTTGTTTTCTATATTTATACAAAATATTTATATTATAGTTTTTTAAAATTTCCTGAAATTTTTCTATTTAAAGTATTCCGCAACTTTCCAGTGGGATAGGCACTCCTGATTTTTTTATTAGTCATAAAGGTAATTCAGTTTCAAGCTTTCCAGTATTATTAAGATTTTTTTTATATTCTTTATAATTTTCAATGTTTACTATAGTAACAATAATTGCTCTCGGTGGGCAACTCATAAACTTTTTACTCCTTCTGCTTCCAAAAAGTAATCTGACATGTGTAATTTCCAGGCAAAATTTTTCCGTACTTAACCCTGTAAATATAAAAGAGAAAGTAAATAAAAGTTAACATACATAGTATTAAAGTTTATTAAATTAAAAACCAAGTTGTACTCTGAATTCCTTTGAAAATCTTTTGACATTATATCACAAATATCTAATTTAAAATTTAGGAAGCTAATTTAAAATTTAGGAAGGCAGCGCCGCGTTCGTCAAAGCTTTCCTCGCAAAATATTATTCCCATCAAAATATTATTCCCAAATATTATTCCTGGATACACATTTTTTGTACCATATTTAACAATGTTATATATAGCCCTTTAACTCCAATTTATTGGATCTGCGTTAACCGCTACTGGTTTAATGTAAAATCTTATCTTATGACCATGTATATTATACCATTTTACGAAGATCAAACTGACATTTTCAATAGAATACAGTATTATTTCTGAATTTACCGAATCTGAATCCAGAAATTTTTGTTGGACATCTTTTCACGTAAAGAAACTAAACACGACTTAACGAATAAAATAGATTCTTCCTTTTTGAAACGTTCTAATTTGCAACATTGTAGATAAAAGATATTTTGATAAATCATAGTTCAATAAAAACCAAAACAAAAAAATTAGTTCTAACTTAAAATAGAAAAGAAGTGAAAGAACTCGCAACACTGTAGCCAAAAGAAATTCTAATAAATTATTGTTTAATAAAAACCAAAAAAAAAAAAATGCGAGCTTAAACCAAATAGAAAAGAATTAAAAAATATAACTTATAACATTGTCATCAAATGACATTTTGACACTACAAAGGAGAAATTCTTGATGTCTTTGGAAAATGCTCACCTCCCTTGAAAACAACAATCATTACAACAATAACACCTTCGACAAACATAAGAACAAGAATCATACCCCTCTAAGAAGGGAAGATTTTCAAAATTATGTCAAACGTTAAATTTAAGAAATTTAATAAATACATAATTTTAAGAAATTTTTATGGTAAAATGAAATGAACTGGACCTGTTCTATGTTGTTGAAGAAATATGTAACAAAAGCGAAAAAGAGAAGTGGATTTTTGTAGCCAAAATTATATTCTCTTTGCGGCAAAATTATATTATTTTTAGAAGATACAACAAATTATATTATTGCTTAAAAATGATTAAATATTAATTTTAATTTTTTATAAATAACTTTTTAAAAACTTAAAATGGGTTAAAATAAAATTTAAAATAAATAAAAAAGTTTGTTCCTTATTTGCTTTTTAGATTGGAATTAGAAGGGAATAAATTGGGATTTAAATTTCAGAAGAAATAAAAACTTTTACTTTTTAAAGTTTCAGGTCATCATTCTCAACAAATAGCAAATTTGAAAAAATAAAATTTTATACATATATGTAAATAAATTTGCTTTTATTATTCATATACAGATAGTAAAAGCAATTAACTTCTCTTTAATTTTTTTCCCATTCCTTAAACTATACAATGCAACAATAATAACAACAAACAAAACAAGATTTTTGGTTATTTTCTAAATGTTTTTATAGAACAGAAAAAAAGAAATCTTACATAATAGATGTATATGTATAACTCCATTATTATACCGGTACGATAGAATCGGGTATAATAAAATTACTCCCCCGTTTGTAACACCTCGAAATAAGCGAGCTAGATATACCTTCAAAGGTATGGATCGGATCAGCAAAAAATTCTAAGACGTTTGAGCCGTCCGTCCGTCCGTCCGTCAGCACGCTAACTCAAAAACTAAGAAAGCTAGAATCTTGAAATTTACACAAAATATTCTGGGAGTAATTTGTAGGTTCCCTATTTTTTTTGGTTGAGTTTGGACCAAAACTTAGGGTAGCTCTCGAACACCTAACTTTTAGATCCCTACATTTTTTTTGAAATAGAGTTATGAAATTTTAACTGCTGATAGATCTCACAAAAATATTAATTTTATTTTAAATAACTTGTTTTTGTAGCCCCACCCGTTACGGAGCTACAGCTCCCCAAAGGTTCAAAAAAGCTCTATATTTAAATTGTTATAGCACAAGTTGTATAGAGTATAGATTCATTTTGAAAACGCCAAACGATTACTACTTTTATTAGCTTTAAAAGTATATATACAATAAATATATATTTGTGGCATACGGTGTCTTAATTTACCGTTATGCGAAACTCAAATTTTGCAAAATCCTTTAACCCTTCTATCTTCTAAACGGTTAAAGTTGGAAACTTGAAATTTTGACAGAAGTTAGATCTTTGAAAATAAGTATGAGTCATTTTAGAAATTTTTTTTGTATCACTCCCCATTTAGGAGCTGTAAGGGGTCAAAAACTGAAAATTTCCTATTTTTAAACACCTGTAACTTCAACACCTGTTAAAATTTTTTTGAAGTAATACACAAAAATTAAAGCTTTAACATTATACTCTTATTTCTGTTAACAACTTTTTTTAATAATATAGGGTTACTTTATAATTGACGAAAGTGTGACTTAATTTTTTCAAATTTTCTAACAAATTTCTTCAACAAATTTTTTGCATTTGTTATAATTGTTTTGATAATTTGAAATTGTTGATATAATGCGTAGTACAAAAAAATGTAAATAAATAAACAACATAACGGTTGCTTGAAGAATTTTTATTTATATGATATTGATATATATACATACTTATATAATATCATGTTTAATTACATATCGTATATGTCACTAGTGAATGAATGATAAGAGCATATATGTATATAGCACCGTATTTACATACATATATGTATTTTATTGTACTTATAAGAAATTATTCTGTCAATGGAATATTTAAATATAATATAATATAATATTTAAAATTGTATTTATTATTTTGTACTAAGTAAATTTAATATACATTTACCGCTTAGTGTTAAATGGTACTATAGAATATTTGAAAAAGTTTTGGATTGATAATCGTTATGTGGAAGGTTAGAATCTGCTTTAGAAGAATGTACATATAAACATATAGTTTGAATATATGTACAACCCATAAGATCTAGAAATTATAAAATTCACCCAAATTATTTTAAAATACTAAAATATTAAAAAAATAATATTGTAAGCAGAGTGACAGGCTGTGAACATACTAACGGTTTGTACGTGTATCTAAGAGTTGACAAAAGCAACTGTATTCTTCCTCGTTTTTCTTTTAGTTTTGTTTTACCTTTTTTTTTACTAGGAGCATTCATAAGTTTTAAATTCTTTGAAAGTGTTGAACTAGTTTTTACAATTTATTTTACACCAGATAAACAGAAATTAAGAGAATGCAAAATATTTTTACAGTACATTTTTAATATTGTAATATATTGTAAATATTTTTACGTTTTTATTTTTTTAAAATATATAGGTCGTATGAATGTAGTACCTTATAACCTATCTTGCAACCCAAACCAAAACAATCCAAACAAATTCTTGATCTACTTACCAAGAATAACCTACATTAAACCCATCAATCAAAATATAGGTTTTGCAATATGGTGGTGAGGGTGGTCTTTTGTGCGATATAACATGATTTTTCCCCATGACCAAGGGCCACTTTACCTACTTATAAATTATTTTGTATAACAAAAATGTAAACAGCTTTATACAATATGTAAACATAATAATATGAAAATGTCAAAATCAGACATCTTATTAAATGTCAATATAATCATTTTAATAAATTTCTCGATTTGGCAGCTAAACAAGCAAGACGTATTATTAATACATCACATTGTCAAGAGAAAATTTGTAGAAATAAAATATAAAAAAAAAAAAAAAGATTTTTTTTTAACAAGTTAAATTTCAATAAGATTACATTGAGTAATCCTGACTGGAACAGTCGAAAAAAAATAACGTACTACCAGGCACGTCTGGTTCTTCTAAACATTTTTTCATTCATCGAATATTCCAGAGTTTCAGCCAGATCTCGAAACATGGAAAGTTTGGTTAGAAAAATTAAACATTAATTTCACAGAAATTAGCTCTAAGTAAGAAAACGCAAAAAAAAAACATTTTCCTAAAATCGGTAGATTCATCTGCATACAATCTACTTTATAGCATTTGCATTCCGAAATCACCAGTAAATAACACATTTCAAGAATTATGCGGAATTATTGATATGCAGTTTACTTGACCAACCATTACTTTTAAAGAAAGGAAAATGTTCCATTCATCAAAAAAATCTTATGATAAAATCATTGTTCAACGGTATTCTAAAATAAAAAAGGTGTCCATTGATTGCAAATTCGGAAGCAGCTTAGGAGCATTCGTTTTAAATCAATTCGTTATGGGGTTACCTGAAAGAATTTTTGAAAAGTTATGTGAAGAAGACGAAATCTTAACTATAGAAGTAGTGTTAAAAAAAACCATGATTATGGGAACAAAAAAGTTGTCTAAAAACGACCTGGATTACGGAGTCAATTTTATTAAAAATAAATGGTTATATTCATCGAAATGCAACAACAACAACATTAAACATAATGAAAATGAAGGTCATAAAATTTATGATAAAAGTTTAAAAAAAATAAATGTTCTCATTGTGGCTGGAAAAATCATGAATTAAGTAGTTGCAAATTTAAGAACAGTTCCTGTAACTCATGTGCTAAAATTGAATATCTAGCGTCAATTTGACGATCAATGTATATAACTTCCAGTTACAGAAATTAAAAAAGACTAACGTTTCTTATGTGGACTATAGTGGAAACAAAATTAAATTGTTGGGTGGGTACTGTGCAAATATTATGTATCAGGCTTTAACAAAAAGGATTTCTGTAGTAGTTTCTGATAATTTAAATCTACCTTTGGTAGGTAACTCATTTTTAAGAACATTTAATTAAGAGGATTTTTAAGAGAATCAAATTAACAGTGAATTTTCGTAAGTTTTCGATGGTAATTTAGATGCACATAACATTAGCAAAATATCTTTGTCTATTAATGACAATAATAAACCAATTTTTTGTAATTAGCATGGAAAACAAAATAGAAAAACAATTACGTGAATTAATTAAGAATGACATTTTAGAACCTATTAATGATTCAGATTGAGGTACACTTTTAGTACCAATTCTCAAACCAAATATTGAAATAAGAATATGTGGTGATTATAAAGTCACCTTAAATAAATTTTTAATCGATTTTAATTCCATTACGAAGGATGATGAAATATTTGGTTCTTTACAGGGTGGTGAACTTTCCCCCAAATTAGATTTATCCATTGCTTACAATCAACTAATTCAACTAATACACTACAAAGTTTGTGTACATGGAATACACACATGGCCACTTTAAAAATGTTAAAACTAGTATTACTTAAAGTTCAAGATGCAGGTTTAAAACTAAATTCACAAGAATATGAATTTTTTCAAAATAAAATCTCCTATTTAGGATTCGCAATTGATATATATATGGGTTAAGTAAAAATAGTGACCGCACTGCAAACATCTTAAATGCTCCAATTCCTAAAAATCTGTCGGAACTTAGGGCGTTCAGAGGCATTATTATTCAAAATTTATAAAAAAGTTTGCTAGCATAATGCTACCTCCTACAGGTTATTACCAAAAAATCTGAGGTTCACGACATTGTCAAAAGTCTCATGGTCAAATAAAAAAGGAAATAACTTCTGATCAGGTTCTAACTCATTCTAATCCTAATCTTCCAATCATACTGCCTACTGATGCTTGTAATTCTGCGATAGTTGGACTACGCAACCCAGGCGCAACAATAAAACTAATTGCACTCATTTCAATAGCTTTGAGCAAAAGTGAAAAAAATTACAGTACGCTTGAAAAAGAAGCGCTAGCCATAGTATTTTGTATTACAAAACTTAAGCAATACCTATTAGGAAACAATTTTATTTTAAAAATTGATCATAAACCTTCAATATCAATTTTTGGTCAAAATAAGGGTTTACCGAATATGGCGACCATCATTCTTTCAGGCTTCAATTATATAATACAATATGTAAAAGGTACATCAAATGATGCATATAATTTTTCTAGGATAGCTCACACGAAAATCAAAGATTTTTCAGTTAGAAAATAGTTATATAAATTATGTAGAAAAGAAAATCCATTGTATCTAAAATTGAAAAAAGCAAAAGAGACTAGACGTGATCCGATTCTGTCAAAACTATGATGTGCCATACAAAATGAAAAAGTACAAAGTTTAGCAGATGTTAAATTTGATCCATTTAAAAATAAAGCTCGTGAACTAACGGTTGAATATGGTTGTATTCTACGAGGATACAGGGCAGTCATTACATCTAAATTACGTAAACAAGTATTAGAAGATTTACATAAATCACATTTAGGAATTGTTGAAACTAAAACTTTAACCAGATCTAAATCTATGGTCGTATCTATGGTATCTATCTAAGAATTATTATCTATTTGAAATTATACACTCATTTTTAAAATGAGTAGAAATTTTTAAAACAAAAGCGATTACGTCTGCATTTGTAATCAAAAAATTACACAGTTATTCTGGCGTTATGGTCTAGTTGATACACTTGTAAGCCGGATGTCAATTCACGTTAAAAGAATTAAAAAATGGTCTTGAAAAAGTCCTTCGACTAATGGAGAAGCAGAGAACTTCGTTAAAAGTGTAAAGAAGTCCATATATGCAAATTTGAAAGATCAACCAAACCTTGGTCTAGTCAAGTGCATAAGAGCATATCAACTCGGTGGCCTAGTGGATAACAGCGTATAAAATACGTTCTAAACCCCGAACACACACGTTGTAAGAGTTATTTCCCTTACAACATTTACAGCCACTCCTGAACGGGAAAGGCTATGTAATTTCCTGTCCACATTTATGTGGCAGAGAAATGCATTTAAGAAAAAAATTATAAATAGATTTTTATTTGATTATAAAAATATTAAGCACTAGATAAACCCGGCGTAGCATTCGCCAGTCTGGTAATCTAAAAATTATATTGATTTTTTGCCACTTAACTTTTTTATGAAATAAAAAGAAATATCTTTCTATTCTAATATATTTTTTATTTACCTTAAAACCATTTTTTGAGAACTATTTCCTTTCATCAATAAGAATACTTAACTATTTACAATAAGAATAATAATAAATTTAAATAAAAGTAAAAACGCAGATAACAACACTAAGCAAATTAAAGATAAAAATTAACATAAAAATACAAAATGTTTTAAATGTTCATCTAAGGATATAAGCCGCTTTTTTCAAAATCTTTTGCTAGGCTTAGCTAATTAAGATTGTAAAACTAAGTATAAAATAAAAATACGCCAATCTGGTTTAGCTAATTTTATATAATATAATAAAGTATTGGATTAACTTATTAAGAACCTCTTAACATTAAGGTTAGTCATTAGTCATTGAATTAAAAGAATAAGAACAAAAAAATATCTATATAATGAAACGTTTTCTTTCTAATTCTTCTTAAAAATAGATTAACATATATACACACATAAAGAGTATAAGAAAATATTTTAATCATTTTAACTTTAAAAAATTAAAAATATGTATATTCAATTAAGAGAAAATAAAACGAGAAAGAATACAGTTACCTTTGTCAACTCTTAGATACCCGTACGAACCGTTAGTATGTTCACAGCCTGTCACTCTGCTTACAATAATATTTTTTAAATATTTTAGTATTTTAAAATAATTTGGGTGAATTTTATAATTTCTTGAACTATGGGTTGTACATATATTACAACTATATCTTTATACATTCTTCAAAAGCAGATTCTAACCTTCCACATAACGATTATCCATCCAAAACTTTTTCAAATATTCTATAGTACCATTTAATACTAAGCGGTAAATGCGTATTAAATTTACTTAGTACAAAATAGTAAATATAATTTTAAATATTATATTATATTAATGTGCACATAGTATATTTATATTGTTATAGTATATCGCCATACATTGCAATATTTCTTTAACAATATTACCATTCATAGAATAATTTCTTATAAGTACAATAAAATACATATACATGTATGTAATTACGGCGCTATATAATACACATCTATACTCTTACCATTCATTCATCAGTGACATATACGATATGTAAATAAACATGATATTATACAAGTATGTATGTATATCAATATCATATAAATAAAAATTCTTCAAGCAACCGTTATATTGTTTATTTATTTAAATTTTTTTGTACTACGCATTATATCCTCAACAATTTCAAATTATCGAGTAAAACAATATGCAAAATATTCGTTAAAGAAATTTGTTAGAAAATTTGAAAAAATCAACTAACACTTTCATCAATTACAAAGTAACCCTGTATTATTAAAAAAAGTTATTAACAGAAATAAGAGTATAATGTTTAAGCTTTAATTTTTATGTATTACTTCAAAAAAATTTTAACAGGTGTTCAAGTTACAGGTGTTTAAAAAAAAGGAATTTTCAGTTCTTGACCCCTTTACAGCTCCTAAACGGGGGGGTGATACAAAACAAATTTCTGAAATGACTCATACTTATTTTCATTTAATTATATTTTAATGATATCTATCAGTAGTTAAAATTTCATGGCTCTATCTCAAAAAAAAAGTGGAGATCTAAAAGTTGGTTGTTCGGGAGTTGTTTAAAAAAATTTGTATAATTTTGATATTAACTTAGAAAGCTAAAAAAATACCTGCCGAATGACGTCTTCAGATTAAACAAGGTAGAATGTAAACCAACGGTCTTTAAAAGCGCACATTTCCAAAACTCAATACAAACTGTTTAGAAGTGTGACATACACAAAAATTTGAAAATTTCATGTAATAAGAAAAAATGTGAAAATAGGACATTTTTGAAATTTTGAGGGGCCGTAATTCCGGAATCCTATATAACTAAGAAAAGCCGTTAACACACGTAAAAATATATTATTGAAGCTTTAATTTGCATGTCTTGCCGAAGAAAAATTTGTACAAGTGCCTAAGTTACAGGTGTCTAAAAATAGCAAATTTTCAATTTTTGAGGCGTAATAACTCTTAAAAAGGGGGTGTTACCAAAAAATTGTCTGAGGAAACTTATACTAATTCTAAAAGTTCTTTCTTGTCTCAAAATTTCAGGTTCCTATCTAAAGGCGTGCCGGAGTTATGAAAAAAAAAATTTCATGCAAAATGTGGTTTTCACATAACGGTAAAGTTAAATAGTACATTACAAAATATTACATAATTTTGATATTGTTTTATATAGATAATAAAATTTTCGATCTTTTGGCGGTTTTAGATTGCAAAATTATTACGCAGAGCCCGAGATATATACATCTGAAAATGGGGCTTTTTCGCAATTTTGAAGAGCTGCAACTTTGGAACCCTTTACAATTAAAATAAACCTTTAACACACGTAAAAATATATTATTGTAGCTTTAATTTTTATATCTTGCAGAAGTAAAATGTGTACAGGTTCCTAGGTTACAGGTGTTTAAAAATAGCAAATTTTCAATTTTTAAGCCCTAATAGCTCATAAACAGGGGGTGGTCCGAAAAAATTTTCTGAGCAAACTTATACTAATTCTAAAAGTTCTTTCTTGCCTCAAAATTTCAAGCTTCTATCTAGAAGCGTGCCGGAGTTATGAAAGTAGAAAAATCATGTAAAATTTGGTTTTCACATAACGGTAAATTTAAATACTAAATTTAAAAAAATTGTATAATTTTGATATTAATTTACAAAGATAAAAGAAATACCTGTCGAATGACGTTTTCAGATTGAAAAAATCCTAAGCAGAACATAAGATATATGCATTTAAAAATAGAGCTTTTTCAAAGTTTGAGGGGCTGTAGCTACGTAATGGGGGGGGGGGGGGGGGGGCTACATGAAAAAGTTGTTCCACAAAATTATTTTTTTTATGAGACCTACCTATGGTTAAAAATTTTTTTCTCTATCTTTAACGGTGTAGAACTTTTGTAAACAGACGGACGGACGGACGGACGGACGGACAGAGTGAAACTAATAAGCACATTTTTTCAAAATTTTTTTGGAAATGTGCTAGAAAATGTTAAGCAGAACATAAGATATACGCATTTAAAAACAGGGCTTTTCCAAAGTTTGAGGGCCTGTAGTTCGCTGATGAATGGGGCTACATGAAAAAATTGTTCCACAAAACTAATTTTTTTATGAGACCTACCCATGGTTAAAGTTTTTATACCCGTACGATAAGTATCGGATATAATAAAATTACTCCTCCGTTTGTAACACCTCGAAATAAGCGAGCTAGATATACCTTCAAAGGTATGGATCGGATCAGAAAAAAATTCTAAGTAGATTGAGCCATGTCCGACCGTCCGTCCATCAGTGCGCTAACTCAAAAACTAAGTAAGCTAGAAACTTGAAATTTACATAAAATATTCTGGGAGCAATTTGTAGGTTCCCTATTTTTTTTGGTTGAGTTCTGGCCAAAACTTCGGGTAACTCCCGAACAACTAACTTTCAGATCTCCACAATTTTTTTGAAATAGAGCCATGAAATTTTAAATGCTGATAGATATCATAAAAATTTTAGTTTCAAAAACTTTTTTTTGTAGCCCCACCCGTTCCGGAGCTACAGCTCCCCAAAGGTTCAAAAAAGCTCCATTTTTAAATTGTTATAGCACAAGTTGTATAAGGTATATCTTCATTTTGAAAACACCAAACGATTACTCCTTTTATTAGCTTTACAAATATATATACAATAAATATATATTTGTGGCATACAGCGTCTTAATTTACCGTTATGCGAAACTCAAATTTTGCAAAATCCTTTAACCCTTCTATCTTCTAAACGGTTTAAGTTGGAAACTTGAAATTTTGAAAGAAGTTAGATGTTGGAAAATAAGTATGAGTTATTTCAGAAATTTTTTTTGTATCACCCCCGTTTAGGAGCTCTAAGGGGTCAAAAACTGAAAATTTCCTATTTTTATACACCTGTAACTTGAACATCTGTTAAAATTTTTTTGAAGTAATACATACAGCTTAAAGCTTCAACATTACATTCTTATTTCTGTTAACAACTTTTTTTAATAATATAGGGTTACTTTATAATTGACGAAAGTGTTACTTGATTTTTTCAAATTTTCAACAAATTTCTTTAACGAATTTTTTGCATTTTGTTTTACTCGATAATTTGAAATTGTTGAGGATATAATGCGTAGTACAAAAAAAATGTAAATAAATAAACAACATAACGGTTGCTTTAAGAATTTTTATTTATATGATATTGATATACATACATAATTATATAATATCATGTTTATTTACATATCGTATATGTCACTGATGAATGAATGATAAGAGTATAGATGTATATTATACAGCGCCGTATTTACATACATATATGTATTTTATTGTACTTATAAGAAATTATTCTATGAATGGTAATTTTGTTAAAGAAATATTGCAATGTATGGCTATATAAGTACGTATAACAATATAAATATACTATGTGCGCATTAATATAATATAATATTTAAAATTATATTTACTATTTTGTACTAAGTAAATTTAATATACATTTACCGCTTAGTATTAAATGGTACTATAGAATATTTGAAAAAGTTTTGGATTGATAATCGTTATGTGGAAGGTTAGAATCTGCTTTTGAAGAATGTATAAAAATATAGTTTGAATATATGTTCAACCCATAGTTCTAGAAATTATAAAATTCACCGAAATTATTTTAAAATACTAAAATATTAAAAAAATAATATTGAAAGAGTGATAGGCTTTGAACATACTAACGGTTCGTACGGGTATCTAAGAGTTGACAAAGGCAACTGTATTCTTTCTCGTTTTTTTTTTGTTTTCTGTTATTTAGCCTAAGTATTTCTTTTATTTCTTTAATATTAAATTTATACATTACAGTATATTTTAAAAATAGAAAGTTATTACCTATAGAACATTCTGAATTTGTTTTGTTCGTTTATGTTCAGCGTCCATTCATATGCATACATAAACATAATTGTTGCTATTAATTTATATTGTGTTACTTTAAAATAAACAAGGCAGAATGTAAACCAACGGTTTTTAAAACCGCACATTTTCAAAAGATAATACCTGTTTAGAATATTGTACCTTACAACAAAATTTTAAAATTTTATATAAAAAACGAGGAAGAGTGCAGTAGAGTAGACTGTGTTAACTCTGGGATACCCGTATGAACGTTTTAGTAACTTTCAGATGTTTTAGTAACATTTAGTTACCATCGTTAACTACAGAGTTATATTTATGTAAATTGTGGAGTTGTATGGCAGCTATTCGAATCTATTGCACAAGCACAACCAAATTTTACAGAAGTTGTTCCCATAAAACTTGATTATCATTTGTAAGATTTGAGACCCCTAGCTTCATTAAGTTCCAAGAGGTGCAAAAAGTCTGAACCGGGTGCTCTAGACCAATCAAATTTTACGAATGTTTTTGGCATGTAACTCGACATCTCTTCACTAAATTTCAGATACCTCTAGCTTTAATAGACACTGAGTTATTTTCATTTAAAAATAAAAGTTGTATGGCAGCTATCCGAACCTATTGCACCATCACAACCAAATTTTACAGAAGTTGTTGCCATAAAACTTGATCATCATTGCAAAATTTCAGATACCTAGCTTGAATAGATACTGAGGTATTTCCATATAAAGAAAGAAGTTGTATGACAGCTACTCGAACCCGGCGGCCGAAAATGCTGGATTTAAATAGAAAAACTAACAATTTTGGAAAAATGACGTAAACAAAATTTCAGCCTCCTAGCTTCTTTATTTTTGAGTTATCGTGCGGACGGACGAACGTACTTGGCTTAATCGCCTCAGAATTCGCAATTCGCTTTTTTGCAATTTTGAGGGGCACCAAATCCCGAAACCTATATAACTAACAAAAACCGTTAATGCACGTAAACGTATATTACTACAGTTTAATTTTTGTATCTTACGTTTACGTTCTGTTTTACGTTACGTTTACGTTCTGTACGTTTTAATTTTTGTATCTTGCCGAAGAAAAATGTTTACAGGTTTCTAAAAATAGCATATTTTCAAATTTTGGAAACTTATACTTATTCTAAAAGTTCTTTCTTGTCTCAAAATTTCAAGTTCCTATCTCAAAGCGTGCCGGAGTTATGAAAAGAGACATATCATGCAAAATTTGGTTTTTACGTAATGATAAACGATATTATTGATTGGATAGCATAAAAAGTAGCATAAAATTTAGAAAATGTTATAGAAAAAATATTTAAAATTTAATTGAAAATATTATTGCGATTTTATATTTTAAGTTGTGCTCTTTTAAAAGCTTTGGTTTCACACACTGCTTATTTATAGATGTACATATGAATTTTGAATTTCTTTTATAATAAAGAGCACCACAGGTGAATCGCCGCAAAGTTAATCGAGGATTGAAATCTAGATTTAGTTCTCTTAAACTCTTTTCTTAAAATCTAAATTTAGTATAACATAATTAAAAAGCTGTTTACATTTATGTTATACAAAATAAAATTATTTTGTATAACATAAATCTAAACAACTTTATACATGTGAACTTAATAATATAAAAATGTCAAAATCAGACGTCTTATTAAATGTCAATATAATCATTGTAATAAATGAATACAGCCATTTTCCATCTTCTCGATGTGGCAGTCAAACAAGCCAGTCGTATTATTATACATCACAATAATAACATAGCTTTAGAATTCAAATTTAAAACGAATTCAGGATATGATAACATAATCGTCAGGATATGACATCATTAATATGGATAATAAACAAATTACGGACCCCAAAAAATGTTTAGACTTTTTTAATACAAAACTAAAACATTTGGATCTCCTAATCCTAAGTTTAAGGACAACAATTTCTCAACTTGTCCAAAAGATATCTGTAATTTTTTTGCTGATAATTTTCAGGAAATTTATCGTCCGTATGAAAGTTCTAGTAATAATGAGTTTTAGCACATTTCCAAAACAATATTGAAAAAATGTGCCTATTAGTTTCACTCTGTCCGTCCGTCTGTATACGTCGGTGTTACCGTCTGTTTACAAAACTTCTACACTGTTAAAGATAGAGGAAAAAAATTAACTAACCATGAGTAAGTCTCATAAAATAATTAATTTTGTTGAACAACTTTTTCATGTAGTCTCATCCATCAGGGAACTACAGCTCCTCAAACTTTGAAAAAGCCGTATTTTTAAATGAGTATATTTCATGTTTTGCTTAACATTTTTTCAATCTGAAAACGCCATTCGACAGGAATTTTTACCTTTGTAAATCAATATCAAAATTATATATCTTTTTTTAATTTACGCTTTTAGATATGGTCTTAAAATTTTGAGGCAAGAAAGAACTTTTAGAATTAGTATAAGTTTCCTCAGAAAAATTTTTTTGGTAGCACCCTCTCTTTAAGAGTTATTACACTTCAAAAATTGAAAATTTGCTATTTTTAGACACCTGTAACTTAGGCACCTGACATGAAAATAAAAGGTTCAAGTATTTTAGTAAAAAAAAAACTTGCTACTTTTCTCATGTCGGGTTCATTTCTATACTCTGGCTTCATTCTTATCTTACAGAGCGAACTCAATATGTAAAATTGCAAGGTATATTATCCAACACGATTAATATTACTTCTACGTTACCTCAAGGTAGGCATATCATCTTTACAATATATTTATTTCCCATAATTTAGGTAATATACTTCATGCCGTTTATTTGCAGACGACCTAAAAATCTATAAAATAATCAATGATAATTCTGACATAATACTTCTGCAATCAAAATTGAATGTATTACAGGAATGGTGCTTATTGGACAAATTAGAATTATATATTCAGAAATGTAAATTTATAAATTTCACCAGTAAAAGTATATAAAGTAATATTCTAAACTTCATGACTATACAATTTAGAACCTACCCTAGAACGGGTATATAATATTATTGATCTTGGCATCCTTCTAGATGATACATGGTGATATTAAAAGAAGAGCTAAAAAGTTTAACAATACATAAGTAACAAAGTCTCCTTACTCTTGTTCGGTCTATTTTGGAATATGGAAACATTATTTGGCATCCAGCATTTCAAACAAATTTCAATAGAATAGAATCAGTTCAAAAGCAATTCCTTTTATTTACCTCAAGAGATCAATTTAATATCTTGCTTCACCTTCGGTGTCTTAAAGAATAATATTGATATAGTTCTTTTTTTGAAGCGCAGATTTTTAATTAATGATGATGTTAGGCATACAAGACACACTAGATATTTAATCGAACACACTCATAGAACTGAGTACAGAAAAAATTAACCAATAAACAGATGCTATACCGAATTTCAAGAAACACAGTCACAATTTTTTACATCCATTTCAAGAAACATATTTAAATCTAAATTACACCTAAACTTCTCCATTCAATGAACTTACACAACAATCATATTCATTTCCATCTAGATTTAATATTAAACTACATTTGTTTTAAGTCATCAGTTTTTATATAATTAGCTTTACTGCTTATTACTTATGATACGTCAGTAAGATTAGTAAAATAGAATAAGTAATTAAATATACATACATATATTGTAATATTTTTTGCTTTTGGTTTCTTTTAGTTTTAAATATGCAATTTTTATGACCTCAGATAATTTATTCTTACCTATGCAACAATTTATCTTTATATATGTACTAGAAAATCCCCTGTGCAATTGCACAATTTCTATAGATTCAGAAACATTTACGGTATCATACTGACTCCCTTAATAAACTACCTAAAAATTTCATTTTTACATCATCACCATTAAAAAAACTTTGGAATCACTTACTTACTTGATGTAATAGAAAAAAAACATAAAACAAATCTAAACACATAAAATTAAAAATGTTAGGTAGCAGTTTATTAATTTTTTCTCGCCGTTTTTTCGTGGCGGTAATTTTTGACAGTTTTTTAATCATTGAGAAAAAATGGTCCAAGCTAAAAACACATTCAGGGTAAAAGTTCGTGTCGATATCTCAAAAATTTTTTGAAACACATGTATAAAGTGCACAATAAAAACCGGCGAAAAACCAACCAACACCAACCAACACCAACCGCTACGACATTTTTTTATACCCTACACATTAAGTATAGGGTATATTAACTTTGGTATGGTGTTTGTAACCACCAAAAGGAAGCGAGTTAGGTATAGACATGTATATATATTCTGAATCAGGATCACCGCTGGAGTCGATTTAGCGATATCCGTCCGTCCGTCCGTACGCACGATAACTCAAAAAATAATGATGCTATCTTGATGAAATTTATACTGTAGGTTAACAATGACTAAGGTAAGGCGGGGATTATAAATGGACGAAATCGGACCATGCGTTCGAGTACCTCCCATACAACTTCCAAAATCTAATACGCATATTTTTGAAATTAATAAAGATAGAAACTTAAAATTTTGTACGAGGGTGTGTTTTTCTGAATCCCTGATATCCCCAAAATTTGAGATGAGGTGGAGTGGTTGTTCGGCTACCTCCCATACAACTCCCAAAACCGAACATCCATATCTTCGAAATTAATAAAGATAGGAACTTCAAATTTGATAGGAGGGTGCTGTTTCCTAAATCCCTGATTTGTCTAAAATTTGAGATAAATTGGAGTGATCGTTCGGGTACCTCCCATACAACTCCCAAAACCGAACAAGCATATCTTCGAAATTAATAAAGACAGAAACTTCAAATTTGGTACAAGGGTGTTGTTTCCTGAATCCCTGATTTGTTCAAAATTTAAGATGAATTAGAATGGTTGTTCCATTCTTGGGTGGGTATCTGCCACACAACTCCTAAGACCAAACAAGCATATCTTCGAAATTAATAAATATATAAACTTGAAATTTGATATAAAAATGTTCTACCCTGTTGATGTCTCTAAAATTTGAAATGAATTGGGGTGGTGGTCCGCGTGCCTTCACACACTTTCCAAGACCTAACAATCATATTTTCGAATTTAATAAAGATAGAAACCTGAAATTTTGTACAAAGGTTGTAACAGCATTTATTTTTTTTAGCTTGTATTAAATACTTAACTAAAATAACTTATGTATTTTTAATTTAATTTGAATGTTTTAGGTGTAGGGTATAAATAAGTCGGTTGCATCGACTTACTGTTATTTTTACTTGTTTTTTGTTACATTTAAAACAATACCAATAATCGAAATAATTTTCATATTTGTTTAAATTTTACTCTCTATTTTTCTTTAGTTTTAAAAAAAAATGTTTATGTCGATGAAAAACAGTTGTTTTCGCCGCGAAATTACTTTAATTACCAAAACTACTTTCAAGTCTTTTGCGTTTATTTTTTTTGCTTGAAAAAAATTTGCTGAATTTATTTTATTTAAATGTACTTTAGAAGAGGTCTTTGGTATATTTAATAAAACATTCATGTCTCTGATAATGAAATTTCATAAATTTTCGGGGGCTTTTTTTTTTGTGACGGTCGTTTTCGACAGCTTTTTAATTTAATGGTCTAATAATAAATTAGTACAAAATTATGAATCTATTGTGAGACGAGGCTTCTAAAATGATATTTTCTATGTTAGTTTTTTTTTTTTAAGAAAAATATCCATTTTTATAATATTTGGTAAGTCCAAACTTCTGTTATGAAATATAATTATTTAAGTCTGCCGTATTTTTTATATTAACAAAAAAATTTCGAATATTTTATGTTATACCAGTTATAGCGAAAATTTAGCTTAAAAATCTAAATTTCAACCTAAATAAACAAAACTACTTTAAAGTCTGTTACGAAGCTTTTACCAGCTTTTATACTAATGAAAACAAAATCAAGAATAAAATCGGCCTATTATTTTTTCTTATAAATATGAGGCTTACTATAAACTTTGCTCTTTTCACTTTCAGGCGTTTTAATTTTATTAAGAGTACCTATTTTTATTTTATTTTTTTCAAAACAAAGATTGAAAACGCCAACAGAAGATTAATAATTTATTTTTAATTTACCACTGCGACCAGTTCATAATGGATGTGGCGGTCAAATTTAAAAATTAAAAATTTGCTGAATTTATTTTTATTGAAAATGTGTTTTTAATAAAAATGTAGTATGTACTTTTTCTTTTTTGACTGTACTCACTTTTATTGAACGGTTTGTGTCTCTGACAGTACTTCTAGTGGAAAATTTGGTCTTTGGTAATAATATTTACTAAATTTATTTATATTTTTAATGAACGGTTTGTGTCTCTTGATAATACTTTGAGTTAAAGATTCGTGTCTCTGGCAATAAAATTTTAAATTATTAAATAAATATACAAAAATATCATCATTGCCAGTTTAGTTTACATTCAGTGTGAGTGTTTTATTATAGATATTTTTTTTTACATGTTGGCAAGGTTTCGCCAACATCTTATGTATTATATTATAGATGACATAATTTTAATATTAAAAGTGTTGCACAAATATATTAGTATATATATTTAAGATATTAAATTTCTTTTATGTTATTAAATACATATATACATATGTAATATAAGGCAGTATGTAGTTGTATATCAAAAACAATTTTTACCGACCGCATACAATTATGCTTAAGGTAGGTAGGTATCATACTAAAAATTTGTACCCGAGATTTTGACAAAAATGCACTACTCCGGTGCGTGGAAGGCTGTAAAAAATTGTTTAGCGGAATGTCTGTCTGTGTGTGTGTGAGTGCGTGTGTGTGTATGTGTGTGGGTACTTGACCTAAGTAAACAGGCCAAGAACTGAAAACACATGAATGTAGTTGTGACAGAATTGCAATCAATTCTCACGTATCGCGCGTATGAATAATTTCTTAATTGATGTGAGTCTCGATTATACCCATATAAGGGTGTAACTAATTTTAAAATATGAAAGTGGTCTCGACTTATACTATTGAGATATTGTGGCAATTTATCTTAAGAAGCTTTTAAAATAAAAAATTTAAAGGATGACAATTTTTTAAATGCATATTTATGAATGAAAACATTATATTTTAAAATATTTTTCTTTAATGAATTATGTAAAAAAGATGCGACTTTAATTTTCTCTTTGGACCAAATTGAATAAAGTAAATGGTTTTTGTGTTATTTCAAGATTTCTAGTTGGCCCCTTATTTTTTTACATAAGACTACGTGTAAATTTGTTAAAAGCTGACCCCTTATTAAGCTTTTATTCTCTACACTTCATGGCCTGATAATTGATGTGAGTCTCGGTTATATTGTTATTGAATAAAAAAAATGATTTTAAATTATTAGATGTTATTTTGCTTTGATATATGTGTGTGTGTAAATATATGTATGTATGTAAATTATTATTTTTGTATAATAGCGGTCGGTCCTTTTGGAGACAGTTAATTTTTTTTTCTGAGTTAGTTATACATATAAATTTTAATGTTAGTTCAGTCATCAAAATAATATACTTTTTTTTGTACATACTGTATTCTTCTTTGTTATAATCTAAGAACGCTTAATGACAGAACATAGTTTTAGCTTTATAAATAAATATGAAAATAATACAATTTTTGCAATTAAATTTAGTGTTAGATAAAAACAAAATTTTACAAGATTGTATCTTCTTTCATAACTCTAGCATACTTTTAGTTAGAACCTTAAATTTATAAGAGAAGAAAGATATTTTTCTTGAATTAGGTAGTATATATTACCTCAGAAAATTTGTTTTTGTATCCCCATCTACTTAACAAATACATATTAGGAATCAAAAATTGAAAATTCAATGTTTTTTGGAAATCTTCACCTTTGAAAACCTTTGATTATACAATCTGTTTTGTTTATTAAAATTATTTATATTAAAATTAGTTTTTCTTATATTATTTCTAGAAAAAGTTATCAAAACTTACTAAAAAAAATTAATAATCAAAAAATGTACAAACAATAAATATTTAATATTTAGCCAATCAATCAAATATACTGGGATATATAATTAACCATGCAATAATTTCTTGGATATTTTCTAATGAATTTAAGGGTGTATATCCGTACTTAAATGAATATATATATATATTTCTTCACAACATAATTACGAAGAATTGGAATTCATCACATCCTGTAATAAATATTGCAAAGAAGAAAAAAATACTTTATTTTTAATAACATATCTCTTTTTTTTTAGAATGAGAGGACACATATCAAGAAAATATATGACATAATGAACAGGATAATGCTCTTAAAGAAGAACATAATTCTTTTAAGTATTTCTAATATCTAGAAGGTAATGGTTACCATTATACACTCTTAAATATTACATTCAAGTCTTTCAGTTTTTTCTTATAAAAAAAAAAAAGTCCAAAAATAAACTTGACAATTATATAATAAAAAATCAAAGTGTTCAAAATTTACTATTTGTTTCTTTTTTTTTTCAGTTATTTCCAATATTTGTTACTATATTTTTACTTTTTTTTTTATTTAGAATTTTATATAGAATATTTGTAGATATATACTTGTGCGTACATACTCACAAATATACATATAAATATGTAAGTTTTAAAAAGACATGACAAAAATCTTTAAGTGCATAATGATATATTTTTTAAGTTTGAATAAAAGTAAACAATGTGTCCATTTCTCATCAGTCATTACCTGATGATCAAATAGCCATATGTTTCAATATTTGTTTTTTTTTTTATGGTTGCATTTTTTTCTAAAAATTAAATTGATACTTTCTTTCTTTAACGATAAGTGATAGTAACCATCACGTAATTTTCATTTTAAAATTTTTCTCATATCCTTACAATTTTAACAAATATAAAAATTTTATATACACGTAACGTAACGTTTGCATGTATGTACATAGAGATGTCATTTGTTTTTATGGGTGACATATGATACAATGAATGAAAAACTCCTTCAAGCAATATGGGTATGGTCTTATTTTTTTTCTTTTTTGCCATTATTGACTCTGAAAAGAAGAGTTTCTTTTTTAACTTTGAACTCAATATATTGTTTGATACTTAAAAAGAACTGCAAAATGAAACAGAAGATATAGTACACAGAAGAAAAAAAAGTAAACTTGTTAAATTAAAATTTTTTTGAAATAAAACTAAGGAAAAAAAAAATAAAACAACAAAAAAAATATTAAAATAAATAAAAAAACAGCGCTAAAGTAAATTTCATTTACTTAAATATTTAATAACTTATTTTCATTATGTTAATTGCATCAAATGAAAAAACAAATGGAAAGGAAATGAAAGCAAAAAAAAAAAAATTTATAAAAAGTTTTTTAGTGTAGATCTTAATTTTTTGAATATGTAGAAAATAATTATGTAAACATCATCAAATTTTTAATTTCTATATAGTTTCTCCAAGTAAAAATAAAATTATAGTAATCGCGTATTGAGAATGTATGAATATTTTAAGAAATAAGAATTATTGAATAATGTAACAAGTGAAACTTTTACTTCGGAAACCTATATTCAAAGTTTACTATTTCTGAGTATGGGTAAGAATATAGTTATAGGCTTATTGGTAAGTTATTCTGAAATACTTACATGGTTTTTACATTGATTACATTGTCATTAACGGTAATTGTTTATAATTTTTATTAAATTAATGCTGAGGTAATCTTAAGGTAAGTACATATTTATATATAACAATCGTAAAAAGAAATCTTAACGCAAGGTAATGTTTGAAATAAATTAACAATATTATTCTTATATCTTCATTTAACTTCTTTAAATATTACCATTTTGACCGGGCACCTTGTTTTTGCATCAAACATATATATAAATGCATAGTTTTATTAATGTGTTAAAAATTATAAAGATGAAAATACCAAGAGACTTAAAAACTAAGGCTTGCAGATTTTTTTCTTTCCAGAATTGCTAAACAGGTCATTCCGAGATTTTGGAGATTTAAAACAAATTCAAATCTCATTGAAATTTTTAATAATATTTTATTAAACAAATGAAAATTTGAAGGATTTAAACATAATTTAATCAACTGAGTTAAGTACTAAACCTTATCGATTTAAAATTTTATAGAATAATTTAAAAAATTTGAAATTCCACATTTAAATGCACATTAAATAAATTTTTTTTTTTTATCAGATTTCTTTTTGAAAAAAACCAGAATTTAATATTAAATTTTATTGCAACGATATGTAAAAATTTCTTTCAACTAGTAGATAGTATATAAAATATTTCAGGAAAATTTTAAATTATTCTAATGTATGCAATTAACTTTCTATAATAATGTATGTACTATGTACCTAATAAAAAAGGAAAAGACAAGAAAAAAACTTTTTTTTAAATAAAAATTCGATTTAAGGGTTGTTTTGTTTTTCTCATATCCAGTAACAAAATTTTTTTACCCTCTGTTTTTTTTTTTTTTAATTTATATTTAAGAGGTTCATATTTAAATAAATTTTCAAAGTTTTCTTATTATTGTTTTTTTTTTTATGTAAGGTCCTTCTGCTACACTAATATTGTAGCTAATGTTTTCTTTTTTTTTTTAAACTGGACATTCCTATATTTGTTAATATTAAATTTTCTTTTGAAAATTAACCTCAAACCTTTTTTTGTTTTGTTTTTGTTATTTTCTTTCTATGGATGTGGTTTATGTGGATTTCAAATACAAAAAAAGAAAAATGTTTTTTTTTTCAAAAAAATTTATTGAAAATAACACTAAAACTATACCTCATTTTTAAATATCTTTTTACATTTACTATTTAATATTCAAAAAATGTTAAGGAAATAATTTTCATAATATTAAAAGATTGAAAATTTTTGGTTGATCCATTTAAAAAACATTGTGTGTGTTAATTCAAAAGTCTAGACTCTGTTTATATGTCCTTAGAAATAAAATGAAAAAGAGAACGAGAAATCTTAATGTTTTATCTTAAAATACAAAGGTATATAAACATCTTGGACATATCCATCTTTATATTCTATTTTTCCTAAGGATTTTGTGGGTGAACAAGTTTTTTAGGTTTAAAAAAAGTTTAAGAATTTCTTTCAAATTTTCTTTGGATGTGGTTTCTATGACGCATATAAAAAAGTATATAATAATATGTATATATATCCACATGATAAGGAGTAATCATTAAAAATTTCATGTCCTTTTTTGTTTGTTCTTTTTTTTATGATGTTTTTTATGGTTAGTGTTTGGTTGGTCCTTTAAGATATATATCTTTTAAAGAGAGAACATTGCGGAAATGTTTTAGGTTTTAAATAAAATATTAAAAAAAAAAAACAAAAACAAAAGAAAAGAAAAAAATTAGATAATATTTGAAGCTATTATCATGATTATTTTGATAAGAAGTGTTAAAAATTTATGTACTATAGAAAAAAAAATTTTTTAAATAATTTTCATAAAATTTATGTTGATTTTATGTTCAACTTGTTGAAATCCAAATGTAAAAAAAATCCTGTTTTAATTTTTTTTTTTACCATATTTTAAACCGGATTTAAGTGGTACAAGGAAATTAAAGGATGCAAACCAAAAATTTTTATTATTATTGAATCTTTATTATTATAGAAAATGTACCATGTCTGATATGTAATATTAAATAATTGTTATTGAAATTTGAATATTAATTGATTTTTTGTTTTTTTTTTTCTTTTGTATCTATAAAGTATGGTATGTTAGGGTTTAAAGTTTTTACATATTATGGTTTTGAACCCTTTTTTGTACTAATAATATATTTAAATTAATTAAAGTAATGATGCTATGATTGCCTTTTTTAAATATTGAACAAAATTATTTTATAATATCTTAAGATTTATTTTCTCTTTTTTTTCTAACTAAAATTAGGATGAAAATTAAAAAAAAAAATAAAAAAAAGATTGATTTGAATATTATACAAACAGAATTAATTTGAAAATTAAGAATTCCCTTTACTAAAAATTTAATTTGTTAAGTCATAACAAGAAAACTTTAAGTTGGGTTATATGATATTAATGGAGTATTTAAACAAAATATTAAATTTATTTTGCGAAGTCGAAGAGAAAATTTTTTAATTATGATTTAATAAATTATTATTATTAAATTAATAATATATTATTATTTAATAAATAATTAGTTTTAGCATCTGTTAAAGATAAAGAAAAAAAATTTTAACTATTGGTAGGCCTCATAAAAAAATTAATGTTGTAGAACAACTTTTTTTAGCCTCCTTCATTACGGAGTTACAGAACTTCAAACTTTGAAAAAGCCCTATTTTTAAATGTGTATATCTTATGTTCTGCTCAACATTTTTTCAATCCGAAAACGCCATTCGACAGAAATATTTTTTACCTTTGTAAATCAATATCAAAATTATACAATTATTTTAAATTTGGTATTTAAACTTACGTTATGTGAAAATCAAATTTTACATGATTTTTCTACCTTTATAACTCTGGCACGCTTTTAGATAGGGCTAAATACAAAAATTATTGCTGTTTGCATATACAAAAATGATTGCTGTTTATGCAATTTAAGCTTTTGTGTTTCTTTAAACAGTGTAAAGTCAATATTATTCTTGTGCTTGTGCCTATTAGCAACATAATTAGTCCTATAAGGAAACTTAACGTAAATAAATTAGTATTACGTAGACAACTGTATTTAATGTTGATGTTATTCAGAATTTGAGGAGAATCAACCTTCTCTTTTATAACTTCAGTAAGAAAAATAACATCAGCAACTTCTCGTCTTGATTCTAAAGTTTTCAATTGATTCAAGTTCGGTCTTAATTCATATGGAGGTAAAATCAATGGATTTGACCATTTAAGGTTTTAATCTTAAAAAATTTGTTTGCTCTGCCTCCATTTTATTGATTTGAACTTCATAGAAAGGCGACCAAACTTGGCTAGCATATTTCAAATTAGGTTTAACAAGAGAAGAATGCAAGGACTTGAGTACGAAAGGATCATAAAATTCCAACCATTCCAAAATTCATAAAATTCTATATGAATAAGCGAATCATACAATATTAATTCGCTTATTCCTAAAAGCTTAGGAATAGAGGAAAATGCCGCAATCGGTCTATAAATATTTTTTTTTCTAAGGGAGGTGGGAATCTTCCAAAGAGACCACATTGGCTTACTGACTAAACCCACCTCCCCCTTTTAGTCAATATAAAAGGGATGAAACCCTTACCTGCGAACGCAGTATATTGGCTAGGGAGTAGGCATAGGGAAGGATAGGAAATGGATACGGAAACATTGAATTGGGAGTGGGACTGTAAGGAAACAATGAATCCGTTTATTATTATTACTATTTTGCTAACAGTGACTAAAGCCGTCACAACAGTTACAACATGTAGTAGTAGTAAATAGTACCACATGAGGTTATTTCACTTTTGCATTTTTCTTATGAATTAGTCTTATAAATGTGTATTTCTAAATCAAGGGAAAAATTCCTGAATTTAAAGAAAAATTAAACATTAATGAAAGTGGAATAGCCAAGGCACTTGAGCATTTATTATGAATGATTTATATATATGAACTCATCATCACTTTTCCTCTTGGAATTAACAAATTTCAAGAAAAACAGCTTAGAAAATATTGTGAATTGCATCAAATTTAGTAATTTGTATTTACTTAAGATAGTAAAATCTTCAATTTTAAGGAAACCCTAAATAACTAACTAACTAAAATTAAAGCATTAATGTTTACGCTTTATTCGAAAATATTTGTATAGATGTCTAAATTATATAGGTCAATGTCTAAAAATTAGAAAATTTCATTGATAATTCAAAAAAAAATTTATTTTGCAAAATGTGCTAAAAAGAAATGTAATATGTAGAGGGATGAAAACAATTAGGCCTTTAGAGTGGAATTATGTCACATTCAAAAAAATAATTAAATAATCAATTCTTTTTGATTTTTATTTGCTATTTTAGAAATACAATTACTAGATTAAAACTTATATAAAAGTGGTGTAAGACTTAAAAATAGCATTTTTTTTAAATCAAATAAATTATAAAATTCTAATATTTTTTTTTATTTGATGAGAAACTTCTAAGTTGTCTTTTTCAACTAACAATTCTTTCTGTTACATTTTTTTTAACACAAACTGATCCAGGTTAAAAGCCAACAAAAAAAATTAAGGTTTGGCTATTCAAAACACAATTCAAAAAAATAAATTATAGAATTTTAAAAATTATACTTTCAAAAATACAATTGTTCTTGTTAATAAGATGGAGCTCGACCTCTACTATTAAATAGCGCTATATCCCTAACAACAGTAGCAACTTATATTAGAAAAAAATGTTATATGACGTAAATCTTGTGATGCAAATTATTGTGTTATGTAACATAATATTACCAATATTAATGTTAAAAAAGTGATCAAGTTTTAGGGTAATAACTTGTGTAAAATTTCGTTGTGCTGATGCAACAGGTTCCGGTAGCGTCCATTCAACTTCTCTTTTTAAATGAAAATAACTCCGAGTCTGTTGAAACTAGGTATCCGAAATTTCATGAAAAGATGCCGAGTTGTATATTAACAATTTCAGTAAAATTCGGTTATTCTAGAGCAGCAAGTTCAGGTAGCTTGCACATCTTGGAACTTAATGAAGCTGGGCATCTGAAATCTTACAAAAGACGAAAATACTTTAGGGCAGTAACTTCTATAAAAGTTGATTGGGCTGGTGCAACAAGTCCGGTTAGCTGTCATACAATTCCAAAATTTACATAAATACATCTGCAACATCTGAAATTTTATAAAAGATGATCAAGTTTAAAAGGCTCAAGTTCTTTAAATTTAAAAGGCTCGATACAATTATATGCTGATGATGCTGTAATAGAATACGCTGAACTAACACAAAAAGAAGTAATTTATGTTATCAACAAAGGTTTATATACGATAGAGAATTGGCTCAATAAACATCGATTACGTTTAAACTAAAACGAGGAAGAGTGCAGTAGAGTAGACTGTGTCAACTCCGGGATACCCATATGAACGTAATATACCCTGTTTCTATAAAACTTGACCATATTTTAAAAACTTTCAGATGTTTTAGTACCGACGTTAACTACAGAGATATATTTATGTAAATTGTGGAATTGTATGACAGCTACCCGAACCTTTTGCACAAGCAGAACAAAATTTTACAGAGGTGTTGCCATAAAAGTTGATTACATTTATAAGATTTTAGACGCCTAGCTTCATTAAGTTCCAAGAGGTGCAAGAAGCCTGAACCGGCTGCTCTAAACCAATCAAATTTTACATAGGTGTTGGAGTGTAATTCGACACCTCTTTACTAAATTTCAGATTCCTAGCTGCAGTAGACACTGAGTTATTTTCATTTAAAAAGAAAAGTTGTATGGCAGCCACCCGAACCTGTCGTACCATCACAACCAAATTTTACAGAAATTGTTGCCATAAAACTTGATCATCATTTGCAAAAGTTCAGATACCTAGCTCCTTTATTTTTTAAGTTTTCGTGCGGACGGACGGACGGATGCACATGGCTTAATCGACTCAGAACTCGATTCTGAGCCGATCCATACCTTTGACACTATATCTAGCTCGACTTTTTTAATGTGTCACAAACGTAATGTCAAATTTATTATACCCTTGAACATAGTTCATATACGGGTATAAAAAATCAAAATTAATATTTTTCGAAAATAAGATATACAATAATGTTTCCTTTGTATATAAAGATAATTATACCATTGAAATAGTTAAAACTTTCAATTATTTGGGTTTTGTGATTGATAGTAAAATGAAGTAGTCTGAACATGTTACTCACGTAATTAAGAAAATAATGCCTTATATATTAAAAAAGCTTATCTTAAAAGGCTTAAAAACTATTTCTCTGAAAAGGTCCTATACATGATCTACTCATCATATATATTATAACACTTTACATACTTTAATCCTATTTGGGGAAACATACCAATGTATATGCTCAACAAGAAATTATCTAGAAATCTTAAAAAAGAAAGCAACTAAAAGAATTTGTAATTATCCAATATTATATCCCAGTAATTTGCTGTATACTAATAGATATGAAGGCTTTTGTAATATACGAGAGCGGGAACTGTACTACCTGGTATTTAAGATCATAAATAATAAGTTAAAATATAATTTCATCTTAAACAGGGCAATAGATATTTATAATCACAACACGAGAAATAAATCAAATTTTTATTTGAATTTATGCAGAAACGCTAACCAAAAAAACAATTGCGTATTCAATGCCAAAAAAAATGTAATGAACTACCTGATGGATGGAAAAATATTAACAATCTTCTGTTATTTAAAAATCAAATTAAAATATATCTATCGACAAATCTTTAATTAAAAAACTATATATATACATGTACATATTGAAATAATTTGTCCCGTTTGTTAACTTGCCTCTGTAAATACTTTAGAGCGAAAGTTTGATACCATAAACATTAAACTAAATTGATAGTTATGAGTATATTAATTTTTGGAAAATCTAATAAATTAAATCTAGAACTGAAATAAAATACGAATAAAGTAGGAAAGAAATAGGAATATAGTATTTTTTATTTTTTTTTTGTTTTTGTTTGTTGTTATTGATTTTTGTATAGTATATTATAATATAGAATTAAATTTAAATTTGAAAAAAAAAGAATAAATAAATAAATTGAAATTATTATATTTTATTGAACTTTCTTCCTTTCATAAAAATGTTCTTTCTTTTAAGAATTCGTTGATTCATAAAAATGTATTAATTATGTGTATTAATAATATATTATTGAATGATTAAATTGAAATATTAAAGAAATTAATATTAACTTAAAAAAAATAAAAATGGTGATATAAATGGAAATAAGAAAAAACATGTCAAACAAAATTTTAAAAATTATAAGGCCTTACAGCCATAATAAAATTAATAGATAGTTATATTCTAGTTTTTAAAATTATCATAAAATTAAATTGAAAAATATTATAATAATGGAATTAATTGTATATAAAATATAAATAAAGAAAAAAAAAAACCAGTTTATATTGTGTTCATCTCATCCTAGAATTGACACAGTTTACTCTACTGCATTCTTAGTTGTTCTTATTTTAATTTTAATGCAGAAAGTCGTTTTAGAGTATTTTAACAAATTTCATTATAGAATAAATAGCAATTTTAAATAAAATGTGCTTAATATGCAAAATATTAAAATTATTCTACTATTTGAATATACATTGTTCGAAAATCTATACCTATATTTTATAAATTGGGGTTGCTTTTTATTACATTTTCAAATTTTTATGAATTATGAATTACAGCACTTTAAATTAATGTTAAAAATTTAATACCAAAACTAACCTGAAACACACAGTAATAAATAAAAACTTTAACTTTAAAATTATCAATTTTTTTTTAAATCTCTATCATCTAATAACAGAATTTATTAATTAAATTTTAGAAAGTTTATACTTTTATTTTAAAGAAACGCCAAAAATGAATCAATAAAAACAAAAAAAACAACAAAGGTTTTTTATGGAAAGTTTTTTGGGATACATTTTAAAAGAAACAAAAATAACAAAAAAAAAATGTAAAACGAATTAGAACAAAAAAAAAAATTCTTAATAAAATTTTACTAAACTTTGGTTTTTGTTTTATAGTTAACCCAGTTTGACAAAATATTTTTTTTTTTATTTTTCTAAATTTATATTATAATACAGTTATTTTAAATTATATTTTTATACTTAACTTATGTACATGTATCTATAAATATATGTATATATTATGTATATGTACATAAATGAAAGTGTGTACAATAATTCAAAATTATTTTATTCTTTTTGCATATATATACCTCTCACGGAAGACTCTGGGGTCGGGTGCTTGAAAAACAAAACAAAAATAAAAAAAACTTTTCGTTCATAAAATCAAGAACTTTTCTACAGTTATGCTTTTTTTTTATTTTTGTTATACATATTATTATTTTTTTAGTTATCTTATTGTTGTTAAGGCTCAAAAAGTTTTTAACCTACCCTAACTTTTGTCGTTTTTTTTTTGCTTTTGGTTTTGTTATTATTTCTGTTTAAACTTTTTGGTGTTGTTGCAGACATACTAAAATAATTTTAGTTAAAAAGTTACAAGAAATATAAATAAAGTTGACTAAAACAAAAAAAAAAAACAAAATACACAGTAAAACAAATAAAAAAAAATCAAAATGACTGAAACCCTTTTGTTTTTTAAAGTTTCAGACGCCAAAAAATTTTCTCCGCTCTCTTTTCAGTTTTTAACTTCCAAATTCAACAGAAACAAAAAAAAAAATTCACTAAAAATAAATAAGTTTATTTTACAACTTCCCAACTCCCCCCTCCTTCCTGCCTCTCATAATCTGCCCCTTCCTAATTTATACTCATCAAGGAAATTCTAAAAATTAACGCAATGTTTAATAAAAGAAAAAAAGAACAACAAAAAAATTATGGTCCGTTTTCATTTTTATTCCCTTATACTTTTTTGTTGCCTCGTCTCTCGGTAAGTAAAGTACCCGGGTGTTTTTTTTTTTGTTTTAACAAAAAGGTCTACAAAAGTGTAACAAAAAAAATAAATTTAAAAAAAAAGTCTGAAAGTCATTAATAAAATTTTTACTTAAAGTTTGATGAAAAAAATAAAAAAAAAAAAACAAATCTGTTTTTTAAACAATGACAGAAAAAAAAATATTTTTTTTAAGGAAAAGGAAGGTTTTTCTGTTTAGCTTTAGAAAATTTTTATAATATTGGTTTTTTTATATTTTTGTTGTACAGCAGGGAAAGTTTACTGACCTTGTTTCAGAAGTCGTTTTTACTATAGAAAAAACGAAATAGAAGAGAAAACAAAATAAAATTAATAAAAAAAATTTCCTAAACTTTTCTGGACCAAAGGAAAATTTTTGCGTTTAAAAACTTCAAAAAATAAAAATAAAGTTTGTTCTTCTTTTTGTTTGTAAAAGTGGGGGACGGAAAAAAACGTATATGAATTAATTGTGTTAAAGTTTAAAAAGAAATGAATTTTCAACAAATTTCTGTTTTGTTTTTCATGTTTTTATTAGGCTGACTACTTTTAAGTTTGGCGCAGAATAATAACTTTTCTGTTAATCATAATAATATATGTATAGTTTTTGATTTTCTTTAATTTTTTTCTTTTGGAATGTTTTCCTTTTTTGATTTATTTGTTTTTTTTTCAGAGCATTTTTTTTTTTGTGTTATTATTGTAAAAGAAAATTTACTCCCACATTTTAAATTAAATTAAAATTTTTTTAATGCAAATTCAAAAGAAAATTTAAGGAAGTCCTTAAATTACGAAAATATAATTAAGAAAAACTGTTAACACTATAATATGTAGGAAAAAATATATTGTTAAATCTCTAATTTTATGCGTCCTACTTCTAAAAATTTATAGAGAATTGGAAAATTTTCAATTTTAAAGCTCTCAAAGTGTTGGAATGAGAATATGAAATTGTTTTTTAAGATAATTAATTATGATTATTTTCAAGCATTTCAATTGCTCCGTCTGGTTAAAATTATATTTATTTATTTCAAACATTGATTTTTATTTTTATGGTAATTTTATTAACAGGATGGAGATATACAAAACTAATAAGCATAATTTTTTGGAACTTTTTTGTTAGCTACTGAAATAATAAATTAAATTATATTATGTAGGTACATGTTATATAACATATATGTATATATATAGGTTCTAAAAATAAAGTAAATATTGTCATCATCATCATCAACTGGCGTTACAACTCGGGGTGACCTTGAGCCTTTTGCACAACTCGTCTCCAGAGTGTTCCGTCTCTTACCTTAATCTTGCAGTTTTGTACATTTAGGGTTAGAAGATCTTTTACAGACTGTCTAACCATCTCAGGCTGGATCTCCTTTCGATTTAAAAATGGGCGATATTGAAGTATTTTGGTGTCGTGTTTCCTCCGTTCTCATTACATGTCCAGCACAGTGAATGTGTTTCATTTTGTCTAGCTCTTCATTTGATCTTTGAATATAATCTCCAGTCTCGGTTAATTTAGGGCCGTAGATTTTTTTCAGTATTTTACGTCGAAATACTCGTAAACTTTTTTCTTCAATGACGTTGTGGATCCCAACATCTCAACCAAAAGTGAGTACCGATTGCACGGTTGTTTTTTACACAATGAGCTTGGATTTGCTGTATAGTAATCTTTATTTAAATAGTTTGATATGCGCGTAGTACATTTGTTTGCAGCTACTATTCTATCATTTATAGTTTATACAATCTTGCATATACTTTTATAATTTTTTATCATGACATCCAAATAGTATAGTCGAAGTGTCTTCAAATTCGTACTCCCGGTTGGTAATGTTTTCTGGTTTTCTTTTGCTTTCCTTTCTTGATATTCCCAGTCCAATAGATTTTGCAGTTCTTTCTGTGAATGAAAATATGCATAGACAATATTATTGTAGTTTTCTAAAGGCTAAGGTCTAAGGTCAATTACTAATCTGTAAAAATTTATTTATATATTAAAAAATAAAAGGAAATTTCTTGAGTTTTTCGTATACTCTTATGTAAAGTGGAGAAATTGAAGTATTACTTATACAGAACAAGTATTAAATAATAATGTACAAATAATAATCATATTATAAATTACATTTTATATCCTACTACAAATTATGGAATTCGAAAGAAAAATTTACTAATAATCATTTCCATGATGCAGAAAAGTTAAATTTTTGATTTTAGTGTTCAGCACACTTGATCTTCTTTTGATATATACTAGCAGAGTACCCGGCGTTGCCCGGAGTATTTTATTGGCTTTATGAAATAAAAATTATTAACTTTTGTTTCTACGTTAATATAATTTAATTAATATAGTTAACTTATTATTATGCATTTACAGATGCTGGTAGTTTATATTCTATTTTTTATTAGATTTAGTTAAATTGAATAAACAGAGCCAAGAATTAGAGACAATTCTTCTACAAAAATTTTTTAAAGGAATCAATAATCTATTGACTACACAATTACGGCGAAGTGAATTTCCACAATATACTCTTTAATGCCGAGACATAAAATCGCATTTCAATTATGACCATAATGTAGTACATTTTTTTTTTCGTAAGTAATATCACTTCATGTTTTGGTGAATTATCCTTTTAAGCACATTTTGAAAAATTTCTTATTAAGTTCGCTCTGTCCCTCCGTCTGTTCAAACTTATATACTGTTTAATAAAGAGTAATGAAATATAAACTATGCATAGGTCTCTTAAAAGAGTAATGTTTTAGAACAACTTTTTTATGTACCCTCACCGTTGGAGATCCTACACCACCGACAGCTCTTCAAATTTTGAAAAAACTTCTTTTTAAATGCGTACATTTCCGGTTCTGTTTAACATATTTTCAATATAAAAAATACATGATTGTTTTTTACCTTTATAAATCAACCAGAATTTTTTTTTAATTATGTTTCCAAATTGATTGGCTAAAAATATGTGTAAAAATTGTATATGGATAAGAATGTAAGGTTTTCTGTTCTTTAAATATGTATGAACTCATTTTTGATTAAATGATGTACAGAAATGTGAATATGTTTTCTAATTTAATTGATAAAGTTTATAGTATTTTTAAATATACAGATATTATTCATACTATATGCACATATTTCAATATTTTACGGGAAACATGTTATACACATGCATCTTATATAAGTAGACCACATGTAAAGACCACATGTAAGTAATGCATTTCTGAATGATGGCATGATGATTGTCTAATGTAGGAGATTGTTTCTGTTTTTAAACAACGGCCGAAAATGTTATGTTGTTAAGACTTAAACACAGTATTCTTAAGATACTTAATAAGGTTACTTTAATTACTGTTCTATATTAGAAATTTGCATTGAAAGGTTTTTATGGAATATTAGAAACAGTATAGATAAAAGTAAAGAATGTTGGAAATATCTTTTTAATAATAATAACAATACACAAAATTAGGCAAAATATTATTAATAAGTGCTCGTGCGGAAATGGGTTAACAAACGTAAACAAACATTTTGTCACAGGCTTAATTTAGAACCATAAATTCATTCTGCCAAATTAGACAGAAATTAGAAACAAAATTTTTTTTTTGGTTAGTCTATCGTGCCGAAATGTGTTAATGTATCACAACAAAATTTATTGAATGAGTTTGTCTGCCAAAGTGTAATTCTTGTGCAAATTTTCAATTGGTCAAATCGTTTAAGTACAACAATAAAAAATGAGAATTTCATGGCCTGAAGCCTGATGGGTTAATGTATCGTAACCAAATAAACTCAGAAAGCTTTTGTTATAAAGACCTACACTTTGTAAATTTGCAACTCAATTGGTAAAACCGTTTAAGTGCGACAACAAAGAAATTAAAAAATTTTATTGAACCCTGGTGCCGAAACGGGTTAATGGATCGTAACCAAATCACCTTAATGAGCTCCTGTGGTAAAGAGCTACACTTTGATAAATTTTTAACTCAATTGGTCAAACAGTTTAAGTGCGACAACTAAGTAAATTGCAAAATTTCACTGACCCCTGGTGCCGAAACGGGTTAATAGATTGGAACCAAATCAACTCAGTGAGCTCCTGTGATAAAGAGCTACACTATTGTGAATTTTCAACTCAAATGGTCAAACCGTTTAAGCAGGACAACAGAAAAATTTAATGAACTTCGTTTGGCTCTCCTGCTCAAACGGATTAACGGAACGTCATAAAAATTTGTCACAGGCTTTCTTTCAGACCATAAAACCACCATACAAAATTGGACATAAATCGTAAACAAAAAATTTTTTGGAAGCGCACCGGACCGAATCCGGGTAACATATTGAATCCAAATTTCTTCGGTACCCGTCCAATGACAAAAAGAATATTTGTCCAAATATTCAACTCAATCGATCAAACCGTTTAGGCAGGACAACGAAAAAACGAAACGGCTTTAAATGGCTCTCGGGCCGCAATGGGTTAATGGACCGAAACGCGACATAGCCCATAACATTTTCCGGGGTCGTAGGAATGTTCCTGCAAAATTTGGTTGCAATCGGACTGGTGGTTTTTACGTGAAAAGGGCACAAACAAACAAACAAACAAACAAAATTTCTCCTTATTTATTAGCTTACTAGCAGAGTACCCGGCTTTGCCCGGAGTATTTTATTGGCTTTATGAAATAAAAATTATTAACTTTTGTTTCTGTGTTAATATAATTTAATTTATATAGTTAACTTATTACTATGCATTTACAGATGCTGGTAGTTTATATTCTATTTTTTATTAGATTTAGTTAAATTGAATAAAAGCCAAGAATTAGAGACAATTCTTCTACAAAAAATGTTTAAAGGAATCAATAATCTATTGAGTACACAATTATGGCGAAGTGAATTTCCACAATATATTCTTTAAAATTGTGTATGGATAAGATGTAAGGTTTTCAGTTCTTTAAATATGTGTGTACTCATTTTTGATTAAATACTATACAGAAATGTGAATATGTTTTCTAATTTAATTGATTATGTCTACAGTATTTTTAAATATACGCAATTATACATACTACATGTACATATTTCAATGATATTTTATGGAAAACATGTTATACACATGCATCTCATATAGGTAGACCCCATGTAAAGACCACATGTAAGTAATGCATTTCTGAATGATGACATGATGATTGTCTAATGGAGGAGATTGTTTCTGTTTTTTAACAAGGGCCGAAAATGTTATGTTGTTAAGACTTAGACACAGTATTCTTAAGGTACTTAATAAGGTTACTTTAATTACTGTTCTATATTAGAAATTTGCAACGAAAGGTTTTTATGGCATATTAGAAACAGTATAGATAAAAGTAAAGAGTGTTGGAAATATCTTTTTAATAATAATAACAATACACAAAATTAGGCAAAATATTATTATTAAGTGCTCGTGCGGAAATGGGTTAACAAACATTAACAAACATTTTGTCACAGGCTTAATTTAGATAGAACCATAAATTCATCCTGCCAAATTAGACAGAAATTAGAAATAAAATTTATTTTTTGACAGTCTATCGTGTCGAAGTGTGTTAATGTACTCAGCCTGATGGGTTAATGTATCGTAACCAAATCAACTCAGAAAGCTTTTGTTATAAAGACCTATACTTTTGCAAATTTTCAACTCAATTGGTAAAAACGTTCAAGTGCGACAACAAAGAAATTAAAAATTTAATTGAGCCCTGGTGCCGGAACGGGTTAATGGATCGTAACCAAATCATCTCAGTGAGCTCCTGTAGTAAAGAGCTACACTTTTGTAAATTTTCAATTCAATTGGCAAAACCGTTTATGCGCGACAACAAAGAAATTGCAAAATTTCATTGATCCTGGTGCCGAAACGGGTTAATGGATCGTAACCAAATCAACTCAGTAAGCTCCTGTGGTAAAAAGCTACACTTTGATAAATTTTTAACTCAATTGGTCAAACAGTTTAAGTGCGACAACTAAGTAAATTACAAAATTTCACTGACCCCTGCTGCCGAAACGGGTTAATGGATCGTAACCAAATCAACTCAGTGAGCTCCTGTGGTAAAGAGCTACACTATTGTAAATTTTCAACTCAATTGGTCAAATCGTTTAAGCAGGACAACAGAAAACTTTAATGAACTTCGTTCAAACGGGTTCAAACTGCCCAAACGGGTTAACGGAACTTCATAAAAATTTGTCACAGGTTTTTTTCGAACTATAAAACCACCATACAAAATTGGACATAAATCAGAAACAAAAAATTTTTTGGAAGTTCGCCGGGCCGAATTCGGGTAACATATGCTATCCAAATTTCTTCGCCACCCGTCCCAAGCTAAGGAGAACATTTATACAAATTTTCAACTCAATCGATCAAACCGTTTAGGCAGGACAACGAAAAAACGAAAACGCTTTAAATGGCTCTCGGGCCGCAATGGGTTAATGAACCAAAACACCATATAGCCTATAACACTTTCCGGGGTCGTAGGAACGTTCCTGCAAAATTTTGTTGCAATCAGACTGGTGGTTTTTTCCTGAAACGGGCACAAACAAACAAACGAACAAACAAACAAACAAACAGAATTTCTTCCTTATTTATTAGACTAGCAGAGTACCCGGCGTTGCCCGGAGTATTTTATTGGCTTTATGAAATAAAAATTATTAACTTTTGTTTCTACGTTAATATAATTTAATTAATATAGCTAACTTATTATTATGCATTTACAGATGCTGGTAGTTTATATTCTATTTTTTATTAGATTTAGTTAAATTGAATAAACAGAGCCAAGAATTAGAGACAATTCTTCTACAAAAATTTTTTAAAGGAATCAATAATCTATTGAGTACACAATTACGGCGAAGTGAATTTCCACAATATATTCTTTAATACCGAGAATATATGCGAGAATATATGCGATAAAATCGCATTTCAATTATGACCATAAAGTAGTACATTTTTTTTTTCGTAAGTAATATCACTTCATGTTTTGCTGAATTATCCTTTTAAGCACATTTTGAAAAATTTCTTATTAAGTTCGCTCTGTCCCTCCGTCTGTTAAAACTTATATACTGTTTAATAAAGAGTAGTGAAATATTAACTATGCATAGGTCTCTTAAAAGAGTAATGTTTTAGAACAACTTTTTTATGTGCCCTCACCGTTGGAGATCCTACAGCACCGACAGCTCTTCAAATTATGAAAAAACTTCTTTTTAAATGCGTACATTTCCGGTTCTGTTTAACATATTTTCAATATAAACGAGGAAGAGTGCAGTAGAGTAGACTGTGTCAACTCTGGGATACCCGTATGAACGTAATATATCCTGTTTCTATAAAACTTGATCATCTTTTAAAAACATTCAGATGTTTTAGGACCGAACTACAGAGATATATTTATGTAAATTGTGGAGTTGTATGATAGCTACCCGAATCTATTGCGCCTAGCTTCATTAAGTTCCAAGAAATGCAAAAAGCCTGAATCGGTTGCTTTAGACCATTCAAATTTTACAAAAGTTTTTGGCATGCAACTCGACACTTTTTCTCTAAATTTCAGATAGCTAGCTTCAATAGACACTGAGTTATTTTCATTTAAAAAGTGAAGTTGTATGGCAGCTACCCGAAACCGTAGCACCACCACAACCAAATTTTGCAGAAGTTGTTGCCATAAAACTTGGTCATAATTCGCAAAATTTCAGATACCTAGATTGAATAGACACTGGGTTATTTCCATTTAAAGAAAGAAGTTGTATGGCAGCTACTCGAACCCGGCGGCCGAAAATGCTGGAGTTAAATAGCAAAACTAACAATTTTGTAAAAGTGACGTAAAAAAAATTTGAGCCTCCTAACTCCTTTATTTTTTGAGTTATCGTGCGGACGGACACTGATCATTTGCAAAATTTCAGACGCCTAGCTTCATTAGGTTCCAAGAGGTGCAAGAAGTCTGAACCGGCTGCTTTAGACCAACCAAATTTTACAAAAGTTGTTGGCATGTAACTCGACACCTCTTTACTAAATTTCAGATTCCTAGCTTCAATAAACACTGAGTTATTCTCATTTAAACGGAGAAGCTGTATGGCAGCTACCCGAACCCGCTGCACCAGCACAACCAAATTTAACAGAAGTTGTTGCCATAAAACTTGATCATCATTTGCAAAATTTCAGAAACCTAGCTTGAATAGATACTGAGTTTTTTCTATATAAAGATAGAAGTTGTATGGCAGCTACTCGAACCCGCCGACCGAAAATGTTGGATTTAACTAGCAAAACTAACAATTTTGTAAAAGTGACGTAAAAAAAATTTTAGCCCCCTAGCTCCTTTATTTTTTGAGTTATCGTGCGGACGGACGGACGGACGTACATGGCTTAATCGACTCAGAATTCGATTCTGAGCCGATCCATACCTTTGACACTATACTCGACTCCTTTAAGGTGTCACAAACTTAATGGCAAATTTATTATACCCTTGAACATAGTTCATACGGGTATAAAAATACATGATTGTTTTTTACCTTTATAAATCAACCAAAATTTGTTTACGTTTAGTTTTTCTAATTATGTTTCCAAATTGATTGGCTAAAAATATGTGTAAAAATTGTATATGGATAAGAATGTAAGGTTTTCTGTTCTTTAAATATGTATGTACTCATTTTTGATTAAATGATCTACAAAAATGTGAATATGTTTTCTAATTTAATTGATTAAGTTTATAGTATTTTTAAATATACGGATATTATATATACTATATGTACATATTTCAATGATATTTTATGGGAAACATGTTATACACATGCATCTTATATAGGTAGATCACATGTAAAGACCACATGTAAGTAATATTTCTGCCATATTTCTGAATGATGGAATGATGATTGTCTAATGTAGGAGATTGTTTCTGTTTTTTAACAACGGCCGAAAATTTTATGTTGTTAAGACTTAAACACAGTATTCTTAAGATACTTAATAAGGTTAGTTTAATTACTGTTCTATATTAGAAATTTGCATTGAAAGGTTTTTATGGAATATTAGAAACATATAGATGAAAGTAAAGAGTGTTGGAAATATCTTTTTAATAATAATAACAATACACAAAATTAGGCAAAATACTATTAATAAGTGCTCGTGCGCAAATGGGTTAACAAACGTTAACAAACATTTTATCACAGGCTTAATTTAGAACCATAAATTCATCCTGCCAAATTAGACAGAAATTAGAAACAAAAATTTTTTTTACAGTCTATCGTGTCGAAATGTGTTAATGTATCACAACAAAATTTATTGAATGAGTTTGTGTGCAATACTTGTGCAAATTTTCAATTGGTCAAATCGTTTAAGCGCAACAACAAAGAATGAGAATTTCATGGCCTGAAGTCTGATGGGTTAATGTATCGTAACCAAATCAACTCAGAAAGCTTTTGTTATAAAGACCTACACTTTTGTAAATTTTCAACTCAATTGGTAAAACCGTTCAAGTGCGACAGCAAAGAAATTAAAAAATGTTATTGAGTCCTGGTGCCGAAACGGGTTAATGGATCGTAACCAAATCAACTCAGTGAGCTCCTGTGGTAAAGAGCTACACTATTGTAAATTTTCAACTCAATTGGTCAAACCGTTTAAGCAGGACAACAGAATATTTAATGAACTTCGTTTGGGTCTCCTGCCAAACGGGTTAACGGAACTTCATAAAAATTTGTCACAGGCTTTTTTTCGAACCATAAAACCATCATACAAAATTGGACATAAATCGGAAACAAAATTTTTTTTGGAAGCTCGCCGGGCCGAATCCGGGTAACATATTGAATCCAAATTTCTTCGGTACCCGTCCAATGATAAGAGGAATATTTGTCGAAATTTTCAACTCAATCGATCGAACCGTTTAGGCAGGACAACGAAAAAACGAAAACGCTTTAAATGGCTCTCGGGCCGCAATGAGTTAATGAACCAAAACGCGATATAGCCTATAATACTTTCCAGGGTCGTAGGAACGTTCCTGCAAAATTTGGTTGCAATCGGACTACGTGAAAAGGGCACAAACAAACAAACAAACAAACAGAATTTCTTCCTTATTTATTAGACTAGCAGGGCTACCCGGCGTTGCCCGAGAAAATATTACGTTTATAAAATAAACGTAAATAAAAAAATTACGTTTAAATATTTTAATGATTCAATCAAAATGAAATAACATCTAATGTACAAAAATTAGAAATTATAATCATAAACTATAATAATCATTCAAATTAAGAAAGATAATTCTCTGTACATATAGCGTTATTAATAATTTTGGTTAAATGTATGTACATGTATAAAAACAAACTGTACAGTTTCATTATTTTTCTAATAATTGAGAAATAAAAACAAGCTAAAGCAGGAGTGTAATTTTTACAAATTTATTTTATAGAAGATTAAAAGGTAACGAAAAAAAAACAAATACATAATATGAAAAAGAAAAAAACAGATAAAATCTCATAAGTGAAGTCAAAAAATGCAAGCGTCATTTATTTTGACTGTTTAATTTAAAAATTGTTTTGTTTTCCTTTTTTTTTTTAATAAAAATTTTGGTTTAGGAGTTTCTCCGTTTAGCTTTTTTGATAAAATGTTTTACATAAGAGGTACTAATTTTTTATAATAGATGTATTTTGAATTCTGATTACATACTTATTTGAATAATAAAATTGAATATCAAAAATAAAGCTAGCAAAATAGATTTTTAAAAATATAAAGATTAAGAAGTACATACATAAATACATAATAATGTAATAGGAATTTTTTCTTTGATTTTACAGATTGATAATGAGTAATTACATACTCGTACATATTGTTATATTATGGTTTTATTAACTAGGTAAATTTCTTATTATGTTTTTCATTGGTAAAATATTAATATCAATGATAATCAATGATATCTTACATTTTTCTAATACATAATTATGGTTTCAAATGGATATTGAATAAGACTAAAAATATGTGTAAGAAGTGTAAGCTTTTCTGTTCTTTAAATATGTATGGACAGATTTTTGATTAATACTGTACTGAAAGGTGAATATAATATGTTACTTTATATGTAGATATAGACATATAGTACCTACATATGTACCTACATATTTTAATGATATTTTTTCAAAAATACATTGTACACCTACAACATAATATAATATAATGTAAACCACATGTTTAATAATGCATTATTGACTGATAATATACTTATGTATGTAAGACATAAAAAACGCAAAAAAAAGGAAATCCAAAAAAGCCAGAGAAAAAAATAATTTAAGCATCATTCGTTATTTTAAAAAGAGTTTTGTTTTTTTTTTTTTTTTAAGAAAACTTTTGTGTTATAATATTTCTATTTAGGTTTTGAATACATTTTGGAAATAATTTTAGTTAACTTTTAGTTCCAAAAAAAAATTATGGTTCGAATATCAACATGAATTAGTACGTTATGTACTAATATTATACTAATAAAAATTGGAGTTAAAACCAATAACCATTCAATATAAGAAGTATTAATTATTTTTCATAGTTTTATTCTAAAATAGGTGAACGATGTCCTATAATTGTTGAGTTATATATTTAATATAACTTTAATAGATATTGGTAGTTTTAAGTCTATAATATTTTGAAAAATTTTTTGGTTAATTTTGAGTTTTAGAAAAAAAAAAATTGGCTTAAATATTTAAAAATGATTCATCAAAATCAAATAACATCTAATGTACAAAAATTAGAAACTTAAAGCCAATTCAAATTAAGAAAGATAGTTGTCTATACATTATATGACGTTATTAATAATTTTGGTTAAATATACATATACTACATATAAATACAAACAGTACAGTTTTATTATTTTTCTAACTGAGAAATAAAAAAAAGCAAAAGCAAGAATCTAATTCTTACGAATTTATTTTATAGAAGAAGGTCAAGAAAGAAAAAAAACAAAATAATAAAAAAACAAAAAAGGAAAAAGCAGATTAAATCTTATAAGTGAAGCCAAAAAAAATGCAGGCCTTATTCATTTTGGCTGTTTAATTTAAAAATCGTTTTGTTTTTCTTTTTTTTTAATAAAAATTTTGGTTTAGGAGTTTTTTCGTTTAGCTTTTTTGATAAAATGTTTTACATAATAGGTACTAATTTTTCATAATAGATACATATACTTTGATTCTGATTATTTGAATAATAAAAATTAATATCAACGAGGAAGAATGTAAAACAACGGTTTTTAAAAGCGCACATTTCCAAAACTCAATACAAACTGTTTAGAAGTGTGACTTACACAAAAATTTGAAAATTTCATGTAATAAGAAAAAATGTGAAAATAGGACATTTTTGAAATTTTGAGGGGCCGTAATTCCGGAATCCTATATAACTAAGAAAAGCCGTTAACACACGTAAAAATATATTATTGAAGCTTTAATTTGCATGTCTTGCCGAAGAAAAATTTGTACAGGTGCCTAAAAATAGCAAATTTTCAATTTTTGAGGCGTAATAACTCTTAAAGAGGGGGTGCTAGCAATAAATTTTCTGAGGAAACTTATACTAATTCTAAAAGTTCTTTCTTGTCTCAAAATTGCAAGCTTTTATCTAGAAGCGTGCCGGAGTTATGAAAGTAGAAAAATCATGCAAAATATGGTTTTCACATAACGGTAAATTTAAATCCTAAATTACAAAATATCACATAATTTTGATATTGTTTTATATAGATAATAAAATTTTCGATCTTCTGGCGGTCTTAGATTGCAAAACTATTACGCAGAGCCTGAGATATATACATCTGAAAATGGGGCTTTTTCGAAATTTTGAAGAGCTGCAACTTTGGAACCCTTTACAACTAAAATAAACCTTTAACACACGTAAAAATATATTACTGTAGCTTTAATTTTTATATCTTGCAGAAGTAAAATGTGTACAGGTTCCTAAGTTACAGGTGTTTAAAAATAGCAAATTTTCAATTTTTAAGCCCTAATAGCTCATAAACAGGGGGTGGTCCAAAAAAATTTTCTGAGCAAACTTATACTAATTCTAAAAGTTCTTTCTTGCCTCAAAATTTTAAGGCTCTATCTGAAAGCGTGCCGGAGTTATGAAAGTAGAAAAATCATGCAAAATTTGGTTTTCATATAACGGTAAATAAATACTAAATTTAAAAAAATTGTATAATTTTGATATTAATTTACAAAGATAAAAGAAATACCTGTCGAATGACGTTTTCAGATTGAAAAAATCTTAAGCTTTAGGATATATAAGCCATAGGATATATGCATTTAAAAATAGGGCTTTTTCAAAGTTTGAGGGGATGTAGCTTCGTAATGGGGGGGGGGGGACTACATGAAAAAGTTGTTCCACAAAATTATTTTTTTTATGAGACCTACCCATGGTTAAATTTTTTTTTCTCTATCTTTAACGGTGTAGAAGTTTTATAAACAGACGGACGGAGGGACGGACGGAGGGACGGACGGACGGACGGACAGAGTGAAACTAATAAGCACATTTTTTCAAAATTTTTTTGGAAATGTGCTAAAAATAAAGATTAAGAAAATAATGTAATTGGAATTTTTTATTTGATTTTTCAGATTCATAATGAGTAATTACATACATATTATTGTGGTTTTAATACCTAGGCAAATTTTCTATTATTTTTTTCATATATAAATTAATATTATCAATGATAATCAATGATAATCTGCGTAATACAGTGATTATTTTTTTACTTACACTTTAGTAATACATATCAATGCTTTGAAATGGATATTGAATAAGACTAAAAATATGTACTTGTAACAACAGCTGTAAGCTTTTCTGTTCTTTAAATATGTGTGTAATATGTACTGATTTTTGATTAAATACTGTATATACTGTATTGAATGGAGATGTATATACTGTATTGAATGGGTATACTGTATTGAATGGAGAATAATATACGTTAGATTATAGATATAGTACCTATGCACTTATATTAATGATATTTTTTCTGAAATACATTATACATATACCACATAAGTATACCTTGTCATGTTTAAATTGCATTATTGACTGATGGATATGATGACAATTTAATAATCTTATGAGAGGAGATTATATTGCAGTTTTTTAATAACTGCCCAAAATGTTATGTTATTAAAGTTCAAAAGCATTATTCTTAAGATAGGTACCTACTTAATTAGGTTATTTTGATCACTATTAGATTTTAGAAATTTACATTGAAAGCTTTTTATGAAATAACAAAAAAATATACATAGATATATACATATAATATACATAGATAAGTAAAGAATTTTGAAAATATCTTTAATAATAATAACATTTCAAAAAATTAACCACTCAATACTTACCAAAAATTAGGTATTGAAAAAATAATAGTTTAGACTTTAGACACTCGAAATGGACTAACAAAACTTAAGAAAAATTGGTCGCAGGACTTTTGTAAATTTTCAACTCAATTGGTCGAACCACTTAAGCGCGACAACAAAGAAATTAAAAAACTTCATTGAGCTCTGGTGCCAAAACGGATTAATGAATCATAATCAAATCAACTTAGTGAGTTTCTGTGATAAAGAGTTACACTTCTGTAAATTTTCAACTAAATTAGTCAAGCCGTTTAGACGCGACAACAAAGAAATTAAAAAATTTCATTGAACCCTGCTGCTGAAATGGGTCAATGGATTTTAACCAAATCAACCCAGTGAGCTTTTGTGGTAAAGAACTACACTTCTGTAAATTTTCAACTAAATTAGGCAAGCCGTTTAGGCGCGACAACAAAGAAATTAAAAAACTTCATTGAGCTCTGGTGCCAAAACGGACTAATGAATCATAACCAAATCAACTTAGTGAGTTTCTGTGATAAAGAGTTACACTTCTGTAAATTTTCAAGTAAATTAGTCAAGCCGTTTAGGCGCGACAACAAAGAAATTAAAAAACTTCATTGAGCTCTGGTGCCAAAACGGATTAATGAATCATAACCAAATCAACTTAGTGAGTTTCTGTGATAAAGAGTTACACTTCTGTAAATTTTCAACTAAATTAGTCAAGCCGTTTAGGCGTGACAACAAAGAAATTAAAAAATTTCATTGAACCCTGCTGCCGAAATGGGTTAATGGATCTTAAGTAAATCAACTCAGTGAGCTTCTGTGGTAAAGAGCTACACTTCTGTAAATTTTCAACTAAATTAGTCAAGCCGTTTAGGCGCGACAACAAAAAAATTAAAAAACTTAATTGAGATCTGGTGCCAAAACGGGTTAATGGATCATAACCAAATTAACTTAGTGGACTTTTAGGCTACAGAGCAACAGTTTTGCAAGTTTTCAAATCAATTGATTGAACAGTTTAAGCAGGACAACAAAAACATTTAATGAATTTCGTTCGGCTCTTGTGCCCAAACGGGTTACCGGATCTTCATAAAAATTTGTCACAGGCTTTTTTTCAGACCATAAAACCACCATACAAAATTGGACATAAATCGGAAACAAAAAATTTTTTGGAAACCCGCCGGGCCGAATCCGGGTAACATATTGAATCCAAATTTCTTCGGTAACCGTCCAATGATAAGAAGAATATTTGTGCAAATTTTCAACTCAATCGATCAAACTGTTTAGGCAGGACAACGAAAAAACGAAACATCTTTAAATGGCTCTCGGGCCGCAATGGGTTAATGAACCAAAACACCGTATAGCCAATAACACTTTCCGGAGTCGTAGGAACGTTCCTGCAAAATTTAGTTGCAATCGGACTGGTGGTTTTTACGTGAAAAGGGCACAAACAAACAAACAAACAGAATTTCTTCCTTATTTATTAGATTAAGGTAAGTTAAAATATTTTAGGTATCGTGAGAGACCTTCATTTTGTCAATTCTGCATCGAAATTCGAGTGAAAACTTCATTTTTGGTACAAAAATACATACTTTATTCACTTAAATAGATTAAATTGTTATAGTTATTTAGCATTTACACTAAGAGAGACACTATGCACACATACACCCGACCATTGGAAATATTCCCAAATATAAAGCCCTAAATATCAAGATTTTCTTAAATTTGCCATTTGCTTTTACAGTTAAATAATTTCATCTTATGCACTAATGCACTAATTTGTTAAAATAATATTATAGCATTTGTTTTTGTTTTTGTACTATAAATATTTTCAGATAATTAGAACACATTTAGATTTGATAACTATAATTATTATATAAGCGTTAGAAGCGCAAGAGTTTTTTTTTGGAAAGTTTTTCAATACATGAGCTATTATGAGATTGTCAGTTTGAGTTTTACTTAATTTGATATATATATTCATCTTTTTGATTGCCGATTTGCTTTATGATAGGAAAGAACACATTTCTATCCTTATTATTTTCGGTTTTCCCAAATCCTGCTTTAGAATTTAGTATTTTCACCTTAAATTATAGATTATTATACCCGTATGAACTATGTTCAAGGGTATAATAAATTTGCCATTACGTTTGTGACACCTTAAAGGAGCCGAGCTAGATATAGTGTCAAAGGTATGGATCGGCTCAGAATCGAATTCTGAGTCGATTAAGCCATGTACGTCCGTCCGTGAGTCCGTCCGCACGATAACTCAAAAAATAAAGGAGCTAGGAGGCTGAAAATTTTTTTACGTCACTTTTGTAAAATTGTTAGTTTTGCTATTTAACTCCAGCATTTTCGGCCCCCGGGTTCGAGTAGCTGCCATACAACGTCTTTCTTTAAATGGAAATAACCCAGTGTCTGTTCAATCTAGGTATCTGCAATTTTACGAATGATAATCAAGTTTTATGGCAACAACTTCTGCAAAATTTGGTTGTGGTGGTGCGACGGGTTCGGGTAGCTGCCATACAACTTCTCTTTTTAAATGAAAATAACTCAGTGTCTATTGAATCTAGCTATCTGAAATTTAGTGAAAAAGTGTCGAGTTGCATGCCAAAAACTTTTGTAAAATTTGATTGATCTAATGCAGCCGGTTTAGGCTTCTTGCATTTTTTGGAACTTAATGAAGCTAGGCGCAATAGATTCGGGTAGCTGTCATACAACTCCACAATTTACATAAATATATCTCTGTAGTTCGGTACTAAAACATCTGCATCTTTTTAAAAGATGATCAAGTTTTATAATAGGATATATTATGTTCATACGGATATCCCAGAGTTGACACAGTCTACTCTACTGCACTCTTCCTCGTTTTTAACTATTTTCACCATTATTATAGACTTAAAACTATTCTTGATTTTATAGTTTTAATTTCCGAGTAATTTAAACTTGATAAAGAGAGTAACGTTTTCTTATTTTTCAAATTTTTATAGCCGTATGAACTATGTTCAAGGGTATAATAAATTTGCCATTACGTTTGTGACACCTTAAAGGAGCCGAGCTAGATATAGTGTCAAAGGTATGGATCGGCTCAGAATCGAATTCTGAGTCGATTAAGCCATGTACGTCCGTCCGTCCGTCCGTCCGTCCGTCCGTCCGCACGATAACTCAAAAAATAAAGGAGCTAGGAGGCTGAAATTTTTTTTACGTCACTTTTGCAAAATTGTTAGTTTTGCTATTTAAATCCAACATTTTCGGTCGGCGGGTTCGAGTAGCTGCCATACAACTTCTTTCTTTATATAGAAATAACTCAGTATCTATTCAAGCTAGGTTTCTGAAATTTTGCAAATGATGATCAAGTTTTATGGCAACAACTTCTGTAAAATTTGGTTGTGTTGGTACGGCGGGTTCGGGTAGCTGCCATACAACTTCTTCGTTTAAATGAGAATAACTCAGTGTTTATTGAAGCTAGGAATCTGAAATTTAGTAAAGAGGTGTCGAGTTACATGCCAACAACTTTTGTAAAATTTGGTTTGTCTAGAGCAGCCGGTTCAGGCTTCTTGCACCTCTTGGAAGTTAATAAAGCTAGGCGCCTGAAATCTTGCAAATGATGATCAAGTTTTATGGCAATAACTTTTGCAAAATTTGGTTGTGGTGGTGCGACGGGTTCGGGTAGCTCAATCTCTTTTTAAATGAAAATAACTCAGTGTCTATTGAATCTAGCTATCTGAAATTTAGTGAAAAAGTGTCCAGTTGCATGCCAAAAACTTTTGTAAAATTTGATTGATCTAATGCAGCCGGTTTAGGCTTCTTGCATTTCTTGGAACTTAATGAAGCTAGGCGCAATAGATTCGGGTAGCTGTCATACAACTCCACAATTTACATAAATATATCTGTGTAGTTCGGTACTAAAACATCTGAATGTTTTTAAAAGATGATCAAGTTTTATCATAGGATATATTACGTTCATACGGGTATCCCAGAGTTGACACAGTCTACTCTACTGCACTCTTCCTCGTTGTTTTTAAATCTGGCATTAAAAAAATTTTCTTTTACAAAATATCTTATAAAATATTTTAGTAATTAAAATCGGCCAAATCGGCTTTATTTCTCTTTCGATGCGGAAATAATGTCGAAATCCTGAATTTTAAAAATTTGGTTTTGTTACCGCTTTAAAAAGGAAATAAAGTCTAATCGACCATCGGTTTTCCAAAAATTTCATTTTCTCTTTTGATTTTGATATCAGTGATATATGAGAGATTTCTGTTGAAGTATGTATATATGTAAAAAATAATTAGTAGGGATTTTTGAGTTGGATATGAAATCAGAGTATTTCTTTTTTCCAGAACAAATATATAAATACTCTGGAAAAAGGGGCAACTCTGATTTCAGATTTTTTTTTATTTTGGGGATATTCAAAATGTGTTACCTATTTATTTTTTTTATTTAGTATTTTGTTTATTTCTAATGTAATTTCTAAGAACTTGAATATTTTTGATATTGACATTAGTGGATGTTTATACCAACCGCATGGGGAGCGCCCGCTTGCTAGTTGCCGGCAGTACACCGGCTACTTAACGTGACTGTCTCGCCCGCCGGCTACCGGACCTCAGCAAGGGGGTGGCGCGCGCCACCTTGGGGCCGCGATCTCTACGTCTGCTCAGAACATGGAAAATAAATGTAGTTGTTAAAAATATTCGGCTTTTATAATCGGTTACAAAATCAATGTTTTTCCAGAATATGTAGCTATGTATAGTAAATATATTGAAATTTTTGAAATATGTATTTAACACCAATGGAATTGGCACTCGACTTTAATTTCTTTTCAATTTCGGCATATTTCCTTTCAATGGTAATAAAGCCAAATTATTAAAATTCACGATTTCGACTTTATTTCACTCTTGTTTCCTGACACGCTTTTAGTTGTAACCTTAAAATTTAAGATCTTTTACAAATAGTGTAAGTTGTCTCAGAAAATTTTTTTGTATCACCCCTTATTAAAGGGCTTATTAGAGCTCAGAAATTAAAAGTTTTGCTATTTTTAAACACCGGTAACTTGAAGTGAGTGCCAGCTGTACAATGTTTTTCAGAATAAAACACGAAAATTAAAGTTTCAATTATAATTTAACATAAAGTTTTAATGGTTTTTCTTAATTATTTAGCGTTCCCTGAAATCTCTTCAAATTCCCAATTCTAAAAAAATAAAATTACAAATTTTGGTGCAAGACACAGTACCGTAAACAGTTTGTATTGTCGTTTGGAAAACTTAAACTTTATTTTAATTAATTTGTTGCCGTTAAAAACCGTTAGTTTACATTCTACCTTGTTTTAATTAAAGTTTTAAATGAAATCATCATCGCGTGTTCTTTCAGTTTTTTTTAATAAAGATTCAAGGTAATTGAAGAAAATACTGAGAACTGCATTTGGCATGGAACGCGATTTTTGAGTTTCATTTAAACAGAAACATTAATTGGATTAACATGCTAATAGCATTCAATTTCAAACAATTTTTTAAAAAAACAATATAAGAAATTAAGCATTTGAATAAGATTTAAATTAATTCTTTAAAAGTATCAATTTAAAATTTTTAAATTTTAAAATATATAAAGTTTATACAATAAATATTATCCAATGAATTTTTTTTTATTCAGTATATCCAAAAAACAAAAAAGCTGATCAGAATTTGGTACTCCAAACTTTCAATTTACAGGCATAAAGAAAATATTTCAAACTTTCTTTTTATTTATATTTTATATAATTTTATTTGAATTCAAAATATAAAAACTTAATTTTAATTGAAATTTTTAAACACAATTAAATATAAAACTAATGAACTGTACTGTTGTTTAGTAAAATTATGAAAAGTTTTTACTCTCACTGATAGTGTTGAAATGCCTGAAAATTTTGAGTTGAAAGCTGAAACTTTATAAACTGATAGCGGAGATTCAAAACTATAATTTGAATAAAAATTTGATATTTTTGGGCGATTATTTCATATAACGAAAACTTAATATACATTTAAGTAAAAAATCATATTTTTGGATAAAAAAAAGGGTAAAAACATGTTCAAAGAAATGTCAAAAGGATTGTATCCACAAAATTTCTATCTGTCCAAACCAAGTTATCACCCCATTTATGATATCCTTCTTAAATGAAGTGCTGGTACTCGAAACTGCTATATGCTTCCAGACTAATACTCATATAGACAAACTCATTACAAAAAAAAATTTGGTAAAACTTGCTCGAACTAGAACTGTTAAAATAATGTAAACAATATTTGGAATAAGTATTTTATAGCACAAATATCTATATCTACATCTACATTACATACTTCCTTTATAGTGTTGCTATAAGTTTTCTTTCTTTCTTTTAACGAAAGGCTTCCTCTTCTTACTTTTTAGTCAATATTATGGTAATCAAAATAGATATTCATTCCATTAATCTGGCTAAAGAAGCACGTGCGTGTTACCCGAATAATTTATTGATGTATTTATGATTTATTTTTTATATTATTATTATTATTATGTAATTGATGTATTTTTTATAGTATTATAAAATTTGGTGTAATAAAAGGCGATTAAAAGGAAATTAATGCTACGTTCCATTTATAAAATAAATAAATAAATATTTCAATGTTCTTAAAAATTATATCTTTTTTCTTTTTCGAAAACAGAACAGTTTTTTACACACCTTAAAATGCTGAAGATTTTATAAGTGTGTAAAAAACTGTTCATTACACGCCTTATATTATATTATATAGGTCCTATATTTGCCTACATTGTAATCAGATTTATAAAAGTTTTATTTCGAAAACCTTTTCCCAATACAAGATTTCTCTAATTTTGGTTCAAATTTGGTCACATTATTAGGAAAAAAGAATTTCGTCAAACTGTATATTTCTTTAATATGAATTTGATGAATTAATTCGTGACGAGTTTTTTTTTAAGTTTTGTTTTAAAGATTTAATTTTTATTCTGAATTAGATAGAAATATTAAATTAGAATTTATTATTTATATTGTTTACATTATAGTAATATATATATATATAGTAATATATTATACTTTATATTAATAATACTTTGATCTGACCAGATTTGAATTCAAGAATCACCTAAAAGATGCACACCTTACGCACTGCAATATTGTCCAAAAACTTAAGGATTTGTTTAATTAATATGAATTATATCTTATCAAAAGTATATAAAAACTTATATTGTATATGTATAGCTAGAAAATCGACACAAGTAATATATTGTGTCTCTTAATTTACTCCGCCGTAATTATTCCATATTGTACATTGAAATGATACTTAAATAATAGCCGCAAGTGTTTACAAAAAAAATAAGATGCAATGTTAATAAACGATGAGGGACGTATCGTGACAAGAATTGTTTTATTATTATTTTATTATATATTGCAATATATTATTAGTTATATGAGATTTATATACTCATTTTTCATTTACTTATATAATACCATAGATATTATGTATATTATAAGAATCAATTTATATTATTTTTAGCACATTTCCAAAAAATATTTTGAAAAATCTGCCTATTAGTTTGACACTGTCCGTCTCTCAGTTCATCCGTCTGTTACAAAACTTATACACCGTTAAAGATACAGAACAAAAATTTTAATCATGGGTAGGTCTCATAAAAAAACTAATGTTGTAGAACAACTTTTTTATATAGCCCCACCCATTACGGAACTAAAGCCCCAAAAATTTTGAAAATTCGCATATTCTGCTTAACATTTTTCAATTTAAAAACGCCATTCCGGCGGGAATTTTTTTACCTTTATAAATCAAAATTATATATTTTTTTAAATTTAGTATTTAAATTTACCATTATGTGAAAACAAAATTTTGCAAGATTTTCATAACTCCGGTATGCTTTTAGATAGGGACTTGAAATTTTGAGATAAGAAAAAATTTTTAGAATTAGTATTCAGAGCCGTAACGGGTTAAAAACTGAAAATTTTCTATTTTTAAGCACCTGTAACTTGGGCACCTGTCCAAATTTTTTTGAAGTATTATACAAAAATGAAAGCTCCACCATTACGTTTTCGTTTATGTTAATAATTTTTTTTTAATAATATAGGGTTACCTTATAATTGACGAAAGTGTGCTTTTATTTTTCTTCTTGTTTTCATTATTATTCATAATTTGTATTCATAAAATTCGTGATTTATATTATTATAAATTTATTTTTCAACATATCTACTCTTTACTCTGGGCTAACCTATTATGAAATATTATGACCTATTGTGAAATGTGCCCTTTTTAAAACCCTTGGTTTTTTCCATGACTTGTTTTTTATTATGTGAATATTGAAATTTTGGTGTAGTGTAACAGTTCTAAACAGTTTTTGGGAATGTGCGCTTTTAAAATCCGTTGGTTTACATTCTGCTTTGTTTTGTTAAACTCAGCCGGGGTTTGAACCCGAGACCTTTCAAATGAAAGGCCGGGGTCTTAACTACTACATTCATTGGCTGGATACAAAGAAATGTAGTAATGTTTAAAAACAAAGCTAAATATTTCATTACACTTTAGGTCTATATTTCAATGTATCCAAGGTACTTATATAAACTTAAAACTTTCCAACAATTGAGAGATATGAAATATTATTAACTTTTATCGGAAATGTGTTAGTTTACTTAAGTAAATAAGTTAGAATAATTTTGATAAATTTCTTTAATAATGTTTTTTTTTTAATCATAAATCGCTACATAGGAATTGCAAGGTTCCATCTAACAAACTACGGTCACTGTAGATGGAACTTTGTAATTCTAATATAGCAAAATGATAATTTTATGTTTTGTAATTTAATTTTGTCTTTCTAAATAATTTATTAATTACCTGTTGGATTGAAATTTCATATTTATTTTAAATTATTTTACATTACATTTTCTATCAACTTCTTAGCCGACACCTATACTTTCTAACTGTTACAAGATTCTCCTATACTACATCTATGTATATATATTTTAATTTTAAGAAAAAATAAATAATTTTCAGTTTAACTGTGCCCAAGCGTTTATCTGACTTTCGATAAAATCAATATTTTTGGAGGTGAGAATCTTTCAAAGACACCAAAAATGCCGCCTTGGAAGTTTCAGATTCTTGCTGACTAAACTCACCTCCCCATTTAGCTAATATAATGGAATAAAACTCCTACCTGCTATTGCAGTATATTGGCTAGGCAATAGGGATACCAAAGAATAGAACAATAGGATGCTGAAACATTGGATTGGGATTGTAAGAAAACAATGAATCCGTCTGTTATTATTACTATTTTGCTAACAGTAATAATAACCCTTACAACAATTACAACATAGTATATAACACCTCCCTGATTGAAGTAACTATTGAAGGCAACCCTCACTGTCACTGTAGTTGCTATTATTATTGGTATTAATATTACTTATTAATATTATTGTTTTTTACTACAGAGTCAAGGCAATCAGTGGATTACAACGTACAGTATAACACTTTCCTGAATGATATAACCAAAGATAATTGGTGTTATTACTGCAGGTAGGAACGTAGCAGTTATTATTATTATTGTTATTATTATTAATTATACAACACACAACATATTGTTTTATGACCTGACCGAGGTTTGAACCCAAGATCCTACGATTGGGATGGCGACTTAATAAGTCAGATAATACAATTTTATTTAATTTTAATCATGGAAAATTCTCATTAAAAATTTAATTTTGCGGAAAATTTAATTTTTCTAGATTCTACCGTCTAGTATTAGTACCAGCAATCCTTTATGTAGAAAAGCTGGATATTAAAATCACTATACTTCAAGTGCTTTTAAATATTTTTCGATCTAAAAATATCAAGCGTCATTTATATTTAAATTTATCTAATTTTATCGCTTTCTGAAATGAAAACATTTTTGAGTTATGGATTCAATCAGTATCTACCAGGGCTGCAAACCCGCGAAAAATCAGGTTCAGGTTCTGGGAAATTCGGTTCTGGTTTGGGTTCGAGTTCAAACTTTTTAATTAAAATAATAACTCAATAAAGTCAAAAAATATAATATAGGTATCAAAACTAGAGGTTTTTCAAGCAGTATCAAACTGTGTATATTTTATTTTTATTTTATATACAGTTACCGTGGTACATAAATGTGCCAGGTAGCTATAACCCCTGTTTCCTGGTAGGAATGTGGGGTGTACGAGATATTATGTGATATATTTAAGTATTTATATATTGCGATATATGCATTTTTTTTTTTTATACCCGTATGAACTATGTTCAAGGGTATAATAAATTTGCCATTACGTTTGTGACACCTTAAAGGAGTCGAGCTAGATATAGTGTCAAAGGTATGGATCGGCTCAGAATCGAATTCTGAGTCGATTAAGCCATGTACGTCCGTCCGTCCGTCCGTCCGTTCGTCCGCACGATAACTCAAAAAATAAAGGAGCTAGAGGGCTGAAATTTTTTTTACGTCTTTTTTGCAAAATTGTTAGTTTTGCTATTTAAATCCAACATTTTCGGCCGTCGGGTTCGAGTAGCTGCCATACAACTTCTTTCTTTAAATGGAAATAACCCAGTGTATATTCAATCTAGGTATCTGAAATTTTGCAAATGATGATCGAGTTTTATGGCAATAACTTCTGTAAAATTTGGTTATGATGATATGACAGGTTCGGATAGTTGCCATACAACTTCTATTTTTAAATGAAAATAACTCAGTGTCTATTGAAGCTAGCTATCTGAAATTTAGTGAAAAGTGTCGAGTTGCATGCCAAAAACTTTTGTAAAATTTGATTGGTCTAAAGCAGCCGGTTCAGGCTTTTTGCATTTCTTGGAGCTTAATGAAGCTAGGCGCAATAGATTCGGGTAGCTGTCATACAACTCCACAATTTACATAAATATATCTCTGTAGTTCGGTACTAAAACATCTGAATGTTTTTAAAAGATGATCAAGTTTTATAGAAACAGGATATATTACGTTCATACGGGTATCCCAGAGTTGACACAGTCTACTCTACTGCACTCTTCCTCGTTTATATTATAATTATTACACCCAGCCTGGAATCGAACCCGAGACCTCTCATTGCTAAACTGTGTGTATGTATATGAGTTTATTAGTAAAGTAAATGTTTAATATAGCAAAAGTTATTAGCCTTTATAAATTTTATGTTTTTCTGAAACTCAACAAAACTTAAAATTTTTTGCTTTATTTTATTTGCTAGCGTACAGGAATAGAAATAGAAAACAATTTCCTTAAAGAAACATAAAAAACAAATTGTGTTCTTTCTAACTATTTATATTCTATTTATACCAAAGGACATAATATATGTATAAATTAGAAATAGATAGAAATATCACACAAATAAAAAAGCAAAAAAGAAAATAAAAAAATTGTTAACAAACAAATATGTGACATCTGTTTGTATGGATATAAAATTAGAATATTATATTCTTACAAAAAAATGTTTGTAGTAGTTTTTGCAAATGTTAAGAAGGTACTAGTAGTAAGTCCTAGGTAGATATTTGAATTACTAATCATAAAGCAAATCCGTATTTATGCAGTATTCTAATAATTTGTGTAAGGCGCCAGTTATAGCTATCATTGAAATGCTTCCGGAAAAAACGTTTCATTGAAAACTTATACTTTTTTCCGTATAGGCGATTATAGCAATCAGAGAAAATTGTCAGTTAAATTATTTGTCAAATGCCAATAATGAAGGCAAAATAAAAATAAATGTAATTTAAATTTTTGTTAGCGTTATTTCGATGTTTCCAAAATTATATTAATTTAAATTTTATTATTTTAATTTATTTAATTATTATTGGTAATAATGATACTAATAAAGAATAAAAAAAGATTTTTTTATTTAATAACGACATCAGAAAAAAATTCTAAGACTTTTGAGCCATGTCCGTCCGTCCGTCCGTCGGACGGCTAACAGCACGCTAACTCAAAAACTAACGAAAGCTGGAATCTTGAAATTTACACAAAATATTTTGGGAGTAATTTGTAGGTTCCCTATTTTTTTTGGTTGAGTTTGGACCAAGCCTTAGGGTAGCTCTCGAACACCTAAATTTTAGATCCCCACATGTTTTTTGCAATAGAGCCATGAAATTTTAACTACTGATAGATCTCACAAAAATATTAATTTTATTTTTAATAACTTTTTTTTGTAGCCCCACCCGTTACGGAGCTACAGCTCCCTAAAGGTTCAAAAAAGCTCTATATTTAAATTGTTATAGCACAAGTTGTGTAAGGTATCATTTTGAAAACGCCAAACGATTACTACTTTTATTAGCTTTAAAAGTATATATACAATAAATATATATTTATGGCATACGGTGTCTTAATTTACCGTTATGTGAAACTCAAATTTTGCAAAATCCTTCAACCCTTCTATCTTCTAAACGGTTTAAGTTGGAAACTTGAAATTTTGACAGAAGTTAGATCTTTGAAAATAAGTGTGAGTCATTTCAAAAAATTTTTTTGTATCACTCCCCGTTTATTAGCTGTAAGGGGTCAAAAACTGAAAATTTCCTATTTTTAAACGCCTGTTAAACTTTTTTTGAAGTATTACATAAAAATTAAAGCTTCAAAATTATACTCTTATTTCTGTTAACAACTTTTTTTAATAATATAGGGTTACTTTATAATTGACGAAAGTGTTTGATTGTGTTGATTTTTTCAAATTTTCTAACAAATTTCTTTAACGAATTTTTTGCTGTAAAGGAGTGTGGGTTCGAGTCCCACATACGTCGTAAAAATAATTCCCCTCTACGACATTTACAGCCACGCCTGAAAAGAAAAGTCTGCATTGAAAAAAAAAATTAAATATTTAAATTTACCGTTATGTGAAAACTAAATTTTGCATGATTTTTCTTTTTTCATAACTCCGGCATGCTTTCAGTTAGAACTTTAAAATTTTAAGAGAAAAAATATCTTAGAAATTGTACTTGTACACAAAAAACTTTTTTTGTGTTTTCATACACTATATTAATACATGTACTTGTTTTATATATATTTATTTATACTAAATCATACACCCTTTTAATCGCAAATTATACTGAACATTTTTTTTTGTAATTTTTTCTAGTAATAAACAAAAAATTTGAATTATTTTCATAACAATTTTGTAAAATTTAGAGTTTAGATTTTACATTTTCATAAACTTCTTAAAAATTTTTCATAATATAAAAATGTTTTGGAAATATGCAACTTTAACAACCTTTGATTTTACATTCTGCCTTGTTATTGTTTCAAACTTTTAAATTAAAACTTAACCTTTGAAATACTAATTAAATATTTTTATTATAAGCTAAAAAAAATATTCTCAGAAAATGTATTTTCTTCAATGTAATAAATTAATGAGTTTTATTTGTAAATACATAACAAATAATATGCTTATGCATTTTATTAATCACTTCTAACAAGGATTTGAACAATTCCTTTTTATTTTTTTTTTATTATTTTGTATTTAATACAAATTAATGAAACTGTTTTTGTAAATGAGAGGAAAGATTTTTTTGTCAACTTTTATTTTTTTTAAGTTTCTAATTTTACAGTTTTTTTATATTGACCTTTTTTTTTAAAAATATACAATATTATATATTTTCACCTCATTTATTTATTTATACTCGTATAAATTTACATAAAAAGATGTATATGTACATGTGTTCTGATTATCAATTTATATAAATCAATCTATAAAAAAAAAAAAAAAACAAAACCAATAAAATATTGGTAGAATAAAAAAGCAAAAAAGAGAGTAAAAGATAAAGCAAAAAATATAAAATGAAAAAACAAAAAATTAAATAAAATAAAAAAAGGAAGAAAAGCTTTCGCTATTTGTAGGAAGAATTTCAAATCGCAAAATGTTTCAGTGAATCTGTATTGATAACAAAAGTTTAAGCTTTTTTTTTGCAAAATCATTTTGTTGTTTTTGTTGCAAAAAAAGATTTTTTTTTGTATATACATGTGTATCTATATAAAGTCTTACAAAATCACTGCAATATTTTAGGTTTAAAGTAACAGAAGAAAAATATTTGCTGGTGATAACAAAAACAAAAGAAAAAATAAAAATTAAGTGGTTACAAACGGTCCCGCCTTATTCCTTTGGCTCACCTATCGCGTCGACTCACATTTTGGTTTGATTTCTTTTCTTTGTTGTTTAATTTTTTTTTTTTGTTAATTTTCTTATTATTTGATGGTTTCTTTATACTTTTCGGAGCGAGCCTTTGGATATTTTTCTATTGCAATAAAAAAATGTTTGTTTTTCGTTTTTTTTTTTTTAACATTTTATTATGTACTATCGTGCTGTTTTATATTTTCTGTTTTTTGATTTTCTTGTAAAAGGAAAATTCTTTGTGCTTTTTGTTTGTGGTAATTTTCTTGCAAGTTATTCCGTCATTTTGTAATAAATACCTATATGCATATTTTTTTATATTTTTTAGTGATTATTTAATATTTAACAATAAATATAAAGAATGCGGACTGGTTTATTTTTTTCATTTGAATTTAAGAACCAAAACTTATGAATAATAAAAAAATTATTAAACAACTTTAATTTAAAAATTGTAGAATTTTATAAATAAATGAATATGTGTTTTTAATGTATGACTCAACAAATTTTTTGAATGCTGTAACTTAAACTAAATTTAAACTCCTACTAACGTAGGAGATTAAGGGTTCCTTATCCTTATATGGTCTAAAAAGTAGGTACGTCAACATTTCTTCATTATATTGAAAATTTTTATTAAAATAGTTTCGCATTAATTTTTGTAGTTTATAATCAATGACATTGAATATTACAACATCTGGTACTACTTTTCTTTATTTTGTAATTAATAATATGTAATTAATATTTAAAACTACTTCGATTTCGTTTTGTTTCTTTTCAGTAGCGACATATTTTTGACGCATATTTTTGAAGCATCGAGTTCAAATTAAAATATTAAATTTTTAAAAAAATTATAAGAAAAGTCAATATTTTTCAACATCATAATAGGGAACATCATCAACATCATAATTATTATCAAAAGTTATGAAGACTTATTATAGAAATGATTATGTAATTATAGTCTTAAATTTATTATCAATATTTTAAATACTTACTTCTTACATAATATGTATATAAATTTTTAAGAAAATATTCTGTGAGTTAAAAACGATTGATATAAAAATGGACTATAGAAATATAAACTGTTTTCATTATGTTTGTATTATTTTATTTTTATTTGTTTTTCCTATTTTTTCAAATTTTAAATTTATTTTATAACTTTTTGACAATTTATACTAGGAAGTAGCTAATTTTGTTAATTTTGTTAACTTTTTTTTAATTATATTAAAAGCAGTTATTGTCATGGGACTTATACTAAAAATTTCAAATCTTCAAATTAGATGAGAAGTTATTTAAATTTAAGTTTCAACATTTCGTTGTTCGTCGTTCAAAATGAAAGTTATATAAAAAATAAATTAATGATGTACTGTATTAAAAATTATAATTTACTTTGGTTGATACCAGGATAACAAAAAATAAAGTTATAAAATATTATGATAAGTAAATAAATATATAATTAAATTTTATATAAAAGGGAGGGAAATAGAGTTGCCCTCCCAATCCCCTAAAAATTGATAAGAAGTTCCTAAATTAACTGCATTCTGAAATATTTCCTGCTTAAAAGAGTGCAATAAATGAATTACAACAGTACTACTGAGATATTGTTATTTATTTATATTAATAATACAAATCCCATATGATAATGCAGTATTTTAAAACCGTCGGCTGGAAATTCCGTTAAAGGTGAGTAGAATTATTAATTTATACAGCACTATTATTTATTTTATTTATAATAAATATCTTATATATTTACATAATATTTGGTAGCAAGGGACATTGGTTTTCAATTAAGAAAACTTGCTGCCTTTGCAGGACTTGAACTCGCACTTCCCCATTTAATAAGTGACGTGCCTAATCACTATAGGCTATCCCTAGAGATTTTGCATACCATATTTAATATTTATATGTAGATATACAAACACGCAATTTCTCATTACAAACAGTATAGTTATTTAGATTTTTATATAAAAAATTTGAACATGAAAAAATTAGTTGCTCGATCGCTATTTGAAGTTTCTGGTACGTTTAGTGAAAACCAAAATAATAGAGAACCTAAATATATTTCAAAAATAATTTGAAAGAGTTTGATGACTTTAGTTTTCATAGTTTTTGAGTTATCACGTACCCGTACGGGCACAGGGACATTTATGGCTAAATCGACAAATTTATTGATACTGATCCAATACCTTTTAGTTTGATATAGACATGCTTATATCTATATGTTACAAAAGGAGAAGCAATTGTAATATATCAGTGATTTTCTTTTATATAATAGTATTTTATGGCTAGAACTGCTGCTATATATTACAAAAATAATAATAACTTAATCTCTCTCGCGTCTAAATAATAATATCAATATGGCTATAAAATAGTTGGAATGTATTTATTTAGTATAATTGTATATTACCATGACTTAGGGTATACCGTAGGGAATCTATTGCTTTCTTTTTAGCACATTTCCAAAATAAAATTTGAAAAAGTGTGCCTATTGGTTTCACTCTGTCCGTCCGTCCCTCTGTCGGTTAGCAGTAATGTGGAAACCTGCCTGAATTTGCTAAAAGTAACACACAAAACTTAAAGGTTCAACATTGTACTTTTAGACCACGTGCCGTTATAGCTTATTTTAATTATTTCCTTAAAATTGAAGGAAGTATGTCTTGATATTTCACAATTTGTTTTATATGCCCTAAATTAAAAAAAATGGTACTATAAACAGTATACATTTTCCTCTTTTTTAAGTTTTTGATTATACAAAAATAAAAGTTCAATCTAATTCGGGGTTTTTTCATAATTTCTTAAAATAACTAAAAATTATTTTGTTCATAAAGTAAATAATTTGAAGAAACCCAGGATAAACCTAAATTTTGTCTTAAACCTTACCTAAAACCTTAATTAAGTATGGTAAATATAATAAAGTTTTCAACAAGTTTGACCTTTTCTAATTTATATAGGGTAGATAGATAGAAGAGACTGTTGAGAGTTTGTAACGATATCTCTGTATTTACGTTCTCGTAATCCCAAATCACTACTAGTTTTACGTCTTTTACAAATCACTATAAGTTAATTATTGGATAAAATTAAGAAGATTATTCAAGAAGAATTTTCCAAGAATGTTTCTTTTTGAGCAGAAGGACTGAATTTGGCATAACTGTAATTTTAATTTGACTTAATTTATTAAAATGTGTTTAGAGAGATTTTCAACATGAAAAGAAACAGCCCAGGATCAGGAATGTATCACTGCATGACTGGACTGCAAATAAAAGACGTATGTAGACAAAATTGTAATATATATATTCCTGTAATAATAAGCTAAATGAATGTGTTTAGTATTGGTGTAAAGTGTGTAATGAGGATAATATGTATTTATATTAATTATAACTTCTTCTTAGAAATTTTGAATAAACATATTAGTAATATTGTATAGCTAACTAGCGTTTGATGAATCATAATTTACTTACAAAAATAAAAAAAGGATAAATTCAGAATTAAATGTTTGAAACATTCTAATAATTTGCGTCAAAAAATTATTTATGTTAAATAATTAGTTAGTATATTAACAGCCTGTCACTCTGCTTACAATATTATTTTTTTAATATTTTACTATTTTAAAATAATTTGGATGAATTTTATAATTTCTAGTACTATGGGTTGTACATATATTCAAACTATATGTTTATATGTACATTCTTCAAAAGCGGATTCTAACCTTCCACATAACGAATATCAATCCAAAACTTTTTCAAATATTCTATAGTACCATTTAATACTAAGCGGTAAATGTATATTAAATTTACTAAGTACAAAATAGTAAATATAATTTTAAATATTATATTATATTATATTTAAATATTCCATTGACAGAATAATTTCTTATAAGTACAATAAAATACATACATATATGTAAATACGGTGCTATATAATATACATCTATACTCTTATCATTCATTCACTAGTGACATATACGATATGTAAATAAACATGATATTATATAAGTATGTATATATATCAATATCATATAAATAAAAATTCTTCAAGCAACCGTTATGTTGTTTATTTCTTTACATTTTTTTGTACTACGCATTATATCCTCAACAATTTCAAATTATCGAGTAAAACAATATGCAAAAAAAATTCGTTAAAGAAATTTGTTAGAAAATTTGAAAAAACCAAGTAACACTTTCATCAATTATAAAGTAACCCTATATTATTAAAAAAAGTTTTTAACAGAAATAAAAGTATAATGTTGAAGCTTTAATTTTTGTGTATCACTTCAAAAAAATTTTAACAGGTGTTCAAGTTACAGGTGTTTAAAAATAGGAAATTTTCAGTTTTTGACCCCTTACAGCTCCTAAACGGGTGGTGATACAAAAAAAATTTATGAAATGACTCATACTTATTTTCCAAGAACTAACTTCTGTCAAAATTTCAAGTTTCCAACTTAAACGGTTTAAAAGATAGAAGGGTTAAAAGATTTTGCAAAATTTGAGTTTCGTATAACGGTAAATTAAGACACCGTATGCCACAAATATATATTTATTGTATATATACTTTTAAAGCTAATAAAAGTAGTAATCGTTTGGCGTTTTCAAAATGAAGATATACCTTATACAACTTGTGCTATAATAATTTAAATATAGAGCTGTTTTGAACCTTTGGGGAGCTGTAGCTCCGTAACGGGTGGGGCTACAAAAAAAAGTTATTAAAAATATAATTAATATTTTTGTGAGATCTATCAGTAGTTAAAATTTCATAGCTCTATTGCAAAAAAAATGTGGGGATCTAAAAGTTAGGTGTTCGAGAGCTACCCTAAGGCTTGGTCCACACTAAACCAAAAAAAATAGGGAACCTACAAATTACTCCCAAAATATTTTGTGTAAATTTCAAGATTCTAGCTTTCTTAGTTTTTGAGTTAGCGTGCTGACGGACGTGTCACTAGTGTCACTCGTGTCACTAGTGAATGAATGATAAGAGTATATATGTATATTATATAGCGCCGTATTTACATACATATATGTATTTTATTGTACTTATAAGAAATTATTCAGTCAATGGAATATTTAAATATAATATAATATAATATTTAAAATTATATTTATTATTTTGTACTAAGTAAATTTAATATACATTTACCGCTTAGTATTAAATGGTACTATAGAATATTTGAAAAAGTTTTGGATTGATAATCGTTATGTGGAAGGTTAGAATCTGCTTTTGAAGAATGTACATATAAACATATAGTTTGAATATATGTACAACCCATAGTTCTAGAAATTATAAAATTCACCCAAATTATTTTAAAATACTAAAATATTAAAAAAATAATATTGTAAGCAGAGTGACAGGCTGTGAACATACTAACGGTTCGTACGGGTATCTAAGAGTTGACAAAGGCAACTGTATTCTTCCTCGTTTAAACTACTACGTATCGTTAATAAATTAAACAATTGAAATTCATATATATATACCTACTGATTCCCCGAAATACGTAGCAAATGTATTGCTACTATTTACTAATTTCAATCAATTTTTTATACCCGTACGATAGGATCGGGTATAATAAAATTACTCCTCCGTTTGTAACACCTCGAAATAAGCGAGCTAGATATACCTTCAAAGGTATGGATCGGATCAGAAAAAAATTCTAAGACTTTTGAGCCATGTCCGTCCGTCAGCACGCTAACTCAAAAACTAAGAAAGCTAGAATCTTGAAATTTACACAAAATATTTTAGGAGTATTTTGTAGGTTCCCTATTTTTTTTGGTTGAGTTTGGACCAAGCCTTAGGGTAGCTCTCGAACACCTAACTTTTAGATCCCGACATTTTTTTTGCAATAGAGCTATGAAATTTTAACCACTGATAGATCTCACAAAAATATTAATTTTATTTTTAATAACTTTTTTTTGTAGCCCCACCCGTTACGGAGCTACAGCTCCCCAAAGGTTCAAAAAAGCTCTATATTTAAATTGTTATAGCACAAGTTGTATAAGGTATATCTTCATTTTGAAAACGTCAAACGATTACTACTTTTATTAGCTTTAAAAGTATATATACAATAAATATATATTTGTGGCATACGGTGTCTTAATTTACCGTTATGTGAAACTCAAATTTTGCAAAATCCTTCAACCCTTCTATCTTCTAAACGGTTTAAGATGGAAACTTGCAATTTTGACAGAAGTTAGATCTTTAAAAATAAGTATGAGTCATTTCATAAATTTTTTTTGTATCACCCCCCGTTTAGGAGCTGTAAGGGGTCAAAAACTGAAAATTTTCTATTTTTAAACACCTGTAACTTGAACACCTGTTAAAATTTTTTTGAAGTAATACATAAAAATTAAAGCTTCAACATTATATTCTTATTTCTGTTAACAACTTTTTTTAATAATATAGGGTTACTTTGTAATTGACGAAAGTGTTACTTGATTTTTTCAAATTTTCTAACAAATTTCTTCAACAAATTTTTTGTATTTGTTTTACTCGATAATTTGAAATTGTTGAGGATATAATGCGTAGTACAAAAAAATGTAAATAAATAAACAACATAACGGTTGCTTGAAGAATTTTTATTTATATGATATTGATATATATACATACTTATATAATATCATGTTTATTTACATATCGTATATGTCACTAGTGAATGAATGATAAGAGTATAGATGTATATTATATAGCGCCGTATTTACATACATATATGTATTTTATTGTACTTATAAGAAATTATTCTGTCAATGGAATATTTAAATATAATATAATATAATATTTAAAATTATATTTACTATTTTGTACTAAGTAAATTTAATATTTATTTACCGCTCAGTATTAAATGGTACTATAGAAAATTTGAAAAAGTTTTGGATTGATAATCGTTATGTGAAAGGTTAGAATCTGCTTTTGAAGAATGTACATATAAAAATATAGTTTGAATATATGTAGAACCCATAGTTCTAGAAATTATAAAATTCACCCAAATTATTTTAAAATACTAAAATATTAAAAAAATAATATTGTGAGCAGAGTGACAGGCTGTGAACATACTAACGGTTCGTACGGGTATCTAAGAGTTGACAAAGGCAACTGTATTCTTCCTCGTTTCGACTAACATCACATTATTCCTGATGCGACATTTTAAAAATTTTTTGATCGGTTTTAAGACCAGAAATTCACGTTCACGTTCAAAAATCGCCGATTCCAATGTAGATATTTAACATTTTTTTTTGCAAAATTATCAGATTCAAATGTCATATTCAAATATATGTTGTTATATATTATGTATTTTTCAATTTAAAGTCATTGGTTGTAACTGATTTAAAGTGGTTTCAATAGCATCTTTAGTGAATTAGTAACAATATTTTAATAATACATATTGAAAGGTTTCAAAATATAAATTATGATTTTACATCTGAGTAAACGTTATATATAATATATTACATATTGTTGTAGCCATATTACTATCAGATGAGCATGTAAAAATTATTTTTTTTTACCTCCTAATACAACGTCCATTATCAAAACCCATGGACGTTATCGCAGGTTTTAAACGGAAATATTTAAGTAACACAATTAAAATATTAATTGAAAAATGAAATAATCAAAATGTTAATGAAAATTATGTTCAAATTGTTTGAAAATATTTTAGTCTATATTGAAAATATTGCTTGGAAAGATTTACACCAGCGACAATGAATATTACTTGGAAGCAATTACGGAAATACGATAGATGAAGTTCAAATGAAATGAAAACGAATCAAAAAAATTGAAGAGAGAAATAATATTATCTTTTGCGTAAAACTCTGGTTTATCCAGGTTTCATGGAAATGATATTCCAATTTTATTAATATAAACGACGAATCACTGTTAACCAAAGTAATAATGAAGCTTTTAGAAGACAGTCAAAGTGAAAATGATTCAAATCTTGAGCCAGAGGATAATCAGTAATAAAATAATCTGGATTCTATACAATTAGAAAAATTCTGTACAATTGAATTTTCAAAATTAGGAGAAGCGTTGGAATATTTGAATAGAAATTTTTGAAAAATTTAACAAAAATAAAAGAAAATCTAATTTGACTGCCAAAATATTTCGAAAAGTGTATCTCATTACAAGAATATGTACAATGAGTTCAACGAAATAATCTAAAACTTAAATAATCAATGAATTTTTTAAATAATTATACTACCCCACCCACATACATATACATGGGTAGGTACATAAACTGATAACCATATGCACAAAATTAAGGTTTTGTTTTACTTTTTGTTACTTAGAATGTATATTTGTCTTTTGTATATGTTTATTTTCTTATAAATGAAGAAAAGTTAATTCGTTTTACAATAAATAGGTATCTAATTAAAAAAAAACAATGGTCTACTAGTTCACTTTTAGTTTTCATATATTTTATTTTCTCCTGTAGCGAGAATGCAACTTAAAACTTGAATTTTTGGTCACAAATTTGTCGTATCTCGAGGACTTAGTGTAGTTATACTCGTTTTTAGAAAAGTCTAATATTATTTTCATTTAATAATGTTGATGTGTTGCCACATTATTTTCATTACAATTCACATTCACATAGTAAAAACTGTAGACCTATTTCTTTCTTATCTACTTAATTCGTTTTAAACAATTTGGATTTCAGAAGGATATTCAACTAAAGATGCTGTTTAAAACTTAATTGATTTTAATATTTGCCAAGAACTAGACAATAAAAACAGTGAGCTGGATTTTTTGTACATATAACATAACTAAAGCACTTGATATGGTTAATTATAATCTTCTTTTACTAAAATTATATAATGCCGGTTTCAAAAACTATTTTGAAGTGATTTCAATCGTACGTTGCTTAAGAACATATTGACATATAAAAGAGTAAATGTAGGAAAAATTTTAATAAAATTACTTTATTATAGGTATATTAGTTATATAGGTTTTTGGCAGGCTTTTATATAATTAGATCAATATTTTTTTTTTATAGTTAATAAATTCTTATTTAAAAAGAATTTAAAGGCATGGCAAGGTTTAACATTTCAGAACATTTTAAGCTGAAATTATCATATATCTTCTTTAAAATCTTATTTTTGATCTCTGATACATTGTCTTTAAAGCTTAACAAAATTATACACTAATAAAGTTTTAAAATTATATCAAATTGTAATACGGAATAAACTAGTGATTCGTAAATATCGTAAAAATCAATTTGTAATAAAAATCATAATATAGCTACTTTTGAATTCATTACATTTGAAGTCACAAAAAATTTGACTAGTTCATCAGTTATTTTTCAGTTATTGCTGCTTTTACTACCGAAAACTTGTTAACGAGATGGCCAGACAGTTTAGCATTCAGCTTTGCTGGGTACCAGGTCATCGAAGTATTTCGGGAAACGAAAAAGCTGATGAACTTGGAAGAATTGGTACAACCTTACAAGTCCTGCCGGAAAAGGCAAGACTAGTGATACCTCTATCCACAAGCAAAACGTTACTTGGAAAGGAAATAACGGATATGGTAAATAAGAAATGGTCAAACTTGACCTCGTGCAATATCACAAGATTGATATGGCCCAAAACCGATTTAAAACAATCCAATGATCTGCTTTCTCTTAAAAGGGCTGATATTGGAATGACAATGGGTATAATCACCGGTCACTGTCTAATAGGAAAGCATGCCAAAAGACTTACCTTATCCGCAAACAACTATTGTGGAGCCTGCAAAGATGAAGAAGAGGAGGAAACGACTCTCCATCTTCTTTGCACATGCACAGCCTTGTCGACCAAAAGGAATACCCATTTGGGAAAATATCTCTTCAACAACCTTAGCGATTGCAAAAAATTCAAATTGGTTTTAACGAGTGCGGTAGAAAAGTTTCTATGTGGTATTACAATCACAGCCACCTTAACCTAATCTAAGCTAACCTAACCTAATTCGTGCTGCGTGTCAAAATCTCGTTTGTGTGATATTTTTTTAAAACTTTCGCCAAAAAGTAGAAATTGGAAAAATACAAGAATCATTGGGAGCCAGTCTTTTTATTAAAAAAAAAAAATGTAGAATAAAAAAATGTCGAATAGTCAAAAAATTTTATATATATTATATATAACTGTAAAATAACTCCTCAACATAATTAGAGATTTTACAGTTGGTTAGAAAACCAGAGTTCCAATAATTTGTTTAGTGGTCATTTGTGGGCAGCAGACCCTCCATTTTCAGTTTTTTTTTTAAGTATGTATGTAAAAATATACTAGTAATTAGGAGAGATTTTAGAGTTGTATTCAAAGTCAGACGTATTCAAGTATTCACTTTTTCTAAAATATTTATATTATATATGCGAGCTTCTGAATTCGGAGGGATTTTAGAATTGGATTTCAAAAGTAGGGTTGCCTTTTTTCTAGAAAATATCAACAAAAAGTAGGAATGGAAAAAATAAAAAAAAATATTGCTTTTAAAAAAATGATTACTCAATTTTCCAATATTTCTTTATTTTATAATATTTCTTTTTCAGTTGCATTTCAAAATTAACATTTTTTAATAATTAAAATTACGTACATAGCTAGTTATGATTATAATATTATGATTTTTGAAATCTAAGGTACGAATCTAAGATCAATTATAAAAGGATATGCAATTTCATAAATATATAAACAAAACAACAAATAAAAAGAAATTAAAAAAAAAAACATTTTAAATTTATTACCCGAATAAAGTTAATTTATGATTACTTACGTTTTGAAATACAATGTAAGTCTACAATAAAAAAAATTAAATAAACAATAATGTGCATACAACATTAATTTATATTTGAAATTTTTTTTTTGCGAAATTGTTTTTGGGGAATTTTTTTGTGTAGATTTTATTTTTTGGAATTTCGTACCCACCCAACCTGTTTAATTAATAAATAGAACGCAAGATTTAGAAACGTGAGATTTTAAAACATTAGATTTTGTGGCTTTTTCACTATTTAACACTATTTTTTCTTTAAAATATAAAAAACCCACTATTCATTTTTTTTAATTCAATTTATACCTAATTTCATATTTTGTTTTTAGTACATTTTTCTAGAACATATTGAAAAATTTGGTTATTATTTTCATTTTGTTCATCTTTCCGTCCGGTAGTTTCTTTACAGAGCATTTACACCGTTTAAGAAAAAACTCTGAACCATAAACATACGAATTTTAATCAATCTAAGGTTAAAAAATTAGTGTTGTACAACAACGTTTTTATGTACCTAGTCTTATGAAATATTTTAGGTTTTTACTTTATTTATAGAAATATTATATTGATTTAAATTAAAGGAGAAGGAAATAATTGTAAAATCCTATCCGTGTGTGACAATTCTTCATATTTAGATTTAATTATTTAAAACAAAAACATATTTGAAATGATTTAAAGATTATTACGTAGTAAATTAAAATTTATACGAGAGTACTTTTTATATGCTTTACCGAAAAAACTGTTAGTTTTCTGAAATTCCAAAAGTTAATAAAACCATTTTTATGATGCAGTCGATATTTCTTATAATTTTCTTTACAGTCTCGGGAAATTTAATTCGATAAAATTATAAAAAATAAATTTAAATGTTTTTATTACAAATTTAATTACGTAGAATGCTCAAATTTTTGAATTATTTACTTTTTTTATCATCGAATAAAAAAGAAATACAATAATAAAACATAATTTTAAATGTGCAATAAGTTACATTTTCACTATATTCAATACTTGTTACCATATTTCTGAAAAACCCTAATTTTTTCAAAGAAATCTTCAACTCTTTGACGCACAGAGACGTAATATTATGCCATAGAATTGTGTCTAACGAGACACAACTTGATATCACGTTAAAACCTTAAAATGCTAAAATGGTGAGGCGAGATAAAATGTCTTTAATTCAGGATAATTATATTAAAGAATAAATTAATTTGTTCGATTAGAAACATTGTATAAATAGATGTATCGTCATTTTTTAGAGATTCTAGATGTAGAAAATAAATATTCAATTTCTGGCAAATTTAGTGAAGCAGGATATTGTAACGAAAAAACGATCTGACAAAATGTCACGGCATTTAGTATACCTACTGTTAAAATTTTAATTAAAAATCATTTGTTGTAAGTTGTCTTACATTAGGATCTTAATTTTGTTAACTTGTTTTATGATATTTTAGTATGTTAATTTACTTACTATTTAAATAGAATACCGCTAGATACCAAAAACTTTTTCGTGGGACTGGTACAAAGATCTGTCTATCATCTAGCCTACTCCATCTAAACTGAAAACATAGAAAGTTTCTGGATATTTATTGAAACATATTGAAATTTTATTGAAACTCCCTGTATAACTGTTCACTTTTTTTTTTAACCGAAGATTTAAAGGCCTGTCCACAAAAACATAACAACAAATAGCTGTCCGACAAAAAGTGAACTTCAAATTGAACTTATTATTTAAAATTGAACTAAATAAACTTATTAGAAAAAAATTCTTATAAACTTATTAGAAATGACAATAGATCCTTTGCCTTCTAGACAAATCACAAGGTAAGCTACTATTATTCATTTTATATAGTATATTATTTATTTGGAGATATCGTGACAGCTGTTTAAAATTGAAACCTTTCAGCTATAATGACTGACGATTTAAGTCCTGTACCATAGTTAAAACTAAACTAAAATGAATCAATAAAAAAATTTCATTTGTCTTTAAACTCATTTAAAAATTGTAAATCTTATTTTTCTTTTTAATATGAAGTTATATCGATATTTACAGTTTTAATTTACTCGCGTAACATATATTTGGAGTTGTTTTACTACTTTAGTATGTCTATTCATTCTTATCGAATTCTGATAAATAACTGCTTCTTTGTAATTTGTGTATTACTTAGTTTAGTTTAAGTTTCATTATCATAAAGAGATATGCAAAAACGTGGGAATTCAACTTGATCAAAAAGATAATTAATTGTAGATAAGTGCCATTCACATTCTTTATATATCATTATATTCGGTTATACATATATTAATATAGTACACATCGTGTTTTTCGGCAACATTTTTTTTGTACCATCTATTAGTGATATAACTCGCCAAATGAAGTCATATCAATATTAACTGCTGCAATAAAAAACTTTTCCGATAAACATATTCAATAACACGTAAATGTTGAGGCTACTAAACTTTTGACAACAGAATCATAATTAGAAGAATAAACAGAACAAAACTGTTGGAGTTAACACAAAGTTCGTAAAAGAAGATAGTCATAAGGGTTTGAGAATTAAAACTGATTATCTAATCCTTTAGGTACGTATACTATATTATAATATTAATAAAGAAAAGGTTAGATGATCCAAATCATCCATGTAATGTCAACTAACCGCGATTTTTATATCTTTGGAAGTTCCCACCAATGCACGAAAAAAATAGCAATTATAATATGTATAATAATTATAATATATACTCATTTAGAAAATCCTTTTACTTTCAAAATAAACGAGGAAGAGTGCAGTAGAATAGATTGTGCCAACTCTGCGGTACCCATATAAAAATAATACATGCTATTTCTATAAAAATACAGCTTGACTGAACTTGATCATCTTTTACAAGATTTCAGATGCCTAGCTTCATTATGTACCAAGATGTGCATGCTACTTGTTGCTCTAGCATAACCAAATTTTACAGAAGTTGTAAGCATGCAACACGACATCTATTCACAAAAGAGTTATATTTCTTTCTTTCTTTTCTTGTGAGTAGATACTGCCATCAAAAAAATGATAGGCTTTAAAATAATTAAATCAGGCGGTGATGAACCCGATAAATTTGAAAAATCAATTGGACAAGCTCTTTTAGAGCTTGAATTAAATTCCGAACTAAAACCACAATTACGGGATTTACATATCACGGGAAATCGAATTTAACAATAAGAAGGCCGTAATCATTTATGTTCCGATTCCAAAACAAAAAGCCTTCCAAAAAATCCAAACACGTTTGGTACGTGAATTGGAAAAGAAATTTTCTGGTAAACATGTAGTATTTATTGGAGAACGTAAAATTTTATCAAAACCAACAAGAAAAACACGTAATCCATTGAAGCAAAAACATCCAAGATCAAGCACTTTGACAGCAGTATATGATGCTATTTTAGAAGATTTAGTTTTCCCTGGTGAAATTGTTGGTATTCGTGTAAAACTTGATGGCTCACAATTAATTAAGGTTCATTTGGATAAAAATCAACAAACAATAATTGAACACAAAGTGGATACATTTACGTCTGTATACAAAAAATTAACAGGACGTGATGTTACTTTTGAATTTCCAGACAACTATTTGTAAAGTAAAATAATTTCAGGTTTTATGAAAAGAAAATAAACTTAAAAATATTCATTTAAAAAGAGAAGTTATATGACAGTTACGCTTGTTGCCTCAAGCCAAAATTTCAGATACGTAGCTTCTAACTAACAATTTTACAAAAGTAACGTAAAACAAATTTGAGAATCTTAGCTCCATTATTTTTTGAGTGATCGTGTGGACGGACGGACGTGCTGTCATAAAGGGCTTAATTGACCAAGAATTCAATTCTGGTCTGATCCAGATACTTGATCCTACATCTAGTTCGATTCCCTTAATGTTTCACAAACGTAATGGTAAATTTATAATACTCTTGAACATACGTTCATGCAGGTATAGAAAATAAAAAACTTAAAATATAAATTTACCTAATTATTTGTTAAAATATTCAATTGTAATTAATTTTTTTTTTTTTTATATATAAATTCTCATATACCGAAACATAATGAACTCTTCTCAATATTCTGGAGAGCACTTAAAACAGTATTTAAAATTATAATTTTTAATTACCACAATATTTTTTCAATAAATACCGTTTTAACTTCTTGGTATTGATTAAATCATTACGCAATGCAATATTAAAAACACTTAAAATACCTAATTGCCAATAAACACATTCGCATAAATATTATTTGTACATTGGTATCCTTACAATTAAGGGTTATATTTTATATATGTATCTATTAATGCGAGTACATAACAATAAATCTAGGATATATAATACGTACCTACTTTATGTACATGCTTAACTTTTATTATAACAATAATCTTGTATTCATTATATTTATTGTATTTATTTTTCTTTCTATATATTTTATCGGTACATCATATAAAATATATACATATATGTATGTATATTATTATTGGCAATAAATTAAGATTTTCATTTCAAATGAATTGGTAATAATAATGATAATAATTAATAATAAGTAATTAAAAATTACTACTACGTATATTTTATTCATGATTAACACGCACCACCTATTATTAACGTAAAAAGTAAAAAAAAAAAGTAAAATGTATATGTATATGTAACAAAGATATTAATCAATAAAAATGTTTATTATTACCGTTCATTGGATAGCAGTTATTAAATGCTATGAAATAATAAATCATTAATTAATAGAAAATGGAAAAAAAGCAATTATTATACAGCAGGGATATTGGGAGGGCTTATAAAATTGTATTCAAAATCAGGATTATACGCCTTTTACAGAATATTTAGATATATGCATATGCGAGTTTTATTCAGATTCTGGAGGATTATATTCAGATTCAGATAACCCTGATTTTGTAACCAACTTTAAAGTCTCTCCTAATTCAAAAACTCGCATATCCACATATCTAAATATTCTGTAAATGGCGTATAATCTTAATTTTGAATTCAATTCTAAAATTCCTCCCAAAATGTCTGATGACTTAACAATGAGACAAAGGTCCCATGAGACTTCTGGATCATTGAAGTGAGTCAAAAGTTTCAATGCAAATTTTGACATGTCACCAAATAAAATTCAATCAAAAAAACTACAGACTCATGATAGTAACCTTTGTGTTACTCAGTGGGCTTTAATTCTTTTTCGAAATGGACTTAAAGCCCACGATCAATAATTATATGTATGAATTGTTCTTCTTAAGGTTTTAATTATTTAAACAAATTTTACACACTATTATGCAATTGATTTAACTCAGGCTGCTCATAATTAACTTTCCCTAGTTACATTCGATACTAAGTAATTTACTCTTATTGAAATCATATTTAATTTATACAATAATATATATTTAAGATAATATAACGAATATTTATAATTTCGTTAACCCAATTTTGGAAAATATAAGGCACAATTAAGTACTTACTTTTTTTGTCCGTCAATGAAAGACACATGTTTCTATTCGTTAACTTATTGTTATTTGTTTTTTATTTTTCCCATTTTTGATATTTTTAAAAGTTATTTAAAAATAGTTTAAATATTTTGTCATCCGGTTGTCTACAAGGTTGGAAATGGTTATTGCTACTACAAATAACTAAAAAAAAATTTCTTTTGTTGTTGTGCCTTTTTTTCATTTTACGTTAATTAAATTTATTATTTATCTAAAATTTCATTTTAAATTTTTATTTAAACATTTGCTCTATTTTGTTCATAAACATTCACAATCATTCTTTAAGTTTCTATTTTTATTTTCAATTAATTAATGAGTTAAACGAACATAGATAATGAAAAATAAAACTTTTGCATATATGCACATTAATAACATGCAAATATCTATTCATATGCAAATTTACAAATTTTTTCAAAGTTTCAACTTTTAAGTAAGAATACGTTTTATAAAAATAATAATTATTTAAGTTTTTATCGGAAATTAATTAATATTCATATTTATTCATGTTCTATAAGTTGTATATGAAATAAAAGTTTAAAATTTAAAACTTTATATAATAAATTTATGAGTATTCAATCAAAATTATTTAAATTTGAGCGAAGTTGCTCAAAATTGAGGTTATTTAATGCAGGATAAAAAAATTTAGTTCTCAGTTATGAATATCTTAAAACTATTAATAATGTATTTACTGTTAACCATTTTAAAATTGATTATCTGTGTAATCCACCAAATTTAATATAACAATTTTAACATGCTTTCTGTCGGGATACTACCGGATAAAGGAGCCTGCAGCAGTTAAGGAAAATTGGAATAGAAAATAACGGTGTATGCAGATCAACAGAAGGAAAAGAAGAATCTCTAGGACACATACATAAAAACGTCAGCAAAGTATGTGTACCTAGAAGCCTATTGTTTTACCCAAGATTAACTGCCAGTAATAAATCTATACAGATTTTTAGTTTGTTAGATGTATTAGGGCTGACAGAAATAATATAATAGGAGGCAAAATCTACAATACATAGTAATAGTAGTGAGCATAATAGATCCGCATAAAATATTTTTTTGGAATATTTCTCCATTTAATTCTGCTTTGTAAACCATGACTTAAATCTACATAACACGTATCTACACGTATACGTATGTTTCGGAAAATCCAAAAACTAATTTTATACAAATCATATAAAATTTAAACAACTATTTTAGAATAATAAAGACATATTGTAGAAATTAAAATATACTTGATAATAGTTAAATGAATGATTTATGATATGATTATTATAAATTCTATACCAGCATGAACATATGAAATGCTCTTTTAAGAATTTTTGATAATAAATAAAAAATAAAAATAAATAAATCTAGCCAATGATGTAGTGGTTAAGAGACCGGCCTTTCGTTAAAAAGGTCTGGAGTTCAAACTCTGACTTTGTTATATAGATTAATGAAAAAATAATTTTTTTATAATATTTATTAGTATACTAAAATGAAATACAAAATAAGTATATATTATATATATTCTATAATTAATATCGTACTGCAAATATATAATAATATATTAATAAAATAATTCTTGTGCAAGATAATAGATGGCGTAGAAATAAAGAAATATTTACGTCTTATAGTCTTGTACAATAGTCACAGCCGAGTAATCAACGGCTTAGTGAAATTAATTATTCAGAAAACTGAAGTTTAGTTCAATATGAATAATAAATGACTTAATGGATGCGCTATGCTGCATCCTTATAGGAGTACTTGGGAAAAAAAAATTTTATAAAGAGATTGATAAAACATTGATTATCTAATGTTAAATACATATTTTATAAAATTATTTCGAATTTTTGAATTTGTTATTTTATTTTTAAAAATACAATAAAGGGTTTTGTTCTAGTTAAATTTGTTTTTACTCATACCATATTCCTGTATGCTTATTTCTAAATACATTCATTATATTATTAAGATAATTTTCTTTCATAAAATTTTCCTTCAGTAATTTAACCTAAGATAAATAAATTATTTAAATCAAAGTAGGTTGATTAGAAACATGAAATGATTGAATAAATTTAAAGTTAACTTTTATATAATATTTACATAAAAGTTTTCATTTAAAATGGATATTGACAAAATGGTCATATGGTTTTAGGTTTTGGTTTTAGTTAAATCAGGTTGTATAATATACATTTTTTTGATAGTTTCGATAAACCATTTTTTTAATTTTTTATTTTTAATCGTTTTCAAATTACATATTTTTAAATTCATTAAAAATTATGAAAAAATGATGTATTTGATTTATCTTCTTAATTTTAATATAATATATACTAATATATATATATATACATAATATAATAATATAATACAGTGTTTCAACTAATTAAAATATTACTATTAAAAATATATGCGACGTCAAAATAAATATTATTTAGAAGCCAAAAATATAAATTTCGTTTTTCAAACCTCGATACACATATTTAAAATATATAGTTCAAGTGTTTAAGGAAACTTTAAAATTAAAATTTTATATTTTTTGTACAAACATGCATCATTAGATTGTGCGAGCAGCGATCCTAAGGCTCCTATATAAGATATTTATTATTAAGATATTTATTTATAATATTATTTCCCTAAAAAAAAAAATATTTACGTATTTATGATTCATAAAGTTTTTACAATTATATAAATGATTATATTAAAAAAGTAGATTATTTTTTAAATATTTTTAATTTAATTACAAAATTTATAAATAAACAAACCGTGACATCCAAATTGCTTAAAAAAAACGTTTGGATGCGCTACAAATACATAAAGTTTTTTAATGCTTTGTAAAACCCCGTCACATCCAAATTGCATAAAAAACCCGTCCGATGCAAATTGTAAAACAAAAGCTTTTTACAAAGTATCATGATCCAAATTGCATTATGACAGTTCGTACACCGCCTACGATGTGCGTTTGTTTAAAATTTTAGCATTTGTGCATTGCATGGATACTTTTAATTTATCTTTAACAATTTGATAGTGAATTTAAAATGTTATTTAACCGGCGAAAAAGTTGTTCTAAATTGTATTACATTTACATTGCATTTAGGCGAGAAACATCGGTTTTACAATGCATTAAAAAACTTTATGTGTATTTGTAGCGCATCCAAACGCTTTTTTTATGCAATTTGGATGTCACGGACCGATGTTTCGCGTTTGCAATGTAAATGTAAAATTTATTTATAAGTATTTATTTAATATAAACTTTTGAATAATTCTTATTTTTTTTTTATTACTTATGAAATAATAAACAATGGGTCGAATGCATAAAACTGAGCTTAAACTCAAATCAGATTTTTTCAAACAAAAACTTGAATTCTAATGACACAGTTAAAATGACTGAAAAGATTTTGAAAAGATCTGAAAACTTCAAAAATTCTTTTTAATAGAAATAATGTCCTTGCAATTAAAGAAATTTCAATAGACGAAGAATTAGGACACAGTATAACATAATATACAAATAATAAACATAGATTCGAAGCCTCAGTGGCCTAGTGGGTAAGCATGTGACTTATTAACCGAAGTAGTGCTCGTTCAAATCCTACACAAGTAGAAAGCTTTTTAATTGAAAAAAAATATTCCTTTCTATGAAATATAGTGTAAATATATAATATAAACAAAATAAAAAATATTAATGTATAAATAATAATCGAACTTTAGTAGACAATGGCTTTTTAACATTGCATTTATGTATCTTATAAATGTTATTATATAAAATAAAAACATATATAAGATTTTTGATCTCATTTTTCTTAAAATTATATATAGGTGTAAGTACATAAATTGTAAAAATGTAATGTTGTAAAGCTTACCAAGAGAACTAAATCTCATTAAAACTAAAAATGTAAATATAAATGTAAATATGTATATTAAGAGAATGAATAAATAAAAAAAAAAAAACAAAATAAATAAATAAAAAATAGTTTTAATTTAGTTAAACATTGTAAACTTAAAATACTTTATCAAGATTTCACATACATTCTACATACATAAATAGCTACATTTGAAAAATTCTACATTAAAAACAGTTGTTTTTATTAAATGGATTAAACGATTTTAAAAAATATTAATGCATTGTATATAAAAAAAAAATCTTTAAATTATAAAATATATAAATATATAATCTTCATATAAAAATTTATTTTTCGATTTTAAATTTGCCAGAAATTACAGAATTATACCTATGTATAATATCTAAATTATAATAGTGATGAAAATAAATATTGTTTGAACTTTTGCAATAATCCATTTTGATTTTTATATTTTATATTTAGATTAGTTTATCTTAAGTTATCAAAAATTCTTAACTCTCTATTCCTTGAAAAATCATAAAATTTTTTTTTTTTTTTCAGTTTTTTTTAATCTGAATATTAAACAAAAATCTCTTTTATATTCTGCTTCAGATTTTTTTTTTTTTCCAGTTAATCATATATTTTTTATGTTATTCTTTTTTAGCTATATATCACCTCTTTTAGGACTACTACGATATAGGTACGATCGATTATAAAATACAAATATTTTTCAAAATAAAAAATTAAATTCGCCCTTCACAGGATTTCATAGTATTTTTTGTGGCAAGATTTTATGTATAAAATTTTACTTTCCCAAAAAAATGTTCTAAAAATATTGTAAAAATATACATATATATATATATATATAAATTTTCAATGTTTTACATTTCAACACAATTTATTGAAATTATTAAATTATTAATTAATTGACAATATGATATGTTACATTTCTTGTCTTATATAAAATTGTTTAAAATGTCACATGGTTTACATGGAATTTAATATAATATATACATTAATTCATTTTACTACATGAACTAAATAACGAATTGTGGTTCAACTAAGTTAATCTTGATTAGATTTTTCTTAGTTTAATGCAATTCAAAATTTGCTTAGTTTTTTAAGCTGATCACATTAGAAATTATTTTTATTGAAATATTGAATTATGAATCTTTCAAAAAATTACAAATTAACCTATTTCATCTAACAAAAAAGTACAAAAGAAATTAAATTAAAAATAAAATTGTAATAATCTTTGTTATTGTAAAGCTTTCTTTCAAGACTTTCTCTTGCAAAAAATGTAGTTACTCCCAAAAAAAAAAAAAAAAAAAAAAAAAAAAAACCTATTGTAATGTTTTAAATCCTAATGAAAGTTATTAATATAAAAATTAAATATAAAAGGATGGTATTACATGAAATTACAAATCTAATTAAAATTTATCTTTGCAATTTTATTTTTAATAAAACATAAATTTTGATTATTTATTTTATTTAAACTTTATTTTCAATAATACTTAAAATTATTTTTAAAATCAAATTATTAACACTATATATATATATTTATTATTATTAATTAATTTATCATTAAAAAAAAAAGGAAACTTTTTTGATTATTAATTTTTAATTTTCCATATGACAAAATAACAAAAATTTTTTATGAAAATTTTGAAATGCAACCTTTTGAATGTTAATTTTGATTTTATATATCCCTTATATCCTTTGTTTTGATAAACAATGAATATACTTGTTTGTTACGAAATCCTTTTTAATTCTTAAGATGAGTTCAAGCGAAAAAATTCTTTATTCTCTAACCGTCACTGTGAAACTGAGAAAAAATTAAACTAAGGCGGTCTTGTTATATTAATGAAAAGCTTTTGAATTGAATAAAAAAAAAAAGAAAACATTATATTCCTAAATAATATCAAATAAAACTTATTTTTAAGAAAAACAAAAAAAAACTTTTATTTAATTTCAAAATAACTACAATGGAAAGGGGAAGCACCAATGCACCTGTTCACTCACATATACATTTTTTATTAAACACATATAAAATTAAAATGAAAAAATAAGAGAATTTTTTTCTTCACAAAATTTTCATATCTATTGTCAAAAATACTCAAATTATTAAATAGCTTTATTAGTATCTTTTGAATCTATCTATATATTTTTTGAAAATATAAAGAAAACTTTTTTCCCCTTAAAATTCAAATAATAAAATTTTCACTCATTTTGAAATAGAAAAATTCCACTCAATTTAATTTTATATATTATTTAGAGAGCTTAAATTTTTCTCATTTTAGTAATTGTGTTAGTGCCCATGCGCTTTTATTTCATTTTATATTTTTTAACATACTGACATGTTATTAAATGCACTTTGCATAGGAATTTTTTTTAAATAACTTAGAAACAAACATAATACATTAAACATTCATTTTTGTTTGTAATTGTATTTCATTGAAAATAGCCTAATGTAGTATTTTTCAAAACAAGATTAACTTTAATTTTTCGGGTGTTATTAATTTTTAGCAACAAAAATATAAATAAATAAATGTTCAATTGTAGTTGTGTTAAAAGAAAAGCCAATACACAAAATACTCAGGTGACCGCCCATTCTTCTTTCTTTTGTTTCAGATACAAAAAATCTTGTAGTTAGAATTTAAAATATTTGTTATTGTTTTAAACGTATTTGTAGGTTGTATTATTGTATTCAATTGGGTTATATTTTATTAGTTGTGTTGTTTCTATAATTTTTCATAATATGTATGAGTTGTAGATTTTTGTGTTTTTTTTTTCTTTTCGTCCTTATGAATTTCAGCATTGTAAAAAAAAAAATGGCAAGGTATGAAACTTCAAATACATAGATTAAGAACGCTTTCTTACTTTTTAATCTTTTGTTGTTGTTATTTTTGGTTAACCTGTATACATGTATGTGAATGTATAAGTGAAAATTGAAAAATACTAAAAGATACGATAAAAGGAAGGAAATTCCTTTTTCTTTTTACATTCCTCTCTTAATGTTTTTTTTCTGTTTTAGTACACTATGTAACTTTAAATATAAGTACATATACATATACTTACATGAAAAACTATACACAAAAAAAAAAAAAAACATATACAATAATAACAAAAAAAAAAAAAACAAGAAAAAAAAACTTCTTTGGCTGCAATTTTCCATCTAAAGTCGTAAAAGTTCGAGACAACTTTGGAAAAACTCTGGGTAGTTTGGTGCCAGTTAGTTACGAACTTGGTACAGGTAGAGACGCGTAGTTTAGAATTATTTTTGCAACAAGCTACAGTAGAAAACAAAAAAAGGATAAATAAAAAAAAAGAAATAAAACAAAGAAAAAAGGACTAAAAGCAAAAAAAAAAAAATTATTTTTGTTTTTATTATTTATTTCTTTTTCATAAATTTTCTTTACGGTTATTTCCTTTCAAAAAATATTCTTAAAAATATTACTGGTCTAAGTTCTGTTAAGAAAAATTCGAGAAAAAAAAAAATTTAAAAGGACGAAAAAATAAAAGTTTGAACTTAAAAAGTAAATGAAAAAAAAAATTTTTTGAAAATAAAAAATTAACCAGTGTTTTTAAATTGTCGTGCAAAAGAACAAAGAAGAAAACTGTAAACAAAAAATTAAGTTAAATTAATCCTTATATTTATAGACAAAAATAAAAAAGTGATAAAACCAGAAGTGTTTTTTATTATTTATACCGAATATAGATAGTAAAAACATTTAATCAAAAAACAGTATTTTTAAAATTATAATCTATTTTGTAAAATTATAAGATATTTTTAATTATCTTTTTTATATTATATGTAATATATCAATAGATCGGTTTAATTTTATCCGTTATTTAAAATTATTCTTGAAAAAAAAAAACTAATAAAAAATAATAATTAAATTAAAATAAATTAAAATATTATTATAATTGTTAAAACAATTGAAAATATAACAGTGATAAAAGTGCAATTTTGTGTGTGAAAGTTATTTATTATTAAAAATTGAATATGAAAATAAGAAGGTGATTTTGAAAATTGAAAAAAGTATTCGCAAAAAAAAAAAAAAAAAAAGAAATAAGTGAAAAATAAAAGAATTAAAATACAAAATTATCAATTAAAAAAAAAAAAATTTAAAATTGATTTCAATTTAATTAAATAATAATTTTAGAAAAATTATTTAAAATTAAATGATTTTTTAAATTGTACCAAAATGTATAACAAAAAATTTACATAAAATAAGTATTTTAAATTATAAAATGTATTACAATCTTCATAAAATAACAATCAATGGTGAAATTCATTGTAAAAAAAATTAATTATTCTTAATTTTTTTCATTTGCATTAACAAAAAAAATATTTATTTAATATAATGAGGATTAAAAAATGACATTCCTGACAAAAAAAAAAAAATAGTTTTTACATTACAAATTCTAAGAGGTTAGAAACTAAAATTTAGGTTAGAAATATTTTATATCAAATGAAAAGTTTTCGGTTAAAATTTGAATGTGAACTCTTATTAATTTAATCCTAAAAAAGTTATGAAAAAAATCAACTAAAAGTAAAACAGAAACGTAGAGTGAGTTTCTTCTCTTTTTCAATTAATAAAATCTGTTTCCGGATATTTTTTACCAAATTAAATTTTGTAGTTTTAATTTTTTATATTTTATATTTTGGAAACACATCTTTGATCACAATAATAATAAGAATTTAAAATTTTAATAAATTAGCAGATTTTCAATATTTATCAAATTATAAAATTTCTATATTATGTTAATTATATTCTGAATAATATTATTGTTGTATATTATATTGTATTCCTAATCTTTTTCTAATCTAACCAGTTTTCTTTTTTTTTTTAATGCATTTCTCTGCCACATGAACAGGAACAGGAATTTACACAGCCTTTTCTATTCAGGCGTGACTGTAAAAGTCGTAAGAGGGAATAACTCTTACGACATGTGTGGGATTCGAACCGACACTCCCTCGGTATTTATACGCTCTAACCCACTAGGCCACCGAGGCCCCTCCAGTTTTCCTCATATTATATTCAACTCAATAACTCAATGATGATAAGGAATAATACTTATTTTAATACAGAATTTATTTATTTTATAAGTGCCAATACATTTCTTTATTTTATAAGTGAACATTATATTATATTAGTTTTTGAAGTAAGCCGAAGGGTGTCATTATTCAACATAATAAATATATTAGGATTATAAATTGGCCAAAATATTTAGGAATATATATATATATATATAAATTAAAGTTACTTCTATAAATAAGTAAATAAAAGTATAATTTTATTCATATTAAAAATAAAATAATAAAAATACCAACGGTTAAATAAATTTTACAGATAGCTTTAAAATTTTACTGTAATGATTTTAAATTAAAATATATAATTTTGAAAGATTATTCAACATATTATTAACAGTTATTATATACTCATTGTTCTGTGCAAAATTATTAAATTTATCTTTTCAAGTATTTAAATTATATTTTCAAAAAAGATTTAAAAAAATAAATTAAACCACTACCAGGTACTATGAAAAAAATTTTAAATTTATTTTATTTTATTCTGTTTCTATTCCTATACTCTTGGTTTACTTATTTAATATACTTATTAAATTAATAACTAAAAAGTTATAAATCAAATAAGTAATAAGATTTGAAATAGAATTTTTTGATATAGGATAATATTTTGACCAACATTTTTATTTTTTGACGACAAAATTAAAATAACTGAATAAAATGTTATATATAATAATAATAGGTACTATAAACCCTGCAATAAAAATAAAAGTATCTGTAAATTATTTATTTTATAACGTTTTTATATTAAAGAAACTTTAAGATACTATTATTTGTATTGGAAATTTAAATAAAAAAAAAAACAAATAATTTCGAATTATTTTTATTTTCAATATTACATCATTTAATTTAATTATAAATCATACTTCGAATATAATCTGATAAAAACATTTTAATGCAAAATAATTTTTTTTTTTTTTTATTTTTCAATAGAAATTTTAAAACTTTGTATTTATATTTTTAGCTAATTTATAATTTTTTTATGTCAAAAACTTTAATGAAAATTAATAAATTTTTAAAATGATTTTTGAATAAAAATCTTTAATTTTTTACTTGATAATTAAAAAAAAAAAAAAGGGAAAAATAATAATATAAAATCATTTATTTTTGGAAACGTATTAAAATAAAACTATAAATATGTTAAAACATAGTTTTTTAACCTGAAAATGGCATTATCAAAACGTCCACCTTCAAAAGATAATATTTTAGATACAGTAAAATCTGAGGGAGATGATATAACATTAAAACGTAGAAAGCTTTGCTCAAATCGTGACGAAGATTTTACTTTTAAAACATTTGATGATAAAAATATTACATTACCTCAAAAAAAACGTTCAATTGTTACTTCAAATTGTATACTAGTAAATAGTAAAATTACACCAACATTAAATAATAATAATTCAATTACTAATTTTAATAGTAACAATAATAATTTACTAAAATCATATTCTTCTGCTGATGATCAAGATGATGAAACATTAATACGTGAAACTCAAGCAGCATTAAAAAGTTTATCTGGTAATTGGACAAACGATCAATATAAAGGATCAATATATAATAAAAACGATCAAGACGAAAATCCACCATTTCAAAATTTATTTGATGAAAAATTAAAGGATTCATATAATAATCAAATGCAAAAATATTCAACAAAGTATGTTCGATGATTCCAAAAATTACTTATAATAATAATAAAAATAAAAAAAAAAAAAAAAAACAAAAAAAAAAAAAAACTACAATATTCATGATAATTATATTAGACGCGTATGTGTTAAAAATTTTTTATTATATATTTATTTAGGCAAAAAGAGAACAATCAAGCTCGTATTAATTCACAATATAATTATATAAGTAGTACATTGGATTTGGATGATCGTAGAACAAAAATTCCATTTTCTCAGGCATCAGCATTTAAACCACCAATTATTGATGCTAAAAGAATGATAAATGGTGTTTCATTATTAGCAGCAAATTATTCAACAGGAACATTAAGTGCATACACTAGTGATACAACAACACCTTATTTAAGTTATCAAGAAACAACACCATCAATATCATTAATAACAAATAATACACATCATAATACAACAACAACAAATTTAGGTATAACGGTGAGTGATTGTAAAAAAATACATCTATTACTTGTTTTTTTCTTCTTCTTCTTCTTCTTCTCCTTGTCCTTTTTTTTTTTATTGTTATTATTATTCTCTCTACAATACAAATCATCTAATCTGCTTCAATTTTAAATAACTAAATAGTAGAGAATAATAATTCTACTTTAATAAGAAACAACTTTATTATTGGTAATAAAGAAGTAAATTTATCAACTTCATCTTCATCTTCGTTTTTAAAGGAAAATTTAACTGCAGTCGGAATAACGACAATAACAACAGCAACAACACCAACAACAGTAGCAGTATCATCAAAACTAACAACTATAATACCATCAACATCAGAACAAACAAATTCTGAAGAATATAATAAATCTATAAACGAAACATCACCAGATACTAAACAATATACAATTTTACAACCAGCTGGAATTGGTAGTCGTGCGGCATCTGTTATGCAAGATATTTCAAGAGAAGGTGTATTAACTGTATCAGCGATACACAGTAATAATAATAATAATAATAATATTAATAACAATAATAATAATACTAATAATAGTAATGGTAATAATTGTTTAATAATATCAGAAAATTCTGCAAATATTATATCATCAACAACATCAACACATACTGATAAAATGTCGTATTCAGATCATCATACGCATAATGGTGATTCAATACAACAACCATTTTCACCAGGAAATTTAAATAGAGGTAAATATTAAAGTTTATTTTATTACTATTACTATTGTATTCTTGTTTGTTTTATTATTTATATTTATATTTAAAATTTATTTAATTTTTCTCGACTCTAAATATATTATAAACACATTATACTCGTGTTATATGCTTTCCTTACAATAAATTATTTTTTATTTTTGTTTTTTTGTTTTTCTATACCTTCCCCTTTTTTTTTAATTTTCTTTTAAGACGTTATTGTTCTTGCAAAGAACATATTATATTTTTTTATTTTAAGATTATTTTATAATGGCATAAATACGGCAGTTCTGTAATATATTTAAAGATATTTATGAAAACTATACTATGTTTTATATACATACATATATATTTCTCTTAAATCAGCTGTTTTATAAAATGAGGAAAATTTGATTAATAGTTCATTGTTGTAATAAAAAATACTACATTATTTTATTATTTACTTAATTTTAATGTCCTTTTTATTTTTATTTAAGATCATTGGATTTCAATATAATATTGACCTTAGTTGCCGATGGTTTTGTAATATTACAATATCCTATGTGATTTGTAATATTAATATAAATAAATAAGAGATTACAGTTATAATTAAGTTTCTTTATTTCACCGCAAGTTAGTTCGGTACTATACTTATTTCTTTTTTAACCATTTCTGAATCAACGATCTAGGTACTTTTTTTAATGTTTTCTGTAGGTTTTTTTTTTAATGTATGTCTGATTTCTCAATATTAATTCCGAAGCACTAATAAATTTAATATTAGAATTAAAATAATAAATTTAATAAGGATTTCGTGAATTAAAATATCAAATTTTGTATTTTTATAAATTAACTGGCTTAATAATTGTTTACAGACAAAACTAAAATAATTTAGATTACAATTTTATTAATTAATGTAAATAATGCATTTATTTATACAATTCATTTGATTTAATAAAACTTAATATTAAATACATAATTAAATATTAATAAAAAGAAAATTGCTGGATTTACACCTCTCGCAAAATATTAATAATTTTTTTTTTTTTAAATGCATTTCTCTGCCACATAAATGTGAACAGGAAATTACACAGCCTTTCCTGTTCAGGCGTGGCTGTAAGTGTCGTAAGGGGGAATAACTCTTACGACATGTGTGGGATTCGAACCCACACTCCCTCGGTGTTTACAGCGTATTTATTACTCTCTTACCCATTAGGCCACCGAGGCCCCGAATATTAATAATATATAATCACAACATTTCATAATAAAAATATAGATGTTCCTCAATCATAGAAAGAAAAAGCCTCCAAATATATTGTATAAATAATCTGCAGCTATATGAAGCACCCTTCCACGAAAGGCTAAATTATAATTAATTTGTTTTTGCTTTTATTTTATTCTCTGGCTATGGTCAGATTGCTTTTCATTAATACTATAAAATAATTTTAAATATTTGACGATCTTTTGATGTAAGTATGTGATTGTAAATGCAAATAAAAATGGCATACTAACTCGATATTGAAGGTTTCTTAGTTGAAGAAAACTTTTATTAAAAGCAGAATTTTTACAAATTGTAAATACTAACTTGTTAGAAAACTTAATCAAATAGATTTCAAAATAAACTGACTTATTACATTCGCTTACTAAGTTTATTTTATTTGTATCAATAATTTAAAGATATATTGACTTGTTTGATCTTAAATTATTATACTATTCAAATTCAATACAAAATAACTAAATTAAGTTTTTGATATTATATTGTTAGTTTATTTTTTCTCCTTTCCAATGCTATAAAAAGCATAGAATATTTATTATTTATATTTGATTAAGCTTTAGTTTCTGTAATTATTATAGTTTCATTAAGGCGTTATCTGGCTGTTTTATCTATTTTACAATACTATGAAATGCAAATATTTTTAGTTATGCACCATCTATTTATCTTATACAAGACTTATTTTATTTATATAATATTTATTAATATATTATAAGAAAAATATATATATATATAGCTGGTGTGTAAGTATATTTTATAGTAACATCTAAATTAGAAAGAATTCGTATGAGATACAAAATTTTTTGATTCCTAAAGAAAACAAAAAAAAAAAATCATGATTCTAAACATATGTACATACATAATACATATTATGTATGTTGAATGTTAATATATAGATTTTGTAATAGCAAAATCGTTTCCAAATATGTACTTCTATTCAAAACTTAGTAGAATATCATAATTCCGTAGTGTGTGACTGAAAACTACTAAATTATAATTATAAATATTTATATGACCCAGCCGGGAATTTGAGCCTGCGGTCTTTCGAATAAAACTGGTGTCTTAATTATGAATGAAACTTGAATGTAAAACACTTATTGCCTTTATATTAATTTGTTACTAAATATTGTTTAATTTTATAGTATAGTTACTAATATTTAGAAATAATTAGTAGACCATCAAAGATCATTTTATTGTTCCTACATACGTAGTACCTATCATCAACTTTGTGTTCTTATTGAAATATCTTTTGCAAATTATTTATTTATTTTTAGACTATTATTAACCTTAACTCTATTATTATATAAGTTTTAAAGTAAAATATAATTTAAAATTAAATAATGGAAAGACAAGTTTCTTTAGATATTCATTTTTCATATTATTTACTTTTCATTACCTACATACATGGTTCTTTTGTTTGTAACAAACGTGCGTATTTTGTTTCTTCCTGACTGCAATTATTTTCTCATTTATTTTATGTTAAAAGTGTTTGTTTTGTCATTATGATTTTATAAAAGTAAATGATAACAAAGTTTTATGTCAAAGACGGATAAATTGTTTAAAGTTGCTTAATAATATACAAAATATATATATGTATATGTGTATAGTATATATATATATATATATATATAAAGATAGAATACATATATAATATACGAGTATTCTGACTATTATATATATTGTTCATATGTTTGTGCAATTATTAAAGTAGGTAATCATAAATATGATATGATATATATATATATATATGTATATAAAGTAATAAAATGATTTTAATTAATATATTGATGTATACATTTTATTATTACATTAAATTATGGTTTTAAATGGATTTTCAAAGAAAAAAAGCAAAAAAAAAAAAAAAACGAAAATAAATAAATAAAACAAAATATAAAAATAATTATTTTACGAATAACATACTTTAGCAATAGTAATTGTTTTCAAGTGGAATTATAAGCGTTTTATTATTTATTTTTATTAAATAAAACATCTTTTCTATAGAATTTATTATACATATAGGTATTATATAATATTTGTAGAAGGGTAATGAAATTTTAAATACTTTTTAATCTTCTTTCCCTTTCACTTTTGTATGTAAAAAAAAAATTGACTTTTAAAAGATTAAATTGTCATTGATGTTTTCTTCTTCTACACAAATATGAAATTTCTTCTAATATAACTAAAAAGAAAATTACCTTAGAAAATAAATTAGTTAAAATTTTGCAAAATATTTTCAATTCATACTTATAATATTTATTCACTTAAATTTGATACAGTGGTGGCAGGAAATAAAAAGGCTAAATTTATACAAAATAAATTTTTTTTTTTTTTAATTTTAATTAATATTTTATAATTAAGACATAGTATTATTTTTTACTCAAAATTTTATTTTTATAATATCTAGTAATTACACCTACATATAGTTTAAAATTATTTTTAAATTAAAATGAATATGTAAATGATATATAAGGAAAAATATGTATAATTTTTATCTATTATTTAAAAAAAAAATTTTGCACAAGTTTCAAGGTTAAAGATGTTAAAAATACAAAAAAAAAAATTTTTATTATTTACCCCAAAAAGCTGTTAAACGTTAACTTTTGAGTTAATTTATTTTGATCACTTAAAATTCCTTGTTTAAATATTCTGACTAAAACCGTTCCGGATTACGCAAGTAACAAATTTTGCAAATGGTAAATTTAATTATGTACCTACCATAAATTCTAAAAAATTATATAATTTATTAAGTTAAAAAAAAATTCTGCCTTATGGCGTAAAAAAAAATATTAATCAGTATTACTTACTTGATATTTAAACATTTGAAAATAGGGTCAACTTTGTAGGGCTGTATCTTAATAATGTGTGGGCCTAAATAAAAAACATTCATAAAAAATTAATTTTTTTTATCATATCTATTCTTAAGCGATGTAAAAGTTTTGCAAACAGACGAACAGATTTACAGAGTGAAACTAATAAGCAAATTTTTAAGAATTTATGTAATTTTCATATTTAGTTGTAAATCTTTGTATAAAGCGTATCTTATATAATGTGTAATTTAATATTTTTTTTTTTGGTTTATAATGCCTGGGTATAAGTTTTAGGTTAAAACTTAAAAATGGTAATTGCTAAGACAAAAAAAAAAAAAATTGAAAGGGAAATTAAAGTGTTTTTTAAAAATTTCAAAATAATTGATGCTAATAACTTATTAGAAGAAAAAATAGTTATTAAATAAATAAAAATTAAAAGATTTTTAAGAAAGGTAAAAAGTCTCGAAATAAATCATTTTTACAAAATTATTTTATCTTTTTATTAAAAACCTATCGTGATTTTTATCGTGTCCAGTTTTTCAGCTACAAGGTAATATATAAAAACTTACTTCAAAATGATCCCCTCTCTCCATATAGTTTTTGATCTTTATATCATCATCAAGCACACTATAAAGTATTATACAATTAGTTTCGGACACCCTGTATAATCAAATTTGAGTATTGGTTCTATATTAGTTTCAATTTTTATTCTATTCATCTTCGTATTCTATCGTGTTTTTGATTATAGTTATCTGCAGATTACAATGACAAGGACATGTATTATATGTATACATATATTTATATATTTATGCATTTCATTTTTTTGTTGTTTGGCATATATTTATATATTATATTGGTTATAATAGATCTTCATTTATCATTGGTTTAATCATTTTTTTGTTGGACGTGTATTAAGTTTCATAACAATTTCTCAGACAGCATAAAATTTGATTCATCATTCATAATCATTGCGTTGTTATACGAGTGATGCAAATTTCATTGTTTGACTCAATTTATTTTTCTTCAACTGTAGCCTGTTTTATATATAGATATAAAAATATTATATAATATATATATGTTGAAACTAAATTGATAGAAACATTTTGATAGAAATTAGATTAAATTATCCTTTTTAGTATTTTATATTGATCAATTTATTCGAATTTTATAAAAGGATGAAGAACTATATAAAATTATAAATATAAATATATGTATACATAAATTGTATGTATATATATTACAGAAAACTTAAAATAAAATTTATTATTTATATTGTTTAATTTAATACAATAAATAATTGATCTTTAGAACTTTTCAGTATTATTTGTATTTTGTTGCTTTATTTTGATTTTATACAAATATAATACAGAAATAAACAATTAAAATTAATTCAATTTTCAGTATTATTTTGTATATAAATAGGACATAATAGAACAATATTATAAAATAAAAAAATATATATTATTATATTATGTATTTGACATCATTTTTGTTATTTGAACAAATAATAATTTATTTTATAACTATTATATGTTAAATAAAATAAAAAAAATATTTTATTTTAAGCGGGTCATATACGCATAGTAATTTTCGTTTTAGTTTAGATTGTACCTATAGCTATGAACAAACTATTACCACCATAGATGATGCTATTAAACCAACTTTAAGACTATACCTATTTTTTTTAAACTACTCAATCATCTATTTTGATCCTTTGATTCTGATCACCAATTCCTCAGCTTCAATTTAAAATAATACATTTTTCTGTTATCTTTTACCATTTTCAAGATAATTATCTTATATTATTTTTATGTAACAATATGGAAAATTATTTTTTTAACAAAATTTCAATTAAGCACTTAAGCCAAAATTAAATTTATTTTCTTACTTTTGATTTTGAACTTTTCTTTATAAATAGTAGAGATAAGGTATACATAGTAATCTGTAAAAAAACTAAATCGGTAACAAATATATCTGTTAAACTATTCAAAATACCAATTCCGTTAAACAACCGTTACATAGCTCATAAAAGTACATTTCAGATGATATATATTTTATATATTTTGGGGTCATACCGTAGACTTTAAAATCAAAAAATGAATATTTCATTTCTTTCTTTTTTACTTTTAGTGGAATGCTTCCACATAACGATATTTTTTAAATAACAAAAATTGGCGCATATTTAAGGCTTTAAAATTAAAAATGTTATTAAACATGGACGGACAGAGTGAAACTAATACGCACATTTTCTCAAATTTTTTGAAAATATTCTAAAGAAAAGAAATTCACCAGTTTTATTCAGGTGATTTGCATAATAAGACGATAAATTTTAAAGAAAAAATAAAAAAAAAGAATTTATTTCAACAATACAGCATTTAAAATAGTGGTGGCTGCCTCACCAAAACCCCGTTAAACATATTATTGAAGTCCTGATTTTGTAACCATTTCTTAAACCTCTGATAATTATTTGTCCTTCATATAAATATTTCAACAACGAAGGATTTAAAACCAACTATAAAATCTTCCCTAATTATTTTCTTTCATATTTTCTGTAGTTTGAGTCTTTTCCAATTTTTGAAATACAAAGAAATAAAACAGAAGGAACAATATTACATATATTATGTAGGTACATATTATATGTACATGTGCTTTCTCATGGACGATATTTTTATTAATAAGATTTTATATATTAATTCAATATAATACATTCAGCCATTGGTGCAGTGGTTGACGCACCGCTTCTCATTCATAAGGCAATGAGGGGTCTCGGGTTCGGTTCCCGGCTGGGTACAATAATTATAATATAAAAAAAAAAATATTCATATATCGCAATATATAAATACTTAATACATCACATAATATCTCGTACACCCCGCATTCCTACCAGGAAACAGGGGTTATAGCTACCTGGCACATTTATGTACCACGGTACCTATATATAAATAAATAAATAAATATAATACAATATGAATATAATATTATAATAATTAATATAATATTATAAATTGAAGTTTAACTTAATGCTTAATATCTATTTGTAAAGTTTTTTTGTTAATTATTTTGTTAATAAAATCTAAATGTATTATAAGTTTATTTTTGTAATCTAAATTTCAGTCAAGTGTTCAGAGAAAAAGAAAGAAAATATACTTGCAATTTTTTATATTTAGTTCGTGCTCTTAAATAAAAAATTAAGATTTTTCATACAAAATTTTTAATCTTTTTAATAAAATTTAGGGTTATTGCGTTATAATTGTTGTTATAATTTGCGAACCATGTAAGCGAGCAAGAAATTTGACCCCAATATTTAAAGCTACTTGAAATATTCGGCACTTTTTGTCATTAAAAAAAAACCATTATGTGAAAAAATTCCACTAAAATTAAAAAAAAAAACAAATTTCATATTAAAAGAACTCCATTTTTTGCTTTGGAAGTTATATGTGTCTAAGTAATATGTGTCTAAGTTATATGTGTCTAAGATATATATATCGTTTAAGGACTTCATCGCTAAATGCAAGTCTCACCAAAGTTATTTATTTTTAGTTTAATTTTAGCTACTATTTTACTAGCTATTTTTTGGATTACCGTGCGGACGGACGGAGGGACGGACATATATACATAAACATATATATATATATATATTATGTATAAATAAGAACCGGCCAGTAGGCAACTTTACAGTTAGCAAAAGACATTTCGCAAAAGAGACACTTAACAAAAATACATTTAGCAAAAGGGACAGTTAGCAAAAGGACATTTAACACTTTTTACAACTGGACACTTCGCTACTTGGACACTTAACATCTTTTACAAGGGAAAATTTTGCAGTTTTTATCAATTAACACCTCTATATTTTTAACTCTATAATTTCGTTTGAACTAACATGTTTTTCAATTTTATTTCATAATAAATAAAGTAATGATTTATAACATCTAAATCATAATGTATCTATAAATCTATAATTCATCAATCTATAAATTATCAAAATCAAAAATTAAAAATATGAAATTCATATCATTGACTCATAACTTTAGCTCATTTTTAATATTTTTGTTTTTAGTTCATATGAATTAAAAATCAAGCACTCTTTCATTATCTGAAACAAGTTTAAAATAACAGTTTTTGTTTTCTAAATTTGTTGTTGCTGGTTTGGAAAAAAAAATGGATTTACTTTTATAGTATTAAACTAATATTTTTATGAAATAATTTATACAGTGGATTTCAACTATAACGAACTTGCATTGGGTTGCACATAATCTACTTATAAAACTTTTTGATTTTTTGATTTTATTAAATTGATAACTTTTTCATTTTTGATTTTATTAAATTGATGGATCCTGAATTAGGACGGATTTTACAGTTGCATTCAAAATTAGAATATCCCCTTTTTCCAGAGTATTTATATACCTATATGTTACATATCAATTTTTAATTTTTAAAAGTCCAGGTATATTTATTTTGATGCGTGTTATTTCAATTAACTAAGTATTGAAAAAATTTAATACAATAAAAATGTTTGTAAATTTATTGGGGGGAGTTTCACTGTACTCCTGTTGGTTGGTTGGTTGGTTGGTTTACGTGGCTGGTCCTGTCAACCGTGAAAAGACCACAATTAGCGCGTTAGCACCGTTTTGCTACCACTTCCGTAACCACAAGCCTTATGTTTAAGTTATAACGGATTTAATTTCAAATCCATTTCGCGGCATTCATGAACCTTACCATTTCTGCAGGTTGCTTAGACGCTAGATCGCTAAGATCGTTAAATACATGGCTACCCAGAGCTGCTCTTCTGGCCTTGAGCGCTGGGCATTTACACGTGAAGTGTATAATGATTTCTTTCTCATTCTGTTCACCACAACTGCGGCATGATGTGTTGAATGGAATACCTAATCTGGTCGCATGTTCGCCAATTCGTCAGTGTTCCGTGAACAAAGCTATTGCTCTGGCTATGTCCCGCCGAGATAGCTTCAATAGGTTGTCCGTTCTTTTGTTTTCGTACGACGGCTATATTTTCTTCTGTTTTATGATAGCTTATGATTCTGTTTATCATAGTTTTATATATTCTGAGTAAGCAAGTTTAATCTAATGCATTCACAATTTAGTAAATATTTAAAAAAGTGTGAAATTGTTGTATTACATTAATTATAATAATATTAAATAAAAAAAATAAAATGTTATTATTTTTAATTCCCTTAACATTTTGACATTTGGCAACTTTTATTTGTGTAGGCGCCTATACAAATAAAAGTTGCCAAATGTCAAAATGTTAAGTGTCCAGTTGCTAAATGTATTTTTGTTTAGTGTCTCTTTTGCAAAATGTCCACTGATCAAAAGTCCAGTTGCCAAGTGTACCGTACCCGTATAAATCTTCTCAGAAATCAATCGTGAGCAATAGTATAAATCTATTTCGTTTCCTTTATATTCTCACAAACGTAACGGCAAATTTATATTATATCTTTTTGGAATAATGTTCTTATGTACGAACATAATAACTTAAAAGAAAAGCTTAGTTACTTACTACTGAATCTAAGTCTAATAAATATAACTAAAATAAAGTTCTAAAACCAATTATACTAATTTTGTAAAATTTTTTGACTTCTGGATTGTAATCATGTTATGATTAACCATTTTTAATTTGTAAATATTTAAATTTTATAGAATTTGTTTATATAATTTTGATTAAAAATATATTGTTAAAAAAAAAAGGATATTTGTTTTTAACCTTTCTTTCAAAAGTTATCTTAAACTTAATAATATGAAATTAAAGTTGGAATCTTCCTAGAAGATATTAAACGGACAAAAATATTAATCTAGTCTAAACTGTTCTATTCTATTTCATTTGCATTCCATTTTATATTCTGAAATTGAATTTCTATACATATTTTTTAATGGTAAAATGAGAAAATTAAAGTTTAAACATTGTATTCTTCACACATTGTGTAAAAAGGGTTATCCTAATTATATAACTTTTCCTTAAAGTTTGATGAAAGTTTTGATGCAAAATTAATTGCAAATCAAGAATGCTTTATATTATCGGTTTTGTTATGTGTACATTTAAAATCCCTTGATTTTTAATATTATTATATTATTACACATTTTGTTTAAATGATTTTTTTCTACTTATTTTTATTCTGAACTTTTTTGTTTTATGTTATAAAATTTTATTTTCGAAATACTTTTAAAAGATTTGAATAGAGATTACTTTTGTTTTTTTCCTAAACTGAAAAAAAACCCCTAATTATGTTTTTAGATAATTCTAAATGCCCAACAATGGGATGTAATGGGCAAGGTCATGTGACAGGATTATATACACATCATAGGAGGTAATTTTTAAATGACAAAAAAATTCGAAATTTTCTGTCATATTTTTCAAAAAATTTTCTTTCTTATGTATCGAGGTAATTGAATATTTCCTTTTTTTTTAATTTTTTTCAAAATTTATTCAAAATAGTTTGTCCGGATGTCCGAAAAAGGATAAGTTTTCTGCAGAATGTAAGTTTACTATTTTCTTAGAGAAAAAAAATGTGATATATCTATACTTGTAGAATTTGCATGTCCAATGTATTTGATACCTCTTACTTTGTCATCAATGTCACCTGTTCTGATTTCTTTCTTTATTTGTTTTTATTTTGTGTTTTCCTAAAGTTTGAAAACAGATTTTTAAAAGCATGCGGGTTGTATTATTTTCTGTTCAAAAAAGCGGGGTAGGCATACTATCATGTATGTATTTTTCAATTTGTTTTTTTGATTTATCATTTTTAATACTGCATGATATTTCTAGATTTCTGCAAAATTATTTTCAATGTTGTTTCAAAAAAAAAAAAAATTAAGAAAAAAAGAACCTAAATTTGAGTTTTGTGCATAATTTAGATATTTGGATTGAAATTTTTAATAGCCTATTGTATTTAGAAAATAAAATGGGTACATATATGAGTACCTACTTTTAAATAAGTATTCATTACTACTTCTTCTATTTTCTTTACTATAATTTAAAAAAAAAAAATATTTTGAGATAATTTTCTCTTTCCCGCTTTTCTCTATATTTTCCTTAAATCTAATTTTTTTGTTTTTTTATTATTAGAAAAATGTTTTGACAATTTTTTGGTTTTTATATTTTTCTTAATTGTGGGGTGAGATAAAGTATCTTATTTTTAATAAAAAAAAAGTTTAATATACTTTAAAGTATAATTTTTGATTGGAATGTTTTTTTTTTTAAATTGGTTTAACTAATTAAATTTAAAGTAATCAAAAAAATTAATTAAAAAAAAAAACAAAACTAAATTATTAAAGAAAAGCAACATTGAAAATTAATAAAGTAATTATTTACATTTTTTCATGTATGACCCTGTTCTTAAAATAAAAATTAATAATGCACTTTCATAATAAACAAAAAAACAAAATTAAAAACTCACAAAATCATAAAAATACCAAAATTGTACAAAAAAATTAAAAAAACTATAAAGTATTGGCGATGCATGAACAAATTTTAAAATGTCCGACACCTGGATGTAATGGTAGAGGTCATGTTAGTTCAAATCGTAATACACATCGAAGTTTATCTGGTTGTCCAGCTGCAGCAGCTAAAAAAGCTGCAGCACGTGAAGCTAAATTTAATACTGGGACAGGATTACTATTACATCATCATAGAACGGCAACCGCAGCAGCAATTTTATCAGCAGCAGCAGCTGCAGCAGGTTTGTCACAAAAACAGTTAAAAAAACCATTTCATCACAGGATACTTATCAAAATATATGTTTTGTTAAATATATATATAGATAAAAAAAAAAGATAAAGGTCAAAAACTAAACAGAATTATCCTGTTTGACATTGAATTAATACAGAGAGACTTTTCTAATATAAGATTTTCCTTTTTTTTAACAATTTTCTTTTTTTAACAAAGTTTTTTTTTTTTTTAGATATTTGTCATTTTAATACATTTTTTTTTTTTTGATTTTATGTTTAAATTAAAATGAAATATATTTAATCGTTTTTGATTTTAATTTTATTTTTTAAATATTTTATTAATTATAAATTTTATTAATTTATTAAAGTTTATTCTGAAATCCATGTACATATTATCCCTCATATTTTTGATTGTATTTGTTTTGAATCTTTTGAAGAAATTTTAACAAACTACTTTAAAATTAAATATGTTATATAAAATATTTTGCATTTGTAAAGTCTATTCTAATGTTTTGATTTATCTAACAATAATTGGATTCATTGAGAGCATTAGACATAAACTAACTCACAAATTAAGTTTTTTTTTTTAAATTAGGCCATCAGTAGTATGTGTGATTAAAAATATATTTTAGATCAATTTTAGATCAAGAATAACAATGATTAAAGCTTTTTTTAGTAGAAACTTAAATTAACCAATAAGGGGCCGCGGTGGCCTAGTGGGTAAGAGCATATGAAATACGCTCTAAACACAGAGGTAGTGTGGGTTCGGATCCCACACACATCATAAGAGTTATTCCCCTTTACGACATTTACAGCCTCGTCTGAACAGGAAAGGCTGTGTAATATTCTGTCCACATTTTTGTAGCAGAGCAATGCAATAAAAAAAATAAAAAAATGAACCAATAAAGAAATATATTTTGGTACTTAAGCGGCAAAATTTAAGAAATTCACAGTTCAAAATATTTTAATAATTTTCTATTTTATTATAATTTTTCGTTCCAAACTACAAAGTAAAATTATAAACTTGTATTTTATGAAAAAAAAAAAAATTAACAATAATTACAAATCTTTATATTATTTCCGTAGTCGTACGTCTACTAATTCTAGTTTTGATATAATTGCAAATTAAGATAATGTTTAGATGTAAAATAATAATATGTATTTACGCAACTTAATAGCATTTTAAAGATTTTTATCTCAATCAGAGATTTTTTTAAAGATAATTATGGCTCTTATTTTTAACAAAATTATTTTAAATTGTCCGAGTCTTGAGACAATAAAACTTGAGACTTTTATCAATGTTCTTTATGTTATGTATATGTTCATTTATACGAATAGTAGACTTATTAACAAGAGTAACTATTCAGAACCATATAAAATAATAAATTTTGTTGGTCACATGTTTCATTTTTTATATATTTTAAGATGTTCAAATAATCTTGAAAAAAACTAACCTCAAAATCAATAGATAAAAATTATATTATTAACCCTTGACTTTCTTAGGTTTTGCAGATTTATCAAAAAATATTCCAAATAAAATAATAATATTTTTTATTATTCTTCTGTAAATAAAATAGGTTGATTTACAAGTCCATAATATTTTGGAATTAAATTATGAAGTTAAATTATATGAAGTAATTATCTAATGTATGTGGTTGTGAAATAAAAAAAAATTCTTATTGTATAGAATATTAATTTTGAACGTTTTGTAAATTGATTTAAAGCAAGATATATTTACAATTGTGAATTTCGTATGCAAATGTATATGTATTTTTAAACTATGTTAATTTTTGTATTTGCTTATAATGCATTCGTTTAGCGCATTTTCAAAAAAAAAATGTAATCTACAACCCCTATTTAAAAATATATGTATATAATAAATATATATTTTTGCTATACGATAAAAGGGCTAAAACTGTCAAACTGTTTATTTTTAGCAGAGTTAGATCTGTGAAAATAAGTATGAGTTATTTCAGAAAATGTTTTAGTGTCGCTCCCCGTTTAAAATTCCCTATTTTTAAATACGTGTAACTGGAACATCTGCCCAAAATTTTTTTGAAGAAATATCCAAAAATTAAAGCTCTAACAATATATTTTTATTTGTATTAACAACTTTTCTTAATAATATATAGGAATACCATAAAATTGGTGTCACACTTTCGCCAATTTTATGGTATTCCTATATATTATTTATTTTTTTAAAATTTTTTCTAATCAGAAAATTCGAACAAAGATCACAAACTATTTTTTATTTACATACATATATACTTACATAATACATATGTATGTATAACGATTTTTTGAAGGCGCAATGAAAAATTATTTTACATATATGGATTTGTGTAATGTAAAGCCGGGAAAATAAGAAAAATGCATATTTCTACTTATTGAATTTTTACTGCCGCGCTTGAAATTTGATTTTTCGTTATTTTGTTCCCTTCTTAACAATAAATAACTAATTCTGTGTATATAAACGTAAAAACGTGAAGAGTGGTAGGTGATTATTATAAATTCAATTCATATACAATATATATATTTACCAACATATTTTTCTATCATTGATAGCCATTCATATGTAATAAATCTAGTTTAAAAAGTTATAAATTATTTTATTAGGACTATTTTTGTCTTATTATTTATAAATAATATGTGAGATAGATTTTTAATACTTTTCAAAGCATTGTAGGAGCCAACTATTATTTTCATATTATGAAACATTATCAAAAACTATGTTTAATGTTTTTTACGTTGTCTGTTGTTTCTCCTATAGTCTTTTATTATTTAATCAAAAATAAATTTTATTAAGATTTTAATTGTAATTTAGAAAATATTATCTATAGTTAATGATGCAAAATGGTTAAGTTAATGGTTTTTCCATCGTAACTTCAAGGTTCCATTCACTGCCAGTTAATATTTTAGTATAGTAGTAATTTATATCATTTAAAATAGTTTAACATGGTTATAAATTAATAAACTTTAATATAGTTAGTATTTTCTAATATAAAATAAATAAATAATTCATTTATAACATAAAATATGGTACACAAATGCAGCTACAGCTACAGCAATTATTACTCAATATAAATACAACTATTGATTACTTAGCTTTACCTATATTTTGATTCCATAAACTGAAATTAGTCTAATATGAATAATAAAAAAGCAACTTACTAGTCGGCCTATCCTCCTTATAGGATTAGAAAGAAACTAAAAAATGCTAAAGTTATTATTAATTTTTATAAATTTTTTTTTTTAAGTTTTTATTCAATATAATATATGTATAGAACTGTCATATTCTTGTCCATATTTTAAGACTCGTTTAAAAGAAAAAATCAAAAGCAATTCCAAATTAGAGAACTTCAATTTGTTTTTTTTTTATTTTTAATATACATAAGTTTTTTTTTTTTTTATATATATATAGCAACAACATTTTATAGTTTTTACAATTTTTTATTAATTTTTTAAATGTATTTTTTTTATAAGTAAAATAAAACATTTCAAATTAACTGAAAAGTTAAAGACTTTGATTTCAGGGGTTTTTTTTTTTATTTCAATAAAATATTAATTATTATATTATATGTAACTAAGAGGTTTTTTGTTTACAAAATTTTACAGTACCTAACCTACTTACATAATATTGATGATATTATGTTTAATATAAATAAAATACATAACTATTATTTTAAATATAAACAATTTATTAAGTAAGAAAAATGTTTGTTAAAATTTCATCAAAATTAAAAATTTAATTTAAAAACAAAACACACTTTGTAACTATTGCCGCAGTATTAAATTAATAAAATAGTTACAAATTCCTTTAAATTTTTTTTCAATTGCAGTATTGCATAACCAAAATTTATCAACTGATGAATTAAATAGACGTCACCAATTAGTAAAAGATACAGATAAATTAAATGAAAATTCAAACAATATTACAAGTGCATTTCTTAACAATAATAGCGTAAATTGTATTAATAATAATACAACAAAATGCAATAATAATAATAATAATAATAATAATATGCCAATTATAAAATCTGAAATTAGCCCAACAAATATAAAAACAGAATCATCAATCAGTTATGCTAGAAGTCCAAGTACCAATCATAATCAACAACAACAACAACAGCCACAGCATTCATCAGTATTTTTACATAATGACTCAAGTAATTCGAGTACTTATACCAATGTAGATAACCATTCAAAACAAACAAATCAAATATCTAATGGAAATACAACAACAACACAACATCAATCACAATCGCAGCAACAGCAACAACAGCATCAACCACAACAACAACAACAGCAGCAACAACATCAACAACAACAACATCAACAAACTAGTAATACATCATCGAACCATCCAAATGATATTCAATCAAATTGTTCAAGTACAGATGCGATGCATCAATCACATCAGTTATCGAATCGTAATAATGGTACTACAGTTGGGCAAAATATAGTATCAACGAATGTTGGAGGTAGTAATAATAATAACAATTCTATTACAACAGGGCATCAGTCAATAAATTCATTTGTCAATATAAATGAACAACAAAATTCTCAAGAGAGATCAAGACAATATGAAACAGCATCTAGTTTAATGTTGAACAATAACCAAAATATATCTAGTGTTAATGGTATATCAGACAATATTAATGGCACATCATCTATTAGTAATATGACATCTATGGGCGATCCATATATAAGAGCAGCTGCTGAACAACAAATGAGATATTCTCATATGAATGCAGCAGCAGCTGCTGCTGCTGCTGCCGCTGCTGCTGTATCAAATAGTGATATTACAAAACTTTCAACAGTTGCATATTCAACAAGCGATATTTTGAGTAATAACCGCCCAACATATGATGCATCAAGATTAATTTATGATACAAATACAATGTCATCTGCTACAGCATTTGAACGGTATGATCCAAATTGTACATCGCAACGAGCCACTAATATGTATACTTATTTGCCAACAACTGATGATATTAATAGTCAACAACAGAAATTCTTACAAGAGCAACAAATGGTTCATGCTACTATGTTGAAAGCAGAACATGACGAAAATAATGGTCCGATTTATCCAAGACCAATGTATCATTATGATCCGACAATGGGTCCATTACCACCTGGATTTTCTGCTATTAATCTCTCAGTAAAAGTTGCAGCAGCTCAAGCTGCCGCAGCAGCAGCTGGATATAAAAATAGTAATGGTGATGTTAGTTCGCCATCACCAACATCTGGTCCCAGACCTGGTGTTCCAATTATTGATTTATCATCTTCAAGTGTTACTTCATCCAGTCCGCATGGATTTAATTCACAACAATATCGTATTTTAGGTGTTAATGGTGGTGGTGTAACTAGCGGTACTACTGGTACTGCAAATAGTGGCAATGAAGGAAATTGTGCTACAAGTCCTCAACCAGGTTCAAGCCCACATCAATTAGCTAGTCCACAAGTGCCAAGCCCACAAGGTCAAACGTTGGATTTAAGTGTGACCCGATTACACCATCATAGGTATAGTGTTTTTAAATTTATATTCCTATTGTTCAATATATTAATTAATTCTTTTATCTTTATTGATTATTTGCAATAACAGTATAATACTAAATTCGTCAAGTCCACAATATGGTGTTCATAATGAAGTATTACCTCCTCATGGTTTTGTAACTGGTGCTACAACAGGAGAAACTGGAACAAATGGTTCTTCTGGTGTACCTAAATCACCACAAAGTGAACCAGTTGATTTTAGTGGTCCACCACGTCCATTAGGTTTCGGTTTAGTTGGACATATCGGTGGACCAGTTGGTCCATATAGTAGAGAATCTACACCAGATAGCGGTGGTTCCCATTATATAGATAATTATAGAGATCCTAGTGGTAAAATTAGTAATTTATGTTGATTTTTATTTTTTATATTTTAATTTTTTTTTTACTACCTTGTATAATAGAAGAAGTTCTCTAAACCGTGAAAAATAGTTTTATTTCTTATATAATTTATATTTTGTTTTCCATTTTAATTTTTTTATTCATAGAAAATTCTGAAGTTTCTAATTTTTTATTTTTGTTTTTGGGTTTTATGTTTATTTTGATAAAAAAAAATAAATACATATGTAGTTGTCTTTGTCCAGATTCATTTAATTCATGCTAATAAAATTTATTGTCAATTTATTTTTCTTTTCTTTTTTATTTTTATTATAGGATATAGTCCACATCCTGGTTATGGTATGGTTGTTCAATCTGATTATCCACCAACCGGTTACCATGGATATGGACCAGCAGCATATCAATGTAGTCCGTATGCATCAGCAGTTGGTCCAGGCGGATATCCTACACCAGTTTCGGGTGGTTATTCACCAAATCCAGCATCTTGTTATGCAATGCCACCACCTCAACATATACCACAACATGATAAAACAAAAGACGGGTAAGTTGAACTGAACTTTTAGGAAATCATTAAAAAACCATACAAAGTATAGATGTATGTTTTAAGAAAATAATATCATATTTTAATGGGTGAAAATATTTTGTAAAATGTAATAGAAGGGTGTATTAAATTGAATGTCCTTAGAAAAGAACATTAAGGTAAGACGTAATAAAACAAATAAAATATACGTACATATATATATAGGTGGTATATTATTATCCTTTTATTAATCTAATAACAATGAATTCTGGTGTAAGAATTTAATGAAAAGAAAGATATTGTTTCTCAATTTCTAAACGAATTCCAATTTTTATGGTTACATGTCTTCCATTAAAGAAAATTATATTACTTATTTTCATACTTGAATCTGATAATATAATACGAGCAGATATATATTGCATATACCTACATATGTATACGATATTATAACAATGTATGAAATAAAGAAGAAATTAAATTCTATTTATATTGTGTATGTCGTATATGAATGTGTACATAATTTGGAATATGCAGATTAGTCATGCACGAATAAAAATTTTTCAATTTTATTTGTTTTTTTAGCTAAACATAAATTAAAGATATGCCGGAGTCAAAGTGATTCATATGATTTTAATATGCAGAAATTTCTAATTTTTTTTGGAATGGGATGTAATTTAAAAACTGTATGTATAAAAAAAAAAAATTGGAATAAATTGTGACTTTACATTAACAAAAAAAAAATCAACTATGTTCACCACAGAACCGATCGATCCCTATTACACAAAAAGCATAATATGAAATTTCATAGATTTTTTACATAATAATTTATATAATATAAAAGGAAAATAACTTCTAATAATTTAACAAGATTTTTTTTATTCAATAACAATAATAGGCAATGTATTAATCGTAAAATTACATACATACATCCATAATGTGCAACATTTATTTTTCATTCAAATATATTATAAGTAAAAAAATAATAAAAAGTATAGACCAATTTATTTATTATAATTTGTGTAGGTGCAAAACAAACATGAATTATTATGTGTATGTACTTACGTATATATAAATTAATATTGAATCTGCTGACAAAAATTGTGCAGTTCAAATTTTGTGTCATCAATAAGAGATACCTATGCATATAGTATATAAATTTTGAAGATATAAAGAAGATACAAAAACAAAAAAGAATTCTTCCTATGGCGTGTTGCATCTTTTAATAATATGTAATTATATATTAAATTTGAACTTAGAAAAAATATGTTATTTACTTAAATAAAACCTAAAGTTAGCCGGACTAAAAAATATTCTATGGCAAAGGTCTTGCTTAAATATGAAATTTCAAAAAATTCCACTGGATCGTTTAGGCTGTACATGTGCCCACAGACATAACCATACACATACACCCACATCTACACAGTCAGACATCACACTAAAAATCCTTTTTTAGGTTTCTACGCACCGGATTAATGTATATTTGCAAAAATTTCGGTTACAAATTTTTGGTATGAAAGCAATGTCTACCTTATATACATTCATATATTATACTGTCGGTAAAAGAAAATTACATAATATATGATTTTAGATAGAAAAAATTGTTTTTGAACTCAACGAAAATAATTCCTTTATAATATTTTATCATACTACATTTTACTATTTTTTATTCATACAACTTACAAGTTGATGGGTTTCTGCTAGAACAAAAGCAGGTACATATTGTTAATAAGATTTAAAGTTATAGTCACGTCCATAAAAAACTTAAACGAAAAAGAAATTCCAGACATACATAATTGTATATAAACATACAAATTTACTATGTTATACACTATTCAGCAACTAATCTGCCATTTTAACTTAAAATATAAATTTATTACTATATAATACATTATGGTTAGTCTGGTAATATAATGTTTGAGTTTTTTAAAACATATTTTAAATCTAAATGTAAGCAAGGATTTATTTTTATCATCTTATTAATTGATCATTCAAAAATATTTCAATAGTTTTAAGATAACAGTTCTTATTTATGAAATAACAGGATAACTAAACCAGTATGAACCGAATTCAGTTATCAGATTATAAATTAACTAGTGAAAAGGTCCATCACATGATATAGGCGCAAGGTGAATAAAAAAAAGTTTTTTTTAAATATTGTATGGTATTGTTAATTCCAACCGAATCATTATACCCGTACGATAAGTATCGGGTATAATAAAATTACTCCTCCGTTTGTAACACTTCGAAATAAGCGAGCTAGATATACCTTCAAAGGTATGGATCGGATCAGAATCAAATTCTGAGTCGATTAAGCCATGTCCGTCCTTCAGGACACTAACTCAAAAACTAAGAAAGCTAGAATCTTGAAATTCACACAAAATATTCTGGGAGCAATTTGTAGGTTCCCTATTTTTTTTTGGTTGAGTTCCGACCAAAACTTCGGATAGCTCCCGAACAACTAACTTTTAGATCTCCACAATTTTTTTGAAATAGAGCCATGAAATTTTAATTGCTGATAGATATCATAAAAATATTAATTTTATGAACATATTAATATTTCTGTAGCCCCACCCGTTAAGGAACTACAGCCCCCCAAAGTTCGAAAAATCTCCATATTTAAATTGTTATAACACAATAAGGTATATCTTCAATCTGAATTGAATCTGAATTTCAAACGATAGGTGCTATTATGACCTTTACAAACATGTATATAATAAATATATACTTCTGCTATGTGTGTCTTAATTTACGTTATGCGAAACTGAATTATTGCCAAATCCTTTAACCCTTCTATCTTCTAAACGGTTTAAGTTGGAAACTTGAAATTTTTTTTGTATCACCCCCCGTTTAGGAGCTGTAAGGGGTCAAAACCTGAAAATTTCCTATTTTTAAACACCTGTAACTTGAACACCTGTTAAAATTTTTAAAAAATTATAGCTTCAACATTATACTCTTATTTCTGTTAACAACTTTTTTTAATAATACAGTTAATAATATAGGGTTACTTTATAATTGACGAAAGTGTTACTTGATTTTTTCAAATTTTCTAACAAATTTCTTTAACGAATTTTTTGCATTTTGTTTTACTCGATAATTTGAAATTGTTGAGGATATAATGCGTAGACAAAAAAATGTAAATAAATAAACAACATAACGGTTTGCTTGAAGAATTTTTTTTATATGATATTGATATTCATACATATTTATATAATATATCATGTTTATTTACATATCGTATATGTCACTGATCATAACCTACATTAATTTTTAGAAGGCCTGGACATTGAAATACTTAAATGTGTTTGTGCAAATTGTAAATGTATTGGGAGAAAAAGCTTCCAAAAATGACATTTCATAAAGATTTTTTTGTTCTTTTCTGTTTTTGTTTTTGTTTAAGAAAAATGGCGATTTTTAACAATTTTCTTTTCGAGTTTTCGATATGAAATATTTACCCAAACATGCCAAATTGTATATTAAAATAAAATTTTTAGTTTTTCTCTAGCATTTCATATCGTCGCCATTTAATACTCTCAAAAAATTATGAGAGTACACAATTATAATAAATTAGTGAACATAACCTAATAATTTAAAAGCTTTCTAATAAATTGTACTGGAAATTTGGAAAATATATTTTAGTTCAAACTAAGTTTTTATATTTTTAATTATATTAAGAAATTATAAAATTTATATAAAAATAAAGTTTGAAGTTTTATCTTTATGTCAATAAAAAATTAACTTTCAAATCATATTTTTCAGCAATATTTTAAAGAAAAAAAAAAAAGAAGTACCAAATTCTGGTTAAGCAATTTTCGTTTTTTTCTATACAGTCTATAAAAAAAAAATTTTTGTAAATAGAATATTCATGTACTTACATGAAATATAGTAATCTCTTTATGAATAAAATTTTACATTGCAATTCTATTTGAAAAGTATTAGAAAAAAATTAGGTAATATTTTGTTTTAAATAACTCTAAATTTTAGTAATATTTTATTTTATATAGTCATATTTTTGTAGAGTTAAATTTTTGAATTGAATTATTATTTTTAAAAGATTTTATTACATGAATACCTATTTAAAAAAATTAATTCAATTATTTAGTGCCTAATATTGTCTTTTTTAATAATTTCCTTAAATAAAGTGGGTGGAAAATATTCGGTTGTTGGGTGTAAATCCAATTATAATAATAGCACGATATCTGTAGCTACTTTTAAATTTCCGGATAAAGAGCCTTTGAGAAGCTTAAAAGAGCTTTGTACAAAGATCAGACTGGCAACCAACAGCTTATAGTTCCATATGTAAATTGCATTTTTCAGAATTGTGTTTTAAATTAAATAATGATAAAATTCCGCGTTTAATACCATATGCAGTTCCAAGTATATTCACCAATTACTTGGTAAATTTAATAGAAACGAATGATAAAAACTTACGCGATGATAATATAATTTTAATTTATAATTTTCTCTAATTTAGTTTTAAATGTTAGTAAAAAAATAAATTTAAAATACTGGAAATTATATAAAGGCCAAAATAATATTATTTTATATATTTTAATAGAAAATAATTACTTTAAATGTGATTTTAAATTTATAATAATAATTAATAACGATCTAAGTTACCTATTTGACAGCTAATACAGAAATAAAACAATTTCAAAATATTGAACGATATTGAAAAACGCAAAAAATTAAATAGTATTATTGACTAAATTAACCTTTTTGATATGAATCTATATATAGTTGTATATATAGTACCTATATATAGTTGGGATACAATAGTCATATCATTTTTCATTTTTGCCCACTCAAGATCTATTATTACTATCCGGTCGGAAAATATTGATTTTTGTGATATTTTTTTTGTTTTTTACTTTTTTTAATATTGTTTTGTTATAAATTAATTACTTTATTTTGTTTTATTAAATTTTATTTTAAATATACCATATTATTTATATATTATTTGTATGTATTAATATATTTTTTTTTATTATTTTAGTTTAAGGCGATACCACTTTAAAAATAATCGCCATATCCCCTACCTCAAAGGAAAAGGCGAATAACTTATTTATTTTATTATAGTAATAAAAACTTTAAATAAGTTAACATAAATTAACTTATTGTAAAAATAATTAAATAGTTTATTTTTTGCACTTAATTTTATATGCATTCTAAAAAATTTACAATATTTATTAAAGCAAATCAATATTGCAATAAAAATTAGTTTTCAACATTTTTTTTTGCTCAGTAATGTACCAAATTAATGCTCTTTTAAAAAGTTTTTAAGAAGCTTTTTTTTGTTGAAAAGTAGTTGGAAGACATTTTTTAAAATGCATATTTATGAATGAAAATTTAAAATTTTTAAAAATTTCTTTTCACTAAAAAACGTAAAAAAGATGGAACTTTAATGCTCCTTTAGCACGAAATTAAAAAAAATCTGTAGTTTTTGTTTTATTTCGAGATTTCTAGGAGGACTACTATTTTTTTCCATAAGACTACGTGTATTTTTTTTGAAAAAAAGGACTACTATTTAGCTTTCCTCTCTCAATGTCCAGGCCTTCTAAAAATTAATGTAGGTTATGATCAAATTCAAATGCGTATTAAATTTGATCTCGTAAAACATTTGATGTTTTGAAAATAAAAAACGGGTACTCGAAATATGATCAATATTACACTGAGTATAGCAGGTACTCAAATGAAAAATTATACAGAGCTTTATTATATTAGAGAATTTATATTAAAAATATTATATATAATATTATATGTATTATGTTTTTGTTTATGGATCTAAATCTACTATATACGAAAAAACGTTCAGCTAAAATTATTTAAAAAAGATTTTAAGATTTGATTTTTAATAATTAAGATTTTAATTATTTAAGAAAGAAGGTTTGATTTTTTAATAGTAAATGACATATTCATAAGTTGCAAGAAGCCGTCGTATCTTGTGAACCAGAAGTCGGACCGATGTGATTAAAAAAACCTAGTTTATTAACCCCGATTCTATAATAGAAATTATAAATAAAAAAAAAAATGAGAAATGTACCAAAAAGTGGCACCTTATTTTTTGGGGGCTATTTTTTTGGGCGAGCTTAAAGTCGAACTTTTTTATTTTTTTTTTATATTTTAATTCTACAACAAAATCAGGGAGTACCTTTTTTTAATCATGTCGGTCCGACTTCTAGTTTGCAAGACACGGGGGCTTCTTACAACTTATAACTATGTATGTATGTAGTACGATGCCAGTTCAATATATAAAACAAATTTTTTAATTTGCAAAATATACTAAACAAAAACAACATTCACTAAAATACTAATTTATTTTTAATTATATATACATACTTCCCTTCCACTCTACCTATTCTTATATCTTTATTTAAACTTAGACTTAACTAAAAAAAAATACTTAATTCCTAAGAATTGCTAAAACTGATATTTATCGTACAAGAATTTTGCCGTGATAGAAAATGGCTCAGTGATGCTCTTCGTATGATAAGTCTTCAAGAATATGGGTAAATATTTTAACTATTTATTTGCAAAGGCATGGCCGAATAATTTTTTGTCATTAGATTCATTTACTTCTTCCGTATACTTATTTTTTACAACTTCTTAAAATAATTCTTTGGGGTGAACTCTTTCCAGATCAGGTAAAATTTTTAAAGACTTAAATGAAAGGAGTACTTACTCCTCCTTATTAAAGAGATATTTTTGATTGTTATTTTTTAAAATCAAAACGATAATTTACAAAAATAAAAGGTACATATTCTAATTTTTATTAAATGTTGTTGTATATATTGTATTAAAAATAATTTAATTGACCTTAAAAAATTAAAACTAGATCAATATATAGGTAATAAAATACTTTCTTATTATAAATTTGCTCATTATCACCAATAATGGTTTTACCAAAAAAGAGGATATTAAAGATTTAAAAGACAAAAACAGAAAACAACAAAATCAAAAATAAAATACAAAACAATTTTTATCTCCAAATATTATTCTTTTTAATTTTTACTTTTTCCTAATTTATCTTCTATTAATTACTTGTAAGGAATTTATTATATATGGAATGTATGTAAAGTATTATTTTCATTCCCTGGTATAATATATACATGCTTATATTACTATTGTCGCGTTGCCCATTACTCCACATATACAAAGAAAGAAATATTCAGTGTACTTACTCAGTGTATAAATCAAATGAATCAAATGGTTTTGTTTTGAATACAGTTTGCAGTTTGCTAATGAGTACATTATATTCTATGTTTTGATTTTATTTCTCTTGAACAAATAAGTACCCAAAATTTTCTCTCGCATATTTACTCAATTTGAAAACTTCAAAATGAGTATACACAACATTTGTTTAAATATGAATGTTTTGAAAGCTATTTCAAATGCATTTGTGCACATGTTTAATACATATGTATTTTATTGTACTTATAAGAAATTATTCTATGAATGGAAATACTTTTAAAGAAATATTGCAATGTATGGCGATATACTTATAACAATATAAATATACTATGTGCGCATTAATATAATATAAAATTATATTTACTATTTTGTAATTTAATATACATACATTTACCGCTTAGTATTAAATGGTACTATAGAATATTTGAAAAAGTTTTGGATTGATAATCGTTATGTGGAAGGTTAGAATCTGCTTTTGAAGAATGTATAAACATATAGTTTGAATATATGTACAACCCATAGTTCTAGAAATTATAAAATTCACCCAAATTATTTTATAATACTAAAATATTAAAAAAATTATATTGTAAGCAGAGTGACAGGCTGTGAACATACTAACGGTTCGTACGGGTATCTAAGAGTTGACTAAGGCAACTGCATTCTTTATTCTTTATTCTTTTTAAATAAAATTTAAATTTTTTTTAAATTTATTTTTTTTAAATTTTGAGTAGCAAAAAAAATTCGGTCACATGCTGGGAGTGCCTTATAAATATAATAATAGATACCTAATCTTTGATTGAAATATTAAAATGTGCGTATTGCGAGAGTTTGAATATTTTTTGCAAGTTTTTCTCTTAGCATACGTACAATATTATGAGTTTCTCATTTCACTATTAAAATATTAATTTTACATTAAAATGTCAAATTTCCATCTTTTTATTAATTCTATAATATATATTAAACATATGTATATGTATATTAACATATGCAGTTAAATAATGGTTAATAATTACATTCACATTATTAAACTATACATTTGAGTTGCACTTTTTTTTTACTAAACTAATTCATTTTTCAACAACAAAAAAGTCTATTCGCAAAAAGTAAGTATAATTTATTTTTCTTAGTTTCACATCCACTGTGTGTAGAGCAAACATATAATAAACATATAATATATTAGGTGTACGGACCACTGAAATTGAAATTGTGTTTACATATTATATAATACTAGAAAATCCCCTGTGCAATTGCACAATTTCTATAGATTCAAGAACATTTACGGTATCATACTGACTCCCTTAATAAACTACCTACCTAAAAATTTCATTTTTACATCAGCACCATTAAAAAAATGTGGAAATCACTTACTTACTTGTAATAGAAAAAAACATAAAACAAATCTAAACACATACAATTAAAAATGTTAGGTACAGTTTATTAATTTTTTCTCGCTGTTTTTTCGTGGCGGTAATTTTTGACAGTTTTTTAATCATTGAGAAAAAATGGTCCAAGCTAAAAACACATTCAGGGCAAAAGTTCGTGCCGATATCTCAAAAATTGTTTGAAACAAACACCAACCGCTACGACATTTTTTTTTTTTTTTGTTACATTTAAAACAATCCCAATAATCGAAATAATTTTAACATTTGTTAAAATTTTACCAGACTCTCTATTTTTCTTTAGTTTAAAAAAAAAATTTTTATGTCGATAAAAACAGTTGTTTTCGCCGCGAATTACTTTAATTACCAAAACTACTTTCAAGTCTTTTGCGTTTATATTTTTTTTGCTTGAAAAAAATTTGCTGAATTTATTTTATTTAAATGTACTTTGGAAGAGGTCTTTAGTATATTTAATAAAAGATTCATGTCTCTGATAATGTAATTTCATAAATTTTCGGGGCCTTTTTTTTTGTGTGGGTCGTTTTCGACAGCTTTTTAATTTAATGGTCTAATAATAAATTAGTAAAAAATTATGAATCTATTGTGAGAGAAGGCATCTAAAATGATATTTCCTATGTTATTTTTTCTCTTTTTTTTAAGAAAAATATCCATTTCTAAAATATTTAGTAAGTTTCTGATTTCTGTTATGAAATATAATTAGCTAAGTCTGCCGAATTTTATATTAGTAAAAAAAATTCGAATATTTTATGTTATATCAAAAATTCAGCTTAAAAAATCAAAATTCCAACCTAAATAAACAAAACTACTTTAAAGTCTGTTGCGAAACTTTTACCAGCTTTTATAATAGTGAAAACAAAATCAAGAATAAAATCGGCCTATTATTTTTTTTCTTATAAATATAAGGCTTACTATAAACTTTGCTCTTTTCACTTTCAGGTCTTTTAATTTTATTAAGAGTATTTTTATTTTTTTCAAAACAAAGAGTCATTTGAAAACTGCCAGCGGAAGATTAATAATTTATTTTTAATTTACCGCTGCGACCAGTTCATAATGGACGTGGCGGTCAAATTTAAAAATTAAAAATTTGCTGAATTTATTTTTATTGAAAATGTGTTTTTTAAGTATGTACTTTTCCTTTTTTGACTGTACTCACTTTTAATGAACGGTTTGTGTCTCTTGATAATACTTTGAGTCAAAGATTTGTGTCTCTGGTAATAAAATTTTAAATTATTAAATAAATATACAGAAATATCATCATTGCCAGTTTAGTTTACATTCAGTGTGAGTGTTTTATTATAGATATAAAATATATTTTTTTACATGTTGGCAAGGTCTCGCCAACATCTTGTGTATTATATTATAGATGGGTACCCGAATGAATATTCAATTTACTTGAATTTTAGTATGTTTCCATTTCAAATCGTTTTGTTTTTTATTTTTTGTCTTTTTCGTGCATCATAATTTCTTATTTACTCTCCATTTTTAACCATTTGAGTAAATTTTTCTTAAGGTATATGTATATGGGCTGGCAACAAAATTTTGTAGTCACGTGGCTATTGCAACTACTTATTGACATTGTAGACAGTAATAGACATACTTTGATCTTAACATTCTAAGACTTTGAATTTAACAAATAAATTTAAATATAATTAGAATCTAAAGAGAATCTATAGTTAATAGTTTATATTATGATTGTTTTTAGTTTTTTTTTTAAACAAATCAAAATAATTATTTTAATTTATTAAATTTAGATATGTAGCATAACATCAGTATATCAATATAATATATACGATACTTTTCATTCAAAAAATATTTTTATTAAGAATCTTAATTCTAAGATATTATATGCAATGTCGTTTTATTGCAGGAATTCTCTTTGCTCATAAAAACAAATGTCAATGGTTAAGTTTACACTTTTCATGCTGAATCCGATTCACGACGACCACCCAAATTTACATTTGCCTCCAAAAAGAAGATTCTTTTTTATTATTTTTTATGTGTGTTGATTTAAAAAAAAAATTTGAAGAAAAGAGGTATATAAAAATTGTCAAAAAATGAATGTATTATGTAGTTACATAAAATTTTCCTGATAGAAATAAATTGAAATTATAATATAATATCGTATGTGTACATTGTAATTTGTACATTATAATATTGTAGTTGGTATTGATTGGAACATATGTAGGTAGTAGTAGAATTAAATCTAAAGAGTAAAACGTATTGTTTAAAAATTAAGAATCAAACTATTTATTTTCATATTTTTTTTACCTTTTTTGTTGTTAGTACCTATTAGTATTTAGTAAGAAATATTGTGATTGTGTGTGCTCTAAAATTTAAAAAGAGGGAGAGATTTTAAAAAAAATTAAAATTTATAGGTATAGGTATATATACATATATCAACGAAAACAAAAAATAAAAACCCTCGAGTACACAAATATCAAATATAAACAGTATCTCATATCATCTGTCAAATAACAATCAGTGCATAGAGTGTTATGTTGATATCTGTAATTAGTGAAACTTAAGAATATAAAATGGAAATATCTAAAGACATTTTGTGAAACATAAATCCTCATTGGGATGCCTAGTAATAAGGATATTAACTTTTTATCTAGGAGTTTTATACCAACATTTAATAATGTTGCATTTGCCACTACTGCAACTATTTAAAAACATTTAACATAAACATTGTTCAATTCTACCATTTTTTGTTATTATAAAATAGATCTAATCGATTTTATGAGCTAAATTTTTAATAACCTTTCAATTTGTAATAATAATTAAGTCAGTAGTAAGAATCCGACACTAACAAGGTTGTATTATACTGGTGTCTTTGGAAGATTTTCATTTACCTTAAGAAAAATAATAACAATAATAACGAATATCGAATACCGTTTTCGTTCAAAATTATAATTTATATAATTTTTTTCAATTTTATAGGTTTTTAATACGTTTTCAAATTGTAATCATATCTTTAAATATTTTATAATTAAAGGTAGATATATAATATAAATATAAGAGCTGTGTATTATAAAATAATGGACTTTTAAATTTTTGACGTTGATTTTATTTTTATCTCGTTTGATTCTCCTATTTTTTGCTTGAAATAAAGATTCTGTGTCAATCGATAACTTTATACTCTCCAAAGTAAAATTTTGACTTACCGAAGAAAATTTTTGATATAAAGTGTGATGCATACTTAAGTCAATTAGCCACAGAGGCTAAGCTAAATTCGAGATTCTGAATTATAATTATTTCATTTACTGAGTATCGACTGAGTGAAAAATGAACATAAATATTTAAATTGCGAAATAAAAATATAACATTGAGTAAGGTAAAGGACTTTCTTAAAACGTGTAAAGTAATTTATGAAAAGAAGAAACATGGTAAATATAAATACTACCTTAACGATTTTATCTTTCAGTTTTACATAAATCTCTAAGCTAATTTGTTACTTCCCACAAATAACAATGCAAAATACTTTCTGACTATAAATTTTATAATAATTAATGTAAATTGTTGACAGATTCTGTGTGGTAATCGATAAATTTTTACTTGCTACAAAATTAGCTGCAAAAATGTTGAGGTGTCAAGAAAATAAAAAATTTTCTGTACTAAATAAATAAAACTTTGACAGAATTATTCAAGTTTGTCAACAATTTAAGTTAATTGTTTCAAAATGGACAAAATATTAAAAAAAAGTGCTTTCCATTTTTCTATAATATATACTTTATTTTATATACCTGATCCTTATTTTATTAATTTAAATATTTCATCTTTACTCAGTCATTACTCAATAGTAAATGAAATGTATTATTCATAGACGTGTCCTAACCTAATCGATAACTTTTTACTCATAGAAGTAAAATTTTAACGAGTTAAAAAAATGTTGTTAGATATATTCACCGCACTTTAATATGTCAAATTATTATTTTAAAAATGCTATCGATTAGCATACAACCAAACTTGAATAAATTTTGAAAAAGAAATATTTTTGTGAGAAATGCATACATACAGTAAAATCCGCTTAAATGCGTTTTGAGCACTTATCCGCACAAATCACTTAACCGAACTCGGATAAGTGCTTCAAGTAAGATATTTATTTAAAATCCGTTTAACTGCCTCATGTTAGGTACTTATCCATAACTATTTTTAATGGACATTTTCTAATGGAAGGTAAATGTCTCTTGAGGCACTTAAGTAAAAGGCACGAAAAAGTAAAATTTTAATCAAAAATTTATTATTGTGCTTTGAAAAACAGAGTACTTAAGAGGTTTTAGGTACTTAAACGAGAAGCTTCAGAAAATTTTAAAATGTCAATATTTCTGCTTTCTAAAACGAAAAAGGTACTTATCCGAAACGTACTTAAGCGAGTTTTACTGTATGTCAAAATTTGTTTTCATTTAGCACACTAAATGTTTTTCAATTTATTTTACCGCAGGTAAAAAGTTATCCATTTGTATCTAAACAATAAAAAATTTAACATTTAAGAATAAATTAAGTTAAAAATTCAATATTATTGATTTTAGAACAATCAAATTTAGACAAATTACATTATTACAAAAATGTAATTGACACAAATTTTTTGTCCCAAATAAATTAACTAAACTAAGTACAATTTGGTACAATACAATAATTTCCATAAACTACAATATTTTGTTTTGCAGATATGATGTGCATTCTGAGAAGAAACTATAAGAAATTTTAATGTTAAAGATAATATCAGAAATTTTAATTACTTCTCTTTTAAAAACGATTAATAGCAATCCAAAAGCAAATTTAATCCAGAAAATTCATTTAATTTTATCATGTTTCTATTTATTTATAATGTTGTGGCTTTTTAAGGCAGATGAAAAACTCTTTTCATTTGAATTTCGGTACTTATATTTTTCATATATATATATATCAACTTATATAATATATACACGTACATATAAATATATATAAATTTTCTAAATTACATTACCGTGTAATCTTCAATTCATGCATTTTAAATAGCGCCATAAATGAGAAAATTCCTCATAATAATAATCTAAATTCAAATCAAATGAAACTGTCTGCAAAGTTTTCATTCAAAGGTTATTACAACGAAAAAAAAGTAACATTAATGTTCTTAAAGAGCATATTTATGTTTTAGAAATTACAAATTTACAAAATTTTATTAAATAATTTGAAATAAAAATCAAATCTTAAAGATAAAATTATACAGACTATTTCTAAACATTTTCTATATATAAAAAATCTATTTGTTTCTTTTATATTTAAAAAAAAAATAAAAGATTTTATTTAGGTACAAATTTTAATTATCCATATTAAAATATATCTATAGTATAAAAAAATTTTATTAAAAAGGTTGAACGATTTAAATAATTTTGACTATTTAATTTTCATTAAAATCATATACTTAGAAAATTTAATTGATTTCTAACAATCCTTTTTTCACCACATATATTTCTAATAATATTTAAAATAAAATATGCATTATTTTGTTATATTAAATTGTTGTTATTGTGGTTATTGTTTTTTTATTATAATCTAATGATATGTATTTCCTTAAAGCGATTCATTCGTTATCTAATAAGTTTTTTTTGTTTACCAATTAGTTTTTTAACCGTGTTAGGGTTTGAGTGTAATTTTTAACATTAAATAAATCTGGATAAACATTGCATCTTTATTAAAAGTATGTATGTATGTATATGAAATTTATTTATTTATCCTTCTTTTAATTTTGACTACATAATTAAATGTTTTTTTACTGTAATTATGTTAAATGTTTTAAAAACGTACAATTCGTACAGTTTCGTGTAGTTTTGTTAAATTTATAGAATGTATATAAATTATATATAAAATCCTGTATACAGGATTAGTTAAAAATTATTTTATAAATTTTTTCAGATAAACGGTTATTTTCTATTTTAAAAAATATACGTTTTTAATAATATTATACCGTATAATTTTATAAATGTATTAATAAAGTAAAATACAAGTGCAAATAAAATTTATTACAACGAGAGAACCACCTATTTTCAAAGTTACCAATTTTAATATGAAAATTATATTCTAAGTATTTCTTTAAAGGTGGTTAGATACGTTAAGTATACCGTTTGTATAGCTACGGTATAAACACGAAAAAACTACGTTCAAACTAACTATAAATTGGTATTTAAATTAAATTATAATTAACTTGAGTAAAATTTTATATTGTTTTATTTTTCTTTTTCTTATTTAATATATTTTGTCTGGCAAAAAAAATATTAATATATTCTTGGTAGTTTTTTAAAATTTTTATTGCATTATTTTATTAATAACATATTCTTAAACTAATTTTTCATATACTTTAGGTTAACTTACAGCTTCATCAATAAACAAAAGCTTTTATAATTCAACCTTGCTATGCAATAAAATGTTTTACAATCAAAAAACAATATATTAATTTAATTTAAAAAGGTTTGAAATAACTTAAATTTCACCCTGTATATTATAATATTATACTTTTTCATTAAAAAGAGGATGAAATATTTTTGAAAAAAATTGGGATAATTCAAATTTTTTTTTAAATGTCCTTAAAAAATACATAATGTTCAATAATATCATAGTGTTTTATTCTTATTTTATATTTAATATTTTGTTTTTAAATACATATTATTTCACTTTTGACTCTTTTTCAATTTTGTTTTATACAGATTAACGGGTTGCCCACGTACAGATAGAAATCATTTACAATCTCATTCACAAGAATTAAAATGCCCGACACCAGGTTGTGATGGTTCTGGTCACGTAACGGGCAACTATTCATCTCATCGAAGTTTGTCTGGTTGTCCAAGAGCGAATAAACCAAAAAGTAAACCACGAGATGGTCAGGATTCTGAGCCACTTAGGTAAATAAAATATTATTAAATTTATATATATTATATATATAATTAAATATTTATAGATATTATGTATATTTTTGGGAATAGAATAGAATAGAATATATTAAATAAAATTTTTCAAAAATTTTTTGTAGCTGATATTAATTTTAAATATTTTTTCTAATTACATCTTCATGTTTTTAAATGTCTTAGATGCCCAATACCAGGATGTGACGGTTCCGGTCATTCAACAGGAAAATTCTTATCCCATAGAAGGTAATTATTTGCACATGTTTAATTTTTTTTGTTTTTAAATAATCATTAATTATCTATTTTAATTTGCTTATTTGTATTCTTCTATATATTTTTATTAAGGATGATAAAAGCAATCCCTTTAACTATCGACCTATCGCTATCGTTTCGTTCCTCTCCAAAGTAATGGCGATCTTGTAGGAGAAATAGAAGATTTTTCAAATATTGAAAAAAGGAAAACTTACATTTTCGAAAGCTTAATGTAGGCCTCCACAAATTGTCTAGTGGGTTAAAGTTTCACACGCTGATACACGAATTGTGTTCATTCCGCTTGCTTTTATCATCTTTCGATGATTCCCATCTACGCTTTGGAAAAAAACAACTTATTTATTATATTAATTCAATCCCTATCAGAAAGAAGCTTCATTTAAGTTAGAACTTAGAGGTAAATAAAAATATAATAAAAATAAAAAAGTTCAAAGATTCTGAAATGGTTCTGAAATTTTAAAAACCATCTAACTCATTTTGATTGAAAACCAAAGTTTGTGAATATTTTTCCCGGCACAGTTATTTAATGGCTTGGTAAAGTTTTAAATAACTGTGCCGTGTAACTGTAACTGTGTTAAGTTATTTAATGTCTTGGTAAAACATAAGAAAGACTTTCAGCCTTCCCATTGCAATTAATTTCTTTTTTAGAAATTATAATAATTTTTTTAAATGAAGCAGTTTTGCACACGGTTTTATATTTTATATACGGTTTCTTAAAATATTTGTTGACATTTTTGTAATTTTTAGAAGTTAATTAAATTTTAATTCTATTCTATTCTAATTCTACAATTCATTTTAGTTTTAAGTTTTCCTCTATTGTTATAATTATCTGACATATTGCTTGGTAAAAAGCATCAGTTAATTCACCATTTTGAGAATTATTTCTAACTGATTTAGTCATCAATACTTGGGTTAGTTTGTTAGTAAATAGTGACTAAACTACTTATAAAACTACTCAATTACTGTTAGTGATGTTAAATTTAAATGATGGTTAGAAACTAAAAATATAATTGAGAAAAGCAATTTCCTATTGATTAATTATTTGCAAAGGCATGAGGGTCAATTGCAATTCAAGATTAACCATGCAGACTACGGGTGTTAATCATGCTAACGTTAAGTCTGGCTCTTAGTGTTAGTTGATTAAAGCTGGTATTAAAGAGGTCAAATATTGAGTACTGAGCTTAATTTCGCCGTAGTCTGAAAAAACGATCTCAAATTGTTTCAATTTTACTTAAATCTTGTTGCGCGATTAACTTATTGAACAAATACGATATCAGCTACCAAAGAACGTGACAAAAAATACCTAGCCTCATACATAAGATGTATCGGTTCAGCTCAACTAAGATTGCGTAAAGGGAAATGAAAATTTTTTTTTGGACTTTCAATATGTGAAATGTCTATATCAATAATGTCTATATATCTACAATAATAATTATTATTATAATGATTATAAAATGATTAAGTGTGGACATTTGTTATTTTATTTTTTCACATGTTTTTAAGAATATTACGTCTAACAAGTTTTTACATCCTAATTAGAACAAATATATTATGTTAGACATTATATATATTACAATAACATATAGATGTACATTACATGTACATTACAGTTAGATGTACATTACAACAACAAGACATTTAAACAGTGAGGGCTACCTCCCCAAACTTCCCCTAAACAGATGATTGGAATAGTGATTTTATAGCTATATCTAAAATTGCTCCTAATTATTTGGTTTACAAACATAATTCAACAAAAAGGTATTTAATATAGTGTTAATGGTTTTATATAGAAACAGTATAACAACATTTTTTTTTCGAAAAATTGGAACCTTTATGTTCTAAAATATAAGAGATAGGTTCCAAGTATGTATGGATGATTTTTAGAGTCAAAAAAGAGCTTTCCAACAGTAGAATGAAAGGGTTGTTGTTTGGGTAATCTTGAAATATTTTATTTTTAACCAAAAAATAGAAATAAAATTTTTTTTTGTCTAAATGTTTAACTTTCAATTCTTATATCTCGACAACGACAACACTTATCTTTACCAAGCAAACGTTAATATAATTGTTAGATTATTATTATCCTACTTAATTAAAATTAAATATATATATAAATATATATTATCATTATCCGAGTTAATTGAAATTAAATATATATACATATATATATATATTCAATAGATATTTAATATATAACTGTTTATATAAAAAGACGAATTGGGGAAACATGTTCTTAATTGTCCTTTTTGTACTTAAATGTCGAGATACGATGATATTGATAAATATTTTTGTAAAGGTGGCATTGCAAAGTACTGTTAACATACACTGACTTTGCCATATAACGGGATCCCGTTATCTTCAGAATCTCCAAAATGAATTTTTAAGTGTAAATTTAAAAATTAATTAGTAAATAAACAGAAAATCGATCATCATTTTAGAATATTTCGAGAGTTTTTAAAATGTTTAATTTTTATTTTTCTATTAGCTGGACAAATGAAACAGAATGAATTTTCAAAATAAATTCTTTTGATAATATTATTCTATTTCATATCTTATTTTTAATTAAACATTTTTCAAAATATTATATTTTACTCATTACAGTGCATCAGGATGTCCCATTGCAAATCGTAACAAGATGAGAGTACTTGAAAATGGTGGTACAGTGGAACAACACAAAGCAGCGGTTGCTGTTGCAGCCGCAATGAAATTCGATGGAGTTAATTGCCCAACACCAGGTTGTGATGGTACTGGCCATATAAATGGAACATTCTTAACGCACAGATCACTTTCAGGCTGCCCGACTGCAGCGCAGGGAATCAAAAAGCCGAAATTTGATGAAGTTGCTATGGTTTATCCAAAAGGATATACCGGTAAGTTATAATATAATATAATAATAATATATAATTTTAAATTTAGTTTCAAGAAAAATATTAAGAAAAAAAATTAAATAAACACAATACGGAGAGTGTGTGCTAATATTTGATTGATAACTTTTTTTAAATATAATTTTTATTAATTAAAAAAAGTAATAATAAATAATAGAATTGTCGATTTTAAAACGATATAAAAAAAATCGTTAATAGATAAAAAAAAAAACCTTTTTATAATTTTTAATTTACAAATTTTTAATTTTTGATTTCGAATTTGTTTTTTTTTTCTGTATCTATTTAGATTATGCGACGTTTTGTTTCGGTGCCGAATATTTGCTGTAAAATCCAGCCCAATTTGATACATACTAAATTCTAACAAAAACAAAAGTAGCTCTTCTTTTGACATTCTACATAAATAGAAAATACAAATGTATATATATTTATAGTACAAGTATATAAAAACCAAAAACAAAAAAAAATAAAATAAAATAATATTTACACAAACAGTTCAAAAAGTCGCAAAAAATACCAAATTGAAAAAAAAAATGTAAAATCATTAAAAAAAAAACTTAAAAAAAAATTGAAATTGGCAAAAAACAGGTAAGAAATTTTGTATAATTTTTTATTTGTTTTTTGAGTGTAGGAATTTTAAGTTTGGTTTTTATTTTTATCTCTGGTTTTTATTGTTTAATTTTTTTTTTGTTGGTTTCGCTGCAAAATTTTTTTTTTTTTTTTTTTTTTTTTAATAATTTAACAATTAAAATTGTGCACGAATTAATTTGTGTTCTATATTTTTTTTATATTCAAAACTTTTTGTTAAATATAATTTTCTTTATTGGTACGGTTGTTCTTATTAGCACACACACTTCCATATAAATATATTGTTTATTTATTTAATTTTCTTATGCAAAAATTATTTACTATTTTATTATTTTTTTGATTTTTTTTAGAAAAATTAAAAAATTTGATTTTAGTTTAGAAAAAAATAAGTTTTTAATTATATATATTTTTTTTTTGTAAACTTTCTTTTTAAAAATTTTAATTTTTTTATTGTAATAAATTGAACACATTTATCGATGAAGATTAAATTAAATTTTATTAAATGATAATATGAAATTTTGCAAATTGCAAGTATCTTTAATCAAAAGTTCCTATAGTATAAAAAAAAAACAAACACTTTGAAAATTTCCCATCTGGCCAAAGTAAATATTTTGCAAAATCCCGTTTAACAAAAATGATATTTTACAAAACCATGTTTAACTATGTTTAACCATGTATACGAAACTTTGATTGTAACAATATAATGTAGAAAATTACAGAAAAATTTACTTTCTATTTTTTAGTTCAAAATAAGCTGTTTTTAAAATTTTTTTTTTTATTTGACTCTTTTTAATCACGAGAAATAAATATGTCATGCACTGCAACTTTTCAATTTACTTAAATCAATAAGTAATGAGCATAAGCCCTCGCATCTAAATCACTTTAAGTCAGATAAACACAAAATTCTATATTTAACATTAATCACACTTATGTATTTATTTTGTAAAAATTATAACGGAACATTTTTAAATTTAACACTGTAAATACCTATATATTTTTCGTTTCTAATAAAAACAATACAACCTCTAACCCTATACCAAAGTCCTATACCAAGTGTATGTAAATCAAATGGACAGTCTTGCTGAACATATACTTATATAACTTGTAAAGTTTTAATGTACTCAGTTCTATATTATCTTGTTATTATCAATACTACTCTACCAGCTACTATTTAGTAGTTATTATATTATGAAGTTCTTATTTTTTAAATTCTTAAATATTATGTACATATAGATATTATACATATCTTACATTTATTATTATGTAGATAAATATTATCTAATGTAAAAAATAAGCAACAGCATTATGCAGCAAATACATTAGATTTAGATGGTGAGTTAAATATTTTGATCCTTTTTCTTACTGTTAATTAGGATAGTATAGCAATAAAATAAATATATAGTATTTTGTTAGTTGCTGTTTTATTCTCGAAAAAATTTCATTTCAAAAATTTCAATATTAATAACTATGCAGATTTACATATTACACATATTTTAAGAATATTATGTTTGCACTATATTTTAAAAGAATCGGCTTTTGTTTTTCAAAAAAATGTGTTATAAAAGGTTTGATAAACGTATGTATAATCTAAGCATATAAAATATCAGAATTTTTGTATATTTTTGGCATATTATGTATAATAAAACAAGGTAGAATGTAAACCAACGGTTTTTAAAAGCGCACATTTCCAAAACTCAATACAAATTGTTTAGAAGTGTGGCTTACACAAAAATTTGAAAATTTCATGTAATAAGAAAAAACTTGAAAATAGGACATTTTTGAGATTTTGAGGGGCCGTAAGTCCGGAATCCTATATAACTAAGAAAAGCTGTTAACACACGTAAAAATTTATTATTGAAGCTTTAATTTTTATGTCTTGCCGAAGAAAAGTTTTTACAGGTGCCTAAGTTACAGGTGTCTAAAAATAGCAAATTTTCAATTTTTGAGGCGTAATAACTCTTAAAGAGGGGGCGTTACCAAAAAATTTTCTGAGGAAACTTATACTAATTCTAAAAGTTCTTTCTTGTCTCAAAATTTCAGATTCCTATCTAAAGGGGTGCCGGAGTTATGAAAAAAGAAATTTCATGCAAAATGTGGTTTTCACATAACGGTAAATTTAAATCGTAAATTACAAAATATTACATAATTTTGATATTGTTTTATATAGATAATAAAATTTTCGATCTTCTACCGGTTTTAGATTGCAAAACTATTACGCAAAGCCCGAGATATATACATCTGAAAATGGAGCTTTTTTACAATTTTGAAGAGCTGCAGCTTTGGAACCCTTTACAACTAAAATAAACCTTTCACACACGTAAAAATATATTATTGTAGCTTTCATTTTCATGTCTTGCCGAAGAAAAATTTTTACAGGTGCCTAAGTTACAGGTGTCTAAAAATAGCAAATTTTCAATTTTTGAGGCGTAATAACTCTTAAAGAGGGGGCGTTACCAAAAAATTTTCTGAGGAAACTTATACTAATTCTAAAAGTTCTTTCTTGTCTCAAAATTTCAGGTTCCTATCTAAAGGGGTGCCGGAGTTATGAAAAAAGAAATTTCATGCAAAATGTGGTTTTCACATAACGGTAAATTTAAATAGTAAATTACAAAATATTACATAATTTTGATATTGTTTTATATAGATAATAAAATTTTCGATCTTCTGCCGGTTTTAGATTGCAAAACTATTACGCAGAGCCCGAGATATATACATCTGAAAATGGGGCTTTTTTACAACTTTGAAGAGCTGCAACTTTGGAACCCTTTACAATTAAAATAAACCTTTCACACACGTAAAAATATATTATTGTAGCTTTAATTTTTACATCTTGCAGAAGTAAAATGTGTGCAGGTTCCTAAGTTACAGGTGTTTAAAAATAGCAAATTTTCAATTTTTAAGCCCTAATAGCTCATAAACAGGGGGTGGTCCGAAAAAATTTTCTGAGCAAACTTATACTAATTCTAAAAGTTCTTTCTTGCCTCAAAATTTCAAGCTTGTATCTAGAAGCGTGCCGGAGTTATGAAAGTAGAAAAATCATGCAAAATTTGGTTTTCACATAACGGTAAATTTAAATACTAAATTTAAAAAAATTGTATAATTTTGATATTAATTTACAAAGATAAAAGAAATACCTGTCGAATGACGTTTTCAGATTGAAAAAATCTTAAGCAGAACATAAGATATATGCATTTAAAAATAGGGCTTTTTCAAAGTTTGAGGGGGTGTAGCTCCGTAATGAGGGGGGCTACATGAAAAAGTTGTTCCACAAAATTATTTTTTTTATGAGACCTACCTATGGTTAAAATTTTTTTTCTCTATCTTTAACGGTGTAGAAGTTTTGTAAACAGACGGACGGACGGACGGACGGACGGACGGACGGACGGACGGACGGACAGAGTGAAACTAATAAGCACATTTTTTCAAAATTTTTTTGGAAATGTGCTAAAAAGCTAATTTTCTAGTAACATTTTTCAAAAGAGGTTAATAAAGCTCTTTTCTTTAAATAAAAAAATTTTATTTTCTGTTTATGAGCCCATATCTTCTAAACGGTAAACATTATAAATTAACAAATTATAAACTTTTTGTGAAATTTGTTTGATTCCATAATTTTGTACTACATTTGTACTAAAGGAACCGTATAATAATAAAACAATTTTTTCTAAACTAATTTCTGTAAGTTAATTCTGTAATGTTAATATGATAGGAATTAACAGTTAGCATTAATTGTTAATATTCTTTTGTTTTAGACCAAGTTTCATTTCAGAAATATATGAGGCGACTTCTGTAATCAGTATATAGGAGTACTTTTATTCTTTTCTTTTCTTAAAAGTGTATCTAATTAATTCTATAATGCAGCAAACTACAGGACTTTTGATTTTTCGTTTTTTTTCAATATTCATCGTCAATACTCAATTGCAGTTATTCCACTATGGTATTAATGTGCCAAATTTGGTACTGTTTTGTTCGATCTAAAAGACGGTACTTATACCAAATTAATATGGTACTTTTTCCACAAAAAGGTCTCGCATGAAATTAAACTTTAAAACTCTTTTTCTATTAGCACCACACTATTTCAAATTTCAATTTTCAACCTCAAAAGCGTAACTGTTTCCATATTAAAAATCGGAGGATTAAGTAGAACCAAAAATAATGTATACTATCTAGGGGCCCCTGTTAATGTGTATTCAAATCTATGACGTTGAATCTCAATTCATATAATCGACAGTTGCAGTTTAGAAAAATAGAATTTATAAAAAATTACAATCCGTAAGAAATCTGAGAGCAAAACCAAATTCGTCAAGATAATAACTGAAATTATTTTTAAAATAGCGCCAAAACAGAATTAAATTGTATAAAGAGCCTGTAGTTTAGTTGGTGTACGTATATTTAGGTTGTTTGGTATTGTGAATGACGACTACTATGTTCGTATCCGTATATCCGTTATATCCGTAAAACATTCGTAAAACGCACAAACAATCTTTGGAGCAAAATTCAGTTATTTTATAGGCCACGTTATCTGTAACAATATTGCTGTTGTTCGTTTTACCTTGCCTTAATATAAAAAATTTAATATGTGAAAAATACCATATATTTGGCTTACAATCCTTGATTAAGATTTTACATTGTACAGAGGGCGAGAAAACCGTACAAATATTACCACAATTGTACGAATGGTAACCCTGCATTGGTTCTAAGAACTCAAATTCAAGTATATGAGAAGAAATTGAATTCAAAAAAGAATATAATTAGAAAAGCTTTCTAATCGCTTCAAATAATATACAAACATTCATACATAAATACGTAAAACCATTTAATACAAAAGTACAAAACCAAAAAAATTACATATTTGAATTTTAAAGAGACTCTGCCTACTGGTCATAACTCATACATAAGTACATACTTAGATACATATTGATTATTAATATCAGACCAATATCATAAATCATTATTTTCAAATTTCAATGCATATTGTGATAAATGATGATTTTTATCAATTTTTAAATTTTTTTTTCTTTATAATCAGGCTAAGAACTGAAAACATATGAATGTAGTTGTGAGAGAATTGCAATCAATTCTCACGGATCGCGCGTATGTATAATTTCATAATTGATGTAAGTCTCGATTATAGCCATATAAGCGTGTATAAAATTTTAAAGTATGAAAGTAGTCTCGACGTATACTATTGAGGTATTGAGGTAATTTATCTTAAGAAGCTTTTAAAATAAAAATTTAAAGGAAGACAATTTTTTAAATGCATATTTATGAATGAAAACATTATAGGTATTTTAAAATATTTTTCTTTAATGAATTATGTAAAAAAGATGCGACTTTCATTTTCTCTTTGTACCAAATTGAATAAAGTAAATGGTTTTTGTGTTATTCCAAGATTTACAATTGGCCCCTTATTTTTTTACATAAAAGCTGACTCCTTATTAAGCTTTTACTCTCTGTACTTCATGGCCTGATAATTGATGTGAGTTAGATAAATATTGATTATTAATTTCAGACCAATATCATAGATAAATATTTTCAAATTTCAATGCATATTGCGATAAATGATGATTTCTATCAATTTTTAAATTTTTTTCCTTTATACATGCATTAAAGTACATAAATATGTATAGCCAAAGAATATACAAGCCTCGAGATCGAGACTGGAGAGGAAAAAAAACAAAATACACAGTTTTGAAGAGAGTAAGTGAGAATGTCTTTTAAAAATTTTGTGTTTTGTTTTTTTGTTATTCTAGTGTGTACGTTTTGTCACTTTTACACCGTTACCGTATCGAGTACCAAATATCGTAGGTACCAATTACCATACTACTGTAATGTTAATAAGAAATGTGTTGTTTATGTTTTATTATTAATATTATGTATAGATTTTATAGTAGGAAAATCGTAAAAATATGTAGTTACTCATTGTCAAAGCTTGAAACGGAATTCATAAGAACGGATACGTAGTGTGTGGCTAAAAACTACCAAATTAAATTTCTTTCTGAAGATAAATACATATATTATATATATGTACATATATAATATTTCTTTCTGATCTTTCTGAAATAAATATATTATATTGTGCACAATATTTACATACATTATATAAGTACGTCATATTTGCTTACAAAACTTGGGAAAACATTTTTATACCCGTACGATAGGATCGGGTATAATAAAATTACTCCTCCGTTTGTAACACCTCGAAATAAGCGAGCTAGATATACCTTCAAAGGTATGGATCGGATCAGAAAAAAATTCTAAGACTTTTGAGCCATGTCCGTCCGTCCGTCCCTCCGTCCGTCAGCACGCTAACTCAAAAACTAAGAAAGCTAGAATCTTGAAATTTACACAAAATATTCTGGGAATAATTTGTAGGTTCCCTATTTTTTTTGGTTGAGTTTGGACCAAGCCTTAGGGTAGCTCTCGAACACCTAACTTTTAGATCCCGACATTTTTTTTGAAATAGAGCTATGAAATTTTAACTGCTGATAGATCTTACAAAAATATTAATTTTATTTTTAATAACTTTTTTTTGTAGCCCCACCCGTTACGGAGCTACAGCTCCCCAAAGGTTCAAAAAAGCTCTATATTTAAATTGTTATATCACAAGTTGTATAAGGTATATCTTCATTTTGAAAACGCCAAACGATTACTACTTTTATTAGCTTTAAAAGAATATATACAATAAATATATATTTGTGGCATACGGTGTCTTAATTTACCGTTATGTGAAACTCAAATTTTGCAAAATCCTTCAACCCTTCTATCTTCTAAACGGTTTAAGTTGGAAACTTGAAATTTTGACAAAAGTTAGATCTTTGAAAATAAGTATGAGTCATTTCAGAAATTTTTTTTGTATCACCCCCCGTTTAGGAGCTGTAAGGGGTCAAAAACTGAAAATTTCCTATTTTTAAACACCTGTAACTTGAACACCTGTTAAAATTTTTTTGAATTAATACACAAAAATTAAAGCTTCAACATTATACTCTTATTTATGTTAACAACTTTTTTTAATAATATAGGGTTACTTTATAATTGACGAAAGTGTTAGTTGATTTTTTCAAATTTTCTAACAAATTCCTTTAAAACGAATTTTTTCCATTTTGTTTTACTCGATAATTTGAAATTGTTGAGGATACAATGCGTAGTATAAAAAAATGTAAATAAATAAACAACATAACGGTTGCTTGAAGAATTTTTATTATTATTTATATGATATTGATATATATACATACTTATATAATATCATGTTTATTTACATATCGTATATGTCACTAGTGAATGAATGATAAGAGTATATATGTATATTATATAGCGCCGTTTTTACATACATATATGTATTTTATTGTACTTATAAGAAATTATTCCGTCAATGGAATATTTAAATATAATATAATATAATATTTAAAATTATATTTACTATTTTGTACTAAGTAAATTTAATATACATTTACCGCTTAGTATTAAATGTTACTATAGAATATTTGAAAAAGTTTTGGATTGATAATCGTTATGTGGAAGGTTAGAATCTGCTTTAGAAGAATGTACATATAAACATATAGTTTGAATATATGTACAACCCATAAGTTCTAGAAATTATAAAATTCACCCAAATTATTTTAAAATACTAAAATATTAAAAAAAAAATATTGTAGGCAGAGTTACTGTGAACATACTAACGGTTCGTACGGGTATCTAAGAGTTGACAAAGTCAACTGTATTCTTCCTCGTTATTTATATGATATTGATATACATATATACATACTTATATAATATCATGTTTATTTACATATCGTATATGTCACTAGTGAATGAATGATAAGAGTATATATGTATATTATATAGCGCCGTATTTACATACATATATGTATTTTATTGTACTTATAAGAAATTATTCCGTCAATGGAATATTTAAATATAATATAATATAATATTTAAAATTATATTTACTATTTTGTACTAAGTAAATTTAATATACATTTACCGCTTAGTATTAAATGTTACTATAGAATATTTGAAAAAGTTTTGGATTGATAATCGTTATGTGGAAGGTTAGAATCTGCTTTAGAAGAATGTACATATAAACATATAGTTTGAATATATGTACAACCCATAAGTTCTAGAAATTATAAAATTCACCCAAATTATTTTAAAATACTAAAATATTAAAAAAATAATATTGTAGGCAGAGTGACTGTGAACATACTAACGGTTCGTACGGGTATCTAAGAGTTGACAAAGTCAACTGTATTCTTCCTCGTTTTCCTTAAATTTACACAAGTATACACAGTACACACTCAACCGTATATAAAAAACGAAAATGTAACGAACTAAAAAAAAAGCTTTTGAGCTTTATGATTTTGAAAGAAAACTTGAAATTTGTAGTTTTTTGATTTACATTGCATTTTACACATTTATATGGTTTATATTATCTTTGGTAGAACTATGTAGGCAATGTTTATTTGGCGAAAAAGAAATGTTAAGAAAATTATATAATGAAGATCTATATAAATTTTTATTTAATTTAACAACTATGAAGAATGTTTAGGATATCTATATATTTAACAAATTAGATCAGTATATATGATAACCGTCTTCCTCACAATAAATTTTATTAAAAATAAATTAACCAACAGATGAGAAACATAAACCGTACTTATTATTTTGTGCTTTAAATAACTTTTGATTGAAGTTGAAAACAATAAAATTTATGAACCTGACATGAAACTAATAGAATATGTTAAAAACAAAAAGTTTCGTGGAGATTCATTTTATGACAGTGATGAATAATAATTAAAAATATTATGTAAAATTTTATGTAGGTATATATAAATGTAATTTAATATAAAAATAATTAAAAGCAAGCTAAAAATTAGTATTAGAGGTTTTTGGGTTTTGGTACATACTCGCACTTCTCTTTTGCGAGTGGTACTTTTTATTTTGGAAATGGTGCTTTCAAATCCTCCTAAGGTGGCATTTCTACTGAATTGTTTAATTTTGTTGTTTTAATGAGTTTTAATGTTAAAGAAAAAAGTGAATTTGTAATTTATAAAAGTATTATGCATGTGTGAATATTTATTTTTTATCGTGTGAATTTTAAAATATGCTTAGAAAAAAATTTGGATAGGTACATAATGCACTTATTTAAAATCGGTCGACTTTTCTTGTTTTAAAAAAAGTCTATTATAACATATAGACATATATACTATAAGCGTACAAAAAACCAGAACTTTTCTCTATTTTTGTAATATATAAAAAAAAAATTTTTTTCTTGTAAAAAAGGGTATAAAGTTCTATTTATTTTTTTTTTCAAAAAAGGATAATTTTATGTTTGTGAGTCCATATCGGTCCCAAACAGTACATGTGTTTGTTTAACAAGTTATAGATTTATTATTTTTAATTTTATTCTTAATTATATTTTAAATTTATTTTAATTTTAATTTTATTCGTAATCTAACAAGATATTATCCGTACAAAGCGGAGCAGTGAGGTGGAAGTTATAATTATTTTAAGTTTGATTCCGTGTAATTTTATTTTATTAACAAATTTTGGAATAATTATTACAAAACTATGTACGAATTGTCACGACGGTATCTAAACTGTCAAAGTTTTGAATTCGCTAGCTCAATGAGAAGTGTGTCGAAAATAGTTTCAAAGATTTTACGACCTCAAATGCTTTCCGAGTTTCTTTTATTGGGTCGAATACATAAAACTGAGCTTGTACTTAAATCTCATCTACATCTTTTCAAACAAATATTATATAATATATGCATTTAGTTTTGTCTATATAGCTAATAGAAGATAAGAACCAAACAAACACATATCAGGGCAATTTGATACTTTTATTTTATTCTGTAATAATTCTGTTAAAAATTCTGTAATATCTTAGTATAAATATTTAATTTTGTTAATTTAGTTCAATAAAAGCTGTTAATAATAAGCTTGTAACAGAAATTATTACTTTTTTAGAGATAAGAAAAAAAAATTACTAAAGTGCACGTACAATCTATCTATATATTTTATAGGCTTATTTTCCCCCATACGAATATTTCGCTACAGATTTGCAAAAAACTTTTTAACCTATTTTAGTGAAATAACAGCCAAAACAAAGCTTTTATTTTTTTCAGCTGGCCATATATCTTATTTTTTATTTTTCAAAATATTTTAGGTGAAAAACTTTTATAAATTTTCTGTTCGGTTAAATGCAATTCATTTTTGGTTGTGGCTCAACAAGTTAGCCGACTCACCTTAAACTAAATTGAATTGTAATGAAAAACATTTTTTTTTATTTATTATCTGTATTTCTGAGCCGACTGAACTTTTTTGTAGCTATCTACATACATATATATTTATTTGTTTCCATATTTAATCATTATATAAATCAAAAAACATCAATTTTTACCCTACTTTTTAGACAACTACTGGCCCGATTTTTATGGAATGTAGCTCACTGGAAAGATATTTTTAAGGAGAAGTACACAAGGTTATTGGTGCACAAACCATTTTTTTTTCAAATCATGCCAGAAATTTGGGAAATATAGCCCTTTCAAATTTCAAGCACATATGCATTTTTTACTCGACTTTCCTTTGCATTTACATATTAATTCATTCCTTCTTTTTAGTTATTGAGGTAGGTTCATAATATCTATTTATACCTACTTGAGTATAGAATATGAATAGATATATATATGATATGAGGGTGTGAAAAATTTTTAGATAGAATTGAATCGGTGGATTTTATTAATTTACATACATACTTAATTACGTTTTTACATACCTACATACATAAATAAAAACTTTCAGATATTATATTTCAGATATAAAATGCATACATATATAGGAATGTTTTACGTAGGTATATAAACACATATGCATATATATAAATGTTTTATTATACTCGTACGATAAGTATTCTGGTCGATTAAGGTCCGTCTGTTGGTCCATCCCTCCGCACGCTAACTCAAAAACTGAGAAAGCTAGAGTATTGTAGAAAGCTAGAGTAAAATATTTTCGTATCAATTTGTAGGCTCCTTATTTTTTTTGGTTGAGATCTAACCAAAACTTCGGGTAGAACAACTAGTTTTTTGATCTCGACATTTTCCATACAAGTTCTACATCGTTTGAAGTAGAGCCATGAAATTTTAAACACGAATAAATAACTTAAAAAAATTAATTTTTTAGAACAAGTATTTTCTGTAGCCTCACTCGTTACGGAGCTACAGGCCCCCAAAGTTCGAAAAAGCTTTATATTTAAATTTTTATAACACAAGTTCTTTAAAGTATATCTTCAATCTGAAAACACCAACCGATAGCTACTTTTATGAGATTTGAAAGTATACACATATATAATAAATATATATGCACTTGTGCCATACGGTGTCTTAATTTACCGTTATGCAAAACTGAATTATTGAAAAATTCGTTAACCCTTCTATCTTCTAAACGAAATGAAATTTAAAATTTTGAGAGGAGTTAAATCTTTGAAAATAATTTTGTCATTTCAGAAAATATTTTTGTATCGCCCCCGTTTAGGAGCTGTAAGGGGTCAAAAACTGAAAATTCCTTATTTTTAAGCACCTGTAACTTGAACACCTGTTCAAATTTTTTTGATGTAATATTATTATTAATAGGGTTACCTTAAAATCGACAAAAATGTGACTTAGTTTTTCTCAATTTTTCTAACAAATTTCTTTAACGATTTTTTTGAATTTTTTTTTACTCGATAATTTAAAATTGTTGAGGATGATGAAAAAAAAAGCAGAAAATAAAATGCTCAACAACAAAATAACAACAAAACGTGCGGAAATAATAAAAATAATATTAGATTGGAATTTACTAATTTAGAACTTAAATATATAGAAGTACTAATTAATATTCAGAAACCTTTAAGAGAATGAATAATTAATAATATTTAGGAAAATAAAAAAATTTTCGCTTCAATAAATTAAAATTTCAATATGGTGCTGATGTTTTTGGTTATTGGTATGCACTATGGTATAGTTTATGCATGTAGTTTATGAACTTATGGTATTATTTATTGTTCATACAATATTTGTCATCGAAAAAGTGGTATAGACTTACAGACAGATAGCAGACATGATATGAGACAACTACTAACAATAATAACAATATGAAAAATTTAGAGCATTAAAACATGTTTTTTCCTTGACTTTAAATTGAAAAAATGCAAAAATATTTTTGATTATTTTTTTTTGGTTTTTGTAAATTTTTAAAATGATTCATTTATTTTTTAGTTTATATGACTTTCCTTGTGTTATGTATTTGGAATGTGAACAGCAAAAATTGTTTGCTCATTAAACTTTAAAAATGTTAATAAAATAAACTGTATATACTAAACAATAGATAGGTAAATTTTTGATTGGTTTATAGAATGTTATCAATTAACTATTATTAATTATAATTTGCGATTCACTAAATAGGTATTCCGCATGTAAAACCAAATGTATTCGTGAAGCGGAAAGAATCGCTTTCACATCAGAAATTACGACAACAACTTTTGGCTATGAAAAAAAGGCAAGATATACATAAGACTCATTGAAAAAGACGTAAAAGCTAAGGCGAGCTGAAATTGAACTAACCACACCACTACATGTAGATACATACGTCGCCTATTATTCTAATTGCCATGCTACTGACGACTTAAAAACGACTCTTTTTCGAGTCGCCAAAACGAATTACTTAGTAGGCTTTATATGAATATGAAATTTCACTATAAAGCTATAAAGTTATTTTACTTAAAGTTTCACTATAAATCAACGAAATTATTACTAAAAATTTAAGGTGTAGGGAAGTCTGGCAGATTTTTGAATGAAGCTCAATTGTAGGGATTTTTTTTAGAATGGAAAAAATAAAGTAAAATATTAAAAATTTTGAACGAAAACACAAAATTTTTCCTTAAATTTTTCTTTTTTTCTTTTTAAATTTTGTTTTTAAATTGTAGTTTAAAAATAAACATGTACGTCGATATTTGTGTAGTCGTCAATCGCCATCGCAATTCGCAACTATGTAGCTGTATTTTAATTTAGATTTGTTTGATTTTTGAGCGACCGGCGAAAACTAGTTATTTTTAATACACACGAATTTTTGTCATAGACTAGAATAAAATCAATTCAATAATAGGTTTTTAAAATGATTTTTTATTAACTTTTGAATACTTTAAAAAAAAGGTTTTATTTGTTACAGGATGTATGGGTGTTTAGAATATTCTATATAATTATAAGAAATGGGTGTATAGAATATTCTATATAATTATAAGAAAAGAATAATCAATGCATTTTTGCTTTTAGACTAGCGGATTAATCTGATATTGAATTAAAATGTTTGTATGTACTTATGTATATATGTATGTATAATTTTTAAATATAGGTATATGGATGATTTTTAAATATTGAAGAACTAAGGTGATAAGAAATTTTTAAGAACATTTTGGATTTAATAGTAAAGTGTTTTGAAAAAAAAAACAAGAAAGTATTAAAACCAAGGGTTTTCAAAATCGCACAATTTTATAGTACTAATATAGTCTGGAATTGAAACCATATCGCTTCGCAACGAGTAGGACTAGACAGAAAAGTCGTTCTACAACTGATACTTTTCTTAGGAAATGTATCTACGTTAAAAATTTTATGTCTTTAGTAAAAGTTTTCTAAAACTAATAAGCAAATTTATCCAAAATTTGCTAAAAATATATTAAAATTTGGTTTCTGAAAAGGGTGTGGGTCGATTTGTTGAAAAACAAAATGTCGAATTAAAAACATTGAAAAAAAAATGCTGAAATAAAAATAAACTCGTATGTAGATTTAAAATAATTTTTTTTTTAATTTTATTTAGGCCTTCTAATGCACAATGTCACATATACATATATATAAATATTCTGGAAAAGGCGTATAACCCTGCTTTTAAATCTAGCTGTAAAATCCCTCCTAATTTAGATTCTATATAAATATTCTGGAAAAGGCGTATAACCCTGCTTTTCGATAACCCTACTGAAAAAACCGTACAACCCTGATTTTGAATCCAACTCTAAAATCTCTCCTAATTCAGAATCTCACATTCACATACATGTATATAAATATTCCGGAAAAAGCGTATAACTCTGATTTTGAATCTAACTCTTAAACTCCTTCTAATTATTTTTATTACATATAAATTTCAACAACGAAGCACTTACAACAGTTGAATATACACAGATTATATCATTAGGAAGGTAATATTGTAGATAATCCAAAACATGATGATTGGCACTTTAACTAATAATAATATTTTGTATTGAAATTGAATTGATTTGAATTGATTGTGAAATTTTAACTGGTATTTAAAGTGTACAACGTATTTTAATTCTCAGATTTCATTTAACTTATTTTGGTACATTGTTTCCATCCACTACTCGACGAACTCAGTGTATAATACCTGCTTTTATCATTACTATTAATAAATCTCAAGGCAAAATTTTGGTAAAGTAGACATTTTTTTTCCACAACCAGTATTCAGTCATGGACAATTAATTATGGGTTACAGCCAGTAAAATTAGTACATTTCACAGTCTTTCTTTCCACATTTCAGAGTACCGGGGTCAACGATATTTAATAAATAATAAACCCGTATTTATCAAAAATTTTGCTTAAAAAAATTGATTTTTATACCCGTACGATAAGTATCGGGTATAATAAAATTACTCTTCCGTTTGTAACACCTCGAAATAAGCGAGCTAGATATACCTTCAAAGGTATGAAATGAAATTCTGAGTCGATTAAGCCATGTCCGTCCGTCAGCACGCTAACTCAAAAACTAAGAAAGCTAAAATCTTGAAATTTACACAAAATATTCTGGGAGCAATTTGTAGATTCCCTATTTTTTGGTTGAGTTCCGACCAAAACTTCGGGTCCCGAACAACTAACTTTGAGATCTCCACAATTTTTTTGAAATAGAGCCATGAAATTTTAACTGCTGATAGATATCATAAAAATATTAATTTTATGAACATATTAATTTTTTTGTAGCCCCACCCGTTAAGGAGCTACAGCCCCCAAAGTTCGAAAAATCTCTATATTTAAATTATTATAACACAAACTCTATAAGGTATATCATTAATCTGAATTGATTCTGAATTCCAAACGATAGGTGCTATTATGACCTTTACAAACATGTATATAATAAATATATACTTCTGCTATGTGTGTCTTAATTTACGTTATGCGAAACTGAATTATTGCAAAATCCTTCAACCCTTCTATCTTCTAAACGGTTTACGTTGGAAATTTGAAATTCTGACACAAGTTAGAATAAGTATGAGTCATTTCAGAAATTTTTTTTGTATCACCCCCCCCCCCGTTTAGGAGCTGTAAGGGGTCAAAAACTGAAAATTTCCTATTTTTAAACACCTGTTAAAATTTTTTGAAGTAATACATAAAAATTAAAGCTTCAACATTATACTCTATACTATTTCTGTTAACAACTTTTTTTAATAATATAGGGTTACTTTATAATTGACGAAAGTGTTACTTGATTTTTTCAAATTTTCTAACAAATTTCTTTAACGAATTTTTTGCATTTTGTTTTACACGATAATTTGAAATTGTTGAGGATATAATGCGTAGAGAAAAAAATATAAATAAATAAACAACATAACGGTTGCTTGAAGAATTTTTTTTTATATGATATTGATATACATACATACTTATATAATATCATGTTTATTTACATATCGTATATGTCACTGATGAATGAATGATAAGAGTATAGATGTGTATTATAAAGCGCCATATTTACATACATATATGTATTTTATTGTACTTATAAGAAACTAGCAGAGTACCCGGCGTTGCCCGGAGTATTTTATAGGTTTTATGAAATAAAAATTATTAACTTTTGTTTCTGCGTTAATTTAATTTATAGTTAGCTTATTACTATGCATTTACAGGTGCTGGTAGTTAATATTCTATTTTTATTACAAAAAATCTTTAAAGGATAATCTATTGAGTACGCAATTACGGCGAAATGAGTTTTCACAATATATTCGTTAATATCGAAACATAAAATCGCATTTCAATTATAAAAGACCATAATGTAGTACATTGTTTTTCGTAAGTAATGTCACTTCATGTTTTTGTGAATTATCCTTTTAAGCACATTTTGAAAAATTTGCTATTAGGTTCCTTCTATCCCTGCGTCTGTTTACAAAACTTATATACTGTTTAATAAGGAGCAATGAAATATTAACTATGCATAGGTATCTTAAAAGAGTAATGTTGAAGAACAACTTTTTTATGTACCCTCACAGCTGCAGATGCTACAGCACCGACAGCTCTTCAAATTTTGAAAAACTTCTTTTTAAATGCATACATCTCAGGTTCTGTTTAACATATTTTCAATATAAAAAATACATGATTGTTTTTTACCTTTATAAATCTACCAGAATTTTTTTAAGTTTACTTTTTCTAATTATGTTTTCAAATTAATTGGCTAAAAATATGTGTAAAAATTGTATATGGATTAGAATGTAAAGTTTTCTGATCTTTAAATATGTATGTACTCATTTTTGATTAAATGCTGTACAGAAATGTGATATATAGTATTTTTAAATATACGCACGTTATACATACTATATGTACATATTTCAATGATATTTTATGGGAAATATTTTATACACATGCATCTTATAAAGCTAGACCACATGCATTTCTGAATGATGACATGATGACTGTCGTATCTAGGAGATTTTTCTTGTTTTTTAATGGCCGAAAATGTTATGTTGTTAAGAATTAAACACAGTATTCTTAAGATACTTAATAAGGTTATTTTAATTACTTTTATATATTAGAAATTTGCATTGAAAGGTTATTATGGAATATTAAAAACAGTGTAGATAAAAGTAAAGAGTGTTGGAAATATATTTTTAATAATAATAACAATACCAAAAGTTGGGCAGAATATTTTTAAAAGGTTTTCGTGTGGAAATGGGCTAACGAACGTTAACAAAAATTTGTCACAGGCTTTATTTAGAATCGTAAATTCATCCTGCCAAATTAGACAAAAATTAGAACCAAATTTTCTTTTGGTCTAATCTACAATTTGGTCTAATCTAAAGTCTATCGTACAAATGGGTTAATGTATCACCGCAGAATTACTTAAATTAGCTTCTGCCTTAAAGTACAGTACTTGTGCCAATGTTCAATTGGTCAAACCGTTTAAACACGACAACAAAAAAATGAAAAACTTCATTAAAGCTTGATGCTGAAATGAGTTAATGCATCGTAACAAAATCAACTCAGTAAGCTTCTGTGGTAAAAAGCTAGAGCTTTTGTGAATTTTCAACTTAGTTGGTCAAACCGTTTAAGCGCGACAACAAAAACATTAAGAAACTTCATTGGCCCTGGTGCCGAAACAGGTTAGTGGATCGTAACCAAATCAACTGAGTGCGCTTCTGCGGTGAAGATCTACACTTTTGTAATTTTTCAACTCAATTGGTCAAACCTTTTAAGCGCGACAACAAAGAAATTAAAAAATATCATTGCGACCTGGTGCCGCAACGGGTTAATGTATTGTAACCAATTCAAATCAGTAAGCTTCTGTGCTAAAGAGTAACAATTTTGCAATTTTGTAACTCAATTGGTCAAAACGTTTAAGCGCGACAATAAAAAAATTAAAATACTTCATTGGGCTCGGGTGCCGAAACGCGTTAACGGATCGAAACCAAGTCAACTGAGTGAGCTTATGGGGTGAAGACTACACTTTTGTAAATTTACAACTCAATTGGTCAAACCGTTTAAGCGCGACATTAAGGTAAATTAAGAAATTTCACTGAGCCCTGGTGCCCAAACGAGTTAATGGATCCTAACCAAATTAATCTAGTAAGCTTTTCTGATAAAGAGCAACAGTTTTGCAAATTTGTAAATCAATTGGTGTCACCGTTTAAGCAAGACATCAAAAAAATTTAATGAACTTCGTTCGGCTCTCGTGCCCAAACGGGTTATCAGAACTTTACAAAAATTCGTTTCAAGCGTTTTTTCAGACCAGAAAACCGTCATACAAAATTGGACATAAATCGGAAACAAAAATTTTTTTGGAAGCCCGCCGGGCCGAAGCCGGGTAACATATTACAACCCAATTTCTTAGGTACACCACTAAAGATGAGAAGAACATTTGTGCAAATTTTCAACTCAATCGGTCAAACCGTTTAGGCAGAACAACGAAAAAACCAAAACCCTTTAAAACGCTCTCGGGCCGCAATGGGTTAATGAACCGAAACGCGATATAGCCTATAACTCCTTCGGGGGTCGTAGAAATGTTCCTGCAAAATTTGGTTGCAATCGGACTGGTGGTGTTTACGTGAATCCGTGCCAAACAAACAAACAAACAGAATTTCTTCCTTATATATTAAAAAGAATTATTCTATGAATGGAAATATTTTTAAAGAAATATTGCAATGTATGGCGATATACTTATAACAATATAAATATACTATGTGCGCATTAATATATAATATTTAAAATTATATTTACTATTTTGTACTAAGTAAATTTAATATATATTTACCGCTTAGTATTACTATATTGGTACTATAGAATATTTGAAAAAGTTTTGGATTGATAATCGTTATGTGGAAGGTTAGAATTTGCTTTTGAAGAATGTATAAACATATAGTTTGCATATACATGTGTACAACCTATAGTTCTAGAAATTATAAAATTCACCCAAATTATTTTAAAATACTAAAATATTAAACAAAACGAGGAAGAGTGCAGTAGAGTAGACCGTGTTAACTCTGGGATACCCGTATGAACGTAATATATCCCGTTTCTATAATACTTAATCATCTTTTAAAAACATTCAGATGTCTTAGTACCGACGTTAACATATATTTATGTAAGTTGTGGAGTTGTATGACAGTTACCCGAATCTATTGCGCCTAGCTTCATTAAATTCCAAGAAATGCAAAAAGCCTGAACCGGCTGCTCTAGAGCAATCAAATTTTACAAAAGTTTTTGGCATTTGACTCGACACGTTTTCACTAAATTACAGAAACCTAGCTTGAATAGATACTGATTTATTTCTATATAAAAGAAGAAGTTGTATGGCAGCTACTCGAATCCGCCGACTGAAAATGTTGGTTTTAAATAGCAAAACTAACAATTTTACAAAAGTAACGTAAAAAAAATTAAGCCTCCCAGCTCCTTTATTTTTTGAGTTATCCTGCGGACGGACCGACGTACATGGCTTAATCGACTCAGAATTCGATTCTGAGCCGATCCATACCTTTGACACTATATCTAGCTCGACTTCTTTAAGGTGTCAAAAAAGTAATGGTAAATTCATTATACCCTTGAACATAGTTTGTTCATACGGGTATAATAATATTGTAAGCAGAGTGACAGGATGTGAACATACTAACGGTTCGTACGGGTATCTATGAGTTGACAAAGGCAACTGTATTCTTTCTCGTTTTTTACGAATTTAGTATAATGCAAAACAAATTTAATTTTCGTGTATTACAAGCTACACAAAATAAATAATAATTTAAAACAATTAATAATAACACAAAATACAAAAGAAATAAAATATTAAAAACAAATAGGAAATCGATTTTTGTTCAGATCCATAAATTTTATTATTAAAAATATGTAAGAATCATTTCAGTGTTTTTGAGCCATTATTATTTCAAGTTTGAGGTTTTGAAGTTTGGATGCTTATCCAAATACTATGGTTACGGAGAAAACTGGTTCACTGGGAAAAAATCCTACATTACCAAGGAAGTATATGTATTCTTTGTGTCTCTTTAAGGGATTACGCTTTCCGTGAAAAAGAAAACTCAATCCGTTCTAATGTTGTGCTCTTGGTAACATTTGCTGGAATTTCAAGCGCTGGTCGATACTAGTTATTAAAAAAGTGTTTGAATATAACAACAACATGTAAAATCATTGTTGTAAATTTTTCTTATTCATACAAAACCAAAATTACATTACTAAAGTAAATGTTCAATGTGGCCCCCTTCTTCTTCAATGTAAATATTCATTCAAAAAGAATAATCATTATTATTACAAACTTACTTATCGTATTTAATTTGTATCAAGAAAAAAATAGCCAAAATTTTAAAAATTACTTTTACGATAAATAAAAAATCTGTATCTCTCAAACCGTATAAGCTAAGTACAGCAAATTAAAGCTAAAGATTCAGAGATTAGAAATTTTGAAACCTTTCCATGTTCCATCATTTAAATTTGATTTTTTAAATAAAAATTTTCTTAAAATTTGAACATTTAATAATTTTAGAAGCGCGAAGTTTTGAAACAGTAAAAATTTAAAAATAAATAGATAGTTTTTTAGATGGTACTTGTACTTGTTTAAAAGCAGATTTCTTAAGCTTTCGAATACATTTCACAGAGTTTTCATACGTCTAAAAACGGAGTTAGTACCAATTTAAAGAATTTAAAAAAAAAAATTTTAAATTTCAATTAAGTCCTCATTTAAGTATATAGCGAAGGGTAGTTAATTACAGGGCGCCCTTTATAACAAAGCATTGTCAGCAAACAAAGCCAGTTCATACTTTGAGACAATTTTGTACATCTCATTAACATATAAAACAAGCAAAAGAAGAACAAGGAGACACTCCTCCTAGAACTTCGCACGAATTTAAACGCACGGTGCAAGTCAATAAAGACTACTAAAATAATTTTTCGATTTTGTACATCCATTTTCCAATTGCTAATTATCAAATTCCAACTTTGGTTTTTTTCTGAAATTCGATTGATATTCATAAAATAAATTGCGCTTTTTTAGATGTTTCTCCAATTGACGTTTTACTATTTTGCGAAAATTTTTGATTCTACCATAATGGTATTTATTAGTCGAAATTCTTCACATTTTTTTGTTCCCTTTACTTTTCTACAGGATTCATAATCGTTTCTTATTACCAATTCTGTTACCAAATTCAAAAAATTATTTTTATTTAATAAGTTGAAAATTTTTTCTGTTATTGAACGTTTTTATATTATGAAAAAAATGTAGTAAAGCTTTAATTATTAGATATAACCATTTGAAAATAGGATTTTCTGAAACTTTTGGTGGCTGTTCCAGAATTGTTGGTGACAATTCCTTAATAGATGATAAGGCTACATAACAAAGTTGTTCTTCAACATTTTTTTTGTTTATCAGATATATTTATTTATAGTTGATTCATCCCCTTAATCTGACGAACAAACAGAAAACTAAAACGTACATTTTTTTAAATTTTTTGATAATTTAAAACCAAATTCTATTCTTATTAGACCATAGTAAAAAAAATCATACTATAAAAGTGTTTTAAATTATTATTTTGTTTAAATAAAAAGTAAAATAAAACCATACCATTTAAAGGACAATTTTTATAACAATTTTCCATCTTAAATTAAACCCTTACCCTTTTTTTGAAATTATTTTTTTTCTTTTTCTTTCCTAATTTTTATCATTTGAATATTTTTCATTTTAAAATAAAATTAACATTTTATTATCGTTGTGTCTACCAATGTAAGCATAATAATAAGTAATTTCAATCTTTTAGATTCTACATACTTATGTATACATTTTATAAGAACATATTTACATAATGTAACATTAAATATATACCTTATGTAGGAAAATATAAATATAAATAGACATGCATATGTATATGATGAAAATGTAAATTTGTTATTTCGCATATAAATTTTCAAATTAAGAAAAAAAAAAGCAAATGAAAAAAAAAGGTTTTTAATGTACAAATCAAGTTTAAATATGAAATTTTGCCTAAGGCCACCTCATTAAGATAGAAACAATATTAACCCACAAATAATTTTTATTTATAAAAATGAGTAAGTGTATACGTTTTTATTTAAATAGTTGTTTTGTCCTGAATGTTATGTTCCATACATATATGTTATGCCAGAAAATTTTCTGGTTCTCTTAAAAATAATATAAAAATCCTGGTAGCTACATATTTTTTTTTTTTTTTTTTTGCAAAATTATAGTCGTATATCATTTTCTTATAACTTATATCTAAATTTTGAAAGATTTTTTTTTGATATCACGACAATAACAACAATAATAATAAAAATTTGTACTGGGTTAATTTCGCACCTCATACCATTTTCTTTAATTATTTTAATGTTTAATTTTTTCTCAATTTTAAAATATATGGTAAATATATTACAATAAATATGCAGTGCTGTTCATAAAAATTAAAACATCTTTTAAATTCTATTATAAAATTAATTAAAGTTTCATTTACAGTTAATTAACGTTTAAGTTAAATTTAAATCATTTAAAGTTTTTATGGTTTTTTCTTTTAAATGTTGTTATCTTTTTATTGACCTCCTGTCATATTAGATTTCATATTTTTTTACCGATTTTAACTAGATTTATCCATATAATCAGGAATTATTATAGAAAAGCATGTGATTTGTACAGTTATTTATTTATTAAAACACATTTAGATATCTATTAAATTTTATTAACGCAGAGATGTTTAATTTAGAAAGAGATAAAAATAAAATTCCAAAAGAATATTACAAAAAAAAAAAATTGGTACAATATTGGTTAAATTTAAATACTTCAAAAAATGACTTCATTAATAATTACTATTTGAATTTTAGAAAGTCATATTTTATAACAACTATAGCAAAGTTAAAAGTTATGTTAGACATTGACATTATAATATGAATTTTGTGTCGTTGATGTTATCGATTTCTTAGATAAATGGATAAACTTAAAAGTTTTAGGCTCTTTTATTTTTGTATTAAATAATATAACATCATATGAGTTTGAAAAAAAAAATATTTTCCGCTAATGATCACTTTGAATGCTCACTTTCTAAACATATTTTTAATATTTCCTACCGGATCCTATGCATACATATTTATGTTTTGTTAAATATTCACAAATATTCTCCTCTTCTAACAATCTTAGAACCTTCTGATTATTTTAAACTTCATTTAAATCGACCATCAGTTAATAAAAGTATTTTTGTAATAAATGAATTTCCAGCTGTTAAAAATTATTTATGGACCTAATCTTACTCATGTGGGTTTCGGTGGCCTAGTGAGTAAGAGTTTATAAAATACTCTGTAAACACCGAGGGAGTGTGGGTTCGAATTCCACACACGTCTTAAGAATAATTCCCCCTTACGACATGTACAGTCACGCCTGAACAGGAAAGGCTGTGTAATTTCCTTGTTACAATTATGTGACAGGGAAATGTACCAAAAAAAAATCTTACTCATAGCTTCATAGGTTCACGTGTTTTTTTCTATGACGCACTGTATATATTATATATATAATCTCTATATGTACCTATACGTTTTTATATGAATTTCTATATATATTTGTTTCTATTTTTTTGTTTTACTAAAATTTTTGGAATTGGATCCTTAAGATACTAAATATATATGTATGTTAAGATATTAATGTGTATATTTAAAAAAAAAAAAGGTTATCAGCGAATAAAAAAAAGAAGCAAAATATGAAAAATTTAGGAAGCACAGAAAACATCCCGGGAGATTTTATTCTTTTTGAATAAATTTCACAATAAATATTTTTTTTTTATTTTCTCTCTTTTTTTTTTACAATTTTTAATTTTAAGAAACCCCTTTATTTTTTTGGATTTGAAATGAGAAAAATAAAAAAAAAAAATAGACAGGAAAAAGTTTCATTATATAGAAGTTAAAAAAAAAAAAACAACAAAGTTTGGGATTCCGACAGTAAGAGTGCACGAGTTCATCCTTTTCTTTTTCTTCTTCTTCCTTAACACTTTTTTTTTTCTTTTTGAAGACGTAACTTATTTTGTTTATATGAATCATATATATATGATTATATTTTATTTTTAGATAGGTATATATAATATATGTATGAATTTAATTCATTCCCCATATAATGGGTTAACAAAATTTACATACATTCTGATAATTAAAAATAAAATAAAATTTTCATTTGATTTTAATTTTTTTTTTTTTCGTTTTTTTTTTTGTTGTTTGTGTTTTTTTTAATAATTGAAAACTTGCTTAAAGGTTTTTGACAGTTGTAATTAAAAAAGAAAAACACATTATTCAAGTAATAGTAATAAATTTCATTCTTTTTAACGTTTGTTGACTTGAAATTTTTACCTTTTTTTATTTATATTAAAAAAAATGAGTAATGCGAAAGTTGGTTAGAACACTTTAATAAGAAAAAATAAAAAAATTTCAAAAAAACCTTTTAAGAAGGATTTTATTAATTAATTAATTAAAAATGTTTTTGATATTTAAAAAAGTATAAAACGTTCGAATATTTTTTGTATCTAAATTTAAATAATAATTAAATTTGATTTACTTAATAAAATATATAACATAAATATAATAAGCCAATGACACATTTTTAACCGACTTAGAACTTAATTAAGCTACACTTAAGTATTATCTGACCATGAAAGGTTAAACTATAAGGAATTATATGTATATACTTATGTTTACTGTTGTATACTTCAACAATTATTATATTTAAAAAAATGCTCTATATCTTTTGCAAAACTTTATCTATTGTACTCCTTTTTTTTAATTCAAAATTCAATTTATATATGAACAATATGCGATCCTACGTAATCTACAACAGCTGTTTAGCTGAAAAATCTGTTTTTTGTATTTACAAAGAATCTCGTCATTTGTAATTTCCATGAAAAACGAGGAAAAGTTAGTGACTGTCTTCACTGTAAAATAATCGCACGAACTTAATATATGTTTTTTTTTTTTTTAATTTTATCATTTTTTAGAATACTTAAGACATCTGATTAAATTAAGTATACTGAGATAATATATTTATGTAAATTTGGGAGTTGTATGACAGCAACTCAACTGGTTGTTCCAAACCAACTTAATTTTTCAGAAGCTGTTCCCATAAAACTTGAGCATCTTTTACAAAATTTTAGACGTTTAACTATTTTAATTACCAATATATGACCATATAAATTTAGCAGAAACATATTGCATAAGACTAATTAAATTTTGCAGAAATTTTGGTTTTGGTGTGAAATTTCACTTTTTTTGAGAATTTTGAAAACTAAGTTTTAAATAGAAAGTGAGTTATTTTTATATGTGACCTACCCGAAACCGTCGGTCGAATTTATTCAATTTAAATAGCCAAACTATTATTAATATAAAAATCAAATTGTTACGATTTTAGAATTCTAGTTCCATTTTTTTTTTTTTTTTGAGTTATCGTATTGACGGAATGATGGACAAACGAAGATATCTAAATCGACTCAGACTACAATCCTGAGCAAGTACATATGTTCTTTTCCATATCAATATCATCTTCTTTAAGGTGCCATAAAAGTAATGGGAGTTTATTATAAACTTTCATACAATAAAACTTTCGGTAAAATAAAAAGTTTGAGTGCGTTTCATTTTTTACTTCCTAAATATGCCTATGTTAGTAAAGCCGAAGAAAAAATTGAAATTTTCTCATATGAATTATATTTTTGTACAAAACTTTAATTTTTCTTTATTTTTTTTTATATATTTTATTTATACTTTATATTATAAATAATATTATTTTTACAATTATTATTTTTACATCTTTAAAAAAATATTCCTTTAGTTTTCTAACTGCTTATTTTAATTTTCACACGTGTAATAGAAATCTCGCATTTGAGTAAAGAAAGATTTTCAAGATTATTAATGATTTCATTACGAGAGTTTGAAGCTGTTAAAAGAGCTGGGTCATTAGCATAATACGTGGTTTATATAGTTTTGGAATACCTACAATATAAATATTGCGTTGAGTGAAGAATAATATTGATCCTTGCGGCACACCAACTTTTAAATTTTTGGCTGCAGATAGGCTAACACTTATATTAAAAATGAATTTTCTATCCTTTGAAAAGTTAATTGGGACTATTATTATTTTTGCATCGTCTTATGTATTAATCCGTCGGTGTCGAAAGTATTTTCCACGTGAAGTGGAATCTTTTTCGAAAATATTTGGTTTTTTATTACTTGCTTTTTTTGTTAATTTGCAATTTATTTTTGTGTGCGTATTAATTTTTGCTACAAAATTTATCCATCTAAAGAATATGTTACAGCATAATTACAGCAGAGTTAGTAATAACCTTCTGTTTATTATACAGTTAAAATACTACTTTGTTTATATCAATTTTTTTTCGCTAAGTGTAGTTTTACTACCAATAGTATAAGAAAAGAAAGTTATTAAGTTTTTAGTCAAAGTATAACTATTGTAATCAAAGTATATACATATCTGTTTTAAAAAGTATAATTTCATTTAACACGTGATCAAAACATTTGTTGTTAGCCCACATTTCAAACTTGTTAGCCCACATATGCATATGCAAAAATTTACTGAAATTGTTAAAAGTGGATAAGTAAAAAGAATTTTTCAGAAGAGAGAGCAGAAGCCGGAGAAAAACAAAAAACTATAATAAAAAAAACCATTTGAAGCATATACTAAAATTTTAGAGTGTGTCAAAAGTAATAAAGTACAAAAAATAATAAATTGTAAGTTTTTAAAGTTATAATATTTTTTAAATTTTAATTATAATAAAAAATAATTCATTTATTTTCAAAATTTGAATGCTTATTTCAAATAAAATTTATACTAATTTATACTTTAAAAATTTATATCTTTGACCAATTTCACAAAGTCTCATCATACCTTTGTATTGAATTTTATCTCATCATACCTTTGTATTATTTTATTTTGAAACTTTCCTTAAAATTTGTCCATTATTTTTCAACACTTTGTATTGAATTAATTATATAAAAATAATTACTTATATATATATATTCATTTGAGTTGCGTTTATATAATAACAAAATAAAATCAATTTCAGTTATAAATATATGCTTAATAAAGTACACAAAATCATAAACAAATTCTTTCAGGTGTAGGCCTTTAAAATTACATTATAAAAATTCATATACCTAATCTTTTTTTTTTTCCTACTTTTAAAAATAAACTTTTCTTTTATAGAAAAATATATTAGGCTAGTATAGTTAAAAAACAGTACAACTACTTTATAGGTAGATAAAATATGCTTTGTATTTTTTTTTAATTTAAATTTTATAACTGTTAGTACATTTAAAAACTTTAAGAACCAAACTAAATAATATTTTATATAAACACTCTAAATATTTTTATTTTACAAGAAATTCTTGTAAATTTTTATTGCTTCAAGATTAATTACGTTATGGAACAGATTTTGAAATTTTAAAGCTAGTTTTTGATTACTAATTTTGTACGGTTCGATTTGCACTCATAAATAATAGAACTATAATAAATGCTATAGTTAATTAAGGTCTCATAACAATATTTTTATTCATCATATTATGATTTATTTTCTAGGACATATAAATAAAAATATAAAAAAATATACTAGTAATAAGTAATACGCGTATATCTAGTTTATGTTTTCCTATAATTTCTTACTAAATCTCATAAAAACTTTTTCTATAAGATATCAATGAAAATATTAAGGTAAATGATTTTAAAATTGTTTTACGCATTTGCATTTTACTTGCGTTTGATAAAAATTAACTTCAAATTCGATATACCAATTGAACATACTTATTATTTAATAATTTTTATATTACTCAAGCAATAAAATTGTTTAATTAAATGGCTCGTATAGCTAGAAGCTAAATTAATTACCAAAGAAGACTTTTAAATTGTTTATTATTAAAGTGATTGTGTTTTTTTTTTTTTATATATTAAAGATTTACACCTTAATTTTCTTTAAAATCTTATTAATTTTTATGTTCCTTTATATCCCTTTTTTTTTTATTAATTCGATCTTTCAACACCCAACGGCCATAATATATGTACATGTAATAAAACTCTTATATTATTTATTAAATGATGACTACAAAAAAAAAAATTTTTTTATAACTTTATTCAGCGTTTCAACACATCTTAATTGTACTGAGGTATACTTGTTTTAAATAAAAATTTTAAAGAATTAAAAAAAAAAAATTGGTTAAAAGGCAAAATAAATAAAAAAACAAAAAAAAAACAATTCTTAACCCTTAAGTTTATAACCTTGTTATGGTTCTTTTGCGACCACCTAATTTTTTTTTTTTTTAACTCATTTGGTTTTAAGTCGCCCTTATTACAAAAAAAAAAAAAGTACTCAGTGTGGTATCCTTTTTTTTTTTTGGAGTCCTTTTTAATGTAATTTATTATTAATGCATAAAAAAATTAACATTTAAAGCAAAGAAGGATAAAAAGAATATATAATATTCTATATAAAAATTAAATAGTCCTTAAATAATATGATATTTTGTTTTTTTTTGCTCCTGCATTCTATTACTGGTCTCTTAATTTCACAGAACTCAAGTAAAGACGATACATAGTATATATAATAAGAATCAAAGAAAAAGGACATAATAAAATAATGAAAAAAAAAATTAATTAAAAAGTTATAGAAAATGTTAAATATTTTTATTAAATATTAAAAAAAAAAAAAAAGGGAATTTTAAAATAAGCATATATAAAGCAACAAAGAATTTAATTAGAATTTAATAAGGGTTTATTTTGTAATTTAAAATTATTATTATATAGTATTATATATGTTAGTGTACGCTTAAGGCAAAATTCTCACTAAAGTTAAAAAGAAAAAAAAAAAAAATATTATATTAATATTAATTTTAGTAGCTAAGAAACAATAAAACTTATAACTTTCTATTTTTAACTTTTCTAACTTATCTTTAAAAAATTTAAACGGTCACATTTCTTTTTTTGATTAATTCATTCCTAGGATATTTAAAAGGATAATCATTACAAAGATTTTAATTGCTAATAATTTAAATTTACAATAATAACCGTTTTAATTTGGATTAAAGACAGTTTTAGCTTTAAAACTCATTCATTTACTCACAAGAACTCATGCTATTCGTTTATTTAATATTTCAGATTATTTGGTTAATTATCATAGCACAATGCTAACGAAATTAGCGTTTTTTTTTTTATATAATATCAATTATTAGAAACAAATGAAAACAAAATGAAAATCTACATTTCAATCATTAACATTTACAGCATAGGCCGGTGCTAAAAATATTAATGTATGAGAAACAGATTTTTTTTTATATATATGTTTTATTTCCCATTTATTGTGGGGTTTCAGTTTCTCAAAATTGGATAAAGCTCTATTTTCAATCTGAAGTTTATATCTCAAATTCTAAATTAATACTTTTTCAAAGTCTGAAAACTTCTAACGACAGAAATCTCCATATCTCCGGAACGCTTGAAAATAAGAGACGGAAGATCTTAGGGAATTAAAGGTTATTAGCAGGTAAAAATTAAAAATTCTCTAATTTAAAAGAAATCTATAATTAAGACATTTGTACGAATTAGTCATAAGTAAAGTATACAATTTAAAGCTCCATTATTATATTTTCCATGTATTAGTTGTTTTTAAATTTTATATGGTTTTTTTATTAAGTGATTGACCAAAATATAGCTTAATTTTACACAATAATTACAAATTCTTATGCAACAGAAGAAGAAAAATTTCAATATGTTTATAGTGTCCTTTTAAAACTTTTGATTTTAGATACTGACTTCTTTAATTTAATATTTTAATTAATAACTATTTTTCTTAAATTGTTTTACTTTATAAAATTTAGCATTATTTTTCATTAATGCTAACATTTATATAACAGACTATTGTTTTTACTATTATAAATTGTATAGCAAATTTTTAAACTTTTTTATTTGTTTTTAATATATATTTTTTTTTTTGTTAATAAAATTTTACATTGAAATAACATATAAAATCAATATCTATTGTTGCTTCTATAATTTCATATTATCGGTTTGCATTTTATACACTGTGTATTTATATTATAATTTATTTTTACACTTTCATTTTTAAAACATTTTTGCTCTGTAAACATGTATTTACTTGTTTATTATATTATATATTATAGTGTTCATAATATTATGTACCTATTAATATTTTAATTTTTTTTTTTTTTTGTGATTTTTATAGGTATGGAAATGTTAATGAATTCCGTTGGTTCAACGTCGGTAGCTACTTCATCAATTTCAAGTCTCAGTGGTATATCAACTTCGGCTTTATCAGCATCAGGTGGAGTTAGTTCACCGTTATCATCCGTGTTAGCAGCTACAGTAGCATTATCATCGGCATCATCATCATCTTCATCATCGATATCATCATCAACAGCTGTAGCAAATCAAGGAGCAATATCAAATGGAATTACAAATCCATCACAATTGCAACAACAACAAACATCAACTCAACAACAACATCCACAACAGCAACAACAAAATGGTAATGATGGACAAAATCCAGCGAATGGAGAAGATTTAGTAACATTAGAAGCTGAAATTTCTGAATTACAACGTGAAAATGCACGTGTTGAATCTCAAATGTTACGTTTAAAATCTGATATAAATGCAATGGAATCTCAGTTAAGCAATGGTGATCGGGTACGTAAAATAAGGTTGGTGAGGCGAAGTTTTTTTCATTATCTTGAAAATTTTTTTGCCCATAAACTAACAATTAATTTTTTTTATTGATTAATAAATTATTATATATTTTCTTTTATAATAATTTAAAATCAATAGTTTTTCAACGGAATTTTTAATTTTTACTAGATAACTTTATTCTAAAATATGTAATTTCTTTTTAAATATTTTTGGAAAAAAAAACAAAGCAAAATATTTTTTAAAAGTTTTAAAGTAAACATTTTTCATTAAAAGGACTTTTTAAATTTAATAATTTTTTTTTGTATTTTGTATATACATACATATCTACTTCAATATTCACCTATAAATTGTTTTAAAATCCCGCCGGCGTCATTTTAACTAACAGTTGTTGTTGTTCTTACGTTCTATCCCAAAGTTTTTCCCAAGAGACTAATGTATCTTTTTCCATTAAAAACACAACAGATCCGTTCATCTAAATGTGTCTGCACTTATATACATAAAATATATAGTTTTATATTATATGAAAATATACATGTGCTATAATTTTGGGTATTACCAAACATTGATGTCTTTAAGATGTGGAATTATTCAATTTATCAATTTGTTTTACTTATTATATTTTATATTTCTTAAGAAAAACAAAAAAAAAAACCAAACCATCTGCAGTTCAGTTTAGAAATGTTGAGAGAAATTTTAAGCATTATATTTTGAAAAAAATTTCAAAAATAATAAAACTAGCAAAAATAAGTACAAGGTGCTGGTAGTTATTTACATTTAAAAATTTGTGATAGATTTTTTATTTATATAGTTATTTTAGCCAAATACTATTTGCCAAGGGTAAGCGACACTATGAAAAGTAAAAGTTTCAGTTCTTTCTAATTTAAGATCTCTATAGCCGTACGATAAGTATCGGTCATAATAAAATTACTCCTCCGTTTGCAACACCTTGAAATAAGCAAGCCAGATATACCTTCAAAGGTATAGATCGGATCAGATTCTGAGTCGATTAAGTTTTGTCCGTCAGCACGCTAACTCAAAAACTAAGAAAGCTACAGTATTGAAATCAACACATATCTTTCCACAAAATTTCAGATACCTTGCTTCAAGAGAGATAGAGTTATTTTCATTTAAAAAGAGAAGTTGTATGGCAGCTTCCCAAACCTGCTGCTTTAGACCAACCAAATTTTACAGACTACCATCATTTTAGAAAATTTCAGATACCTAGTTTGAATATACACAGTTATTTTGAACATTCAAAAGTGGTATGGCACCAATACTCGAACCCGCCGGCCGAATTTGCTGGATTTAAATAGCGAAACTAACAATTTTTCAAAAATGACATAGTAAATATTTCAGAAATCTAGATCCTTTTTTTTTTTAATTATCGTGCGGACGAACGGACGAAGAGACGTACATGATTCATACATTGAGTTTACACCTAGCTCGATTGCTTTAAGGTGTCAAAAACGTGATGGCAAATTTATTATAACATACTGGTATAAAATATTTTATTTTGCATCCTTTTTTACCGTACCATCTCTGCATATAAATGTGCCGTCCCTAAGTTATCTACATGAAAAATTTAAAATAATAAATACAAAAACAAAGTTGTAATTTTTTTTATATATAACTCTATTTATAATGTATCTATGTACACCATAGCACAATATGTAGTCCAATTTTAAGGATTTGTTTTACTAATTTAAGAGGTTTATACTTTACTTTGTTTTATAGTTTTTTTAAGTACGTATTTAATCGTTTTGTTAATTATAATTTTTGTTGCGTTAAATTTGTAGGCCGGACTTTTAGTATAGTAGAATCAAAATTACTCAAGAACCGAAAAGAATTCTCGCTTACACATCAGCAACAACTCCGTTCGTTGGCTTTGAAAACGAACTTGAAAACTAACAAGATCCATACTATGCAGCTGTATAGTAATTTAGATTCGCTTTCATTTCTAGCCAAGAGGAAAAACTAGTCTAAAAAATTAAGTTATCATCTTTTATAACTCCCAAATATTTCATAACGTTGACACTTTCAAGTTTTTTTTTTGGTTAAGAATAAATATTAGTGGCACTGCTTGTTCGGTTATTTATTACCATATATTTTGTTTTATTTAAATTTAGTTTAAGTTTATTCGACGATAAAGAATAAACGATAAGGATCGGGTATATTAAAATTTCTCCTCCGTTTGCAACACCTCAAAATAAGCTAGCTAGATATATCTTCAAATGTATGGATCGGATCAGAATCAAATTCTGAGTCGATTAAGCTTTGTTCGTCCACCCGTCTGTCCGTCAGCAAGATAACTAAAAAACTAAGAAAGCTGGAGTCTTGCAATTAACACAAAATATTCTTACATCATTTAAAGATTCCCAAATTTTTTGGTTGAGATCCGACCAAATCTTCGGGTAGCTCTCGAACAACTAACTTTTAGATCTCCACATTTTTAATACAAATTTATCAAATGTTCGACATCGTGTACGAAGCACAGCCCCACCCGTTACGGAGCTACAGCCCCCCCCCCCCCCCCAAAGTTCGAAAAAGCTCTATATTTAAATTATTATAAAACAAGTGTTATAAGGTATTTTTGTAATTTGAAAACACCAAACGATTACGGTTTTATTAGCTTTAAAATATATATAATAAGTATATACTTGTGCCATACGGTGTCTTAATTTACCGTTATGCGAAACTCAAATTTTGCAAAATTCTTTACTCCTTCTATCTTCCAAACGGTTTAAGTTAGAAACTTGAAATTTTGAGAGAAATTACGTCTCTGAAAACAAGTATGAGTTATTTCAGAAAATATTTTTGTGTTGCTCCCTTCGGACCTGTATGGCGTCAAAAACTAAAAATTCCTTATTTTTAAACACCTGGAACTTGATCAACATTATATTTTTATTTCTATTAACAACTTTTCTTAATAATGTAGCTGGGTTGCCTTAAAATTGACGAAAGCGTAAAAGTTCATTTTTCTAAATTTTTCTAACAAAATTTTTTTAACGATTTTTTTGCATTTTTGTTTTTTACTCGATAATTTGAAATTGTTGAGGATGTATTCAATAGTACTAAATATATCATATTTGGAAAAGTTTTAGATTAATAATCGTTAATGTGGAAGGAATCTGCTTTTGAAGAATGTATAAACATATAGTTTGAATATTATGTACAAACCATAGTTCGAGAAATTATAAAATTCACCAATTTTTTTTAAAATACTGAAAAATAAAAAAAATAATATTATTAGCAGACTGACAGGCTATGAACATACTAAGGGAATCGTACGGGTATCTAAGAGTTGACAAAGGCAACTGTATTCTTCCACGTTGTCAGTCAAATTGATATAACATACATAAATCTTCATTAATATTATTGCAAGTAGGTACAACAATATTCTATTTTTGTACTCGTTAGTCGTTGCGTTAGTTGTTAGTCGTTTTCATACGCAAATAAGACTTTTTTTATTAAACCTTGATTGATACTTGATTTAATATCATATTTGATCATAATATATAATTAATTCAGTTTATAAAGAGTTCTATTAAAACAAGTTTTCTGCTTTTTGAATTTATGAAGCCTTGAAGATCACATTTTTTCAACGTTCTTTAACAATAAATATCTATTCTATCTACGGCTTAAAAGTTTCTTTGAATGTAACAGCTACAATTATAGATTCTTCTACCAGTTTGCAAAGAATATTCTTCTGTTCGATATATTGTTTTAGTTGGGAAAGAAAAACATTTTCCAATATCTTTTTCTAAATCAGGAACATTTTCATTACTCTAAAATTTTCTTAATAATTTTGGCATATCACTTTTAGGAATTGAACCTACTATGCTAGTACATTTGTACCTACATAATTATTTAACTAATAATATTTATAAAGAAATAGGAGATATGCAGATTTGGTACATTAAATTAAAATCACTAATGGTATTATCATTGATTTAAAATTGTGAATATTAAATTTTACAAAAATTGATTATAATCATCATAAAGCATAGCTCAGCTTATTTAAATTTCAAGATTCAGGTATGTGTATGTATTTAAATATTTGCTTTTTTATTACTTAAAAAATAAATAAAATGTTTAAATCTATATTCTATAAATAAAATGTATAAACCTATACTTTACAAAATAAAAAAATTTTAAAAACTTATAAATTAATTTAACAAAAAAAATTTTTAACTTTTACGTATATCTATAGATACATAACATTCAATTTTTATTTTAATATTGTCTCTGTCTCGTCGTCTAAAACAAAAAAAAAACCAATGAAATAAAAAAAAATTTTTTTTTAAGTTTTTATGTTCTTGTTAATTTTTTTTTTAAAAGCTAAATGCGGAAAAAAAGGTTATTAAACTTAATGAATACGAACACAGAAAGTAAAGAAAGAAAATCAGAACCTTTAAACTAGGTACTTATATTGTATTATATATTATTTCACTAAGTATAACATTTATATATCTATCTCTTTTCCCAATTTAACATTCATACATATATGTATACTAAACTATAACTGAACAATTTCATTTTTATAACTTTTAAGTTAAATTTTTTGTCCTCTTTTTCCATTTTATTCTTTTTTGAAAAATTTTTCTTATTCTCTGCTATTTTAATTTTTAATTTTTTTTTTTTGTGTTCTAAAGAATTCCAAAAATAATTATTATTAATTTCATCCAACATAATTTTGGTTACAATTTAAAAAAAACAGAAAAAAAAAAATTTTTAAGTAAAACAAAAAAACAATAACATCACAACAAATTCACAAAAAAGTGTTGCCTTCTTTCTCAAAATTTGTTATTCAATTATTTAGTAAAAAGGAATATTAAAACAACGTCTTAACAAAATATGCATATATGTATGTAAATGACGTTAAAACAAGTGATGAAGAATTTGAAACAAACACAATTTAAACAAAAACAAAAATGAAACTTTTATTTCAAAAGTCAAAGTAGGTAGTAGGTACCTAATATATGTATGTACATATAACAAAAAAACTGAACACTTAAATTAGTCAAAATAGTTTATATGATTAGTTTTGTATGTACATACATATGTATGTATGTATGTACATTAAATACAGAAATATACAGTTATAAGAAAAATATAATTTTTTTATAATATTTTATATTCGAATAATACTATTTATATACGAGTAAAAATGTATTTATAATATAAAAATGTTAAAAAATATAATTGTATTATTAGTATTATTGTAAATTTTATATATTACCTATTTTAATTACTTTTTAAGTTTTGAAAATATAAAAGTTTATATATTTTTTTTTGTGGCCTTATTTCATACTTTATGAAAATATTAATACATACAATACAAATATGTATACAAGTACATATTATTATACTATACATAGAGTTACATATATTGCATAATTTTCTTATACAAAAGAAAAATAAATATATTTACTGTATGTAAAATTTTCAGTTTTTTTTTTGTATGTTTTTTTCTTGTGTCGAAAATTAATTGCTAAACTTGTAAAAACAGTAAAACTTTTTAGCCGACCTTGAAAAATAACTTTATTTAGGTTCGGTATTTTTGTTTTTGTTTTTTTTTCCCTATTTTAGCAAAAACGAAGCTTTTGAAGAAATTAATGCCAAAAAAAAAAAACTACAACAAAATTAAACGAGTACAACTAACTCCTCACGTAATAAGAAATAAGATAAAGTTAAAGTTTTATAACAAAAAAAAAAAAGAATTTTACTTTAGTGTTTTATAGATTTTAAAAACTTTTCATTTTCTATTACTGAAAAAAAAAAAAATTCCTTTTGCTTATAATTTACTGCAGTTATAAATTTAACATTTCCCCAGTTTTTCGCTGAACAAATTTTTGATGAAAGTGTTTTTAATGTTTTTCTTTTATTTTATTTTTATTATTATTATTATTATTGTTGTTAAACTTTATACAATAAAACATTTATGTGAATGCTTATATTAATGTTTGAATAGATTATATTATAGACTTTCAAAGTTTGGGTTCATATTTTATGAATGAATAAGATATTATTGATGAATATTATGTACATATGTATGTATGTATGTATAAAATATTTTTGCAATCAGAGGATATACTATAATTTTTATAAAATTAATAGTTATTTTTTTAGGGGGAATGTTAAGTCAATTTTTAAATTAAAATAAATAATTATGTAAATATCTATTATTATTAAGGTAATCCTTCATTATAGAAATCTTAAGATTAGCCTGTTTTAAATTATAAAAGAAATTATCCATTAATATCTATTTTAAAGAAAGTTTTAAATTTTTAAAATACACAAAGAATTATTAAAAAACAATTAATATTTAATTCGCATTTTTAATTTCACAAAACAAAATTTAATAATTTACTTGACCTGTAAGAATTATAGATTAAAAGAAAAATCTAAAAGGCAAATTTAGCTTTGATCATGTACTGTAATTATTGCATAATACATATGTATGTAGTTCGTTTTATTCCTTAACAAGCTTTCCATAAAAGGAAAAAATTAAATTAAAGAATGAAAGTTTTCTTTATGAAAACAGTTATTACTCACAATAAACTTGAAAATATTACAAAAAATATATAAATCTTTTTAAGAGTATAATGACAGCTGAAAATCTTCGGATTCTTTTTAATACATTTTTTTTAATCGACCATTTTCAAATTAGAATTTTTCATATTTGGAAATTTTTTGGTAAAAAAAAAAAGAAAAACTTTTGCTGATATCATTGTTATTTTGACTTTCCTTCTCTAAGTTAATGGAAAGTATTGCTTTGTTTAAATGCTGCCTTCTATTTTGTTAAAAATAAATTGGTAAAGAACATAAGTTTGATAATTAAAATCAATCGAAAAATCTTGAATAAATAAAATCAAACATAATCGACTAAAATGTAAACGCAATTTAATATAAAGTTATTATAAATTATTATAACGACAAATTTCCATAATACCATTTAACTATTATAATATAAATGCTACTATATGCAGTTTTATTTTACAAAAATTATTGACAACTTAATATTATACTGATATCAGTTCTGTGTTTGTCTCCCATTGAAACATTGTAATAACAATTCTTAATATCAAACTTTTTAATTTACCTAAAAACCCTCTAAATAACTCTAAATCCGGCTTAATTGCAAAAATATATTATTTTTTTATTATACGTTTCTATTAATTTGTATAACAGATAAATATTTCATTTTAAAAAATTAAATTTTGTATATTAACTATTGATATAAATAGTTAATGTCAATCATTTCTATTTTGATGCAGCGCAGCGTAAAGAATACTATGAAATTAAATGGAACTAATGTTATGTTAAATGTATATAAGCTATTGTAAAGATTACAGTCCAATGAGCAGAAACGTTATTCGACTGCAACAGTAGACAGTACCGTTACTAATGCAGTGAGAGATTTTAATTAAAAATTTATTCTGAGCGACTAATTAAATGGGTTAGCATAACGGTCTAAAAATTTTTACTTTGAAATTTATTTATAATTGTAATTTTTTTAATTGAAAACATAATAGACATAATAATAGCTGCTAATAATAATAGACATAATAATAGTATTTGCTCTTATTTATAAACTCTTGTCATATTCAATAATTTGAATAATTCTTCTTTAAAATAGAATATGTCCACATATGTCTTTATGTTTCGATTTTTACATATATACATATTATAATACTTAAATGTACATTATGTATATATTTTTTTTACATATTATATAATTATTATATTGGTGACACTCCCACAATAAAAAATAAAAAAAAATAGATAAAACAAAAATTTTTAAAAAATCAATCCTGCTAAAATTTCATTTCAAATCACTTCATCAACTCTCAAAATAAAATATAAAACGTAAGACTAAAAAAAGTATAAAAAAAGGAAACAAAAAAAACCAAAAAATTATCTGTACACATATAAATTAAGTTTTATTAAAAAAAAAAAAACACCAAAAAAAAAAATAAAAACGAAATGTAAATAAATTGTATGCTATTCGGAGAAAAAAAATTAAATTATATACATAAGTACCTACATATATAAAAAACTTTAATAAATAAAAAAATACAGCAACAACATTATTTTCCGCCATTTTGTATAAGTTTTTTTTTTTTGGATTTTTTCAATAATAGAAACGAAGAAATATAAAAAGAAATTTTGAAGTCCAAAAGGACCTTAACAACAGTAATATTAACAACAATAACAACAAAAATGTATATATATATAGTATATAATATATATGTGTAATTATGTATATGTGTATTTATAAAATTTCATTCACTAGTATTATATAGTAAAGTAATGTGTATTGAAAAAAATTAAATTTATATGTTGTATATATACATAAATATATGTAGGTATATAAATTATAAATATTTCTAAAAAAAAATATTTAAAAAGAAAAAAAATCGTATTCGTGTATATAAACATAATATTATAATACCTATGTATATAGTGGTAAATAATATATGTTATTTATTATCTACATATAGGTATCTAAACATATTACATACATACATATGTATATTGTTTTCCAAATTTTCAGGAATATTAAAAAAAATGTTATCATTTTTTTTTTATTCTTATGTGCATTTACACTCTTGTACGCAACCTACATTATATTAAAGTCCCCTATAGGCTATATATTTATTGTGTATATATATTACATACATACATATCCACATACATATATGGATCTAAAACTCCATAAAAATAAATAATAATATTAAATTATGTTTAACTGTACAAAAAAATCGCCTTGCTAGGTGGCAAAAATTGTAGGTATATTATATTATTTTTGTATTTGTGTTTTGCACTTTATCAGTGTGTAGGGATGTACAAGAAATTCCTGCGCGATACTAAACGTTAAAAAAAAAAAACAAATCTAATAAAAATTATTTCTTTTAGAGCATTTTTTTTTTATTGATGTTCTTGCTGTTTTTTTTATTTATAAAAACTTTTTTTTTGTTTTTTATTATATTTATGCACATTTAGTAATCCTTATATATTAATATACATACATAGATACATACATATATTATGTACATATTTTTTATGTTTTTTTTTTCAGTAACGATGGTAAAAAAATATGAAAAAGGATATATCTATGTAAATTAATTAGAATTAATCAAGTTGATTCATGGCAAATTTAATTTGTATATAATTAAAATTTTTTTTTTTTAAATCACCATTCATTGAATATAATGTAAAGTTTACCTATGTATATAGCTAAAAAATTATTTACGCTCATTAAATTTAGTTTTTAAGATACATATTATAAAGACACTTTTTATAAAATGTGTTCTATTTTTAAATTAAATTTCGAGAAACCATTTTTATTTTTACAAAATATCATTATGATTACAATTGTTCTCTTTTTCCTTCCTAATATGCTCATAAATAAGTGGAGAAAATATTAAGCCCTGCTCATCGATGGGTGATAATATACATATTATTAAATTTTATATATGTGCGTAATTGAATTATTTATTTGCATATGATTTGGATATGATCAAATACGTTCCATAAACTTTTATAAACAATTAAACTTCATGCATTTTCAAGGCTAATTATGTATAAAGTTTCAGCAATTGGATGTTTTTAAGGGATCTTTGTTCTCTTAAAATTTTAAGAATCTAAAAGTGTTCCATAATAATGAAGGAAGAAAAATTTGGTTTTTATATAACGGCAAATTTAAAAACTAAATTTAAATAAAAAAGTGTATAATTTATAAATTTAGATAAAAAAGAATTTTATCGAATGGCGCTCTTTGTTAAGCAGAACTTGAGATATAGACATTTAAAAATAGGGCTTATTGAAAGTTCAGGGACTGTAGTTGCGTAATGGATAGGATACTATCTTTAACGATCTAAAAGTTTTGTAAACAATCTAACAGACGGACGGACAGAATAAAACTAATAGACACATTTTATCAAATTTTGTTTTGGAAATGTGATAAAGAAAGGATATATATATAATTATGTTAAAAAATATATAAAATTATATTTCATAACATAGTTATTACTATATCTATACCAATCACTATAACTAATTAATTATGAGGTTTTTTTTTGTGTGTTTTATGAAAAAAAAATTTGAGATTATGAGTTGAAACTTTTAAAAAGGCCAATAAAGTGACATAAAAAATCCATAACACGCCATATTATTGGACCTGATTAGAAAATGGGTTAGCAGAACTGGTTAGCAGAACGGGTTAGGATAATGGGTCTACTTTTAGGTCAATAAAATTCTTGGCAAATTGGACCCGATTCAGTTAGAGTTTTTTTTAACAGATCAATGTGTCGGAATAGTTTAACGAATCATAACCAAAGATTCATAACCACCACAGATTGGAAAGAAAAAACGAACAGACTGGTTCAATTATACCTTAGTAGGGAGCAGCGATTTTGTAAAACTTATAAACTTAACCATAGTCGAAACGAAAAATATTTAATGTTTTTCGTGACCAAACGGTTTAATACAATAAAATAAAAGTATAGTGCACGGCATCTTGTGTATTTAGACTAATAGTTATTACCTATTACTCTAAATCGACTCTTCTCAAAATCATTTAGATATTTTAAAAGTTTTGAAAAAAACGTATAGTCTAATTCTCTAAAAAGAAAAAAATATTATATTGATCCCACTTTCCAAATTAAATTTTTTTAGGAATGAGGATCCTGAATTATTTATGAGTTTACTTTAAACTAAATTTTTAAATTAATTTTTATTCTATTGTAATTTAATAAGCGATTTCAACAAAAAAATGATAGCATCGATACAGCAAAAACCAAACACATCTTCAAGAAACTTTAGATTTTACAGTTTAAGAATATTTAAAAAATTTCTATCCAAACCTCTTTTTCCTTTCAAATTAGTGCTAAATTAATTAATTTTAACATATATTTATAATTACATAACTAACATAATTAATATATTATTAGCAGATAATAATTAATATATTATTATAACTAAATATTAATTGGCTCTTGAAAGCCAAAAATATTAAAAGACCTAATTCGCTTTGCGTTAAATAGAAAAATTTAATTTTTTTTTTTTTTTTAAATTAATATGTGAAAACTGATAAATTGAAACTGAAAATTTGTTTGATCATTGAAAAAGGAGGCTTGGACATAATATTTAAGTGGTTTTTTATATTTTTATACTTTCCACTTCTATTATTCATACATCTTCTTCTTCTAATAAATAAGGAAGAAATTCTGTTTGTTCGTTTGTTTGTTTGTGCCCTTTTCACGTAAAAACCACCAGTCCGATTGCAACCAAATTTTGCTGGAACATTTCTACGACCCCGAAAAGTGTTATAGGCTATATGGTGTTTTGCTTCATTAACCTATTGCGGCCCGGGAGCCATTTAAAGCTTTTTTGTTTTTTCGTTGTCCTGCCTAAACGGTTTGATCGATTGAGTTGAAAATTTGTACAAATGTTCTTAGCTTTGGACGGATGCCGAAGATAGAACATGTTACCCGGATTCGGCCCGGCGGGTTTCCAAAAAATTTTTTGTTTCCGATTTATGTCCAATTTTGTATGGTTCGAAAAAAAGCATGTTACAAATTTTTATGGAGTTCCGTTAACCAGTTTGGGCAGGTGAGCCGAACGAAGGTCATTAAATTTTTCTGTTGTTATGCTTAAACGGTTTGACCAATTGAGTTGAAAGTTTACAATAGTGTAGCTCTTTGCCACAGGAGCTCACTGAGTTGATTTGGTTACGATCCATTAACCCGTTTCGGCACCAGGGGTCAGTGAAGTTTTGTAATTTACTTAGTTGTCGCACTTGAACTGTTTGACCAATTGAGTTAAAATTTTATCAAAGTGTAGCTCTTTACAACAGGAGCTTACTGAGTTGATTTGGTTACGATCCATTAACCCGTTTCGGCACCAGGACTCAATAAAGTTTTTCAAATTCTTTGTTGTCGCGCTTAAACGGTTTTTCCAATTGAATTGCAAATTTACAAAAGTGTAGGTCTTTACCACGGGAGCTCACTGAGGTGATTTGGGTACGATCCATTAATCCGTTTCGGCACCAGGGCTCAATAAAATGTTTTAATTTCTTTGTTGTCGGACTTGAACGGTTTTACCAATTGAGTTGAAAATTTACAAAAGTGTAGCTCTTTATAACAAAAGCTTTCTGAGTTGATTTGGTTACGATACATTAACGCATCAGGCTTCAGGTCATGAAATTCTCATTTTTTGTTGTTGTGCTTAAACGATTTGACCAATTGAAAATTTGCACAAGTATTGCACTTTGGCAGACAAACTCATTCAATAAATTTTGTTGTGATACATTAACACATTTCGACACGATAGACTGCCAAAAAAAATGTTTGTTTCTAATGATTTCTAAAAAAAATGTTAGTTTCTGTCTAATTTGGCAGGATGAATTAAGCCTGTGACAAAATGTTTGTTAACGTTTGTTAACCCATTTCCGCACGAGCACTTATTAATAATATTTTGCCTAATTTTGTGTATTGTTATTATTATTAAAAAGATACTTCCAACAGTCTTTACTTTTATCTATATGTTTCTAATATTCCATAAAAACCTTTCAATGCAAATTTCTAATATAGAACAGTAATTAAAGTAACCTTATTAAGTATCATAAGAATACTGTGTTTAAGTCTTAACAACATAACATTTTCGGCCGTTGTTAAAAAACAGAAACAATCTCCTACATTAGACAATCCATCATGTCATCATTCAGAAATGCATTACTTACATGTGGTCTTTACATGTGGTCTACCTATATAAGATGCATGTGTATAACATATTTCCCATAAAATATATTTGAAATATGTATATATAGTATGTATAATATCCGTATATTTAAAAATACTATAAACTTAATCAATTAAATTAGAAAACATATTCACATTTCTGTATAATATTTAATCAAAAATGAGTACATACATATTTAAAGAACAGAAAACCTTACATTCTTATCCATATACAATTTTTACACATATTTTTAGCCAATCAATTTGGAAACCTAATTAGAAAAACTAAACGTAAAAAATGCTGGTTGATTTTTAAAGGTAAAAAACAATCATGTATTTTTTATATTGAAAATATGTTAAACAGAACCTGAAATGTACGCATTTAAAAAGAAGTTTTTTCAAAATTTGAAAAGCTATCGGTGCTGTAAGATCTCCAGCGGTGAGTGTACATAAAAAAGTTGTTCTACAACATTACTCTTTTAGGAGACCTATGCATAGCTCAATGTTGTAGAACAAAGTTGTTCTACAACATTAATCTTTTAAGAGACCTATGCATAGTTAATATTTCATTGCTCTTTATTAAACTGTTTTAACAGACGGAGGGACAGAGCGAACCTAATAACAAATTTTTCAAAATGTGCTTGAAATGATAATTCACCAAAACATCAAGTGATATTACTTACAAAAAAAAATTGATTACTTTACATTATGGCCTCTTATAATTTAAATACGATTTTATGTTTCGGTATTAACGAATATATTGTGAAAACTCACTTCACCGTAATTGTGTACTCAATAGATTATTGATTCCTTTAAAAATTTTTTGTAGAGAAATTATCTGTAAATCTTCGCTCTGTTTATTCAAGTATCGGTATCTGAAAATGCATAGTAATACGTGAACTATATTAATTAAATATATTAACTCAAAAGCAAAAGTTAATAATTTTTATATCATAAAGCCGATCAAATACTCCGAGCAACGCCGGGTACTCTGCTAGTAATAATGTATAATTTAAATCCTCTAAAAGAAATGATGCTGTGAAAAGTTTTAGTCCCATAACCGTAAAATTCAAACTTATCTTGGATATCTTCAAATTGAAACAAAGAACAATTCACAAAAATTTAATTTTTTCATTTTTAAAGTATTAAATTTAAGATTTGACAAAGTCTAGAATTTATATTTAATTTTAAGTACTTTTTTCTAATAATACTTTGGAATGTGTAAGATCTGAAATTAATTTCCATTTCCTTTTATTTGTTGATCCTTGATTATATATTTCTTCAATATTTCTTCAAATATTTCATTAGAAATCGTTTCACCAAATAATATTCTGTGTATCAAACTTTAATACATTATGATAGTAAACATTATATTCTACAGACTAGATATATTCGTATTTATTTCTTTTTAGTGCATTTCTCTGTCACATAACAGGAAATTACACAGCCTTTCCTTTTAAGACGTAGTTGTAAATATCTTGAGGGGTGTGTGGTATTCGAACCACTCCCTCGGTGTTTACAGCGTATTTTATGCGCTCTTACACACTAGGCCACCGAGGTCCTTTGATTTTATTTTTTAAAAAAAATTTATTTGTGTTGAGACAAATTATAACATCACGGATATAATCTGATTTAGTTATGTGTTTATACAAGTTTAATTTAGTACTTCTTTACAGGGCTGCAAACCCCAGAAAAATTGGGTTCAGGTTAAGGTTAGACCTGGAAAATTTTAGTAGGTTCGGGTTCAGGTTCAAATTTTTGAATCAAAATAATAATTAAATAAAGTTTAAAAAATATGATATGGGTATCAAAAATACGAGGTTTTTCAAGCACTAACATACAAATAACTAACAACTAACATACGCTAACTAACATACAAGCACTGTGCATACAAATTCATTAAAAATTCGATATAAAAAAGTTATTACACTTTAAAAATTTTATATTTTTTTTAAAAAACTCAACCAAAGAGCGATTTGTTTAGTTTTGAAATAACGGTCGTCAATTACTTCAGTATGTATTTAAAAAAAAACGTAATATTATTTATTAAAAAAAATTTTCATTTTATCTCAGAAATAGAATATTTTTTAAATTCTCTTCATTTAAAGAAGTTCTTTGTGGAGATAAAATAAATTCTCCACTAACCTGTGTAACAGGAACAGCTAATATTATTTGGGTATAAAGAAGTGGGTATACTTATTTGGGTATACTTCATAAAGAAGTGGTGTGTCCACTTTGTGTTCATCCCAAAAATTTAAAATATTTTCATTTTTAGATAATCTAGGCTAAAAAAATGCTACATAAATCCCAAACTCATTTTTGGCGACATTATCGATATTGAACTTACTATCGTTTTTTCCTGTGTCTATATTCAAATTATCGTTTTAGTTTTCCTTATTTTTTAACATTTCCACTAAAATATCAATTTCTTGCACAGGACGAACCGGAAGAACTGTTAAACAAAAAAAAAAAATTTGTAAAACTAAACCACTCTTTTAACTGGGTTGAGGTTCGGATTCGGGTTCGTCAAAATCATTTGTTCGGAACGATTTTTGGGTTCAGGTTCGGGTACGGTTTGTAGCCCTGCTTCTTTATCATTCTAATAAAATCTTGTGATAATATTATTACATTGTAGCAGCACTTAAGTATATTTTATATAGTTAACGATTTCTTTTTGGAAATGATTTTCAATGTTGTTATTCAAATAAAATGTTTATATTATAATATTGCAGTTTCTGTGATTGATTTAGGGTATAGGAGATATTTTTACCATAGATGTAACCAAATAAAGTTATAAAATGCTAAGTTAGAAATTATATTAGTTTACTTGTAACTTTTACACAGCATAGCTGCATATATTTGCTACAAATGCAATATTTTTTTTAAAGCTGAGATAGAATTAAAGTTTAACTTTTTTCTTAATTAAATAACAAAATAGGATTTTTTTTTGAAAATTAATAAACATGCGGGATTTTATTTAATTTAAAAAAAAAAAAACGAGAAAAATTTTTATATTATATGTATTTAATAATATTAAATACATACATATATATATTTAGAATACTTTAGTTTAGATTTTGTACTATGTTGTATGAATGAACTAAAAAAAATATCCCTGTATGATTTTTTGTTTTTGTTTCTTTATTTGAATCAATTATTAAATTACCATAAAGAAATTTTCTATTGTATACTCCTTACTTTAAGATGATATTTTAATGGCTAGTTTTAACATAATTATTGTATGTGCATATATAATTTTTAATATTATATTTAATTTCTATATTTTATATTTATATAGCTGTACATAAGTATACATAAGTACAATATAAGATTACTTTCTTTTTGTATTTTGAATTTTTTTTTTTAGTACTTTTCTTTTTTTTTTTTTTTATTCTCCAATGGGAGCATGTAAATATATTTACAAATTGTATTTTTCATGTGAATTTTACTTTTTACTTGAACAATATTATATAAACCAATATGTATGTAGATCTATATATAAAATATTCTAATATAGGTATATAAATACTTATCCAAATGTTCTCATTTCTATGGGCATGAGCACTAAATTGTTCTACAGCAATTGAAAAAAAAATTAAATGATATGTTTAAATGGTAACGCCCTTCTTTGTGTATGTTTTAATAGTCTCCCCAATCCTGTGTTTCTTCTTTTTTTTTTTCTTTTAATTTTTGTTGATATTTATTTTCTTTATTTCAGTTTATTTTATCAATTTATGATACTATTGTAGAAAGTTTCAGTTTTCTTTCTTTCTAACAATATATTATATATATATATATATATATATTTAGATACATTTAAATATAATATGTTATAATGTTAAATGTATGTATGTATGTATAGAAATGAAAATTGCATCTCCTTACCAAATTGTATAATAATATACAATACTTTTTCATTATATACATATAATAAGAAATAGATAATTGAAGATAATTTAGGACATAAAAATAAAAAAATAAAACATAAAATTTATTTTATATGACATCAATATTCAATGTAGGTACCTGCCTAATACATTATGTAAAACAGATTCTATTTTTTTTTTTATTGTTACGATTATTGGTCGATACGATTGGAAATATAGATTGGGTTTGTTTTATTATTGTCTATTCCTACATCTAATAGATACATTTGTATAAATTAATATAAGATTATGTACATATAAATTATATACATGCATATTGATATATAAAAAAATATATATGTATGTACTTCCTATATGAATTCATAACAAGTTATTTTTTTTTTTTTTTTGAATTTGTAAATGATCCTTTTCAGTTAGATTTGTTATTGATGATGATGTAAGAAATGGTATATTAAAATATATATATATGTATATACATATAAATACATATAATATTTTATGTATGCGAATGTATACATTATACAAACTATAAAAATAGATGGTGGTGATTATTTTATTCGAATTTTTAATTGACTTGATAAAGGTCAATTAAATACAAAAATATACAATTTGAAAATGTATTCCTTTATATCCTTAATAGTGTAAGGATAACATAGAAATAAAAATTAAATAGATATTTCAAAATTTCAAAAAAAAGAAAACAAACAAAACATGATGGAGTGCGTTTATAAATTTATGCAATTATCTAATAATCTTATATAAATACATATTTCTTGAATATAACTTTAGGCAATAATAATAAAGTAAATATGAAATCTTCATTATTAAAATTATATCATCGATTGTGTATTTTGGTTATTTTTTTTTTTTTTTAAAGTCATAAAAATTTATTTTTAATACTTTATTTTTTATAATCTTAGTTTTTCTTTTATCTTAATTACTTTTGGTTTCTTTTTTTTTTTCGTTTTGTTCATTAAAATTTATTTTCTGAAATATTTCGTATGGTATGTATAAAATTACAGATAGTGCCAACAATTCATGGCAGACATAGCAAATCTTTACAATTCAATTAGCATTTAATAAAATGAGTTGAGACTTTGATTAAATGTATAAAACAACAATCAGAAAAATCAATTAAACTTTCGAAATTAGAAAAATAAACTTAATTTTTAAACTGCTCTAGTTTGTGTTATTTATAGTCTTATAAATAAGAAATGTTAAATCGTACCACTTTTTTTATACACATATTGAACCGATTCGTAATAAAAAATATTTAAGTTTTAAATGGTATGAGAATTTTTTTTTTATATTAGCAAAATATAAACTAATTATTTTTGTTAAATATTTATAAAATTTTCTTTTATTTTGATAAGGACAACCATGTATTTCCATATTTAGTGATAGATTATATCTATTGTTGTAGTAGTAACGAATTTCTGGTTTCAGTTTACATCCTTCCGGCCAACCATTTCGACAATAACTGCATATTATTTTTAAATTTTGTTGCCTTTTTGAGATTCAGGAATATATCTTAAATTAGTTTGAGTGACTGGTAAGCTATTTATAAGTTTGTTTGTAAGGATGTACAGTTCTTCTTTAATAACGTTCTAATTTATAATTCCGGTATTTTCAATAGGAAATTCTTTCGGCTACAGATATTGGGTGAATTCTTTTTAATAGATAGATTTAGTTTCGTTAAATCAACGCACAGTCTTATACCGCCTTTGCTTTTGGTAATTATATCATTAATGGGGCACACCACGATGTAGATTCAGTCACCGTTTTTATGACATTTAACTTAATCATTTCGTCTTATTTTGGTTTCAACTTTTTCAAGTTATTGTTATACTTTTTCAAGTTATTGGAACTCGACGAACTACAAATGTTTGATAAGGTTTTACATCTTTTTTTAGTCTAATTTCGTACTCGAAATATTTCAAACATCCTTCATTGTATAATCTTGGAAATTCTTTATGAACACTTATAGTAGAAATTATATTTAATGAAAATGAAAATAAAATTGATTTTTTGTTTTCATTTAAATTAAATAATTTACTTTTATAGTTATTAAATTTAAATTTGTACAAGCAAGTTCAATGGGTTTTTCAAGTTATTAATATTATATATTTTATACGTGGATTTTAAAGAGTTTTGCGTTTAGGATATAAAAGTTTTTTATTTTTGTGTTTTAAATTTTTTATTAGTACGTTTTTTGTTCATAAATTTAGTGTATATTGTAAATGAATTTAATTCTTCTTGTCGTTTTCTAACTGCTTGGTGTTGTTTAATCTCCATAATAGCTTTTTTTAATCTTAGATAGATCACCAATTGAAGTTTCTTCATGCCACGTACACCCATCATAATTCTATCCCTTATCATTTCTTTTCGAAGATTACCATAATTACCGTTTTCTGGTAAAAGATGAAGATCTGTAATGCAATCCTCTATCAGTTCTCCTTCCAGTTGATGCCTTAAATTGAATATCGCTCTTCCGTATATCTATTACATTTATTTTTATTACAAAGTTGCTAAATACTTCCATAACCTTCTCATTTCTGTGTCTGATTGATTAAAAGATATGTTCTCAGCCCCATTAAATGTATAAATGTATTAATTTGTTCCTCTGCTAATATTTTTGTTCAAATGTATTTTGTTATACATTTGAACATTAATTGATATTTGGCAATAATTCACAATACCTATTATTTAGTACCTACATTACTAGATCAATAATGACATTATTATTATTATTATTATTATTAATTAATTAATTATTATTAATACAAATATTTGTCCAGAAAAATGATGTGTAACAAACGCATTCAATTTAAAGTGTTGTGTTGGATGTGTTCTATTATACAAAAAAAATAAAATATACATAGCTATAATGTATACAGTATAGATATAATTTTTAATTTGAAATATTTTTATTTTTTAAAACTAGGATACATTACAAAAAGGTAAAGGGAAAGAAAAAAATAATAAAAAAAGAAAAAAAAAATAATTTTTTATTCATTAATTTCTTCGAATTGATTTTTTTTTTTAATTAATTTTATTTGACATATACATATATACCCATATATGCATAAAATACAAACAAAATGTTTTTAATAATTTTAAAATGTCATTTTATAGATTTAAATAAAGAAAGCCAAACAAATATTTTATTATAGGAAGCAGGAATTTTTTATAATATTGTTTATGAAATGTAAATTGTAATGGGTAATCTTTAATTTGTTTCGAATTTTTTGTTTTGTTAAAAAGAAATTTTTTCTAAATTTTCTTTTTAAATTTTATTATAATCTTCTATATATATCCCATGGCACTTCTGTCTTTTTCAAGTGAGTCAAAAGTCCCAATTTTCCTTTTGTAATGATAATATTTTTTTTTCTCTCCTTGCCACTCCTATTGGGCATCCACTAAGTCATTTATCTATTCATATTTGACTAAGTTTCAGTTTCTGGAATCATTATTTTCACTAAGCCGTTGATTACTCGGCTGTAGCTATTGTACAAGACTATGAGACGTTTTTTTTATTTCTACGCCATCTATTATCTTATACAAGAATTATAGTTTATTACTATTTTATTATATAGCTGTTAACAATATGATATTAAATTATAATTCATAGGACATACATATATACTTATTTTTAATTTAATTATATTCTATTAATTATATATTATAAGAAAAATGTCTAATATCTTTATTTATCGATATGACCCAGCCGGGGTTTAAATCCGAGACCTTACGTATGAAAGGCCGGTTTCTTAACAATTACATCATTGGCTGGATAATGATTATAATTAATAATGTAATAATATCGTTTAGAGTAAACTTTCTAGACTAAACTTCAATTTATGCGCCGGACAACTATAAAATCAGATACAGTTATTTTCCAAATTCCGGCCAGCCAGGATGTATACATATATACTATTTTGAAGAAATTTTATAGACGGTTGCGAAATCAGATTTGCCCCTTTTTCCAGAATAAGTATACATATATGTATGTCTGAAAATCTGAATTAGGAGGGAATTTGAAGTGATTCAAAAATATCAAAGGAACTTCTGACACGTCACCATCAAAATATAGTTATAGGAAGTAGTTTTACTTTTTATTAAACCTAATGCATTTTTCACACAGCAAAACAGTCTATTTTCAAGAGTAGGTGCAATATATTTTTCTATTTTCCATATCCACTGTTCTAAAATAAAAAAAAAATAACACTATATATTTTTAGATGGAAATTTTATTACGGGTACCTACCTACCCAAATAAATTTGTTGGTATGCGAGTATAATGTATTACCACAGAGATAACTGAAATTGGAATTGTGTGTACATTAGCACAGGGATAACTGAAATTGGAATTGTGTAGTAGGTACCCAAATGAGTATTTTATTATTTTTGGTTTCAATTTCAAATCGTTTTTTTTATTCTGTCTTTTTCGTGCATGATAATTTTTTATAACTATACACTTTTTACATTAAGTTAGCTTAATTTAGTTTCAAAATATTTTTATAGTGTTTTTTCATTTCTTCTTATTAGTATACATATTTAGTGTCTCTGACTCTGACACGGTAGTGTGCAGGTACGATTCCGGATGGAAAGATAATATTTTTTTATGTATGTATATAAATTACAAATATAACTTTTTTTTTATTTACTGCATTATTTGATAAAGTACAAATTATACATTATTCCGAAATTACAAAAACAAATACATATGTATATAAAAATAAAATCGACCATAATTAACTCTGTCATTCTATGGCGGGCCAACAGCTAGTATTATAATATTCCTTGTTTTTATAAAAGTTAAATTTTGATATAAAAATATCAAAATTAATTTTTATGTCTGTATGAATATAGTTCAAAGATATATATTCTTGCTCAGAATCGAATTATCACTCAATTAAATCATATGTAAATCTGTCCGTCTGTTTGATCGCGCGATAACTCAAAAAATAAAGGAGGTAGGATTCTGAAATTTTTAACATTTCACTTTTGCAAAAATGTTAATTTTGCTATTTAAATTCAGCATGTTCGACCGGCGCGTCCCAATAGCTGCCATTCAACTTCTTTATGTATATGAAAATAACTCAGTGACTATTGAAGCTAGTTATCAAAAATTTTTTGAAAGATGTCCAGGTGCATGCCAACAACTCCTGTAAAATTTGGTTGGGCTAGAGCAGCAGGTGCAGGTAGCTGATTTATATCTTCATAAATTAGCTCTTAACAAAGCTAAACATCTGCAGTTTTCTAAAAAATTATCAAGCTAAACCACAATAATCTCTATGAAATTTGGTTGCTTTAGCCCAACATGTTCAGCTAGTTTTTATATCTTGGAATTTAATTAAACTAGTCATCTGAAATCTTGTCAAAGATGTTTACATTTTATGGCAATAATTTCTGAGTTAAATTTGGTTCGAAGTAACAGATCAGAATAGGTGCCATACAACTTTCAAGTTTACATAAATATATATCTTGGCACTTAGTTAAGTCAAACATCTGAAATTTTGTGAAAGATGATCAATTTTTCTGGAAACAACATGCATTATCTTCATGCTCGTATTCTAGAGTTGACACAGTCTACTCTTTACTCGTCCTCATTTTACATGTGAATATTTATGTATGCCGTATGTACATTGGCATATATTCATAAAAAATAAATTTTTTAATACAAAAATATCAAAATTGAATTTTTTTTATATGTGAATGCCGTATGGATATAATATGATTATTGTTGACTTTAAAGTTGAATTGAAAAACAGGGTTTAAATAATTTGTTTAGAAGGGGTTTGGAGATGAAAGCCCCTGCTATTTCGAATATTTTGATATTGAAATATGTATGTAAGAAAAATTCTTAGGAAGGATCTTAGAGTTGGTTGTAAAGTCAGAGTTATATGCTTTCTCAAGAATATGTATAAATAGAAATATGCCAAATTCTTATTTGACTGGGATGTTATAATTAGTTACTAAATCAGGATATCTTCTTTTTCCAGAATACTTATACATATATAATTAAGTTATAAATTGATTCAAAATTAAATAAATAAATTAAAAACAAGAAAATGTAATAGTAAGTCGATGCAACCGACTAAATAATACCCCACACTTAAAAAATTCGAATTAAATTAAAAATGCATAACTTTTTTGGCAGCTGCTTGAACCGCCTCCCTTTTCTTCCTTATTCAACTCGAATTTCAAGAACGTAAAAGTGGCATGCTTTAACACTCTTGTACAAAATTTTAATTTTTATCTTTATTAGTTTCAAAGATATACTTGTTAGGTGTTGTTAGGTGTGTGTCAGCTACCCCAATCACCTTTCCAATCCACCTCAAATTTCAGAGACATAGATGCAACATTACAGCAACACTCTTGTACCAATTTTAAAGGTTTTATCTTTCTTGGTTTTGGAAATATACTAGTTGGCTCTGGGGCTCGTTCGGAAGCTTCCAAAATCCGAACCCATGGACCAAATCCTCTCAAATATCAGAGACATAAATTAAACATGAGGGAACATCATTGTACCAATCATTTAAAGATTGATAACAGCTGAGGTTAATATCAAAACAATATTCACGTCGATAAATGTGTTGAAAATATAACAAAGTAATAAAAAAACAAGTAATAAAAATGCCAAGAATTTAAAAATAATTACATTTCCAAAATGTGAATAGACAAATATAATATAGGAAAAATATTAAAACAATTACGAATATAATGTTTGAGCTTAAATTTTTGCCTGAACTATAACTATTTGAATTTTTAATAACTATTTGCCTGAACTATATGAATTTGAATATCTATGTCTAATATATGGACCTATCCTAATTTTGGGTGGCTGCAGCTCAATTATAGATGAGCTTACTTACGAAAATTTTTATAAGTACAACAATTTGTTTTCTATTGGGATCTATTTACTTACAAAATTGCATTTGTTTATTTTAAACGGTGTAGAAGTTTTGTAAACAATACAGCATTTAATTCTAGAGGCTTAGATTCTCTTAAAATCTCTTTAAAGATAAATAATTTGTTTATATATCAAAGTCTTTGTTTTTACCAACAACAAAGCGAATGAGAATTTTTATGCTTAAAAGAACCGATCCGACTTTTAAACCCTTGTAGATAATAATAAGAACAAGGTAGAATGTAAACCAACAGTTTTTAAAAACGCGCATTTCCAAAAAATAATACAAAACAGTTTAGAATTGTGACTTGCGCAAAAATTTTAAAATTTCATGTAAATAAGAAAAATGTGAAAATAGGACTTTTCTAGAATTTTGAGGGACTGTATGTCCGGAACCCTATAAAACTAAGAAAACCCGTTAACACACGTGAAAACACATTACTGGAGCTTTAATTTTTATGTATTGCTGAAGAAAAATTTGTACAGGTGTTTAAGTTACAAGTGCCTAAAAATAACAAAGTTTCAATTTTTGAGCCCTAATAGCTCTTAAACAGAGGCTGGTACAAAAAAATTTAGCTTATACTAATAATAAAAGTTCTTTCTTGTCTCAAAATTTCAAATTCCTATCTCAAAGCGTGCCGGAGCTACGAAAAAAGAAATTTCATGCCAAATTTTGTTTTCACATAATGGTGAATTTAAATAGTAATATTGCATAATTTTGATATTGATTTAGAAAGGTAAAGAAAGTTTCTGTCGAGTGGTGTTTTCAGATTGAAGAAATGTTAAGAGGAACATGAAATATGCGGATTTAAAAATAGGGCTTTTTCAAAGTTTGAGGCACCGTAGTTCTCTGATGGATGGGGCTACTTTAAAAAGTTGTTCCACAAAATTAATTTTTTTATGAGACCTACTCATATTTAAAAATTTTTTTCTCTATCTTTAACGGTTTAGAAGTTTTGTAAACAGACGGACGGACGGACGGACGGACAGAGTGAAACTAATAGGCACATTTTTTCAAATTCTTTTTGGGAATGAGCTAAAAATCAAAAGTTACATGGATTATACCTTAAGTTTTTTTTTACAGCTATTTGTTTTGATTTAGATAGTCTTGGAAATAGTAAGATGACCTCTTAGGTGGTTATATAAAAATTTACAAGATTTGTGTTTTAAAAACAAAGTTTCATTGTAAAAATATCATTAAATTACACTTACATCTGTACATTACCATTTTCAAATTACAAAATTATCTTTAGAAAATTATTGAAAACTTATTTTTATTATATGCTTTTATATTTACACGTCAGTGTCGGTTTATTTATATATTTTTTACCTTTATAAGCGTTCACTTTATGACTTCCAACGTTATTTTTTGCACTAAGGATTATAATTTGTTGAACACCATATGTGTAGAAATGGGATAAATCATCTTAATTCACTCAGAAACTGTTTCACAATTACAATTATTTCAACAAAACTAAAAATAGAATCTTAAAAAATATATTAATTAGCACAACGTTTCATACAAGAAATCTCTACGTTAAATTCTTTTGTTTCCAATTTATGGAAATTTGAATTTCCTTTTAACAATTTTTTTATTTTGTACATTTACTTGATTTTATAAAATCAATTTTATAATTATGTATTTATTTAATGGTAAAAAGCAAAAAAGAAAACAACCATTTAATTACTAATTTAACCTAACCTTACCCTAAATATAATCGAACCTAATCTAAACTTAATCTAACTTAACCAAATCTTAACCTAAACTTAAACTAAAAATAATTATACAACTTACATGTTTTATAAGTAATATTCTACAACTATACCTTTTTAATTTCAAAATGAGAATAATAAACTTCAAAGTGGAATAGTAAACTTCAATATGAGAATAGTAAACTTCAAAGTGGAATAGTAAACTTCAATATGAGAATAGTAAACTTCAAAGTGGAATAGTAAATTTAAATATGAGAATAGTAAATTTCAATATGAGAATAGTAAATTTAAATATGAGAATTTTTAATTTCTTGATGATTAAATTTTGATTTAAGGCAATTTTAATTTATAATTTTTAATTTTAGTTTATTTATTTTCCTAAAATATATAATAATTAATAAATATATAGTGATATTGAATATTGTTGTTTGTTTTGTGTTTTAATATATTTTATTTATAAAAATTTAAAAATTAAATTTATTTAACTTTTTTTTTGTATTGATATCAGGTAATTAATTTATATATTACAAAATATACTTAATTAATTTTATTATTATTAATATTCCATATCTTCTAAATTAAGAGCAGCAGTTACTTTCCCCTGAATATTTCCAATGCAATTCGCGCATTTAGTTGGTGTAACTGTCTGCAGACCTTCTTCCATGAGGCCTTCTAAAGCTCTTACTCTCTGTTCGATTATGGTTAGATCTGTATTTCTATTATTAAGTATACTTAATAACTTGCTGGACAGTTCTCTTTTCACGTGACTTTTCACCTCCGACCATATATTTTCAATTGGATTAAACATCGGACTATATGGTGCAAGCCTAAGTATTTTGTTCTTCTTAAATTCATATTCTTGTAATATTTCTTCAATTTTGCTGTGACATGGTGCATTGTCGATTACAATAGGTACACCATGTTTAATCAGTGATTTACGAAGACAGGTCTTCATCCATGCTTTTGCATTATCTTTTTTGAATGGACCTCTTCTTATTTCATAGTGCATAAATCCAATTGTGATTATGCATCCTATAACGTGAACATTAGCACCTTTAGACCCGGCTGAAACAGTAGTGCATCTTGTTCCCTTCGTTGATCTTCCCTGTGCTCTTGAAATGTGGATGTTGAAATTTGTTTCATTCATGAACAAGATTGGCTTATTTTGCGACTGATATTCTAAAAGTTTTTCAACAAACTCCTTTCTCTTTTCTTTGTTTTCAGCACAGTTTGCTCTTTCAGGTTCATGTCTTACATTTTTCATCGAGTAGCAGAGAGAATCAATTGGAAATTGTTGTTTTTGAAATGGAAATCGTAAATTTATTTTGAAAGCCAGCAGTAAGTTCCGCTAGTGTAATACGGCAGTTATTTTCTATCATTTCAACAAAATAATCTGAATGGATTTGTGTAATTTTTTGAAATCGCTTTCCTCCTCGTTTGTCTTGAGTTTCTCCCTCTGATACCCAACGATATGCCGTTGACTGTGGAATATTAATCTCACGTGCAAGTTGCATCCAGTCTCCATTAGCATTCCAAACGGCAAGTAATTTTAACTTTTTTTGTTCTGTTTCTGATTTTTTATTCATGTTTCAATTTTAAATTTTATTATAAAACACGTTTATTCAATTAGAATTCTTCTTAATTCTTATTAATATTTTTAAAAATTTCTTGAAAACCATTACAAGGCTTACTATATATATATTCTTTTTTTGAATTTACCTATTCTCATATTGAAGTTTACTATTCTCATATTGAAATTTACTATTCTCATAATGAAGTTTACTATTCCATTTTGAAATTTACTATTCCACTTTGAAGTTTACTATTCTCATATTGAAGTTAACAATTCTCATTTTGAAATTAAAAAGGTATAGATGTAACTGCGAATTACGATTATTTATATGTGTTATATTTTAAAAGTGAATGGCACAGTTTAATTGTTATGTAGCCACCAATAACGGTTTACAATTACAATTATGTTTACAAATATTTTTTGTATCATTTTGTTTGTCATTTTTTGTATTTTGTTTGTGACTTTTGTTATGTACAAATTGGTACAAATGTGAAAATAACATTGAGGATAACAATAATAATAAAAATAAGAAAAAAAAAAATAAAATTTCTCATAGCCATAATAAAAATTAAAAAAGTAATAAGAATTTTAATGATAGATAATTAACAATAAAATTAATAATAAAACTAATACATATACATAATTTTACCGAATATCAACCTTGTGCAATTTCAGCATTGCCTGATAATCACAATACTCAGCTTCAACCTATTAAACCTTCTACTTCATCCACTAATAATTATCCTAATTTTACTTCAGGCGGCATATTCAATGCTGCAGTTCATCTTCTCACAGCTTCCACTTCAAGGCCGTCACCTAACTTTGTGAATGCATTGATTCCTCCCAATGTGAGGTTAACGGTTAATAGTGTTGTAAGGGCAGACCATGTTTACGCACTATCTCGACTTAGGGATACGAAGTTATATAAAATGTGAGACTTTTCTTACCTTACTTACATAAGCAAGAAGATAATGTTTGCTTAGATGGTAAGACTAAAACCAATCTTTCAGTTCTAATTCAACAGAAAGGTCTGCTCGGAACGTATAAGGACCTATTAAAGCTTTTTGTCAAATATCATGACAAACTTGGAATCTCAGAACAAACAGTAATAGCTGATTTGAGTTCTTATGGATCCCACAATGAAAATAAAAGAATCAACTACATAAAGGAAGGTAATAATAGGTTTTTTCAACCCTGATAAATGTTTGATTTATTTAACTGATAAAGCCAATAACAAATCAATTAGTTTAAATTTTATATCTTTCTATTATCAAAATGTTAGAGGTCTTCGTTCCAAAACGTCGAGTATTTTTCTCAACTCTAAAATTCTAGATTTTGATTTTTATGTTCTTACTGAGATTTGGCTTTCCAATTCTTCTAATTCACTTGAACTATTTAATGAGTCATATATAGTTTTTCGTAAGGATAGATATAATATGGATCAAACTTCCCATATTAATTCATTAATTCCTAAAGGTGGAGGTGTTCTTATTGCCTCTAAAATTACTTTTGATTGTGTTGAAATACTTCTCCCAGAATTCTCTCAACTTGAAATCGTAGCTGTTAAAGTTAGAATTAAAAAAATTTTCAATTTTGTTTTGTGTTCTCCTCCTAACTCAACTATTGGTTCATATCAAAACTTCTGTATAGCTCCAATTAATAATTTGTGGTGATTTTAACCTTCCGTAGTTGAATTGGGTTTCTGATAATGAAGAAAATTTTATGGTGACTGTTACTGTCAGTACAGATGTTGCCCAAACTTTGTTGGTTTGTTGCTTCAACCAATTTCTAATATTGTTAATCATCAAAATAGACAATTAGACCTTATTTTCACAAGCGATTGGATCAACTCTAAAATAAATAGTTGTCATATTCCTCTTGTTAAGATTGACATTTATCATCCCCCAATTAGCTTTTCTTCTATAGATTATTCTATAGATTATTCATCTTTGGAAAATATTTCGGATATCAATCATGCTGTAAGTAATTTTTATTCTACAATTAACGAAGGTTTTAATTTGTTCGTTCCTCTTGTCCGAGTAAAAAACCAAGAGTCTTCTCCTCCTTGGTTTGATTTTAATCTGAGAAAATTACGCAATAAAAAAAATAAAGCGTGGAATAAATACCTAAAACTTCAAAGTGATACTTCTTATTCGGAATTAGTTGACTTATTCAATTCTTTCAAGCTACTTGGTAACACTAGTTATCATAACTACCTTATCACTACTACCTGTAATTTCTGCAACAATCCTAAAATGTTTTGGAATTTTGTTAACTCTAAAAGGAAATGAGATGAGTGTCCAAATTATTTGTCTTTAATCGCAAAACCTCGAATAATCCACAATTAGTAGTTGATTGTTTTAAAACTTTCTTTTCAAGCTCTTATGCCCCTAATGTTTTTCTAGCAGATGAGGGTAAATTTAACTATTTGAATGTGCATTCTACTATTCCTCTTTCTGATCCTCTTTTGAATCTCTCGGTAGACGAAGTTCGAAAATACTTAGCATCATTAAACAACGATACAAATCCTGGTCTTGATAACGTTTCAGCCAAATGTGCTCAAATTCTCTTGCCTTACCATTGACTATTTTAGTCAATTGGTGACTAAAATTGGGTGTTTTTCCTAATATGTGGAAATTATCCTTCATTAAACCCGTCCACAAAAAAAGTTCTAAAAGCGATATTAGCAATTATAGCCCTATTGCTAAGCTTTCAAATATTCCTAAATTGTTTGAACTCTTGCTGTATGACCATATCTATGAATTCTCTTGCTGTATGACCATATCTATGTGTTAACTTAGTTTCTCCCAACCAACACGGTTTGCTAAAATGTAGATCCACAGTTACAAACTTAGTAGAGTCGACTTCATGTTTTTTGAACACTATGGAGATGGGTACTCAAACAGATGTCATTTATACCGGTTTAAGTAAGGCATTTGCTATTCTGCCACATAGTGTTATTCTATTAAAACTTAATAATTTAGGATTTCTCCGTTTTCTCTTAATATGGTTTGAATCTTACCTAATTAATAGAAGCTACAAAGTTAAATTTAGAGATGCGATTTCCGATTCCTTCTTTTCTAACTCTGGTGTTCCTCACGGAAGCCATCTTGTCCCTCTTCTCTTTATTTTGTCGATCGATGATGTAACGACAATTATTAAACATTGTAAAATTATTATATACGCTGATGATATGAAAATTTTCAGAACCATTTATTCTATCAGCGATTTTCTTCAAGATGATTTAAACGCCTTCTGGAACTGGTGTACTTTTAATAATAAAAGTTTAAATGTTGGTAAATGTGCTCAGTTTCATTCACTCGCAATCTACACCCGATGTTAATAAATTACCACTTTAATGGTGCATTGATTGATAAACATTCATTGTTCAGTGACATGAGCGTTCTCTTTGATAATAAACTTCGGTTTAGCAACCATTATAACAAAATTATTAATAAAGCAAATATGTTAGGTTTTATTAAAAGATGGTCTAAAGAATTCAATGATCCATACATTCTTAAATCTCTATTTACTTCTTTAGTACGTCCTAATCTAGAGTATACTAGCCCGGTTTGGTCCCCGGGCATATTAATAGAATTGAAGCTGTCACAAAAAAAATTTTTTAAGTTTCACTCTTCGAAATTTGAATTGGTCTGATCCACTTAATTTGCCTCCATATCTTGATAGCCTTAAGTTAATAAACTTACTTACAGTTCTAGAAGGGTAGTTGCTGATATTGTGTTTTTTTAAATTATAAATGAAGGTATTGATTCCACATTTATAAAAAGTATGGTTATTTATCATACTAATACTAGTAATCGCTTTCGTATTGAAAACGTTTCCTATGTGCCTTTTCATCGAACGAATTATGGGAAAAATGAGCCCATTAGTAGAATGCTTATGCTAGTTAATCGGTACAAGAATTTTGTCGATTTAAATATGAGTAAAACGCAACTTAAACAATCTTTATTTAAAATTATTCAATAACATTCTTTACTACACCTATTGTTACTCTACCAATTCTTAATTTTAATTTGTACATAATTTATATTCGTAGAGCAATAGTTTTTTATTACTATATATTCAACTTTTAACTTTTCCATGATCAATTATGTCGAATTTTTGTGGAATAATGTAGCTAATTTTTGAATTTTATTAAATTATTAAATTACGTTAATTTTGATTTATATTTAAAATATTAAACTTTGTTAATTTATACATTATTATAATATTTATATTATAATATTTAAACTTTTGTTTTATATATTTATAGCCGTACGATAAGTATCGGGTATAATAAAATTACTCCTCCGTTTCTAACACCACGATATAATGGAGCTAGATATATATATATCCAGCTCCATTATATATATTATATCTAGCTCCATTATATATATATATAGCGTCCGTTATATATATATATAGCACGCTAACTCAAAAACTAAGAAAACTAGAATCTTGAAATTTACACAAAATATTCTGGGAGCTATTTGTAGGTTCCCTATTTTATTTTGGTTGAGTTCCGACCAAAACTGGCTCCCGAATAACTAACTTTTAGATCTCAACAATTTTTTTGAAATAGAGCCATGAAATTTTAACTGCTGATAGATATCATAAAAATATTAATTTTATGTTAATATTAATTTTTCTGTAGCCCCACGCGTTAAGGAGCTACAGCCCCCAAAGTTCGAAAAATCTCTATATTTAAATTAATATAACTGTTATGATCTTTACAAACATGTATATAATAAATACATATATACTTGTGCTATATATAACAAATACATACTTGTGCTAAATATATACGGTGCCATAATTTACCGTTATGCGAAACTGAATTATTGCAAAATCCTTTAACCCTTCTACCTTTTAAACGGTTTAAGTTGGAAACTTAAAATTTTGACAGAAGTTAGATCTTTGAAAATAATGAGTCATGAGTATGAGTCATTTCAGAAATTGTTTTTGTGTCACCCCCCGTTTAGGAGCTGTAGCGGTCAAAAACTGACAATTTCCTATTTTTAAACACCTGTAACTGGAACACCTGTTAAAATTATTTTGAAGTAATACATAAAAATTAAAGCTTCAACATTATACTCTTATTTCTGTTAACAACTTTTTTTAATAATATAGGGTTACTTTATAATTGACGAAAGTGTTACTTGATTTTAACGAATTTTTTGCATTTTGTTTTACTCGATAATTTGAAATTGTTGAGGATATGATGCGTAGTACACATATACATACATATAGCGCCGTTTTTACATATACATATATGTATTTTATTGTACTTATAAGAAATTATTCTATGAATGGAAATATTTTTAAAGAAATATTGCAATGTATGGCTATATACTTATAACAATATAAATATACTATGTGCGCATTAATATAATATAATATTTAAAATTATATTTACTATTTTCTACTAAGTAAATTTAATATACATTTACCGCTTAGTATTAAATGGTACTATAGAATATTTGAAAAAGTTTTGGATTAATAATCGTCATGTGGAAGGTTAGAATCTGTTTTTGAAGAATGTATGAACATATAGTTTGAATATATGTACCAACCATAGTTCTAGAAATTATAATATTCAGCCAAATTATTTTAAAATACTAAAATATTAAAAAAATAATATTGTGAGCAGAGTGACAGGCTGTGAACATACTAATGGTTCGGACGGGTATCTAAGAGTTGACAAAGGCAACTGTATTCTTTCTCGTTTTTACATTGCAAGTGGTCTGTGTTAAACTAAATAAATGAATAAATAAATAAGTATCGCGTATAATAAAATTACTCCTCCGTTTGTAACACCTCGAAATTATAGATATACCTTCAAAGGTATGGATCGGATCAGAATCAAATTCTGAGTCGATTAAGCTTTGTCCGGCCGTCCATCCATTAACTCAAAAACTAAGAAAGCTAGAGTATTGAAATCATCACAAAATATTCTTGAATAAATTTGTAGGTTCTCTATTTTTTTTGGTTGAGATCCGATCAAAACTTCGGGTAGCTCTCGAACAACTAACTCAACTAATCTCCAGATTTTTCATACAAAATTTTAATTTTTGATACAAAATTTTAATTTTGCATACAAAATTTCAGAATAACGAGAATTTATATGAGTTTTTTTGCTTTGTTTTGTATTTTTTTTTTTAAGTTTATTGACACAAATTTTTTTAATTTTGGTTTGTTTTTCCTTTTACGCTTTTGTATCTATCAATAATAAAAATTGTTGAAGATGATTTGATGAGTAATAGAAAAAATTAAGTAAATAAACAATATAACGGTTGCGTAAAAAACTTATTTATATTATGATATTAGTGTATATGCATATTATTATACGTATTATATTACGTATAGATATATATAATTATATTATTATGTCATGGTATAAGTAATTTGTATAGCATATAAACTGTAATAGATATGAATATAGCTGCGTATATGGTTGTACGTATTTTGTTTATTTATAAAAAAAAATAATGAATGAAATATTTACAAAAAAAAAATCGATGTGCACGATGATTATGTACATAATAATATATATATATGTATGTAATAATAATATATAGCATAATGCATTATACATATTAATATTATAATATAAACATTTGCTACATTATAGCAAGTATAAAATATAAATTTAGTATTAATTTGTAGAAAAGTTGGTAGTTTTATTTAGGTGATAATATGTACATACATATGTATGTTCGAATTTACATTGGGAGAGATCAAACTTTTGTATGTATAACCGTGACATACATACCTATGCAAATTTTTTTTATTTTTGGTAAATGTTACGTAATATGTTTAATAAACTTATTTATAAAAATAAAAACAAAAATAAATTTTATAACTTTTATATACATACCTATTTTATCAAATTATTTTAAAATAATGAAAAATTAAAAAGATAATATTATAAACAGATTTATAGACTAATAACGGATTCGTACGGGTATTTTAGAGTTGACAAAGGCGACTGTATTCTTCCTCGTTTTATACAGAAACTGTTTCATTTAACCAACATACTTATTTTAATTTAATATTTTATTTAATATACTATTCATTCTGTAATGTTATTAATAAATGTATTGATGTATTGATGTATTTTACATCAAGTACATTTACATTTATATACATAAAAGACCGAGTTGAACTTTGTTCAACCCTATTATCATAATTTTAAATTGAAATTCTATAAAACTTAAAATAGAAATTCACTAAATTATATTTAAGGAACTTAAAAAAATATTATGTTATATTAATGTTCAGATACTTTTATATATATTTTCCACTTTTATTTTTTTTTTATTTATTCTATTTTAACATACAATTAAACTTTTATAAAAAAAATTTTTTTTGGTTAGATACTAATTAATGTTAAATCAACAAAAACTACAAATAAATTATGAAGTGATTTACTTACCTTCTTCCTATGTTGACTCATCATTATAAAAAAGAAAACTAAAATACAAAATCAGTAAAAATTTTTTTAATTACAAATTGAACAAAAGCCAGAAGAAAACCATGAAAATAATAATATGTAAAAAAAAAAAAACAAATAACTAAAAATGAACATAAAACTTACTCTAATTTTTTAATTATAAAATAAGAATAGTTATGTTCAGAATATGGTGCTAAGGGTATTTAGCAAACAATAACAAAAAAAAAAATTGCTTGAAGATAAAAATAATTGAAAATTTTTAATGTATTAAATTAAATATCGTTAGCATGATAACAGTTTCTCTTTTAGATGAAAGTCTTTATATTGTTTATAAAATTTTATTGTATGTATCTATAATTTAATATGTTATACATACCTATGTTTAATTTTTTAGTTGAATAGAATATTTTAAGTTATTTTGTTTCTATTCATCTATTTCTAAGCATTTTATTTTTTTCAATTCTGTGAACAATTCAAAATTTTTCTTTTTCAAAGTTTTTTATTATTTAAAATTCTTATTTAGTCAAAAAGTTTTTTGACACATTTTAGCGTGTTATCTATAGTTACAGCGAAAAATTTCTTTTTTTTTTGCCTCTATAATTATGAAATTTTTTGTTTCATTTAATTTTCAAAATTTTAGCACTGATTATCAGTCGATAATGGGTTGTTAGCTCTACACTTATATTTTGTAGTAAATATTAATAAATAAGATTTGAGTAAATATATAAAATAATTTAAACGGATCTTATTTTATTTTTTTGTTTGCTTTAATTGAATAATCTAGACATTGATCTTAAAAACTTCTTAACTTTTGTAGCTAATTAATTTAATAACTAATTTTTTCATCACTTTTTGACGTCCTAAGGAAAAATTGTTATTCGTGGTATTACAAAACTTTAAGTTAAGAGTTTTTCATTTTATGATGTTTTATAAGTAATGTGCTTCTGGTTATTTAAATCTAAGATGATAAATTGGAATACTTTTATAGAAATTTGTATAGTTGATTTTATCTTTTCTAAAATCATCTGTTTTATTAAAAGGGAACAAAGAAAATGATTTCTGTTTCAGATTATTGCACTAAAAAGTTTTTGAGTTTCTTTAGTAAAATGGTTGATAACCGAATCAGTTATTAGCTGATTACTTGAAACAAAAAAAAAACCAATTTAAAATATTGTAATTATTGAAATTACAAACCTTTTTAAAACTTTTTTCAATATATTTTATACATATTATAGTTTATGCAATTTTATAATAAATGCCAGAATTTGTATCTTCAATATAGTAAAAAAAAAATAACAAGAATGTCTGATTTTTGGGCTTAATTAGTATAAAAGAATTAAAAGTTGCAAAATAAAATATCTTCAAACAATGTTAAAAATGACTGGTCTATCCCTCTTAGTATCAAAGCAACATTAAATCAATTGGTCAACATTTTTTTCAGCAACAACAATAAAGGAAATAAGTTTTGTGTTCATTTTACTTTCACAGAAAAAAGATACAGTAAAAAAAAAAAACTTTATCTATAGATATTATGTAATGTCCAATAATTTGGCTAAAATTTGATTTTGAAAATAAAAAAAAAGGTTCATTTGAATACCAAATGGAAGGAGCATTTTGAATATGTTTGTACATAGCTCTGTAAAATGTATTCATAGATTTAAATACATAATTTGACTTTAAAACATAAAAAAAAACAAAAACTAGATTTGAGTGATATGGGAGCTGTTCTCTTCTCTTTTATTTTTCGTAATTAAAATAAATTTATTGTAAAATTTTAATAAAAGAAAAAAAATCTTTCTCAATTTTTATTATTGTTAATTTTTAAATGTATGTATGGTACACTGTACATCACTATAATTTTATATATGGTCAAACAAGTAGAAAATACATTTAATAAAAAGTTTCTTTTAGGTTATATAATTTTGAATAATGCTTTGCTGAATTAAATGTCATTTAATTGAATTTAATCGTCATTAAAATATAACATTATAGAAAAAATGTAAAAGGTCAGGATAAATTAAAAAATTTACTTATTTTTGTTCGTTATGTTTATATTCCATATAGTAGCAGGGCGAATTAATAAAATTTATTTTTTGTATATTTGCAATTTACTTTACAAAATTACGGTTTTATATAGTCTGTTTTATTTAAAATAAATCAATAGTGTTGTTTTTATATAAATTTTCTAAATAAAATATTTAAAAATCACAACTCTTCTTAATTTTCTTATTATAACGCATCTATTTATTTGCAAACTTTTAAAAATATAAGAACAAATAGAAGGATCTATAATTTGAATATTTTTACAAAATTATATTAGTTGCCCAAATTACATAAATATAAGAATAATATTTTCTATAAATTTCAAATATTTTACAATTCTTATACTGCCCATCATCTTAATCATATTCAATAAAAATTTCGCATATTATCCCTTAAGGACGAAAAGGACATTTAAAAGTATCCTTACTGTTGTTGATATTATTTTTAAACGAAAAACTCTTGTATTTAATGTCGGAACAAAAATTGAAGTACCAGTATTTTAGTACATAGTATATTTTAGGAGAACCAGTAAAAATTCAAATTATATATGAAGAAATGTGTTTACTCATTTAACGGAGTACCAATTTTTGTGAAAAGCATTTCTAAAAACAAGATAGTTGAGCTTCCTACTACTGCACTTGTTAACCGAGTAGTTAAAAGGTAATCATACACTAGCTGTAAGTTGGTATCATTTGTACGTTTAGCATGTTAAATATAGAAAATATTTCTTCAAAACTTCAAATATTATATCTCTATTTTAAATTAAGTAGATTAAAGGCATCGGATAAGATAAAAGATTTAAATTACGAATGTAGGTTTATTTACGAATGTAGGATTTACGAATTTATCTAATGTTAACATCTGAACTTTAAAGATTCATCTGAACTGTAGGGTTACTTTTCCTCAAAGAGTTGCTATATTCAACCGGAATTATGACGAAAAATTTTGATAACATTAGATTTAATTTAGATTTTATAATAGTAATTAAGCCAATCAAAATTTTTAAAATAAATTAAATTCGAAGCCTACTATAGAAATTAATCTAAAAAACAAGGAGTTTTCATAAAAGCACATTTCCAAAATTAAACAAAATAATACAAAAGGTTTAACTAAACTTCGAAGAGTTCTTTAACCACTTAGACGGTATTAGAAATCCAGAACAAGACAAAATATGTTTATTTATGTCCAAGCGTATTTATACAAACATTTTTAAGTTAGATATTATCTACGAGTATATGATATACATACATAAATATTGTCTTGCTAATTAATTGACTTTGTAATAATCACTTAATAGTACTATTAGAAGAAAATATACCTACAACTATTCACATTTTTCCGTTTCGTTAGACAGAATAAGATTATTTGGAAAGGAACAACATAACAAAAAATAAAACTTTAAGTGCGGCCTCAAAAATCATTAGGTAGAAATATGTGTTTCTCTTATTCTTCCCCACTTACATTACAAAAATCCATATATTTTTCCATTGCACTTTTATAAAAGCATTGTAAATATTAAGTATGTAAATAAAAACAAGTAATAAAAGGGTTTTAGTAATCAAGTAAACAAGTATCTAAGGGTTTTCAAAACAGCACATTTCTAAAATTAAAAAATATTCCATAGTAAGCCTAGAGTAAAGACTAAAGAGGATATATATTAAAAAAGAAATTGTTTGATTTTTGGTACATTTCCAAAAAAAATTTTGAAAAAATGTGCATCTTAGTTTGAACAGAGTCCATCCGTCCGTTTGTTTACAAAACTTCTACACCGATAAATAGATAGAGAAAAAAAATTTTAACCATGGGTACGTCTCATAAAAAAATTACTTTTGTAGAGCAACTTTTTCATGTAGCCCCGTCCATTACGGAGCTGCAGCCCATCCAACTTTGAAAAAGCCTTATTTTTTAATGCGTATATCTCATGTTCTACTTAACAATCTGAAACCGCCATTCATCAGAAATATTTTTTTTTTTGTTTCAATATCAAAATTATAGATTTTTTTTTTAATTTAGTATTTAAATTTACCGTAATGTAAAAACCAAATTTTGAATGATTTATCTACCTTCATAAGTCCGGCACGCTTTTAGATAGGGACTTAAAGTTTTGAAGAAAGAACTTTTAGAATTAATGTAAGTCTACTCAGAAAATTTTTTTGGACCACTGTTTATGTATTATTACGGCTCAAAAATTGAAATTTTGCTATTTTTAAACACCTGTAACTTAGGCACTTGCTGATCTTAATGTAATATTTAATGCAGGTACGAAGTTTTTTAACGAGGTTAATCGATGAAGATTTGGCAGTATATCAGATGTGTCTAAATGTATACTTAATTGTAGTTTCAATAATAATCTTCAATTTTAGTATCTTTGTTTTCTGCACAATCTGATTGATAAAAATTAAAGCTCCAGTAATACATTCTTAAGTTTGTTAACGATTTCGTTTAATTGTATAGGGTTCCAAAGTTACAGCCCCTCAAAATTGCAAGCCCTATGAAAGCCGTATTTTCAGATGTATGTACCTCAAACGCTGCCTATTAGTTTTACAATCTAAAAACTATCTAAAAAATTGTATTATCTCTATAAAATAATATCAAAATTGCACAAATTTTTTTAAATTTAACATTTAAATTTACCGTTATGTGAAAACCAAATTTTGCATGATATTTTTTTTTACATCATTTTTAACATCATTTGGAAGGTAGTTCATAGAGACGCGAGGCTATTATGCCGAGGAATAGTAATTATTATTGATCTGGTGGATCTATCAAAGCGAATTTTGTTATATAAGCACTGAGGAGTTGCAAAAGTAATCAGATTGTGCAGGAAACAAAGATACTTAAATTGAAGATTATTATTGAAAGTACAATTAAGTATACATTTAGACACATTTGATATACTGCCAAATCTTCGGCGATTAACCTCGTTAAAAAAACTCGTACCTGCATTAAATATTACATTAAGATCAGCACTTTCTGCGGCACTCATAGAAGAGTAAACTACATCACAGTAGACGAAATGTTGTAAAACAAGTGCTTTTATTAACCTACACTTGATGTACAAAGATACCAAGTATACCAATTTCCAAAGTCTGCGAAGTAAAGGATACACTCTATTGGCGATATGTTTAATGTGCTTAACCCACGTAAGCTTAGTATTAAAAACAACACCCAGGTTTTTAGCATGATCAATATATGGAATAGCATTGTCATTTATTTAAATTTAGGTAGGTTCGTAGTTGGAATTGTTTTTCAATAAAAAACAAGGGCTTGGGATTAATTTAAGATTGTTTGTCACTGCCCAATAGGATATGGCATCACGCTCATCATTCGTTTTGGCAACACATGATGAAAGCTTTGAAAAGTGGCAGTTCTTAAATAGCATCAGCATAAAGTTTGCAGTGAAGATCATTTATATTGAATTTGAAAATAAAAGTGGTTGAACCTTGGGAAACACTGCACAGTTTTTCCAAGTTATTTGAGGAGATGTTCCCAATGATAGCAGATTGTGATCTGTGGTTGAGGTAGTTTTTGACAAATTTGACTGAAATTTAAAGTGATGTTCAAGTTTTTCACAGAGTAATTTATGGTTGACTGAGTCAAATGCTTTGAAGAAATCCAAGAGTAAAAGTAAAGTGTTAAAGTGCATGATTTTTGTCAATTTTCTCAGAAATAAAATCCGTAATCCCAAAAAGTGCAGTTTTAGTACTGTGTTTCTTTTAAAACCTGAATGGAACACTTTTAAACATGATTGGTAATCCAGAAGTAGTGAGTATAGTGTTAAATATATGAAGTAGATAGAGGAAAATAACTGGCAAAAGAAGTTTTAAGAATTTGAGTGGAATAAGATCAAAACCAATGGTATTCGAGTTAATGTACAGAACAGATCTGCTAACATCATTAAAATTAATATTATTGAATGAGAAATGATCGCCAGTTGAAGTTATTGATTTCTCCATGCTAGATCTTAGTCATAAATAATTGTTATCACAGCTAGCTTGGGAAATCAAAGGTCCACTGACTAAAAAATTTCTATTTAAATCATTACCATCAAATATTCCAACTTCTTCACGGTTTTAAGGTATACTTAAGTCTAGTTTAGGTGCATTATCCCAAAAGATCGAAGAAGACAAATTTGGATCCAATTTACCGGCCACTTAGCGCTTTTTAGCTTGCAGAATTAGTAAGATTACCCTGTTCCGAAGTGTTTTGAATTTATCTCTATTTTCAAACGATTTATTAGATTTCCACTCTTCAAAAGCTAAGTCCCTTTGAAAGAAAAAATTACTGATAATTTGACTGTAATAAGAAATAAAGTTATCTCGGGACTTAAACGTTCTCATAGGAATGTGAGATTAAGCTGTTCAAGAACTGCACTTTGTCACTTATATCATGTTAAAGATAAATATTGAACCATTGCAACTTCCTAGCACGATTAGGAAAGATGTTTACATCACAATTTTTGTAATCCCGGTAAATTACATTATCTTTAGAAATTGAAATAGGTGTTTTCTGAGCAAGATATATCAGATCATGATCAGATATTCCGAAGATCGATGTATACCATGCCCAATAGATGCAACATCATCAACTCGATTGGTAAAGGTAAGGAAATAATCCAATACAGATAAACGATTAGTACTAAAACGTGTGGGAATGTAGTCATTGACAACAGTGAGGGAAAGATTATCAAACATATTAAGAAATGTGCTTTTATACCCTCACTGGTTTCAAACAAATCAATATTAAAATCATCAGCAATGACAATGTTTTCGTATTTAAAGCAGAGAATTGTTAAGTGTTTGTTTAAGTGGTATAAGACTTGCCATATAAGGATGCGGAAAATATACACCACCAAGTAAAACAAAGCCTTTGTTAGTTTTTAGCTTAGCAAACAAATACTCAATTTCATCATTTGGAGTTGATTTGCTGAGTTTGCCATACCACATCGCACATATATTGCAACATCACCACAACACACCCAGCCACCGCTTGAGTCAACTTTATTCCTATCATTCCGATACAACTTCAAACCAGGTATTTTGACTCAGTGAGAGGGTAAATAAGAATTCAACCACTACTCAGAAATTATTCTGACATGCACATTTGTTGTTGTGCTTCTTATGTTAATATGAATAAAGTTAAGTACATCAGGATTTTTTATAGTAGATTTTAGCATAAAATTTGAAATGGGGAGCATAAAAACGGAGTTTAAGGTACTCATATTACCGTTAATGAGCTTAATATTAGACAAAATGATTTGTGCCATAATACAACAAATAAAATATCAAACTCAGCCTTAAACAAAATCTCAAAACTTATTCAAGAAAATGAAAATATAAGGAAACGAGGAAGAGTGCAGTAGAGTAGACTGTCTCAACTCTGGGATACCCGTATGAACGTAATATATCCTGTTTCTATAAAACTTGATCATCTTTTAAAAACATTCAGATGTTTTAGTACCGAACTACAGAGATATATTTATGTAAATTGTGGAGTTGTATGACAGCTACCCGAATCTATTGCGCCTAGCTTCATTAAGTTCCAAGAAATGCAAAAAGCCTGAACCGGCTGCTTTAGACCAATCAAATTTTACAAAAGTTTTTGGCATGCAACTCGACACTTTTTCACTAAATTTCAGAAAGCTAGCTTCAATAGACACTGAATTATTTTCATTTAAAAAGTGAAGTTGTATGGCAGCTATCCGAAACCGTCGCACCACCACAACCAAATTTTGCAGAAGTTGTTGCCATAAAACTTGATCATCATTCGCAAAATTTCAGATACCTAGATTGGATAGACACTGGGTTATTTTCATTTAAAGAAAGAAGTTGTTTGGCAGCTACTCGAACCCGGCGGCCGAAAATGCTGGAATTAAATAGCAAAACTAACAATTTTGCAAAAGTGACGTAAATAAAATGTCAGCCTCCTAGCTCCTTTATTTTTTGAGTTATCGTGCGGACGGACACTGAGTTATTTTCATTTAAAAAAAGAAGTTGTATGGCAGCTATCCGAACCCGTCGCACCAGCACAACCAAATTTTGCAGAAGTTGTTGCCATAAAACTCAATCATCATTTGCAAAATTTCAGATACCTAGATTGAATAGACACTGGGTTATTTCCATTTAAAGAAAGAAGTTGTATGGCAGCTACTCGAACCCGGCGGCCGAAAATGCTGGAGTTAAATAGCAAAACTAAGAATTTTGTAAAAGTGACGTAAAAAAAATTTCAGCCTCCTAGCTCCTTTATTTTTTGAGTTATCGTGCCGGACGGACACTGAGTTATTTTCATTTAAAAAGAGAAGTTGTATGGCAACTATCCGAACCCGTCGCACCACCACAACCAAATTTTGCAGAAGTTGTTGCCATAAAACTTGATCATCATTTGCAAGATTTCAGACGCCTAGCTTCATTAGGTTCCAAGAGGTGCAAGAAGCCTGAACCGGCTGCACTAGACCAACCAAATTTTACAAAAGTTGTTGCCATGTAACTCGACACCTCTTTACTAAATTCCAGATTCCTAGCTTCAATAAACACCGAGTTATTCTCATTTAAACGGAGAAGTTGTATGGCAGCTACCCGAACCCGCCGCACCACCACAACTAAATTTTACAAAAGTGGTTTCCATAGAACTTGATCATCATTTGCAAAATTTCAGACGCCTAGCTTCGTTAGGTTCCAAGAGGTGCAAGAAGCCTGAACCGGCTGCTCTAGACCAACCAAATTTTACAAAAGTTGTTGGCATGTAACTCGACACCTCTTTACTAAATTTCAGATTCCTGGCTTCAATAAACACTGAGTTATTCTCATTTAAACGGAGAAATTGTATGGCAGCTACCCGAACCCGCCGCACCAGCACAACCAAATTTTACAGAAGTTGTTGCCATAAAACTTGATCATCATTTGGAAAATTTCAGAAACCTAGCTTGAATAAATACTGAGTTATTTCTATATAAAGATAGAAGTTGTATGGCAGCTACTCAAACCCGCCCAACCAAAATCTTGGATTTAAATAGCAAAACTAACAATTTTGCAAAAGTGACGTAAAAAAAATTTCAGCCCCCTAGCTCCTTTATTTTTTGAGTTATCGTGCGGACGGACGGACGGACGTACATGGTTTAATTGACTCAGAATTCGATTCTGAGCCGATCCATACCTTTGACACTATATCTAGCTCGACTCCTTTAAGGTGTCACAAACGTAATGGAAATTCTGAAAAGTAAATCATACATTTCTGTTTCCTATACAGATAGTCCAACTCAAATGAACAAGAAACTGCTATGGAAATCGAAAATCTATCGAACCAGATCAATGAAATTTTGGACGCATCTCCAGAAACTGAAATTGTTCTGGCGGGAGATGTTCAATATTCATAACAGGCAATGGAATTGTTCAACATTCATAATTCATCATTCACAGGCTTCATTTCTCTAGTAACACTTACCCGAGTCAAAACTCAATTGGGAAATAAGTTCAACTATTCTCCTCACTGTTTCACCTTTCTCAACTTGTAAAAAATCCCACTAGGATCCCGGACCATGCTGATCAAGAACTTCACCTCTTGGATCTGTTTCTCACCACACATCCTGAAAAATATGTGGTTTCAGTTGGTTGCCCCCTGGGTAATTGCGATCATTGTTTGGTTAACACAAGTTTCCAGGTAAGCCTAATCTCCAACCAGAGGTCCGCTCCCAAAAAGTTAGTTTGGCATGTCAGTCATGATGAAAACTGTAAAAGGTGGCCCAAATCTTGGTTTATTCGCATTTGCAAGGAAGCCATTTCTAGAAAAAAGGAGGCTTTTAAAGGGTTCCAAAATAACAGGTCGGAGGCTCACAGGGCCAACTATATAGTGGTTAGAAATAGATGCAGGAGAGTTTTCAACAAGCAAAAATTCTTCTTCAACCAAAAGTTGAGGCGTAAAATCATCCACATGCCAATGAATAATAAATCTTTTTGGACATTTGCTAAAAGTCTAAAGGAAGACGTTAGAGGGTCTTATTTTCCACCACTTGTTGATAACAATGGCAGAACCGTGTCAGATTCTAAAGAGAAGGCGAACTTATTTGATAAGCAGTTCGCTTCCAATTCGATACTGCCACAGTCAGCTCAGATGCCACCCTCCGTTCCAAAAGGTGGTGCTCAAAAATACCTACTCCAGTATTTCAAAACCTCTACGCAACCTTTTCTACCTTTTCTTCACTTCGGGTATCCATGCAATCCAACGGAAGGTTGCTCATGTTTTCCCAATTCCCAAAAAAGGTATCAAAAGCGATCCCTCTAACTACCGCCCTATTGCTATAACTTCGGTCCTTTCCAAAGTAATGAAAAAAATTGTTAATCAAAAGCTTCTGAAAGAAATACCTGGATCACAAAGGTTTGCTTCATGACAGACAATATGGGTTAAGAGCCCGTCGTTGATTCGGTGATCTCATGACTTGCCTTTGTGAGAAGCTAAACATCGGCCTCCATCATTCTGATGAGTCCAATGTTGTGGCTCTTGATATTTCTAAGGCTTTCGACCGAGTTTGGCACGATGCTCTATTAGCAAAATGCAAAGCATTAGGTCTAGCTAGGGTCTTTTTAAAATGGATTGGAGATTTCCTTTCGAATCGTACGATTCGTGTACTGGTCGATGGATATTTATCTGACAAGTTCAAAATAAATGCTGGTGTCCCTCAAGGCCCAATTTTATCACCCACTCTCTTCTTAATATGTATCAGTGACCTACTTTCATTAACATCCAATCATATTCATAGCTTCGCAGACGATAGCACCCTTGTAGCTTCCTATGAGTTTCATAGCCGCTTAACATTAATCACCAAATTTGTATAACAGCAAAAAATTTCACTATTAGTGAGCCAAATAATGATTTAGCAAAAATCCAAAAATCGGATGAAGTCAACAGAGTTAATTTCAACACCAAGAAAACTCAATGCTGACTGATCTCGCGAAAAACCACCACTATCCCTCACAGACTATTTCAGGGAGAAGTTTTGCAGCATTCAACAGATTTAAACATGCTGGGTATCGAGCTAAACCAAACATTGACTTGGTCAAATCACATTTTTGGTACAGCTAACGATGCAGCTAAATGTTTGGGATTTTTGAACCGCTTCTTTTCTGCATCTATCTTCTTAATACCTTTAAAACGTACATTAGGCCGAAAATGGAGTATAATGCACACATTTGAACTGCAGGCCCTCAAAGGGCGCTGGGTGATCTAGATAATGTGCAAAACAAAGCTATTCGTCTTATCAACGACCCCAGTGTAGCTTCAATGCTCACTCCACTCAGCCATCGCCGTACAGTTGGGTCACTGACCTTGTTCTATAGATATCTCGTAGGGATTAACACCTGTTCCAAAGAAATAAAACAGTTAATGCCTCCACTCAAAGTTTTCCAACGAGAAAAAAGGAGTGCAACAGATGCTAATCCCTATCATGTAGAGTAATCAAGATGGCGAAATACGGCTTATGGAAATTCGTTTGTTATGCGTTCGTCCCATTTGTGGAACCATATACCATCACATGTGTTCCCTAAAGTTGGTAATTCATATGTTTACGATTTACTTAAGTTTAAGAAGAACATTAACATCTTTCTTCAAAATATGCATCCAAAATTTCCTACCTATCCCCCATATAATCCCAAATTTCCCAATTCCAATTTGCCCAACCATCCTTCCCACATCCCTATCCCCAAAACCAAGCTGTACATTTGTATTAAGGGTTTCATCCTAAAGTTTGGTTTTAAAAGGGGGGTGGTTCTGGTTGTTTAAAGTCCAACACTACGCTGAGTTTCTTTTGGTAACTTTCGAGTTACCAATAAAATATATATATTTATACAAAAATATATAAGATACAAAATCAAATTGACAATTTGATAACTGCTTCGATTGGATAATTTTAGATAGAAACTTGTGATTTTGAGACAAGAAAGAACTTTTAGAATTAATACAAAATTTCCTCGTAAAATTTTTTTGTACCACCCCCTGCTTAACAGATATTAGGGCTCAAAAAATGAAAATTTGCTTTTTTTAAACACCTGTAACTTAGGCACCTGTACAAATTTTTATTCGACAACACACAAAAACTAAATCTTCAGTAATAGATTTTATGGGTATTAACGGTTTTTCTTAGTTATATAAGGTTTCGCACTTACAACCCCGCAAAATAGCAAAAAAAGTTCTATTTTCACATTTTTCCTTATATGAAATTTTCATGTCACAATTCTAAACAGTTTGTATTATCTCTTAGAAATGAGCGCTTGGTTTACATTCTGTTTTTTTTTTTTTTGGTAAGAAAAATCAAATCACACTTTTGTCAATTATAAGGTAATCTTATATTATTAAGAAAAATTATTAACACAAACAAAAATATAATGTTGGAGCTTTAATTATTGTATATTACTTCAACAAAATTTGGACATGTGTCTAAGTTACTGGTGTTTAAAATAGAGAATTTTCACTTCTCCTGACTCCTTACAGCTCCTAAACGAGGGTCAACACAAACATATTTCACGAAAAGACTCATACTTATTTCCAAAAATCTAATTCCTCTCAAAATTTCAAGCTTCTAAGTTAAACCGTTCGAAAGATAGAAGGATTCCAAATTATTGGAAAAAATAATATACTTAACGGTATATAAAACGAGGAAGAATACAGTTGCCTTTGTCAACTCTTAGATACCCGTACCAACCGTTAGTATGTTCACAGCCTGTCACTTTGCTTACAATATTATTTTTTAAATATTTTAGTATTTTAAAATAATTTTGGGTGAATTTTATAATTTCTAGAATTATGGGTTGTACATATATTCAAACTATACGTTTATATGTACATTCTTCAAAAGCAGATTTTAACCTTCCACATAACGATTATCAATCCAAAACTTTTTAAAATATTCTATAGTACCATTTAATACTAAGCGGTAAATGTATATTAAATTTACTTAGTACAAAATAATAAATATAATTTTAAATATTATATTATATTATATTTAAATATTCCATTGACAGAATAATTTCTTATAAGTACAATAAAATACATATATGTATGTAAATACGGCGCTATATAGTATACATACATCTATACTCTTATCATTCATTTACTAGTGACATATACGATATGTAAATAAACATAATATTATATAAGTATGTATATATATTAATATTATATAAATAAAAATTCTTCAAGCAACCGTTATGTTGTTTATTTATTTACATTTTTATGTACTACGCATTATATCCTCAACAATTTCAAATTATCGAGTAAAACAAAATGCAAAAAAATTAGTTAAAGCAATTTGTTAGAAAATTTGAAAAAATCAAGTAACTCTTTCGTCAATTATGAAGTAACTCTATATTATTAAAAAAAGTTGTTAACAGAAATATATATGTTATGATTTTACAGTTATGATTTTACAATATACTAGACTTAGACAATAACTTAAAATTGGTATAAAAGTCTTAGCAATTATAATAATTATATGTATTGTTATAAAGTATAAATACAAAAATTAAATATATATACAATATTATTATTATATCCTAATTTAGTTTTAATTAATTTTACTTATAATTCTAACAATCTTTTGAGTAAAACTGAATCATTTTTTAATAAACATTTCAATTTAAATGTGAAGCTGCGTATGTTACTGCATTTCTTTAATTTCTCAGGAAGACAGTTATAAATTCTTATTGAAGAGCAAAAATTACTGTTTTTAGCCAATTCGGTTCGAGTTTTTTCATGACATAACTTTCCCATATTTCTTGTGTTATAGTTGTGAATATTCCTTCTCTTTTGTAACAACGTTTTGCTTTTAGTGACACCATTTTCTATTTTATGAATTATTTTAGCTTTTTCTAAAATTATTAATTCATCTAATTTAAGGAAACCAGTACTTTTGTATAGATTATCAGATGGAGTACGCCAATTCAGCCTGTATAGTATCTTGATTGCTTTATTTATTACTATGTTTACTTTATTCTTCAATGAATTTGTACAACATGACCATGTCCCCACATTGTATCGTATATGAGATATAATGTGAGCATGAAATAATAATTTAGCTGATTTATCATCTAATATAATACCGCTTCTTCTAATAGCACCTAGTAATGGCATTATCTTTTTTAATATGCCATTAACATGATCACTCCAGGATAATTTGTCATCTATTATAATACCAAGATATTTATAACTTTCTTCTCTTATTATTTCTCTGCTATCAATACAAATTTTGGGATTGATATCAGGTTTGTTGCATCGTTTAAAAATCATGTATTTTGTTTTTTCAACATTCACAGTTAATTTATTTCCATTCACCCATTTCATATATTTCTTCAAATCCTCATTAGCCAATTCTTCTAACAACTCAGCATTTTTTGCTGAATAGATAAGCAATGTATCATCAGCAAATATTTTATAATCAGCTTTTATATTAGCAAATTGCATATTATGTACATACAATAGATATAAAGTAGGACCAAGAACCGATCCTTGTGGTACTCCTATAGTGATGGCACGTTCATTACTACAAACACCATTAACTTTGGTTTTGATAAATCTGTTTTGCAAATACGCTCTCAGTAATACATGAGGCAGCCCTCTTATTCCAATTTCATGTACTCTGTTTAACAATATCTGATGGTCCACTGTATCGAATGCTTTACTTAAGTCAACAAAGACCGAGCATACATAGTTTCCTTTATCGAGATTATCAATAATAGATCTTATAGAATCGTTGATAGCTACATCTGTGCCATGCGATTTTTGGAATCCAAATTGATTGATATCAAATCCCCCTGAACATTTAATAAATTCACATATTCTTTTATTGATTATTTTTTCAAATATTTTACTCAAGCAGCTAGTAAGTGTTATAGGCCGATAGTTAGATGTATCCAAAGGAGAACCACTTTTGTATATTGGAATCACAGTACTACATTTTAATGAACTAGGATAATCACCTGTTCGAAAGCTATCATTAACAAAGTTACTAATTAACGGCGATATTATATTAGCAACAGCTTTTAAATCTTTTGCTGCTATATTATCCGACCCAGGTGAATTATCTTTTAGATTCATAATAACATTATACACTTCTTGATCATTAGTAGGTACCAGGAACATAGAACGTTCATTTATCGTGTTTTTTATTATATTTCCTTCTTCAGTTTGAATTTTATCCGCTAATTTTTTACCGGCATTACTAAAATACTCATTAAAGCCGTTAGCTATGTCTTTGTTATTAATTAACAGTTCACTATTATATCGTATTTCCTTAATTATTTTGTTACAATCTGATTTTTGGTTTATAATCTGAGAATTCAAGACATTCCATATCTTTCTAGTATTAGATCCAGCTGCTTGCAATTTTCTATTAAAATATGTTTGCTTTGCTTTTTTTATCTCTGCATTAACCTTATTTTTTACCCCATTGTAATTTACCTTATACTCCACATTATTAGGATACTTCTTACATTTCTTATACAAGTTATTTCTAGTTTCAATTAGCTTTAAGATTTCTTTTGACATCCAATGATTATTTTTTCTGATTCTAATGTTCGTAGCACTTGTACAAATGTCTCTGAAATAATTTATAGCTTCAATCAATTCATCAACATTTGTGCAATTATGACTACGTAAGTAAACTTCTAACAGGTATGCGTATTTATCATAGTTTGTATGAGTTATTTGCTTGTACACCATCGTTTCAAGTTTTCTAAGAACTGCTTTAACTTCAACACAGACTGCTTTATGATCTAAGTTTGGAATATCATACATAGTGATATCAAAACCAAATCGATTCGAGTTTAAATCAGAAAGAACATGATCTATTAATGTCGCCGAGTTTGATGTAATTCTTGTAGCATTACTAACATCATTTATATTTTTTATATTAACCGAGTTAACATCCAGCATATCCATATACATCCTGCTTACATCCGTTTCAGAGAGTAAATCAATGTTAGTATCACCAATCATAATTATGTTTTTATACTTAACAAACAGCTGATCTATATGTGCTATAAATTCCTTATTGTTCTCATTCGGGCTTTTGTAACACACGGCGATATTAATAGTAGGCTTGGTATCTTCTAAAGAAATTACAATAGTATAGAAGGAGTTAGATACTTCCAAAATTTTATGACTAATATTTTGATTTACATATATTGCAGCCCCGCCACCTCTGCTCAAGTTATTAGAGATAAAGGATGCTGTATAGCCAGGAATATTAAAGTACTTTTCTTCTTCGAAATATATCCAAGTTTCTCCAACCATGATTATATCAAGACCAGTTTTAATTTTTATAAATGTTTCAATCTCGTGCAGATTTTTTCTCAAACTTCTAGCATTAAAATGAACCATCTTCAAATTCTTTAGGTTATGCAGCATCATGGATTTCCAATCATATAATTTTGCCACGATTCTCTAATTCTCTGCAGATGCTCTCTGTATTTATTATCTACATGTCTCCTAAAATGAGCTAAATCTTGTAACACTTCCTTTTGAGATATACCTGTAGTTTCATGATAACTAAAGTATAATTTAGAAAGATCTTGATAGTTATTTGGCAATCCTTCTTGATGTATAAGCACTTTTAGACTAGTTTGCGTCATACCCTCATAACAGATATCATCATGATCATGAAAATACGATAAAAATAATCTAACATTGTTGTATATTCTGTGTTCCCTTAATCGAGAAGTAGCATAAACATTGTCACCAGATATAATTGCATTTCTTGTTAATCTGACAATAGGTGGAGCTAGCGGATTTATAAAGCTTTTTCTATTAGACATTTCAATATCACTGCTTCCCAGATTTAACGTTTCACCCTTAATCCAATTAGCATATTTAGCTGTTGGAACTTCAGATTGTCTTACATCTTCAGCATTATCTTCATGAAACTTCATATTATTATTATTAACATTATTGTTCTTATTGATATTATTAATATTTTGATTATTGCTATTATTTTCAATCTGATAATTTTCATTGTTGATATCTGTTGACACTATATCTTGTGATTTTTTATCAGAATTAAATTTATTATTATAACTGTTATTATTAACTTGAACTGCACAAACATTCTTGTTGATATTTTTCTTCTTTTTGAAAGTTAATAATTTAAGTATAACACTACTTTTTTTACTGTTAACAGGTTTTTTATTAGATTCCTCTGTTTTTGTTAAAGTTGCTTTAATTTCCAATTTATTTTCTATATTATTAATATTATTATTATCAACATTATTATTATTGTTATTATTAATATTATTATTATTATTATTATTATTATTATTAATATTATTATTATTATTATTATTATTATTATTATTATTATTATTATTATTATTATTATTATTATTATTATTATTATTATTATTATTATTATTATTATTATTATTATTATTATTATTATTATTATTATTATTATTATTATTATTATTATTATTATTATTATTATTATTATTATTATGAGAGTTGTTTTTGTCCTCTTTATTGTTTTCACTGGTCATATCCAATACAATTGAAATTTTGTTTTCTTTCACAATTATCTTTGATTGCTAATACCCAATTTTTTGCCTTAGGTTACTTAACTTTTTCTGGTAAACTGGACATGATACGCTGAACGTTTTATGATCTACATTCAAGCCAAGTTTCAAAGTTTCATTTACCTTCAAGCAATTAATGCATTTAATAATTTCATCTTTATGGCAATCTCTACTTTTGTGATTTTGATGGCATTTACTACACGTTTCTTCTTTTGTACAGTTCACAGCTTTATGATTGAAGCCCTTACATTTATAGCACCGTAGAACTCGCAAAGCATCGAAAACTTTACAACGCTCCCATCCTATTGATACTTTTTCATTTGCAATCACCTTACGGAAAGATTCTTTATCAATTTCAATGATAGCATTATATTTTACATTATTAATATTTTTTGCTTGATACATTTTCACCACCTTCATAGTACTGTGTTCTAAATTAGGATTCTGTACCTTCAGTTTGTTTATTAGATCCTCTTCAGTATATTTAATACCCATATGTACAATTTCAATTTTTGTCTTAATTTCCGCTGGTACTTTGATTTCATAATCATCCATTTTATTTTCAAGCTCATTTATTATTTTATCACGTTCTTCTTTTGTTTCAGTTTCAATAAGAACCATTCCATTTTTTCTATTTTCCACATTTTTTATTTTTAAGTTTATTGGATCAACTTTTTTATTTAATTCCATTTTGGTTATTTGGCATTTTTGTTTTTGTTTGGGTTTAATAACCAGTGGTACACCTTTTTTTATTGCAGGTAAAGTTTTGTTGTTTACGTTTGCACTTTTTAATATTTCAGCAAATGAAATATTTTGACCTATATTTTCATTTTTTTTATTTTCACTGTTTAAAATTTTTAATTCAGTACATAGTTCATTGTTCTTAGAAATAGTATTTTTTATATTAGCATTAATATTTTCACTCTCCGATTTAAATACCTCTGTTAGTTGGTACATTTTCTCAATTTCTCTTTTTTGTTCATTTTTGATTTGTTCAAGCCTCTCTAAATATCTTCCTTCAATAGCTTTCAATAACTGAATTACCTCTTGCTCATTTTTCTTTAACGCACATTCAAATTCCGTCTTGTATTCTTTTAAATACTCACTATTTTTTTTGACAGAGCATTCAATGTTTTGAACCACCATATCGACATTTTGAATATATAGAACGCAATCATCACATATAAATTTAATATTTGAATTCACATTTAGTATTCCAATTGTTGACTGATCTAATCCAGAACATTTATGTTGACAGTGGTAAATCTTGCTACACACTCCGGCACACCGTACACCTGTTTCTCCTCTTATTTTTAATTTACATTTACTACAATCCATTGCTATCACGCTTATGGTTGTAGGAACAACTGCTGCACGATCACTTTGAATAATGAAGTGATCAAATTTCAAATTGAAGCGAACAAAATAATAAACTTTATGAAAAGTAAAAAATAAAAAATTACTAATTACAATTATCCGTTAATTTTAGTACGTCTGTATTCAATGAAAGCTAACATAATGTTGAAGCTTTAATTTTTGTGTATTACTTTAAAAAAATTTTAACAGGTAACTTTTTTTGTTTCCTATTTTTAAACACCTGTAACTTGAACACAGGTGTTCAAAAATAGGAAATTTTCAGTTTTTGACCCCTTACAGCTCCTAAACGGGGGGTGATACAAAAAAAATTTCTGAAATGACTCATACTTATTTTCAAAGATCTAACTTCTGTCAAAATTTCAAGTTTCCAACTTTAACCGTTTAGAAGATAGAAGGGTTAAAGGATTTTGCAAAATTTGAGTCTCGCATAACGGTAAATTAAGACACCGTATGCCACAAATTTATATTTATTGTATATATACTTTTAAAGCTAATGAAAGTTGTAATCGTTTGGCGTTTTCAAAATGAAGATATACCTTATACAACTTGTGCTATAAAGATTTAAATATAGAGCTTTTTTGAACCTTTGGAGAGCTGTAGCTCCGTAACGGGTGGGGCTACAAAAAAAAGTTATAAAAAATAAAATTAATATTTTTGTGAGATCTATCAGCAGTTAAAATTTCATAGCTCTATTTCAAAAAGAATGTCGGGATCTAAAAGTTAGGTGTTCGAGAGCTACCCTAAGTTTTTGTCCAAACTCAACCAAAAAAAATAGGGAATCTACAAATTACTCCAAGAATATTTTGTGTAAATTGCAAGATTCTAGCTTTCTTAGTTTTTGAGTTAGCGTGCTGACGGACGGACGGACATGGCTCAAAAGTCTTAGAATTCTTTATTTTTCTATCTTTGTTGGTTGTGGAGATATACTCGTTTGCTCTGGGGCTCGTCCGGAAGCTTCCAAGATTTGAACCCATGGACCAAATCCTCACAAATTTCAGAAACATAAATCAAACATGAAGGAACACCATTCTGCCCAATTTAAAGGATATATCTTCGTTGCTTTTGGAGATAATATCATTTGCTCTGAGGCTCGTTCGGAAGCTTCCAAAATCCGAACCCAATGACCAAATCCTCACACAATTTCAGAGACTTAAATCAAACATGAAAGAACACCATTCTGCCAAATTTGTAGGTTATGTCTTTGTTGGTTTTGGAGATAATCTCGTTTGCTCCGGAATCATTCGGAAGCTTTCAGAATCCGAACCCATGGCCCGATTTTGTCCAGATTCGAACTTAGCCTTCCTTTCGTAATTAGTAACCTACTATATAAATTTCATCAAGATGGCTTTATTAGTTTTTGAGTTATCGTGCGAACGGACGGATGGACGGACATCGTTAAATCGACTCAGGAGGTGATCCTGATTCAGAATATATATACATGTCCATATCTAACTCGCTTCCTTTTGGTGGTTACAAACACCATACCAAAGTTAATTTACCCTATACTTTAGGTGTAGGGTATAAAAAAGGGAAAAATTTAATAGCTAGTACACATAACTCTCTTTTCTTCGCTTCAACTGTCCTATTCGAACTCGTTCATTAACCTATAACACAACAATTATTGTTATATTCACATTTCACAGGTTTAAATTATTGTTTCGGTTTGATTTAAGATGTGCCCAATAATTTCATTCTTGAAATTACCAAGTTAATAGATTTGTTAGATACCTACAGGAAGTTCATTATATAACTTCAAGCATTTAAACAAACAATTATTCTGCTGTTGGTTTATCCAGAATAATGATAAATAGAAATTTGAACTATTCCTCGTATTACGATTGTGTATATTTATCATTCTGTTAAGAATAAAATAATGCTTAAGTTTATTATTTATAATTGAAGGCTGTTAGAGATACATAGCTCTCGTTTGCAAATATTGTTAAGACTTATATACTTATCTGAATAAAGCATGTTTGTAGGAAACATATTCGAATAAAAGTGTATGATTATAAATATTAGAATTTGTTTTGGTTTTATAATACAGGGTTCCGGAACTCAATAGTCACGAAAAACGAAAGTGAAAAAAAGTTCTTAACAAGCTAAAAATTGTTCTGGGATTTTCGGGATAATGGCTTTCAAAGTAATTTCGTTAACTTTTTAAAGACATAGATGTAACATTGTAACATAGAAGACCCATTTAAGTGTCAGTAGCTAGCTGAAGTTATGAACTTTTACACTAATGGTTATATTTAAATAATTATCTCCAAAAGGGAAGATGAGAGAAAAATTTATAACTTAAATTGAAGCTGAGCAATTGGTGATTTTTAAAATTAAATAAAATTGATACATTAATAGCGATTTTTTATGCAAAAATTACAGGTATTTTATAAAAATTGTGAGAAATATCAATATTTTCCGTATTTAAAACCTTGTAACTCTTCAACCAAGAAAGACAACAAAAAGTTGGAATATTAGTGCGAAAGCCCATAACTTCAGCTAGATACCGACTCTTAGATGAATACTCAGTGGCAAATATGCTGTTATTTCTTTAAAAAGGTAAGGAAATTAATTTGAAGGCCGTTATCTGGAAAACCGTTCGAAATAGACCACCCCGGTACCCCTCTCCCTACCTCCGTAACAATTTTTTGCTTGTTATGAACTTCTCTATCACTTCCGTTCTTCGTGACCTTTGAGTTCCCTGTATGTGTGCTGAATTTATAGATAAAAATATATATATATGTACATACATGTATAAATACGTATATATATACATATACTATTTTAAATATATTTGTTTATGTCGTCCTGCTTGTTGGCTGAGGGAGTTTGTAGGTCCTTATACTATAAAAATCAGCGATATAATGCTTTTTCAAATTGTCATGCAATTTAATTAACTCTTTGACGCTTGCCTACATATAATAGGATAATTATATGCCTACATATAATAATCTTAAATGATAATAAATTTATGAGCGTTTGAAAAATCTTTTAATACGTTTTTGTTTAATGCAATAAAAAAATTGTTACTTTGCGTCCTTGAATTCTCGCGCACTGTTTTACTGTTTCATTTGTGCATTTATGTAAAAGCGGTGACCCTAAATTATCTACATATACATACATAAAGGCATATTCAGATAAATATTTCATAACCAAACTCTGAAACTTACAATATTTAGTAACGGATATTTTTTTTAAAAATAAGCAAAAAAAAATAACATAGAAAATGTCACTTCTCTCACAAGTCACAATAGATATAATTTTGTACTTTATTAGACCATTAATAAAGTACAAAATTAATGGCCTAATAAAGTACTAAAGTACTAATTAATTATTGTTAGCCATGAAAAAAAAAAATTTATGAAATTTTATTATCAGAGACACGAATCTTTTATACCAAAAATCTATTCCAAAGTACATTTAAAGATTTAAATAAATTCAGCCAATTTTTGTCAAAATAAAAAATAAACGCAAAAGACTTGAATAGTTTTATTAAAAATAAAGTTAAAATTTTGCTTTGTAAACCGAATTTTTAATATAGAAAATTTTATTTTAATATAAAATTCGTCATATTTGGCTAAATATTTCATTACGAAAACACAAGATTAATAGAAATATTTTTCCAAAAAAAAAAAAAAATATTATTTTGAAAGATGTCCAAATTTCGTCTGGATTTCCTCACTAAAAAGATAAAACATCGTCGCGATCTAAAAGTTTAAAAACAAATTCAGGGCGGCGAGCGATGGCGGTGGACAAATTTTTGGTCGTATATTTCGCGGGGAAAAAGTTTTTTATTAGCATAAAAACATTTTTTTAAAACAAACGAAAAATAGAATTTTGAAAACTATTAAAATTATTTCGATTATCGGAATTATTATAATTTAATGGTAGGTGAATTCGAATTTCGAAGCGAATGAAAATCAGGAACAAGATGGTTTCCTCGAAAAATATTAAGTATAAGGAAATAAAAGAAAAAGATGAAGAAATTTTTTTTAAACTAAAAAGATATATTATTATTACTATTAATTATACGATATATATATTATTACGATATGAAATTGCTACATATTTTTTTATTTATATGACCTGGCCGTGGTTTGAACCGAAACCCCTCCGATTGAAAATCTGACGACTTAACCATTGGATAAAGTAAAGTTTATTCTTATCAACTTTTAAATGTACCACCAAATGATATGTTAACTTTAACGGCCCTAAATTATCTGCATATTCATACAAAAAAATGTTATCATAATAAACTAAAATTTTTTTATATGTGATTCTCTTAATATTATATTTATACCTGACATAATTATGTAGTCCAATTTTAAGGATTTGTTTTTAATAATTTTTAATAAAAAGTTTTTTACATTACTTTACTTTTTTTTTAGAATTTTCTTTAAAGTACTTAATTAACGTTTTCTAAATAATAATTCGCGGTTCGCTAAATTAGTAGTAAGGCTGTAAATCCAAATCTATACATGAAACGGAAAGAATCGTCGCTTACACATCAGGAAATAGAATAAAAACTAGTTTTCACTTCAAAAGAACTAGTTTTCAAAAAAGAACAAGATGGAACACTATGTAGCTGTATTTTAATTTGCGAAAAAAAATTTATAACTTGTAATTTGTTATTTTTTTCTAAACATATACCACCATCTATTGAAAATTTAATCAACAAATAAAAAAAACAAGTAATGAAAAAATCAAGGGTTTTCAAAAAAACACACTTCAAGCACACTACCAAAATTAGATTTTGACAAAGACTATTCAAAAATATTGAGTAGGTATATCGAATAAAATAAATTTATAATAATATAAAAATTAAAAGAAATCATTAGAATAATTTGTTAGAGAAATTGGAAAAAATCAAGTCACACATTCGTCAATATTAAGAAAAATTATTAACACAAACAAAAATATAATGTTGGAGCTTTGACTTTTGTATATTACTTCAAAAAACATAGGACAGATGCCCAAGTTACAGGTGTTTAAAAATAGAGAATTTTCAGTTTTTGACCCCTTACAGCTGCTAAACGGGGGGTGATACAAAAATTTTTCCTGAAATGACTTATACTAATTTCCAAATATCCAACTCCTCTCAAAATTTCAAGCTTCTAAGTTAAACAGTTTAAATGATAGAAGGGGTGCAATTTTTTTGCAAAAATTGAGTTTCACATAACGGTATATTAATAAAATACTGGATGGCAAAGCCACATTATTCATTTTATATATATTTATAAGGTTTATGAAACCAGCTATCGTTTGGCGTTTCCAGATTTAAAAAATTCTTCTAGAACCTGTGTAATAACAATTTAAAGATAGACCTTTTTCTATTTTTATAAGCTTTAGCTCCGTAACGGGCAGGGCTACAGAAAAAAGTTGTTCACAATAAAATTAGTATTTTTAAGATATCAATCAGCAGTTAAAATTTCATGGCTCTATTTAAAAAAAAAATTTGGGGATCTAAAAGTTAGGTGTTGGAGAGCTACCCGAAGTTTTGGCCGGATCCCAACCAAAAAAAATAGGGAACCTACAAATTGTAGTAAGAATATTTTGTGTTAATTTCAAGACTCTAGCTTTCTTAGTTTTTGAGAAATCTTGCGGTCCGTCAGCAACTGACGGAAAAAGCTTAATCTACTTAGGATTTGATTCTGATCTGATCCATACCTTTGAAGGTATATCTAGCTAGCTTACTTCGACGTGTTACAAACGGAGGAGGAATTTTAATATACCCGATCCTTATCGTACGGGTATAAAAATAAAAAATAAAAATAAATTTATCAGCTAGATATATTAAGATTTAACTAGGAAAAAAATCAGTTGTTTCTACCATAGAACCGCCTGTTATTACATGAAGAGCATAATTTGAAATTTTATAGATTTTTTAAATTATAATTTATGTCAAAGTAAAATAACTTCTAATAATTTAATTTTTTTTTATTCAATAACTAATAATAGGGAATGTATTTATCGTAAAAATATGCGCTGAAATTGTACAACAAAATTTTATTTGCTTTTATACCCGTACGATAGGATCGGGTATAATAAAATTACTCCTCCGTTTGTAACACTTCGAAATAAGTAAGCTAGATATACCTTCAAAGGTATGGATCGGATCAGAAAAAAAATCTAAGTCGATTGAGCCATGCCCGTCCGTTCGTCCGTCCGTCCGTCAGCACGCTAACTCAAAAACTAAGAAAGCTAGAATCTTGAAATTTACACAAAATATTCTAGGAGCAATTTGTAGGTTCCCTATTTTTTTTGGTTGAGTTCCGACCAAAACTTCGGGTAGCTCTCAAACACCTAACTTTTAGATCCCCACGTTTTTTTTGAAATAGAGCTATGAAATTTTAACTGCTGATAGATGTCACAAAAATATTAATTTTATTTTTAATAACTTTTTTTGTAGCCCCAACGGAGCAACAGCTCCCAAAAGGTTCAAAAAAGCTCTATATTTAAATTGTTATAGCACAAGTTGTATAAGGTATATCTTCATTCTGAAAACGGCAAACGATTACTGCTTTTATTAGCTTTAAAAGTATATATACAACAAATATATAATTGTGGCATACGATGTTTTAATTTACCGTTATGCGAAACTAAAATTTAGTAAAAGCCTTTAACCCTTCTATCTTCTAAACGGTTTAAGTTGGAAACTTGAAATTGACAGAAGTTAGATCTTTGAAAATAAGTATGAGTCATTTCAGAAATTTTTTTTGTATCACCCCCCGTTTAGCAGCTGTAAGGGGTCAAAAACTGAAAATTTCCTATTTTTAAACACCTGTAACTTGAACACCTGTAACTTGAATACCTGTTAACATTTTTTTGAAGTAATACACAAAAATTAAAGCTTCAATATTATATTCTTAGTTCTGTTAACAACTTTTTTTAATAATATAGGGTTACTTTGTAATTGCCGAAAGTGTTACTTGATTTTTTCAAATTTTCTAACAAATTTCTTTAACGAATTTGTTCCATTTTGTTTTACTCGATAATTTGAAATTGTTGAATATATAATGCGTAGTACAAAAAAATGTAAATAAATAAAGAACATAACGGTTGCTTGATTTTTTTTTTTATTTATTTACGGTTGAAGAATTTTTATTTATATGATATTGATATACATACATACTTATATAATATCATGTTTATTTACATATCGTATATGTCACTGATGAATGAATGATAAGAGTATAGATGTATATTATATAGCGCCGTATTACCTATATGTATATGTACATATAAGAAGTTATTCTATGAATGGAAATATTTTTAAAGAAATATTGCAATGTATGGCGATATACTTATAACAATATAAATATACTATGTACGCATTAATATAATATAATATTTAAAATTATATTTACTATTTTGTACTAAGTAAATTTAATATACATTTACCGCTTAGTATTAAATGGTACTATAGAATATTTGAAAAAGTTTTGGATTGATAATCGTTATGTGGAAGGTTAGAATCTGCTTTTGAAGAATGTATAAACATATAGTTTGAATATACATATGTACAACCCATAGTTCTAGAAATTATAAAATTTACCCAAATTATTTTAAAATTCTAAAAACTTAAAAAAATAATATTATAAGCAGAGTGACAGGCTATGAACATACTAACGGGTCGTACGGGTATCTAAAAGTTGACAACGGCAACTGTATTCTTCCTCGTTGTTTTTTAATATTTTTAATAAAAAAACAAAAAAAAAAAATGAATATTTGTTTTAAATATGGATGTGGAGAAAAATTATTATGAGAGACTTTAGAGTTGGTTACAAAATCAGCGTTTCAATAATTTCTGTAACGGGGGTTTGGGGTCGCAAATTCATTTTAAGTGCTTTGTTAGGTATAATGAAAATATAGATGTGAAATAAATTACTTCCGATATATACAAGAAACTCAACGTAGCGGTTACACTCAGCGCTATATTAAATATTTTAATTGAAATAAAACTAAAAAAATGAATTAATCCCTGGAAAATATTAACTAATCCTATATGAATTAATCCCTAAATTATAAAAATGAACTAAACCAAAAGAAAAAGGACTAATCCCCAAGTTAAATTTTAGCAAAAATATTGGGGATTAGTTTATTTTTGTACTTGGAAATAGTGACCTGGAATTTAGTTCATAGCGTCATTATTTTATTAATTTCTTTCTAACATCTCCTAGTAGTAAATAAAACAAAATCGTTCTCCCTAATCTAATTCCTAATTCTCCTTCTCTAATTCTTTTTTTCTCAATAACTAACACCACCGTAACTTAAATCTTAATTTTAATTAATAATTTCTGATGGTATATACTTGTTTTAATTTACTCTTAATTTATTATAAAAGATAGTGAGAAGCGTTCGGAAATTAAGAGAGAGCAAAGCGAGAAGATTTTTTTTTCTCTCTTTTGCCTTTTTTTTTCTCTTTTCTCCTTGTAAATTATATAAATGTTCTGTTTTTTCTATATTGCAAGTAAGCTTTACTTTGAATGAGTTTCTGCTTGTAACTGCGTTTAATAAAGGCACTTTACCGTGTATGTTAAAAACTGTTGAATGCTTTTATAAATCATTTTCCGTCAATTGCCATTTAAATTCCAGCAAACCAGAATTCTTAACCTATGTGATAACCTATGTGAAAGTTAGTGGTCAAAATGATAATTTTAATATTAGTAACTAAACAATCGTTTTACACTTCTTACCTAAAAGAAATATCGCCATCGATATTAATGACATAGTTTTCAACACTCTTAATAAATTTAAATATTCCAGCGCCACTTTACACTATGTTGGATAAAAATCCTTGTTGGAAAGCAAGTCATACATTTCTGTTTCATGTATAGATCGCCAAACTAAAGTGAAGAAGAAACTGTTATGGATATTGAAAATCTCTAAAACCAAATGAAGCAAATTTTGGATTCATCTCTAGAACCTGAAATTGTTCTGGCGGGTGATTTCAATATTCACAATAGAGACTGGCTTGATTTTTTCAACAATACTTCTCTGAGTCAAAATTCAATTGGGAAACAAATTGATCTATTGTCATCTCTGTTCCATCTTTCTCAACATGTCCAAAATCCCATTGATATTCTAGACCGTGCTGATCAAAAAAGTCACCTTTTGGAGTTTGTTCCTTACCACACACCTTGGAAAATATGAAGTTCCTGTGTGTCTTTTTATTTGAAAGGCTTCGTGTACAAACCGCGGACCTAGCCGTAAAGGTTAATAAATAATAATATAAATTTTTCTTAAAATATATAATTAGTATAATACAATTTAATAAAATAATGAGCACATATAATGAATGAATAATGAATATTTTATAAAAATGTTGTTTTGCCACATAAATGTTTTCATATTTTTTTAATGTACATGAATATATTAAATGTAAGCGTTGTTCATAGCAAAAATCTGTCCTCCTGTTTTTTGCAAATATGCATTACTCCGATTATTAGACACTTGAAAAACATATTTTTAGCGTGATGTGTGTATGTGTGTGATCTGACTAATTTTAAGATTTATTTAATTAAATAACATATTTTTTTTGGAAAAATGGTGGAAAACATCGAAGTCCACTCAAAGGAACTGCACTAGATTGTTCCGGCTAGTGTTGGACTTCAACAAGCCAAACCACCTGCTTTAAAACCAAACTTTATGATGGGTCCTTTAATACATGGTGATATAATTTACAGTTTGGTTTTGGGGAAAAGGATGAGTGAAGAATTACTTGGGAAATTGGATTTGGGATAATTAGAATTATGGATAAAGGAAAAAAATTGGAGAGTTAATTTGAAGAAACATGTCAATGTTCTTCTTAAATTTCGTTATATCGTAGCCATATGAATTATCTGGTGATTCATGTTACAGCGGCTTTGAAATTCATAGGAAGCTACAAGAGTACTGTCATCTGCGAAACTATGGATTGGATTGGAAGTTATTGGAAGTAGGTCATTGATAAATTTTAAGAAGTGGGTGGGACAAGTACCCGAATTCTATGATTCGAAAGGAAATCTCCAAACCATTAAAAAAACCCCAGTTTAAACCTAATTCTTTACTTGTTCGAAAGCTTGAGAAATATCCAGAGCCGTCACATCAGACTCACCAGAATGGTGAAAACTGATATTCAATTTTTCGTAAAGGTAAGTCATGAGATCACCTGTTGAACGACGGGCTCTGACCCCGTATCAGTGATCATGAAGTAAATCTCTATTATCCAGATATTTTTAAACACTCTGATCTAGAATTTTTTCGATTACTTTAAAAGAGCCGAGAGACCTTACGTTGAATAATAATTTTTGCTAGTTGATAACTCTTGCATCTATTCCGAACCACTACATATTTCGTTCTGAGAACCTCCGACCTATTGCTTTGGTACAGTTTAAAGGCTCCTCCTTTTTAAGAATGGCTTCACTGCAAATTAATCCAAGAGTTGGACTCCCGTTTAATAGTCCTTATGGAGTGCGATATAAAATAATCTCATTCCATGTAAATTTGTTTCACAAATCATATTTGCAGCAAGGTTGACAACCTTATCGCATAATGACCAATCGAAGGGTTTGAAAAACTTATTAAGGCTAGTTCGCATGGCTCCATACCAATACCAAAATAGTTTTCTTTGATTGGTGATTGTGTCTACCTGGAAACTTATCTTAACCAAACAATGCTGGAAGCCACACATTTCATTTAACAAATTTGTTATATTCGGAAAAATATGTAAGTTTCAATCATATGAGTAATCGAGCAAATCCTTTTCTTAAGTTTCAAAATTATGAATAACACATTAAAGCACACTTTCAACTCAGATAGAATGGTTGATATACACAATCACAATACTAGAAACAAATAAAATTACTATTTAAAACTGTTTAAAACGGGTAAACAGATGAAAAATTATCTATACAATTATTTAAAGGCGTACAATAATCTTCCAAACGAAATGAAAGCCATAACCAATCTCCTTATCTTCAAAAGAGAATAAAAAAGTAAATATTTTTTAAGTAATTCGCACAATTTAAACTAATAAAATAAAATCAAAATAGATTAAAACTTAACTATGCCATTAGAATTTATCTTTGAAGTCATATAACTTTCTGTAGGATAAGATTGTATTGTAGTAGTGTAAATTAGTATCCTAATCTCTAATGTTACTTAGTTCTAATTAGCTCTAATCCCGAATCTTAATTAGTTTTAATAATTTGAAAACTGTAATGTAGCCAATATTGCACATAAAATTACAACTAAAATAAATTTTAAATCAAAATTGAAATTAAATACATACTAAATTAAAATTCAAAATAATTTTTTTTTTTTAAATTTATTTCTTTGCAGGAAATTACATAGCCTTTCCTGTTCAGGCGTGGCTGTAAATATCGTAAGGGGGAATAACTCTTACGACGTGCCTGGGATTCGAACCCACACTCCCTCGGTGTTTACAGCGTATTTTATACGCTCTTACCCACTAGGTCACCGACGCCCCTAAAAATAAATTTAAAGTCAAATAAAAATATATTTCAAGTTTTTAATGAAATTAATTTAAAATAAGAATCAATAAGAATCTAATAATAAAGAATTCATATATTGTTTAATCTATATGACTATACAGGTCATGCTAAGGTCTTTTCATTTTAATCATTATATACATATATTAGTTAAAAATATCATGTTATTATAATAATTAATTTTAACAATAAAGAAAAAAAAAACTATTGAAAATAATTTTCTTTACATAAAAATTCCAAAAATTTGTTGAGAAACTATTGAAATATGAATTAAGATTTTTTAAACTGATTAATATTTTGTACTATTATACATTTTCTTAATTCTTAACTTTTTGTTTATTTAATCAATATTTTTTATATAGGAAGTTGCTGTAATGCCTGGACAACGTAATGCTACCAATTTAAATAATTACTATGAAAGTTTACGTAACAATGTAATTACATTACTTGAACATGTTCGAATACCACCTAATGCATCTCCCAGTACATACCCATTACATATAAAAACATCTGCTACACCAAATGATATAAGTAGTAGTAATATAACATCAACATCTGTTACAACATCATCTATTAGCTCATCAATTTATACTACAAGTGACCATACGATAGAACATCATCCACCTCATTCATCATATTCATTTAATACACCATCAGTTTATTCACATTCACATTATTCATCTAGCCTTATGCCACATTCTTCTTCAATTCCACCACCACCACCACCTTGCCCACCATCATCATCAATTATACCATGTTCAGTAGCAACGTCTGCAGTTATAAATTCACAAATGTTGCATACATCAGGTCCAATTATTCCTAGTGTCAATGGAGATAAAATAGGACATCATGAACCGTTTGATAGTTATATTACAAAATTACAATCCTTATGTACACCACATGAGGCATACGGTTTAATCTCGGATCAAGAAAATCGGCCAATTTATGAAACTGTAAAATCTCAATTAGGTGATTATGCAATGTTACCAACACCTATATAAACTGAATAAAATGTAAGTGATAATTAATAGTAAACCTATAGTAAAACATGAATTAAAAGAAAAAAAAATTATAAAAAGCAAAACTAAATAAAAAGAAAGCTGACATTTAAATAAAAATAAAATAATTTTAAGAATGTCTTAAGTTCGAATATTTTTTTCTAATTATTTAAATAAAAACAAGGTATTCATTTTAAATAATGTAATTTTTCAGATCCTTTATTTTTAGATGAAAATAATTGAAATACAAAAGAAAGCTTTTTTTAAATGTGTAATTTTATGAGCACTAATTTAAATAGTAACAATTCTTTTGTCTAAAAATTGCTATGATTTTTTTATGATCCATTGCATTAACACAATATTTTAAATAAATAACGAAATAAATTTTCAAACCACTTGAATAGCAAACAATAAAGCAGCTATAACTTTCTCAGCTAATTTTATTAACAATAGGAGTTTGAATTGTTTAATATTTGTCAATATTAATAAATAAAAGTGATTTGATTCGAATATAAAAGCAATATTGGTCAATAGACAAAAATATTAACTAATTTTCAAAATAAGGTAAAATCACAATACATATTACAAATCTTATGGCCATTATCAAGTTTAATCTTTAATTTTGATCGAGTTTAAGTTCTTTTAATATCACGATGTAATTTAAGTTTGTTCGTTAGTTTAACATCCTAAAATGACTTAAATGTTGGCTAAAATATTGATTATGCACCAAATTGAAAAAAACACGTAATGATAGAAATCAAAGGTTTTCAAACAGCACATTTCCAAAACTAAACATGTTGACGCAGTCATGTTGTATTTGACTTTATAATAATTAAAGATTACCTATTCTATCTACCACTTTTCACGTTTTTTATTGTTAAGAAGGAACAACATAACCAAAAGTAAAATTTCATATTCATATATAGTAGGTAGAAATATGTGTTTTTCTTATTTTTCCGCTCTTACGAGTATATTACACAAACCCATATATTTTTCCATTCCACCTTTGAAAAAGCATTGTACATAATATTATGTAAAAAAAAAAAATGTGTGATCTTGTTAAATTTTTTTCTGTTAGAAAAATTTTAAAAAATCAAGTGAAACTTTTGTCAATGTTAATGTTTCCCTATTATTAAGAGAAGTTGTTAACACAAAGAAAAATATAATGTTAGAGTTTTAATTTTTGTATATTGCATCAAAAAAAATTGGACAGGTCTTTAAAAATAGTAAATGTTTATTTTTGACCTCTTATATAGTTCCTAAACGGAGAGAAACACAAAAATATTTTCTGAAATAACTCATACTTTTTTCTAAAGATCTCCTCTCCAAAATTAAAAATTCTAATTTAAACCGTTCGACGGATTAAACAGTTCGGAATATAGATGAGTTCAAAAATTTTTCAAAGATTGAGTTTCGGATAACTGTAAATTAAAATATCATATGGAAAAACTTAATATATATTTATTATGAAAATTTTTAATTATTAAAAGGAAAATATATGAGATATTGAAATAAAATTATTAATTATTTCTTATAATTGTTTTTTTGAAATCCGTAGAAACCACTTTTATATCACCTCAGCGTAAAATTTTTTTTTTCCTCCGCGATCTTCAAAAGGCACGAAACACCTTATTTTCAAAAGACACAAAACACCAGATCTTCAAAGGACATCACGAAGACTTAAGCCTTCTAGGTAGTGTTTGATTTTTCTAAAAGGCCTCCCTTCAAATAAGTTCGTCAACTGCCATGCAGTATAAAAACTGAGAAATAGGAAAAAGTAAAAAAAATTTTTGACTTTAAGTTGTAGGAATGCCATTAAATGGGAATTCACATGTAAGTTGACTATTTTCTTTAATAACATTATACTAATCGGGAAACATATTATGTGGCGGTAAAGTATTCCATAATAATTTAGATGTACAAACTAGGATTGAGTTCTTATATTTTGTCGTTCTAATTCTAATAGATCCCACTATGTAATTATGCGAATTATAATTCATTTTGTTCATTTCATTTTATATCAATTATGACGTTCTTTAATATTTTTTGTCACTTCTATTCCATAAGATTTGCGATTTAAGTTATCGAGGAATATTAAAATTGATTTTATGTTTAAACCAATTCTGTTAAATCAAAAAAACTGCGAAGACTTCAACATAGTTTCAAGTTTTATTAAGAAAATGGTCATTGAAAAATTTTTCATGTTTTAAAGTAAAATTTGTACAGAATCATACAACATTTTTAAATTTAATTAAAATCAAATTAAATTTTAAATAAATTAAATTAATTTCTTTTAATTAAAATTATAAAAAAGAAAAATATATTGTAAATAAAATCAAAGAAAAAAAAAGAAAATTAATGAAAATTTTTTATAACATATTATTGTATTTAAAAAGAAAATTGATGAATTTTTATAAGAAATATAAAACACATACACATGCATTTTTTTTTTTTGTGAAAGAATAATTAATAAACATAAAATTTCAATTTATGATAAACTGTAGTTTAAAATATAAAACCCTAAACATTTGTAAAGATATTTAAAAATAAAAAAAAATTGTAAATACAAAAGATAAACTTAAATATTAATAAAAATAGTTATACCAAAAATAATATTTTAGTTGTAAATATATAATATTTTACAGTCAATTAGAATTAATAATAATTAATTATTTAATTATTAAGTGTAAATGTAAGAAATATATAATATGATAATTAAAGTCAACTTAAGGTTTGTAATCCAGTAATTAAAGTTTACTAAAATTTAATAGAATTGATTTAAAAATATTGCCATTATATATGAAAATTATTTAATTGTCAAAAACATAAGATTTGATTGTGATATCGAAAATTAAATATTGTGTTTTAAATTCAGATATAGGAAATTTCTGAAAAGCATCAATTAAATAACTGATTTTTTTGAACACCCTTTTATTTAAATTTTTTTATGGGTGTCTAGCTGTCAAAAATTCTCAAGAAAATTTTTATTCAATTTCTTTCACTATTCTATTTTCGATGTTTTTGAAGGCTGGTTTTCATGAGAAATTTCGTGGATATTATCACAACGTTAGAAAGAGAAAAATATAGTGTAATAACAATGGGAAAGAGGGGGAAAAAAATTATATTATTACAAAATATTACAGCAACACTTTTACAGTTAAAAATGCACATAACCTAATTTATTAATGTTTATATTCATATTTCACTAAAAATTTAAAATTTTTTATTTATAAAGTTTTTAAAAATAATAGGGTTTATTATTAATAATATTTTTATACCTATAATATAGTTATTTTAATATAGTTTTTTATTAAAAAACAAAAAAAAAATGTTTGTTTATTCTTTTGACACTTCAAAATTTATATGCCATGGTAGTGTGAAATTTTTTTGTAAGATGTAAAATTTTTCCATAATATGTATTAAAAATATCCACAATATTTATAGCAAAATATATTCAAATAACATATTTTCGTGGATATTTATGGTTACTTTCTTGGACATTTTCAAATGTGCCATGGATATAACTTTATCTCTTTCAAACACATATCATTTTTGTATCTTCAGTCTATGCTTTAACATTTTTGTGGATATATATAGGTCTAATGAAAACCAGTCTTTATATTTACAAAACCTACAGCTTATAAAAATGCAGTTTAAAACGTTGATATTCTAATATAGCAGAAAGTGTGTTTATTTATATATTTGTTTGTTTGATTATTGTTTCAAATTCACATGAAAACCACCAGTTCGATTGCAACCAAATTTTATAACCTGTTTCGGCACCAGGGCTCAATGAAGATTTTTCTTTTTTTTTTTCATTAATTTATTTAATTTTATTTTATACAATATATTCATAAATATGCGTATACCAAATATCTAATACAAAAATATTAAATAGGCATATTAAGTATATAATATTAAACTCATGAAAATTGAAAAATTTATAATATGTTGTAATAAAACATATATAAAATTATATTTATTCGATTAAATAATAAAAGAATCAATATTAATAATTAAATTTAATTTTTACATATTGCAATAAAGTATTTTTGTAATTATAAAAATTTTTTTTTTAAACTTAATTTCAACGGATAGCTCGGATTAAATAGTTTCAAACCTGCATACATTAATGTCTTTTTGGAATTTTCATTTCTGAAAAAATTTAGACGAAAATTTAAAATATTTCTTAAAAAATGGTTTTGTACATCACCGACATATTAAGTTAGTTTAAACGTCATTTTTTTCAAAAAATATTTGCTTATGTTATTTTTAAATTTGAATATTAAATATTAAAAAAAAAACTTAATTTAATATAAATATTTGTAACAAAACATATTAATATTGTTTTATACTATTTATTATTGTATAATACCTATTATTAAATTGTTATAATATTTTTTAAGATATGAAATATTGAAATTATAAGGCTGGATTTGAGAGTTTGGATTATTCGTTCAAGTAACAATTCATTCGTTTCGTAAATCGTAAGGTAAATCAAGTGGTTTTATAAATCATTTATTAATCACTTAAGTTGCCATAACAACAATTATATATTGGTTTTTCTAAAATGAAATGGTTACAAAATATCTAAGTGTTTTTTTGAAAATCAAATACAATAATAGCAATTTTTAAATAACTAGATTAGCCAGTACGCGAAATCTCGCATACGTTTTTCTAATTCATACACAAAACCAATACTATATACATACTTAAAAACATATGTATGTATTACGTAATGATTTAAAAAATTTTTTTTTTATTTTAAATCAATGTGAAAAAGTTTTTGAAAAATTTGTTTATGAGTTTCACTCTCTCTGTCTGTCTGTCTGTTTATAAAATTTCTACTCTGTTAAAGACAGAGAAATGAAATTTTAATCATAAGAAGGTCTTATAAAAAATTTACGTTGTAGAACCACTCTTTTATATAGCCTATTACTGAGCTACAGCCCCTCAAACTATAAGGAATTTTTTTAAATGTGTATATTTCAAGTTCTGCTTAACATTTTCCAATCTAAAAACGCCATACGACAAGATTCTTTTATACTTTTATAAATCAAAATTTAAATTTTTTTTATAAAACAAACAAAATTTTACAAAATTATACATTTTTTTTAAATTTAATATTTAAATTTACCGTTATATGAAAACAAAAATTTTACTTCCTTCATATCTACGTAACGCTTCTAGACTAAGTCTTGAAACTTTTACAAAAGGTAGATCTAACAGAATATTTTTATGCCACCCACTCTACACTATCCAACTTTTGTGATAGGGATCGAATTGGATTAGGGTGACTATTAAAGTTTTTAATTTTTTTCCATCATTATGATCATCATCACTACTATTGATGACAAAATTATTAAAATATTAATTTTTTCCAATTACTTCGAACTTCAAACACAAACGTTATTATGTATTTTGTGCAGTCCGCAAGTTGCCTCAAGAAATAGTTTTGTACCACACCCTGTTGAAAAGCTATTAGGGATCAAATATTAAAAATTAGCTATTTTTAAACACGTGTAACTTAGGCACTTGTGCAGATGTTTCCAAAATACGATATAAAAATTATAACTTCAATAGGTACAAATATATACTATATTTTTACGTGTGTTAAAAGATTTTCTTAGTTATATATGGTTACAAAAATGCAGTCCTTCAAAACGTCCAGTCAGTTGGAAGAAAGCCATATTTTCAAATGCTTATATCTTAAGTTCTGCTTAATGTTCTTTAAGTCTACTTAACTTAATATCTTAAGTTCTGCTTAATGTTCTTTAAGTCTAGAGAAGTCAAACAATAGGCGATATTATTAAGTTTACATTATTAAAATTTAGTATTTCAATTTACAGTTATGTGAAAAGAAGATTTTACAATATTTTTCTTCCTTCATATCTCCGAAATTCTTTCAGGTTAGAACTTTGAAATTTTGAAAAAAGAAAGACCTCTAAATTATTAAAAGTTATCTCATCAAATTTTTTTGTAGGCCTCTGTTTAAGAGTATTTGGAAAAAAAATTAAAAATTTAACATCTTTGGAAATCTATAAAATAGACACCTTGCTGAAATTTTGCAAATCAATACTCAAAAGTTAAAGTTCAAATGCAATTTTTGCATGCCTAAACAGTTTTTATGGATTATTTAGGGTTTACTAAAAATTAAAGAAAGTATCTTTTAATTTTTTATAATTTTTTCCTATATACATTCTATCTAAGAAAAATATCAATATTTTTTCCAATTTCCGTAGGCTTCTAGTTAGAAGCTTGAAATTTTGAGAGTGAAAATTCTTTTGGAATTAGCGTAAGTTACCTCAAAATTTTTTAAAATAGTAAAACTCCAACATTATCTTTTTACATGTGTTAATAACTTTTCTTAATTATAAAGGGTTTCCTTAAAAATTAAGAAACTGTCTCTGGATTTTGCACAATTTTTCATACATATAAAATTGGAGGAAAACTTAGAAACTTTAGTATACAAGTCACAACTTTGAAATGATTTTATTGTTTTTTTGGACAATATGCGTCTTTAAAAATCTTTGTTTTTTTTTGAATCGTTTACATTCTGCCTTTTTTTTTTAATATTGACAATGGTTTATATATATATATATATTACTATTGTATATTATGTATATAGATATGTCATACACCTATACTGTTTTAAGAAAGTTTTCTATTTCTATTCTAATATATGATGTTTTAGTTTGGAATGCAATCGTATTAAATAGTGATTCCATATTTGGTCGCAAAAAAAAAGTTTAGTGGAGGGGATGGAGGGTGGTGTTGTATTAGCATAACAATCACAAAAAAAGTTATGAAGAAGAACACGTTTTTCTTGTTCAAATATCTTCAAAGTTGTAGTATGATATTTGTTAGACCGGTTTTGCTTTTTTAATATCATTTGTAACCTTTGTAACCAGGGCTATGGATTAGGAATCTTGGAGTCACAATCGGAATCTGTTTCAGTATTGTTAGGTTGAGATGGGGTCTGAGTTGGAGCCGTATAAAATTAAGGATTCGTCTAATACTCATTATTTACCCATTCCTAAAAATAACATTTTGTTATAACTGACCTATGTTTAGTGATCTAGTTTTTAGCACATTTCCAAAAAAAATTTGAAAAATTGTGCCTATTAGTTTCATACTGTCCATCCGTCCGTCCGTCTGTACGTCTGTCAGTCTGTCCGTCTGTCCGTTGTTTACAAACCTTCTACACCGTTAAAGATAGAGAAAAAAAATTTTAACCATGGGTAGGTCTCATAAAAAAATTAATTTTGTGGAACAACTTTCATGTAGCCCCATCCATCAGGGAACCACAGCCCCTCAAACTTTGAAAAAGCCCTATTTTTAAAAGTGTATATTTTATGTTTCGCTTAACATTTCGCCATTCAAAAGGCATTTTTTTACCTTTATAAATCAATATCAAAATTATATATAGTTTTTACATTTAGTATTTAAATTTACCATTATGTGAAAATCAAATTTTGCATAATTTTTCTACCTTCATAACTCCTGTAGGCTTTTAGGTAGGGGTTTGAAATTTTGAGGCAAGAAAGAACTTTTAGAACTAGTTGTAAGTTTGCTCAGAAAATTTTTTGGTATCGCCCCCATTTTTTTGTAATAGAAAATTTGCTATTTTCAAACACCTGTAACTTATAGGCATCTGTACACATTTTTCTTCGGCAAAACAATAAAATTAAAGCTCCAGTAATATATTTTTATGTGTGTTAACGGTTTCTTTTAATTGTATAGGGTTCCAAAGATACAGCCCTCCAAAATTGCAAAGAAGCCCTATTTTCAGATGTATCTATCTCAGGCTCTGCGTAGTAGTTTTACAATCTAAAAACACTAGAAGACCAGTCATTTTCTTACCTTTTTCTCTTCTTAGATGCTGCACTGGAGAATAAACTTCATAAAAATTTTGATTTTTTCATCAGCAGTATAGTAAAAAAATTTTAATCATCAGAGAAGAAATCATTTGCAAACGGTCACATTACGTACTTTATGCCATTATGGCAGGAATTAGAACCAATAGCTTTCTCATATTTTAATATCTTACAAATTCAATATCTATATTTCTAAGAAAAATCACCTAAATTATGGTTTCGTAGGCTTTGGGAAATTATCTTTCTCTAGGTAAACCACCATAGGTAAAATAATAGTTTCTATTTAGTTGATCACTATTCATAATTAAAAAATCACTTCATATATAAGACATATATAAACACAAAGTAAAAGAGAGGAGAATCTTTGTCAACTCTAAAACACTTACACGGTCCCTCTATAATGTTAAAATACAATATACTATAATTTTGCTAAGTAAAGTGATAAATAAGTTAAAATAAGTTTTTTAATTTTTCAATATTTTTAAAATACCTACTCTATATATAAAAAAAATTGCATGGTAGCTCAAGCTTTATTAGATCGCAAGCCTTAGTCTTAAAATTTCAAGCTTTGCCTTATGTAATTTTATTTTTTTCACTGAGTCAAGTGAGTAAAAGAAAGAACTTTTAGAATTAGTATAAGTTTTTTGTACCACCCCCTGTTTAAGACTTAGGGATCAAAAATTGAAGATATGCTATTTTTAGACGCACATCTAACTTATCTGTACAAATTTTTCTTTCAGAAAGTATAAAAATTAAACCTCCAGTAATATATTGCTACATGTATTAATGGTTTTTCTTAGTTATATAGGGTTTCGGATTTACAGCCCCTCAAAATTGCAAAAAAGTCCTATTTTCTTTCTTATACGAAATTTTCAAATTTTGGTGCAAGTCACAATTCTAAACAGTTTTAAAAGCCGTTGGTTTACATGCTGCCTTGTTTTTTTTTTTAAATATCTTCAAGCTAAGAATCGTAAAATGGGAAATGCTATATTAGAAATATAAAAAAGAAATAATTGTTTTTGCTCCTTTCGTTTCTTTAATTACGAGTTTATAAAGTTAACCGACCAGACAAAACAATATTTAGATAATAGAATTAAACAACATCAGTCAGATTGTAAAATAGTAAATATCAATGGAATATATAAAACTGCAATGACGCTATATTATTTTGAATTTGAATATAATTTTGATTTTAAAAATGTTAAAATATTGGATAAGAAAAAATATTTTTTACAAAAGAAATTTATGCAAAATGATACATATAATTAAAAGAGACAACCCAATAAATTTAAGAGTCTGACATTATTTGAGTTTTTAATATATGATTTTTGTTTATTTTTTGTTGGTTTTTAATTTATTTTTTTCAATTTAGATAATCACATACATATTACATATATGTATATAACATTGATGACTTGCAAAAAGTTTGTGTACATAGATTATAAATAGTTAATTTTTTTGATTTGTTTATTTTTAATTTTAATTTATCTTTTATATACATACATATGTATGTAAGTTGAAGGTATGATTTTCAATTCGATTTATTAACTTACAATATTTTATATTTATATGTGCTATTAATTTTTTTTTAATTTTTTCTATACCCGATAATTTATAAAAAGTTATAAAGAATACTTTCAAGGAAAATGTACAGATTGTCTCGAAGAAAATATAATATTTTTAGTGAAGTAATTTTTAGAAGAATTTTATAAAATCCTCCCATCTAACAAATTGTGAAAAAAATATTATTAAACGATAGTCGAAATTACTCTTCCTTTTGTAATACCTTGCAATAAGCATAATAGATATAAACTCAAGTGTATCTGATAAGAATCGAAAAAGTAGTCGATTAAGCTTTGTCCGTTCGTTCGTCCGTCTGTTCGTCAGCACGGCAACTCAAAAAAAAGAAAGCCAGAATCTAGAAAGTAACAAAAAAAATTTTTGGATCAATTTCTAGGTTCAATATTGATTTTTAGTTGGGATTTCGGGTAGCTCTCGAACAACTAACTTTTGAAAATCCAAATTTTATTATGCAAAAGTTTTAATTTTACATACAAAATTTCTGTATAACAAAAATTTCTATGACTTTTTTTACTTTGTTTTCTTTCTTTATTTTCTTTTTTGTGCTTTTGTCCGTCCATAAAATGTAATATTGTCGTTGATACAACAAAATGTAACGACAATCACAAAATGTAAGTTCTACAAAAGTAGAATAGAATGTGATAAGGGTATTGCTGTACGTACAAAAATATTATGTATTATGTATAGGGTTTTCCAATTTGAGATATGATTTCTTTTTTAAAAAAAACACACTAATTGTTAAGGAAATTCAAATGTTTTTTATTTAATGTGAAGTACAATCGATACAATTAAGTTCTGAATAAAACGTCATTCAAATGGCCTCCACAACTTCTTTTGCAGGAACGAATTCGATGAACCCAATTTTCAAGCACTTTTTCCACTAAATCAAGTCGTATGTCTTGAATAGCACGTTCAATATTGACTTCTAAAGCTTGAAGGGAGTCTGGTTTATTGCTAAAGACCAATGACTTCAAATAATCCCAGAAGAAATAGTCGAATGGTGTTAAATCACAACTTCTTGGAGGCCATTCAATGTCACAATTTCTTGAAATAATCGATTGTTCATGAATAGTTTGTGGATCTTATTCGCATCAGAATCGACAGTTTTATTTATTTACCGCACCAATCACATGAAAGTGAGCCTCATCGGAGAAGATGATTTTCTTAAAAAAATCGTTATCGTTTTCAAGTTGTTCCAAGACAAAATCAGTAAATTCACGACGTTTACGGTGGTCCATGATGAAATTGTAAACATTACTGAATACAATGAAAAAAAAAGACAGATCATAACATACTACAAATGGCCGAAACGTCCCTTAGAAATCGTATCACTCAAATTGGAAAACCCTACATATGGTATGTTTTAATTGAACGATACATAATAAGGGTATAAATTTATGTATGTAGTATATGTACTACACGTATAACGTATAACATGTATAAAATATGTTATACGTATTTTATTGTACTTATAAGAAATTATTCTTTGAATGAAATAATTTTAAAGAAATGTTGTGTTTTATGGTGATATCATATGTAATAATACATAGGTATGTATTGTATGCATTATACATACATATTAATATTATATGTGCTATTTTGTAGTAAGTATAAATTAATATGCATTTGCTACTGAGTATAAATAGTATTGTAGCGTAGTTAGAAAAGTTTTTCATTGATAAACGTTACGTCGTAGGTTTGAATCAGCATTGGAAAAATCATATAAAGCATAGTTCCAGAAATTATAAAACTCACCCAAATTATTTTAAAATAATTAAAAATTAAAAAAATAATGTTATAAGCAGAATGGCATTTAAGAGTTGACAAGGGAAGTTGTATTATTCCTCGCTATTAATATAATATTTCCCTGAATGAATTCCCAGTATAAAATCTCTACAGAACTTACTTTCTTGAAGGCAGTATGGCTGGTAGAAGTATTATAAATGGAAGTAAAATTCACAATACGCAGTCAAAGATAGATTCACGTTAAAAGGCCATTGTAGTACACATCTCTTAAATAAATTAATATAATCTAATCTAATAATAAAACAAAAGTTTTATTCTTACAAAAATGCAAAAATTATATCTATAGATGTATGTATATCATTTAAAATTTTTAGATCATAAAAAAATTTAAAGAACTTTAACTTATTTGCTTACATATGGAAAGAATTTCAAGCAATTGGTTTTATCTAGAACTCATTCAAAATCATTAGCAACCTTGATGTGAAGCTTCTTTTCATCTACTACACCCATTGTTTGGGTTACTATCACAAGCCTGTATTTCTTTTGCCTGTATTTCATATTATACAAAAATATATTATTATATAAATATTCTGTAAAAGGCGTGAATTCACTAATGTCCCTCCTAATTCAGATTCCCACATATACATATATGTATGTATATCAATTTTTTGGAAAAAGCGTAAGGCCCTGCTTTTGAATGCAATTCTAATATCTCTCCTAATTTAGAATGAAATACAGGCAAATGGTCAAGAAATGCAGGCAAATGATACTACGGGCAAATGAAATACAGACATATGACACACTCCCCCATTGTTTTAATTGGGATTTATTTATATTTTCTTTTTGTATACCTATGTATATTAAATTAATTTTAATTAACGCTTCAAAATAAAATTTAAGTACCTAATTCTTTAACTTAATTTATACTAAAACTTTAAATTTTTACATTGTACACAAAATGTCTATAATAATAAATTTTAGAGTTGGAAATAAAGTAGTTAGGCTATAATTTGGTATACATACATATTTAAATTCTTTTGGTATTAAATATTTTCAATAATATTCAACTTATTGATGTTGATTTGGTAACTGTTACTTTAGCAAAAATTTCATATTAGCACGAATTTTTTGTTTTATATAATTTCAAATTTTTAGCGTTTTTTCTTATTCAAAATTTTTTAAATTTGTTCTTCTGTTTTTAAACATTGTAAAATATTTTATTAATATTATTCATATAAAATTTTTCCTCAGTTTCCTCAATTTTATTTTTTTAACTTTTCTTTTTTTTTTTTATGTTTTTTTATCTTCTATAGATCATTTAGTCAATATTAAATTTGCCTAGTATATTCGATCAATTAAATATCTAACACTTTATCTCGTAACTAAACACTAACCGATATTGAAATATTAACATTTGCTGGTTTTCAATCTGTTATTTTTATATTTAATGATTTGTTATAAGTTTCTCTTAATTAATTGGCCAAAGTTGAAATTAAATTTTGTATTACGTATAACACTGTTTTGTTTTATTTTCATTTAAAAGTTATAAATTAATTATTAAAATAATGTTTTGTAAATAATTAATTATTGTTCTGCTTTTGTTATTTATTTTCTATTTAGAATTATTTAAGAATTTTGTTTTTTTTTTTTTTTGAATGATTAATTGACAAATAAATAAATAAAATTTTTTAAAACATCGCAGAAAAGTAAATAACAAGCAAATTATATAAAATTAAAAAAAAAAATTTTAAAAAATTGTATTAATAATAATAGTTATTACTTATTAATAATATGTATAAAGAAAATTATAATAAACAATATAAAAACAATAAAATAAATGAATAAAATTTTCCTTTGAAAAAGGTATGTATAATATTTTGTTTAGTAAAACTTTTTACAATTTAAAACATTTTTTTTTTTTTTTTTTGATTCTTGACTAAACGCTGCGTATTCCGAAAATCAAAATATTGTAATGAATTTTAAAAATTTGGTAATAAGTCAAACTTATAAATAAAATATTAATTCGTTTAGGACTAGTAAACATTAATATAAACATTAATAAAATTAATATAAAATAATATTAATAATAAATAAAATATTGACTAGAAAATTTAATTTAATCAATTCTAACTGTAACGTATTAAACAAATAAATAAATCTATTTATATACATATATATATATATATATATATAAATGCGTATATATATTTAAATATTACAACCTTAAAGGTGCAATTTTTAATAGAAAATACAATTCATATAATATAAATAGTAAAAAAAAAAAAATGGAAATCATGTATTTACTTACGAATTAGATTTAAGGATAATATTTTTAAAATAATATTGTAATAATAATTTAAATAATAATTTTATTATTTATTATTTAATATCTATTTTGTTTCATTATTTCCTTTTTAATTTAAAATTTTGTTATAAACATTTCTGGTTGCAAAAGTAATAACCACAATATTTTTTTGTATTTTAAATGTGTAAAAAAACAAAAAACTTAGTGTGTTATTTTTTATTAAAATTATTATATTGATAAAAATTAAAAACAAAAAGAGAATAAAAAATATTTCATATTGATAAGATATAAAAACAATAAAACAAAATTTCAAAAAAAAAAAAAACCAAAAAAAAACCAAAAATAGAATAATATTATATTATGTAAAACATTCCTTAACACTAAAAATTATATGTTGAAAAGAAAAAAAAAAAAAAATATTAAAATAATTGAAAAATAATCAAAATAAATTTTGTTTTAATTATTTAAATAATGTTTTCTTTTTTGTTAAAGTTGTACCTACTACCTATTATCGAAAGTTTTATAAGGTTATAGTTTGTACATTGATGAAGACACATTCATACAAAATTACGCTTTCATAGTGTACATACCTTCAAATATAAAAGAAGTCATTTAGAATCCTAACGACCTGAACGGAATTTAAGACCACACCACTACGTTTGATAAATGTGATGTAGTTAACTCGAGTTTACATTGACCTGGAAACACAAGTTTGATTTCTATATATAAAACAAAGTGTAAAAACATGATGTGTTTTCACATAATGTTTCAAAAAAATTTCAAATCTGTTTGAAATATATTTTTATTGAAAACTTGAACATAAATAAGAATCGTATTTATTTAATACATACCTACATATTATATGTTTTATAATATAATATTAGAAAAATATTACTTGGAAAATCTGTTTTAAGTATGATTAAATGAAGTTTATCCAGCCAATGGTATAGTTGTTAAGACACCGGCCTTTCTTACGCAAGGTCTCGGGTTCAAACCCCGGCTGGGTTAGATAAATAGATTTACATAGATTAATAAAAAAATAATATAGATTTTTCTTATAATATATAATTAGTAGAATATAAGTAAATTAAAAAATAAGTATATATGTCCTATGAATTATAATTAATATCATATTGTAATAGCTAATATAATAAAATAATAATAAACCATAATTCTTGTATAAGATAATGGCATAGAAATAAAAGAAACGTCTTAGTCTTGTACAATAGCTACAGCCGAGTAATCAACAGCTTAGTGAAATTAATGATTCACGAAACTGAAGCTTAGACAAATATGAATAATAAATGACTTAGTGGATGCCCTATACTCCTCATTGGAGTGGCAAAAAAAAAAAAAACAAGTTCTATTGCATTTTCTTAAAATTAATAAAAGGGGAAATAAGAAAATGTCATCTGTTTTGGCATTGATTAAGAATTATAAGTAGATACATATTTCTATGTTAAATAAGAAGTTTTTTTTTTCGTTATTGCTTTATAAAAAAAAAAAATATAATTTATAAAGAAAAATTATTAATTTACAAAATATACAATTGAGATTAATTCTTTGAGACCTTAGCAAAACACTGTGTGTTCTTATACTGTTATAGTATTAATTAAATTTAACTTTGCAGACATGTTTAAGATTTCTAATATTTTCATTTTTCATAAAAAAAAATAAAATTTTAAAAAACATAATAGCATAAAATAATACAATTATAGGCTATTTGAAGTATGTTGTAAATTTATGTCTTGAGGTTTTTATATTAAAAATATCATATGTTTTATCTAAAGATAAATATTAGATGTTTAAAATTCAAAATTTCATATTTTTATCTTATTTTCCAAGTTTAAATTATTAAAAGCAAAGTCTGCATAGATTATAATTAAATTACTATTCCAGATTTTATAATCAGTTTAAGTTTCATTATAATATATTTACATAGCATATATGTATCTATAATATGTGCTTCTTAATCTATACTTATTTTACATTTATGGAATATATATAGTTATTTATCCTCAACAATTTCAAATTATCGAGTAAAAAAAAATGCAAAAAAATCGTTAAAAAAATTTGTTAGAACAATTTAGAAAAATGAAGTCTCACTTTCGTCAATTTTAGGGCAACCCTATATTATTAAGAAAAGTCGTTAATAGAAATAAAAATATAATGTTGGAGCTTTAATTTTTGTATATTACTTCAACAAACTTTGGACAAGTTACAGGTGTTCAAGTTACAGGTGTTTAAAAATAAGGATTTTTTAAATTTAACAGCTCCGAAACGGAGGGCGATATAAAAATATTTCTGAAATGGCTCATACTTATTTTCAAAGGCCTAACTTCTCTCAAAATGTCAAGTTTCTAACTTGAACCGTTTCAAAGATAAAAGGAGTCAAGTATTTTGCATTATTTGATTTTCGCATAACGGTAAATTAAGACACCGTATATTTCAATTGAATACCTTCAATTGAAGATATACTTTATACAACTTCTGTATAACAACTTAAATATAGAGCTTTTTCGAACTTTGAGGAGCTGTAGCTCCGTAACGGGTGGAATTACAGAAAAAAGTTGTAAAAATAAGAATAATATTTTTATAATATCTATCAGCAGTTAAAATTTCATGGCTCTATTTCTAAAAAAAAGTGGGGATCTAAAAGTTAGGTGTTCGAGAGCTACCCGAAGGTACTCGAGCTACCGTTTGTATCTCAACCAAAAAAATAGAGAATCTACAAATTGTTGTAAGAATATTTTGTGTTAATTTCAAGACTCTATAGCTTTCTTAGTTTTTGAGTTATCTTGCTGATGGACGGACAGACAAAACTCAATCGACTTAGAATTTTTTTTAAATCTCCACAATTTTAACTGCTGATAGATATGCTTGTGCTATACGGTGTCTTAATTTACCGTTATGCGAAACTGAATTATTGCAAAATACTTTAACCCTTCTATCTTCCAAACGGTTTAGGTTGGAAACTTGAAATTTTGACAGAAGTTAAATTTTTGAAAATAAGTATGAGTCATTTCAGATTTTTTTTTCTATCAGCTCCCGTTTAGGAGCTGTAAGGGGTCTAAAACTGAAAATTTCCTATTTTTAAATACCTGTAACTGGAACACCAGTTAAAATTTTTTGAAATAATACATAAAAATTAAAGCTTCAACATTATACTCTTATTACTGGTAACAACTTTTTTTAATAATATAGGGTTACTTTATAATTGACGAAAGTGTTACTTGATTTTTTCAAATTTTCTAACAAATTTCTTTAACGAATTTTTTGTATTTTGTTTTACTCGATAATTTGAAATTGTTGAATATATAATGCGTAGTACAAAAAAATGAAAATAAATAAACAACATAACGATTGCTTTTTTTATACCCGTACAATAGGATCGGATATAATAAAATTACTCCTCCGTTTGTAACACCTCGAAATAAGCGAGCTAGATATACCTTCAAAGGTATGGATCGGATCAGAAAAAAATTCTAAGACTTTTGAGCCATGTCCGTCCGTCCGTCCGTCCGTCCGTCCGTCCGTCAGCACGCTAACTCAAAAACTAAGAAAGCTAGAATCTTGAAATTTACACAAAATATTCTTGGAGTAATTTGTAGGTTCCCTATTTTTTTTGGTTGAGTTTGGACCAAACCTTAAGGTAGCTCTCGAACACGTAACTTTTAGATCCCCACATTTTTTTTGAAATAGAGCTATGAAATTTTAACTGCTGATAGATATCACAAAAATATTAATTTTATTTTTAATAACATTTTTTTGTAGCCCCACCCGTTACGGAGCTGCAGCTCCCCAAAGGTTCAAAAAAGCTCTATATTTAAATTGTTATAGCACAAGTTGTATAAGGTATATCTTCATTTTGAAAACGCCAAACGATTACTACTTTTATTAGCTTTAAAAGTATATATACAATAAATATATATTTGTGGCATACGGTGTCTTAATTTACCGTTATGCGAAACTCAAATTTTGCAAAATCCTTTAACCCTTCTATCTTCTAAACGGTTAAAGTTGTTAAAGTTGAAATTTTGACAGTAGTTAGATCTTTGAAAATTAGTATGAGTCATTTCAGAAACTTTTTTTGTATCACTCCCCGTTTAGGAGCTGTAAGGGGTCAAAAACTGAAAATTTTCTATTTTTAAACACCTGTAACTTGAACACCTGTTAAAATTTTTTTGAAGTAATGCACAAAAATTAAAGCTTCGATATTATACTCTTATTTCTGTTAACAACTTTTTTTAATAATATAGGGTTACTTTATAATTGACGAAAGTGTTACTTGATTTTTTCAAATTTTCTAACAAAATTCTTCAACAAATTTTTTGCATTTGTTTTACTCGATAATTTGAAATTGTTGAGGATATAATGCGTAGTACAAAAAAATGTAAATAAATAAACAACATAACGGTTGCTTGAAGAATATTTTATTTATATGATATTGTTATACATACATACTTATATAATATCATGTTTATTTACATATTGTATATGTCACTAGTGAATGAATGATAAGAGTATAGATGTATATTATATAGCGCCGTATTTACATACATATATGTATTTTATTGTACTTATAAGAAATTATTCTGTCAATGGAATATTTAAATATAATATAATATAATATTTAAAATTATATTTACTATTTTGTACTAAGTAAATTTAATATACATTTACCGCTTAGTATTAAATGGTACTATAGAATATTTGAAAAAGTTTTGGATTGATAATCGTTATGTTAAAATCTGCTTATCTCTGTTATCTGCTTATCTCAGAGATCTGCTATAAATCTCTGTTAAACATATAGTTTGAATATATGTACAACCCATAATTCTAGAAATTATAAAATTCACCCAAATTATTTTAAAATACTAAAATATTAAAAAAATATGTACTTATAACAACATATATATGTACATATGTACTTATATTTATGTACTTATAACAATATAAATATACTATGTGCATTAATATAATGTAATATTTAAAATTATATTTACTATTTTGAAATTTAATATACATTTACCGCTTAGTATTAAATGGTACTATAGAATATTTGAAAAAGTTTTGGATTGATAATCGTTATGTGTAAGGTTAGAATCTGCTTTTGAAGAATGTATAAACATATAGTTTGAATATATGTACAACCCATAGTTCTAGAAATTATAAAATTGACCCAAATTATTTTAAAATACTAAAATATTAAAAACATAATATTGTAAGCAGAGTGACAGGCTGTGAACATACTAACGGTTCGTACGGGTATCTAAGAGTTGACAAAGGCAACTGTATTCTTCCTCGTTTTAGACTGCGTTATTCTTGTCAAGTTACAAATATTTATACATGTAAACATTTTTAGAGATATAAAAAAAAAAATAAGAAAAATTTGTTCATATTCATATGGTGTGTTATAATATATGTATACTAGGGGCCCCTGTTAATGTGTAGTCAAATCTACGTTGAATCCCAATTCATATAAAGGTATTTGGTATTGTGAGTGATGACTATTATGTCTATTTATTTATCGAGTTCGAAATAAATATTTTAAAGGTACGTGGGGTAAAAAGAATGAAAACTTCATGAAAAATCATGCATAATTAGGTTTTCACATAACGGTAAATTTAAATACTAAATTTAAAATAATTGTATAATTTTGATATTAATTTACAAAGTTAAAAAAAATACCTGTCGAATGACGTTTTCAGATTGAAAAAATCTTAAGCGGAACATATGATATATGCATTTAAAAATAGGGCTTTTTCAAAGTTTGAGGAGCTCTAGCTCCGTAATGGATGGGGCTACATGAAAAAGTTGTTCCAAAAAATTATTTTTTTTCTCTATCTTTAACGGTATAGAAGTTTTGTAAACAGATAGACGGAAGGACGGACGGACAGAGTGAAACTAATGAGCGCATTTTTTCAAATTTTTTTTGGAAATGTGCTAAAAAGTTGTTAACAAAAATAAAAATAAGAAATGTTGGAGCTTTAATTTTTTTATATTACTTTAAAAAAAACTGCTTCTAAATCGAAGGCGATACAATAACATTTTCTGAAATGACTTATACTTATTTCCAAGAACTAACTCCTCTCAAAATTTCAAGTTTCTAGCTTAAACCTTTTGGAAGATAGAAGAGGTCAAGAATTTTGCAATAAATGAATTTCGCATACCGGTAAATTAAGGCACCATATAGCGAAACTATATATTTATAAAGCTTATAAAATGACCTGTCATCTGGCTTTTTTACATTGTCAGCGCTTTTCCGAACTTTGGGAGGTCTGCAGCTCGTCAACAAGTGGAACTAGAGAAAAAAGTTGTTCCAGGAAATTAATGTTTTTTATGTCATACCTATCTGTAATTTTTGTAGCTAAAATTTCATTGCTTCATTTTAAACGACGTACAACATACAGACTGACAGACAGACGTACAACATACAGACTAGAAAACCTAAAATCATTTTTATGACAAACATCATTCATGCAAAATTTTATAAATTTGGTTTATTCGTTCTTGAGTTTTAGTGTTACAAACACCGTAATTTTTATATGTCTAGAGATAGCCACCGTATATATTGTATAGAAACATAAAAAAGAAAATAAAACAAAAAATAGCTATAGCTATAGCTATAGATACCTAACACTACGTAGGTCTATAAATACATTTGTATAATGTATATCATTCATATTCAAATTTCAAACTATATGTGTAGTAATAGCATATACTGTATAGAAACAAAAAATTCGGAAAAAAAAAGAAAAAAGGAGGAAAACAAAGGCTCATATATTTCGCCAATAAAAATATTTATATTTACCTAGTTACTAATCGAAATTAAAACAAGACAGAATGTAAACCAACGGTTTTTGAAGCCCAAATTTCCAAAAGATAATACAAATTGTTTAGAATTGTGACTTGCACCAAAATTTGAAAATTTCATATATGAAAAGAGGATTTTTTGAAACTTATAAGGGCTGTAAGCCCGCAACCCTATATAACTTAGAAAAAAATGTCTTGCCGAAGGAAAATGCGTACAGGTGTCTAAAAATAGCAAACTTATATTAATTTTTAACTTTCTTCCCTCAAAAGTCCCTATCTAAAAGCTTGCCGGAGTTATAAAAAAAGAAATATCATGCAAACTTTAAATACTAAATTTAAAAAAGTTGTATAATTTTGATATTAATTTACAAAGGTAAAAATTCCTGTCGAATGCCGTTTTCAGATTGAAAAAATGTTAAGTTGAACATGAGATATACGCATTTAAAAATAGGAATTTTTCAAAGTTGGAGGGGCTGCAGCTCCGTAATGGATGGGACTTTATGATAAAGTTCTTCTAGAACATTAATTTTTTTATGAAACCTAACCATGGTTAAAATTTTTTTTTCTCTATCTTAAATGGTGTAGAAGTTTTGTAAACAGACTGATGGACGAACGGACAGACGGATAAACAATGTCAGCGCCAGCTCAAGGGTTGTGGCACTCTATGCATATTTAAATTTTTTTGCCCCCCTTCCCATCATTGCAACGGCATATTTTTTTTTTTTGTTAAAAAAAATTTTATTCTAAACTTTAATTGAAATTTAAAATATTAGGCCATTGCCCATAAAATATTTAGGTCATTATCTAAAATAATTAAGGCCATTGCCCATGGATTTCTGATTAAATTTTTTTAAATTCAAAATTTTGAATGAAAATGTTAATATTAAAAAATATTTCAAGAAATTTCAAGTTAAATAGGAATTTTCTGATGCAGATATGTATATGTAAAATAAGAACGACTAGTTGCACTTTAGTTTTTTAAAAACTCCCATAAGACTTGTATACAAAAACAAATAAGATCAAATTTGAGCAAAGCTTCTCTTTGAGCCTTATTGTCTATGGCCTGGCCTGTAATGTAAGATATACTGCATAGAAAAATGAAAATAATTATTTAGAGTTAAAAATAATATATTCTATATGTAGGTTTAGATGAGTTTGTGTGACTGTTAATAGTCTAATACAGTGTACATATTATGTAAACTGATGACATTGGTAAATATCTAGCCTTATACTCGTATTTTGTATTCAAATTTATATTAAAAAAATTACTCCAAATTATTTAATATAAATTATACATTTTATAAAGATTACACTTTAGGTAAAATAAATTTGGTAGGTTATATATATATAATTTTAAAAAACATAAAAAAAAATTTTGGGGAATTTTTTTTAAGGAGTTTGCTGCCCCTTATTCATGTGCCACTTGTGCATCACTCCTAAGCCGCCACTGAATAGAGTGAAACTAATAGATACATTGTTTCAAATTTTTTTTCGAAATATGTTAAAAATTAGACATATTTAATTTAATTGTTAAATTTTTAAATAAACATTCATCATCTGCCTTATAAATAACTGAAAAAATATCACAACAATTTTGTGATTTATTTTTTAGTTTTCTCAGTTCAAAACTGATAAACAAATGTTTGCATTTTTTCAGTTTTGCTCTTTTTCATGTCAACTTTTTAAATTCAGAAAAGAAAATGTTATTAGTTTTGAACACTCCTCTTTTATGATTTTTTCGATAGTTTTAGTAAAAATAAAAAAGGTATTTATTTTAGTTATAAGAATCATATCAACGAAAAGTAGAATCATTAAATTATAAAATGTTATTTAACTCCATTATAATTTTTAAAATATTCTAGCTCAAGGGTCTTTTAAGCAAAATGTCCTTTTCAAAATATTCCTTTATATGGATAGCATTATTGAATGTTATTACAAAATAAATTCTAAAATAAAATTAATGAAAACTAAACTATAAATCTTAATGTGGATGAAATTTTCTACATATTTAAAGCATTTGTTTAGTTCGTAATGTTCTAAAATATCAAAATAATTAAAAATAAAATTAAGTAAAACTAAAATACAAAAAAAAATCACTCAAATTTTCTTTAGAAAACAGTCTATTATGATCTGATGTAAATAAGAATTGTCCAAATGATATGGGAAAAATTGACGCTTATTCCCAAATGACTTTATTTTATATTTAAATTGTCCATATAACATTATTTTGGTTGAAGGACAAAAAAAGGTTCCAAAATCAATATGAAAATTTTTTTTTTCTTTGACGGAAGAGGATGAAAAGTTTTGAATCCTGAAATAAAAATATAATAAATAAAACTAAAATTCAAATATCCCTTCACAAAAGTTAATGTGTTTTGACAAAAAAATTTCTTTATCTTAACACTTTGGCAAATTTTGATCATACATTTAAGAATGAATAATAATCATAATAGATAAAATTGTATGTGACTGCCACCATCTAAACATTCCAATTATCCTGGATCAACGACAATTTCCATCAACCCCAGTAAACCCCATCAATAATTTGCTGTTTTGTTTTTTTTTTCATTAGTTGAAACAGAAAATTATTTAATAGATCTAGGAAAAAGTCAGTTAGAAATAAAATCGTACCAAAAAAACATATGGGTTCTGGTAGAATCACATGGGAATATATCAATTATTTTAAGATTTTTAAATTTAAAAAATTTAAAAACAAAAATTAGTTTTACCGTCTGTATGTCAGTCCATTTATTAAAATAAACTCCTCAGCTGTTCCTTTTTTTATCGATTTATGTTTAAAAAACGAATATTTCTGTTACATTAAGTAAAATATTTCCTTAATAAATGATTTTGCTTCTTTCTGAAATTGAATTGCGTTATATATTCACTACTAATTTAAATTTTTAAATATTTAATCTCTTGTCGGTTTTAGAATAGAATAGATTGGATATAATTATTTCTTACCTTCTTAATTAGTTTTCAAAGTTTTGCAATGTACTTGTAAAAATATTTTCCTTATTTCATTAATATCTGAAGAAAATATTTATAGAAAAGTGTTACCAGCAACATTTGAACTGCGATATGTTATTTATCTTAAGAATAATGAATTGCGAAGATATACATAAATATTAAATTCAGAAATAACCAACAGACATTCTGTAACAATTTTCCTTATATAATGGAACTGATAAAGAAATAATCGAAGAATAATCAAGATATTTGAATAATAAAATGTCAAATGTTAAAGAAATGTCCATAATATTTAATATTATAATTTTTTTTTTTTATATATACAAAAGTGAATATGTAAATCTATTTTTGGGCAGAAGGGTGTAATTTGTTGATATTTATTGAAAAATTTATTTGAAGGTTAGGGATTTAAATTTTCCCTAGATTTAAATTTTCTATTATTTATGAAAACAAAAATTTGTTTTCATGGTTAAGAATGCTATTCTTAATTTTTTTTAGAAAGACTTATGGGTCTTAGAATTTGTTTGTATTCTTACAAACACACTTTCTGCTTTACATAATAAATATTTTTAGCACATTTACAAAAAAAAATTTGAAAAAAAGTGCCTATTAGTTTCACTCTTATGAGTCTATCTCTCTATTATTAGTCTCTCTTATTAGTAGTCTCTTATTACTCTTTCATTAGTCTGTCCATTAGTCTATTAGGTCGTCTATTTACGAAATTACTAGACCATTAAAGATAGAGAAAAAAAATGTTAACTATGGGTAGGTCTCATAAAAAAATTAACTTTGCGGAACAACTTTTTCATGTAGTCCCGTCCATCAGGGCACTACAACCCCCCAAATTTTGAAAAAGCCCTATTTTTAAATCCGTATACTTCATGTTCCGCTTAACAATTTTTCAATCTGAAAACGCCATTCAACAGGAATGTTTTTACCTTTGTAACTATATCAAAATTATATATTTTTTTATGTGAAAACCAAATGTTGCATGATTTTTCTACCTTCATAACTCCAATATGCTTTTAGATAGGGGTTTGAAATTTTGAGGCAAGAAAGTACTTTCAGAGTTAGTATAAGTTTTCTCACAAATTTTTTTTGTATCACTCCCTGCTTAAGATCTATTAGGGCTCAAAAATTGAAAATATGCTATTTTTAGACACCTGTAACATGGAAACGTCTACGATATAAAAATTAAAGCTCCAATTAACCGTTGTATTAACGTATTAACGTGTATTAACTATTTTTATTAGTTATATAGGCTTCTGGATTTAGAGCCTCTCAAATTTGCAAAAAAGTCCTATTTTCACATATTATCTTTTGGAAATGTGCGCTTTTAAAAACCTTTAGTTTACATTCTGCCTTGTTTTAAATTTGGTACGGGGTGTTCTGGTAATCATATGTAACTTAATTTTACAAATATTTGTTACTAGCAAGGTTACCTGATGTTGCCTAGAAATATATAAAGGTTTTAAATTTACTTTTTTTTAGTTTTAATATTTTTTCATAAATTTTTGAATTTTCATTTTAAAGGACAGGATTTGCGTTTATGGAGCTCTAGCTGTATTAATTTTAACATGATCAATTAATTCATTGTATAAAATGTCCATAGATTTAAAAATCTTATGTCTCTGTAATATAATAAACTTAGGCACTGCCTGTCAATTATGATAGCGACTTGGGTAAATATTTTTCCAGAAGCTATAAAAATGAGATTTAGTAGAAAAATATTTTAGAAATATTTGTTCAAAAATATTTTGTTGTTGTTAACATTTAAATATTATTGCTAAGCTCCTGCATATAAGCAAACATTTTTTTATAGTAATAAAAAAAAAGAAAGTTTAACAGACTATCATGCCCGAACAGTTTAACTAATGTTAAAGATCTAAAGATCTAAGAATTTTGCTTCGGAAACCGTAATGGAAATTTCAACTAACTTATTGTGCTACCTAATGGTGTGATGATATTTCAATAACAGAGTTTATCAGAGCAATCACTATTTGTTATTAATTTCTGCAATCACCAATGATTGTGTTATGATTTTGTGAATTGTGATTTTCCAAATAATATTTTTTGTTATAAAAATACAAGCAAATATAACAATAAAATTTTACAATAATAAGTTAATAACATATAATACCTTAACAATTTACATAAATCCCATTTGATCTAATAGTAAATTTCTCAGCATATATTAAATATTTTTACTCTCAGCAGTTTTATTTAAAAGAAGAAGATTTTTTTCTTGTTACATGAAAGTATAAGATAGGTCTTCTTTACATACCAAAAATGTGTACTCAAGATTTTTCCGGTGCGTAGAAAACTGCAAAAAAAATTGTATGCATGATGACTGTCTGTGGATGTGTGTGTGTGTAATAATAATAAAATAAATAATAAAAATAATATAAATAATGATAATAATATAATGTGCACTCTTATAATATAATGTGTATAATAATAAATAACTAAAAACAAAAGATAAAAAACAAAACTAAAAATTATTGAAAAAATTGTTCAATTGTTCAATAATAAAATAGTTTCAACTGCTTTGGCCAAGGTATTAAAGATTTTATTAAATAGTAGATGATCCACAAAAAATTAATTTTTGTATAACCTGTAATAATGAGTGGTACACTAGAAAGAGTATTACCTTAAGTCATTCGTCTACCAACTTATAACAACCAGCGAGCAAGAGTGTTACAAATGGTGCAATCATAAATAGTGCAAATGATGAAATTAAATCAAATTACTATCAAACAAACAGAGCATGACAATCTATATTGGTAACATCCATAAACATTCTGAAGCCCATTCGTATTGAACAAGAAATGCTTTGAATATTCGAATCACTTCATCAAAAACAAGATTTAATAATTAAGGTGCTATATACAACAGCCTAGAAGCCTGCAAAATTTACAAGTCGTTGTCTTCAGAATTAAAAAATACACACGAAATAAATAAATTTTCTCTCGCTCTTAAGATATGCAAACATTTTTTTCTACATAAATTAAGTATAGTTTTATGTTAAAAATATTTTACTTTTGTTTTTTTGTTTTAATACCCGTAATAAGTTCATACGGGTATAATATATTTACGATTACGTTTGTAACATCTTAAAAGAGTCAATCTAAATGTAGACTCAAGTCTATGGATTCTGAGTCGATTAAGCCATGTACCTTAATCCGTATCCCCGTCTGCACAATAGATCAAAAATAAAGGAGCTAGAAGTCTGAAATTATTTTTACGTTACTTTTGCAAAATTCTTAGCTTCGCTATTTAAAACTAGCATTGTCGGCCAGCTGGTTCGAGTAGTAGCCATACAACTTATTACTTCTGTAAAATTTGGTTGTGCTAGTGCAAAAGGTTTTGGTAGCTACCATACAACTTCTCTTTTTAAATTAGAATAACTTAGTGTGTATTGAGGCTAGACAACTAAAATTTCGTGAAAAGATGTCGAGTTATATACTAACAACTTCTGTAAAATTTAGTTGTGCTGGTGCAACAGATCCGGCTAGCTGTCATACAACTCCAAAATTTATATAAATATATATCTATAGTTAACATTGGTACTAAGAAATCTGAAATCTTGTAAAAGATGATCAAGTTTTATGGAAACCGCATATATTATGTTCATGCGGATATTCCATAGTTGACATAGTCTACTCTACAGCACTCTTCCTCGTTTTTTTTATATTTTCGCAATATTATAGGTAATAAACCAATACAAGTTTTTATGAATAAGAGTTTATTCCATAAAAAGTTTTTCTAGCTGGCTCATTGTTGGCAAAAATAAATTGAATTGAGAGTAATGATTAGGTTTAATACATCTGTGCAGCATTTATATAAAAGAAAACGACATATTATATAATATAAACTTTCTAAAAAAATACGAGAAAAATATTGTCATGGTTATAAAAATTTAATATGCATCTAAAATCCAAAATAAAATGTAAAACAAGCGTAGCGAATAGTGATAATAGTAAGCCGAATGAAATTGAAACAACATCTTATAATCTATGTTATACTCTTATTATGTACCCTTACATATTTACGTAGTTTTTTTTAATGGTAAAATGTTTGCAAAATAAATCAGAAGTTTTTAATGCATTTCAAATATTTAAATTTGCACGAACATTTTTTCTCACTGGGTACCAAATTTATCTTTATATACCTGCTACAAATTTTGAAATAATGCAAAAACTACCAGCATTTTTGAATTCTGTATAAAGAGGGGGTTCCATCTTTTTTAAATCATTTAGTAAGTTTGATTATAAATAATAAATATTAAATTTAAAAAAGGCAGAATATAAAGCAATGGTTTTCAAAGGTGCGTTCTTTAAAAGACTTTAAAACACTTGAGATTCTTCTGTGCACCACATTTTCTAAATATTCTTCAAATTTTATTTACATATATGAAAAATTGTAAAAAATCAAGAAATATTTTTTTCAGGTTCAAAAAAAGCCATTATAATTTTTAAGTTGTTAACATATATCAAACCATAAAGTTGGAGTCTTATTATTTAGCTTTTACTTTAACAAAATTGTTCAAGTGTCTAAGTTATAGGTATCCAAAATTAGTAAATTTTAAATTTTTGTTCCTAATAGTTCTTAAACAGGAGGACGTCCAAGAAAAAAATTCTGAGGATGCTTTGACTATTAAAAGATTCCTCTACTCTCAAAATTTTAAGGGTCCATCTAGAAGCGTGGCTGAAATATGAAGCAAGCCAAATCTTGCAAAATTTTGTTTGCATATAACGGTAAATTTAAATACTGAATTTGGAAAAATGTATAATTTTGATGTTTATTTTTATTATTTTTTTTTTCTTGACACTCCTATAAGGAGCATAGGGCATCCAGTAAGTCGTTTATTATTCATATTTGACTAAGTTTCAGTTTCTGGAATCATTAGTTTCAGTAAGACGTTCATTACTTCGCTATGAGACATTTCTTTTATTTCTGCGCCATCCATTATCTTATACAAGAATTATGGTTTATTATTATTTTATTATATTAGCTATTGTAATATTAATTATAATTGATAGGACATATATACTTATTTTTAATTTAATTATATTCTAGTAATTATATATTATAAGAAAAATGTCTATAATTTTTTATTAATCTGTATGATCCAGCAGGGAATCTGTATGATTCTACCCATTACTAAAATTTCATTGCTCTATCTTTAATGTTGTAGAAGTTTTGTAAACAGACGACGGACAGAGTGAAACTATCAAGCAAATTTTTCAAAATTTTTTTGAAAAATGTGCTTAAAACGTGATTCAACGGCTTTTTGTTCTAAAAAATACTTATTGAGATTTATTTTATTACTTTTTGATAAGGATAAGTGCCTAAAATTTGAAATAAATTTGTTTACAATATTTTAACCTAATAATATTATATATACTTAAAATTTTTTATTTACGATTTATGTCCTATTTTGTAGGGTGATGTTATGGTCTGAAAGAAAGACTAAAACAAATTTTTGTTAATTTGAGCACGAGCGTCCAATGAAGCTTTTTTCAATTCTTTTCTTTCACTCTACTTCCATTAGGTTTAGTTAACCCGTTCTGATACGAGGGTCTAATAAATTTTAGTTACCTTTTTTTGTTGATTGATTGATTGAAAAAATGTTTGTTTATATAGGAGCTTAGAAATTTTGTTTTAATTTTAATAACAAAGTATTTTGAGCATAATAATTTACATTCATAATGCAATTTTTAATATTATATTTTTCATTAGTCAGTTAATTACTTTATTAAACATGTAGGTTTAATATAATACATACAAGGATAAATTGGATAGGACAGCATCCCCTTCTTCAAGTTTCTATACAGCTGAAAACAATTTTTTTTATATAAATAAAACAACTTGATTTTGCAGTTATTTTTTATTTTTTAACCTTATATATTATACTTATTAAATAAAAATTGAGTTAATGCTAATATAAACATAGTTATAAAATTAGTTAATACTAATTTCATATTATTCATATTCATATATTAATAAATAATTAAATAATGGGTAAAATCATCATCATATTAATGCAGTTAACTCCATAAACGCTAATCCTGTTCTATAAAATCAAAATTCAAAAATTATTGAATAAAAATTAAAACTAAAAACAAAACAATTTCAAAAACTTTCAATATTCTCCTAGTTCTATACATGTATAAGAAAAAAAATTGTGAAAAATTAAGAAACATTTTCTTCAATTTTAAGAAAAAACTACATAATTAAGACAGACTGTTTACTAACGTAAGAATATAATATCGAATCTTTAATTTTTGGTTATTAATTTATAAAAATTTGTACATATGCTTAAGTTACAAGTGTATGAAAATAGAAAATGATCACTTTTTGATTCCTAATACCTCTTACAAAGGGACTGATATAAACAAAATTTCTGGCATAACTTATGCCAATTCCAAAATATTTTTCTTATCGCAAGATATTAAGAGTTTAACTAAAAGTGTACCGGAGATATGGACGAATTAACAAAATCTTATAAAATCATGCTTTTACATAACAGTAAATTTCAATATTAAGTCGTAATTGGTGTTTGGCATTATTGTAGATTAAAAAAAATTTAAGCAGAACCTGAGCTATATACATTTGAAAATAAGGTTTTTACAAACTTTAAGGGACTGTTTATCCCTGAAAAGGGTAGGTAGAGCTACATAAAAAAGTTAAGGTTAAAATGGTTAAGATTAAAATTTCATTGTTCAATTCAAACAAAGGGCTGGTTGGAAAGAATAGAACTAAATTTTTAGAACGCAAATTTTTCAAAAATGTTTTGTAAGAGGTTATAAAAATTAAAAATTGCAACGAACCATTTTAGGAATCATTTAATTATGACTTTAATTCTGAGTCTAATTTTGCATCTTATTCTGTTTCTAATTTTAAATTCCGGAATAAAAAATGGACACCAGATGCAAAGTTAACGGATACATAAAAAAAATTTACATTTTTGTTTAAAAATTTACTTTGAAAACAGGTTTACGGATTATGGATTCGAGGCTGATTTCTATTTATTTTTTGACCATGACTTTGACCTGAATATCAGTACTATTATAATAGGCTTAAAAACTTAATAAAACACAACTTTAACTGAATTAAAAAAATTGTTACACTAATAAATCAACACTACCTTTTGGTTATTGAAATAATAATAAATTCATAAAAAAAAATATAAATTATATATGAATTAACTTAAATGTACATGAATAAAAATATAAGAAATTGAAAATTAAGAATATAAAAATATTAATCTGCTTTTCTATTTAATATCATATATTTTTACGTATGTATAATTTATCCTAGAAATTCACTGTAATATTATAATCCCTTAAACCTTTAATGAAAATTCAATTTTAGGTTTTATAAAAAATAAAAAAATAAAATAAATGTAAAATAAAATTTTCAAAATATCACAATCGGTATATAAGAAATAATTAAAAAAGTTTAATATTAGATCGAAGTTCATAAAACGCACGAAAAATATTTACTTTTTACCGACCGCATACATGAACGTATAAGGTATGTATTGTTTTCATACCAAAAATTAGTACCCGAGATTTTTGCATTACTTCGGTGCGTAAAAAATTGAAAAAAAAAATTGAATGTGTGTGTTTTCGTGTAAGCGTGTCTGTATGTGGGTATGAACTGTGGGTACAGACTAAACGGCTAAAAGGAATTTTTTGAAATGTCATAGTTGAGGTTTTAATATATCTCGGATTAATAAGCTTTTGGTGCAAATCGGACAACAACAAGTGGTAGTTTATTAGTGTAATTTTTAGGTTTTTTACGAATATTTCGTAACAAGAAAATATTATGACAAAAATTATTAAAGAAAAGTTGTTACACAAATAAAGAGCAACAATTTTGCCATACAATATTTTTTGATCCGACAAACTTTAAGTTTTATATAATTGAATAATATATTTTTTTCTAACTTCAAATTTCGTAAATATTACAACACGCCAGATGTATTATATGAACAAATTTTTTTTGTTTTTTTAACTTTTTTATATCTCTAAAAATGTATATACCATATTGTCGCAAAATGTAAACTGTAGAATTGTTGTTAGTAAATTCAATATTAAAGTATATATACAGTGCACATAAAAATTTATGTTTGCTTTGTAGCTACATATATACATACATATTAGGTATATAAAAAAATAAATTTTTTTACACTTTTTAATATTTTTACTTCTAATATTTTTGAATTAAAAAAAAATCATACTGTATGAATGTATGTACGAATGTACTACATATGTACATATTTTTAGGATTAAATCATTGTCTATTATAATTAATTTATGTATTTTGTTTTGTTATAAATTATTATCTAAAAAATCTATGAAATTTCGCATTATACTTTTCGGATAATAGCGGTCGGTTCTGTGGTGGAGATAGCTGATTTTTTTTATTATTATTTGTATTACCAAAAATTTTATTTATGTGTATGTATGTATATGATTTTTTAATTTTTTTTTTATATACATATTTACTCTAACATTCTTTGCACTTTGTTAACCCCTTTTTTTCTAATTTTGAAATACGGATATCTTGTACTCATTTTCCAAATACATTTTTTGATCTTATTTGTACCAAAATAAAAAAAGATATACAAAAAGTACAAACATTACAAACATTATATTAAATATATGTATTATATACATGACTTAAATATAATATATATATATATTTTTATATATATATACAAATTTTAGATATTTAATTATTTATATGAACATATATATGTATAAGAATATTAATATATAAAAAATAACGCACCCAAAATGATTGACAGCACATAATTAAATTAATTGAGTAATCCTCTCTTCATAATATCTAAAAATAAATCTGAAAGATATTTTTTTTACAGAGAACATAATAAGGAAAAACAAAAAATTGGAAAAGACTGTGATATACGATGTCAGTGAAATTTATAATGAAAAAAGGCACTCGATAGAAAGAAAATACCCTTGAAAGCATAAGATGACTGTTAGACATTTAAAAAAAAAAGAAAGAAAAATCAACAAAATTTTAAATAAAAAACAAAATTTGAAGAAATTAAGAAGGAAAAACATAGTGATGCCTTCTCCCTTAAATAATGAACAACGGACCATAATATTAAATAGAAAATAAAAAAAAACGTTTTTCTTCACCCCAACATATTATATTTTAACTAATTGTTATTCAACTCCTATGCTATTAGTGGAGTTATTTTATCAAGAGGCATAATAAGAAGAACAGAACTAAAACCACCATTGATTTTTTTCCTTTTGTTTCTAAAAAAGGAACGATAATAAAATATAAATAATAAATCGACATATACATATAACATTAATATAATATATAAAATTTATATATGTTTGTAAATAAATATATATACTAAAATATATTTTATTATATATTAGTGATATGAAGTTGCTCTACCGTGAACATTGTCAAGAAATAGTTAAATTGATGATATTTTCTACAAAATTTTTGGAGCCGCATAGTTTTTGCCACAATTATTAATTTTCTAAACGATTTCTAAAATATCAAATAGTATTAAAGATTAAACAAATGAAAAATTATACAAAACAAGCATTAATAAAATTCGGTTTTAAATTAAAATTTTAAGCAAAGTCTTAGAATATTACAATTTCGCTGTATTATGTAGGTGTGTGATTCAAAAAATGCAAATTATTTCACATTTTAATCATTTAATTATAGACTTTTCGATTATTTTTTGTCTGCTTTTGCAGTTGTAATATATTAATAACAATTGAAGTTGACTTGGCAATTAATTCTATTCTTAGATTTCAAGCACATTGAATAAAGTAAAACAGCTTCAAAGGCTTTTTAAAACTACGTTTAGATAAAAAATAAAAATATAGCTTTTATATTTTGGTACAAGCTTTGTCCTTGGTATTAGACGCTTTACTAATTTTAATTAAGTTTAAAACAAAATATTTAAATCTATTATTACAGTTAGAATTTTAGAATTAGAATTTTTGAACCACTTTCCTTAATCAAATTAAAAATCAAGATATAATGTACCCGATATTTCTGTTTTTTTTTTTCTTCTATATTGAGTTTATATAAATGAATAGAATATTTCATTTGATGCTTTATAACTCATAAAGAAATAATTGACACAAAATTTTAATAAAATCATAAAAGAGCGCGAAGTTATTGAAAAATACAAACAAATATTCCTGTGTCATTTTCTTTATTTTAAGCATATTTGCAAAACATTTAATATTTGACCGTCATTTATAATACTCGTAGTTATATAATAAAATATATTTAACATTACTTCTTCAATTATTAACGAGATTATCAACAGTATTGTTATACTGTTGATAAGTTATTTGAATATTTTGATATAAAATTGAACAGTAAGAAAAGAAAAACAAAAATAAATAAAAAAACAACAGTTTTTTTTTTGTATTCTTTAAATAACTTGTAAATGAAAATGTGCGGGATTAATTTAAAACACCAAAATACTGGTAACTTCATAGCATGACACAGAATTGCGTTCCATTCATTATTTCTTTAATTTTTCTCATTTTGGTCTTGGATAAAAACCTTAATTTTGTATTTTGGCTTTGAGGATAAAGATAGAAAATGTCTTTGTGTGTATAGTCAATGGTTCTATTGATGTTGATTTAAATTCTCTTCAAGTTAAAAAACAAAAATCAGAACAAAAAAACAAAAAAAAAAACAACTGATAGCTTTTAAGAGGTAAAAGGATTTGAGGAGTTAATGAGAAACTGTGGTAGTATGAATTTAATATTTATAAATTGTGGTATGAGGTGTAACGGTTTTGTTCTTTTATCAAGAAAAATAGTATTTTTATATTTAAAGATTTTAATGCTAATATGAAGAATGTGAAAATATTTTTTTTATATAAAGTTTTTAGATAAAAGACTTTAACTTAGAAAAAAAATAATTAAAAAATTAAAGATTGTCTTTTTTTTATATTATAAAAACGAAAATTTTGTTTTAAATTAAATATCGCACTTTTAAGAAAAAGGGTTATATTTAGTTTCACGCATTTCTTCTTAATTATAATGTTTTTCTTTTTTTTTCAATATTCAAAATTTTTAATTTTAAATTAATTATATTTGGTAAACTTGTTAATTGATTAAAATTTTTTAAATATTATTCGAATTAATATATCTGTCACTCAGTACAATTTGTTTAATGAAATAATTATACATACGATAGCATCCATAGAATTTTTCATTTCGTAAATTACTGCAAAGGATTTCATTTAAACTCTTCTTAATCTGGACCTTGTGCTATAAATTTTTCATAAGCTTTTTGTTAACAATTAAACGAGATTTTAATGGGATCCTGTACTACACAATTAAAAACAAGTTTGTTATAAATTGGATCTTTGATAAAATTGAAAACTTATAGGAAAAACATTATTTTGCCAACTATCTTCAAAGTACACATAAATCGGATAAAATAACTAAATGAAAATCAATTATACCATTTAGTGTTAAAGTGTCAGTTTTAGTATAGTGCTCAAACAAAAACAAAAAAAAAATGTCTATCTATTAGACATTTTGTAAGACATTTGTAAAACGTAAGACAAATTCGTTAGGTAATACAGTGAAATTTTAACTTTAGAAACAAAATGAAACTGAAGAAATTTTTTGTTTGAAATTTGATATTTAAATTTAATAATGTGAAAAATCAATACTATACAAAGTGTTGATCCTACTACAACTTCAAAATTCTTCTACAAATTAGAAATTGAGAAGAGTAATTTTTCCAAAATAAGCATAAAATTCGTAATAGTAAATTTTTATTAAAAGAATATATTTAAAATATTGACATAAGTTACTTAAAATAGATTTCTTAATTTTTCAAAATTTTCCTAACGAAAAAAAAAAATTCTAAAATATTCTAATTTCAAAATGGGTTATAAGATGTTGTCGTTTACGAAATATCTTATTTATTGTTGCTTTATTTAGTCTATAACACAGTAGTACCTATACTTAGATCCTGTTTTCCTGAAAATAAAATGCCGGACAATATGAGAACTAAAATAATTAATTATGTTTCTCCAACAGTAGTACCATATAACAAGCATATCCATAATACAATCAAAGAATATCTATTATAAGAAGAGATACTTAATAGACTTTGCTAATTTTTCTCATGATCTTGGTATTGTTATTCGCAATTTTTTTTCTTCTTTTTTTTTCTTCTTTCTTATAGATATAGTAATAAGATCAGTTATAGTAATAATCAGCAAAAAAGCGATTAAAAATATATGGAATTATGAGATTCTAAAATATTTATTATAATAGGTGCAGGGTTTAATACATATGTGGACAGGAAATTACAAAGCCTTTTCTGTACATTTTCGTAAGGTTGAATAACTCTTATGACGTGTGTGGGATAAGAATCTCCCTTTGTTTAGAGCGTATTTTTATACGCTCTTACCCACTAGGCCGCCGAGGCCCGTATAGAAAAATAACAACGATTTTTGATTATTATTATATTTTAACATTTTTTAATATGTAATTTTATAAATTTGTCTAACTAATAGCGTATAGTTGTTAAAGTAGCTGGCCTTTCAATCGGAGGATTTTGGGTTCAAACTCCGGCCAGGTCACATAAATAAAAAACGAGGAAGAATACAGTTGCCTTTATCAACTCTTAGATACCCGTACGAACCGTTAGTATGTTCATAGCCTGTCACTCTGCTTATAATATTATTTTTTTAATTTTTTATTATTTTAAAATAATTTGGGTGAATTTTACAATTTTTAGAACTATGGGTTGTACCTATATTCAAACTATATATTTACACATTCTTCAAAAGCATATTCTAACCTACCACATAACGATTATCAATCCAAAACTTTTCCAAATATTCTATAGTACCATTTAATACTAAGCAGCAAATGTATAATAATTTATACTATACATATGTATTATATATCATTCTTTCATCAGTGGCATATACGATATGTAAATAAACATGAGTTATATAAGTATATGTATACTAATATCATATAAATATAAATTGTTCAAGCAACCGTTATATTTTTGATTTATTTAATTTTTTTTGTACTATGCATCATCCTCAATAATTTCAGATTATCGAGTAAAAAAAAATGCACATTTCCAAAAGACAATACAAACTGTTTAGAATTGTGGCTTGCACAAAAATTTGAAAATTTAAGAAGCTTTTTAGTAATAAGAAAAAATGTGAAAATAGAACTTTTCTGGAATTTTGAGGGGCTGTAAGTCGGCAACCTTATATAACTAAGAAAATTCGTTAACACACGTAAAAATATATTACTGGAGCTTTAATTTTTATGTCTTGCCGAAGAAAAATTTGTACAGGTGCTTAAGTCACAGATGCCTAAAAATGGCCAATTTTCAATTTTTCAGCTTAATTACATTATAAATTTTTACTCTATAGTTATAAAAAACTTCTTGTCTATCACAATAATTGTAGTGAAAATCATTTTGTATCAATTCAAAAAGTTTTAATTTTATATTTTTTTCTATTTCTAAAATTATTTTATTGAATGTAATTCATTTAACAGTTTCAAACAATTATACAAGAAAGTATTTCTTTGACTGTTTGTTTTAAATAGAGTTAAATAGAAGTTGGATTTATTTTTTATATTATAACTATGAATGATAGATCAAGGCAAAGTGTGCGGCGTTTACAATACACATTGGACATAAATAGCCGAACCCAACCTACAACTTATCTTTAACTTCACAAATTAAGGCAGCTTCAGTTGTTTTTATCATCAGACACTTGATCATGGTTTGCTTTCTTTTTCATGTGCTTATTGCGCTTTAGTTCATTTCAGCTGACAACTAAACTGTGGTCCTATAATGGTGAGTTATCCAATTTATCTTCTTTTAATACTAATTTTCCAATTGAAATTAAAGAATTGTATGGAACTATGTATTTATTGTTTTAAAATATTTCTGGTGAAGCTCATCACCAAACTGCAAATAACATTCGAATTGACTTAAACTTGAATATGGAAAGGCTCAAACTGATACCGATACCGATATTTTGTATGCTAAACTATTTCTTTATGATACTGATACCGCTGACAATATTCGTATGAATAATTTTTATAATTCAGCTTCTCTAAAAGAAATGTTGACAACAATTTAGTGTTGTTTTACATAATGTATCTACATACGCTAGAAGTTATTAAACGCTCCCGGAAACACTTGTAACCGAATCATCTTTTGCCGCGTAAAATAATTCTGAAATAAATAAAGTGGCCTTAATAAAGCTTTAAAAAAAAAACAATAAATACCAAAATGCTGCAGTATACTCCTCTAATACCGGTATTGAATACCGCAAAATATCAGTCAGTATAGCACTTCCTAGGTGTCACCAAATATTGTATTTTAATACCTATATCAGATAAATATTTTCTTGAACTCTTATCAAGTACTTATTCAAAATACACCCTTAGGTTTTAAGATATAAAATTTAAATAAAAAAAAAAAAAGGAATTTCCTTTGTCAATTGAAGAAAAATTAAACTGCACTTAAATGTGTAAACTTTAATCTTATATACGTTTCGCAAAAAAAAGTCGTTTAAAGTATTTCTTAAAAATTTACATAACATTTATTATCTTGTTATTACATTGTATAATTGGTCCGGAATATTGATATTGTATAAATAATACATGTGTAATATGTATGGTATCCAAAAATTTATCAAAATATTAAATTCATACAATAAAATATTATAAAAAATAATATACTATAGATATTCATCTGTAATAGTTATTAAATTATAAAAATTTTCGTAAAATTTCTAAATAAAACAAAAATATGTTATTCTTTTTTATTTATATAATATTATGAATTTTCTATGTAACTTAGCAATTCTAATATTTTTATTGTAAAGGATAAGAATTGAAACAAAAAACAATGAAAAAAAAAAAATACAATTTAAATCCTTTAGTAAGCCATATAATATTAACAATTTTATTATTGCTCTTTTTCAAACCATTTCATTAGATACTTTTAACATCTTAAAGAAAAACCAACCCCAATATAAAATCTTACTTTTATCTTTTGTTATACCTTATTTTCAAAACATGTAGTGACCCTTGTTGTAACAAATATATACCCATTACACCTTCTTTTTGTTTTTTTTTTTTCAAAATTTTCTAAGAATATAAGATTCTTTTAAAATTTTTTTTGCTTTTTTATTTTTTATGTACTTTTTTAAAAAGTTTTCATGTACCAGAAATAATGTAATAACTATTTATTACGGGTTATGGGTTTCAGATAGATTGACGGAAATCCAACCAGGAAAGGTTTCTTATGTATATGTACATAATATGTAAGAACCCATTAAATTGACTGTTACATATAAACGTATGTTTTATAAGATGTATAAAAGAATTCTATGTGCTAATTTTTGAAATGATTCATAAAAGTACCCATATTTCACATGTTTTAAAATTAAATAAAAAATAAAATTATAAATTTAAATATTTAACCCTTTTATATTTTTGTAAATTCAAAATTTGTTTCTTATTTTTAGAAAAAGTTGAAGTATTTATGTTATACCAAAGGCAATCAGTCAATTGTATAAATAAGCTGCTATAGTTATAGTTTTAGTTTTGGTTTTTCCATAATTTTAGGAATTAAAATTAAAACATAATTCTAAAAGGCATTCTTGTGGTTTTTAATTAATAGAAAATTAGAGGTTAGGCTGATAGCTAATCAATCAGATAGTGCTAGTCGCTTTAATGATTAAACTATTTCAATTTCTTTTTTTCTAAAGGTGGTGATAATATTCGAAAACCTCTTAAAGTTTTCGTAAACGTCTTTAATATGTTAAATTCTACTACCTAATAAAAATCAGCTTCTAATGATCGTTTTATCCAGTTTTTCAGCATTATTAACATCCATAGGTTTCTTAAGTTTCTTAAGAACCCGAATTTTTGTCAAATCTGGATTTTGAAAAGAATTGGATGAAATTTGTTGGCAACAGACAGTTGTAGGTTTTTTAAAATATTTAAACTTACCCGGCTAACGTTTTATATCTCATGAATTATTTGAAGGTCACAGTTAAATGAATTCGAAGTATTGGATCATTGTAATTGCACCAAATTTAATTTTGTTAAAACGTTAATATTTCAAATTTGATTGATAACGTATTCGTCTTCTTGCTTAATATAATGATGAAGCACTGAAGTACTTCTCAAAGAATTATATGCAATAGTACTGAAAAAAATTATTCTTCAAAAAATTAAATTTATTTGATTTTAATAAACTTTTTCAACATAACCATCCTATAGGTTTAAATAAATCTAAGATATTTAATTTTGCCACCAATACTATAGAAGGTGTAATCGCTTTAACATCTATAAATTGAATTTAAATTGAAAATTAGGCAAACTAAAATATGCATGTTAAATTTATTTCACCACAACATGAAAACTTAATTCCAATACTAAAGAATTTTAATAATTTTATTTTGTAGTTTTTATAATAGCTGAACATAATAAAATAGCTAGTGTAAACCAAGATCTGTAAAGTTTTTGCTGGAATAAACCTAAACTAATATAATCTTATCTTTCGATGCTATACCCTACAGATTATAATTTTTCCAAAGGTTCTTTTTTTGTAGCAATTGTACATACACATATTTATGGAAGTGCGTAAATTTAAATTAAATTATACTCCCATTTTAATATTTTAATAAAGATTAGTTTTCCGATCTTGTAAACATACCTTGCATTATTTATCATAAAATAATCTGGGTATAATATAAACGAGAAAGAGATAATATTTTACTATGTCGTCAACTCTAGGTTACCTGTACGAACATAAGTTATTATATTGCGATAACATTTAATCACCTTTTACGAAAATTCAGATATATTTAATTTAATTTATTTGATTTAATTAAGTAAAGAGATATATGTTTATGTACTTTATGTAAACTTTGGAATTGTATACTCCTAATGCTGCTCTAATCTGTTGCTGCCGACCCCTAAATCTTGCAGAGTCGTTGGGTATAAAATTCATCTTCTTTTCACAAAATTTTAAATTCATTGACTGATTATTTAAGTCGCTTTAATGGTGTTTTTTATAAATTTGGAAATAAAATTCCGTTACAATACACATTAAAATGAATATGTATTTCGCTCTTGTCACTTTTATAAATAGTTTGGCTCTTGTCACTTTTACAAATACTGTTTGTTTATGGGCCTATAATAATAATACTTGTAAGCTTCAAGTTTGTCAAAATTAAATTTTAAAAAATATTCTTAACTAACCAATATGTTGCAACATTTTTGACATTGTTTATTATCGGTAATAGGATTTTTTAAATATCAAGTAATGTTGAATGTCCTAAAAACTATAATTAAAATTGTACCTATAGACAATCAGTTTTCAAAACAGAGGTTATATAACAGCTGGTCGAATCCGACGGTTAAACTTGTTTAATTTAAATAGCAAAACTAACAACTTTACAGAGATGAAATGGTAAAATTTTAAGAATTTTAGCTTCATTATTTTTTGACTTATCGTGCAGACGGATGGTCGAATAAACGAACGTACATGGTTAAATCGATTTAAAATATGATTCCGAGTAAAGAATACCATGTCTATTTCGCCACTTTTAAAGTGTTTTAAATGTAATAGCAAATTTATTATACGCTGAGAACTATGTTCAAATACTCTGCAAGTTTTATTATATATTTTTATTGCTAATAAAAATAAGGGTCTATTTAGATAAACTTATAACATATACATATACAATAAATCTAAATCAAAATATTAAAATATTATTTCTATTGTTAAAATACTGATAATAAGTTTATCATATTTTAAAAAAAAATTTTCATCTAAAAGAATTACATTAATTTAAAAATAAAAATAAACGAAATAGAATAGTCATTTTTAAGATTAAAATATTAATAAAAAAAAAAAAAGGAAAAGAAAATGAGGAGAAAATATAGCATCACATCATCAAATATTCAAAACTGACTTTCTCTGTTGGATAAATAGATTATTACATTTGATTAAAATTTTCTTTGTTTTTTCTTATTAGTATTTGTTATCTACTTATAAGAAATATCCTTAAATAAATGATTGCTGTTATTTTTAGTTCTGCCATGCTTTTATTTTCATTATTATCCTTGGCTTTAAGTTCTCATTTGGGTTTTTTTTTATATTCCTAAATTTAATACTGTCTATGATTATATGATTAACTTGTTGTGCATTTAGAATAATTTCATCAAATTCATTTTGTTTATTTTGTCGCTAATGATGAAACTCAAACTAAGTAAACTGAATACATAATATATAAAATATTTATACATTATGTAGTATGTACATTATATAGTTAATGTAAATATAAACAAAAAATCGTATGTCTTTTCCTGATTCTTTTATATTAACACATACTTTTTTTTTTTTGTAGAAAGAAAGGAATCAAATTTGTATCATGTCTTGAATTATGATTAGATAATTATGAAAAATGAATTTTCAGATACTATATATATAATAAAGGATTGGTTTTATTTAATTCGTATTAAGAATATCAACATTCTATAAGAAAAAATATGTTAAATTTAGGAAAAAACTACAAAATAAATAATATTAAATTCACTATTGAATAAATTGTAGAATATTTAAATAAACTGTTGATTTCTTGTCTAATATTCGCCTTACAACTACTGTTGGTCAATTAAGTCCGAGAATAAAATATTTAATATAAATATTTTAGTGTAATGAACGGCTGCAGCTATAGAAATTACATGAATAATCATATATCTGAATGTAACTAAAAATGTTATTAAAAGTCTATATTCTAATTTTCACTTTATAATAAACCTATAAGAATTCTCTATTAAACAATCATATAATCAAACCGAGTTTATTTTTTACTTCTCCTGGAACAAGATTTATTTGTCTATGTCTATGTTGTGTTTTAGTTACAGATAATAAAATGTGCTCAGTAGAAATTATTATTATAATTATGATTTTATTAATGTACTATATAAATATATACATCTTAACTATTGGGCCGGTTTAGTATAAATTTAATCTTGAATAACATTTTTCTTTGTTACCTATTTAGGTATATTCGAAATGTAGAGTTGTACATTTGAAAATCGCCATTTAGATTATTTTAAATATTTTGAAAAGTACATTTCTAAATAATTCAAACAAATAATTCGAACTACATATATAATGTGAAAATACCTAAAATTTTAAATATAATATTCGGTATATTATCTATAATTACTTGTAACTTTTTATTTTTTACATCGTTAAATACTTTAGAAAAGCTAATAATATAACGGGTATAGCAAAAGAAGTATTGAAGAAACGTTCTTCTTGTAATCTTGAATGTAGTATTTCGTTCTTAGCACATTTCCAAACAAATTTTGAAAAAATGTGCCTATTAGTTTCATTCTGTCCGTGTGTGGGATTTGAACCCACACTCTCTCGGTGTTTACATCGTATTTTATACGCTCTTACTCATTAGGCCACTTACTCACGAGGCCCCTTACGGCACGCTTTTAGATAGGAACTTGAAATTTCGAGACAAGAAATAACTTTTAGAATTAGTATAAGTTTACAAAGAAAATTTTTTACCTGCACAAATTTTTTTTCGACAAGACATAAAAATTTAAGGTTCAATAATATATTTTTACGTGGTGTTAACGGTTTTTCTTAGTTATATAGGGTTCCGGACTTACAGGCCCTCAAAATTGCAAAAAAGTCCTATTTTCACATTTTTTCTTATACGAAATTTTCAAATTTTCGTTCAGGTAACAATTCTAAACAGTTTGTATTATCTTTTGGAACTGTGCGCTTTTAAAAACCGTTGGTTTACTTTCTGTCTTGGTTTTTAATTCTTTCCATAATTGCAAATGTAAAAGTGATACAGAAATGCTGCGCTATTGCTTTAAAAAAACGAATATGAAATAATGTTATAGTAAAACTTTATTTAACACTACATAAACAAATCTAATATTTAATCTTTTTTTTCCCCTAAAGGAGGTGGGAATCTTCCAAAGACACCAAGAATTTCTCCTTGGTAGTGTCAGAGTGCTACTGACTAAACGCATCTCCCCCTTTAGCCAATATAATGGGATGAAACCCTTACTTGGTGACGCAGTATATTGGCTAGGGAGTAGTGATAGGAAAGGATAGGAAATTAACAGTGACTATAGCCGTTCCAACAGTGACAACATGCAGTAGTATATAATACCTTACTGCATGAGGTAATTATTGAAGGCAACCCCCACTGTTACTGTAGCCAGCTATTATTATTTTTATTAGTATTCTTTTTAATATTATTATTATTTTACTACAGAGTCTGGGTCATCAGTGGATTCCAACGTGCAGTAATATATAACATCTTCCTGCATGATATATTATTATTAGCAGCAATTGTTATTATTATTGCAATTATTAATATTTTAAGTATGATCCAATTTGATTCTATCAAATTCATGTGAATAGAATTGAATCAATTCAAAAAAAAAATCTACGTTTTGCCTTAAGAAATTTACGTTAGAACAACCCCATAATTTTAGCTCCTTATGAAAATAGTTTAAACTTAATTGACCTAAACACCCTAAAACTTAGGAGAGAGGTATCTAATGTAGTTGTTCTAACTGAAATAGTAAAGGGGTACATAATTTCACCTACAATTTCAAATAAAATTAACTTTAACACTAATTCCCACCTCAGATCTTCTAATATGTTCCCAACTACACACAACAGAACTAACTACGGCACAAACAAACCAATACATCGAATGCTATTGATGGGTAATAAATTTAAATCATTCATTGATCACAACCAATCAAAAGACAATTTAAAACGTAAAATTTTCAATCAACCATCAAATTTGTAATTTTTTTTTTCTTTTATTTTTTAATTCTTATGTTATTTCAACTATGTAATGTGTTATTGTAATTCTAAATGTAATTTTATTTAAATAATTTTATATATGTAAGCAGAAGTAAATTTGTTAATTGAATCTTAATTTTAATCTTAAGAAATTTATTGTAAAAATGTTTGAATTAAACAAATAAATAAATAAATTATTATTATTATTATTATTATTACTGTTATTATTATTACTATTATTATTATTATTAATTATACGATATACATTATTACGATATGAAATTACTACATATGTTTTATTTATAAAACCTGACCGGCGTTTGAATCCAAGACCCTCCAATTAAAAGGTTGGCTATTTAACCACTACGTCATGATTCAAATAATAACTGGAAAATTTTAAATAAATGCAGTAAATTCTATAAATTAATTGGTAAATAACTAAAAATATTTACTTTTAATATTTCAGTAATTCATCTTTTTATTAGTTTTATTTTTTTATTTAGTTATATATATTGGAAATTATCATATAATTAATAATTATTATATAATTAATTTAGTTATATTATATATATTTTATTAGTTATATATATTGGAAACTTGAGCGGCTTGCAGAAAATAGAAATAACATTAAGACTAAATACTTTAGAACTCAAGTATTGAACAGAATTAAATATCAACACTTTCATATCAATATTTTTATATATTATCTATATTTGGTTTACAAATCAACAAATTCTGGCTAAATCCTTCGGTATGGATTTAAATATATTCCCGTCTCAACAATGCCAAATTAGTTATACAGCTGAAATTGTTTATCCGCATCTCCAGACTCTTTCCAAGAATGTTTTGAGCCAAAAATCATGGCAACATTTTTTCTCTGTTAGTAATATGTAAAGGTATATTCTGTATTTTTTTTAATATCCTTTTAAATATTTAAAATTAATGAATGAAGAAAAGGATTTTCGACAATTTTACCTTTCAATTTCTTATAATATACACCTTAAATAATTATTTCAGTAAAGTAGTAATACTTTAATGAATCTAACAAATTTTTATATTATAAATAAAAAACTTAAAACCCTCATTATCATTAAAGATTTCAATAAAAGTTATTTCTTTACGATATATAATACCACTCAAAACACTGGAATATTGTCTTTTGAAATTGAAACTGGGCTTCTTGTACATATAAAATTTTAAACGTATAGTCCGATATCAAATTTAACTGGAAACAAACTAAAAAACAAATAAAAAAAAATGTTTAAGAAAAGTATTCTTCTAGGAACAAAAAAAACCTGATTGTGTGTTTAACCCCTTTTCTTTTTATTTTAGTATTTTCTTTTTAATCACAAAATTCCTTTAATGGACATCCACCCTTTTTTTGGTTTTTTTTTTTTTAATTCTTTTGTATATTGTTGTTTTTTTCTATTATATTTTCTTTTTGATGGTTCTGTTGTTATATTTTTTTTTAGTAAAATCACGGTAGACAATTTAATTAGGACATTAATACCTTTTAATTTTAACAGTTAAGTAACAGAAAAGTCTTTGAAATTTTAGAACTGTGTTGAAGAAGATATTAAAACACTTAAAGAACACTTTTTTTTTTTTTTAAAAAAAATAAAAATTTCATAGAAGCGTTAAACGTTAAAAATTTGTTTGTTGTAAAGGTGAAGCATGTAAATAAAAAAGTATAACAGAAGACAAGACAATACAAGAGAAAACAACATAATAATATCCAATATAATAAGGTGAAAAACTTGTAATATATATGTACAATCGTTTTCATTAAGGACATTTTTTTTTTTAACTCATTCACAGTATTAAAAGGTTGTATTAAATATTTAAGGAAGCAAAAGAATATTCAAAACATAAAAAAAAAATCTTTTAGAAAAATATATACCTATATATTTTTTTAAGTCCAAAATAAATAAAAGATGTGCAAAACAAATTAAAATTTTTCAAACTGTTACACAGATGGGGTTAAAAAAAAGTCAAAATTTTGAATATTTAAACAAGAAAAAATTTGTTTCGTGGTTGCTAAGAATAAACTAAGACATTATTTTTTTCTTTTTTGAGTTGTTTTTTTTTTAAATATTTAATAAGAATATTATATTTTAAGTTGTTTGTTATTTGTGGTTATTAGCTATGATTAGTGAGTTATTTAAATGCAGAATAAGAAAAAAAATAATAGGAATATTATTCTTAAAAAATTTCATTGTGATTTTAATATAATAATCAATGTGTAAATAATAATTTTATTGAAGCGATAAAGATATTTATTTATTTTTTATTAGATACTAACTAAAATTGTACATTTATGTTATCTGATTAATAATTTCTTAACTTAATATATTATAATTGCTCTGATGAGAATAGAACTTAGAATCTGAAGTATAAATGAAGTACAAATAACTGTAGATTCTTGAATGAAAAATAACCTAACCATTAGTTGCTAAAACATTTTTGCTTAGTTACGCTACCCCAATTTGTATGATTTTTATTTATGTATCGGACAAAACAAAGAAGCAAATTGGAAAATTGATACTTTTAAAAAACTTAGAATTAATTGGTAAAGGTGATTTAAATACATTTAAGCTAAGAGTTCATTATGTCAATGGTGAATTTTATATATATACTTTTTTTACTTTGTTTCAAGTTTGGAATTAAAAAGATATAAATTTTTTAGAATAAAGTCGTACGTGATATAGCTTTAGGAATCCAACCAAAGTTTTAAGGTTATAAATGAAATAAAGAGATTTAAATAAAAAAACGAGGAAGAATACAGTTGCCTTTGTCAACTCTTAGATACCCGTACGAACCGTTAGTATGTTCACAGCCAGTCACTCTGCTTACAATATTATTTTTTTAATATTTTAGTATTTTAAAATAATTTTGGTGAATTTTATAATTTCGAGAACTATGGGTTGTACATATATTCAAACTATATGTTTATATGTACATTCTTCAAAAGCAGATTCTAACTTTCCACATAACGATTATCAATCCAAAACTTTTTCAAATATTCTATAGTACCATTTAATACTAAGCGGTAAATGTATATTAAATTTACTTAGTACAAAATAGTAAATATAATTTTAAATATTTTATATTATATTTAAATATTCCATTGACGGAATAATTTCTTATAAGTACAATAAAATACATATATGTATGTAAATACGGCGCTATATAATATACATCTATACTCTTATCATTCATTCACTAGTGACATGTACGATATGTAAATAAACATGATATTATATAAGTATGTATGTATAACAATATCATATAAATAAAAATTCTTCAAGCAACCGTTATGTTGTTTATTTATTTACATTTTTTTGTACTGCGCATTATATCCTAAACAATTTCAAATTATCGAGTAAAACAAAATGGAAAAAATTCGTTAAAGAAATTTGTTAGAAAATTTGAAAAAATCAAGTAACTCTTTCGTCAATTATAAAGTAACCATATATTATTGAATAAAGTTGTTAACAGAAATAAGAGTATAATGTTGAAGCTTTAATTTTTGTGTATTACTTCAAAAAACTTTTAACAGGTGTTCAAGTTACAGGTGTTTAAACATAGGAAATTTTCAGTTTTTGACCCCTTACAGCTCCTAAAAGCGGGATGATACAAAAAAAATTTCTGAAATGACTCATACTTATTTTCAAAGATCTAACTTCTGTTAAAATTTCAAGTTTCCAACTTAAACCATTTAGAAGATTGAAGGGTTAAAGGATTTTGCAAAATTTGAGTTTCGCATAACGGTAAATTAAGACACCGTATGCCACAAATATATATTTATTGAATATATACTTTTAAAGCTAATAACAGTAGTAATCGTTTGGCGTTTTCAGAATGAAGATATACCTTATACAACTTGTGCTATAACAATTTAAATATAGAGCTTTTTTGAACCTTTGGGAAGCTGTAGCTCCGTAACGGGTGGGGCTACAAAAAAAAAGAAAAATAAAATTAATATTTTTGTGAGGTCTATCAGCAGTTAAAATTTCATAGCTCTATTTCAAAAAAAATGTGGGGATCTAAAAGTTAGGTGTTCGAGAGCTACCCTAAGTTTTGGTCCAAACTCAACCAAAAAAAATAGGGAACCTACAAATTACTCCCAGAATATTTTGTGTAAATTTCAAGATTCTAGCATTCTTAGTTTTGAGTTAGCGTGCTGACGGACGGGCGGACGGACGGACATGGCTCAAAAGTCTTAGAATTTTTTTCTGATCCGATCCATACCTTTGAAGGTATATCTAGCTCGCTTATTTCGAGGTGTTACAAACGGAGGAGTAATTTTATTATACCCGATCCTATCGTACGGGTATAAATATAAAGTTCCTCTAAGACGTCATATGAATGTAGAAACTACTCTATAAATAGAAGAAAATCAGATTATTGGAAATCAGAAGGCTTAAAAGAATTAGGCCTTTAGATATAGTTCAAAGGAAAGATTTCTTTAGAGAAAATACATGTGTTACACTAAACGTTACTAAAAATTAATCGTAGTATTCGTTTTGTTTTAATAGAGGACGGTGGGGCTTAGTCGTAAGAATTCGGCATAGGTACATTGTGCTACAAGATAAATCATATTTTTTCAAGAATCTCATCAGCGCACGTGACTAAAAAATAAATTATTGAAATTCATAATTTAATTCAATTAATTTATGATTTACAATTTCTTTGAAGGTACATACTTTAGATTGCAAGGGGTTCCGTGGTATAATGCATTCGAAAGCCAAAACCAAAAAAAAATCTCCTTTTTCTTATACTGAATGAGTACTGTTAAACTAATTAACATAAAAATTTCCAAAATGTAATTCTTTTCCAAATAAGACCATAAATTAATTTCGTTACTATCTAGTTGCACACTGTACCACTCTTATTCATAGAAGTTGTTGATGTTAATAAACTTGGTCGAATTTTGGAAAGCAGTTCAATTGCTTTTATAAAGACTCTGAAATAAATTTTACAGATGTTATTGCCATAAAACTTGATCATCTTTTGTAAGACTTCACACGCCTAACTTCATTAATTCTCAAGATGTTCAACCTAGCTGAATCTGCTGCTCTAGCACAACCAGATGTTACAAAAATTGTTAGTAATAATATCCCCAATAATAAAAATAAAAAAAATTAATGCACCTTGTCTATACATTTTTTTAATATCATTAGAAACTAGCTTTCAAGCTTTTTAAAATAAGTTTTTTTAAAATACAAAACATCAATTAAATGGTCTGATAGGTCCACTCGCTTTTTTGCTACAATTGTTCCGGAAATTGAAAAAACCTGCTCCGATTCGGTTCATGTTAGTTTGATCTCGTTGCTGAATCATACATTTTTTCAAGAGTATTTTATGTGTTTTAACAATAATTTTAACAATGCCCGTTTCTGTAGGAAATGCAGAAAGAAGTTTTTCAAACTTGAAATTAATAAAAAATTGTTTAAAAACAATAATGACAAGAGAGATTGAATGGTTTATGAATAATATCATTCAATGGAAAGAGATTGAATGGTTTATCAGTAATATCTTTTATTAGATATAATAAACAAGTTTGCCACAAATATATCACGTAAAGTCAAGTTCTAATTTTCTACTGAATTTTAGTGTACCTAAATGTTAAAGCTATTATCTATTGATTGAAATATATAATTATTAATAAAACTATTATAAGGAAACAAAAAACAATAAAATTAAATTAAAATATCGTAATACACTATAATAAAATTTCTAAATCAAATATATACGAAATCAAATAATTTTTATTTTTCGGATTTCCAAATACCTTCCCATAACATTTCAAATATCTTTGTTTCAGTTGTTGTTTCAGATCCTGATATTTTCTTTTTTTTTCTAAGAGAGGTATGGGAATCTTCCAAAGACACCAAGAATTTTCCCTTGGTAGTGTTTGATTCTTACTGAGTAAACCCACCTCCCCCTTTAGCCAATATAATGGGATGATACACTTACCTGCTGACGCAGTATATTGGCTAGGGAGTAGGGATAGGAAAGAATAGGAAATGGTTGCGGAAACATTGAATTGAACAACATGACTGTAATGGAACAATGAATCTATTATTATTACTATTTTGCTAACAGTGACTACAGCCGTTACAACAGTTACAACATGCAGTAGTATGTGTTATACTGTATGAGGTAATTATTGAAGGCAATTCCTACTGTCACTATAGCAGCAGTGACAGTGTAATTTATTTTGAAAAAGCAAAATAAATTAAAACGCAAGACGAACTTTAGGCATAAAAGTCTTTAAAATTTACATTTTTTCTTAATTGTTAATCGGAGAGTTAAGTTAAAATCTTCTCTACGAATAAAAATTATAAAGAATAGTTAGGAATCAAAAAGATCTTTAGAAAACAGAAGAGTATATTATATTTTGAGAGTAATTTTATATTCTATATTATTAAATAAAATCAAAATTTACTTGAAATTTAACTAACATTAAAATCTATTTTTTAAATAATTTTGAAGTAATTACTTTTGTGGAGTTTTTATAACTGATCTTAAAATATCTACTAAAACAAATGACAATTGAAATCTGTCATTATGGGCGTTATAAAATTTTTTTTATTGTCTTTTACTAAGAATAAGAGGGGGGCACAAAGTTATTATTTTTCATATGTTATCTTCTCAGTATTATATAATAAAACAATGTTCTTATTTTTACTGTACTTAAAATTTATAGGCACATATTAAAATTTAAAAATATCTACACACAACTAACAAATAAAAACAAACTTACCATATTATTCCGCCCTTTATATTAAAATCAGTGTACTAAAATAAATTTCATTTAATTTTATATCATTAAAGTATAGTGACCCTTAACCCTTTAATTCCATAATTGCTAATAAACAACAAGTATATTGTTTTCATATACTATAACGTAATACATTTCTATTTTTTTACCTTTATTACAAGTAAGCAAAATTAAGGATTTTCCACGTGTCCTTATGTGAAAAGCTAATGGTAGTTTAACTATATTAACAGAGTGTTTAAAAATTTTTAAATTATATATTATAATACTTTCAAGAACTATTTTCTTTCAAATTAAGTTAGATAAAGTTAAGTAAGAAAAGCGTTTTAACATATGTTCAACTTAAATTTTGCCATCTCACCTTCAAAAAATTTTGAAAAATTTTAAAGTTTAACGTCTGTAAAAAATTTAGTTTCAAACAAACTTTAGAAAATTTGACACAATAAAGTTTCCTACAAGTTTGTACAGTGTAGTTGAGTCATAGCAGACGAACTATAATATAGTTCTTCAAAAAAGCTTTAAAAATTGTATTTGTTTATTTTAAACAAGCTAAAAATTTTTCAATGACACGGACAAAGTGAAACATTTGATTATTTTTACGAAAAATCTTAACCTTCTCTTATTTCATTGAAAGTAATAGACTGCTTTTGATACCTGGTGCAAAGATAGTTCATAACGTCATAATATGTATTTCTCAAAATCCTGATTGTAAAATTAAAAGTATTGGTGTTACTTTCAAGAATTCAGGAGTAATTTTATATTATTAAATAAAATATTTCTCAAATAATTTTTGATATAACAATCGTTTTAGTCTGAAAAAAAAGGAGTGGAAATATCCTTTTTACAGGTAATTCAATAATATTACTGATGGGCAACATAACTATAACGCAAAACAAAAAAAAATAATGTTATTTAAAATTTATTTGAATAAAATCAAAATAAAAATAAATGTTTACCTAATCCTGTTACTTATTTTTCTTTTTAATAGCCTTTCTAAATTAGAAACATTTTCAGAAATATCTTATAAAATGTGTTAAGGTTTGACCAGTTTCACAATTTTACTGCCAATTGAAAAAGAAACATTTTACAATATTTTCTTTTTTGAAAATCTTTAAATGATCGTAGACTAAAGTAATCGGTATTCGGATTTTGAAGGATTTGTATATATGTATTTTCAAAATTTACGTTTCCGCAAGGTTTAAAAAGAATTCTAGAAGCTGTATTTGCTTATTTCTTTTGAATTTTCTAAAAATGCGCTAAAAATAATATTTTTAGTATTTAGAAAAATTAATATTATGATATTAGTAATATAAAAAAACGAATTTTTAAATAGAGTTAGGACATTTTAAGTTTTAAAACCACTCTGTACAACATTATGAAAAGAAAACTAATTATGTTTGTGATGTAAAAAAAAAAAAAAATACGATATTATTATTTTTTAAGAAATTAGTGTTCTTCGGTTTGGTAAAATAATGGTTAGATTGAATTAATAATTGAATTTAATATTTAATTGAATACCTTTCGAATAAATTAATAATAAGTTAATATAAGTTTGTATATAATATATATTATTTTTTAAGTATCAGGTTACATAATATTGTATAGCATATCAATGAAAGTAAAATTAACATGAGGTCAAATCAAATTATCTATCTATATCTTAATATTATCTAATTATAGGATAATTATTTACAATTGAAATATCCTTTCGAAAAAATGTCAGAATTCATTGAATTAATTATATATGTTGTATATTATATACTATGACATATTGCGTATTAATGAAAGGGTAACAATGGAAGGTATTGAATAATCAAAGGAAAATTTCTTAAATAATTGAGTAGAATTGTTATTACTTTAATGTATTAGTTAATTTTTTATATGGTTTTCCTTTTTTATTTTATAAAATAAATAATTAAATTAATCTTTAAAAATGAAGAAAAAAAAATATAATTAATTAATAAAGACAAAAAATCTATTGCTTTTTTATATAGAAAAAAATTAGGGACCTCGGTGGCCTAGTGGATAAGACCGTATAAAATACACTGTAAACATCGAGGGAGTGTGGGTTCGAATCTCACACACATCGTAAAAATTATTCCCCCTTACGACATTTACAGCGATGCCTGTTAATTTTAATAAAATGTTTGTAAGCTTCTTTTTCTTTTTAAGCTTTAGGAGTTTTAGATTTGAATTGATATATGCTTGTGTTTTGTAATCTTTTATTTGTATTACATTGATGTCGTGTTACATGTGTTTTTAAATGTGTTTGTTTTGAAAGAAATTTAATTTATGGAAACTCTTTTACTAGTCGTATACCGTAAATTTGACTTACATGTTTTTCAATTTCAAATGTTCAATGTTCAAAAAAAAAAAACATTTATATAAAAAAAATATTTAGCAATAAGATTAAATTCTGCTCAGAACTGTTTTCTCCTATCTTCTTTAAAGCTTCTCATAACGTGTTAAATTCTCACAACAGTTTATTATAATTCCAAATGATATTCAGGCTATTAATTATATAGTAAGTGGGAGTTGTTTAATGGATTAAAAATCCTTACACTCGTATAGATCTAGAGGTTTGCTACAGCACATTTCAAGAACTTTAGCCTACCCTTGAATAAAAATAAAGAATAATCAAAATAAGAATTTTTAATAGTGATGATGTTTTTTTTGAAAAGTAAAAATGTCATTACACAACATTATTACATCATTATAAAACAGAGTTAAATGGTTAATTTAATAGTCCATAAATCGCGGGGGATTAGTTTTCTACAATAAGAATAAAATGTAAAAAATAAAAGTACCGATAAAAATCCAGTTTTTTTTAGATCAAATCTAAAAATTCTTTTAAATTCATGTCATAATTTTATCAATTTCATAATGATGTCATATCCAAAATTATGTAACGTCAATAAACTAAAATATAAAAATGTTTATACAGCATTACAACCTTTTAATATTCCTTTGAAGTCAAAATTAAAAATTGCATGTTTCTGTAATAACCGTGACATTTTTTTTTTAAATTGAAAAAATAACTACTTATTCCAGGATAATATAAAATGATTTACTACATATATACCGAGTGATCTATTTAAGAGTCCGAAAACTGTAAGATGTGATATCTTTTTTATTTTCAAAAAAAAAATCATTCCATGAAAGATTTTCAAAGTTTTTTGTATATTTTTTTTAATAAAAAAACTTTCTTTATCTAATGCACAAATTTTATTTTATTTTTAAATTTGTCCAGTTCTCTGCTTGAATTTATGTTATCTTTTATCATTGTTGAGATTAGATATAATTCAATAACAAGTTGCTGCACTCCTATAAATTTAAAAGTATTATTAGAAATTTTTTTTTTTAATGATTATTGAATATTGAATTATCTCGTATGGCAAATCAGATTATATTATAAAAAATTTATTTTGTCGACAAAAAAAAACATTAATTTTAATAAAACATTAAAAATTAATTTTGTTCAAGAAATCCGAAATCAGCTAAAAAATTGTTTTTCTTAATTTAAGGAATTTTTGAAAAAATGTAAAGTTGATTTTAGTTTAATGCAAAAAAGCTGAACACGAGTTTTTTCGCCAAATCTTTTAACTTTTGTTGCTCTAATTCTTATACTAATGATAATTATATGAAATAGTGATTTTCTGACCTATGTTCCAATTCTCATATCTAAAGTAAGTTTTTTTTTTATCTTTATAGTTTATTTGATATCAGGAAAATTTTTGTTATGTTTTGCTAACTTATTGCAGTAACTACGAAAAAGGTCAACAAAAACAGCATAATGATACAAATTTTTGTTCTATAAATTTTTATTCACCAAAGATTTAACGCAACAAAATGAAAACACAAAAATAATGTTGAAGCATGACAGCGTCATCTTAACAAGATAATCGAAAAATAAAGGCATCGAAGAAGATGACATCATAACATGATAACGTGATAATCGAGATAATCAAGAAATAAAGGCATCGGAAAAGATGACATCGTCATCTTAACGAGATAATCGAGAAATACAACACAAAATTAAACAAAGGATTATAAAGAATATTCGAAAACAAAAACATCAATGTTTAAAAAATACCTATTTGTCAAAATAATTTAATAATGATTTCTGTGAAAACTTTAAATAAATTTTTAAAACGATTTCAGAAATTTGTGATTTTTTTCGAATTGGTTAATTGTTTTTGGTATTTGATTTTTTTTTTTCGGGTTTGTATCTTTGTGAATAATTTTTCCTTTTTGAGGTTTTACAGCACTCTCAACTTTCTTTGGAACCCATCTTTGTACTGCTAGTTGACAAATAAACGGTAAGAGCAAAGAATAAGTTATTCATTATTTTAAATAAATGTTTATGTACAAGACAAAATTCTATTTACAAAAAAAAATCTAAGTACTTCTTTTTGATTTTGCATATATCGGTCTTTAAACAGTTTCTTTTTTTTTATCTACCATGATATATTTTCTCTCCTTTTTAGTTTGCATAAAAATAAGGTAAGAACATATTTCGTTAAGCTTATTAGAATTCAAAGCCACTTAAAAGCATATATTTTTATGACATTATTGCCATTCAACGCAATCATGTTAAGAGTGTTAGTCCTTTTCTATGATAATCAGTATGAGTGAAAAAATATTTTGTACAGATTATCAAAAGTTGGGGTGGAATTTATTATATTCGTGGTGAGTACATTTCTTTTTCTATATCTGTATTTCATATCATTTATATTTACATATTTTTGTCAAACTGCACAATAACATACATTAATTCTTAGTCTTTAAGATTTGTCACAGAAGGAAAAATATCTACAAAATACGAATTTTTATAAATCCGCTAAAAAGAATTTTTTTTCCAAATATTTATAAGTGCACACATATATTACATAATATTTTATTTCGAGTATTAAAACGTTTATTTAATATGAATTTAAATAAGAAGCAACACATATTATTTGTTTGAAATGAGTTGACGATTGAATTTTTTAGGGAGTTTTTTAAATTTCATATGAATATTTTTTTAATGTTTTTTTTTTTGCTTTTCTACATACATATAATATTATATGGTATATGGTATAGTGCATCATGTGAGTATCAAAAAAGTTGCGGAAACAGGCGTGCACAAAGATTAAATGTCTTTTTAAAAGCCTTTTGCCATATCAAAATCAATTTACTGACAAAAACAAAAAACAAAAAAAAAATGTAGTCAAAACTTTTTTTTTTAATAATTTACTATTTCAATATTTTTATTTCTTGTGACATTTTAAATTTTCTTTAACGTTAAGCATAAGGCAAGAATTGTCATCGTTACAAAGTTTTCTTCTTGTGATAGTTTAGTGTAAATCGAAATAAGTTGTAATAATTTAAAACATATATATAAAGTTTGAGACGCATTATGATTGAGGATATAGCTCATTGATAACTATAATACTGCAGAGGATTAGGAGAAATCTTGTAATCTAAGATTTCTTAAAATTCATAGATATACCTAAAATTGATCATTGAACCTTTTGGACTCTTTTTAAACTATTTTTTGATATTTATCAAATTTTTTTATTATCCCTTAGATAAATAAATATTTTTTATAATGTTTTGAAATTTTTAATAAATTTTAGGTAATTTCGGAATTAATTTTTAAATATTAAGCTACTGTCTGCAAAATTTTTAAATCGAAATTTTAAATGTCATTTTATTTTGCAACGTAGCTCACCATTTCGTTATAATTCTGCAACATGTTCATACTGATTTGTATCTTGGCCAGCATTTATATACCATTATTTGTTTCGATTGAGTAAAAAATTGAAAATTGATGAGTATTGTGGCTGTTTCAAGAATTCACATATTAATTCGTTGATTTTTTGGCATTGACAAAATGATTTTTCTAGCCGATGCACTATCTGAATCAAAAAAATTTTTTTACTTACTTTTTAATAATATTCTCAAACGTATAAGTATATGATATATCATTAGTTTGTTGAATGTTTCTGGTGAAAATTTTTACTTCAACAACAAACAAATTTAGAATCCATTACTGATTTGTAGATATGGTTTTTATATATTTTCAAATTGCCCTTGTAATTGAAGAAGTACTTGAATACCAAACAGCTGTTAGGTTGCAATCATTTTATAGAAAGGGCTATAAGGAGTCATAAGTTTAGTGAGAAAGTATTTTATACGCCAGTGAAGTTTAGGATTTCTTGATATTTTTAAAAGATTGCCATTGATTTAAATATTTAACATTTTATTGTAATTCATATAATTATTATATGTCATATTGTTTTTAGATTTAAAGACAATGGGAAAACATTTGAACAATTTTTCTATACGAGTATAATAATGTTAAAGTTTAAAAATTACATATATACGTACGTTATTTTATGGCATTCCAAAATGCATTCACCCGATATGATCATTAAGGAATAAATAATGTGAATTAAATACATATTCAAAAAGCTGGTATAAATGTGAATTAAATGTAGTACGGAAAAAAAATAAGAATAAAAGAAAGGAAAAAAGGTTATGAATTTTGAACGTATTTAAAAGAATGAATATACTTGACTAACAATGATCTTTTTAACAAAATATAAAGTGTATCAATATTTATTTTTATTTTAATATATATGTATGTACATACATAAATACATTTAATATCACATCACATTGGATTTTTTCCTTTGTCTCATTGTACTGGATTAAAATACCATTCCATTTTAAGATATTAGAATATTATTAGGTCACAGGTGAAAGCTTTCACAGATATGTATACTTATGTACATATTCTTAAATGATGCTCTAATAGAATTCTAAATAAAAGAAAGGGAGTCAATTGACTTTATCCAGTGTTTATTTATTTTAACTTTATTTAAAAATTACTCTTATTAAAAAAAACAATATGAAAGTGTTTCTTATGAGTTTAAAAATTCGCGTTAAAATTGTTATTTCAACCACAAGAAGATTAAATATGATAAGATTTTCTTCCAAGTATACAGTATGATAATTTTTTTATTAGAAAATGTAAAAAAAGAAAATGAAAATTTATATAAGTTTATTCATTTATTTGTACAAATTTACATATTAACTGAATCTGATTCTATACTTAAAACTTAATTGAAATTGTAAGAATTTTAAAAGCATTTTAAAATTTTAAAACACCTGAGTCACTGCTTTAAATGTGCTTTTTGACATATGATTAAATATATTTGAATAAGTGTGAAAAAATTTTATGGAATATATACCTAAATTATAATAATTTGTACGAAATATATTTTTTTTTCCAATCAATTAATTTTGAAAAAATCGAACAGTTTTATATTATGTTAGTTTTTGTTTTATTGCCAAAAAAATATGTAAAAATTAGTTTTTTAAAAGTTAGTTTTTTAGAAGTTTGAAAGGTTTGCTAAGTTAAAAATTTTTTACAGGTTAATGCGTAAAACATTTACTTTAAAAATTAAGTTCAAATTCTTCTGAAAAAGAAAGGTTTATTTATCGCATCGTGGGGGAACCAAAATAATTATTTATTTATTAATTGAAAATGTTTATTAAAATATTGAATTTCTTACCTCATATTTGTATAAAACATAATTTAGAATTAAATTATGGGAAAAATATTCAAACTGAAATGCCATAGAAGTTAACAAGATGTACCTTGAGTTTAGTGGCTAATTTGATGTACATAAGTGATTTTACTGAAGCTGATTTAATGTTCTAATCTGATTCCTTTACAAATGAATAGGCTCTTGTAATGGAAATAAATTTGTAAATTCAAGAAAGTTGGGAAGAAAACTAAACCTCATTTTAATTGAAACAAAGTAATTTTAAATGTTCAGATATTAAAATATTATTAGGGAATTTTAATTAAATTAATGTTAGGTTGCGATTTTTAAATAAAACAATATCATTATAGAATATTTTGCAGTACACAGGAGGATTAAACTATTGCACCATACAAAAATATATTTGTTAAGAATGACTAATAGTACTTGAATGTCAGTACAGTGAACTACTTTTGATTTCTTTGTAAAATAAACTAAAACACGCAAATACATTTTTAATGAAATTTAAAGAAATTTTAAGAAATTTCTTATATTGTTGATTCGTAATTTCAATAATTTCACCTTTCACTGCCAGAAATTCTCATCAACCTTTGGTACTATATAATTTTTCAAGGTCCCCTCCCTGGTTTAACACAGAACTATGGTCCTGAAGAATTAAGAAATAAGAATTTGGCACGGAAAAAGTATATGAAGTGTAACAGTCAGGTTCATTAATCACCATTTATTAACATTTTTAGTAATTTGTAGACTAAATGTAAGCAGTAATATGATGACTAAATTTACAGTATTAAGGTTTTGATATCTTTTACAGTATCAAAACCAATGCATTAAGGGATCCAGGGTTGTATGCTAATCAAGTTGTTTCTACTAACTCGTGTAGATCTGTCGTGTCGTCCAGATGGTCTGCCTGTTATAATCATGAAGAAATTTTCGTCTACTTGGTAGCCCCTATTACTGATCTTCTCAATTTATCATTGCGTAGTGCCACATTTCCTACTTTTTGGAAAAAGTTTACATTATTCCTTTCACAAACGCGTACCTCGTTCTGATATTGTTCTATTTTCTATATTGAAAAAGTTCTATTTAATCATTTCAACGAGTTCCTTGTACCTATGATTAATCCATGTCAACATGGTTTCAGGAGGTAAATCGCGTGTTACTAATAGGCTATCCTATCCTTTGTTTTTCGTTGTATTTCTTCTATCAAGAAGGGTGAACAGTTTGATAAAATTTTTAGAAAAGTGTTCGACATTGTTCCTCACGATGTTATTTTACTCAAATATAAATCCTTTGAATTTTCGTTACGTAGCTTAGAATGGTAAAGCTGCTATATATAAGTACATGAGTATCACATTTTGTTTCGCTATGCTCTATTCGACGTTTATATTACTACAACAGACATGCATCAGGGCTCCCATTTAAGTCCCCTTAACTTTATAATAGCAACTCATTATGCTCCCACGTTTATTAGATATTCTTTTCTTATCTGCTTTGCCGATAATACTAAGTTTTCGAAAAAAAAATTGAAAGTATTTAATTTATATCTCCTTGGTGTTATAACTTAGAGCTTAACGCCTTCAAATGTGAGCTGTTTTTTTAATTTTGAGTATACCCCAAACACAACTATACTGGTCAGACCTGACACGTGATCTGGGTGTTGTTTTTGACCGGAGGCATAATTTCAAGACCCATTATGAATGTACGATTAGTAAAGCAAATTCAGCCTTAAGTTTTATTAAAGGCTCGACAGATCAGTTTTGGGGACCCTCATTTTTCTATACGTAACTTATCTGAGACAGGTGTGGTCTCCCTCATCTTCTCGTTGCTGTTAGTAGAATTGAGTACAGTCAAAGGCAATTTTGCGCTCTAAGCCACTACAATTGGCCTGATCCGTTCATTATGAGAGCAGACTAAATCTGGTAGGCTTCGGCTATCTTAATAGTGCTAGAGTTACGAATGACATTGTTTTTATTCACCAGATTCTTTCCCGTAAATTGTTTGGTTTGGAGGTATCCGAACAATTTGTTTATCGTAATAATGGGCACGATTTGATACGTTTGAACCTATTACAAGAATGTTGCGTGTGATTAATACTTACTCTTCCTGTTTTGTAGTATCTGACAATAAATTAGCTTTAAAACATAAATTGAAGTTTTGTTTGAGGAACACTTAATATAAGACAATTACTATAATCACTTCAGTATGCTTATTGCTGTGAAAGTATATTTTTTCTTTCAATTATCAGGTTAAATATTAAACTCTAATTGTGTTTGTTAATAATAACGAATTGACAATTACTAATTTATAGATATTTAGTATACTGTTAGTGTGCCTCGTGTCATGCTGTTATTTTATAACTTTATAATGTGCTGACACTCATTATTCAAAGTTTTATAGGTCTAACCATATATATTTGCGGTATAGTTTTTGTTGCTAACACTTCGGTTTTATTCCTATATTTTTATGAATATGGATTAAAGTTATGCTAGTTTTGCTTAACGAAATTTTTGGTGATTACCTTGCATATGAAAATCGGTTGTATGCAAAAAAATAATAATAAGAGTATTGTGTCTGGAAAGAGAATCGGTCGTGTGACTTATTATTATTATTAAAATTTTTAATATTAATTTATTATAAAATGGGTTGGTATCACAAGCCCCTTATTTCATTAATTGACTGGATGTCATTTGCCTATAGTTTGACTGGATTTGATTTACCTGTATTTTGTTTGACTGCATTTCATTTGCTTGTATTTCATTCGACTGCATTTCATTTGGCTGTATTTTATTTAACTGCATCATATTTGACGGCTTTGCTTTTGCTTGTATAAACGTTGCCTAAATAAACCTTTTCATAATTTTATCGGCAACGTTTATTTATGCAGAACTGTAAAAAAAAACAAATTAAAACACAAAAACACAACAATTAAAAAAAGGAAGTTGTATGGCAGCTACCAGAATGTGTTATACCAGCACAACTAAATTTTATGGAAGTTATTGCTGCTGCATCATCTTTTACAAGATTTCAAGTCCCCTAGCTTAATTCAGTTCTAAGATTTATAAACTAGCCGAAAGTGTTAAACCAGAACAAGCTAATTTTACAGAAGTTGTTGCATGCAACTTGACATTTTTTCACAAAGAAACCTAGCTTCAATAGATAATGAGTTATTATAATACAAAGCGGCTATTTTTATTATGCCTTAAACTATGTTCATACGGGTGTAAAATCATTTGAAAACTATAGTGTATAACAATAGCAATATTTAATATGCTTAATTTCAGATCTCTGAAAAGTTGAATTTATTTCAATGCCAAGAATATCTTACAGATATACTTTATCAACCAATTTTAATTAGTTTGTTTTTATGTATTAAATGTTGTACTAGGTTATACCATTTCTCTAAATGTAATATTATTTCTTCAATTTGTATCTATTACATATGTATTAAATATAAATTCAAAGTTCTTAACTAAATCAATTTTTTTAATGATTTTTTAATCTACATATGTATATACTCGTAGATAAAGAGATTGAAAATTAAATTAATTTAGAGTGTTTTTTAATTCTTATCTTTTTACCACCAACATTTACCATTTTTTTAATTTAGAAACGTTTATCTTTATATTTATATCAGTATCAGCAACTAATCCAGGAAATAATGTTTCTTTCTTTCGGAAAAAAAACAAAAGATTGAATTTTAAACTTAATATTTTTTTTCTCTTTTGTATTAAAATAAATGAAATTAGGGTTCTTTTATAAAGATTTCCCAATTTTTTTTTATATTTTTAAGAAAAAAATACGTAATAATGATGTCGTAGGATAATGATAGAAGAAGAAAATGTAATATTCTAAAAGTGAAATTTATAATTAAAAGTAAAAACAAACGAAAGTTTTAATATAGTTTAAAAATTTCTATATTCAACATTAGTTTTTCAGAAGAATGTGAATTTAGTAATCTTTAAACAACATTAAGAAATCCTTAACTTTCGTATATATTTTAATATATTTCTTAAAACTAAACTCACCTCACCAAGTAGTCTGTAAGAAAAATGAACTGAATACCACAAGTCCATAACTAAGAACGATAGTTAACTAACCAACAGAGAATCATTTGAAGCTAGATAGATAGAAATTAAATTATTTAAAAAATTAAAAAGTAAATTTTTTTTTAATTTTTTTTACTTATTTATTATACTTCTTTAGGAACACATAGGATAAGTAATAACATTCCACAACTTTTCGATTCGCGTAGGTTTAAAATACATATTTATTTATTATGAAAATACTTTTAAGTTCTATCCGTAATGCAAATGGTTGAAGCATTTTTGGAATCATAATTTCAAAAATGTTTTTATTTTAATAATTAAAGAACAAAAAAATGCAGAATATATTGAGTATTGACTTATATAAAGGACGAATTGTACTGTATTATAATAACATAACCCTTATGCTTACGATCAAAGATAAGGGCATGTATAATCGCAGCGATCTTAAATCGGAATATTTTGATATTCGTCTTTAAAATAAAGTGGATTTAATGTCGAGTGAAATCTTCAATGTCAGAGGTATATAAATAAATTATATTGTATCTCTTGTATGGCTATTTGGCATGTAGTGCAATATACGACAAAGTAGTCAGCTTGTATTGTAGATCAATCTCCTGTTTAGAAATATGAATATTATTAAAGAAACGTTGACTAAACATATGATAACTGTCAACAACGATATAAATATACTAATAGTCAACGTTTTACTAATTTTTCATTACTAATAGGTATCTGACTCTTTTTATTAAAGTATAATCTTAAAATTTTAAAGATAAATTTTTGTTTAAAAAAAAAAGTATATTTAATAGTAGATGAAAAAGAAAAGTAAATAACTTGAATCCAGCTTCTATTTTCAACATTTTCAAGTCTTCTTGCCTATTATTAATTTCTGTATTTTAATAATAATTGAAAATTTGTATTAAATATATAAAAAAAAACATTCCTTTTTTTTTTTAACTTTAATCGAATTTCTGTGTATTGAATAATAAGTTTTTCCTCACATTTATAGCAATATGTATAAAATTAAATCCATTTACCAATTCTCAATAAAAAAAACCTTGTTGTCAACTCCATACTTATTTTTTTTTTTTTCATAGTAAATACGTAAAACTTGAATTACTTATGGATAATAAACCCCATAACGGGACATTAATTACGACACGTCACTTCCACCAGTGATGACAAAAAAAATAAGGATGATTAATTATAAGAATGAGTGTATTTTCACCAAAATTCTACAAAAAAAAAAAAAAAATTAAAAAAATTATGACCAAATATGTTAAATTTATAATGATAATGGTTTGTAATGATAACCACAATACAATTAAGAAACAACGTAACGAGTTAAAAATATCTTTAATATTTTTCTTTAATAATTTAACCGAAGAAATTGAGAATCCAGTCCGTCTGCATTTTGAGGTTAGAACAGTGTTTTACTGATGTCTGACCAAGTGATTTAATTTTTTGTCTTTAAAAATAATTATTATAAGTAATTTTTTTTTCTTTTCTCCAAATTTTTAGTTTAATTTTTAATGTATTTCTAATTGAATGTTCTGGTTGTCAACTGAAAAGTCAAATTATTGTTGATATAACTTAACTTTTTATATAACGTTTACTAATACTGTTTGGATAAAAGGCTCAAAATAATAAATTATTAAATAATATTTTAATAAATGGGATCCACTGCATTGAGAAGATTTAAGTTGACCATTATATAAATTTTGTCAAGATCTTGATTCTTCATATTTGTTTACATATTTATATTAATTCTATAGTGGCAGTGTGTTTAAATCTCAACATTCATGAGTGATTCAAAAGTCAGCCATTCAAGTTTATATCAGTAGTTTTGTACATCTTCAGTAGTTTTCGTCAAGCAATATAAATGTTTCATTACATACTGCACTTAGACAATCAAATTATAAATTTTTATCTTAATTTACTTAAATCGTAATAAATAATAACGCTGCAATAGCTCAAGTATTTACTAGTTTTAATTTATATATCCAATTATTACATATATTATAATATTATTTGTGAAATGATTGAGCGGTCTTCTATATGAAATCAATGTAAAGAAAATCACAGTAGAATTTTAAATAAAATTTTAAATTTTTATTTGTATTGTTCTTAAGTGTACACTTGTAGAATTATATCACGTGCTGCAGTGAAAGTACTGAAGAACTTAAATGTTCGAAATTTCACTTGTCCTGATGGAAGTCCAGCCTTTTTAAAACATTGCCTCTCCATTTCGGAACATCCGCGTAATTCTTTCTCACTTTCATTTCAACTGGAAGATTTACCAGCCAGTGGAAAATTGAAATCTTAAGATCCTAAAAAAAGACTATTAGATACTTATCGAAAACCTCACATAACCGATTCGCCAATTAAACTTTAGAAGCCAACGATCAACAAGTGATCTGTTAAGTTACCTCTGAGAAAAGCTCAAGACCAGCGTTTACTTTTTCGGTGAATTTGAATTTGAATATATATCAAAAGTCTGTGTCAATTATTTCGTTCTTTTGTGAAAATGTCAAACCATTCATTAGAGCAGTCCTTTTTGTACAACGATTAAGGATTTATCTCAAATCGTTGCATTCGTTTCCTTGTGGACAGTTTTATGTCTGATAATTTCGAAATAAACTCATTCACTCTTTTCTTAATTTACATAAATGTTGTACTTACTCTCTTCTAACCTCATTCCAATTCATAGTTTTGCCGATAACAGTACCCTGATGGCATCCTCCGACTTCTCAAAGAAAACTAATGCCACTTCTACTTTAATTAGTTTAAAAAAGAAAATTATGGTTAGCTTCATAATTTTACTAAAATAGCTGACAAACAGAGTCGAGTTCAACACATCCAAAACTCAAAATTGTCCGATCTTTTCCATATTCTGTTCTTAAAGAGCGGGTAGCGTAACAGATTATGGAAAATGCTTGTTAATTGCTTGTTAATCAAATTTTAGTATATATTTAAATAGCGAAATTTTTAGTCCAACAATTAATTTAAATGTTCCATATATTTAAGATTTGTTTTTTTAATTATTTAATTTCAAATATAACAAAGGTTTAAACATACATATAAGTTTCATTTTTTCGGGCTACTATTTTTTATAGAGCTACTGAATTATTTAAACTATTTAACATATTGTAGTGCTTATAATGTTTTTTAGCATATTTTATTATTTTAATTATATTTTTGGTATAGTCTATAAGGAAAATAAATTTCAAGTTAAAAAAAAAATAAATTAAATATTTAAAAAGACCAAATTACAAAATTCATTAATTTATTAATTCAAAAAAAAACTGTACACTATATCTACAGTTATTTGTCATTAAAAATTTATTATAGTATATAATATATATCTAACTATGTATGATAATTCACCTTAATCCTTAAACAAAATACGAGTATAAGGAAAACGAAAAAAAAAAAAAATTAAAGATGGAGGAAAAAATCCTTGTATCTGTCATAATCTTGGTATGCTTCTAATAATTGTTCATCTTCCCACAAAATTACATTATCAGTCATGTTTTAAAAGATTTTTTTGTCGCGACGTATGTCATTCATTATGTCATAAATGAAACATAAAAAATAATAAGAAAAATAAAAATCAACAAAATATTAAGTAATAAAAAAGGGAATCTTTCTTCTACCATTCTTTTATTTTATTTTTTTAATTTATAAAATCTACATCAGGTAAACTCGTAACGCAACATATGAAATTAAATTTTTCTACTGAATTCTAAATTTTTTTTTCCCCTGTAACCTTCATTTATTCATTACAATATCTATAATAATACGAAAAAAGTTGATGTTTCTTAAAGTAATTTCTTGAAATAAACTAGTTTCGTACTTGTAATATCTATTTCTTTCATTCAGATCAACTTTTTAAGCAGTTTTTTTAGAACTGTTCTTTTATTTAAATATAAATTAAATTTAATATGTTTATAAGTGTTACACAGTTGGCGCAAAATTTCTATTTACAAAAAAAAAATTAATCTAAAAAGTTTTTAGCTACTTTGAGCATCGCTTCGAGCTTGGTTTTTAATATTGACCGTCAAATTTATTTTGATAGTGTTGCTTCTTTGTTATAAAAACAAAATCAATTTGAAATAATGTATTTTAAATTAAATACGTTTTAATCTTCTGAACATAGGGATTTTATTTGAAGTCTTCATTCTTCTCTATTGTTTCCTTTTTCTGCAGTTCCTTTCAAGGATAATATTCATATATGCTTAATTCTTCTAAGACTGTACGTGTTTATGCTATTTTGTATCTTACTCTGGATCCTTTTAATTTGTTTATCTATAATTTAAATATATAGTTATATGATCTTTAAAAAATTTCTTCAAAACTTTATTTAATATTGTTTATTAATTGGAATATGTACTATTACAGTTGAATTTGAATAAGGTATTGATATTAAAAAAACTAAAATATGTCGACCAAATAATACTAAAATATTTTGATTCAGTATCCAGAAATTTATGAACTTTTTAAAATAAAACTTAAAGAAAAATAGCTACAAATCATGAGCAAAGAAAAAGAAGAAAAATTTGCATTTTTAATTTTTTATTGAAATTTTATATCCGTTTCTTTGCCACTTATTTACATAATATCTTTTCTATTTTACTAAAACTTTTCTCATTCTAATCGCCGTTGTTATGATTTACATCATATCTTTTAATTTAAATAATAATATTTGAAATCAAATTTTTATCATTTACTGTATTAATCCTATGTATACATATAATTTTTCTTAAAAAACTAAAAAGAAACAAGAGATTAACAAAAAATCAGAAGCATAATAAAATAAGTCAAAAACAAAACAAAAAAATTAAACATTGAAAATAACATTTAACGTCAGCTGTAAGAACTCCCGCGGTTTTTCATTCTTCTAAAATCTGTACAAGCAATGGAATATAAGCAGCAGTTTTTTTCCCAAGAATAAGTAAGGGGTTTGAATTCTTATTTTTCCAATACATGTATTACTTACATGTAGTTTTAACATTTTAAAGGTAGAATAATTGTCATTTTATTAAATAAGACAAAGACAAAAATAAAAATAAAAACAAAACAGAATAGAACCCAAGCAGTTCTTTTAATATAAATCAAGATAAAATTAGACAAAATGATTTTTTTTCCTTTATTTCAGCTATATATGGAATTAGTTTGTGTCTCAAAATCTACAATATGTACTATTATTACAGAGTTGCTAAATTTCCCCAAATATTAATTCTGTTTTTGCATTAAAAAAGGAAAGACATGACATTATGTTAATCTTAAAAGTAAATATTTTAAAAATGAAATACTTATATAAAGGGTAGAGGATAATTTTTGCAAAATTATTATTGTTAATTTTCAGAGATCTTTAGTCATAAAAAGGAATCAATAAAATGAATACAAACCGCAATCAGTTTTCTTAATTGTTTTTTTTTTTTTTTTTTGTATAAAGAAAATTAAAACATTAATAAGTTATGCCAAATATTAATCTTATAGTAAGTAAGCCCTTAAATTAAATTTTGCAGGCGCCACAAGGCTAATATTTTCAAAATTATAAAATAAAAAAAAATTACAGTATGTATTCAAAAAAATAATAGGTTTAAGAGAAATGCAAAAAAGCCTAAAACGATAACAACGATCAAAATTATAATTGAACCAGATAAGCATATTATGTTATAACAATATCAAAAGCTGTGTTGGTATCAGATAATCAATATTTTAATAAAATAATCTTTTTAATATTTAAATCAATATATCTTAACTGGTTTGCTTGATTGTTCAATTTCGAAAGACATACATACAAATTTTTTTTTTTTTTTTAATATATGTGCAAGGTAAAATGAAATTTTGGCGAAACAATTTCCTAGGCTCTGCCTAGGACAAGACAAATTAAGGCTCTGCTAAATAAAGCCTCCGGGCTGTTATTTCACATTTAATAAGAAATAATACCCAGAGGTCTTATTCCTCAATCACTGATGAAAAATAAATTTGCGGGGTGTAATTTCTGTTTGAACTTAATCTAGGACTTCTTGAGAAATATAGCCTCGAGGTGCTATTTCCCATTTTAACCGTATATCAGGAAATTAAAATAAATCAATAGTTTAGCATAAACTACAACAGAATTTTTAACAATTTTGTTACAAACTATGTATGTAAAAAAGTAATAAGATAAGGCTTTCTAATTCAGGGTTTCAATAATTTTTTAGCAGGCGTTTGGATTTCGGTTACTTTATACCGACTATAAATTCTTTGACGTTGAAATATGTAAGAGTATGTAAATAAATATTTAGGAAGGAATTTCAAGTTGGTTGCAAAATCAGCATTTTACACTTACGCTCATTTGATTCTTTGTTTTTTTGAAAAATTGTTCTTTTGAAGAATTTTTTTCTCGAAGAATTTTGTTGGGAAGAATTATATTGAGAAGAATTTTGGAAAGAAAAATTGGGAAGAATTGTATGGAAATATCAAATAATTTATAAAAGAGTTTATTTGTTTACATTTTTGTACAATATTATATTATGTATATTCTGGAAAAGGACAACATACTTTTTTTAATCAGTTTGATAATCCTATTTTAGTTAAATGTGGATTTCTAAGCAAAAATAATATCTTTCCTATGAAGCTTTTATTTTTGAATTAATTTCTAATTTTTTTCCAAGTTGAAGTAAATGACGCGCCTACGATTTTTTTCCCAATTTAATCAAGACTAGGTCATAAATGAAACATGAAACAAATTCGTAACCCGCAAATAACAATCAACGGAAAATTCTTATAAAATTTACATATTACACTAGATGACTTTTATTTGAGAGTTATGATTTTTTTTTTTAATGTATTTCTCTACCACATAAATGTAGACAGGAAATTACACAGCTTTTCCTGTTCAGGCGTGGCTGTAAATGTCGTAAGAGGGAATAACTCTTACGACGTATGTGGGATTCGAACCAACATTCCCTCGGTGTTTGCAGCGTATTTTATACGCTCTTACCCACTAGGCCACCGAGACCCCAGAGGTATGATTTTTTCACTATTCCGAAAGTAAGTTTCAGAAAGATATTGTCATATTTATTAAGCTATAGAATAAATAAGTTTTTTCGTAAATAAAATATGACTTAAATTTTATAAAATAAGAGCAATAACTATTAAAAAATTTGATCAAGAGATAATTAATATTTTAATAGAAACTACAATTTTAATGCTGCCAATTAACTATACCTATTATAGAATTCGAAGTATTGGATAATAAAATTTTATTATTAATTATAGTTTTTACAGTATTATTTGATTTTACATCAAGAAGCTTAAAAAATATTTGCAGAAATCTCACTAAAATGCTATATAAAAATGAAGTGTTTTTACTTTTCAGGGCAGTTCTAAGCAAAACAAAAACTTTAAACTCTCAAAACAGATATTAAGATAAAAAGTTTAAAGGAAAGATAAAGTATAATGGAAAACTATAATAAGTATCTTCTTTTATTTGAAATTTTTAGAAGATGGTAATCCAAATAAAATTATTTTTATACAAAATGTTGTTATATATATACATTGAAACCTATTAAGAACCTAATTATGTTAATAACCAAATCTTCAAGTTCATCGCTAAGAGCGGCTGCTTATGTATCTCTAAAAATGTACTTTGCTTTATTATTTTTATTGTACAATTTTATATATTTAATGAGGATAAAAACTAAGCATATTTCGTTTATTAACATATCCATGAGTAAATAAGGGGTGGTAGACATCGCTACATAGATATTATGTATAATAATATATTTTCATACCTGTAATATTGATGTTTTTTTTTAACCAAATTATGAAATTTAGAAATATAGTTAAATATAGTATATCTATACACCACATATTATATTATATGTATACTGTATAGCTTTCTATTATTATAATATATTGTTGAGGTTATTTCAAATTATATTTCATTTAATTTTTTGATGAGTGTATTAAAATGGTTTCAAATTTATGTATGATATATTTTTTTTTCTGTTCCGTGTTAACATCGTTTTTGTTTAGTCTGTTACCCTAACCAAAGTTATTTGTGGTTTGTTTTGTGTTCACTTTTGTTTTTATAAGATAAAAATATGCTTTTTTTTTTTTTTATTTCTAATTAAATTTTAATACAAAACAGTGGTTTGATAAAGTTTAAATGTCTAAAATAAAAATAAAAAAAGTGAAGTATTCGTCTAAAGAAGAACAAAATAATATAATATAATATATATTTTTTTTAAAGTAAAGGTTTTTGAACTACAAATAGGTACTTTATTAAAAAAATTTTAAAATTTATTCTGCCCATCCCTTCTTAAACTTTTAAAACTTTATTATATTGTATGACTTTTCTTTAACTTTTTTATCGATTTTATGATATATTGATTTTATGAAATCGTTCAAAATATATAACTTATAATTATGTAAAAACAAAGATTTTTTTTACAATACAATTAGAGCGGCCCAGTTAATACAATTCGAGCCACGACGTCTCCTTCATACGTTTCAAACTTTGTTATTTTTAAATTTCTTTATTGTATTTGCTATCTTTGTTCGTTGTTCAAAGAACTGTTAGAACCAAGAAAATATTATATTTCAGAATTTAAGAGAAGAAGAGAAAGAGAATGGAGTTCCGGTTTATTTTAATCATATATAGAGATACAATAATATTTTACACTTTTTAAACCTATAATAATAATAGGTTAACGTTAATAATGTAGGTAGCAGTATTGAAAGTACAGTAATACCATATTTCTCTTTTAGACAGAAATCGTACTGATGCATAATTTTTGACGGCATGCGTAGCACAATTTTTATTTACAAAACGTCTACACTATTTATGATAAAACAATGAAGAAAAATCTATTTATGATAAAACAATGAAATTTTAACCAAGAAGATCTATTCTTTGTTTTAAAAAATTTCTATGTAGAATAAATTAGGTGTTTTTATTTACCCTCTCCCCCTTTTTTATTCTATATTTTATGTTATTCATTGGTTAATGATTTTTATAAATTATATTAAAGTTTGAATTTGGCTGTGCTAATTTTTAAACATAAATGTAAATTTCGACTAAATTCAAGAGTTGCAAACTACAACTCCAATTTTTAATATCAATTTTTTTTAAATATAACCAAAAAATTGCTAATTTTTGTTACTATGAAATTCATAATTTAAATAAATAAAAATTTTAGATATTCTCAGTGTAAGTACATAGTTTTATTTTTATTATAGTGCACTCAGTATAAAAACCTGCTTTAAAGCATTTGGTTTCCACCATTTAAAGTATTAACATTTTTTTATTTTGCTAATGTTGGTGTTCAAAGGAAAATTTTTGGGAAATATAATAAGTTTTCGCTTCGATTAATTTTTTTAATTAGTTTCTTTTTCGTCGCATTTTTAATCAAAATTGCAATTTAAGTAATTGGTTGATTAATAATTTGATAAATGTATATATATATATATATTTTTTTTTTTTATATAAGTATTTACAAGTTATATAATGAAAATATGTAAATATTTACATAAATAAGTAGAAGAAATTTGATTTTTAATTAAATAAATTAAAAAAAAAAAATAAAAATCAAGGTACTACCCAACAAATTATATGTACATATTACATAGGAAAAATAAGCAATGATACATTAGAGCGTTGCGATTAAAATGGAAATTTTTGATTTATTTTTAATTTAATTTGAATATTTAGATTTTTTTCAAATAAATTAAGTTATATTTATATATGGTTATTTTTGATTTATATGTATGGTGTATTCGTAGTCTTCTTGGTACATTCGCACATTTAATAATTATTAACAAATGAAAATTATTTTAAAGTAAGGTTAAGCCAATTGTAGTGATTAAGACCCCGGCCTTACATTGGAAAGTTCTCGGGTTCAAAACCCGACTGAGTCATATTGATTAAGAAAAAATAATATAGATTTTTCTTATAATTTATAATTAGTACAATAAAATAAAAAATAAGTACATATATATGTAATATATGTTATAATTAATATCTATTATATAATCAAAAGCCTTAAACGTTTGCAACAATAACATTTTTCATAGCAAAAACTAATTCTGCACATAACAGAAAAAAGAATAAAAAAAATTGAAAATTTATAGTGTTGGGTACGTAATCCCGAATATCAAAATCCCAAATTCAAAATTTCGAAAACAAAATCCCAAAAATTAAAATAACAAATTTAAAAAATTCCGAAAATCAAAGTCCCGAAATTTAAAAATCACGGGTAGACATACATCTGTGGATATAAATATTTCGGAAAAGGAAAATACAACTCTTATTTTGAATCCAACTTTTAATACTTACAGTATGCATATATACCAATTTGATTAAAAAAAAAATGAAATTTTCATATTTCCATATGTATTCAATTTTGACATTTCACATAAAAAATAATAAATTTTATACGAATTTAGACCTTTTTATGAAAAAAGAAGGAATATTTTTATTTTTTAACAAACTCCCCCTACAAAATTTTTCTTTAGTTTTCTTAGTGTTGTTATCTACGTTTTTACGTTTATTTAAATTTATTTTTATTCTTATTGTAAAAAGCTGAGTATTCTTACTGATGAAGGGAACATATATCTCAAAAAAAGTTTTTAAGTAAATAAAAACTATATTAGAATAGAAAGATTATTCTTTTTATTTCATCAAAAAGTTAAGTGAGAAAAAACCAGTATTATTTCTAAATTACTAAGATACCACAATTATTGACCAATATTATTTCTACATTACCAGACTGGCGTATGCTACACCGGGTTTATCTAGTTATACTGAAAAATATAAAAAAATAATAATAAAATAATTCTTGTAATAGTAGTTTAGTTACAAATTAGGAAAACAAACTAAATTTTATAACTACTAAGGCTATTTTTCAATACTGTGCACATTTTTCGAAAGGAAATTTTTGAAATCTTTCACATAAGCAAAATGTTGGCAAAAGCGTCCATTAGTTCAATATAGGGTATAAAAAAAATACAAAATATAACATTTAATTTTGAGGGACTATTTGATCCTCTTCTTGACGTCATGACGAACCCTGACTATGACAAAACATGTTTATTTATGCCCAAACATGTTTGTGAAAAATTGGAAATTGGATTAGACACGGGAGTAAAAATAGACTATAGTCAAAGTCAATTTTCATAATAGAAAATTTAAATTTTAAAAAAACGTGCATATTTTTAAAAAGGAAACCAAAAGTATATTGATGCCAAAACTTTAAACTGAATAAAATATTTCTATTCAATTATTAGAACAGTACCTACATACATTATATTATAATATTATTATTATAAACTATTTCATTAAGGATTTATTGGATTTTTATTTGGACCATTAACAAAACTAAATTTGTCTCTAATGAAAAATATTAACATTGAATTTTATTTTCAATGTCATCAATATAACGCCTTATGTATATATATTATATATTTATGTATTTTACTGTCCTGCCGACTTCCTTTCAAAATATTTTCATTAATTGGTATAATATTATTATATCTCTTCATATTACGAAAATGATAAATAACAATATTTCAAAAATTTTGATTTCAATTAATAATAACCGGAATAAAATATTTTTAGAATAGGTTTTAGGCCAAGGAAAATAAAAAAATTTAACTTTTAACAAAAATCTTTGAAATGCAAAATGTTTCCAAAAATTTTTGGCTTCTTTCATCGCCATTCTTAAAGTTAAATATGAAATAATAAATTGAACAATGTTTTGAAAGATTTTGTGGAGGGGAAGCAAAAAAAATAAAAAATAATTAACGCAAGTGTGGTGCTAATTAAGATAATAGCACCAATTATCTTAATAAGCCTTTTAAACTTCCTTTTCTTTATCCAGAAAAGAATTATTTATGGGTTTGGGGTGAGATTTAGAAATTTAACGTTTTCGTTTGTTTTTTTTTTGACAAAGCTTTATTTATTTTGTTTTTTTTTGTCCCTTTTACTGTTATAATTTATATTTATATTCATGTTTGTATCATTAGTTGTTTTTGTTGTCGTTGTTGATGTAGTTACTGTTCTTTTCATAAATTATAGCAATAAAAATATATCCTTAGAATACAACACAATATATTTTTATTTTTTTTTATTTTTAAATGGAGCACATCGCTTTTACGTATATACCAAGTGGCAAATATTAAATTTACTTTATTTTTTGATACTATCATGAAAGATTTCAAAGAGATAATCATTAGAACAGAACAGATATAACAACAATGAATCTAAATAGCACAAAAGATTATTTTATTTGTGATAAATGTGTACAATATGAGTATTTATTTTTAGTGAAAATTGTCCTCTAATAATAATTGTGCGTCATGTTTTCATAATTAAATGGGAAAATAGAAATGAAAAATAAAAAAAAAAAAGAGAACAAAAACTGCTGTTGAAAATAATGCATTATTGAATTATTGTTTATTTTATTTTTTGGCGCATTTTTTTTTTTTTTTTTGGAAAACGTATGCGTTTAGAATATTTATGATATATCATTAAATTAATCGTTTCAAAGATAAAAGTTTTTATTTTTTTTTTGTCTTACTTTAATTAATCAAATCAGATCTTTGGAGTGAAGAAATTAATGGATTGTAATAAGAGACATAAAGATATTATTTTAGTTTTATAGATTATATTGAACTTATTATCTACCTTTTGTATAAAAATGTTAAATATTTGATTCTAAACACAATAAAATATAAAAATTATAAAAGACTAGAAAAATTAAACGTTGTTCGCCTAAATTTTTTATTTTTCAGTTTTATGATTAAAAACAATCAAAGTTTGTTTTTGAATTTCGATTGACTAACTTCATTTAATTATACATATGGATACGTATTTTATTCTTTCAACTCATTAATATTTCGCAATTATTCATATTAATAAAAAATAATTAGTAGTTAAAATTGAGTTTTTAATTTTTATCCCATTTTTTGAGTGAGGTTATATCTGAGCTGCGATAACTGATAAGGACAAGGATTTTTTAAAAGCATTAGCGCGGTATATTCCTTTGTAAAATATTATTTTAGGTTTGAATAAATGGGAAAGGAACTGAAAAATGTAAATTACAAAATTACCAAAGAGCAGAGTTCTCGCGATAAAAAATTTCCACAAGCAGTTTAAACCACATAAGAGTATCCAGAGAGAAGAAATCATCAATTGCAGCCCTTATTGTAACTAAATTGATTCTTTTGCAATAAATTGCACCTTTGAATTTTTGAATGTTTAATACAACTTGAATTTTACCTTTGATTTTTTGAATGTTTTAAACAAGTTCTTTATCTACGAGATATCTATAAAAGGATATAATGCTCCAACATTAAGACAAACATTAAAAGGAGTAAGAGTTACTTGGACGACAGTGTCTATTATTCATATATCCTAATTTTGTACTTTGGCGGTCTTTTAAATTCAACCCCAAGCCAATATGTGAGAATATAGCATTCCATCTGAGGATGAATATATGGTTTTAAGATATTAGCCACATCTCTAGAAGAATAATAAACTTTACAACAAGAAAGAAAACCCAAACATTTTGCAGCATTATTAGCTAAATTAATTTTTTTCCGAGAAATTGCACTACTTTGCGTTTTAGAAGTGTTTAAATCAACTCTGTTTACTAAAATGCAACCAGCTATTTTTGATAAATTGTGGCAAGCTAACACATTTCTAATTGGCTGATTGCGGTTGACGTGAAATTATATTTCCTTAAGAAATCGTAATATACCACTAGATTGCTGTCATCTATGAACTGTAAATTGGATTGAGGATAGAAAAGATAGATCATTGATGAAGATGAAGAAAACAGTTGATGATAAGACAGCTCCGTGTAGAATGCAAGCATAATTAATTTTGAAAATGTCAGATATGAAAATTTCGGCAAGCGCCCGAATACTACGATTCGAAAGAAAATTCTCAATCCAGAAGTTTCGAAATAGGAGAGGCAAAATATTTTAGAAAAATTTGATTTAGTAAGCCCAAAAAACACACTCAATTGTAGAGCTAAATAAGGAAAAACTACTGGTTTTTTTTACAATTTATATAACATGTTATTTCAGATTTCACACACCCATTTAAAATTTCAACAAAAAAGTTTTATAGCATATTTCGTTACAATCTTCTAAATCAGTTTTATTCAATTAAATCAATTAAATGGGTGTATCTATTAAAATTAATAACTTTCCATTTTATTAACTTTTATATGTATTTTTTCTCTTTACTCTACAATTAAATATGACAATTGAATATTTTATTATTAACAAGAAATTGTAAAAATACCTTTAAATTAAAACAAAATATTTTTGAAATCTTTTATAAAATCTATATATGAATACATAGTAGTATATTAATTATCACCTCATTTAAATTAAATATTAAACTTTATTATCATTAATAATTATTTTGTATTCCATCTAAATTATATATTCTATAATATATATTTTAACAACTCTACAAATCATGCACATGTCTAATTTATTAAGTTATAAATAATAAATTTCTTAAAAAAAAAAAAAAAATTAATAATTCCTATAATTTTAAAATACAAATAGATTTTTACACCTGTACTATATATTTAAACCTATAAAAAAATAAAACATGCACTCCTGTTTTACAGTAAAAGACTGGTTTATAATTTTCAATTACTCAGATATTTAACACAAAATATTTAAAAACTTTAACCAAAGACTCTGTCAAAAAATGTATAAGTTAAATTCTTAGCTTCAATTTAATTTTAAATTTAAAATCTAAACAACAAATTACTAACAAATAATGATTTAGCAATCTTTGTTCATTTCGTAAACATAATTAGAAAAATGGGTGCTAATATATCGACTAGACATAAGACAAAAACTTGATCACAATCCTATAAATTACATTGCATATTATCCGAAATTCAATTTATATTAAAATAAGGTAAAATCTAAAACCAAACCAATTATTGTTTTCAAATCCCATAGAAAGGAAACCATATATATAATTAAGAACAACTATTAATTTTAATGTTTGCTTATAGACAACATATATAGACAACGAAATTAAGGGTGTAAATTTCCAAATTTTAACCCCAGGAGAAGCTACGAAAACTTTTTCGAAATCATTTAGGATAATTGTGGAAATCTTTTTTCTCTCAATATTTGAAGGTTCTATTAAGAAGCGTTACGGAGATATTAAGACACAATTTTCTTTTCACATAATGGTAAATTTAAATTTAAAAAAATTGTATAATTTTGATATTGATTTATAAAGGTAAAAAGTCCTATCGTTTAGCGTTTTAACATTAAATGTTATGCAAAACCTAATATACATTCATTTTCAAATAGGGCTTTTTTAAACTGTAAATGGACACACAATAACGAGTAGGACTACACCAAAAAGTAAGTCTTAAACATTAATTTTTTTAAGATAGGTATATATCAATTGTTAAAATTTTATTCTTTCTATCTTAAATAGTGGAAAAAAAATGCTACATAATATAATATATACAAGTATATCAGAAACATTAACAAACAAACCAGAATGTAAACGAACGGTTTTAAAAAGCGCACATTTCCAAAAGATAAATATAAAAATATATAACTGAAGCTTTAATTTTTATGTCTTGCCAAAGGTAAATGTGTACATGTGCAGTTACAGGTATTTAACAAGGTAGAATGTAAACCAACGGTTTTTAAAAGCGCACATTTCCAAAACTCAATACAAACTGTTTAGAAGTGTGACTTGCACAAAAATTTGAAAATTTCATGTAATAAGAAAAGATGTGAAAATAGGACATTTTTGAAATTTTGAGGGGCCGTAAGTGCGGAATCCTATATAACTAAGAAAAGCCGTTAACACACGTAAAAATATATTATTGAACCTTTAATTTTCATGTCTTGCCGAAGAAAATTTTTTACAGGTGTCTAAGTTACAGGTGTCTAAAAATAGCAAATTTTCAATTATTGAGGCGTAATAAATCTTAAAGAGGGGGCGCTACCAAAAAAATTTCTGGAAAAACTTATACTAATTCTAAAAGTTCTTTCTTGTCTCAAAATTTCAGGTTCCTATCTAAAGGCGTGCCGGAGTTATGAAAAAAGAAATTTCATGTAAAATGTGATTTTCAGATAACGGTAAATTTAAATAGTAAATTTCAAAATATTACATAATTTTGATACTGTTTTATATAGATAATAAAATTTTCGATCTTCTGGCGCTTTTAGATTGCACAATTATTACGCAGAGCCTGAGATATATACATTTGAAAATGGGGGTTTTTCGAAATTTTGAAGAGCTGCAACTTTGGAACCCTCTACAACTAAAACAAACCTTTAACACAAGTAAAAATATAGTACTGTAGCTTTAATTTTTATATCTTGCAGAAGTAAAATGTATACAAGTTCGTAAGTTACAGGTGTTTAAAAATAGCAAATTTTCAATTTTTAAGCCCTAATAGCTCATAAACAGGGGGTGGTTCAAAAAAAAGTTCTGAGCAAACTTATTTTAATTCTAAAAGTTCTTTTTTGTCTCAAAATTTCAAGCGTTTATCTAGAAGCGTGCGGGAGTTATGAAAGTAAAAAAATCATGCAAAATTTGGTTTTCACATAACGGTAAATTTAAATACTAAATTTAAAAAAATTGTATAATTTTGATATTAATTTACAAAATTAAAAAAATACCTGTCGAATGGCGTTTTCAGATTGAAAAAATCTTAAGCAGAACATAAGATATATGCATTTAAAAATAGGGCTTTTTCAAAGTTTGAGGGGCTGTAGCTCCGTAATGGGTGGGGCTACATGAAAAAGTTGTTCCACAAAATTATTTTTTTTATGAGACCTACCTATGGTTAAAATTTTTTTTCTCTATCTTTAACAGTGTAGAAGTTTTGTAAACAGACGGACGGACGGACGGACTGACAGAGTGAAACTAATAAGCACATTTTTTCAAAATTTTTTTGGAAATGTGCTAAAAATCGCATATTTTGAATTTTTGAAAATAGTTCATAAACAGGAAGTGGTCCAAAAAATATTCTGAGGAAACTAAATCTAAAAGTTCTTACTTCAAAATTTAAACTCCCTATCCAAAACCGGCCGCAGTTATGAAGATAGAAAGATCTGCAAAATTTGGTTTTTTAGATAACGCGTAACCCTAAATTTAAATACTATATTTAAAAAAATTTTATAATTTTGATATTGCTGTATAAAGGTAAAAATAATTCCTGCGGAATGACATTTTCAGATTGAAAAAATGTTAAGTAGAACATGAGATATACACATTTGAAAATAGAGCTTTTTCAAAGTTTGAGGGGCTGTAGTTCCGTAATGGATAGGGCTACATAAAAAAGTTATTCTGCAACATTAATTTTTTTATGAGACCTACCCATGGTTAAAATTTTGTTTCTCTATCTTTAACGGCGTAGAAGTTTTGTAAACAGACGCACGAGCAGACGGACGAACGGACAGAGTGAAACTAATAGGCAAATTTTTCCAACATTTTTTTTTTTGAAATGTGCTAAAAAAGGAAAGTTTAGAAGCAAAAAGTAATATTTTGAAGACAAGTTAAATGTTTTGCAAACTAAAAAAACTATTTAATAAGAAAACCTAAAACAAAAAATGTTATAAAACCTTAAAAGTTTGGATTTTATTTATATATACTATCCGGATAGAAGAGTACCTATGTAAAATATTACCTAATAATAGAAGAATAAAATAATATTTGGATAGAAAATAAATATTTTTGAAAAATTTCAATAATTAATTTTATTATCGTTTATAACATAAAAATTTTTCTTTAACATCCTTTTCTAATTAAATTTTCTTATACAACCCTCAATTAAATTTTTTTTACCTGTAATAAAAATGAAAATTTACACAAATATTTTCATTTAACTTGAAATCTTTAAATCTGAAATGTTATAATTAGAATAAAATTGTTTTTATTTTATTGCAACTTGATAAGCTGTCAAGTAGTTAAAAGTCATTATGTTTTTTTTTTTTTTGTATATAGCTAAGTACCCTAAGAACAGGGAGAAATGAAATGTTTTCATACCAAAAATTATTCAACAGGTGAAATAGAATATCTTTACAACAAAATAAAAAAAAAAAAAAATCCCCCTAAAATTTTCAAAAAGTTGTTAAAACCAACAATTAATTTTTATTCTCCTGTATTTATAATGAGGTTTCAAGCATTTGTAGGTATTGAATAGAAAGTAACAATGTTGACCATTGGTATACCAATACCTTCCACTTCATTTTAACAATTTACGGTCGATTGATTGCGTGACCACCATCATAGAAATAATTTAAACATTGCAAGACATACATATACATATACATATACATATGTAGTATATGCACATTCATATTGATAGTGAAATTTAAATGTCTACTTAATTATTAAATAATTGAAATGAAAAATAAATTCCTAAATGTTGTGTATATTATTGTCCTTTACATATATGTCATGAATTATATTTTGAGGGTTGACATGCTAATGTGAAAAATGGGATAATAAAATAAAAAATATCAAATTTCAGTTACGGTGTTTTTTTTATTAGCTTTGAATACACAAAACTAACTATGAATATACAAAATAGAGATAAATAAATAATATTATAATATTGGAATTAAAATAAATTGAATTTTTGTTATTTATGGCTTTCATATTATTTATATAAATAACATAAGATTTTAAATTTATTTCTAATATTATTTTTAATCAATTTTTGTTTACTTTAATATAAAATGATTCAAAATATTCATCCTCATTCAAATTTAAATATATTTTAAATATTTTTATAAGTTCTTCTTGTAAGTATTCTTCACTTACTATTATGATCTTTGGTTTGTTGGTTTGATTCAATTTTAATTATTGACTTTCTTTTTAGCACATTTCCAAAAAAATTTTGAAAAAATGTGCTTATTAGTTTCACTCTGTCCGTCCGTCCGTCCGTCCGTCCGTCCTTCCGTCTGTTTACAAAACTTCTACACCGTTGAAGATAGAGAAAAAAAATTTTAACCATAGGTAGGTCTCATAAAAAAAATAATTTTGTGGAACAACTTTTTCATGTAGCCCCCCCCATTACGGAGCTACACCTCCTCAAACTTTGAAAAAGGCCTATTTTTAAATGCATATATCTTATGTTCTGATTAAGATTTTTTCAATCTGAAAACGTCATTCGACAGGTATTTCTTTTAACTTTGTAAATTTATATCAAAATTATACAATTTTTTTAAATTTAGTATTTAAATTTACCGTTATGTGAAAACTAAATTTTGCATGATTTTTCTACTTTCATAACTTCGGCACGCTTTTAGATAGAAGCTTGAAATTTTGAGGCAAGAAAGAACTTTTAGAATCAGTATAAGTTTGCTCAGAAAATTTTTTCGGACCACCCCCTGTTTATGAGCTATTAGGGCTTAAAAATTGAAAATTTGCTATTTTTAAACACCTGTAACTTAGGAACCTGCACACATTTTACTTCTGCAAGATGTAAAAATTAAAGCTACAATAATATATTTTTACGTGTGTGAAAGGTTTATTTTAGTTGTAAAGGGTTCCAAAGTTGCAGCTCTTCAAAATTGTAAAAAAGCCCCATTTTCAGATGTATATATCTCGGGCTCTGCGTAATAGTTTTGCAATCTAAAACCGGTAGAAGATCGAAAATTTTATTATCTATATAAAACAATATCAAAATTATGTAATATTTTGTAATTTACGTTCTAAATTTACCGTTATGTGAAAACCACATTTTGCATGAAATTTCTTTTTTCATAACTCCGGCACCCCTTTAGATAGGAACCTGGAATTTTGAGACAAGAAAGAACTTTTAGAATTAGTATAAGTTTCCTCAGAAAATTTTTTGGTAACGCCCCCGCTTTAAGAGTTATTACGCCTCAAAAATTTAAAATTTGCTATTTTTAGACACCTGTAACTTAGGCACCTGTAAAAATTTTTCTTCGGCAAGACATGAAAATTAAAGCTACAATAATATATTTTTACGTGTGTGAAAGGTTTATTTTAGTTGTAAAGAGTTCCAAAGCTGCAGCTCTTCAAAATTGTAAAAAAGCCCCATTTTCAGATGTATATATCTCGGGCTTTGCGTAATAGTTTTGCAATCTAAAACCGGTAGAAGATCGAAAATTTTATTATCTATATAAAACAATATCAAAATTATGTAATATTTTGTAATTTACGTTTTAAATTTACCGTTATGTGAAAACCACATTTTGCATGAAATTTCTTTTTTCATAACTCCGGTACCCCTTTAGATAGGAACCTGAAATTTTGAGACAAGAAGAACTTTTAGAATTAGTATAAGTTTCCTCAGAAAATTTTTTGGTAGCGCCCCCTCTTTAAGAGTTATTACGCCTGAAAAATTGAAAATTTGCTATTTTTAGACACCTGTAACTTAGGTACCTGTAAAAATTTTTCTTCGGCAAGACATAAAAATTAAAGCTTCAATAATATATTTTTACGTGTGTTAACAGCTTTTCTTAGTTATATAGGATTCCGGACTTACGGCCCCTCAAAATCTCAAAAATGTCCTATTTTCAAGTTTTTTCTTATTACATGAAATTTTCAAATTTTTGTGTAAGTCACACTTCTAAACAGTTTGTATTGAGTTTTGGAAATGTGCGCTTTTAAAAACCGTTGGTTTACATTCGACCTTGTTTTACTTTAAGAAAAAGTTTTCCAAATTTAAGTGAACAGTATTTTCTTTTTAAATTCAAGATTAACTTTTCAATTTCAAGTATATTTTTATTTAGGGCAAGTTTAAGTTCGAAAAATTATTGTTAAATGAACCTTATTTTAGTAAAAGTATTGTCTGATTAGAAGTATAATCCTTTAAAAGTTGCTTTACTACTCCTCTTATCCCAAGTTCATCTATTTTCTCCAGTAATGTTGCATGGTGTACCGTGTCAAAAGCTTTTTGCAAGTCGATGAAAACTGCTACCGTGAAGTAACCTTCTTCCATTTGGTCTTTTGTATTTCTTATTATTTCTGTTGTCGTCATTTCTGTGCCATCAGCTTTTTGGAAGCCGAATTGATTTTCGTCGAACCCTATTGTTTTTGTGATAAACTCCTTTATTTTTGTGTTGATTCAGAAATTTTTCAAAAGTTGTTTATTAGTACTATAGGCCTGTAGATTCCTAATTCACTTTTGCTTCCCCCTTATGCAACGAAATTGCATAGGCTTCCTCACATAGGCTTCCTCACAAATAACTTAAATTTACTAGCCCGTTTCACATACATAGTTAGGTACACAATTAGAATTATCATAAGCTTGATCCTGATAATTTTATAATCCTTTTATTTTGGATAGTGCTACCCATAGCATTCAGAATTTTAGGAAAGAGTAAAGTTCGTATTTGTTCATTTTTTAGAGAGTATTTGGGCAACAATTTTCAGTTCGGTAACACCTTTTTGTTTTAGAAATATCCTTGATGGTCGTAGAGAATTGTATGACAGCTACGCAAATTACTCCGAATTTTTAAAAACCCTAAAAGACGTATTTGTTCATTTTTGGTAGAGTATCTGCGTAGTAATTTTCAGGCCCGTAACAGCCTTGGTTTTTGAAATTTTCCTACTGGGTGCTGGGTAGCAAGGCTGTGTAAAAGCTATCTAAACCACTCAGAATTTCGGAAAACAGTAAAATACGTGTTTGTTCATTTTCCAGAAATTATCTGGATATCAGTTTTCAGATAGGTAACAGCTTTTGACTTTAGTTACATAAAGAAGGCAGAATTCTGAAATTTTTACAACGGCACTTTTAAAAATTGTTAGTTTCGCTTTTTAAATCTAGCAAGTCTGGTCGGCGGGTTCGAGTAGCTGTCATACAACTTCTTTTTAGCACATTTCCAAAAAAATTTTGAAAAAATGTGCTTATTAATTTCACTCTGTCCGTCCGTCTTTTTACAAAACTTCCAAAGATAGAGAAAACAAATTTTAACCATGGGTAGGTCTCATAAAAAAAATAATTTTGTGGAACAACTTTTTCATGTAGCCCCACCCATTACGGAGCTACAGCCCCTCAAACTTTGAAAAAGCCCTATTTTTAAATGCATATATCTTATGTTCTGCTTAAGATTTTTTCAATCTGAAAACGCCATTCGACAGGTATTTTTTTAATTTTGTAAATTAATATCAAAATTATACAATTTTTTTAAATTTAGTATTTAAATTTACCGTTATGTGAAAACCAAATTTTGCATGATTTTTTTACTTTCATAACTCCCGCACGCTTCTAGATAAAGGCTTGAAACTTTGAGGCAAGAAAGAACTTTTAGAATTAATATAAGTTTGCTCAGAAATTTTTTTTGGACCACCCCCTGTTTATGAGCTATTAGGGCTTAAAAATGGAAAATTTGCTATTTTTAAACACCTGTAACTTACGAACTTGTATACATTTTACTTCTGCAAGATATAAAAATTAAAGCTACAGTACTATATTTTTACTTGTGTTAAAGGTTTGTTTTAGTTGTAGAGGGTTCCAAAGTTGCAGCTCTTCAAAATTTCGAAAAACCCCCATTTTCAAATGTATATATCTCAGGCTCTGCGTAATAATTGTGCAATATAAAAGCGCCAGAAGATCGAAAATTTTATTATCTATATAAAACAGTATCAAAATTATGTAATATTTTGAAATTTACTATTTAAATTTACCGTTATCTGAAAATCACATTTTGCATGAAATTTCTTTTTTCATAACTCCGGCACGCCTTTAGATAGGAACCTGAAATTTTGAGACAAGAAAGAACTTTTAGAATTAGTATAAGTTTTTTCAGAAATTTTTTTGGTAGCGCCCCCTCTTTAAGAGTTATTACGCCTCAATAATTGAAAATTTGCTATTTTTAGACACCTGTAACTTAGTCACCTGTAAAAATTTTTCTTCGGCAAGACATGAAAATTAAAGGTTCAATAATATATTTTTACATGTGTTAACGGCTTTCCTTAGTTATATAGGATTCCGGACTTACGGCCCCTCAAAATTTCAAAAATGTCCTATTTTCACATCTTTTCTTATTACATGAAATTTTCAAATTTTTGTGCAAATCACACTTCTAAACAGTTTTTATTGAGTTTTGGAAATGTGCGCTTTTAAAAACCGTTGGTTTACATTCTACCTTGTTTTTATATGGAAATAACTAATTGCCTATGGAAGCTAGTGGCATGCCAATAACTTTTTTAAAATTTATTGTGCTGGTGAAACAGGTTCATGCGACAGGTACATGCGAGCATCTTTGGTAAAATTTGGTCGCTCTAGAACAGTAAGTTTATAAAACTGTCATACAACTTCTTTTTTCATACAAGCATAAGTTATATGCCAACAACATGGTACTCAATAAAGCTAGACATCTGAAATTTTCTGAAAATTATCAGGTTTAATGGCAATAACTTCTGTAAAATTAGGTTGCACAGGTGCAAATGGTTCGAGCAGCTGACATACAATTTCTTATTTTAATTGAAAAAAACACTGCAACTTCAAAATTTACATAAATATATCTCGGACAAATATATGTATATATGACACTACGACACTATATACATATATGACACTATACTCTACTGCGTTTTTTCCTCGTTTTTTTATAATATGTATATTTTATAAGTACATTTTTTTAGGCATTTTTAATGTTTAATAAATTAAAAGATAAATTTAATCGAGCTGTTTTTTTGTAAAATAAAAGCTGAGTTTTTATATCCTGAGTTTTTTCGAGTTATATTTCGAGTTATATTTTATTCTGGCTTTGATATTTTTGATTCGCGTATTCCTGCTAGATGCGTAAACAATAGTCCACTCTGGATTGAATCTGGAGAGCTTAAAAATTAGATTTTAAAAAACTATATTAACTCTTTTAATTTATATTTACTTTTGTAATTACTTTTCTGGTACATTCATTTCTAACTCTGATTATATTGTTGATACAAACTACCAATAGGTATCTTAACAGTAACTGTAAAATTTGTTTGGAGTTTATTAATCTTGATGGAAACTTAGTAAAAACACACTGGTAAAACATAGCTTTGTCAAAAAAAGGTGAGCTATAATAAACCTCGTTGAAACAACATCTATATCATTAATTAATAATATGGAATCAAGACCTCAAACAGATGTTATTTTTAGTGGTATGAGTAAAGTTTTTGATTCATTACCGTGTAATATAATATTTTGTATTTAAAATAACAGGATTTCCAAATTATCTCCTGAAATGGACTGAATCATTATCTTACTGATAGACACTGCTAGGTTCAAGTTACATATACCATTTCCTCATCTTTTGTAGCAACTCGGAATTCAACATAGTAACATTCTTTTCTATACGCTAACGATAAAAACATTTTTAAGAAAATTCTTGTGCTCAAGATATTATTCATCTTCAATGTGATTTACATGGTTTCGCTTACTGGTGAACTAAACATTTTCTTAAACTTAAATGTAAATAAATGTGCAGTCGTATCATTTTCTTGACTGTCTAGTCCTATCTATCATGATTATTTTCAAGTAATCTAATCATTTTAAAAGCAGAATGTATCAGAGATATATAGTTTAACCAAAAAAACGCAAACTACAAACTTAAATTTGTAAAATATTGCTTCCAGCTTTTGTATTTCACCGGTTTTATGATACATATAATATTATATTATGTCATAACATTATTTAAAAATTTTTTTTAAATAGTCTATGTTCAATCTCTAACTAATTGAAGTCAGTTAAAATTACCAACCTGTTCAATCTTAAATCAATTAGAATTGCACTCGGTGTTGGAAGTATAGCATAAAAAGAATAGTATGGAAAGACAAAATATGGCAAAATAATATTAAAATTGCACGAAAAATAGCTGTTATAGTCTAAATAATGAAAATTAATTGGATTTTTAGTTTATAATGAGTTTTCTAAACCAATTACAAAATAAATTTAGGTCATGATTCATAAATTGGATGTATCCAATGATGTTAGAGCATAAGAAAATGATACCGCAAAATCAGTCAGTGCTCTTTGCTATAAATTCCTGCAAATAAAAGTGACTAAATTAATAAATAAATTAAAATTTAGATTAGAGATAGATTAGACCTTTGTGAAACTCCATATGTATAGTAGTAACCACAAGAAAATTAAAGTAAATTCAAATTATCATAACAGAACATTAAAATCGAATTTCAGTCACCTTTTTTCTCGGCGCTCACTCATCCAAATAACTATACAAACAATTTTTATAAAGTTTCAAATGCTTAGTCTTTACATCACAGTAACTACTCTTCGCCACAATTTTCAAAAAAAAATGTAGTGAAATGAAAAGAAAGTAGGTACCGAAGGAAAAAAAGAAGTTTTAATAAAATTTTGTTATGTGTATAATAATTTTAAGATAATTCTCATAAAACTATTATTGAACTACATATAGGTATATTATTTTGGTTGTTTGCCTACAAATTGTAAATTTATTAATTAAATTTCAAATTTTATTAAATTTTTGATAAATCAGTAAAATAATTTGTTAATTTTCTCCACCTTATATTATAATCGTTAAAATGAAATTATATGAAGACTACCATTTCAATTTGAATAATAATTCAAAATCTCTATATAAAAGACATACCCAACAAAAGGGAAACGGATGTTAATACCAAAACCGTGAATCTTTTTAAATCTTTTAATATCCTGAATAACCTGAAGTTTTTTTATGTTATATAAGTACATAAATACAAAAAAAAAAAATTACCGAAAAACCTTGAACATTATGATATATAAAATTATAACGCAACAGGCGTTGAAATGTTAATAAAACGATAAGAATCTACATCGTGATCATGGTCATTTTCCGCATACAAGTATTTGTATTTATTTATTCGCATATTTAAGCCCTTTTTTTCATAGCAAAAAAATTTAATTCAAAATTTTTCAATTTTCCACACATATTTGTTTTTACATACTCATTAAAAAATCCTTAAACTAAATGATTCTTCTAAAATTCTGATTTTCATATGTTCACTATACAATTCTGTGTTTGTGGGATTCTATGAATGAGAGGGCGAACAATGAATTTTTTTTTTTTGGTATTTTTGCACCCAATTACACATGACTTTGCATTCTTTTAGGTAAACATTAAATTAAAAATTATAAAAAACTTTTCTTCGCTGACCGGAACTCCTCAAATCCCTGTTAAAAAAAAATGTTTCGTGCTGAAAAAATGACCGTCTATTATGTTTTTTTTTCCCCTGCTGTATACGTATAATACATTCGCATTGGATTTAAGGAATTAAAATGAAAATGACCACAATAATTGAGGTCAATTTAATCTTTCAGGAAAAGTGAAAATTTTTAATTTGGTTCATTTTAGTTTTTATATTTTAATTTTTTTTTTTTGCCAAATTTACATAAAATGAGTTAGGAATAAAAATGAATATGAATTTGTATACATTTAGATCTAGAATTTGAAGTTTCTGATTCACATAACAATTCTTTTGGCTATACAACAATAGAGTGAGAAAAATGTGACCATATACACTTAATTAGTAAAATTGTATTTTGCACAACAAAATGTTACCAATAAATATTAAATCGGTTTAACACAAGCAAAAATAATCGGTTGCAGCTGGGCAATATAAAATAACTCTTATTTAATTATATTAATTGTGCATATTTGAGGAAAGTGAAATCACTACTCTTGGTTGTACAGTGGTTAAAAAAAAAAAGTTAAAATTTAGAAAACTTGTTGAAAAAAATTATCCCAAATTCAAAGTATTTCAAGCAGCTTAATTGTTCTCTTTGAAGTTGCAATTAACAAAATAAATTAAACTGAGGTAAATTATGAGAACTATAACTTTGACTAGTTCGCGATATCTTTATGTTCATTATTCAACTATGTTCATCTATGTTAAAATATTTTAATTGTATTCACTATTAAATATTTAATAATGATATGTTCGCATTTTAAAGGTGGAAAATATCATTTTTAAACTCTATTTAAAGTTAATTATAATATTATACTACATCCATATTTTATTAAAAACAAAAAACCATATTAACTTTTATGTACATATCGGTCATAATTACAGAGTAAATAATAACTAAGTGGTTACGATTTCAAGTGTATTTTTTACAATAAAAGGAAAAAATTTAAAATGTTAATTTAAATGTAAATTTAAACCTAATTTTATGTTAATTTAAATAATCAAAAAAATTTTTTTTTTATATGGCAAAACCGTGGTTTCGTTTTATTGCAGTTTTTAACTTTTGTCATTATTTTAATAATAAATTATTTGCTTTAAAAATATGTTTTGTTTATTTTAATAAAATAGAAATATAAGATATAATGGAAATATAAGATATAAATCGTCTATTAATAAACAGAAATAGAAAAAAGTATAGCAATTTTAAGGTTTATACAATTTGAGACTTTAGAAACGATTTAAAGGTTTTAATAAATAATATTTATGTACCTATTTGGATTATTAAAATCCAAAATTTATTTATTTATTTAATGAAAAATCTTGCATTAAATTGAAATAATATTTTTCTATATCTAAGTAAAACATAATAACTTTTTTAAGATAATTATAAACCCCATATAATACCGAACTGTTTTGATACAATCGAATATTATATGAAATAATGTGAAAAATAGTAATTATGTATAAAAAACAAATTGTTTATTATGAAAATGTATTTAGGCAGCATAGTTTTGAATATCGAATTTCCTTTCATAAATTTTAAAATATTTAAGTTTAGATGAATAATTTAAACTTTCATAAGATATGGTTTTGTCATCAAAATATATTGTAAATGAATTGTTTTTTTTTTCCTTCATATTATTCGCAAACATCTGGTGAGGAATACTTGTAATTTGTAGATTTTTTTTTTTATAACCAAACATGTTTCGCTGCGTGTAGCAAGACCCATTTAACACATGTTTGGAATATTGTTAATTTTGTGGCTCTATTAATTTGTGCTGATCGCCGTACTTTCCATAGTTTTGGAAACACCTCTTTAGTTTTTTTGATTTTAGCCTCTGCATCCTCTAATGCTCCACCCCCCGTTGTAACTGTTCACCCAAGGTAGTTATAATTCGATATATCTTCTAAAGGTGTATCATTTACTTTTATTGGTGTGGTGCTGGTTGTATTTATTATAATTATTTTTGTTTTCCCCATGTTCATTTTGAGACCGACTTCTGGCGCATTCCTTGAAAGCTCCTCGATCTTGCTTTGCATGTTGGTGTGAGAATACCATAAGAGACATATGTTGTCGGCGTAATCTAAATCTTGTAGTTTGTTTGTGAGGTACCAGTTTATACCTCCTCCGGTTGCGTTATTTGATTTGTTCATGACTATATCTAATACAACGTTGAACTGGAGAGCTAGGGGAGAGTGGGCAGCCTTATTTTACACCATTCTGCAGTTTTATTGGCATACTCAGTTTTCCTATATGAAGTATTTGGGAATATGTGTCTTATAGAGGGTCTTAAGCATCCTTATTATTTTCCTGGGTATGGATCTTTCTTCTAATGCCCTCCATATTTCGCGTCTTTCGTATCTCTCCTCCATATTTCGCGTTGAATTCTATAGACTGCTCTATTATAATTCTATGTGAATTCACTTTTCTATACAATTGTGTCCTCTTTTGAATCCAATTTGTTCTCTTCTTGTTGTGTTTTCAAAGTGATCTACGATTTTGGTATTTATTATTAATTCTATTGCTGATGCGTTTTATATGGTGATGCCTCTCCAATTGTTGCAATCACTTAGGTCGCCTTTTTTAAGTAGTTTTACTATAGCTCCAATTTTCCAGTTTGTATTCGATTTATTGAGTAAAAAATTGTTTTTATTTATACTTTTTGTCCACAAAATAATTTTATTAATATTTTATTTTTATAAATCTTAAAATATTATATTTATTTATTATAAAACCTATATATATTTCAGCATCACTGCGATTATCAGGGCGAATACAATTTAATACTTATTACTTATATATTTATTACTATACTTATATAGTATTAAATTGTATTCGCCCTGATGATACGGAGATATGGAGTTATTTTGGATTGCGGTTTGTTGTGCTTTGTGAGCCGTAGCATTATAGAATTCCCTTTTGTCTTTTCTAGCTTCTGTCTTCTTTATTTCTGTACAAATACTTCTATGTTGCATTTGAAGATTATTGGCAGTACTTGTCAGAAGGTATTGTCTAATTTTCTTTCTTTGTAGGATCTTGTTCCATCATGTGTCATGTAAATGAATTGTAAAAGCATCTTTATTTATTTTCCAAAAAATTAAGAAGAAAAATCGACTTAAAATCAAATATTCGAACGGTTAATTATTGAAGTTTGACAAACTTTTTTCAATAGCCGAAATATTTTCATAGCAGGTAATAATTATTTGTTATCTAATGTTATGTTTGCACCGTTTCAGAAGTTCATAACATTCATAACATTCGAACTCATTCATAAATTTGGCTATTTTGTAAACTTTCAGACTGTGCCTTCGCAACATTTATAATTAGCATTCACATAATTTTATTTTAAATTTTTATTTTTTGGAACTTTATTTTTACCAAAAATCTTTCTGTTATGTTATTGTACGTTACACTTATCTTACTAAGATTTATTAAAATTATGGTTCAAAACAAAGTTTAAAATTTTGGTAAAAAAAAAGGCTTTTAGTAATATTTTGTATGGAATCAATTACAAATCTATAAAAGAAATGCCAGTCTCGCTTGTCTGTTTAGAACATTTCTGCATCCTTTCAGTTAGCAAAATGCTGTTTTAACCATAGGTAGGTGTCATTAAAAATTAAGGAGGACGCACTGAAAGAACGACTTTTTTTTATGTTATCCATCTATATTACCTATTTTTCACTAAGCTACAGCCTTTTAAAGTTCAAAAATTTATGTACACTAAAATCTTGGTATTTAACTCTTAGGTCAAACCCTTGGTACAAATGTAACAATTTTAAGTTTAACCTGCTATATCTCCCACACTTTTTCAAGTGCAAATCTGTAACTTCGTGACATCTTCAATTAAACTGTCATGAATCAAAGACATACTAAAAAAATACATAGTTTGGTGGAGACAATTAAGATTTGGGGGACTTAAACGATGTCAACTACGTTATTTTTCTTTGCTAAATATGGCTTCAGTTGCAATGCCTCCCAAATTAAAAAAATTTTCTTTTTCTTTTTATTTTTTTTTATTTTTCTTTTATTTTGTATTCTTTTTATTCTTTTCTTATTTAAATTAAAGTATGAAATATTTTGTTAAAGTTAAGTTACGAATTAAAGTTATAAAAAAACTAAAACATTTTATTTTTTACATATTACCTATTTCTTATACAAAATGTATGAAAAAATGATTGGTACAAATGTACCAAGGGTTTGATTTAAGGGGGTTTCCACCAAGGGTTTAACTTAAGGGTTAATAAAGGCAGACTCTTGAAATTCCTAAAAAATTATCAAGTTTTATCACAATAACTTCTATGAAGTTAAGTTACTCTAGCCCAATAGTTGTTTCCATATTATGGAACTTAATTAAGCTAGACATATGAAATCCCGTAAAAGATTTTTAAGTTTGACGATAATCATTTCTGTTAAATGTAGTTGGTTCCGGGCAACAGGTTCGAGTAGTTGTCATACAACTAAAAAATTTACATAAATATATATCGGCACTAAATTAAGTCAAACATCTGAAATTTTGTAAAAGACGATCAAGTTTTATGGAAATAGTATATGTATTATGTTCATGTGTGTATCCTATAGTTGCCGCAGTTTACCATTTTTTTTCTCTAGTTCTGGATAACTTTACAACTCGAGTTCGAAATGTAATCTGCAGAGATTTTTGGAAAGTTTTAATTTAGTTTTTCTTTAAGTTTTCATAGAATATTTACTTTTTGGAGTTAATTTTACGAATTAGACAAAAGTTTTTGTTTTACATCATCTTGGGTTGAATTTTGTGATAATGAAAATATGTAGAGATGTGATAAAATCAATTTTATAAGAGCGAAATCTTTCATATAAAAAAGCGAAATAATTACACTTTTTTTACAAACTTTTATTAATTTTCACTTTCACTTACCAAAAATTTAAATTTTCAAGAAAATATTGTAAAATAAAGTTTAATAATCATTAAAGATGTTTTGTAGAAATTATTTAATCGGAAATTTATTTTAGAGCTTTTGCCATATTATTTTTATTTTTAAAATTTATTTAAAGTAAGTTTAGCTTCTTTTTGTTGTTTTTAAGTTATTTAATTTATATTTCTTTCCTTAATAATAATATATATATGCAACTAACTACTATTATAATTTTTTGACTTTAAATTTCTATTCTTATCCTTTTCCATATTTTATTTAACAAAAACGTTTTAGTTTAAAAATTTTCATTTCCTATAAAAAAAAAATTTACAAAGACTTAATAAATTTAAAATAAAAGTTTTAATGTAGGTATTTATACTTGAATGTATATACATTAACACTATGTTAGACTAAAAACTTTAGTTTCTAATTCTTAGACAAGGTCACTAAACTTTTACAAAATTTTATGATTAAAAACTTTGTTTTTATGTTAAAATTTCTTTTTTTTTTTGTTTTTATAGAAATAAAAAATTAATAAAAAGAAAAAATGTTTGTTATATTGTTGTTTTGTAGTTACCCTTCAAAAATTTTAATAATTTCTTTCTTTTTAGCACATTTTTGAAATTTTTTTTGATTATTATTAAATTATTATTAAATTAGTTTAATTCTGTCCGTTCGTCCGTCTGTTTTCAAAAATTCTACACCGTTAAGGATAAAGCAATTAAATTTTAACCATGGATAGATCTGGTAGGATAAAAAAATTACTGTTGTAGAACAACTTTAACCTCAAAAATGTCCTTTTCTAAATGTGTATATCTCAAATTCTACTTAACATATTTTCAATTTAAAAAAGCCATACCGCAGGACCTTTTTTTACCTTCATAAATCAATATCAAAATTATACATATTTTTTTGAATTTAATATTTAAATTTGCCGTTATGTGAAAACAAAATATTGCAAGATTTTTCTTCCTTCATAACTCCGGCACGCTTTTCGATATAGACTTGTAATTTTGAGAAAAAAAAAACTATTAAAATTTCCATAAGATTTCTTAGAAAAATTGTTTGTACTACCCCCTATTTGACACCTGTTAGGACTCAAAAATTGAAAATTTCCCATTTGTAGCTTCGGTAACTTAGGCACCTGTGCAAACTTTTGTCGGTAAGACATAAAAATTAAAGCTGCAGTAATACACTTTTACGTGTGTTAAGAAATTTGCTTAGTTATATAAATTTATAATTTACAATTTCAAAATTATGTATTATTTTGCAATTAACTATTTAAATTTACTGTTATGGGAAAACCAAATTTTGCATGATTTAAATTGAAATTTTGTGATAAAAAACAACTTTTAGAATTAGTATAAGTTTCCTCAGATTTTTTTTTTCTACCATCCCCTATTTAATGACTATTAGGGCTCAAAAATTTAAATTTTCCTATTTTTAAGCAGCTGCACAAAGTTTTTTAAAATGAGAGGCAAAAATTAAGGCTTCAACTTTATAATTTTACATATATATGTTGATGATTTTTCTGAATTATGTAGAGTTCCCTTAAAATTGACGAAAGTGTCTTTTTATTTTCAACATTTTTTCTTAAGAATAAGTTATTTGGTGCAAGTTACAATTCTAAACAGTTTGTATAGTCTTTTCAAAATGTGTGCCTTTAAAAACTGTTGGTTTACAATCTGCCTTGTTAAAAAGTACTTTTTAAATTTAGCAAAATTATTAATTTGATCGCCACATTCATTTTGAACTGATCACAGGGTAAATTAAAATTATCTTAAAAAATAAGCAAACCTTCTGTTTTCAAATGATTCTTTGTTTTGAAAAAAAAAATTCTGTTAACAATATTAAAAGGCCTGAAAGTAAAGAGAGCAAAGTTTAATTTCAAGCCGAATATTTATAAAACACAAATAATAAAGTGATTTTATTCTTGATTTTGTTTTTATCTAAGCTGAATATAAGCTCCTCCTACTATTTTTGTTACAAAATGTTAAAGTAAAAGCGGTAGGAAGCGGGGGCCAACATACTTTAAAGTGGTTTCCTTAAATTTTAAGTTGAAATTTTGATTCGTAAGCTGAATTTTTATATGACATAAAATTAGAAATATTAACAATAATTTTGATATGCTAGGTGAAAGATGGCGGTGGAAGAATTTCGACGGTGATACACAACACGGTCGAAAATTTCGCAACTTAAACAGCTGTTAAGGTCAACATTTTTATTAAGCGGGAAAAAATTGTTTAAAACTAAAAACAAACAAGTAAATCTAGTAGTAAGTCGATGCAATCAAATTTGCAGTTTCTATCTTTATTAATTTCGAAGATATATGCTTGTTCGGTTTTGGAAGTTGTCTGGGAGGTACCCGAACAACCACTCCAATTCATCTCAAATTTTAGAGATATCAGGGATTCAGGATAAAACACCCTCGTACAAAATTTGAAGTTTCTATCTTTATTAATTTCGGATAAAATTTGAAGTTTCTATCTTTAATTTTCGGAAGGTGTCCGAACCCATGGTTCGATTTCTCCCATTTGCAATCCCTTTTTTTAGTCATTGTTAACCTACAGTATAAATTTCATCAAAATAGCATTATTATTTTTTGAGTTACCGTGCGTACGGAAGTACTGACGGACATCGCTAAATCGACTCAGGAGGTGATCCTGATTCAGAATATATATATATGTCCATATCTAACTCGCTTCCTTTTGGTTGTTACAAACAGCATACCAGAGGTAATACTCGTATGCCCTATACTTTAGGAGTGTAGGGTATAAAAATAGGGTAGAAATCAACATTTTAAAAAATATTAAAATTATTTGGCTTATTGGGATTGTTTTAAATATAAAAACAATTTTTTTTACATTTACATTTTAACGAGGAAGAGTGCAGTAGAGTAGACTATGTCAACTCTGAGATACCCGTATCAAAGTAATATATTCTGTTTATATATAACTTGATCATCTTTTAAACAATTTCAGATGTTCTAGTACCAACGCTATAACTACCGAGATATATTTATGTAAATTGTGGAGTTGTATGACAGCTACCAAAATCTATTGCACCAGCACAAGCAAATTTTACAGAAGTTGTTACCATAAAATTTGATCATCATTTGCAAGATTTCAGACGCCTAGCTTCATTAAATTCCAAGATGCGAAAGAAGCCTGAACCGGCTGCTCTAGACCAACCAAAATATACAAAACTTTTTGGCATGTAACTCGAAACCTTTTCACAAAATTTCATATACCTACCTAGCTTTAATGGACACTGAGTTATTTACATTTAAAAAGAGAAGTTGTGTGGCAGCTACCAGAACCTGTCGCCTCAGCACAACCAAATTTAGGGGTTGTTGGCCTGCAACTCGACACGATTTTGTCACCTCTCAATTTGAGACACCTCTCTTCAATAGATACTGAGTTATTTCCATATAAAGAAAGAAGTGGTATGGCAGCTACTCCTTTATTTTTTGAGTTATCCTGCGGACGAACGGACGGACGGTTGGAGGGACATACATGGCTTAATCGACTCCGAATTCGATTCTGAGCCGATCCATATCTTTGACACTATATCTAGCTCGACTCCTTTAAGGTGTCACAAACGTAATAGCAAATTTATTAAACCCTTGAACCTAGATCATATGGGTATAAAAATAAAAATTAATGTTCGTAGACGTTGGTGAATAAGAAAAGTGAATGGAAATCGGGAAGAAGATGGCAGAGTTATATTATAATTAATTTTGCACAGATAAAAGATTCGTAAGGGTACTTAAGAGTTGACAAAGGCAACTATATTCTTCCTAGTTTTATCATAAGAATAATATATAAATGGTTGGCACGGTTAATTTAATATTTTAAAGGAGAACTGTATTCATCCTGGTATTATAGACAAATTAGAAATATCTATTTGGAATATAACTCATTACATTATTATTATTACGGACGGAGGTGTTGTTGTAGTTTGTTGAAACTCTAGGGAGCTAAAGAAGACCCGCTTTTTAAAGTTAAGTTCACAAATAAAAATTTGTTTTAGCACATTTTTGAGAAAAGTTTTGAAAAATTTGGTTATTATACGTAGTTTCAATCTGTTGATCCTTGCGTCTAGTTGTTTACAAAACCACTACACCGTAAAGATACAGTAATTTAATTTTAACTACGGGTAGAACTCATAAAAAAATTAATATTCTAGAACAAGTTTTTTATGTAGCCCTACCCATTACTGAGCAACAGCCCTTCCAACTTTAACAAAGACATATTTTCAAATGTGTATATCTCAGTTTCCGCTTGATATTTTTTTAGTAAATAATTAATATAAAGAATAATATAGTTTTTAATTTACTCCTTTTTTCACATAACGAAAACTAGATTTTGCTTTCTTCATATCTCCAAAATGCTTTATGCTAGAATCTTGAAATTTTGAGGGAAGACAAATCTTTTGGAATAATTATAATTTATCTCAGTAAATATTATGTGTCACCTCCTGTTTAAGACCAATTAGGGGTTCAAAAATTGAAGATTTGCTAATTTGACATATCAGTAATTTTAGCACCTCTACAGGTTTCTACCAGCTAATAAGTAAAAATTTAAGCATTAATATTGTTTTTATATACTTGTATATATATATATTTTTTTTAATGCATTTCTTTGCCACATAAACGTGGACAGGAAATTACATAGCCTTTCCTGTTCAGGCGTAGCTGTACATGTGGTAAGGGGGAATAACTTTTACGACGTGTCTGGGATTCGAAACCACACTCCCTCGGTGTTTACAGCGTATTTTATACGCTCTTACCTACCAGGCCACCGAGGCCCCTGTTTTTATATGCATAAACCATTTTTCTGAAGTATTTAAATTTTCCTTAAAATTTAAGAAGTGTGTCTTGATTTTACATCATTTTATATATGGAGTTCTAAGAAAAATTTCAAAATTTTGTGCAACTGCGGCAGAGTTTTAATTAAAACGCTGAAATTTTTATAGGAGAAATATCTTTTGAAACTAACATATGTTGAACCTCTCTCTGTTTAAAAATACTTGTTTTATACTTGTTTAAAAATACTTTAAAAGAAAAACAATTAAACTTTCGAACCAAACTCTAAAATCCCTCTTAATTCAGAATCCCGGTTATACATATATGTAAGAATTCTGGAAAAGGGGAAATATCCTGATTTTGTAATCAACTCTAAAATCCCTCCTAATTCGCAATCGCTTTTATACGTAATATAATATGTAAATAATCAGGAAAATACCCTGATTTTTTAACCATCTCTAAGATCCTTAATCTAAGTCAAAATCTCGCAAATATATAAAAATATTTTGAAAAATGGGAAATACCCTGATTTTGTACCCAACTATAAAAACCCTCCTCAATGTAACGTAAATTATTCAATATTTTCAAAAGGTTTCAAACAATTTCCTATCAGCTTCGTTGCGGCCTTCGCGGCTATTTCTTCGAGCCACTCTTCACCCCTACATCAGCCCTTCTTTTCACATTTCCCTTCGCGCTTATGTTGAATGATTGGGATCTGCTGCATCTGAACGCGAGCGCGCGGGCGCGAGTAAGAAGCCCTGATTCCTTCTGTTTCTTTGTTTTTTATAAAAATGTTTAAATTTTCACAAAATTTATTATTATTTTCACAGTCAGAATTTAATATTTTTCGTATGAAAATCTGAAACTTTTTTTTTTACTCACATGATTTCAAATTCTGTAAAAATGAGATACAAAAATTATTACAAAATAAAGGTTGCCCTTTTCCGGGTTCTGATATATATATATATTTGGAGGAGTTTTATAGTTAGTTACAAAACCGGGGTTGTTCCTTTTTCCAGAATCTTTACATATACATATTCTGGAAAAAACCGGATATCCTGATTTTGTAACCCACTCTAAAACCTTTCCTATGTATTTCCTTTCATATATATTACGGGCACCAAAGCTTTTGCAAAAAATTTTAAGCATCAATTAAACAACAATTATACAAAAAAGATTATATTTGAATCAGAGAATAATTTAATTATGGACACAACATTTTTTATAAAAATATGGCTTTATGACCCATTCAAATGAGGTATAAAGCTATATTCCTAATATCACTTTATGACTCATTTGAATGGGTCATAAAGCCATATACGTGAAATATGGCTTTTCGTCTTATGGCTTTATGACACGCCACCGCTAATAGCATTTTTAATTGTTTAAAAAGGAGGAACTATCATAAAACTGAAACAGTTAATTTTTCACAATTTTTCATAGATATAAATAAAATTCTAAGAAAACTTAGAAATTTTGGTGCGTGCTACAGTATTTTCAACTGTTTTTATAATTTTTGGAAAATCTCCGTCTTTAAAAATCTTTGTTTTACATTCTATCTTCTTTATATTCAATTTAAGGTTTTAACCGCCAAAATTTATTAAAGTAGCCTATCAATTTTGAAAATATTGCAATAAAATATTCCTATGGGAGATCAAAATCCAATCATAATACCTACTATATGGAAAAGAGTGCAGTTGAGTAGACTATATCAACTCTGGGATACCCGTATGAACGTAATATATGCTGTTTCCATAAAACTTAATCATGCTTTACAAAATTCTAGATGTTTTAGTATATATTTTAAGTACCGAGATATATTTATGTAAATTTTGGAGTTGTATAACAGCTACCCGAAGCTGTTGCATTATCCCAATCAAATTTTACAGAACTTATTGCCATAAAAACTTGATCATGTTTTGTAAGATTTAAGACGCCCAGGTTGAGGTTAAGTTCAAAGATGTGCAAGAAGTCTGAACCTACTGGGTTAGTACAACCTGCTGGGTTAGTACAAACTTCATAAAAGTTATTGCCATTAATTTAGTACGAAGTTATGGGGATATAAATTATGCTTAAATGAAAAAAAGCAGCTCGTTGATCCTTCTGCTGTAAGATCAACCAAATTTTACAAAAATCGTTGGCATGTAACTCGATACCTTCTCATAAAACTTGAGATACCTAGAATCAATAGACACTGAGTTACTTCCATATAAAGAAGGAAGTTGTATTGCAGCTACTCGAACCCGTTGGCCAAAAATTCTGGATTCAAATAGCGAAACTAACAATTATGCAAAAGTGACGTTAAAAAAATTTCAGGCTTTCAGCTTCTTTATTTTTTGAGTTATCGTACGGACGGACAGACGGACATAGATGGTCTTATCGACTCATAATTCGATTCTGAGCCGATCCATACACTCGAGTATAGACTCGAGATCTAGCTCGACTCCTTTAAGGTGCTACAAACGTAATGTCAAATTTAGAACATATGTTCATATGGGTATAAAAAATTGAATATCAACACAAAATCGTATCAATTTTAGTTCAACACAAAATTCATTTTAACCCTTGAATTGTGTATTGCATACTTAATACATAAATTTATGAACATTTAACTGTCACAGCGCTTTATATTCTAAAAAAAATTTGTTTAAGTTAATCTGAGCTAATCTTATTTTATTTCAGGATTAATTAACATCATTTTTGATACATTAAAGTAGATTTTGTTTGTTTTTGAGTTTTTATGTTTGTTTTTTTTTAATCCATCAGCTTGTTATAAATATACATAATATAAAATTATATTTTGCCATATTATAAATATTATATTTTATTTAACTTTTGTTATAATATTATGTAGCCCAAATGATTATGTGAATGTTAAGAATATTAATTTAGTTTTGTTTATACATTCAACTTTTGACAATTTCCGTACGTATATTAAATTTGAAGTAATAGTAATAAGGATAATAGAAATGACTTTACTTCTTCAGTTACCACCCTACATCTTATCATACATTATACTCATAACTTATAAATAAATAGCAACCATCTAACAATATTACGAAATAAAAGTGTAACGTTTTTAGTTTTTTTTTTTTTTTTTTTTTAACAAACTGTTAATCGGAATATGACATCTGACGGCATAGCAAAATTACGTGACAAGAGTTTTGATTTCTTTTTGATTTTTTTTTTTCGTGTTATTTCATGTTAAACATAAATCGTTCTATTAATATACCTGAAAAATTATGAAACGATGTTTTATTGTTTTTTCTTTATCATAGCAGGATAATAATTCTTAAATATAAACATATGAATGTTCTTATGTGTACTTATATACATGACGGAATGCATGGTGATATATTCTGTTGTCGATCGAATAAGGTCGCTTTTTGCAGTAAGTATAAAGGTGTTGAAATTATATGATTAGCAAATTTAATATTATTTTTATATGATTAAATTTCAAAAAAACATATCTTTAGGTACAAAAAAAATATATTGTGTTGAATGATAAAGATTACGATTTTATGCAACATATTTTGTCAAAATAGAAAAAAAAAAATATTATTATATAGAAATAATGTATATATGTATATATATAGTTATACATATAAAATATTATAGCTATAGTGATTGTAAAAAATGATTTTTTTTGTGAAATGATGATTATTCTAATTCAATATGACAAGTGTAGAATAAAATCTAATATGAATTAAATTGTGTTCTGTATCTATATATTTTTTATTTTTTTATTATTATTGGGTTTGAAAAAAGCATATGGAATAAATGGTTTAAAAATGACAAAAAAAAACAAATTTTTTTAATAAATTGATAAAAATATTTAAATATGTAATAATAATAAATGTTACAGCAGTTTGAAAGTTTAAGTAGTAGGTATATATACAAAATTTTTTAAGAGCGCCCCATTTCTAAAACAATAAAATTACTATTAATTTTGAGTTGTCTGTAAAATTGTGAAAAATCAAAAAAACAATATCTTTAATTTTTAGGATAAATCTTTTTAATAAAGAAAAGCCGTCTTCCTAGATGTTTAATTATTACTTTTTGCTTTTATTTAACTTATGCTTTTTTCAAAGAATTTAGAATACTTCTCCAATTTTCTACCTTATTTGGCAAAAACTTAAAATATATTAATATGTTTGTCTTAATTTATAAAAAAAATATGAAATAGAATTTGGGATAGGAATATAATGGTTTAAATATGAAATTTTTCGAATTTCGATGTTTGTAACATACGTTAAGCCTGTAAAATTTCCTAAATAATTTTTTAACGAAATCTATTTATGTATGCTGTAACGATATAAAAGTCTTTAAAAGGATTGGATAATAATTCTAATTTCTAAAAAATACAAAAATCAATTAAATTTTTGTATTTTAAGAAATTTTATAGCTTCTGTTGATAACAAAACGGTGTACGCTTCGACTTGAATTTCTTTCTAAAGCATTACAATTAAAAACTTTGAATCCCTAAAAATTAAAAATCTTTGTAATGGAATAAAAATATAGCTATTTAGGAACGAATAAATTGCTTGCGACTGTAGCATAAAGTACATTATATTTTTAAGCAAAAATAGAAAATACTCTTATATAAAAATAGTCTGTTGTTTTTATTATACAGGATGGACTGACTGATTTGCTTATAATTTTTTTATTTTATTTTTTTTTTTAAATTGAAGTATAAATTACTAATTTTTGTTTTAAGCTAAGTGTGAAAAATGACATCATTTAAATGGCTTCCATTTTCCTGTTAGCAGTTAATGGCTCTTTTTAAAACATTTTGCATTACATTGCGTAATTTCTGTGCGAAAATTCTGCTTTAGTTCCTTAATATTTGGTGGTTTGTTGACGTAAACCCGTTCCTTCAAGAAACCCCACAAAAAATCAGGGGCCGTCAAATCCGAGGAACGAGGTGGAAACGCGAAATCAGCATTGAATGAAAATGTGCTTCATGGCTCATAATGAGATTGTTCAAAAAATTGTTCGTCCGGAAACATAATAAAAATTATTTTATTAGTGTTATAAAAAACACAATATTACACTGAGTATGATGACATAAAATTTTATAAAATTCTTTATTATCTGAAAAAAAAAGTTAAATAAAAAACTTTAAAAATAAAAAAAATTATAAGCATTTCAAATTTGTTAGTCCAAATTGGCCCACCCTGTATATCTTTTAAGGAATCCTTTTTAATATGAAATTATAAAATATTACTCAAACTTCTGGACGTAATATTTACTGTTAAAACTCCACATTCTTTTAACAATTTTTAATGAGAAATTATACATTTTAGTATCTAACATTTAATTTAATTCCGCCTGATAACTGCAAGCTTCATCTTTCTCTTAAATTTTGAAAAACCATATTTCATATGTAGTTAGGAATAGGATACCCATTCTTTAGATTTAGAATATAGCGGTGGATGAGTTAGTTGAGTGATATACTGGAATATCAAAGAATTCATCGGGTTTCATTTTTTAAATTAAAACCCCCCATTTCACTGATATTTGATTGATAACGGTCCTATAACGGTCATTAACTAAACTTTTTAATAATGAACCTTACATTGAATATAAAACCATTACTAAAATTTTGATTTGCATACATCTCGGCACAGAAGGGACTTATGGAGTTTTATAAGGTTTCTTAAAGGGCTTTCATCTACTTATATCAGATAAATTATTTAAAATTTTTCTCCATTTTCTTTTACAATAATATATAATAATTTCTTTAGTAGATGTTGACCATTATGTTGTATAGTGTCCAATGCATATCAAAATATTATAAAAAAAGGCAAAGAATAAGAAAAAAATAATTAAAAAGGGATTACATAAAAATCTCATCAAATTCTTAACCCTTTTTCGAAATTTTTACAATTATAACAGAGATTATAGTAAAAGAACTATAAGAAATTAAGGAAAAGGTCTTCTCCAGGATTTTTGTTGGTTTTACTGTTATTTTAATTATTTTTTTTTTGTTGGATTACAGGAACTGTAGTCTGTAATATACCTAGTTATAATTTTTCCCTTGGCATTTTTATTAGTATTTTATTACAAAAGTGTAAAATGAGAAAAGGAACATAAAAAGAAAAACAATAAAAGAGAAAAAGAGATTGAGGCAAATATTTTTTCAGGAAAATGATGTTCTTTTTTTGGGTTATAAAAATTTTAACTCTTAAATTTATCTTTTTATTCAATTAACAAGAATTATTTTTTATAAAACTCCCTACATTTTTTGTTTTTATTCAATGTGTATTTTCTTTTTAGTTTGAGTATTTATTTTTTTTGGTTATAATACTTTTTTTTTGTATTTTTATGCCTGTACAGAAGTCATCTTTAAGTACAATATATTTACTTGCCCAAAATTTCGAACTATAAATTTAAGATTACGTTTGTAATGTTTCCGATAAAATTTCGTAGAATGAAAAAGAGCGATATGGGAATTTATAAATTTATTTATTTTGAAGTGGATCTTTTTATGCTCAGAAAAATAAGGAAAAAATCAAAACATCTTGTAAGAAACATTTGAATTAAACATTTCTCTTACTTTAAATAGCAATTCTTCGGATAAAAGTTTTGAACATTCTAAAATATACAGAATTCAACAACAAAATAGAAAAACGAAAAATAAAGTTGTCCTTGTCAACTCTTAAATACCCGCACGATCCCTTTATGGTGTTCAAAATAATATATAGTATTAAATAAATATAAAAATTGTGCATACTTACTATAGCCACCGTAAGCCTTTGTCCAATAATTTCAAGCTTTGTCTTATTTAATCTTATAAATTATATTATGTATATAAATAGAAAGCAAGATATTAATGTACTAGCTGTTGGCCCGTCATAGAATGACGGAGTTAATTATGGTAGATTTTATTTTTATATACATAGGTATTTGTTTTTGCAATTTCGGAATAATGTATAATTTGTACTTTGCCAAATAATGCAGTAAATAAAAAAAAAGTTATATTTGTAATTTATATACCTAAAAAAAAATATTATGTTTCCATCCGGAATCGACCCTGCACTCTACCGTGTCATAGTTAGACACATTAAATATATATACTAATAAGAAGAAATGAAAAAACACTATAAAAATATTTTGTAACGAAATTAAGCTAACTTAATGTAAAAAGTGTATAGTTATAAAAAATTATCATGCACGAAAAAGACAGAATAAAAAAAACGATCAAAAATCAAAAATGAAATCAAAAATAATAAAATACTCATTTGGGTACCTACTACCCGTATATATACACACAATTCCAATTTCAGTTATCTCTGTGCTGATACATTATACTAAACATACTAAACAATATTATTACATTATTAATTATTATCATTATCCAGCCAATGGTGTAGTTGTTAAGACACCGGCCTTTCATACGTAAGGTCTAGCATTTAAACCTCGGCTGGATCATATAGATAAATAAAAAATATTAGACATTTTTCTTATAATATATAATTAATAGAATATAATTAAATTAAAAATAAGTATATATGTATGTCCTATAAATTATAATTTAATATCATATTGTTAATACCTATATAATAAAACAATAATGAACTATAATTCTTGTATAAGATAATAGATGGCGTAGAAATAAAAGATACGTCTCATAGTCTTGTACAATAGCTACAGCCGAGTAATCAACGGCTTAGTGAAATTAATGATTCCAGAAACTGAAATTTAGTCAAATATGAATAAATAAATGACTTAGTGGATGCCCAATAGGAGTGGCAAGGAGAGAAAAGAAAATATTATCATTACAAAAGCAAAAATTGGGACTTTTGACTCAGTTGAAAAAGACAGAAATGCCATGGGATATATATAGAAATCCATGGGATATATAGAAGATTATAATAAAATTAAAAAAATAAATTTAGAAAAAATTTCTTTTTAACAAAACAAAACATTCGAAACAAATTAAAGATTAACCATTACAATTTACAATTCATAAACAATTAAAAAATATTCCTGCTTCCTATAATAAAATATTTGTTTGGCTTTCTTTATTTAAATCTATAAAATGACATTTTAAAATTATTAAAAACATTTTGTTTGTATTTATGCATATATGGGTATGTATGTATGTCAAATAAAATTAATTTAAAAAAAAAATCAATTCGAAGAAATTAATGAATGAAAAATAATTTTTTTTTTTTATTATTTTTTTCATTCCCTTTACCCTTTTGTTATGTATCATAATTTTAAAAAATAAAAATATTTCCAACGAGGAAGAATACAGTTGACTTTGTCAACTCTTAGATACCCGTACGAACCGTTAGTATGTTCACAGCCTGTCACTTTGCTTACAATATTATTTTTTTAATATTTTAGTATTTTAAAATAATTTGGGTGAATTTTATAATTTCTAGAATTATGGGTTGTACATACATATATTCAAACTATATGTTTATATGTACATAATTCAAAAGCAGATACTAACCTTCCACATAACGATTATCAATCCAAAACTTTTTCAAATATTCTATAGTACCATTTAATACTAAGCGGTAAATGTATATTAAATTTACTTAATACAAAATAGTAAATATAATTTTAAATATTATATTATATTATATTTAAATATTCCATTGACAGAATAATTTCTTATAAGTACAATAAAATACATATATGTATGTAAATACGACGCTATATAATATACATCTATACTCTTATCATTCATTCACTAGTGACATAATATACGATATGTAAATAAACATGATATTATATAAGTATGTATATATATCAATATCATATAAATAAAAATTCTTCAAGCAACCGTTATGTTGTTTATTTAATTACATTTTTTTGTACTACGCATTATATCCTCAACAATTTCAAATTATCGAGTAAAACAAAATACAAAAAATTCGTTAAAGAAATTTGTTAGAAAATTTGAAAAAATCAAGTAACACTTTCGTCAATTATAAAGTAACCCTATATTATTAAAAAAAGTTGTTAACAGAAATAAGAGTATAATGTTGAAGCTTTAATTTTTGTGTATTACTTCAAAAAAAATTTAACAGGTGTTCAAGTTACAGGTGTTTAAAAATAGGAAATTTTCAGTTTTTGACCCCTTACAGCTAATAAACGGGGAGTGAAAAAAAATTTCTGAAATGACTCATACTTATTTTTAAAGATCTAACTCTTGTCAAAATTTCAGGTTTCCAACTTAAACCGTTTAGAAGATAGAAGGGTTAAAGGATTTTGCAAAATTTTAATTTCGCATAACGGTAAATTAAGACACCTTATGCCACAACTATATATTTATTGTACATATCTTTTTAAAGCTAATAAAAGCAGTAATCGTTTGCCGTTTTCAGAATGAAGATATACCTAATACAACTTTTGCTATAACCGTTTAGGAGCTGTAAGGGGTCTAAAACTGAAATTTCCTATTTTTAAACACCAGTAATTTGAACACCTGTTAAAATTTTTTTGAAGTAATACACAAAAATTAAAACTTCAACATTATACTCTTATTTCTGTTAACAACTTTTTATACCCGTACGATAGGATCGGGTATAATAAAATTACTCCTCCGTTTGTAACACCTCGAAATAAGCGAGCTAGATATACCTTCAAAGGTATGGATCGGATCAGAAAAAAATTCTAAGACTTTTGAGCCATGTCCGTCCGTCCGTCCGTCCGTCCGTCAGCACGCTAACTCAAAAACTAAGAAAGCTAGAATCTTGAAATTTACACAAAATATTCTGGGAGTAATTTGTAGGTTCCCTATTTTTTTTGGTTGAGTTTGGACCAAGCCTTAGGGTAGCTCTCGAACACCTAACTTTTAGATCCCGACATTTTTTTTGCAATAGAGCTATGAAATTTTAACAACTGATAGATCTCACAAAAATATTAATTTTATCTTTAATAACTTTTTTTTGTAGCCCCACCCGTTACGGAGCTACAGCTCCCCAAAGGTTCAAAAAAGCTCTATATTTAAATTGTTATAGCACAAGTTGTATAAGGTATATCTTCATTTTGAAAACGCCAAACGATTACTACTTTTCTTAGCTTTAAAAGTATATATACAATAAATATATATTTGTGGCATACGGTGTCTTAATTTACCGTTATGTGAAATTCAAATTTTGCAAAATCCTTCAACCCTTCTATCTTCTAAACGGTTTAAGTTGGAAACTTGCAATTTTGACAGAAGTTAGATCTTTAAAAATAAGTATGAGTCCTTTCAGAAATTTTTTTTGTATCACCCCCCGTTTAAGAGCTGTAAGGGGTCAAAAACTGAAAATTTCCTATTTTTAAACACCTGTAACTTGAACACCTGTTAAAATTTTTTTAAAGTAATACATAAAAATTAAAGCTTCAACATTATATTCTTATTTCTGTTAACAACTTTTTTTAATAATGTAGGGTTACTTTATAATTGACGAAAGTGTTACTTGATTTTTTCAAATTTTCTAACAAATTTCTTTAAAACGAATTTTTTCCATTTTGTTTTACTCGATAATTTGAAATTGTTGAGGATATAATGCGTAGTACAAAAAATAAATAAACAACATAACGGTTGCTTGAAGAATTTTTATTTATATGATATTAATATATATACATACTTATATAATATCATGTTTATTTACATATCGTATATGTCACTAGTGAATGAATGATAAGAGTATATATGTATATTATATAGCGCCGTATTTACATACATATATGTATTTTATTGTACTTATAAGAAATTATTCTGTCAATGGAATATTTAAATATAATATAATATAATATTTAAAATTATATTTACTATTTTGTACTAAGTAAATTTAATATACATTTACCGCTTAGTATTAAATGGTAGTATAGAATATTTGAAAAAGTTTTGGATTGATAATCGTTATGTGAAAGGTTGGAATCTGCTTTTGAAGAATGTACATATAAACATATAGTTTGAATATATGTAGAACCCATAATTCTAGAAATTATAAAATTCACCCAAATTATTTTAAAATACTAAAATATTAAAAAAATAATATTGTGAGCAGAGTGACAGGCTGTGAACATACTAACGGTTCGTACGGGTATCTAAGAGTTGACAAAGGCAACTGTATTCTTCCTCGTTTTAATAATATAGGGTTACTTTATAATTGACGAAAGTGTTACTTGATTTTTTCAAATTTTCTAATAAATTTCTTTAACGAATTTTTTGCATTTTGTTTTACTCGATAATTTGAAATTGTTGAGGATATAATGCGTAGTACAAAAAAATGTAAATAAATAAACAACATAACGGTTGCTTGAAGAATTTTTATTTATATGATATTGATATATATACATACTTATATAATATCATGTTTATTTACATATCATGTATGTCACTAGTGAATGAATGATAAAAGTATAGATGTATATTATATAGCGTCGTATTTACATACATATATGTATTTTATTGTACTTATAAGAAATTATTCTGTCAATGGAATATTTAAATATAATATAATATAATATTTAAAATTATATTTACTATTTTGTACTAAGTAAATTTAATATACATTTACCGCTTAGTATTAAATGGTACTATAGAATATTTGAAAAAGTTTTGGATTGATAATCGTTATTTGGAAGGTTAGAATCTGCTTTTGAAGAATGTTCATATAAACATATAGTTTGAATATATGTACAAACCATAGTTCTAGAAATTATAAAATTCACCCAAATTATTTTAAAATACTAGAATATTAAAAAAATAATATTGTAAGCAGAGTGACAGGCTGTGAACATACTAACGGTTCGTACGGGTATCTAAGAGTTGACAAAGTCAACTGTATTCTTTCTCGTTATTTTATATTTTTTCTATAATAGAACACATCGAACACAATACTTTAAATTGAATGCGTTTGTTACACATCATTTTTCTGGACAAATATTTATATTAATAATAATAATTAATAATAATAATAATAATTGTAGTTATTTACTTAAAAATCATAACATTTTTTTTTTAAATAAGTTTATTAAATATATTATTTAACATTTAACAAAAATTAAAAAAAATGTGCATACATATATAACCAAACAAAATGTTCATATCTTCCAACGCAGATTCAAACCTATCAACTGTCGAAAATTCTGTCAACTTTACTACAAAAGCATTTAATATTAAACGGCAAAGTTGTGTTTTATACTTACTACTACATAGCAATTTTTTTATAATATATTAGTAGGTATAATATATGATATAATGCATACATTACTATAATATTATAATGTATTATATTACACATATAGCCATATATTGAAATTTTTTTTTTTAAATATTTCATTCAATATGCGTACGTACGATAGTATCGGTTATAATAAAATTGCTCCTCCGTTTGTAATACCTCGAAATAAGTAAGCTAGATGTAGACTCAAAGGTAAGAATTGGATCAGGATCGAAAAATTAGTGGACTTAGCTTTGTCGGTCCGTCCGTCCGTCAGCACTATAACTCAAAAAAAAAAAAAGCTAGAGTTTTGAAATTATCACAAAATATTTTTCGATCAATTTGTAGGTTCTATATTGTTTTTAGTTGAGATCCGACCAAAACTTCGGGTAGGTCTCGAACACCTAACTTTTTGATCACCATATTTTTCATAAAAATTTTTCAAAAGTTCTACATGTTTGAAGTAGAGCCATGAAATTTCAAATTTAAAAAAAATTAATTTAGTTAAGTTAGAAATTTCAAATTGAGAGGAGTTGGATCTTTGAAAATTAATATGAATTATTTCAGAAAATATATTTTTGTATCACCCCCAGTTTAAGAGCTCTAAGAAGTCCAAAATATTTTCAACAAATATTTTGTGTTAATTTCAAGACTCTAGCTTTCTTAGTTTTTGGATTATAATCAAATAATTTTTCGTTTCTGATCCGATCCATACACTTGAGTCTATATCTAATATGCTTATTTCGAGATGTTACAAATCACCGAATAGTAAAGGTATAATGATTCGGTAGTCAATTGAAATAAGTTTAAAATAAATTAATTATAAAATGAATTTAATTTCTTTAATCTTTGACACCATTAGATCCAGATAAAGTCACTTTGTTGTGTGCAATTCATGCTAGTGGAGTGATTGGTCCATATTTCTTTGAAGAAAATGGTTGAAAAGTAAGAGTCAATAGAGAACGATACAGAACAATGTTAAATGATTTTTGTTTTGTTGCTGTTGTTAAGAATAATCTGGAAGATATGTGGTTTCAACAAGACGGTGCCACCTGCCAAACAGCCACCTTCAAAATCAATTTATTGAAAACCAAATTTGGTGAAGAAGTTATCTCAAGAAATGGTCCAGTTTATTATTCTCCCAGGTCGTGTAATTTAACACCTTGTGATTTCTTTCTTTGGGAATATGTTGAGTCACAAGTTTATGCTAATAATCCAACTACAATTGATGAAATACAGCCAAATTTATGTGAAAAAGTGATGAAAAATTGGGCTGACAGAATGCACTACGTACGGAGAAGTCGTGGTGGTCATTTGAATGTTGTTATTTTTCATACATAATGGCATAATATAGCCTTTCAGATAAAAATTTTGGTCTCACTGAATAATTTATGTGTGTTTTTTTAATTTTTAAATTGTATCATACCTTATGGAAAACCCTATATAATAGGTACCGGAAAATATATTTATATATTTTAGGTTTCGAATAATATACCTTCTGATTTTTTTAAATTTATAAATATATTTTATTTTAATTTGATAGCAATAACAGATCTTTAGTACACAATTTATTACGTGCATGACGTATAGATAAGGACTTGCCTTTTTAACTAATTTACAAATTATATAATATCAGAATTACGAGTTCCTCATCGATTAATGAATGAAAAAACCGGAGCTTAGACTATTGTTGGCATAAATATATTAACAAATTGTTATTGCCTTATGAAGGAATAATTTTACAAATTACAAAAGAAAATTAGTTAATTTATGTAGGTACATGTAAACAACACAGACTGAAAACGAACGGTTTTTAACGGCACACATTTTCCCAAAGACAATACAAACAACTTCGAATCTTGTGACTTGTTGCAAAAGTTATAATTTTATAATAACAAAAAATTTTGAAAAATCAATTGAACACTATATAATTAAGAAAACCTATAAACAGTTAACACATGTAAAATTTCAATCAAATTCTGAAATTAATTTGAAGTTTTCAGTTTTGTGTTTTATTTTTAAAAAATTAGCACGGCACGTGCCCAGACTACAGATGCCTAAAAAAAGTCATATAACAGTCAATTTAAATACTAAATTTAAAAAAAATTGTAGAATTTTAATATTGTTTCATTGTTTTGACGATTTTAGATTACAACGAGGAAGAATACAGTTGCCCTCGACAACTTTTAAATACCCCTATAACCCTGTTATTGTGTTCAAAATACAATATAGTATCACTCTGCTTATAATATTATTTTTTTAATTTTTATTATTTTAAAATAATTTGGATGTGTTTTACAATTTCTGGAACTATGGTTTATATGATTCTTCCAACGCATATTGGAACCTATAACCTAACAATTATGAATCCAAACTTTTCCAACTATGCTACATTAGTACCATTAAATACTAAGCGGCAAATGTTTATTAATTTATACATAGTACATAAAGTAGCAAATATTGTAATACTAATACGTATACAAACATATATATATATAAACATACATATAGGCGCCATACATCGCAATATTTCTTTAAATATATTTCCTTCATAGAATAATTTCTTATAAATACATACAACAAAATAACGTATAATATAGGCATATATATATATATATATATATATATATATATTTATCTATACTCTTATTATTTATCATTCAAGTAACATATTCGATTATGTACCTAAACATAATGGAAATATATGTACATATGTATACAAATATATAAATTTAAATTCAAGCCTTTACATTTTTTATCTATTTGAATTTTTACCGACCGCATACATAAATGTATAGCTAAGGTAAGTATTGGTTTCACACCAAAAATTTGTACCCGAGATTTTTGCAAAAAGACACTCCTCCGGTACATAAGTCTGATTGTGCGGGTGTGTGGTTATGTTTGTGGGCACGTCTATAGCTTAAACGACTGAGCGGAATTTTTTCAAATTTCATATTTAAGGTTTTCATGTAGATATCTCAGATTGATAAGCTATTGAAGCAAATCGGACAACCGAAAGTAGTAGTTTACTAGTGTCATTTTTAAGTTTTTTACGAATATTTCGTAACAGGAAAATTTTAAGAGAATATTTTTTGATCCGACTACGTTTAACTTTTATTTAATTTTTTTCCTAAGTCTAAATTTCATACCTACATATTATAATACGCCATATGGATTTATATGAACAAATTTTTTTGTTTTTTTTTTATTTATATCTCTAAAAAGTTATACACCTATGACTCGTATATCTATGCTTATTATTATCTCTTATTGATGACGTATCATCTCTTATTGATGACGCGAAATTCAAACTGTAAAATTTTTGTTAGCAGATTCAATATTAATCTAATGTTTGTTTTGTATTTGTTTAGTTTTTATTATTTTTTACTTCTAATATTTTGAATGAAAACAAAAATCATGTACATAATATGTACATAATATGTAAATGGGTGTATGAATGAATGTACATATATTTTTACGATTTCAATGCCTATTATTGTTGTTGAATAAAAAAAATGTTCTGTGGTGGAGACATTTGAGAATGAGTTATTTCCATATAAAGAAAGAAGTTGTATGGCAGCAACTCGAATCCGACGGCAGAAAATGCTGGATTTAAATAGCGAAACTAACAATTGCAAAAGTGACATAAAAAAAATTTCAGCTTCCTAGCTCTTTTATTTTTTGAGTTATCGTGCGGACGGCCGGGCAGACGTACATGGCTTAAACGACTCAGAACTCGATCCTGAGCCGATCCATACCGTTCAGCCTATATCTAGCTAGCTATATCTAGCTATATCATACTCCTTTAAGGTGTCACAAACGTGATGGCAAATTTCGTATATCATTGAACATATGTTAATTTTTTGTTTTTTTTTCATTTTTTTACCCGCTTAGGGAGCATAGGGCTTCCACAAAGCTTCTCCATTGTAGTCTGTTTTGAGCCATTTGTTGTATTTCTGCTCATGTTTACCGTTCTCTTCTATTTCTTTTGATATTGTTCTCCTGCATGTCATGCATGGTTTTCCTATTTTTCTTTTGTGGGTTCCACTCTAATGCTTGGCGAGGTATAGTATATAGGCGAGTAATGTCTGGAGCCTTTCTGAGTGTGTGTCCTATCCACTTCCATTTTTGCCATTTTATTTGAAGTGCTATTGATTCTTCTTTCGTGAGAGACGAAATATTTGTATTGGAAATTCGTCTAGGCATGAAGATCTTAACTATTGTTCTTAGGCATTTATTCACGAATGTTTGCAGTTTGTTGTTGGTTAAGTGCTTTACCAACCAAGTCTCGCTCCCATATAGTAAGACTTTTTTCACACCATTATTGAAAAATCTTATTTTGGTGTCTCTATTTAGCTGTGAAGATCTCCATACAGACCACAATCTGTCAAATGCTATTCTTGACTGTTTTAGTCTATTTTAGTCTGTTTTAGTCTATTTGTGGGAATTATACTACCGAGATACCTTAAGCACGAAATATCTTCTATTGTATTTGGATCTTCTATTACATTGGAATTCTAATGTTTAGTTTTTATTATTTTTTACTTCTAATATTTTGAATGAAAACAAAAATCATGTACATAATATGTACATAATATGTAAATGGGTGTATGAATGAATGTACATATATTTTTACGATTTCAATGCCTATTATTGTTGTTGAATAAAAAAAATGTTCTGTGGTGGAGACATTTGAGAATGAGTTATTTCCATATAAAGAAAGAAGTTGTATGGCAGCAACTCGAATCCGACGGCAGAAAATGCTGGATTTAAATAGCGAAACTAACAATTGCAAAAGTGACATAAAAAAAATTTCAGCTTCCTAGCTCTTTTATTTTTTGAGTTATCGTGCGGACGGCCGGGCAGACGTACATGGCTTAAACGACTCAGAACTCGATCCTGAGCCGATCCATACCGTTCAGCCTATATCTAGCTAGCTATATCTAGCTATATCATACTCCTTTAAGGTGTCACAAACGTGATGGCAAATTTCGTATATCATTGAACATATGTTAATTTTTTGTTTTTTTTTCATTTTTTTACCCGCTTAGGGAGCATAGGGCTTCCACAAAGCTTCTCCATTGTAGTCTGTTTTGAGCCATTTGTTGTATTTCTGCTCATGTTTACCGTTCTCTTCTATTTCTTTTGATATTGTTCTCCTGCATGTCATGCATGGTTTTCCTATTTTTCTTTTGTGGGTTCCACTCTAATGCTTGGCGAGGTATAGTATATAGGCGAGTAATGTCTGGAGCCTTTCTGAGTGTGTGTCCTATCCACTTCCATTTTTGCCATTTTATTTGAAGTGCTATTGATTCTTCTTTCGTGAGAGACGAAATATTTGTATTGGAAATTCGTCTAGGCATGAAGATCTTAACTATTGTTCTTAGGCATTTATTCACGAATGTTTGCAGTTTGTTGTTGGTTAAGTGCTTTACCAACCAAGTCTCGCTCCCATATAGTAAGACTTTTTTCACACCATTATTGAAAAATCTTATTTTGGTGTCTCTATTTAGCTGTGAAGATCTCCATACAGACCACAATCTGTCAAATGCTATTCTTGACTGTTTTAGTCTATTTTAGTCTGTTTTAGTCTATTTGTGGGAATTATACTACCGAGATACCTTAAGCACGAAATATCTTCTATTGTATTTGGATCTTCTATTACATTGGAATTCTAATGTTACCTATAGTGGGGAATTCCATTCTGCTGATTATTTTACTATTAGTCTCAGAGTGTTTGATTGATTAACGCATCCGCGTTTCTTTCTAAAACCAGGTTGCTCTTCTCGCAAATTATTTTCAATTCTCCCTTTGATTCTGCATAATATTATTAATGATAATATTTTATTAACTGCGTTGAGAACTGTGATGTTCCGCCAGTTTTGACAATCTTTAAAATCACCCTTCTTTGGAAGTCTACTTATGGTATCTGGCTTCCAGGAGGATGGTGTTGTTTCGTTATTCCATATTTCTTCCAGGATAGGATGAAAAGCTTCTTCTATGCATCCTGAATTTGTTTTTGGCAATTCCGCTGGAATGCCATCCATACCTTCGGCTTTATTAACTTTTAGTCTTGCCAACATTTCTATAATTTCTATTATCGATGATGGGTTATCATTTATTCGGTTGCGGGATCTAATTTCAATTTGTTCTTGATTCTCATGTTGTTGCTGCTGATCTTCTTTAATCTCATTTATTTCATTGAAATGCTCTTTGCATCTTGTTATTTGTTCTGAAGAGGAAGTTAGTACATGTCCTTGATTGCATCGCATATTTTTATTTGATAGAGTTCTTATTTTGTTGCGTCTCGTCATGTTATTTAATCTGGCTACTTTATCTGCTTCTATCGCTATATTATTGTTAAATTTCCTGTTATTTCTTCTCGCTGATTTTTTGACCTCTTTTGCTTTGTTGTTGTATTCCGTTGTTAGTCTTTCTAATTGTTCTACTAGTATTTTGAATCTTAGCGATTTTCTTTCTTTGATGAAGTTTCACATAACGTCTGAGATCCACTCTTTTCTTTTTATTACCACTGTGCCAGCGACATCCTCTACAATTTTTCGAACGGTTGTTTCATATTTTAGCACGTTAAGGCAGTTGCCATATAACACCTTTTTTCATATAAGCATAATTTATATACCCATAACTTCGTATTTAATAAAGCTAGACTTTAGCTCAACAAGCTTTTATTATTTAAATTTACCGTTATGTGAAAAACCAATTTTTCTTTTTTCATAACTCCTGTACCTATGTTTTTAGATAGGGACCTGAAATTTTGAAGGAAGAAAGAACTTTTAGAATTAGTATAAGTTTACTCAGATTGTTTTGTATCACCCCATTTTAAGAGCTCAAAAATTGAAAATTTACTATTTTTAGACACCTGCACAAATTTTTTCTTCGGCAAGACGTAAAAATTAAAGCTCCAGTAAAATATTTTTACGAGTGTTAACGATTTTTCTTAGTCATATATATAGGATTCTGAATTTACAGAACCTTAAAATTGCAAATAAGCCCTATTTTAAAATGTATATATATTTCGGTTTATGCGTAAAAGTTTAACAATCTAAAAACGCTAGAAGACCAGAACTTTTTTTACCTTTATAAAACAATTACAAAATTATCAATGTTTCGAAGTTTAATGTAATGTATTGGTATATAAATACAAAAGGTTTGAATGCCGTTAGTTGAATATTAAACTGCAAAATACCAATTTGCCTAATATATTTTGACAAAAAGGACATTTCACAACTTTCCATTTGACATATTTGACCATTTTACATGGTTGTTTGGCATAATGAGACACTTTACAAAATATTTGGCAAACATATATTTTGCAAATAGTATTTGGAATTTAGAAAAATTATGTTTGCCATATATCTTCTTCGAAATAAATGAAATCTATAAAATTACATAATTCATGAAAATATTTTTTTATATCAAGTCGTATCTCATGAATAGCACGTTCAATATTGACTTCTAAAGCTTGATGAGAGTCTGATTTATTGCTAAAGACCAATGACTTTAAATAACCCCATAAGAAATAGTCTAATGGTGTTAAATCACAACTTCTTGAAGGCCATTAAATGTAAAAATTTCTTGAAATAATCGAATTTTCAAACTTTTCTCGTAATAATTCGGTTGTTGCAGGTGCTATGTGGCACGTAGCCCCGTCTTGTTGAAACCAGATGTTGTCAAGATCAACTTCTTTTAATTTCGGCCATAAAAAGTTGGTTATCATCGATCTATACCGCTCTCCATTGACATTAACGGTGTTACCAGCTTCATTTCGAAAGAAGTACGGACCGATGATTCAACCCCCACACCAAACTGTCAATTTAGGTGAATGTAATGGTTGTTCATGAATAATTTGTGGATTTTCTTCACAACAGAATCAACAGTTTTGTTTATTTACCGCACGACTCAGGTGAAAGTGAGAAGGTGATTTTCTTAAAAAAATCGTTATCGTTTTCAAGTTGTTCCAAGACAAAATCAGCAAATTCACGACGTTTACGGTGGTGAATGATGAAATTGTAAACATTACTGAATACATGAAAAAAAAAGACAGATCATGACATACTACAAATGGCCGAAACGTCCCTTAGAAATCATATCACTCAAATTGGAAATTGGAAAACCCTATATATATCCATATACTAATATATATGGATACATAATATATAATATACATAAATATTAGAGATTTTATTTTAAATTAAAATAATCGGTTATTAAAAGTATTAATGTAACTTCCTTATAATCATTTTTTTTTTGATAAAATTTTCTTAATTTTCTTATATTTTAAAAAATACTTTTTCTTTTTACGACAGGTTGACCACCAATCTCAAACTTCTCTATTTCTGTCTTTACAAATCTAATTTCCTTTTTAACACGTCCATAATTGTTATAAAATCCGACACGTTCTCCATCAATTATTGCATGTATTCTGTGATGGCACCATTCTACATAATTTAGTGTTCGTGCAATATCTTTTTGATCTAGTTCAAACAATTCCAAAAAGTTTTGGTAAGTAGTGGTGGTTTACTTTTATCCCAAACAACAACAACAAAAATTAGAAAATAAAACGCTTATCTTAAACTCGTTTTTTTATTATTATTATTAATAATGGATTAAAGTCCAACACTATCCTGATGAACTACGTGCAGTTCCTCTTGGTGACTTTCGAGTTTTCCACCAACCCTCGCCAAAAAAACAAAATATTACTTAAAGACAACACACAAAAATATTATGTGAAGACAACATTTTTCAAGAATTTTCTTCCTTCATAACTCCAACACGCTAGTAGTTAAAACCTATAGCAGAAAGATCTTTAAGAATTAATGTAAGTTGTCTCAAAAAATTTACCTCCTATTTAAGGGCTATTCGCTCAAAGGGCTAAGGGCTCAAAAATTTAAATTTTCCTATTTTTAAACACCTGTAACTTATGCACTTTGAACTTTATAGTTTTACATGACTGTTAATGGTTTTTGTTAATTATGTTGAGTTCCTTTAAAATTGAAGAAAGTGTTTCTTTATTTTTCACATGTTTTCTTACTATATGAAATTTTCAAATTTTGGTGCAAGTAACAATTCTAAACACTTTGTATTGTCTTTTAGAAATGTGCACATTTAAAAAGGTTGGCTTACATTCTGCCTTCTTTTTTTTTAAAAATAAAGAATAATTATATAAATTAACAAACATCAGTTTTTGTACCCCTTTTTAGACGAAACTACTGAACCGACTTTGACGGAACGAAGATCATTGAAAAGCTGCTTTTCAGGAAACTGAATTTACAATTACGGAGACTGAATATTGCAAAATTGTATCGAGGTACAAGCCAATAATATCTGTAAGATTTGGTTGTGCTAGTGCGACAATTCGAATAACTGCCGTACAATTTCTTTTTTTTATCTGAAAATAACTAAGTGTCTATTGAGGCTAGATATCTGAAATTTAGTGAAGAGATATCTACTTACATGCCAAAAACTTTTGTAAAATTTGGTTGGTCTAGAGCAGCAGGTTCGGGCAGGTGCCATATAACTCCTTTTTACATATAAGCATAATTTATATGCCCATAACTTCGTTTTATTAAATACGATTTTTGTAAAAAATTATAAAGATTAATGACAATAATTTTTATGAAGTTTGGTTGCTCCAGCTCAATAGGTTCAAGCTTCTTGCACATCTTGCAACTTAGTGAAGCTACGGATCTTAAATCTTACAAAAGATGATCAAATTTTATTGCACTAACTTCTGTAAAATTTGGTTGTACTGGTGCAACAGGTTCGTACAACTTCCATACAACTTCTCTTTTTAAATAAAAATAACTCCGAGTGTATTAAAGCTACGTATCTCTAATTTTGTACGAAGATGACAAGGTGTAAGCTGTGTGTTTGATTGGGCTAGAGCAGCACATTCAGATAACTAGCACATATTAGAACTTAATAAAACTGGGAATCTGAAATCTTACAAAAGATGATCAAGTTTTATGACAATAACTTCGATAAAATTAGGTTATGATGGTGCAACAAATTCGGGTAGCTGCCATACAACGACAAAATTTACACAAATGCATATCGGTACTTAGCATCGGTACTAAAACATCTCGATCTGAATATTTGTAAAAGATAATTAGCCTTTTCATAAAATTACTTGTATCCTATAGTTGACACAGTCTGATCTACTAATTAATCTAATAAAACAATATTAATTAATCTAATGAAAATTTATTTGATATAACAAAACTATATTTGTTTTAAACACTATGAAAAGTTTATAGGTATTTAAGAATAGAAAAGTGTAGCTAAATTACTACTTGTTTTTTATTAATATTGGTAAAATATGCGATCTTGTTTCAATTTCAAATTTATTTCAATTTTAATTTCAATTTTTTTCATTATTTCATAATCTTAATGAAATCCTTTTTTTATTGCTCGCAATAGATTTTTTTTGCTCATGAAGCTTACTTATTACACATAGAGTATTTAAACTAAGTATATCTTCCTATATTTTTCACCATTTTGTGCAATTAAAAGTATATTCTTTTCTTATTTTTTTTATCTCATATATTTTATCCTTGTTTTTATATTTTATTTTTAATTTCTTCGTTCCAGAAACGGTCTCTTTAGTGTACTTATAAGTAATAACTTACAATAAAATAGTTAAAGTATTGGATACTATTCTACTTATATCAAAATACTCTTGTATTTACTAGTTACAAAAAAAATACATCAAAATACAAAACATTGCTCGTTTTTCCATTAAAGAAAATAAATTTATAGAAGAAAAAAGTAGACAACAAAACAAAAAATAACAAAAAAGAGGCAGAATTTATCATCCTTATCATCCGTTCTTTTTTAATCTTTTAAAATCTTTAAAGTTATTTTTCATATATCTTATTTTTTAATGACATTTCCTGAATATTGCACCATTAACGAAGCAGTGGACACTAATTAATAAAAATAAAAAGTTTTTTTCTTGTTTCTTTTTCGGATGCTTCAACAAAATATTAATTTCACTTTTTTTGTTTTTCTTTTGCTTTCTTTTATTTGGTTTATTAAAATTTTTTGTTAATTTTTTAGTCATAAAAAAAATCGTAAAATTTTTGAAAATTTTTTAACTACCTATATATCAAAATATGACGTGGGCTTTTGCTTCTGGGGTGAAAACAAAAAAAAATGCAATATAATTTTATAACTAAGTAAATTTTTGATATCCACTCTAAAAAAAAAAACAAAAAGTTATGTAAAGAGTTACAAAATATCAAAAGTTATTTTTTGTTTGATAATGGATAGTACTTCAATTCCAACTCAGAATTAATTAGTCAAAAAAGGAAGATGTATATCTATATCAAAATATTAATATTAAATAAGTAAATATGAATTGCTGTTGTTTTTGTAAAAGTTTTAGAAACAAAGAACAGAAGAAACAGTGCATAGCAGTGCATAAAATAAAAAAACTGTAAACATGGTTTAAAGTACTATAATAATCATAAATTATTAAAGCAATGTTAAGTGAATTTTGTCTTCGAATTCTTAAGTACATTTTGAACTGTCCTCGGGTTTCAATCATTTTTTATCTCTGATGCGTAGTGGTGAATTCAAGTCTCTACCATAATTATATATGGACGCTTAAAGTTGTTCCTATTTCTCAACAATAAAATAATGCAAACAATCCTATCACACTTGAGAAATTTGAATTCAATTAATTTTAAGGAAAGTTTTTTAATTTTTCATGTATTCTATTCTAAAGTATGACAAAAATTTACGTGGATCATTTACAACACTTCTCTGTTTACGTTGAAAAGATTATTTAATATTTGACTATCTCACCTTAATATGGATTTTTGTTGGTGATTCCCCTTCCAACATTTATAATATAATTATGCTATGGTACGTCTTCTTTAACATCAACCTTTTAAAATAATTTTTTGTTTACGAAGGGTGGGCGAAAACCTCCAAAGACACCAACAATACTACCATTGTAGTGTTAGATTTTTGAGGACTAAAGGGATAGGCCTCATTCATCCAATACGATGAAATAGGGACACGGAAGCGTTGCATTAGGATGTGCTATATTATATAGGAACCATGAATCTGTCTTGAGTTAATAATCAAAAGTCCCTGTAGGGATATGTAAGTATTGATGTTATTGTAAGTATTGATACTATTATTCTTATTATTACTGGAATAATAATATTATATTTGCGCAAATATACATATATAAATGTATTAGATGTACAGGGAAAAACATTTTTTCAAGTGAAATTTTATTTTATTTAGAAAAAAACAACTAAAACAAAGTACAATACGACAAAAACCCAAAATATAATTCAAACAAAAAAATGGGCCAAAGTAGCATCTCTATAATCTATATAGTGTCCAACATCATAAATAAATATCATTAGGAATTAATAAAAAGAAAGAAAGAAATACAAGACATATAGAGAAATCATGTAAAAAAATGAGAAATTATTTTTAAGTTAATAAAGGATATTTTAAAAATTTATTAAATTGTCATCTGAAATGTGAATTAAGTAAATTAATATTTATTTATATTATAATAAATTTTATTAGATTTATTTGGTGTTGATCTACAAGAGACATTTTCTCTGTTCCTTGTTATTAATTTCACTTAATTTCGCCTTATCAAAAAAAATTAATTAAGACTAACAGCCATCCTGAATAATCAAATGAACATTAAATTGAAAATTTTACTATAATATGTATTTTATAATCCTCTATCAAATGCAATCAACACAAATATAGCGCAAACAAATTACAATTTATTATTATTATTATCAACAATGTCCGGATTATAATAAATAAAATAATATATGTTATGCATTTATATAATATAATTATATGTGTTCATACATTAAAAATATTTTATTTCAATTTCTATCAAATCTTTAGAATTTCTATCAAAGCATATAAATGAAGGTAAAAACTACGATAACGTGATGACATGCAAACCTTCAAAGTACTAATTTCCTTTCCTACATTATGTTTTTTTTATTCTTGTCTTTTAGAATTTTCTTTTGTTTTTTATTCACAGTTAAAGAAGTTGATTTGTTTTTATTATTTTTCTGGGAACATATTCAGAAAGAAAATGTTCTTACTAATACACATATTCTATACATATAATAGATACAATATAAAATACAAATTTTACTGTTTACACAATAACAATAGATATATACTAAACTGAAGATAAAATTAAAGTTCCTAAGCAAAATTTTTTTAAAATTTATTACAGAATAATTTAAACCTGTACCAATTCTGACGCAAATGAAACACTCACAATTGGTCCTAATATTACATGTGAGAAAAAAACAACTATCTATAAAAAATCGTATAACACCTAAAATTAACGTTAACGAAACTGATACAGGATTCAACAGAGACACATTTTAATATAACTAGGCTACTTATAGACCAAATACTACTCATAAAATAAATTTCTTTCGACCGAATAACTAAATCTTTTTACCGTTTTTGCCTCCTAAATTTGAAAAATTTGAAAGTTTTGAATACTCCTGAATTAAGTTTTTTTAATTGAATCTTGCTGAATTATATTATTTTTTTTTGTGTCAACTGCAGAACTCGAGACCACTTAGCTCAATTTAATGAACTTACTTATTTTGTGTGAAAAGACTTTTAAAATAATTAAACTTAAGGTGTCCATTTTGTGTTAAAAACTTAGTTTTCTCTTAAATTTTACGACTGCTCCGTTAGTCGGTTCAAGTAATGACTCCATTATAAAATAGTTACTAAAACCGTGGTAAATTAAAAATGTTTCCATAAAAGTTAAAAAATATAACTGTCAGTCAACAGTTATTTTGTTATAAAATTTTGAAATACTTTATCGTAACGGTAATTATTCGTTCTACAACCAAACTTAAAAGTTGTTAAGTTTAAAAATATTAATTTCCGAATTGTTTCTTTATATCAACATTAAAATAATGATTTTGCCAACCAATAACTCCTGCTTCGAATACGTACCATAACTTGTTGTCGACAATTATTATCGCTTCTTATGATCGCTTCAATTATTATCTGCCATATCACTTCTTATGATCACTTCATCAATTTTACTCAATTTTCATAATTCTTTTTATCTATTTTTCATAAATTCATTATTTGTTATCGAACGGAACAAATTAGAATTTTGAAATGCAAAAATCACATTAAATCTTTTATTGGAAAATAAAGGAAATAAAAAGTCTAATGGAAGAAAAATTCTAGAGTTTATTTTACATTATTCATTTATGACAGGCTACGATATTAGTGTCCTAGTGTACATAATATATAAAACATTTAATGATTGCTAATTGCAAAAATTACATTTTGAATATATAGATATACAAGTTCTTTTTTTTTAAATTCAATTATACGTTCTATTATTTTAGAACCCAGCTGAGGGCTGAATAACCATTTGATTGAACAACTACACAAAGATTTTTTTATAATAATATAAAACAAATAAATTTTAACAGACTCTCTCATCTTCATGCATTAGCTAATGTTAACCACTTAACCTTAAGTTTTTCATAAGGCTTTTATGTCGGAACCCACTTACAACCGCAAAAAATTTAGAGATTTTTATTAACTTATATAAATAACGAGTAAGTTATGTTAGATTTTAGCTAACATATATATAGTAACTTAGCTAGTAGTAACTAAATCGGACAAATGGCTTAAACGGAAAAACAAACATTTTAAGAATATTTTTAATAAGCTCTCGCGCTCGAAGAAGCAAAAGTAGCTTAATAATATGAATATGAAATTCATCTCCAAAATTTGAGACAAATCGCTGAATAAATTTTTTGAAACTGTTCGAAGGGAAGCCGAAACAGATTAATGGATTGCAATCAAATTACTTCAGTGACATTCTTTTCTTAGGAACAAAACTTGTACCAATTTTAGAATAAATCTATAAAACCCAAATCAAAGCTTTAAAAAAAAAGTTAATAAAATTATTAGATCCTCGGCCGAAACGGGTTATCCGGGATTATCACAGATTTACTTTAAGACCGTAAATTCATTTTACACAAACATTGGACACAAACCGATAAAATTTTATTTTTTGGTAGAACATAGTGCCGAAATGGGTTAAAATATCGTGACTAAATTAATTAAATTGTTAAAATTACTAAAATTATTGTATAATTTTAAGACGATTTTTAAAATATGATATTTGCTTATATGTTTTTACTTGCTATTGTACAAAATACAAAAGTTACTTTGGAACTTTGGTTACTTGTTACTTTGACACAAAGGTTACTTTGGGAAGCCATGACGGAACGAGAAGGAAGCTGAACTTTAATCAAGAGCTTCCACTTTAAAACCAAACTATAAGATGAGACTTTTAATATTAATTTCCAGTTTGGTTTTGGTGATAAGGATGTAGGAAGAATGAAGAATGTTAGAAAAACGGTTTGGGATATTGATTAGAGATTATAGAGGTTAATTATTTTAGGAAGAAATGTTAGTACAAATGGAGAAAATGGAATACTATGTTGAACATTTATTTATTTTTATATTTTATATTTGTTCGTTAAAATTTATATTTTATTAAAAAATTAATTATAATGAGCTTACCAGAATTTTTTCAATAAAGTTTTATCGGGTGCACCAAAATCTGTTTAATGCACGTATATATATAATTTGAATGCATATTTGTATTTTCTATTATTGATAAAAATTAATGTATAGTGATTGTTATAAATTTGAACCAATGACAAGTGGTAGCTGTTCCATTAGTCTACGAAAAAAATAATAAACTACGAAACCACGTGACAGATATAAAATTTATAAAAAATTCTCATAAACTCATAAACTTTTTAATGTTTTTTGCATTAATTTCGTTTAAAGCCATTATACGAATTATATATTATAGAATATTAAAATTTATTTTATAAAAGTATCTCTTATTTTTATTAAAGATAATTTTATTTCATACTAATGAATATTTAGAAAATACAATCAATAGCCATTTATAAACAAAAAAATTTGGAATTTTACCTTTTTATTATCATTAAAATAAATTTATATTTTTGTTCTTTTTTTTTTTTGTTTTTTTTTTGCTTTCTATACCTTTTATTATGGGTTGTAGAACATATTTTATATTCGTTGGTAATGTCATGTTTTAAAACCAGAGGGCCACAAAATTATTAAACATTAAAAATTTAAAATGTAAGCGTAAAAATCGCAGAAATATTGTACCACTAATATAATATTAGTACAATATGAAGGTACATATAGTGAAATAAAAAAAAAAAATTTGTGAAAATTATAACAGGTTTTGGTATGATATACCATTAATTTTCTTCTTTGTTTATGTTATTTCCCTATGTTTTACTTATTTATTTATTTAATTCTTTTTATTATTGCAGTTTTTACCTTTTCTTTCGTTTTTTTTTTTTTTTAAATCGTTCCAATTGGTACCGGGCACTAACTGGCCCTAATTTACTTATATTTTGATAGCGTGCCAAAAAAACGGAAGTTTTGTTACGTTCTTTTAAAATTATACAGCAAATATACATACATGCTTATAAATATATACATACATATATAGTGTTGCTATATTCCTTCTTTTTAATTTTAGTTTCAATATAAAATGTATTTTGCTCATCAAGGACAAAAAAAAAAAATGCAGCTTTAATGATTTTTACAGTAATACAAAAAAACAATAAGAACCAAAAAAAAGAAAAGTTAAGGATACGAATAACAACAATAACGTTCATGATGATATATCTATACGATAAACAGAAAATTAGAAGAGTTATTACTTTTTATATTTAGTTTATAATATATCGTTTGTAGGTTAATGCAAATTAACGTATTTTTTTAAGGTTTTTTTTTTTAGTTTTTCTCCATTTTTATTTTTTGTGGTAATTTTAATGTTATTTTTAATGGCATTGGCATTTAGTGGCAATTTCTCAATATATTATGTATAATTATATTATTTTGTTATCAATATCGGGAAGTTATTTCCAAAACAAAAAACAAAAATACTTTATAATTACGCCAAACTTTTCTAATTAATTTAATAGTTTAATTTATAACTAAATATTTTATTCTTATAATTTATTTAATATGTTTTATTTTATATTTCTAAAATAATTAAAGATAACAAAATGTTAAAATATTTTTAAATATAAATATTTAAATAATAAAAATACTAGAGCTAAATATAAACTTATTTTTAATGCTATACTGTTGAAATTTTGAAATATGTAGAGACCTCACTAAAATAAAATCTACAGAATTATTATGATAGCGGTTACAAATTATAATTTGTAAAAGCTACATTATTTTAAAAATAATTAAAATAATTTATTTATGCCAATAGATAGTTTTTCATAACTTCTTTTCCTTTTTATCTTTAAAACTTTTCTGTTAAAAAAATTATTAAATCAATTTTTTTTTTAAATCGTAAGAGATTTATAGAATATGTAAAGAGGCGAGTAAAAATTTTATAGTTGTACTTACTCTTACATGGATATGAAAAATAGGTATACTCTACAACATACATATGTAAACCCTTTTAGCCGTAAGATTATCCTATTATTATCCTATTAGCCGTAAGCTGATAATTATTAATGATTGTCACAATATGTATTTATATCGTAAAAGTTAAAAATAAACATGTTAGTGAGTGAAAATAAAAGTAGCACTATTTTCAATTTAATAAAAGTAAAAAAAAAATTATTAAATTAATTTATATTTATTTAAATTTCGGTACATATACATATGTAGATACTTTATATATTTCCATTATTTATTAATAGATATGTTCTCTATTCTTTATTATATTTTACAGATTTATTTTATATATATTTTATGACTATTTATTACTACTATAAGTATTTTTTCTAAAAAAGTATTATTGAATTTAAAATATTTCGCAAAAAAACTTTTTCTAAAGGTAAAATAATGTCAAAGTATTGATGAATAATGACTTACCACATCGGATAGCAAACTAAAATATTCCCAATATTTGTCTTTATCTTCTATCATTTATTGTCCTCTCAATAAATATTCAAAAAAAAAATTTTAACTTTTTAGAAACTTAAAAAGAATACAAATTATAAAACCACGTAAAAAATTTATAATGCATGTACATAATATTATATTATGTATGTACTTATGTAAATTAAATAAATTAGAACGAACAGAAGATGTTAAAAGTAAAATTTTTTATTTAATTTTTAAAATGCCATTACAAGGGAATATTTTTTGGTTACGGTTACTTTTGATCTTAGAATCGAATTCTGAGTCAATTAAGTATATGTACGTTTGTCCGTCCCTCCGGTCGCATGAGAACTCTAAAAATAAACGACCTAGGATTCTGAAATATTTACACGTCACCTCTGTAAAATTCTTTCTTTCGCTATTTAAATCTACAGCAAGTTCGGTAGGCGGGTTCAGGTTCCTGCCATACAACTTATTTTTTTACATAAAAATTACCCAGCATTTATTGAAGATTGGTATCAAAAATTGAGTGAAAAGATGTGTAGTTGCACTTCTATAAAACTTGATTATGCTAGAGTGGTCAAATAGCTTTCACAACTTGGAACTTAATTAGCTAAAGATCTGAAATCTTGAAAGTAATAAATCTGAAATTTTTGTAGATAATGATCAAGTTCGTATTTCGCAAATTACGCGATGTTTATGATCGACATAATCGTCCAACTAAGCAACAAATAAGTAATATTGTGGGAAAATTTCAAGAAACTGGTGCAGTACAAGATCGAGAAAGACATCAGTATGCTCGTGCAGGTCGTTCACCAGAAAATATTGGTGCTGTGAGTGATAGTGTTACAGCTGACCCCACCACTTTGACTTTCTGAGTCAACTGTATGGCGTATAATGCACAAAAATTTTGCGTTGTGACAAAGACAAAGTTCAATCGATACAAGAATTGCTGCCACAAGATCATTCCATGCGTCGGAACTTTGCCAATTGGATATTGGAACAAAACTACGATTTTAAAAAAAAATTTAACACATTTCGAGATCGGTGGCTACGTTAATAAACTGATAAATAATAATAATAATAATATAAAAAATAATAAATTGAATAATAATTCAATTCATCATGTCGCAATTGTGGTGCACAGAATGAAAAATAAACCATTATGCGCTTCACTTTTAGCATAAAGTCAATTGGCATAAAAAGACATTTAGCATTTAGCAATAAAATCTTTTTAGCAAATGGGATATTTGGCTTAAATTGTTTGTAGATAATATTTTTGTTGTTGTTTACGTAATAAGGTTGGTGAAATTATATAAAATATTTAAATTAGTGAGGCTGCCGCCCGGAAATCCTCCTTAAACCAATTATTGAATTCCTGTGTTTTAAATAGACTCTAAAATCCTTCCTAATTTTATCTTCTCCATACATATTTGTAGAATTTGGATATTTTAATTGCTTTGAAATATGTACGTAAAAGAAAAGGCGTAAATTAGATAGAATCCCTCGCTAAATAATTGATGAAAACACTGATTTTGTACTAACTCTAAAATCCCTCCTAATTCTGAATCTCGCATATATTTACATATATATATAAATATTCTGGAAAAAGCCTATAACTCTGATCAACGTTAAAGTCCTGCATAATCCCTCCCAATTTGGTTCATTTATACTATAATATATCTATACATATATACGATATATAGATATTCTGGAAAAAGGGCAATCCCTGATTTTGAAATCAAAAATAAAGTCAATGCTTATATATAAGTTTATTCGTACCCTTTTTTCATTTTCAAAAATTTTGGTCACATTTTCATATAGAAAATAATTAACTTTCGCCTAAAAATTTTAAAGCTCAGCTTAGGGCTATATCTATATTACAAATTTAAATACAGAATTAAAAGTAGCATTACAGCCATTACGGCTGACGATCATCATCATAATGACCAACACCAAAGTGCCAACCTTATTACGTAACCAATAACAAAAATATTATCCACAAAAAATTTATTTGGTATAAATTTGTCGTCCCGTTACGTAACCAATAACAAAAATATTATCCACAAAAAATTTATTTGGCATAAATTTGTCGTCCCATTTGTTAACAAGATTTTATGCGTAGTGTCCAATTAGTATTAATGTATTTTTACTATAGTTTTTTTATGCTAACTGGCTTTGTGCTAAAAGTCTTTTTATGCCAACTGCGTCTATGACAAATATCTTTATGAGAAATGGCGAACTGGGGTGCTCCCGCGATTCGCAGCTATCTATATCAACCAACCAACCAATGGTGTTACCTACATGGTCGTTATTTTATAATTATCTACAATTATTAAATTGTTTTCATCATTTTCATTCATGTTATTTTAAGACAGACATATGTATATATTCCAAATTATATGTGCTAACAATATTTTTTAATTCATTTGGTTGGTTTTGTGAAATAAAAAGGATTAACATTTGTTTTTAAGTTAACTTAATTTAATATAACTGTGCAATTGTACAATTACTATAGATGCAAAATATTTACATTATCGTACTGACACCCTAAATAAACTCACTAAAAGTCACTTTCTTATGAATTGTTAATTACTTACTTGATGTAATGGAAAAAAAAAACATAAAACAAATCTAAACAGAAAGTAAAAAACAGAAAAAAAGCTAGGTACCTCTTTTCTTAGGTTTATTTATTTTTTCTTGCCGTTTTTTCGTAGCGGTTATTTTTTACAGTCTCAACAATCTAATATTTTTAAAATTTTACCCTCCATTTTTTTTAGTTTTAAAAACATTTTTTCATGTTTCAACGCGAAATTTTGGAGCTGGTTGTGTTTCAGCGACAAAATTCGTTCACCGCATATTGCCATAGCCTTGAATGTGTTTTTACCTTTTAACTTGCGGCGAAAAGCACAGTTAACGGTATAATTTATATTATAGAAACGAAATATTTTTTTTATAGTCTCGCCAAGTTCTTGTGTATTATATATATAATTATTTATATATATTATTTACGAGAGCGTGTTATATGCCTGTAATTCATTTGCCTGTATTTCTTGCTCATTTGACTGTATTTCATTTGCCTGTATTCCGTTTGCATGTATTTTGCAGAATTATAGAGAATTTTGAAGAATTATTTGAATTTCATTAATATTAGCTAAGGCCAAATTAATTTTGATAATTCAATTTTTCATAATTCATATATGAAAAATATTGCCTAGATAAATCTTTTCATAATTTTAAGGATAATTAGGAGAAATTTTAGAGTTGGATTCAAAAGCAGGGTTAATACGCTTTTTCCAGAATATTTATATATATGTATATAGGACAATCTGCATTCGGAGGGACTTTAGTGAATTCAAAATCAAAGTTATACGCCTTTTACAGAATATTTATATTGTAATATATTTTTGTATAATATAGATTTTATTTTTATACATGTTATGGTCTACCCTATTTGTATAACAATACTTTTAATTTCTTTTGTAGTACTGGTTGTTTTCCTTTTAAATAATAAAGAAACTAAATATTTTTCTTAAAATAAATAAAAATATACATATATTTTTAAGTAAAGTAAATAATGCAAAATAATTTAATTTAAAGAGTTTTTTAGCTATTCTTTTTAAATAGTCCAATTTTTAAATTTCATTTCTTTTCTTTATAATTTTTTTAATAGCGTTATTTCTTTTTTGTGAATCGTTTTTTTGGAATATGTTCTCCTGCTTGCACTTTTTGTATTTGCTCTTTTGCCAAAACATATTCCTTCCCCAAAGAGGAAATTAATTTATAAAGCCCAGTATGTCGACGTCCAACAATAACTTTAATACGACGAGGCCAAACCTCGACGTTATTTTTAGTCCTGGGAAACAATTCCCTTTTTTTATTTCGTCAGTAACTCATCAGAATTCTGAATCCTATTGTGGCTTTATTTTGTCTTTGTCACCTATGTAATTTTGGAAAAACCATTTGCTTAAATTTTTTGTATTATTATCATCCAAATTACTATGAAATTCAGCATAGTAATCGGAGATTTCATTCGGGGTTACAAATGCAAAGCTTTTTATCATTCGAATTTGAATTGAAAATTCTTCTGATCTACCATATTGGGAAACTTTACCCCTCTTTTGTATCCTTCGCCAAATTAACTGCCCAAAATGAAATAAACAGCCTTTTAAGCATGTTCCGAAAACAAAAACACTTGGCAGACGATATAATTGCTTTTTCAAAATCGCAAATTATTCTTTCCGGCTTTAATTCAATATGCGAATTTGCGCATATATTTCTGAGTTAAAAAAAAACAAAGTAGAATGTAAACCAACGGTTTTTAAAAGCGCACATTTCCAAAACTCAATATAAACTGTTTAGAATTGTGACTTGCACAAAAATTTGAAAATTTCATGTAATAAGAAAAAATGTGAAAATAGGACATTTTTGAAATTTTGAGGGACCGTAATTCCGGAATCCTATATAACTAAGAAAAGCCGTTAACACACGTAAAAATATATTATTGAAACTTTAATTTTCATGTCTTGCCAAAGAAAAATTTGTACAGGTACCTAAGTTACAGGTATCTAAAAATAATAAATTTTCAATTTTCGAGGCGTAATAACTATTAAAGAGGGGGTGCTACCGAAAAATTTTCTGAGGAAACTTATACTAATTCTAAAAGTTCTTTCTTGTCTCAAAACTTCAGGTTTCTATCCAAAGGCGTGCTGGAGTTATGAAAAAGAAATTTCATGCAAAATGTGGTGTTCACATAACGGTAAATTTAAATCGTAAATTACAAAATATTACATAATTTTGATATTGTTTTATATAGATAATAAAATTTTGGATCTTCTGGCGGTTTTAGATTGCAAAACTATTACGCAGAGCCTGAGATATATACATCTGAAAATGGGGCTTTTTCGTAATTTTGAAGAGCTGCAACTTTGGAATCCTTTACAACTAAAATAAACCTTTAACACACGTAAAAATATATTACTGTAGCTTTATTTTTTATATCTTGCAGAAGTAAAATGTGTACAGGTTCCTAAGTTACAGGTGTTTAAAAATAGCAAATTTTCAATTTTGAAGCCCTAGTAGCTCATAAAGAGGGGGTAGTCCAAAAAAATTTTCTGAGCAAACTTATACTAATTCTAAAAGTTTTTTCTTGCCTCAAAATTTCAAGCCTCTATCTAGAAGCGTGCTGGAGTTATGAAAGTAGAAAAATCATGCAAAATTTGATTTTCACATAACGGTAAATTTAAATACTAAATTTAAAAAAACTGTATAATTTTGATATTAATTTACAAAGATAAAAGAAATATCTGTCGAATGACGTTTCAGATTGAAAAAATCTTAAGCAGAACATAAGATATATGCATTTAAAAATAGAGCTTTCTCAAAGTTTGAGGGGCTGTAGCTCCGTAATAGGAGGGGCTACATGAAAAAGTTGTTCCACAAAATTATTTTTTTTATGAGACCTACCCATGGTTAAAATTTTTTTTCTCCATCTTTAACGGTGTAGAAGTTTTGTAAACAGACGGACGGGCAGAGTGAAACTAATAAGCACATTTTTTCAAAAATTTTTTGGAAATGTGCTAAAAAGAATATAACAAAAAATTCAATTCATTTGTTTTTGTCATGATTTTGGTTTTCAAGATTTTGTCCCAAAAATATTGTTTTATTTTCTAGTTTTTTTTTTCAAAATTTTGTCCCAAAAAGATTTTGGTTTTCCAAATTTTGTCTTTCAAGATTTTGGCTTTCAATATTTTAATTTTCAAGATATCAGGGGTGACTTATAAATTGTAAATATAATTAATATTCGGAACTGATGATGGCTTATAAATGTTGCCCATAAAATTATGAAAAGATTAATCATATAGGCAATGTTTATCAGATATGGGAGTAGTGCATTGAATTATCAATTAAATTAATTTGGCCTTACCTAATATTAATGAAAGTTAAAATAACTCTGCAAAATACAGGCAAATGAAATACAGGCAAATGAAAATACAGACAAATGAAATACAGTCAAAAGAAATACACGCTTGTGATAGTAACCCATTATTTACAGTTGTTATTATAGTTAAAATTTTTATTTTTATACCGGTATGGACATATATTCAAGTGTATAATACATTTTCTATTACGTGTGTGACACCTTAAAAGAGCTGAACTAGATAGACTCAAGGGTATAGATATATCCGCATGATAACCCTAAAATTAAAAACATAGAATTCTGTCCATAAAATTTGGTTGTGCTAGGTTAGAAGTGAACGCAAGTTGTGCTAGAACGGTAGGTTAAGTAGAAATCTGATATCAGTTAAAAGGTAATCAAATTTTGTGATAATAACTTTTATAAAATGTGGTTGATTCGGCAAAAGTTTCGAGTAGCCATCATTCAACTCCAAAATTTACATAAATATATTTGGGTACTTAATTAAATAAAACATCTCAAATTTTGTAAAAGATGGTCATGCTTTATGAAAACAGAATATTTTATTTTCATATGGGTATTCTAGAGCGGTCTACTATACACTCTTTCTCGTTTTTATTCTACATTTTTAATACAATCACACTAAATCTTTTTTAATTCGGTACCTTTTACTTATGACATAAGAATAAGCAAAACAAAATGTTGAGAACAAACAAAAAAATATGCTTAAAAAATTACAAACTTTAAACTTTTGAGCAGGCCTTTTTTTTAAGTTATAGAAGTTTGTAAACAAATAATTGATAAATCGATGTATCAAAGCAGGTTAATGTACTGTAATCAACTTATTAACCTGCTTGTTATGTACCGTACGCAAACAAATTTTTAAAAAAGTGAAGTGATTTTTGATCTTGAAATAATAAATTTTAATGTTAAATAATAAATTATCTTTGATGAGAAAAAGTTAATTTTAAATATTATATTTTATTATTAGATACTTAAAGTAAATGCCACGCTAATGAAAATGAGAAAATTTGTTTGAAAAATCATCGTGTTAGAACGGGGTAAAAAAGTTTTATAAACAATTGGTACGCCATTAAAGCACACGGGAAAATTTGAAACGCTTCTGTTAAAATCTGTTTTAATAAATCGACGTTTCGGAGCAGGTTAACAGATCGTGACCAGATAAATTTATCAAACTGAGGAAGATAAAAAATCAAACCAGCTATTTTGCACCATAAAACATTAATTAATTAATTTAAAGTCATTTGAATATAATTGCTGGTTGCATCACTGAATTAAAATTCTCTTTTAGTAAGGAACAACTTTTAAAAGATTTACAATTAATTGCAAAAATTATAATTAATAATCGACAATAAAAAAATATATTTTGCAGGCTTTTATTTTGGAACAGTTCAACTTATTTAAATAAAAATTTGTATCAGAAATTCTTTAAAGCTAGAAAATTCCCTGAAAAATATTACACAAATCGATAACAATTGAAAGAATTGCAATTGGTCACAAAATCTTATATATTCAGCCAACTCCTTGAGTAAGTGACATCGATTCTGCAAAATTTGATATAAAGAAAATAAAAAAATAAATTATTTGAGGAATATTTTATAATTCCGAAACTGTTTATTTGTGCATATTAGTTTAATTCTTCGTACGCTATAAAAATACTTAAAAATTTTTTTTCTTTTTCAAATTTAAATGAAGTTTAGATGTCTTATATATATGAATTTTAAAGAGTGATCTACATTTTTTATTTCGATCCTATTATAGTTCAATCATATTGTTCTTAACCGGAAATTTTTTTAATCAGACACATATATAAACATCACAAAAATAAAATATAAATAACAACTACACCAAAAATCATAAAATACATTGCTATTTCCAAGAGAATAAAATTGTTCGTATTGTTCAACTCGTCCTTAATACGTAGAAAAATTCTAGACAAGTATTATTTTTGTTCTGCTTTTGAAATTCCTAAAAGTATACAATGAAATGTTTCATGTAATTTTTTTATTCTATTTAAATCCTTCCTTTGATTTTTTTTTTGTCATTCAGAAAGAGTTGTACTTTTAAATATCGCCATTAACATAGTAGAATATACAAAAACAAAGAAGAATATTGAAACTTTTTAAATTGTATTTTCCAGCCAATTCGCAGCTAACTCTTCTATGAATTCTAAAAGATTTTTCATATAAAAGACTAAAAACAAGACAATAACGTACATAACAAATTACACAACAAAAATACTGTTTGCAATATGATACAATATTTAAATGAAATGATACTAAAATCCTAAATAATCGCCTAACATACAATCATTTAAAATTGAGTTCTTCGAAAAAAAAAATTATATAATTTATATTCTACTATTCTTTCATTTTTATAATTTCGGTTTTACTTTGCGTTCGGATAACTAACTAAGTGGATTTATTATTGGAGAGGATTTAGATCTTTTTCCTATAAGACATGTGAGCTCTCTATTTTAGTCTTATTAATTTAAAAATAACTTTTTTAATAATTTTCTATTAAAAACTTACAACCAGTACAAGATTTGAATCGCAGCACTTCGGTTGATAAGCAACGCGCCACATGGCCACCGAGCCCCAATAATTAATAATTTAAAAATACAAAATAAAAAAATTAAATTGGAATATATAGTATTAATAAAACCATTTGCTATTAGTTTTTAATACGGTTATATTACGGTTGCGTGCTTCCTTTTACTTCTTTTTATTCGTTTGTAAATGACATATTTTAAGTAAGGAACTTGGTGATTACCTTGCATATGACGATCTGTTATATACAAAAATATAATAATAAAAGTATGGTATAAGGCCAACAGTTCCCACGCGTCCGGTTAGGGAGGGGTCGTGGGACTTATTATTATAAATAACTGTTTTGTAAAATAATTTAAGCTTTATTTTTTTATAATGATTTTTTTCATACCCTTTTAGGTTTCCTAAATTAAGAGTTTCTATTCACTACATTGTTTGTATATACATATATTAAATATCAGTTCAATGATTTAATTTTAATAAAGTTTAAAATTTATTATTATTTTTTATAAGTATGAAAAACAAATATGAACTTAAATACATATTAAATTAAAACTGTCGAAAAAGGGTTTTTTATTATTGATCTTTATCCCATTTATTTTTTTTTATTGTCGTTAAAACTAAAACTATTTGCATAATATCAAAATACGACCAATATTCTGTTAGACCAAATATATTTTAGACATAATATTCATTATTCCATATATACATATTATAATAACTATAACGTGATAAATTGAAAGACACAGTGAATAAAAAGAGCAACAAAGAATAAAACATTGAAATAAAAGAAAGAAAGAATTGTTGGGATATGTTTCGAAATAATGTACAGCATATTTTACTTTGTAAAAATATTGTATTATTATTTCATTTCATTTTTTTTTTTTTTTTGGTTTTCTGTTTGATTTTTAAAAGGACAATAAGTTTTTCAGATAATCCATTTGTTCTGAAAAAATTTTTTTTTTTTTATATATTCTTTGTTGATTTGTGTTTCATGTTTTCCCTTTTTTTAAATCAACCGGTATTTTTATATTATTGTTCTATTTTTAACGAAGTATTTTTTGTTGGTATTTTTTGAAACAAAAAAAAAAATTCTAAAGAACAAAATAATATTGGATGCCTTAACTTTTAAATGAAAGGACATCAATAAAATAAAAAAAAAAAAGTATATGAATTCCTTTAACACTAAATGTAATTTAGTCTATAGATATTTATGAATAAAATTCTTTTATGTATAATAATAAGTTTATACTAAATAGCTATTAAAAATATAATTAGTATGATTTTTTAAGGCATTTTAAGGACAATGTAAATATTTTTGTACTTTAATTAAGTAAATTTTATATCTTTTCTATTTTTTTTTAAGTTAAGAATATAATCAAGAATATAATCTAGAAATTTTCCTGTAGAAAAAAAATTTGTACAAACTTTAACTTTAAATTATATGGGTTAAAACTAAAAATTACAAATATCTTTAATTAAATTTCTGTGTCAGTCTCATTTTGGTCTTATTCAAATTAATAACAATTATGATTTTACCCCATTTTTAGTTTTTAGATTATATTGGTTTTTATAGGGGCCTCTGTGGGTAAAGTGGGTAAAAGCGTATAAAATACGCTGTAAAAACCGAGAGAGTGTGGGTTCGAATCCCACATACATCGTGAGAGTTATGTCCCCTTACGACATTTACAATCACGCCTGAAAAGGAAAGGCTGTGTAATTTCCTGTTCACATTTACATATGTGGCAGAGAAATGCACTAAAAAAAAAAGAAAACAAGTAAAAATAACAGTAAGTCGGTGCAACCGACTTATTTATACCCTACACCTAAAACATTCAAATTAAATTAAAAATCCATAAGTTATTTTAGTTAGGTATTTAATACAAGCTAAAAAAAATAAATGCTGTTACAACCTTTGTACAAAATTTCAGGTTCTATCTTTATTAAATTCGAAAATATGATTGTTAGGTCTTGGGAAGTGTATGAAGGCACGCGGACCACCACCCCAATTCATCTCAAATTTTAGAGACATCAACAGGGTAGAACATTCTTATATCAAATTTCAAGTTTATATATTTATTAATTTCGAAGATATGCTTGTTTGGTCTTAGGAGTTGTGTGGCAGATACCCGAACAACCATTCTAATTCATCTTAAATTTTGGGCAAATCAGGGATTCAGGAAACAACACCCTTGTACCAAATTTGAAGTTTCTGTCTTTATTAATTTCGAAGATATGCTTGTTCAATTTTGGGAGTTGTATGGGAGGTACCCGAACGACCACTCCAATTCATCTCAAATTTTAGACAAATCAGGGATTTAGGAAAGAGCACCCTCCTATCAAATTTGAAGTTCCTATCTTTATTAATTTAGAAGATATGCATGTTCGGTTTTGGGAGTTGTATGGGAGGTACCCGAACAACCACTCCACTTCATCTCAAATTTTGGGGATATCAGGGATTCAGAAAAACACACCCTCGTACAAAATTTTAAGTTTCTATCTTTATTAAGTTCGAAAATATGCATATTAGGGTTTGGAAGTTGTATGGGAGGTACTCGAACGCATGGTCCGATTTCGCCCATTTACAATCCCCGCCTTACCTTAGTCATTGTTAACCTACAGTATAAATTTCATCAAGATAGCATTATTATTTTTTGAGTTATCGTGCGTACGGACGGACGGACATCGCTAAATCGACTCCGGCGGTGATCCTGATTCAGAATATATATACACATCTATACCTAACTCGCATCCTTTTGGTGGTTACAAACACTATACCAAAGTTAATATACCCTATACTTAATGTGTAGGGTATAAAAAATTGGTTTTTACTTTTATGTACTTGCCTTTATTAGACTAAAATTTGTAGACTTCATTTTGTATTTTTTGGATTATATACAATATATTTGAATACTATTACTTTTCGACACTATAACGAATCCTTTCAGCAACTATTATTATTTAGATAAATAAGTTAACCTAATCTAATATTATTTTCGAATGCAACATTTTTCGACAAATCCTCAACTTGGGCTGTGCACTTAATTTTTATAAGTCATTACATAACTATATTATTATAATGGTTAGATACAAGGAAAAAATTGGTAAAGTATTAATAGGAGGAACAAAATATCAATCTTTTGCTATGTTTGTACCCATTAATTTTAAGATTTTGAATTAGAAAACTTAGTATAAAATCCATATAAGAAAACATTTAAACGTCAATATTTATTGTCAATCCTTTAATTTGCTATGAATAAAAAATAATTTATAAGAAAATAAGTATAGTAAATTAATACAAGAATCGCGAGTAAATTGAATTATTTAAGTTTTAGCAATAACATGAATATTTTATATCCTTTTACAAAACTTTTGACATTTTTACTTTTAATATTACGGTCAATATCTCATACGGGTTAACTTTATTAAATGGGTAAAATGATGACGATCCGTCAAATGATTTTTGATTCGATTTTGATTCAACTAACCAACTGTCAAATAGACTTTTCAAATATTTGACACGATGTCAAGGGACATTACCGAACAAAAACCATTTTTTTTTGTTTGATGTGCTTTGGTACAATTTTTGTATTTTTGGTTGCTCTGAAATTACAAGTAGCTAAGGAAAAATTAAAAATTTAGATAGAATATTAATATACATGTTTTAAAAGCTATAGAATATTATTTTTTGGAAATTATATATATATATATATATATATATTAAAGATAAGGAAGACCGTCTAAATTTAAAAACATAACAATTACTTATATTTTATTTCAATTGCTTTTTTATGTTATAAATCTTAAAATATAATTAAAATTTCGCAAGAAAGAATGACGCTTGAAAACTACATAAACGAAAATACGATGACAGTTGAATTTTTGATGGTTGCAGCGCAAACGACATTATGGACACTCGACAGCAGGGTTCGAAAAAGTTATAAGAACTAACTAATTTAACAGTATTTCAGTTAGAATCAACTAGAAATTTTAAATCTTATTGTTTTATTAATAACTCTCAAAAGGATATCTCTAACTTTTAATCATAAATCTGAAAATTAGAAACATATTTACTGTGTGTTGACTGATATCTGCAATATTTCTTATCCAGAGCTTAAAACGTTGGAGTCTTTTAAAATTATTTGTAAGAGGCTCATTCATATACTTAGTGTTAAATTTCTTTCACAGATCCTCGATCGCATGACTAGGGACACAAAAAATAAATTTCTTTTCCGCAGATAGATCGCATGACCAGGAACACAAAAAATAAAAGAATTGTTATATTTAGTAAATATATGAAGTTTATAAAAAGATTAATTGTATTTTGAGTCAAATTTACCAATGCTCTTTCTAAATAATCAATATTATATAGTTTAAATTTATTACTATAACGTTAAATCATTTTAAACCATGTAAATAAATCTTTTGCGTTACTTTTCATATGTTAGGTATCTCAGAAATTTAAAACAATAAAATTGAATTCATTTATTTTTATACATATAAAATTAGCACATAGATACTTTTTGTTATAGTGTTCATTAATAATTATATGAATATTTCGCTAAATAAAGTTTCAATTTTTTATTCAAAATTATATGTTTACTCTTTTAAATATAGACTTGAAAGAACATTTTGTATTAATTGAATAAATTTACCATATAGGTAAATACTAAATACTATATATAATATTTACAATTCTTATATCTAGTTGTTCTTTTAACTTAATAAGGATTTTCTTTTCCCTTTTAAAAACTTTAATTAACCTCTTGATTCGAATTAAATAAAACTTATAGTTAATTTGTCGTCTTCAAAAATAATTAAATAGAGTTATAAACAAACCATAATAGACGACAATATTTTGTTATATAATTTTATTAAAAGTGTTCTTTGTTATTTTAATAAAAAAAAAAAAAAAAAACACTAACCTTTCTTTTTTTTTCAGCATACCATTTGATTTTTTTTTCCTTTTTAACATTATTTTGAAGAATTGTACAATTAAATTTGTATTTTTAAAATAATTTTAAGATCACTTCAAGAAAACAAAACATTAACAAGTAAAACTGAAGTTCATATCTTACAATCAATTTTCCAAACTTAAAAATTACCTTTTGAATTGAATTCTCGCAAAACTACAGTGATATAGTTAACTGTAATTCGAATATACCATATTCATGAAAGTAAATATATATATATGGATAAAATATGTATTTATTTACGTAATGTTTCTATAAGTATAATATTATATTGTTCATATTAATGTCAAATATTGCGTTAACCATCCTTCATTACTTTTTCTCTTTCTATTATTTTTTCTCCCTTTTGACTGCCATTAAAAATGAGTTAAGTCCTTTAAAAATAATTTCGCGTCATATATCAAAGTCGATTATTTTTTATTATTATTATTATTATTATTATTATTACTGTTATGATTATTGAGAGCTTACTTGACATTGACATGTGAAAAATTCCATCGCATTTGTTTATCGAACCGATTATGATTTAAGTTCTATAACTCTTATAATATTTTCATATAATTTTTTATAAAACATACCATACAGTTCATAAATGTGTAATACTTTATGAAAACCGTGGGGAGTCATTTTGATTTCTGTTTTTTTTTTTTATCCATTAAAAATCATGGATCATAACAGAAGCCACAAAATGAAGGGGTAAAATCAATCAAACAAAAAACATTTTTTTTGTATTATTTATTTTTATTTTAGTTTTTTATTTTTATGTCCTTATACATTTGAGTAAACTGCAATACAGGCAATAATCAATTTATGTTAGACACATGCTTCACTTCTGTTCTCTTCTCTATTCAATATAAGCTATCTATGATATCGAATAAATACCCTTTATATTGAATGATGGTAAAATTGTTATTTTATATGTTGTTTTTTTTTATATACTATATGACATTAAACATAAATATGACATGAGTGTATGTATGTATGTACCTATAAGCGATTGATGACGATGATTATGAAGATATAAAAAATAAATTTTTCATGCGTGAATGTCACTCTTGGCGTTAAAATACCAACATTTTGCGGTACAATAGATGAATCACATTCAGTATCTATCTATATCTGTTGTGTTTATTGATGAGGTTCAACGGATTACGTTTATTTAACCTGTATGTTTGCATATCATATGTGGAGAATGATTGTTTGTTTCAAAAATATAGCTATATATAACAGACATTTAACATATATATATATTTTTTTTTAAATTTCTTATTCTTCGATGAAGGGATTGTTTAGTTAACGTAGTTAATGTCCTTGTAATGCTTCTTTTTTTTCCAGCTTATTACCCATACTATACCATACTACTAACTACTGTTAACAATGTTATAGATGGCAGCATAGAGTGGGTATAAAACAAAGTACACTATTGATAGAAAGTTTGAAGCAATTATTGATTTTGTCATAATTACTTTATAATGGTGAAATTAACTATGTAGATGAAATAAGAATTTCATTTTTAAATCTTTCGTAAAAAAAACTGTTTTATTCTTTTTTGCTGTTAAATAGACTTTAAAAAAGAGTACTTCGTGAAGAAATTATTAAAATTAATTATTTTTTTTTTATTTCGAATTCATCAATAGAGAGGTCATACTTATTTGTTCTAAGTCACCATTATGCTCGTTCGTTGTTAATTATTTCTACTAGACTCTCATATTACTTATATATCTTTTTTAATATGTAGTAAGAAGTCGTAATATGATTTGAGATTTTCTCTGTATATATCTCTAATATCTAAGGTTCTGAAATTTTGTACTATATAAGTGATTTCCTTTTTAAATAACATAATCCAACCATCTTAATATAATTTTATTAACATTTTCAAAATTTACCGCCATCTTTAAATTTTCTTAAAGTTAAAGATCTAAAAATAAAACAGACCTTACCAATAAATTTATATAGGTGCATTATCTTTTTCTGTTTTCTGCTCAATCAAATTTTATTTCATTCAGTCTGCGTTTATTTTTTGAATAAAGCCTTTTATTATGTCAAATTTAAGAAGAAAGGAGTCATATTTACCTCCCAAATAGTCATAATCCCTCTTTAATGACACTCCCATTTCTTTTTGTTTTATACTTTCTTTTTTCTCCTTTTATTTCAGTCATTACATAGCTTAGTAGTAAGGATGCTTGTCCTATTATACTGGATATAGGGGGAGGTTTTAAGGAGGAACAGTTTCGTACTACCAATACGGTTAGATTTTCTTATGTCTTTTGAGGATCTACATGTCCAGAACGAAAAAAAAGAAAAAAATTCAATATAATAAAATTTTTAAACTAACAGTACATATTCTTTTTTTGTGGCGTCCCATTTTTAAAGCGACACCAGTAGCTTTAGTTGGAAGATACCAGGTGTTAAGAAAGATTCGTACGATATACAATTTTTTGAATGCAATGAATCTAAAATGAATTTACCTGATGCATATACCATTATTTATAACCAATGAAGTTGATTTTAAAGCAAAAATAATTGAAAAAGATATTTTTGATATATCTCAGATTGTTTCTAATAATAATTTTATTTTACATAGGTATTCATTATTCTGTTTGTAATGTTCTTTAATTAGCTTTGACTTTTAACTTATTGAAAATGCAATTTATATAATATTATGCAATGCAAATTGAGTTCCTTACATTGGTGTTTTATTATCAAAATATGATCATTATTCATTAGTTTAAATGTGACCAAACTAGTCGAAGTTATATTTAAACTTTCATATGGTACTGTAAATGAACATACATATAATATATGAACATATAATACAGTTCCTCAATAGAAACAAATGTTTATGATGTTTTTTTTTGTTTGTTGTTGATGCATTTGAATTTGAAGTTTGAAACGAAACAGAATTGATTGCAGAGATTTATATTTATACTTTATGTTTTATTTTATGGAAAAATAATTATTTTTTACATGAAAATATGTTGAAAAAATATTGTCGTTAAATAAAATAAACAATAAAATAAAAAAAAGGGTTACTAAAGATGTACAAAACTGGTGCATTTTTGTTTGCGAAATTTATAATGGTTTTATTTTGCCCATTAGGCATGATATTAATTAATGGTTCAAATGTCATGATTTGTTTAGTATTGTAAATTATATTTTACACTTTTGTAATAGAATAGAAGGTCATTCTGAAGATTTTTTATGGTTTGATTAAAGTGAATTAGCTTTTAATTAGATTTTAACATAAGTAGAACATGCTAATGAACTCAACGTTTAATTAAGAGTTTAATTGGATAATCAAATTGTAAATTTATTTAAAAAATATTGATAGACTGTAATATGGGTATCAATATTTTTAGATTAAAAAAAATTTGTATTTTAGACATTTCTTGATTATATTATAAAATTTTGTTGTAATATTATGGCAAGGTTTTAACATTAAATTATAATTTTAAGATATTTTTTGTTTTTTGTTATAGAAATTTTACACTTGATTTGTTATTGAATTAACTAAAAAAAATATGGCTCATCAATCATTCACATATTATATTATATTACATTTTTTCGCATGGAATATAATTTCGTCGAAATGAGGATTATTTAATTTTCCTTCTCCATGTTTTCTTATATTTTTGTAAGTTTTGAGGCTTTCATTCAAAACACTGTATTCCTTTGTTATTGTTTGATTTCCTAAACGTGTGTTAAATACACTGCTACTTTCGTTATTGGATTTCGATTTCAATCATGTTTTGGTTTTTTTACACAAGATTTTGTTCGAAATGGTCAGTAACCAACGGATTTAAGATTTTTGGTTATGTTATCGGTCAAGTTCCATTTCTTATATAAACACAAAAGAATAGATTTTCCATTTGATAATAATATGAATAATTTTAAAAAGTTTTACGAGATGTATTATCGTTGCTAATAAATTTATATATACAAATGTTTTAAAATAAATAAAAGAAGTAAATAAATTTTTTATGAAAAAATTACTGTATTAGTTCAGTTCGATCTCCATATGATTATTGTATTATTAACGTGCCTTAAGTAGCATTACACCTCGTCCACGCAGAAAGTGGGCGGGCAATTTTTCTGTGGGCAGTTTGTTTCCCAGGAAATGGCTTTATAATTATGCTTTTTTGCTGTGGCAAGAATAGCTTTTTAAAATTATTTAATAGGATAAATTGATTATTTTTCAGTTTCACGGTAGCTTTTAAATAAAGTATTATTTAAAATGCCGATTCTTCGTAAAATTTTATTTTGTGAAGCAAATTTTTTTAATAAAAAGTTTAACTTTTAAGAAGAATCGAAGATTTATTAATATATTATTATCGAACTAGTTAGTTTTAGGGAGTTTCAACATCTCTAGAGCAAAATAAGAGAAGACCCAGAAAAATGTTGCGAATATTAATAATGTGTATCAGTTTTTATACCTATATTTTTATATAAAATTTTTATAAGGTATACTCGTAGTAGGTGTGCATAATAAGTATAATAATATAAAAACAAACTAGTTAACATTATTTAAATTAACGTGTGATTTGTTTATATGATCATTTATTGCAATTAAAAATTATGTAAACCGATAAACACGCGTTAATTTGAATTAAAAAATGAAAATTTTGTTTTCATTTATCGGAGTTTTGCCACTTCAAAATTCAAACAATTTTGATTTTAATAAATCACCCGCTTGCCGCAAAAAAATCGCCGTCTTATTACTATTTTGTATGGCCACTTGTTTGAAAACCAATATGTTTGAAATATTTTAAAAAAAATCGTCGGGCGCCACTGTGTGGATGAGGTCTTACGCAGCTATATTCTTTATTATTAGATATTCCTACTTCAAAAAGTTCTCAATTTTTTTTTCGATTAAGTATTCCATTTAGCCTTTATAAAAAATGGTTTCATCGTTACAAGAATACTCTCCAACTTATCTAGAATGTAATTTAATGTAATTCAAAAATACTAAATATTTTCTTATATAATTATGTCTATACTTGTAACTATAATAGTCATTCTTATTAGTTATCATATCATATTATATGATAGATTTGCATGTACTATATTTTTTAGATTTGCATGTATCACATTTCATATAATTAACTATAATAGTCATTACTTGTCGTTTAAAAAACATTCGTCAAGTTATTAAAATACAAGAGCGAGTATTTGAATCACATAGAAGCATTAGTAATTTGACGTTTGCCAAATAATTTGCTATGACTCTTATAATTAGGGTTGTGTTTCTGTATATTATATATAATAATATCAAAAACTTTTGCAATATTCATTTTATAGCTGATGCCCCTGATGACTATTATAGTAAAGGATTTTTATGGTTAGGGATTATCCCAATTAACAATAATTAAAGACTAATCTAAACTAAGTGCATATATTTTAATCTAAACTAAAGTGCACTAAAGTGCATATATTAAACTAACAAAAAGTGACATATATCGTAATAACCCAATAAACATCTCAACGTCAAGAGATAGGGATATGAAATTGGACAATGACATCTTGTGAAAAAAATGGCTTCGTCTTTAAAAGGCACTAGATGAGGAATTCACGTGAATAGCTAGAGCACATTTAGTCACTTCGCTTAGTGAAATAACATGACTCAAGAAACTGAAACGCAGCCTCTGATAGTAAGAAATGATTTAATGGTATCGACCATTGCCACTTGGACAAGGACACCAATTAGACAATGGAATATCAGAACATTAAAAGAATCATCTAGATTAGTGCAAATAGAGAGCGAAATTAATAGATATAAAATATGTATACTTGGTCTTAGCGAAATTAGATGGTGGAATTCTAACAAGTAATTAGAATCTATTTAGGGTGATAAAACACAGGAGCAAATGGCATACATTTTATCATAGTTAAGAAATTCAAAGATAATATTATCAATTGGAAATCCATTTCTGATAGCATTATAACTTTAAGGATTTTTTTAGTGTGACTCACTTATTCAATATTACACACCTACAGAAATAGTTGATGAAGAGGATAAAGATGATTACTATAATCAACTCACGGTCACCATTTGTAACTCACCCCATTCCGACATCCTTCTCCTCATAATTGACTTCAAACACGCAAATTAGAAGCAGAAGTCCAGAAGAAAATGTAGTACAATAGAAACACACGGACTAGATTTTTCTAATAACAAGGGAAACAGATAAAGAAATTTATGCAGAGAGCATGAATTAGTAATAGGAGCAATAACATATTTAGAAAAACGTGGGAAGTAACTTTGCATGTCATAGATTATGAGAGAAAAACATGGATATTTATATAATATCATCCTGATATTAAACGTGGACCACATATAATATCATCCTGAAAACAGGGGAAAAAGAAAACTTTTCACAGACAAACTACTCGCTTAAAAGAAGAACACAAAAATATATGCAAAGAAATCAAAATAGCGGCAAGGAAAGATAAGAGAAATTATTTCTATAAGTTACTACACAATAAGATTAAAATCATATTAAATATAGGACCAAGTAAACACCATCAAATAAGCACCAAAACTGGGCAGATAACAACTTCTGCACAACAAATGAAAAGAGTACTTCCTGAAATTAAACAATAATAATTCGGAATGGGAAGATAATATTTGAGATAACCAAATACAACAACAATATTAATAGTTAATACCAGAGAGAATAACTAATAACTAAGAGAATTAACTCAAACCCGCCAACAACCATGGAAATCTGTGATATAATCAATAAATTATATTATATTATCAAATTATGTGATATAATCAATTAAATTTTTATCGTGATTATAACTGGGCTAAAATTGTATACAATCACATTCTTTAATTAATAGCAAAAAAAAAAACTTAAAGAACCATCAAATAAATTTTTTTTTAATCATTATTTAATTTACCACATAAAAACAAAATATTTTTTCTTTCCTGCAAATTTATTATAGAAATATAAAAAAATAAATAGATTTATATAATATAATAACAGTAATTTACCTTTAATATCTTGATCCTAATCAAATGGTAAATGTTGTCCTTTTATTTATGCTATTATGTTTTATTAATATATATACATATATATATTGGTAAGAAAATAAAATAAATAACATAGTCACAAGTTGTAAATAACAACCACCAAAATGAAATTAAAGCTAAACAGCCATCAATTTTATTGGTTATATTATTGTCATCCCCCTCTTGTTGATTCAATCAATTTTGGTTTAATATGCAAACAAGTCATTTGTCTTTTTCTATTCTATTTTATTTTACGTTCTTTTTTTTTGGTTTTTCTGTTATGAAAATACAATCAGTTAGGCTAACTGTATATAGTAGGTACACAGTATATCTTTATTACCAAAACACAAAAAAAAAAAAAACAGAGAAACAAAACTTAAAAAAAAAAAAATTATAAAAATAAAAAATGACATTTTGTTATCTGTTGCTCAAAAAAGAATAAATTGGAATAAAACGAAACGTTCACTTTTTACCGATATTTATTTTTCTCATGGAAGGAGAGATGCGATGCATATTAGTTAAAAAAAAAAATTACCAAAAAAATTGTTGTCTGGACAACCTTAAGTTAAAAGATTTAAAATAAAAATATGAATAATTTTTTCTCTCGTAATGAAGCTTTAAGTGTTTTTCTATGAACTTTAAAAGATTTTACCCCATTCCGAGCTTTACTATTTGTGATTTCAAGGGTTCTTATTGGCAAACTTAAACAATTATGTGTTAGATTCTTTTCATCAAAAATAATTTCAGATTTTTACAACTCTTCATAACAAAAAACCTTTCTTTTCTAATATATAAAAAAAAATTTTCGGTAACAGGGTAAAAGTTAATTTGAAAAATATTAATTTGAAGCAACGATGCTTCATTATAACATTTTTAAAACATTGACTACATTATCTCTAATGGAAACAAGTTATATTTAATTTTAAAAACAAAACCATTTATAGTTTCAAAAGAATTAGTACTACTTTCCGTCGAATGATTTACAAAAACACTAAATTAATATTTTACTTACCCTACAATATTACAATATTAAATGTTTATTCCCTAATATTTACTTACCTTGACCAAGCAGTACATGAATACTAAACGACATATAACTTAAAAAAAGATAGTGTTACATACAGAAAAAAAGTGAAAACAAAATGTTTTTTCTCTGTTGAATTCCACCTGTTGATTCGTCAGATTTCAAATGATAAACTCAGATTTCCACATATAATTCTTTTCTAGTAAAATTTTTAAAATTTAATAAATTAAGTCTAAATCAATTCTTTTGAAAGTTTTATTTCATGGAGAAAAGTTATAACGAAAGTACTGTATGTATCACAAAATATTGTGAAGAAGAAGTAAAATATGAGTTACTAAATAACTCGGAAAAGAGAAAAATATTTTTAATCGAGCATATGAAAAATTAATTTTTATCGTAGAAAATACTAAGTTAAAATAATAATAATCCTGTTTTTCTTTTAATTACAAATATTTATTTTGAGTTTAACAAACGGATTTTCCGTTTTCTAATACCTTGATAAAAAAATTGTGTGGTTAATAATTTTTCTCCCTTTTATTATTGAATAATAAAATCAGTTATGATAGCAGGATTGTATCTATTAATGGTAAGAGTGAGCGATGTTGATTCGATATTTTTTTTTTTTGTTGATTTTTTTTTTTATACCGTTAAAAACTTAATTTCCCAAAAAAAATTTCTTTGAAAAATCGTTTTTTCTTTTTTTTGTTGTTTTGTGTTACTTTTAAAAGAAAGAAATATTTTTTCAATCACGTTAAATTTATTTTTTATTCATTTTTTTTTTTATATACCTTTGGTTGGAGGAAGTTAGGGTTTGTTTTTTTTTTTTAATGTTAAAATTTTGCCGATGATAAATTTTTTTAAAGGAAATTTGAGGAAATTTAATATTATTTCACAATTTTAAATTCTTTTTATATTATTGTTTTTGTTTTCTAAACAGTATGTGAATATAAACATATTAAAATTACCCCAAATGAATAAAAAAATTAAAGTTTTAGGTAAAAAATGAGATTTATTGTAAAAGATTTGAATTAAATGAAAATGTTTTAAAAATAATGGTAAATTTGATTTTTTTAACTGCATAATATATATACCAACTTTACCGATTTAATATAATTTAATTATTACCTATATATAATATATATATATAATATATAATAATTTGATTAAGAATGGAATGAGATTATTTTCGTGTACTAAGGAAATTTTTAATTGTCTTAACCCATTTAAAACGATTGGGTTAAATTTATACTTACAAAAATTATGATGAAACATTGAGTATGATTTTATAAATGAATTTGTGGAAAATTCACCATAGTTTTGTTAACGAAATTGAATAAGTTATCATGTTAAGTTGAGAAAATTAAATCAAAAATATTTATTGAGTCAAGTAAATTTATAGTTGCTAGAAAGGGCATTGACAACGTCCATTAACGAAAGTTTTTCTTCAAAGTCGAATACAGCTACAGCTGTAAAATATAGGTGATTTGACTATAAATTAAATAAACCATCAAAAACATGCTCTCCAATTATAATAGAAAATATAGTTTTATTTTTTTTTTTGATAAATATTTAAATATATCTAACCTTAAGAAAAGGAGTTTTTTATGTCGTTTTTATTTCTTCAAAACGTAAATTTTTATTAAAATAAATTAAAATGAGAATAAATACAGTTTCTCTTGTCAATTTTTAAATACTCGTTCGAATATTTTATAGTGTTTAAAATACAATATAGGTATATTGTTATTTATTATTATTTATCATTATCTTCAAATATAAAAATATGTATGGCAACCAAAAATGACAAGAAATCTATAAATTACTTGAAAACTATTTTGAGTGAATTTTATTACACCTTGGACTGTTTGTTCTTAACAGGTATTTAATATATTATTTAATATTCATGATAAGTAAAAAATATATAAAAGCATAAAACATAACAAAAAAAAAATAATGACTCTCTCAAAGTAGATTCCCTATAATGCCAACATTTAAAGGTTTCAATCCTACAGAATCATTTGTAAGTTTATTTCGAGAGTTACTCACTTTTTGATGTCACATTTTTCAGCCAGTCGTCACATTTTCCAGTCAGTATTACAAATCAAATCAGACTAATACAAAAATGATTTTTCAGAATTGCCTTATTTAAAAGTAAATCTCATTAAATTTTATATTTTTGACTTAATATTACCCCTTTTAATAAATTTTCCTTTACTATTAGTATTCAAAATTTATCATTTTTTAGTATTCAATTAATAAGATCTTTCTGGAAACACAAAAAGAGTAAGAGTGTTATTTATTCTCAGATACAACATTTATACAAATTAAATTTTCGTTTTTGTTTAACAATATTTTTCACTTTCAATACCAATTCAATGAAGCTCTATTTTACATTTTCAAATTTTTTTTTTGTATTTTACTTGATAATTTACCTGTTTTGTATTTAGTCTTAGATACACTTAACACTATGTAATAAGTTATGGAAAAACCTCTGGATTCAAAAAAGTACATTTCCAAAATTAAAAAATATTCCATAATAAGCCTAGAGTAAAGAGTAGATACTTATATATTCTTACAGGTGTTTAATAATATAAAATTTCAGTTTTTGACCCCTTACAGCTCCTAAACGAGGAGCGAAACAAAAATATTTCCTGAATAAATTCACACTTGTTTCCAAAGATCTATCTTCTCTCAAAATTTCAAGCTTCTAAGTTAAACCGTTTGAAAGATAGAAGAGGTTAACATTTTTCCAAAAATTGAGTTTCACAAAACGGTATATTACAACACCGTATGACAAACCCCTACATTTTTTTTATATATATTTATAAAGTTTATAAAGCCAACTACCGTTTGGAATTTCCAGAATGAAAATATGCCATATAGAAACTGTGTTATAACAATTTAAAAATAGGGCTTTTGCGAACTTTGTATAGGGCTGTAGGTCCGTAACAGGTGAGGCTACAGATTTGCTACAAATGTGCTAAAAAAACGACTTGCTATACGTTCTTTAATCTTATAATCACAAAAAATAGTTTTTATATGTTCATATATAACTACATAATCTATTTTGTTGATTCAACAGATAATAAAATAACCCCTGACTTAATCGCTTCACTTATGTGAAAATGTTTATGAATTAAAATATCAGAATATAAATTTTTTATATAATGTATATAAAAAATGTCGTAATAATATTTTACTGTTTAAAAGGTGAAAAAAATGTATAATTGAATATTAGATACATACATATATAGATATGTATCTAAAAAATTTTAAAACGCAAAAAAAAAAATTTAAGTAACTTAAATTAAAACTCAAAAAAGATTCAGATCTGTTTCATTCCTGCGAATAGACCTTAGTTAGAGTATATGAATTCAAATTCTACAAATTCGGAATATTTTTCAGTACATTTAACTAAATTCTAATATTATTATACAATTCATACTTTAACAGCTCCTATGTCTTTAATTTTCAATTTATAAAAATCGATTTTATATGTACAAATTTTTGTTTTCAAAATTCTTTAATAAGAAATTAAAGTGACCAAATAATAGATGTAATTTAAGTTCAATACTATACTCTCAGTTCCAAATCCAATCAATTCTTTTTATGTTTTATTTTATTTGTATTATTTAGAATTTAACATAACAAAAAGATATTTGATAAAGTTACCTGTCATTTTGGTTTTTAGTTTTTAATACAATTTATTGTTTAGAAAATTCCTAAGGCCTATCAAATGTTTTTTTTTTAACCATTTTTTTCGTTTTTCGTTTCTCTTTTCTTTTTTTTTTTTGTATTTTAAACCTTAAAATCGTTTAAAATATGTAGAATAACATACATAATAATATCAAAACTCCTAAAATGTATCTTTTATTGCTGTAATGTTTTTGTTTCCTTTGGTATTCCCCAAGCACAATCAAAATAAAAAAGGTGTGAAAATAAATAATCTGTAAAATAACATATTTCCACATAAAAAAAATAACAGAAAGAAAAGAAAACAGTTGAAATAAAAAAAAAAATGTATATAAAAAAAATGGTAAAAAATATTTCTTTAGAAAAGCTAACAAATCACATTGTCATTTTGAGCTGATAGCTTAACACCAAACACGCTTTTATTGTGATTTACGTAAAGTAACAGACTACTATTAAACATCGTATGTTATCACAGGCCTAAAGTTAAGAACTCCATTTAAAAAAAAGGAATGGGAAAATTAAAGAAAATGTTTATTTTTTTTTTTTTTTTTGATTTTCAGTCTTAAAATTTATAAAAACATATTATAAGTGTGTACTTACATAATATATTATATAAAATGATATTTTTTATTTATTATTTTTTGGCCCAAAAGAAACTGGGGTTGGAGTTGAATAGTCTACTAAGTATAATTTTTGAAACAATTTTGTATTTTGAAGCGTAAACTCAATAGCAGTATTATTTTTTGTTTTAATTGAAAAATAATTTTTAAAATGTTTCCCTTTCAATCCTATTAAAAAGTTTTATAATACAGAATTAATATTGGAGTAGATATAATAAAGCTTCACTTTTTTGTAAAATTATTAATTATTTTAATTTTGGTTTCGTTATCATATAAGGAGCTCAGCTACCCGTTCGTGTAACATTAATATTTTTAAAGAAATTTTTAAGTTGTTCATCATCACATATTTTTCTAATATTTTTTCACTAATGGGACTAAAACTCGTAACAATTTAATTAGTGTAGTGTAGTCTTAAATGATTTACCATAGTAATTATATACTGTAAGATATTAAATCATCTGGATATATTTAGTTTGTTAAATAAAGCTATAATTATTTGATACTAATACCTAATATGATAGACGTATTTTTGCCAAGAGAGGTGGAAATCTTCCCAAAACACTAACCGTTTTGATTGCGTCAGAATTTTAATATACCCACGTCTCGCTTTATCTAATATAATTGGATGAAATCCCTAACTGCTAACTCAGTATATTGGCAGTATAGTGTAGAGATAGAAAAATAACTGGAATGATTATTAGGATTTAATATCCAAAAACAATTAGAATCTAAAATATTTAGAATTTTTGACGAAAACTTAACAAAAAAATATTCAAATTATTATACATATTAGGAAATGAATAAAACAAAAGTATATGAAGCTTGAGATAACATGAAATGGAAACTAATCGATATCATTGTATATTATCTTTTCTATATTATTCCGCAAATTTCGATTATTAAAACACCATTCAAATATTTATAAAAGTGGTAAGTGGTATAAATAAAGTTACAATATGTAATAATATGTTTTTCCTTTTGGTAAATTTGACATTTGCTATATCTTAACATGAAAGCTACCACCCATAGTCTTTTTTAATCAGTTCATTGTAATTCTGATTTTGTGTTCAAACTTTGCCTACACACTGGCTTTGGTATTTTTAACTATATAAAATTGAAAAAAAAAAAAAAAAGACAAGCTTAACAAGCTAAATTCAGGTTTCCATAAAATGATTAATAACGGTTTAAGGCGATAGTTCCAATTGTTTTTTTAATAAAAGTATTAAAATATTTAAAACCTCAAGATTCAGAAACGTAAGATTTCAAAAGACGCAATTGTAAAATATTATATTATTGTCATGAAATGATCAAGAACGAGGTTTGGTACTTAACCATATTTCAATTACTTTACTAATTACTAAAATTCGAACATTCGACGCAAGCTATATTTTTGTTATAATATATTATGAAGGTTCATTAATAATAGACAGATATTAAGTTGGCTCATACATAGTTGGTTCACATGATAAATGATTAGTGAAAAAATGAAAGATATTAATGAAAAAATTATCTACTTCTAAAGCATTTAAGTTTTAATATTATGTGTATGTAACTATCCACTTAAAATTTAATAGTTAACAGATAGACAAAATTTTAAAAGTAGAATAAAATAATATTCATTATATTTTATCATTAAATTTTATTAACAAAAAAAAAAAAGAAATGAAAACTCTTCACAAAAATTATCTACGCTTCATATACATACTATTTATTTCAAATTCTCTTAGCATTTTTTTAAGAATTTCTTTTTGTTTTTTTTTGTTTTTTTATTTTTACAAAAGAGAGAAAAAGAACTCATCAATTTATGTCAGCAGGAAGAAAATCGTGGTAGTTAATCCTGTAATGAGTAGTAATTACTGGTGTTTTGTGAAACTGAAATTCTTTAAGTTATAATCTTGATGAAATGTAGTCCCCTACTATTTTTCCTTTTTTATTAAAATTATATACCTATATATAAATATGGTATATATATGTATAATTGTTTGTGCTTTTTTTTTTTCTGTTATAGAAAAGGACTAATTTAGATGTAAATATTATGATTAAATTAAATTTTTCTATTATATTCATTTGGTTATTGTGTACATATTGTTTAACTTTTGTGGGTGTTATTTTACTGTTTACAATAATGTAAGGTGAATTATCTAAGATTATATAAAATGACTTAATAATTGGAAGTAATTTTTCTTACCTTAATTAATGTAATTTTATTTTTCTTTTGTTTTATTAGTATTAACTACATTGTTACGTTATGATTTTAGTCATTTGAAAAGATTAAATGTAAAAAAAAAACATTATTTTAAATTTGTGGACAATTCTAATAAAATTAAATCGTAAAAAGTCACTTGAATTAATATTTAAAAAGTATAATAAAAATTTAAATTAATTGTTTTATTATTCATTTGTTTTTTTAAGTAGTCTTAATATTTCCGTCAAAAACTGAATTGATTCAATGGCTACACTTATAGGTACGTCCCATTTAAATTATTTTCAGTATTTTCACCTCTTAATAGATTTTGTTTATATATTAATTATAGGTAAAGGTGTATATAAAAGTTACAATAAATAAATTGATATGTTTTAAAATTGTAGCTACTTCTATCCTTGTTCCTATATAGGGAATCATTTAGCAAATGAAACCTTCAGTTAATAAATTACATCAATACAGTTCTTTAAACTATTTTAAAGTGAAACTGTACTCGCTAATACACTTTCTTCATTTTTTAGACAACATTATGTTGTCAACTTTTTTAGACAACATAACAATTAAGTACGAAGAACTGTTCACTTAATTTTTATGTAAATTGGGAAAAAACTGCCTCTTAATTATTATATACTAGGGGCCCCTGTTAATGTGTAGTCATTTTCTAAGTTGAATTCCAATTCATATAATAGATAGTTGCAGTTTAGAAAAATAGAATTTCTGGAAAAGTACAATCCGTAAAAAATCAGAAAGCAAAACCAAATTTGTCAAAACACTAACTGAAATTATTTTTAAAATAACGCCAAAACAAAATTAAATTGTATAAGAGCCTGTAGTTGATGTGCGTATATTTAGATTATTTAGTATTGTGAGTGAGGACTATTATGTCTATTTATTTATCGAGTTCGTAGGTATAGGAATAGGTATCCGTAAAACATTCGTAAAATGCACAAACAAAGTTTGGAGCAAAATTCAGTTAAATTTTTTTATAAGCCACTTTGTCTGTAACAATATTACCGTTGTTCATTTTACCTTGCCTTAATGCAAAAAAATTAAAATCTGAAAAGACCGTATATTTGGCGTACAATCCTTGATTAAAATTGTACATGGTAAAGAGGTCGAGAAAACCGTACAAATATTATCACAATTGTACAAATGGTAACCCTGCATAAAATTGACATACAAAATATTTAAAAAAAAAAAATTATTCAAATTTAATTCTGGTTGTAAGAACTGCTGTATACTAAAATTTAAGTACTTATATCAGAAGAAATTGAATTCAAAAAAGAATACAATTAGAAAAATTTTCTAATCGTTTTATATAACATACAAACAATCATACATAAATGCAACAATTTAATAGAATAGTACAAAACCAAAACAATTATATATGTATTTAAATTTTTAAGAGACTCTGTCCGCTGATCATACATAAGTACATACTTAGATACATATTGATTATTAATATCAGATCAATATCATTCATCATTATTTAAGATTTCAATACATATTGTGATAAATGATGATTTTTATCAGTTTTTAATTTTTTTTCTTTATACATGCATAAGTAAAGTATATTACATACATACCTATATAGCCAAAGAATAGTTGAGCTGTTGAGGTCTAGTCGAGCCTCTAGTGGAAAAAAAATAAACAATTTTAAAGAGAGTAAGTGCGAATGTCTCTTATAATTTTGTGTTTTTTTTGTTATTCTTCTGTTGTATATGTTTTGCTACTACTACCGACCAGTGATGGAATTTCGAATTTTTGAAATTCTTCAAATTTTTGTATTGAATCAGAATCAAAAATTATACTTTTTTTAGGCCAAAAAATTTTTACTAGCTATAAACTTATCAAACTCACAATTAATAATTTATTTTAAAAATAGATTTCAGAAATTTTCAGTAGAATTTGCAAATAAAAAGAAAACGAATGCGGAATAACAACACAAAATTACATTTATTTTCAAAATAAAAAAAACTTTTGGTTTTAGTTATTTGACCAAGTTATGAAGTTCTAGGTTAGTGTTTTTAATTGATTACACTTTTTGGCCATTTTGGTCTTTTTATTACGCCGAGTAGAACAATTATTAAAAAATAAAATAATATTTAATTTTTGAATTATATAACAAAAACACCAAAATAGCCAAAAATTGTAATATCTTAAAAGCTTATAAAGTTCAACTAAAAAAATCTGAATGGTAAAAATTTTTCTTTATCATAAACGAAATAAGTATATATTTTTTAATCCAGGAAATCATTTTCAATCATATTTTCAATATTGTCAGTATTTATTGTTTGGAAAAGAATATATCTTGCAGCTAAATAACTGTAGTAGAAAGTTGAATTGAATTTACTTCAATAAATCTCTCGTTTGAAGTAACGCGAAATCTGTACTTACAGTTAAGCTATTTTGTAACTTTGTTTTAATTAAATTTTCGACTAATGGATATTTTGTTTATTTTTATACCAAAAAATGAATAAATATTGATTTTTATTGAAATTAATGGACTTAAATAGAATTGTACTAAAATTTAGTAGAATGTATTGAATGTATTTGACTCTTTTCATTGTATTGAATTTGATAGGATTGTATTGAAAATTCCATCACTGCAGTACCGACTATCGTAGGTACATACTATTGTAATGTAAATATGAAATGTGTTGTTTATGTTTTATTATTGCATAGGTTTTATAATAGAAAAATCGTAAAAAATATATAGTTACTGATGTTCAAAGCTTGAAACAGAATTCATAATACGTAGTGTGTGGCTGAAAACTACTAAATTATAATTAGAGATTGTCATTGTTATTTAATTGTAATGAAAAAAGACAGCAAAAAATATAGTAATAAATAAAATAATTAATAACTTAATATCTTCAATTAAAATAAGTGCGAAGTCAATCAGTCATTTAGAAATCGATAAATAGAAATATTATTATGTACCTACATATATTAGAATCGTTAACATAAAAAATTATTTTTATTCGCTTAAAAAGATAATTCAATTAGTTGTGCAGACTTGTATTTTGTTACTTAATGAATCTGCTATTATTTAAATATTCTGTATTTAAATTTATTTCAATATTTATTATAATACCGTTATTTTTTACCAGTTGTTAATATTATGTCTAGGAAATTTCGTGAGAGTGGAGAAATTAGTCTAAGTACCTAAGTTTATTTTTTTATAATCCTGTTAATCTATTCCTGTTCTTAGAATATTTGTTGAAGTCCTGAACGGTTTGGAATCTGAATCACAAAATCTTCAATACAGCAATTTATTTAGAAATTATTTTTTGTCCTTTGTTAAATAATCTTTAAAATTTGCTAAATTCCGAAAGGTATTATAATATTCCTGCCGGTGTCTTAACCACATCCAATAAATGGTCTAGTGATGAAGACATCGGCCTTTTATACGAAAGGTTTCGGATTCAGTCATCGGCTAGGTCATATAGATTAATAAAAAATAATCTAGATTTTTCTTCTTCTAATCTAGAAAAATAATTGTGTCAATTAACCTTTTTTAATAAAACCCATAATGTTAATTTTTCATTTGCCCCTGTTCAATTATGGTAGATTATTGGGTAGGTACTAGTTCTGGAAATAAGGGTAATTGTTGTTTTTTAAATTTATAATGTAAAATTTAAAAGTACGTATATAATAGATATATTTTAATAGTAGAGAATTTCAAATGTTTTATTTTTTTCTTTCGGTTTATTTTAAAACTAATTCATAATTTAATAAAATTAAAACTAAATTAATAGATCTTAGCCTAAGTTGTTCAAGCCTAAGTTGCAATACAATTTATTCATTTATTTTTATAGATTATAGAAATATATTACAAATCACATAATGGATAATGTATCTAATATTACTGAATCATCGGCTACGTACAGTAATATTATTTATTTTGTTTATGTTATGTGTTATTTATTTTGTTTTGTTTATGTGAATAATAAATAAAAAAATAAATATTAAAAATTGTATATTACATATTTACATATATAATATTTTTTCATTATATTTTTACATTATATTATTACATAGTTTGTATTCTTTACAATTAAAAACACTTGCAACAGGATGTGAGCCTGTACAGGATTTAAGCTCGCATTTGTCCGATAAATAAGTCACTTGCTTAACAAATTATAGACCACTGAGGCCCCTTTACAATACTAATTTAACTTTAAATAACATATACCTAGTTATCATCTATAAATTAAAAAAATTAGACGGATTTTCGTAATTGATTATAAAAATTATATTTTTTTTAATTTTTAATATTTTTTTAAAATTTTTTACTTCAATTATTTTTTGTTTTCTTTTTCATATTTTATTGCTTTTATGGTTTTACATTAAATTAAATTTAAAACTATATTATTTGTTTTTCATTTTGTTATAGATTAAGCATTTATAACAAAGCGTTCAATTTTATTTTTTTAAACGAGGAAGAGTGCAGTAGAATAGACTGTGTCAACTCTGGGATACCCGTATGAACATAATACATATATATATATGCTTTTTCCATAAAACCTGATCATCTTTTACAAAATTTCAGGTGTTTTAGTAGCGATGTAAAATACAAAGATATATTTATGTAAATATTGCAGTTGTATGACAGCTACCCGAACTTGTTGTACCAGCCCAACGAAATTTTACAGAAGTTATTGCAATAAAACTTTATTATCTTTTGTAAGATTTCAGATGGATAGCTTCATTAAATTCCAAGATGTGCAAGAAGCCTCAAGTCTGCTTCCATAGTCTTCAGTCTATATTTAGCTCGGCTTATTTAAGATGTCAAAAACGTAATGGCATGTTTATTATACCCTTGAACATACATTCATACAGGTATAATTATTGTGGAACCAATTTCTTTAAATTCTGATGATAAGTAGATAATTCATTAAATAACTTAGGCATATTATTCAACTGATTTGTTAAGGCTAGATAAAAATTTGACATATTCCGAGTAATATGCGTATAAGGATAACAATATTTATTAGTCTATTTAAAATTAAATTATAATTCATTATGTTGTTGATTAGTTTGTACACTGTTAAATGTAACTCACGTTTATAAATATTTTTAAAGCTAATATATTTATCTGAATACAGCAAATTTGTTTTATATATAAGTCAGTGGAAGTTAATAATTTTTATAGTTTTCTTGTGTAAGACATCGAACTGGCTTAATATTTGCTAACTAACATTGCTTTATATTTAATTAAGATATGCAATATGTGTCATTTATTATATATAATACAAATGTTCTGCATATAGCGCATAAGAGGTAATATATACGTAATAAAAATAATACTATACGTAAAAAAAAATCAATAGAATATTTTATTTATTACTTATTAAATGCCATCAGCCCATTTTAATTTTTTTTTCTATTATTAACCCCAGGTAAATTTTTAATTAAAGCTACTTACAGCTTCAATTATTTTTCATAATAAAAGTTTTATAGTAGAAAATTTATAGTAAAAAATTTTTAACACTATACAGTTTGTTGCCTAACAGAAAATTTTCCTTTTTAGCACATTTCCAAAAAAATTTTGAAAAAATGTGCTTATTAGTTTCACTCTGTCCGTCCGTCCGTCCGTCTGTTTACAAAACTTCTACACCGTTAAAGATAGAGAAAAAAAATTTTAACCATAGGTAGGTCTTATAAAAAAAATAATTTTGTGGAACAACTTTTTCATGTAGCCCCCCACCTCCATTACGGAGCTAAATTTAGCATTTAAATTTACCGTTATGTGAAAACCAAATTTTGCATGATTTTTCTACTTTCATAACTCCGGCACGCTTCTAGATAGAAGCTTGAAATTTTGAGGCAAGAAAGAACTTTTAGAATTAGTAAAAGTTTGCTCAGAAAATTTTTTCGGACCACCCCCTGTTTATGAGCTATTAGGGCTTAAAAATTTAAAATTTGCTATTTTTAAACACCTGTAACTTAGGAACCTGTACACATTTTACTTCTGCAAGATATAAAAATTAAAGCTACAGTAATATATTTTAACGTGTGTTAAAGGTTTATTTTAGTTGTAAAGGGTTCCAAAGTTGCAACTCTTCAAAATTGCAAAAAAGCCCCATTTTCAGATGTATATATCTCAGGCTCTGCGTAATAGTTTTGCAATCTAAAACCGCCAGAAGATCCACAATTTTATTATCTATATAAAACAATATCAAAATTATGTAATATTTTGTAATTTACGATTTAAATTTACCGTTATATGAAAACCACATTTTGCATGAAATTTCTTTTTTCATAACTCCGGCACGCCTTTAGATAGGAACCTGAAATTTTGAGACAAGAAAGAACTTTTAGAATTAGTAAAAGTTTCCTTAGAAATTTTTTTGGTAGCGCCCCCTCTTTAATAGTTATTACGCCTCAAAAATTGAAAATTTGCTATTTTTAGACACCTGTAACTTAGGCACCTGTAAAATTTTTTCTTCGGCAAGACATGAAAACAGACATGACATATTTTGTTATTACATGAAATTTTAAAATTTTTGTGCAAGTCACAATTACAAACAGTTTGTATTGAGTTTTGGAAATGTGCGCTTTTAAAAACCGTTGGTTTACATTCTACCTTGTTTTTTATAAATTTTCAAAAAATAATTAATTTATTTAATATTAAAAAAATAATTAATAAAAATATAAATAAATTCCTATAGCTGAATGAAACTAAAATATAAAACTTAGCGGGAGGAAATAAAGCCTAAAATCTAAAGCAATAAAAGCCTTAAAAGCGAAATTAATTTCGCGATTTAGGCTTTATTTCTCATTCCAAAGTGAAATAAGGCCTAATTATTTTTTCAAAATAATGGAATTAAAGCCTAATTATTGAAATTTAGTATTCCAATATTAGTATTATTCCAAATATTTTTTAATATTTTTCTTTCATAATTTAATTCCCATATTTCAGCTTATTTAAGTAATAAAATGTGTTCTTTTTTTTTTGGCACATTTAACCCCGCACGTCCGTCAGTCAGTGTTTTTTTTATAATGAAATAAGTTCGACAGGTTAAAAATGAAAGAATTTGGTTTAAATTCAACATTCAAACATATTTCACTTTTTAATGTAATAATTTTGTCGAACTTAGTTCAGTTATTGGAGTTGTTTACAAAAACTGGATTGCCTCTTTTTCGGGGCTCTGAAGCAGAAGGGATTTTATAGTTGATTACAAAATCAGGTTTGCCGCTTTTTCCAGAATATTTATGCCAACTCTAAAATCTCTCCTAATTACAAAGAATGTGCAATCATGGGGGGAAAAAATAAATTTTCAGCTTTCCATACAAAAGTATTAAATTTTGACTGTTCTCTGTAAAAAATAATAATATAATTTTTGTGAAAATTTAGACATTTTTATGAAAACCAAAAAAAAATTGTTTTAAAGGAATAAGGGCTGCTGCCCCTGTTCTCGTCGCCGTTGTTGTGTGTGAACGCGTTAGCAGAAGCAGCAGTTCCCATTCCTTCAAGGGAAGTGATAAGGGAGGGCGAAGAGCGGCTCGAAGGGGAGGGCGCCAAGGTCACAGGGCTGACTAGAATATATAGAAATTGTTTGAGATCTGTTGAAAATATTCGAATTTTACAGTCGGCTACAAATTTGGAATTGGAAATATATATATACCAACAACAAATGATATACCAACTCAATTGTGAAATAAGGCCTATTAGACTTTATTGTTCTAGGCTTCATTTCCCCGCCTGCCATAAGACTTATTAAATTCACTATTAAAAAATCTATAATAATTTATACCTATTAATCTATAGTATAAGTTTATAATAATTACAAATTTACAATTTAAAAAAAAAAGTAACCCTTATATTTTTTGGGTCATAATAAAAAACAATATTGTCACAATCATAATATTTGTTATTTCCTTAAATAAATATATCGGATAAAATAAAATAATAAATAATATTTGGGAAAAAAACGCAATATTAATTTTTTTAATTTGATAAATAAACTCTAAAATACACGATGAAATTAAAAAATCTATAATATTTCGTGACATTTAGGTAAAATATAATTTTATTTCATGGTATAACCAGGTATTACAAAGAATATTAATTATATTTTTTATACAATTCAAATATCTATGAATATATACATACATATATATTTTTTTTTATGAACAAAAATTTTAATCGTAACGGGAAAAAACTTGCTGTGACATTAATGTGTTGGGAATACCGTTAAGACAATAAAAGCATATATAAATTTCTAGTTACCTCTAATAAACAAATTTTTAAGGAAATTTTTTTAATTAATTGGCTTGCATGAAGTTTTTTATGTTAAAAAAAAAAAAAAAATATTTTCTAGATTTTGATTTAAAATTTAGGTTAAAATTTAATAAAAATTTTTAATTAATATTATAAAAAAAGTTTGCATCAACAAGTACCGTACCTACATATGTATATATTTAAAAAACATTTTAAAAATATAAATTTAGATTTAAACTTACTAATAAAATAGTTTTTGTAAATTGCAATAATTAATTAAAAAAGAAATACAAAATCTCTTTAAAAATGGATGTTATAAAAAATTTCTTATTTGAAATATTATTGGGCGGAAGTCAAACGTGCATTTCGATTTTCTTAGTATCTTAGCTTAGCTTTAATTATTAAATTATTTTAATAACAATATAAAACCATCTATCAACTTTTCTCAGACAAAGTATATAGTATATAATAAATTTACAGCGTAATAAGAAAACAAATCATAGTATTTCGTTGACCTGTGTAGTGTCCATACCTACTCTGTTAATAACGATAACAAAAAAGTGTCTTCTTATCTAAAGATACTTACTTCTTAATTTCTTTTAGGAAACCTATATAATATAATCTATACGAAAAACATATCTGCAACTAGAAACATATTTTTCCCTTAAGTTTAGCAAATAAAGATATGATTAATTTATATTATATCCAGAATGAAAATTAACTGAATCCTCAAACAAGTGTTGGTTGGTCCTTAAAGAAACAATCCTTAAAGAAAAAGTGAAAAACTTAGGAAAATCAACTTTTTAGTGTTAAGTTGAAAATAAAACTTAGAAGAAAAATTTAAGTACGGACAATTATGGAATTTAAAACAAATATGAAAGATATAAAAAATATAGAGATTATTTTGAAACTAGTTATAAACCCAAACGTTAGTATAACGCGTATACAAAAGCGTATATAATAATATTTTATAAAATAAATAATTCAATATTATGAATATAAAATGGTTTTTTTTTTTATTTCAGGAGTAGTATTTAATCAAAATGTCACTATCAATAATTATTATTTAAAATTACTTTAATTTTCTTGGGACAATAAAATGACAACTTCACTAAATCATTTTGCCGAACACTAATATCTAATACCTAATTTTTTTTTTTTTCAGTTTTCCCATCACCTTAATATTTTTTCAATTTATAATTTTTTTAATTTTACCATTAACGTCTTATTTTAAATATCCTAAATTATATAAGCCCACGCCATTGTTTTCTAATTTAATCATTTTATAACATTAACTCTACATAAATTTATAGTTTTTTGTTTTATCTATATGGCTGCATTTGTAAAAACAAAAAAAAAAATATCTAATGATTTAATCCTCTTAATGATTAAAAATATTTTTTTTTAATATTTGATTTCGAAAACATAGAACAATTCTCTACTTTAAAAAACAATATCTTATGTCCATAATATACATATACCGAATTAAAAAAAAAAAGGTTGTATTGCCGACGGTAAATTTGAAAAGTTAAAATATCAGCTTATCATCCTTATCGATTTCAAAATAAATCTTATTTAAAATATTAAGTTTTTTTTTTGATGAATTAAAAATTTTTTGGGGGCTTCGGTAGCCTAGTGGGTAGGCGTGTGGCGTATTAACCGAAGGAGTGTGGGTTCGATCCCTGCACAGGTCGTAAGTGTTTTTTTCCTTACATACACCTCTTACGACCAAATATAGTCAAAATATATAATATATACAGTATATAATATAAACAAAATAAATAATATTAGTATTAAATTATATAATAATAGTATAAAAACCTATAATGGCCTTAATAGCCGATGGTTTAATAATATTGCATTTCATTTATGTATGTAATAAACAAATAAAAATTTTTTTGAAATTTTTATCGCTAAATAAATATCGTTAGTAAATATTTTTTTATAAAAATTTAATTTTAGTTTTAATTCAAAGGTATAACATTTTAAAAATATTTGGAAATTGGAGAAGCTTTCAAAATATATTATCTTTTTTTTAGCAAATAAATTTCATTAAATAAAGACATACTAGGTATTATTTAAAAATTAAATTAATTTGTTTCTATTTTAAAAATATTTTTCATAAAAATTTTTAATTTATCTAGTAGGCACCTTTAATTTATAAATTCGTATATTCAAACTTTCAAAGTACATATTTCAGTATTAATTTATTACACTTTTTGAAAAATTGCTATACCTACATGACCTTTCACAGCCGTTAGTTAAAGCGTTTTCAAATTTAATACAGTTTAGTATATTCTGCTATACGAATAAACGTTTTTTAAAGAAATATGTAGGATGATTTCTGTATATTTAAAAATGTTTTCAAAAAAAAACAAGGTCCTTAAAAATTTAAATAGTTAACTTTCCTTAAAATATTTTAAATTATAAAAAATAAAAAAATTACTGCGTGAAATATTTTTTAAGTATAAAAAAATATATAATATATAAGATTTTAAATTACTTTTAAAACTCATATTTTTTCCAAAAAAAATTAATAATATATAAATAGTATCTAAAGATAATACTATCAAAATTTTGTATTTTTATAGTATAGGTTACCTATCGCATAAAACAAGTCAACAAATTTTTTTTTTCATATTAGGTATTACATACTAATAGATATGTTATAAATTTCATTCAGTATAATAAAACGCATTTAGTATAGAATTAATTTTTCCATTTTATTTTTCTATAAAATATTCAAATCGATTAAAAATAAATAAATAAATTAAAATTTAATAAATGTAATTGTCTACTAAAGTATTATTTTAAATAAAAATCTATTATGAAATTATCTATAGTTTAATTTTCGAAGGACTGTAAATAATTTGAATTGATCTAAATTCCTTATTAAAATAAAGATTTTACAATTTTATAACCTTTAAAAATAATCATTAATCCATTTCAAAATTAACGCAATCTGCTGCTTATTTTAGGGATTTGCTTTTATTTTAGAATCTTACAAATTTGATTTCCTAAAAGATCTTATAATAAGAGTCATAAGTGTTAGTAAATATTTTTTTTTTTTTCATGTTATAAATTAGGAGATAAATCATGTCCAAGAAGGGCTCTAGTCTGTTCCTTAATAAGTATTTAAAATTTTCACAAAAAAAAATTTTATTATTATAATTATAATAGATTCTTTTAAAATAAAATTTTCCGATTTTCAAAATTGTGCTTTTAATCGAATTGTTTTAAAATTTATCCAAATTCCATATTTTAGTAAGGAGTAAAAAACCAAAATAACCACCTTTACTATAAAAGATATAAATGATAACTAAAAGCTTTTTTAGGAGAATATTTCATAAAATTTCAATATAGTATAAAGTAAAATTTTGAATTTTCATGATAACGAGTTTTTTATTGAAATTTTATTTAAAGATTGTGCGCACAACTGTTATCATGATTTTTTTTTTGGATAAAATAAGCTTTTTTTCATTCCAAAAAAAAAAAAAAAAATTTTGTAATGTTACGTAGTATTTTGTATTATTACAAATATGTATATTTAAGTTAATATGTAGGGATGTGTCAGTGCGATATTATATAGATGTATAGTAAAAAAAAAAAACATATAATATACATATATATATAATGAAAAATCAAAAATATATGTATATATTTTATAAAAGTGGATACCTAACGATTTTTATTGGATACCGCCCATTCAATTTTTTCCACAATAAAAAATACAATTTATATGTGTTTGTACATATAAGAAAATTGCAAAAGAAATAAAGTAAAAAAAAAAAAAAATATTATACAAATTAAGTACATATATGTATTGTATGTATTTGAATTTGGTTAATAAATAAGGAATATAAAATATTTAAAAGTATATAATGGTACCTACAAATAGACCCGTAGAATTTTTCTTCATATTTTTTTTTTGTTTTGTGTTGTTGTAGTTGAATAATAATTTCTCATTCATTTTTCTTGATTTTTCAAAAAAAAAAAAGTACAATATTAAGAAAAATAAAACAAATTTAGATGCATTTCAACTACATTTTGTAGAAAAAAAATAAAAAAAAAAAATAACAAAGCTATAAAAAAATAAGAAAATAATTAGAAAAAAATATTATATTAAATTTCGAAGCGTCCATTAACGATATTGTCTTTATAGGTCTTATATATTTTTTTTTTTTGTTTTATATTTTTATTATATATTTATATAATATTATTATGTACATACCTATGAATATACATATATACCTACATTATATTTATTTTTATGATTTATTTATTTTTCTTGTAATTTATGTAGGTACATATATGGATTGCAAATGGTTCCCATATAATATAGATTTAGAATTGAAAAAAAATGAAAAAAAAAATGCACATAATATATATTTATATGAATATTCACATATATCTATACATAACATATCTATATATAATGCATAAATTATATAAAAACTTGAATACATATTATATAAAAATTAATATTATTATATAGGTATATATATATATATATAAATAAATAAAGATATTTATCAATATAAAAAGGTATAGTAAAGGTATATATATATAAACATATAAATATATTTATATACTCGTAGGTACATATATTCTATTTAAAAAAAAAAAACATTTAAGCAAAGGTATATAATTGCAAAATAAATTGTAAAACATTAATGTTGAATTTAAACATTTTTAAAAGTATATAATATGTACATATGTATATAGTTAGATAACATTTTGTATAAAAGAATGTACATATGTATGTATATAATTTAAAACTATTATTTTAAAGCACCTACTTTTTGTTTTTTTTTGTAAATTAATTAAACATAATTGAATATTGATTTAAAAAAGTAAAGATAATAAGAGAACAATTTAAATGTCTGAATATAATAATATAATTTTTTTTAAAGTAAAACTTAATTTTTTTTTTTAATTTTTCATAAATTTATTTATTGCTGTATAATATGTTATAAGATAATTTAGTTTTTCGTCCAAATATGAGTCATATATAAAGCAGTATTAAAAATTTTAACTACCAAATCAGGTGTGTTATACAATTGAGCGAGATTTAGTTGCTCAATACTTTAGTCAATACATTGACTGTCTGATATAAACATATCAGAATAAAATACAAATAAGTTTAATAAATATTCGCGGAATTTATTAGATTTCCTTAAAATATCAAATTATCCTTTTATATCCATTGGTCTTTATATTTAATTAGCACAATACAGTTAACTTATCTGACTATCAAATTCTGTGTAATTTGCTGTCCACATTTATGTGGCAGAGCATAAAATGCATAAAAAGAAAAAAAAAATTTAAAAATTGAATTGGTTTTAGAAGTGTTTTGTATAGTTTTGAACGATATCAGTAAATAAAAAATAAGGCTAAAATTTCCATGCCATAAAACAGGACAAACCATATGAAGCATTTAGGAAATTTGATATTTAGTTTTTTTATTTTGCAAAACGCAGATCTTCCTCCTTCGCAAAACGCAGATCAATATACTCAAATCCAAATTTTTATGCAATCTATAACATGTGTATTTGAATTTGCTTATTCTTTCGACTAACGTATTATCGATTGTTAAAGTTACATTACTGAATATGAACAGTACAAATCAGTACATAATATGTTTACATATTTAAAAAGACTTCCTTTTCTTATGTATAGATTTTCCAAAGAGTTTAACTTAAGGAAAGCATTGTAGCAGAGCAAAGAAAAATTAAAATTTTAATTCAAAAATATAGTTTAAAATTAGCATGTATATATGTATGTGTGAGAGTAATAATTACGTAATGAAACCCACTACTAAAAGTACAAGTGGAACCAATGATAAATTCCGCAAAACTTTTAAAATAATGAACAATAATTTTACTAATTATTGATTAGCTTACTGTTTCCTCTTTCGTTAAGCCTAAAAACATGTTTTAAAATGCGGCTCACTTTTTAAAAAATTTAATTGAATTTAAAATTTTAAAACTTAAATTAACTTTAAAGCTTGAGTTTATAAATGAAAATTAAATTAATAATAAATGAATATTAAATTAAACATTTAATAAAACATTTAATAACATATGAAAACATATAAGTTGAAATTAAATACAAACGCAAATTTAATTTCCCACAAATTTGGGGCTCATCCGAGATGAAAGTTGGAAAGTTTGCTTCAACTCTGCATCTGCAGATTGAAATGTTAGCCAACTGATAACTGCCAAGATGAATTTCAAGCTGCATCATATAATAAAAAAAGAAGAAGAAAACACAATTACACCTGGTGCAAAATGCGAAAAAAATTACATTTGAAAAGAATTTGATCTAGGTGGTGGTAATATTTCAAGTTAGATCGAGAGCACAAACTTAGGAACATTAACTCGCAGAAAGCAAGTAGAAATGAAATTTAAATTTTATTAATTTTTTATTATATTATTTATTTATTATTTAAAAAAAAAAAAAAAATTTAGTTAAAAAAGAAGAGGGAAAAGGAAAGACAATAGAAAATAAAGGTGTACATAAATAAGCGGTAAAAAAATTGAATAAAAATAATTCAGTTTAAATAACCTGTAAAATTTGCCTTCTTTAAAGTAAGCTCATTTTTTTTATAATTAATGTTCAAAATTTCAACCACGAACTTGTACACTTTCGTTCTTCTGTTATCAAAAATACGTATACTTATTTAGAAAATTACTTGAAAATATTATTACCAATTAGATTGTAAAAAATAAATTATTATATTTACTACTAGGAGTCCCTGTGGCCTGGTGTGGCGTTTGTTTTTAGTACAATCTTTCAAAGTAACGGTGTTGAACTTTTCAAAAAATCTATGGCACAATTAAATATAATAAATTTACTGTTCTATATTTTTTAATACGATGTAATAGTTTTTTTTAAAAAACTTTAAATTTAAAAACTCTATGTCTATAATAAATAGCTGAATACATATACTTAACTCCGATTTAGAGACAATAAATTCTTACAACAAACATATTTTGTTTATATATATATTTTTCTATTACGAGGGAAGGTGGAAAGCATCAAAAGCCACCTAGGGAACTGAACGCAGTTCCTCTAAGGTAGTGTTGAAGTCTAACCAGAAAAACACAAACAAAACAAAATATTCTTCTTCTATGTACATATATATTTGTTTATAATAATTTTTTTTAGAAATAATAAATGATTTAGCTTTGGACAATAGAATAAATTGCAATTCCTATTACGTGTTCTTATTACGTAAAGTATAAATACATACCTACATAATGCACATATATATGTTTGTACTTCAGTGCGAAACTTTAAATTGTGAAACGTAAAAGTTGAGTTCTTCATTCTTTTAATAGTTTTTTTGTTTAAAATAACTACTTTGGACAGTAGGTAGGTACTTAAGTTAAAAATAAATATTTTGAATTTGGAAAAGATAATAAGTTTAAAATGAATTCGGAAAATATCAAGAATTTTGAAGGACAGTTAATTAAAAAAATAATTTATAATAATATTTGATACCAACTTATTATTAAAATATAAAAACATTGACGTCGAAAATTGTCAAAAATTGTTGTGGGTAGTATTGTTATGTACACATCCCTAGAACGGCATATTGAATAATTCTTTTCTTATTAGTTTACTGCGTTTCTGCTATTTTCTTTTTTGTAAAATTCAAGCATATTTTTTTTTACGATTTATTGCAATTAGTTACATATTAATAGGTATACTATTAGATATATATAAAAGTAATACGTATACTAATAAAATAAGTATGAACTATCCAGCAGGAAAAGGAAGCATTCGAGCATGCATGCTGGAAGCATTCCCAGTAAGGTAAGAAACGCTTTCTGTTCCATACTTTTATTGCTTCTTTTTTCATATAGATGTCCGCAAAAACAAGAAATGTTCGTACTTTTATACTTCGTAAGCTTCCCTTTGAATGATTCAGAATGCATAACTGGGAAGGTATTTAGAAGGCATTTTGAAAATGCATGTCTTTGATGGCATGTAGAATGCTATGCATTAATAAACTATGGAAGCATATATTTCAATCTCATAAGTGTACAAATTAAGTAAAAAAAAACAAGTTTTTCTTTTAATATTTAAGAATTGCTTTATTTTATACTTTTTTATGAAGCTTTTTAAATTAAACTAGTTTAATTTGATTAAAATTGTATAATAATAAATAATTTTATCGACATACATATTATATAAATAAAAAAAACCAAAAAAAAAAATAGTTACATAATATTAATAATTTAAAAAGTTTAAACATTTTTAGATCAATTTGATCGTTTATTAAATTATTCCTATAAGGATTATAAAATATAAAAATTTTAAATTTAATCATATTATGTAGTATAGTATTCCATAAAAAATAAATTATTTACATTCAAAATTAAAACAAAATTTTTGGAACAATTAAATTTCTTTGTATTAAATTTAGTTTTGTATGATTTGTTTTATGCTGCACGAAATCCAGCTCCAGTACATCCAAAATTTTCATTTTTTGCAGCTTCTGAAATTCGAAATTATATATTATATATAGATTTTACTGGTAAATGGAAATATGAAAAAACTTACCAAAAACATCAATTACAACCTTGTACTAGCGTAAATCACAATACAATGAATCATCTAATAATTTTTTTTTAACAATCATTATTTAAACCTAAAACAAACAGAAACATGTCCGTAACGTTTTTTTTTGTATCAACGTAAACAACAAAAATTCATAACCATGATAATATGTACACAAAAATATATTTCATTCGCTTCGGTTTAAAAAAACGATCTCATTTGCTTCGGTAGCGTCTCATTCAGCACACAATTTTTTTTGTTTTAAATGAGTGCTTCTACATACATTAGAAGGGGAAGCACTTTTCTTTGTTCACGTTGGATATCTATGTGTATGATAAAAACTAAAAAAAATTATTTGAAATTGAAACATACGAGTACTAAAATTCAAGTAAATTGAATATTCATTTAGGTATGGCATTATGTATAACAAACATTTCAATTTCAGTTATCCCTTCTCCCTTGTAATTATAATTCAATCTTAAACAAATTCATTTATGTGGATTTAAAATTATATTATAAAAATATATCCTATAGTGTTGCTCTTTTTTCTTATATCTTTATCCTATACACAGTAGATGTGAAACAAAGAAGTATAGATTGCATCATTGTATGTATCTATGTATGTATGTACTTTTGCAAATATAATTTTTTGTTTTTAAAAAAATGCATTAGAATTAGTAAAAAAGATTGAAACTAGGTACTTATTGTAATAGATATACTTTGGTGAAAATAAGTATAATAATTTGCAATCTATTATATAAAAGCCGTAAACGTTTGGAACTATAATTTTTATACCAAAAACGAATACTGCACATAACAGAAAAAAGTAATAAAAAAATTTAAAATTTATAGATTTGGGTACGTAATACTGAAAAAAAAAATCCCAAAAATCAAAATCCCGAAATTTCTAAATCTTGCATATATACATATATGATGCATATAAATATCCCGGAAAAGGGGAATACTCTGATTTTGAATCCAACTATTAATACTTACAGCCCATAAACATATATACCAATTTCATTAAAAAATAATTCAATTTTCAAATTTCTATTTGAAAACTCCAAAATCAATACTATAGTATGTCCATGTATACAGGTTTACATGCAAAATTATTCAATTTTGACATTTCACTTAAAAAATAGTGAATTTTATACGAGTTTAGATTGCCGCCACCAAATTCCCACTACAAAATTTTCTTAGGGTTGTTATTTGTATTTTTACGTTTATTTAAATTTATTCTTATTCTTATTGTAAAAAGTTAAGTATTCTTACTGATGAAGGAAACATAGTTCTCAAAAGTCGTTTTTAAGATAATACAAAATACATTAAAACAGAAAGATATTTCTTTTTAATTCATTTAAAAGTTGACAAACAACTAATATTATTTCTAAATTGGCTGACTGGCGTATACAACTGCGGGTTTATCTAGTGCATAATAATTTACATTTAGTTTTATAAATATATTATAATATATATAATTTTCATTTAGTTTTTTAAAAATTTACTGCAACCAAACAAAAGCCAAAGCAATAATATATGTGTATAATATATATATATAATATATTTCTGTATATACTTTAGTTTTATATATTTTTAGCACATTTGCAAAAAAATTTTGAAAAAATATGCTTATTAAATTCACTCTGTCCATCCGTCCGTCTGTTTACAAAACTTCTACACCGTTAAAGACAGAGAAAAATTTAAACATGGGTAGGTCTATATATAGACTGAGCAAAATTTAAACATGGGTAGGTATATATCGCATGTTCTTCTTAACATTTTTTCAATTCGAAAACGTCATTCGACAGGTATTTTTTTTATCTTTACAAATTAGTATCAAAATTACACAATTTTTTTAAATTTAGCATTTAAATTTAGCGTTATGTGAAAACCAAATTTTGTATGATTTGTCTACTTTCATAAATCCGGAACGCTTTTTGATAAGGACTTGCAATTTTGAGGACAGAAAGAACTTTTAGAGTTAGTATAAGCTTTCTCAGAAAATTTTTTTGAACCACCCCCTGTTTATGAGTTATTAGAGCTCAAAAATTAACTATTTTTAAACACCTGTAACTTAGGCACCTGTACACATTTTTCTTCGGCAAGATATAAAAATTAAAGCTCTAGTAATATATTTTTACGTGTGTTAATGGTTTCTTTTAGTTGTATAGGGTTCCAGAGTAACATCCTCTCAAAATTGCAAAAAAGTCTCATTTTCAGATGTATATATCTCAGGCTCAGTTTTACAATCTAAAACCGCTAAAAGACCCAAAATTTTGTCTTATTTTTTGTCTTAATTATGCAATATTTTGTAGTTTACTATTTAAATTTACCCTTATGTGAAAACCACATTTAGCATGAAAATTCTTTTTCCATAATTCCGGCACACCTTTAGATAGGAACCTGATATTTTGAGACAAGAAAGCACTTTTAGAATTAGTATAAGTTCCCTTAGAAAATTTTTTTGTGCCACCCCCGGTTTAAAAGCTATTAGGGCTCAAAAATTGAAAATTTGCTTTTCCGTTGAAAATTTTTCAACGGTTTTTGTTAGTTATATAGAGTTCCGGACTTACAGCCTCTCAAAATTTCAAAAAGACCTATTTTCACATTTTTCTTATTACATAAAATTTTCAAATTTTTGTGCAAGTAACAATAATTCTAAACAGTTTGTACTTTTTTTTGGAAATGTGCGCTTTTAAAAATGTGCGCTCTTGGTTTACATTCTACCTTGTTTTTTCATTATTTTTATTATAGATATAAAATTAGTAATTACACTTATCTATAGATTACTTATGGGTTAATTCAATGAAAAATATAATATGAGGTGTACACATTATTTATTATTATAAATAGGTTTTGTAATAGAAAATTGTATCAAAAAATATATACGTATTTACTTGTATTCAAAACTTAGCGAATGCCATAATGTACTAAACGTAACGTACTTAATTATAGTTATATGGTTACTTAGAATATAGATTACATTCTTATTTTTTGTAGTTTCTTTTCACTACTTTTTAACCATAATATCCATATTTTGCGTAGTTGTTTTTTTTATGAATGAATGTCTTCAATGTCTTCAATGTCTTCAATATTACTAAATTATAATTATAGATAATAACCTGGTTTTGTAAACTAAACATGTTGATTTCCGAATTCTAACACTCAAAATTAAAAAAAAAAAAGATTGTAGTATAGTAGACTGTGTTAACTCTGGAATACCCGTATGGTCGTAATATATCCTGTTTCTATATTTGATCTTCTTTTAAAAATTTCACATATTTTAGTACCGACATTAAAACTACCGAGATATATTTATGTAAATTGCAGAGTTGTATGACAGTTTTCGAAATCTATCGCACCAGCCCAACCAAATTGTACAGAAATTGTTGCCATAAAACTTGATCATCACTTGTAAAATTTCAGACGCTTAGCTTCATTAAGTTCCAAGAGGTGCAAACTACAAAACCCACAAAATTTTATGAAATCACAAGAAAATCCAGAAGAAAATTTACTCGAATATCTATATATAAATCTTAAAGATATAGGTCCTTAAATGTCGTCATACAGACTGACTTCTTCATAACAACGCGGAACATGGAAAGGAAACTCGGAATTTCGATAACCTGAGAATACGTTTAATGGTAATAAAAAAGAAAGTATAGAGTCGAAAAGAAAATGTTTTGTTTGCGAATCACATTTAGTAAAACAGGTAGAAAAAACATAAACACACATTTCAAATGTAATCAGTCTGGCCACAAGTTGTTTCAGTGACACCTAAAAGGTCAACAACATAAATTTAAAACGGAACAACATAAATTTAAAACGGAACCAAGGCGTGTCAATATTTGCAAAGACGGAATCAAACCTTATAACAGGAATCTTTTTAAAAAATTTCGTTTACATAAGCGTTAGTTGATACAGGTTGTGATTTATGCTAATAAGAGAGGACACGTTACGAAGACAACCGATAGAGGCGGAGCGAAAAATGTTATTACGATTAAGGATGATTGAAGTATTTACATTAGGAAACGTAGCATTGGTTTATTTCGAAACATATAGCATAAACTAAAGGTAGAATTTCATGTAGTACGATTCAATGATCTAGACTCCAAAGCCATAATTGGGAATAGTATCTAAAAAATATTTGATTGATCAGTTGGAGGAGAGGGAGCCGTGCTTTCTGTTAAAACTGCAACTTCACAAAAAGAGAACATCAAGATTCGCCAAAATTCGAAGACGTATATGCGTAATTTAGAAACCTGTGTTTTTGGCAGAAAAGGCAGATTTGAGCGTTTTCAGATCTTCATGCATCACTTGACCGTAGAGTACAAAAATAGTAGAAGAAATAATAGGTTATTTCAATCCGTGCAAAACAAAAAATGAAAATCATTCTAACTGATAAAATCGCTGTTCGTGAAGAGCCACGACGCATCCCACATAAATATGAAGAAGTTGTTGAAAACCCTATCAGAGTTTGGCTGGAAAAGGGGATAATTCAAGAAAATAACTACGAGTATGCTTTTATTATCGGTATGGTATCTAAAAAAGAAGGCTCCAAAAAGACTTTGTTGCAACTACTGCAAATTAAACAAAAAAATTGTCGGAGACAATTTTCCAACGGTTCTAATTGACGTATTCGACTGATTACAGCAATATTTTTTCTGTAAACTCTTTGGTCACTTCAGTTACACGGATGTTCAACATGTATATCAAACGGATAAACACAAAATTATTTATATGTTTTACTACAGATTTGTTTCCAAATATTATTAAAGAAATCAAAATCTTCTTCTTATCCGAAAATCGGTGTGGATACAATATATAATGTGTGTGTCAAGTATAAGTATAATTTTTTGAGGCGAATGACGGATTAACTAAAGTTTAGAAAGCAATAAATTAAATTGATAAAATACTATTCTAATATACGCATGAGGTACAGTTAGTATTATTGTTAAACGATAAGCTATACATAAATTTAATTTAAACTTTTAGAAACTTAAAGACATTTAAAGATTTTTATTTAATTTATTTTTAAATCACTTTTAATTTAAATTAAATTTGACATATACTTTAAATAAATTTGATATAGATAAATATTATTAGTTTTTTAAATGTAAATACAAATTCCTGTTATTCATCGTTCTCTACTTATTATTTATTTACATTGTGTTTTTTTTGCGTGTCGTTAATTATCATCCCGCTTATTAATTTCATCATACACATTTCATTAATTTTTTCTTTTGTAGTCATTAGATTTCAGTTTCTTTTGTTTGTTTCTTTTCTTTTTTTTGAAACTTTTTTTTTTTTGTTACTCTTAATTAATAAAATTTAACATAAACCAGCTGTCGTCACAGATTTATAATGTCCTTTCAAGTAATAGATTTAATTCAAATGTAAAATAAATACATTATTAAAAATCATTGATAAAAGTCTAGCACAAAAATGGCTGAAGGAGAACAGGGGTAGTTAAAAAAGAAGAAAAAAAAAAGAAACAGATATTTTACCTCCTTTAATTAGAAATAATTCTTGCTTCGACCGACTATATCAGTATTGTTCGTATTATGTAAACGACAACAGACTATGAGGTTAGTAAAAGTATTTTTTCTTAAAATTGCCAAGAAAATCAAATACAAAGAAATATTTTTGAGAAAAGAGAATAATATAAATGGACTACAATTACAGAAAATCTCAGCAGTACAATTTCTCTTTTGTTTTTCAATTATCGTAATTTAAAGTCTTAACATACAAAATACGTGTTGTTGTTTATTGCATTATATATAAGTTTTCTGTTATATCTTTTGTTTTCTTTCTCTCCCTATTAATTATTAATGGATGGCATAAGGAAAAAAATAAAAAAAAAAATCGCGATGACCAAAAAATAAAATTAAAAAAAAAATACCAAAAATGAAGTGAAAATCTTCGTTAATGAGAAAAAATTTGTCCCCTGCTGATTTTATGAGAAATTTTAATTATGCATCAAGTTAGTGTCGTTACAACTTACAGTACAAAAAATATATATGTCTCTAATATATACATATATATTAAAAGTATAGTTAAAAGTAAGCTTATTGATTACTTTTTCAACAGCCAAAAAAAATTTCTTACATTAGATTTTTTTTTTTGTTTTATTGCTGTAAAATACACAGGATTGTTGTGCTACTACGCTTGTACTCCCAAAGGGTGGTAATTTTTGATTTAACTTGAACTTAAAAAAAATATCTATACATTCATTTATACAATATACACATATTCAAACATGTATACATACATTTTTTTGTATTGCATTAAATATAGTCTGTTTTTTTATTTTTTATTAAATTTCTTTCAGCTTTAAAAAAAATAACAATTTAAAAAACTTCATTCATCTCAATACTAACCGTATATCCTTATGTTTTAATATAATATTTCAATTCCTTAGTAAGTTTCTTTATTTTTAATCAAAAAGTCATGTCTAAAAATAAATAATTTACAGTGACAAAATTTATCGAATGTATGTACATATGTAGCTTGAAAATTTTCATGCTTGCATGTATTAATAATACTAAGTTTTACTTTACTAACATGACCATCTATGTATGTTTTGTTTTCGCTTTTATATTTATACAATCAAGCTAAATACAAAACTTTAGTAATCATTTTTTACTGTATTTTGCAAGAAAATTCTCCTAGATATTTGTTTGTGGTTATTAAAAACTAATTTTAATTTAAAAGCTTCTTAAGTTACTAATTATGCTCTGTAGACTTTGAAAGTTTTAAATTAAAATAAATACGCACTATTCAAATCTAATACCCAATTCAGCAAATGCGCAAAACTAAATTTTATAAGTGAAAATCCTTATTATCGTAGCACGGTTTCTGTTAATCACGTAGTTGAGCTCATAAGAGGCAATAATAAAGTTTCAATTTCTGGAGCCGAATTATTATTTCCGAACAATGTTTATGTAACTTCAAGTATACCTATACTATAAAATAACAAAATGATTACATTATAAAAATTATATATTTTTATAACATGTGCGAAATTTTTTTTAAAAATTGTTTACAATTTAAATAAATAAAAAGACAAAGATAAAAATGCAATTAAAAAATTATTGTAGGTTGGAAACCTATAGCAATAGAAATCGGGCGGCAGATACTGTTAAATTGATTTTCCTGATTACCCCAAAAAAAAAAATCGTTAGTTTAGATTTTTTTAGAAGATTGTCCAAAAGAAAATTAAAAATAAAAAAAACTGTTAGAAAATTATTTAAAAATACTGTTCTTTTTTTACGGAAGTAAATAAACCTTATCTTACCATATTTTTATTTTTTTCTAGACTTATTGTTTTCTTTTTTTATTAAATTATTTTTTGTTTCATTTTCAAAAAAAAAAAACAAAAAATCAAAACTAGAGGAGTACAATTTGTGTACTGTGCGAAGAAAAAACATTGGGAGATTTTATTGTATGTTGACTATTTAAAAATGTACCGTTATGATACTTGAATAGAATATTTAATGCTTCTGTAAATTTCGAGTCATTGTTTTTCGCTTTTTTCTCTTTAGATTATTTTTGTTTTTATTTTTTCAATCTTTTATAAATTATTGTTTTTGTTATGACTTTTATTTCATTATTAATCAAAGAATTTTATTGATATCGATTTATTCAACCGATTTATGAAAAAAAAATTTTTGATTGACCATTATTGGCTGTATGAGCCACTTAAAATTGATTTTTTATATTTTTATTTTTCAATTTTAAAATAAAAAAAAAAAGTTTATAAATGAGTAAACATGTTGGTTGTTTGGTGGTTGATCTTTTTAATACGAGATCTTAATTTAAAAAAAAAATTTTTTTTTTGGTAATGGTTATTCGGTACTGTACAATTTGTTCTTGCCTTAAAGTCTAAAATTTAATAAATAGGTACAAAATATAGTAAAAATTTTTATGTTTTAATTGTTTATAGTACTTTATTTTATAATACATATATATACATATATTACTTTAGATATGTTTATGTAATTACATGCATGTACATACAACACATAACTGAATGTACGATATATTATGTAATTATTGAAGTTTATTAGACATATTCAATTTCAACTGAATTTGATTTCAAATAATGCTTAAAAGGTATATTAAATACCTTTAGAAAGAAAGTTATCTTAAATTTCAATACTGAGGAGCATGGAAGCCGTACGAGTATATATTCTAAAAATTTTTTTACATTACATTTACCAGAAATTCCACCCTAAAAAGAATACTATAATATAATTAATGGTCAACTCGTCAAATTTTAAAGTAATGTGCATATATCTTGCTCTAATTTGTGGAATTTAGATTAAACCTGATAAGCTTTAATATGTTAAATTTAAGTGTCAGGGTTTCCTTAAAAATTCTTAAGAATTAATATTGGATAACTTAGTTTATAAAAATAGTTTAGTTTATAAAGTTATTTTAATAAATTAAAACTGACATATAAAATCTAGAAAAACTATACAATCCGATATGAAGTTTAAGGAAAAGTATGTCAAAAGAGACTGCCTTAATAAATATATTTCAAATAGAAGGAGATGTTGTGCAAATAGACTGGTTCTTATCAAATCTTTTTCTGTCGTTTTGGAATTTACATGAGAAATATTGAAAAGAAGTAAGCAAAAGTTAAAATTTCAAGATAATATTATTATTTCAATAAAATCCAATTTACACATAATAAAATTTAATTTGAAAACATGCTTTTAATTGATTTGGAATTTTTATTTTAGTTTATTCCCCAGCCACATAAATATGACACGAAAATCACTCAGCCTTTTTTTTTTAGGTGTGGCTGTAAGAATCATAAAGGGGAATTATTATTTCGACGTGTGTGTGGGATTCGAACACACACTCCCTCGGTGTTGAAGCGTATTTTATACGTTTTTACCCACAAGGTCCCTGAGGTCCCTTCGAATTTTTTTTGAAGATTTTATTTTTTTATAAAAGGGTTTTTGCTTTCCACGTTTTAGATACTTTAAAACCTTCTTAAAATTTTATTTTTAATTTGTACAAAGGCATTATCAAAGCTGAAAGCTTTCTGTCAAACCGCTCCAACTCGAAAATCTATAAATGGTTTTCATTGAAGCCATTGCTTGTTAACCAGTTTTATCGCGTTGATTTTTCAACCTTTTTTTTTGTTTTTCTAAACGAATTGCATGCAGGGTGCGATTCTATAGTTATTCAAAACGCCTAGGACATTTTTTGTTTAGTTTCGTAAACTCTTTCCAAAAAGTTTCTGATTTTGATATGTTAAAACATTTAGCTTAAACAACAGGTCTTTATAAAATTTAGATATAGGTACTTACCGTTTCTAAAACCCTTGACCGTTCTAACAGTTAGGTTAATTAGGTTAAGACTTTGTATAGGGGTATGATTTTTTTTTCTACTTTATAGGTAAAACGACTTTCGCTTATATGATAAAAATTTCTGAAATAATTTTTTTAAATTCAATAAAATAATCATTAAAATTGTAGATTATAATAATAGTGGCGAATATAAAACTTCATTAAAAGTTCTAAACATTTTTTACTGGTCTTTATGTTAACTCGTTGAAGGTTTTACTTCTTATGCATATTACATATATTTTGAAAAACTAAATTTAAATTGAAAAATTCATTTAAAAAAGCAAAAGCAAAAATTAATTTAAAAAAGCACAATAATTTGAATTAATTAATAAAAGTCTACCATTTAAAATTCGAAACATATGTATGTATATACGTAGATATATGTATATTTTAAAATATCTTGAATTGATTTCTTTTTCTAAATTAATAATTTTCATTCCAATGCATTTGATTTTTTTTTTTACTAAAAAAGAATTTATGTCTACAAATTATAAGATTTTGGAGGGCACAAAAAAAAGAATATATATATATATTCCTTGCGTCTGACGTCATTTAATTAATTTAATACAGTATCCCCTGTTATTTTCAAATACATAAATATATACATATATACATAAATTCTCATAAAAATTGTACTAATGGGCAAAATTGCAAAAATAAATTTTTTGGAAGGGGTGAAATTTGGAAATGAAAAGAAAAAGCATTGTTATAAAAAAAAAAATATATAAAATTAAAGGCAATAGATTCAATCTCATCATTGTCATTATTTTTCCAAAAGAACCAATAATGGACTAACTAAGTATATATTTATAAAAGATATCTATAAATTCTTATATAAAATTTAATGTTCTTATATATAATATACATATGTACATACATATATAAAGAGTTATGTATAAATATAAATATTAAATATAAATTGAAGTAGGTAGTAAAAAAAAAAAAAAAAAATACAAATTTTATTTTATTAGAATTAAATGGGTTGTTTCATAATATACAGAATGGTTGTTGGTTTGTGTTTTTTTTTTTTTATTTTTTTTACAGATAAACGAGCATAGACTAAAAGAAATCCTCTTATAATATAGATCAGTACTTTCATTTACACTTCCTTGTTTAAAACATAATAAACTTTTAATAAGAGATTTTATGTTTGGTAACTGTTTTTGTTTGTTTTTTTATTTTATTTTTTTTTTTGTAGAAAAATCATCGAAAAACTCTTCTTTAAATCTATATATATATATATTATATTAATGTATGTACAAGAGGTATGTATAAAAATTCATTTCATATAATCCACTTTCTTTTTTTCTTTTTTTTTTTGTATATCACATAATATTTTTTGGTTATTTTTTTTATTACATTCTTATATTTTCCATTCTACAATATTACATTATTTTTTGATTGTTTTTTGTTTGTTATTTCATTTCTAAAATATTAAAATATTCACAATATTATTCATATTATTATTATTTCATCGCACTCCAAAAAAAAAAAAAAGAAAAATTGTAAGAATTATTATTATATTATAGAAAATGTGTCGAATAAGCCATTATGTTCTCTTTCTCTATATTATATATATTCAATGTTTTTTCATTAATGATTTCTTATTTTATTTTATTTTTAGTTTTTTATCTGTAAGATACTTTTTTAAGTGTATTCAAAATTACTTATCTGTTTTTTTTTTTTTTTTTGCTTTTTGTGTGTTATATATTTTGTTATAGTAATTGTTTTATGTTTATTTATTAAATCTTTTTCCCAATATTTTTTAATAGAATATATTATATTAATACATACATATATGTATACATAATAGGTATTATAATATTATATATACATATTTTAAAAATATTGTAATAAAGAATATTTTGTGGTGGATAAATTAATAAGAACATAAATCAAATTGAAAATAATTTTAAATGAAATTATATACAAATCTTGTTTATAAAATTGAAATTTGGTTTAAGATTCCTTCCTTTATCATAGTATTTGCTATGATACTACGGTAATATTAATTTATTATAATATACTACGGTAAAATTATTGAATTTTTGTTTTATTAATTATATTTTTATAAAAAATATAATTAATTTTTTTTTTTTTTTTAACTAGCTTACAGGACTATCAATTAACTATTACGGTAATATAAGTATTGTCTATAAACAAATATTGATTGTCTAGAAAAATATTATTTATTAAAATTTCTATTAGGTTATGTTTTAGATTTTATTATATCGTCCAGATATAAATATCTGACGATATTTTTAGGACACTTTTGCCTTTAGCATGTCGGCCATCTCGGTACAAGTATTAAATTATGATTATATTTAATATTTTTTTTACATTATTTTATTATATTTTATATTATTTTTGACCTGTCCGGGGTTTGAATTCGAGACCTTTCGCCTGAAAGACCGGTGACTTACGCACTACACCATTGGTCAGATTCTTTTAGATTAATGATTAAAAATTTCCAATTTCTAATTTAATTGATTCGTTCATTAAATGTTCTAAACTGAATTTGTTGTGTGTTCAGAATATGAAATTGAAAAAAAAAAAAAATTTATATTATATTATTATAATAGTCAACCTTTTTACAAAAAATTAAATTAAAATAATAAATTATACATATTTAATTTCCATTCATAAAATCTTATAAAATTTATCAATAGGATTGTAATAAATACAACGTGAACTTTCTTTATAGACTGTTGGAATATCATAATATTATTATCTGGATTTTATAAATATTAAAAATCCAAAAAAATATTTTTGATTTAGGTATAAGAAAAGACCTCTACTTTAAAGGGTTTCGAGACTTTTTAAAAATATATATTTATGACGCAATATGAAATAAATTGTAAATAAAATTTTTGATCATTAGTACGTATATTTGTTCCTATTATTTTTCCTTCTACTATACAAAAAAATTGTATAAAAAAAAATATTTAGGTATATATATGTAGTTATATTATGAATATACATAGATACATACATACTTATTATTTATTTTTCTATATACATACCTTAAATAAAATTAATATTTAAAAATATTTTTTTGAAAATTCTATGGTTATCCATTAAATTACGTTTCTATGAGTATACCACATATACATATGCACATATGTATTTTAATTACAATATAATATTCATATAGACATGAACTTATTCTATATTATATATGTATAATTTTTAATATGGATTTTATGTAACTAACCAAATGATTTTGACTGCATTTTATAAACTTTTGTTAATTTAAATATGTACATATAATTATGTAACTGTATCAAAGGACTAGTCTATAAATTATGCTTTTAATTAGTTGAGAAAAAATATAAAAAAAATATTATGATTTTCTTTTAAGAAAGCCTTCAGCGTTATTAAAAAATAATAAACCATTGAAATCTATTAATATATGTATATTTTGAATCAAAGTATTATTTATTTATATTTTATATATTTATTTTTAATTTTTTTTTTTTTAAATTTAATTAACAATCAATTTCTTTTTCATATTTTTAATAATAAGTAGGGGGTCTCGGTGGTCTAGTGGGTAATGAAATACATTGTAAATACCGAGGGAGTGTGGATTCGATTCTAACACACGTCGTAAGAATAAGTCCCTCTTACGACATTTACAGCCACGTCTGAAAGGAAAAAGCACATTTTATGTGGCAGGGGAATGAACTAAAAAAAAAATAATAATAATAAAGAAAAAAATGATTATTTTGTACTATGCTGTATATGAATGAAGTATAGCTTTTAATTTTTTGACGATCGAATAATGCTTAAAAAATATCGAACATTTTGTAATACTTACAAAAAAAGTTAAATGAAGGTTAAGATTAATTAAAATATTTAAAATGATAACTATAAACTGTCATTGGGTCTAAGTATTAATATATATTATAAAAACCATTGTACTCTTTTTAATACAAAATAACTCTTTTGTTATAAAAATCCTTCTTAAATCATCCCACCTTTACTAAAATTATATGAAGACCTTTAGATTAAATAGTATTGAGCGAAGTTTATCGAAACTTACTTTTATTAATTATTTGCAATAATAATAATAACCCCATTTGCAAAATTCGTTTTTTTTTTTTACAAAATATTCCTTTTTAAACGTGAACTTTTTTAATCTTTTTTCTCTTGAAAAATCTCCTTTTTACTGAAACTTCAATTTTAAGAAATAATTTCCCTTTTTTATTACAAAAAAAGTTGTCGAACTAAAAATTGGTTACAAAATAAGAGTTTCAATAAAATTGTCTGGCATAGGGTTTAAGTGCGGCAGTAGTTTTTTTCAATATCTCAAGAAAATTCCAAAAAAAAAGAAGGAATCCAAATGATAATAAATCCCAAAGAAGAAAAAATTCCAAAAAAAAAAGAAAACTTTAAGAAAAAGAATCGCAAACTTCAAAATCCCAAGTTAACTATATATTTTTATACATTTAAAAATTGAAAATTTCCCCCACTATTATAAATGTTTTATTGTGTATGAAGAATAATTAGGAGGGACTTTACAGTTAGTTATAAAAACAGCGTTATACACTTTTTACAGAGTATATATTATTATAAATAAGTTAGGTATATAAGTTTATAAGAGACTCTGAATTATAGTAGAGAATAAATAGAAATGTTTTTTTATCGGATTTTTTATTTTGGGTTTTTGATTTTTAATTTTTTTTTTTTAATTTCTTTGCTATTTTAAGATGCATACGTACATATATATATGTAGAAGAATAAAGGAAATAGGAAAAAGGAGATTTTAAAATTTCATATAGTAAACCAAGTATTGAGTCGTATCAGTATATAACAATTTAAAATAATTTTTTACCTAAAATAGTTTTTAAAAATAAGTGGAAAATTGTTGCAATATATGTACATATCTAATTATCAATGATAATGAATCTTTCATTATTTCCCAATGTAATTTTTTGATATATTTTATATTTCGTCAGGTGAGAACTTAAGTGCCCTATGTCTAAAAATATGAAGTGATAGATAAATGCATTTTAGAGTTTGAATTGAAATTTGACCTATTTAAATTATGAAAAAGTTAATTCTATAAAATTTTTAATAAAAATTGAAGTTTTTAAATTGATTGCATTTTGAAATTTTTAAAAACATCAAATGGGAAAGGAAATATAAAGGTTTATTTAAAAAATGTTCATTTTGGATATAGAACCCTCCCCATACATTTGCAGCAAAAAGAAAAAAAAATTTTGTGCTTAACTGACTTTTACTATATACAAATGTGAAAAATATAAGGCACATAAGCACGCAATCTAAAACAAATTCGAGGAAAACTGAAAAAAGAAAAAATATTTAAAAAATCACTAAAATAGATTTAAATGAAATAACAAAATTAACTTTATTTTTCAAAAATAACAAAATATGTAATAATGTAAAAAAAACTTAAATTTTTAATTCAAAATTTTCTGAATATACTAGTTATCTTTTATTATTAATTAGTCTCATTAATTTTGTACTTTAAAAGTTGTATCACTCATATTTATTACACGTTCATGGTATTTTTAAAATAGTATTGTAAAATACGACATCTTCAGGTTGCATAAACGGGAGCATTGATCTGATGTCCTTAGTTTTTTCTTTTGATATTATTATAGGAATATTTCATAAAGAAACTTTCGGTAGTTTTGTCAATTCAATAGCTCGTCGTTTAGTATTTCGACTTTTATATAAGTTAACATTATAAACTTCTGTTGATAATTCATAGTCGTCTTGAAATTTTACTTGCAGTAAATTATTGGAATAGTAGTGAATTTGCTTTGAAGTTTTATATTTTACGGCTGTGAAGTTCAACAATGAGCTCGCACTATTGAAATTAAAAAAATCTTTTTTCGATAACTGTATAATTTTTAGGTTAACGTTTGGATAATTCATTGATTTTAAATTGTGTAATAGAGAAACTGGACTGTAATATATTATATTTTTTAAGTGCCGATCAATTACACTGTGAACCGCGTCCACTTCTTGTCCGAGCTTTGAAAACTTTTGTGTTAACATTTTAATTCTTGAATTTTCTTCTAAAAATTTTAAAATGGCAAATGAAGTAATGCGTATCTTATTCTGCGGAATGTATGAGTCTGACCAGAGGATGATTTTTGTGACTTGCAAATTATCTGCAACAACAGCGTTTAAAATTTTAAACAGAGCACTAGCAATGTCGTTGCCTGATCTCCCACTCTGAGATACGTACCACAGTGAACAGTAAGTGACTTTGTTGTTACTACAATATGCAGTAAGATTGTACGCACTGAATTTTCTTTTGTAAAAAAAATTAGATGGGTTACCTTGGGGCAGTTGAAACACATTTTGTAGATCATAGCTTAAAACAGCCACTTCTGGGTTGTTCATTTTTCGATTTGAATCCTTATGTGCTCTAGCTTTCTTCTTCAATAATACGTGCTTGTCATATTTTTTTTCTCATTCTCTGAAATATCAATATTATTTTGGAATTTTAAACAGTAGTCGGACTGATACTTTTTAGGTAAGAAAAATGACATATTGTATTCGGTGTTAAATATAGTCCTGTATATGTTGTATTTTGCATACTTCTCTGAATGTTCTTCTTTATACATATTATACTTTTTTTGTATGGAAAGTCCACCTTCAAGATACTGTTTTTGGCTTCCAGCTCGTAAATTATGTGGATCTATTAATATTTTCGTCTAAGATGGTCTTACTATGTTTACCTTTTGTAGATGGTATTGGACATTTTGTAATTTCATTATAGTTGTTTTTATAAAAATTATAAATTTTGGTTTTGAAGTACCTGCTGAGGAGTTCCCAGTCCATCTGACCGAGGAGTTCCCAGTCCATTTGCAGATACTGATTCAAGAACAACAGGAGTGCTTTCAGAATAGGATTTATTACATGGATCAATAGCATTTTCTTTAAATTCTTTTGGGTCTGGTTGGTAAGTAGGATCACCACAAATATCGGCATCAGAAAAATCAAGTTTATCACTTCGATGTACTGAATTTAAAATTATAGGTGAATCTAAGACTGTCGATAATAATCTGTCAAATTAAAATGAAATCAATGAAAAAATCTTTAAAATTTTAGATAGTATATGTTATATACTTTTCTATTTGACGATCTAGATCAGGAGTTGGAGAAGAATCTTCTTGAATTGAATTACTGTAAAATTGAATTATTGTTTATTTTTATTTACTATTTTGTGTTTTGTATAATTTATTATATAGGAACCTACTTTCTATCAAAACTCATTTTACTTTTACTTTTACTTCACCCTTGGAGAGCTACATATCAACTGAATTTTAATGTAATTCTGATACACTTTGTATGCTTTGTTTTTGCTTTTTTCCATATGATCACTTGAATCGGTTTATGTCATAAATTTTACATTATTTACATATTTTTCATATTAACATGAAGCATTTAAGCACAAAATTGTAGAATTAGATATTATATACTTAATACAACATAGCTATAACAAAATAAAAATTGATATTGGGCACTTAAGCATCAAATATATTAAAACATAAATCAGTGCCTTACATCCATTTCTTTATAATATAGAGCACTTATGCACAAAATTACAGTAATAAATCAAATGTATGAAAAAGTGCTGTTTGTAGAACAAAATATGTATATTGATCATTTAAGCACTTAAAATTAAGAAAATATTTGAGATATAGGGTAAGTTGCAACTGAGTTTCATCAAAACTATAAGAGGTAGAGCAATTGTGATTACAGATTTGGAAAGAGCGTCATCGAAAACCTAGGAATCAATGTCTAACTCATATATCGAAAAAAGTGGTGTTTAAAGCACTTAAGTTCTCACATGACAATTTATTTGAACTATTTGCACTATAAACTATAACCTACTAATTATATATGTATATTTTCTACCTTAAGTTGTACGTTGCACCACAACTATATTTTCATTTTATTTAATTTAAATATTACTTAATATTATTTTTAAATTTAATTTAATAACATTATCATCAATCTATATAATATTTATGTTCTGAAAATTTTACTTTCAATATTAATTAACATCTAATTTTGCAGGTCTTATTTTTATAAATATAAAATACAAAAAATAATTGATATATAATTATAATTATTATCAATTTATTGTTCATTATTACTACATTATATTTCTTAATGAATATAGTCATTTTTTCTTTACGTAAGAAAATAAAAAAAAATTATAAGAACACGTTCCACAAAATATATTTAATAATAAGGAATGTCAAAATTAATTTAATTTTGCATTATGATTTTTTCAATACCGAATACAATAAAACTGACTCTAATGGATTATTAGAAAAAAAATATTAGTTTATTTTGATTAATTACTTACCAAAAGGATAAATGTTGTTGTTTTGTCGACTGAGGGTTTTATCCAATAAATTCTCTCTAATTATAAAACAAAAATATTATTTTATAAAAGACATATGTATTTAGAGAAATTATTTTTTTTTGTCTATAACCTCTGTTAATTATAATTAGTAAACAAGGTACAACGTGATCCAAAGCTTTTTAGAGGCGCACATTTTCCAAAAGATAATACAAACAGTTTTGAATACTGTAACTTGCATCAAAATTTTTAATTTTTCTTAGAATTTTATATATAGGTATATACAGGGTGTTCGGAATTCAAAGGTCACGAAGGTCACGAAAGTGAGTGATAGAAAAGTTCATAACAAACAAAAAATTGTTGTGAAGAGGGGGTCTATTTCTAACTGTTTCCGTGATAACGGCCTTCAAAGTAATTTCGTTAACTTTTTAAAGAAATAACAACATCTTTGCCCCTGTATAACGTGAAATGCAGATTATATTTAGATAATTATCTTGAAAACGGTAAAAGATAAGAGAAAAATGTGTTAGCTTAAATTAAAGCTGAAGAATAGGTGATTTTGAATATGAAATAAAATTGATACATTAACATCGGTTTTTTATGCAAAAATTTCAGTTATTTCGTACAAACAGTGAAAAATATCAATATTTTTCGTATTTAAAACATTGTAACTATTCAACTATATGAAGGAACTATATAAGGAATATACAGGGACAAAGATGTGTTTATTTCTTTAAAAAGTTAACGAAAGTACTTTGATGGGCGTTATCTCGGAAACCATTAGAAATCGGTACCCCCTCCCCCACCCCACAGAACATTTTTTTGTTTATTATAAACTTCTCTATCGTCTCCGTTCTTAGTTTAGACCTTTGAGTTTAGGACACCCTGTATAAGCAAAAATGTGCTAAAGAGACATTTTCTTTAAGTTTAAGGAAACCATATTATAAACAAGTATCCAGCCAATCGTGTACTGATTTAAGACACCATTTGAAAGGTCTTTGATTCAAACCTCTGCAAGATCATAAGGATTAAAAAAAATTAATATAGATTTTTCTGATAATAAATAATTGTAGTATAATATAATTAGTTAGATAAAACATAAATATTATATTTATCTTATAATATGATAGTGTATAATAAATAAAATAATAAAAAAATAATTCTTGTATACAATCAACGCCTTAATGAAATTAATGGTTCCAGAAACTATATGTCCTATATTATGTATAGTATATGTCCTATGCTTACATGAGTAGGAAATTATGATGTTGAAGCTTTTATTTTTGAGTTTTATTTTGAAAAATTTGGACAGGACTTCTAACTAAATGTGTTTCGGAGATATTAGGGAAGCGAAATTTCTCTACAACATTAATTTCAAATTATAAAAGACCAATCCCAAAGATTATGCTGGAAAGACAATAGTACATATAATATATACCTTAGTGCAAAGAGAGCAATTTAAACCGAAAACAATGTATTAGTATGAACTCTTGGGAATTGAACTTTGGAACTTAATATCGAATTCAAAATATGTACTTCTACATAATTTCATCACAAAACTTAAAAATCAATCGAAAAATTGCTTCGAATAGGGACTAATTCAAAGTATGCAGTTATGGTATATGCTAAAAATAAGAACATAAAATATTATTTTGATATTACTATGATTAAAAATTTATTGAATACAAGTAACTAGAACACATGATGATTAATTTTTATATAAGACAACCATTAAAAATAGATCTACCAATTTAAATGAAATTTCTTTAGTAATTATTGAAGTGTTGCAGAAAAAATTTACGGCGTTTATTAAAAAAATCTGTTATTTAATAAGAGAATAAAAATATAATATAAAGTAAAATTATGTTAATTTGTGGTAATAAAAAGATTTTGCCGCTTATTATGCCAAGAACTAAAAAAAAATATTTCCACATATGAATACTTAATATAAAAATTACATCCCCATTTTATTCACCTTGGAGTGAATGTCATTGTAAAAGACCCTCAAGAACTAGTTATAGTTACAATATTTCATCACAAATGAAGTTTATAATAACAAATATTAACAGGCAACATAAGTACTTTCAAGAAAAAGAAAATTCTTCAACAAAATAATTTACATTTATACACCCGGTTACGGCTTGAACATGAATCTTATTTTCCTTTCTGTGCCAGTAGCAAAACCTATACACAAGGAGGAGTTATTATACCAATCCTTGGAACTTGATACTTGCAGTGCAACCTCTTTTCATAAATATATTGTGTATAATACTTCACAGTATTAAAATTCTTTAATATAGAAACCAGTTTAGAACAGGCAAACCTATATAATGCAAAATATTTTAAGTATTGTACATAGTTTTTTATATCTTTCTATATGTATTTAGTTGTTTGTTTTAAAGCTTACCAAGAACTTACATATAAAATCTGTTTTTTTTTTTTTTGGTCAACTTATACTTACCAAACACAAAATAAATTTTTTATTGTTTTTAAATATAAATTGTTAATGATATTTAAATTTTGTTCGAAATTTTACAAATAAAGTATTGGAGCAAATATTTTAAATTTTTTTTTTTTGTCAATATCAAAATTTGTTTGAAAAACATCGTAAATTAACTATTTTGTAAACAATAGTGAATAGATATATAAAAATATAATGAGACTTCAATGCAGATGTTTTTAAAATGGTTAAATAAATAATTTTACTATAAATAATGATATTCCCTATCTCTAAAAAAAATAACAAAAGCAATACCGTTAACACTCCATCCAATGCTTAACATTAGCTCTTTTCAAATTAGTGGAAAAAATTGCAAACAAGAAGCTTTACAAATACCGAGATTGCAATAATTTGTTCCATGATGACCAATAATAGGGATCGCATGACTTCAATTTTGCGCAAAGTTGGATATCAACCTTACCATTCTGATGTTCTGACTTTCGATATCTGTTGTTGTGACTTCTGGTATTTCTTAAGTTATCTACAGAATCTGGCATAAAGCTTTATTAAATGAAAAGCATCAGTTCTAGGTAGGGTGTTTTTAAAATGGATTGGGGATTACTTTCAAATAAATTCATATAGATACTAGCGTTAAGTACTCATCCCAAAAATTTATAATCAACGCTTGCGTCTTCGAAGGATCTGATTTAACCTCACCGATTTCTTAATATTTATTATTATTTAACTTCAATAACCTGTAGTACAGTTTCCGAGACGCCAGTACTTCTTACGAATTTCATAGCCGCTGTAACATTAAGCACTAGATTAAAACAAAAGCAAAAAATTTCACTATCAGCAACCTAAATAATGATTTAATTAAAATTAAACAAGGCAGAATATAAATCAACGAGTTTTAAAATCGCACATTTCCAAAGATAATACAAACTGTTTAGAACTGTGATTGGTACCAAAATTTTAAAACTTCATATAATAAGAAAATATATGAAAATAGGACTGTTTTGCAATTTTGAGGGGCTGCAAGTGCGGAACCCTATATAATTAAGAAAACCTGTTAACACAAGTACAAATATATTACTGAAGTTTTAATTTTTTGTCCGAAGAAAAATTTGTACAGATGTCTAAGTTACAGGTATGCAAAAATGCAAATTATCAATTTTTGTGCCGTAATAGCTTTTAAACAATGGGTGGTAAAAAACAATTTCTAAGAAAATTTATACTAATTCTAAAAGTTCTTTCTTCTCTCAAAATTTCAAGTTCCTATCTAAAAGCATGCTAAAGTTATGAAAGAGAATAATATCATGCAAAATTTTTATGTCCTGCCAAAGAAAAATGTGTGATTTTTTGAGCCCTAATAGCTCATACCCTCTTTAGAGGTCAAAAAACAAATTCTGAGGAAATTTATACCAATTCTAAAATTTCTTTCTTGTCTAAAAATTTTAACTCTAACCAAAAGGGTGCCGGAGTTATGAAGGTAGCAAAATCATGCAAAATTTGGTTTTCACATAACGGTAAATTTCAACGAACGGACAGAGTCAAACTAATAGCAACGTTTTTTAAAATTTGGAAATGTGCTAAAAATAGGCTGAAACAGCCGAAGCAGATTTCAACGACAAAAAAACTTAATGCTGTTTAATATCGCGAAAAAAAGAAACTTTTGCTCTTAACGCGATATTCGAGTATGAAATTTTGCAACACTTACCTAAACAATCTGTGTATTGAGCTTGAGCATAAATTGCCTTGGAAACATCAGATATTTTGTTATAGCTAAAGATAGAGCTGAATGTTTGGGTTTTTTGTATCTCTGTAAAACTTGCATAGGGATAAATATCTGCCGGAAATAAATAAAACAATTACTAATTGCCCTACTCAATGAAAAATACAGAGTGCAACATTTGATCATCTCTGCACTGTAGAGTTTTTAAGATGGCGAAACGCAACTAACAGAAACTCGTTTGTCGTGCTCAACATTTTGAATCATTTATCTTCACATCTGTTCTCCAAAGTGTATATTTCGTATATATACGATATAACGAAGTTTAATAAGAACATTAACATTCTTTAAAATATCTCTTCAAATTTGTCCTTCCATCCACCTCTATCAATATAAGCATGTAATTAGGTAGGGATGAAATGGCATAATAAAACACACCTATTGGAGCTTTAGAAACTTATATAATTTGTAAAATTTATATACATACATAACTTTTTTTAAACAGTTATCTTAACATTGTTAAATTTCAATTTCAAAATTTTAAAAGCATTATTTAACAATTTGAAACATCAAAACTTCGTTTATTTTATTTAAATTTATTAGTAAATGATATAAAATTGAACTGCAAAATTTAGTAATTCGCAGTTCAAGCTTCACGATATTGTGGAAGTTGTTGATATTGTAAATCTGTTAAAAATGTTAATACGAAAAATTAAAAATTATTTCACAAAAATCGAATTTTCGTATTTTGATTTAAATTTTGATTTAATTTAAAAACAAAAAAAAAAATAAGAATAAAAAAATAAAAAAAAAACAAAAATTATATAAATAGATATCAGGCACAATTGGACCAGACAGCTTCGACTTAGTCTTTTACCCTATAATTGTATAATATTAATATCTTATGTTTTAATTTACGCTTAAACTGTAAATGTACTAACAATTTTTAATTGAGATAAAGAATATTATACTATATTAATGATCCACAAGATATTCTATTTGCCTAAGTCATTCAAAATATGTTAACCACTTAACATAATATAGCAAATCAGTAAAATATATTAAACGTCTCGCCAAAACCGACAAAATTTTGTTATAATGCAATTGACTTACCACCAATTACAAAACACATTTTGTCAAAAATTATATATTACGATTTTGTATATTATCTATCTGGTTTTTATTTCGATTGAATTTGAATGAATTATCCTATAGAATAATTTCAAATTTAAAACAAATCAAAATATTCAAAATTATTATTATTCTTCTGATTTTAATTTAAAAAAGATTTTACTCAAAAAATAATTTAAAGAAAATAGCATTGAAACATTTTAACCACACTTTAAAAGATCATTTAGCAAAGCAAAAACAAACGTACAAGAAAATAAAAAACAAACATCGAAAAATAATAATATTTTTATATAAAAATGAATAAAATTAAAATCATATGAAATCACTGGAACGAAATTCAATGTACCCATCCTTATACCTTACCTACTTATATTTTATAATTCCTTAAAAAATATATTTTTGTTTCCTACCTACTTTTTTGTTTCTTTACCTCATTTAAATATTTAATCTAGTCATATTTTTTGAACATTATCATAATAATTTTATTCTCATACCAATGAAAATAACAAAAACCGGCTAAAAAAATAAAGTCCATCATTCCTTCCCCATTTCAGGTGAAAAAATTTAAGGACATCAAAATTAGATTTAAGAAAAAAATTGGTTTTTTAAAATTTTTTTTTTAGAAAATCAAAAAGATGGACAGACACATTATATGGTTAACATATCCAAACCCAAAGAAAAAATTTAAACAAGAAAAACAAATAAACCAAAAACATTGAATTTATCAAAAGAAAAAAAAGGCAACACTAGAACACTTTTTAAAACAGAAATGTATGCAAATTAGTCTATTTTATATAACACCACCACAGAATTTCACCACAATTAGACTTAATTTTTCTTTTTGTTGCAACACCATTTTAAGAAGGCGAAATGATAATAAGATGAAGTACAGAAGAGGGGGCTGATGTGAAAAGAAGACAAAAAATCTGCAAGTCAAATTGAAGACAAAAAAAAAAAATACAAAATAAAGAAAAATTTCACTACTACCATATGGCACCATCATAACTTCTTAAAACAGAATAAATAAAAAAAAATATATTGTGGGGACTGTTCACATTTTCTTATAACAACGGTGTGTATATGTATGTTCGTATTACGTGCAACTGTTGTAATTCAAATATTTTAAAGTGTAAATTAAGATAAATATAAAGAGAAATTTTTTCACTGTTCTTTGGGGACTCTTCAAAAAAAAAAATAAAAAATATTTTAAATTCAAAAATTTAATATTAAATATTTTAACAATCGGTAAGTTATCAAAATTTTAATGCTGGACGACTTGAAAACTAAATTTAGAGATTTTTAAGAATTATTGAAAACCTCTTGAAAATTTTTTTTATTCTAATATGTTTTTAACCTTTTTAAAACTTTAATTCCACTTGTTACGAGTAAAATCTGTTTTCTTTTTATATTGAACCATTTAACAGAATTTGTTTTCAATTTTGAATTATTCTCTAATACTGATTAGTGATTACTTATCTGGAATAGCTTTTACAGACATAAATGTCGTCCTTCAAAAATTTTTTTTTGTATTTGGAAACACTAAAAAATAGATATTAAAATCTTGAATCTGGAAGTAAATTTTTAAAACTAAATTAAATGTAAAGGTTTAAGCCAAATTTTTTAATTCATCACTTCAATATAAATCACAAAAATTTAATTACACAATTGAACAACTTATTTAATAAAAGGTAATATTTGGAATCTTATTTTGGAATTAGGTCTCAAAATATTATGCTGTTTAGATTATAGAGAAGAACACAACTAAAATTATTTTTAATCAAAATGTTATTTATCAAAACAGCGTAAAAAAAGAATATTAAATCTTAATAATATTATAATGAAGTATTGAAGATCCAGATACATTATAAGAGTACCATTTATTTTATAACTAACTGCAGACCTGAAAAATAAATTTTAATTCAATGCCATTTGAAGACTATGTACCTCTTTTTCAAGATTACCTAAAAAACCATAATTCTTAACACATACATGTTCCAAATTAGATAAAGGAATGGTGTATAAAAAATGTATTTTTGTATATATCACCAAAAGGGTATTAAAAAAATATATAAACAGAATACAGTTATATTAAACGTAAGAAAAAGAGAAAAAATATGGAATGGTTTTTCCATTCAAATGCAAGAAGTATAGACTTATAACTAATTTCTTAACTTAAAAAAAAAAAAGGAATTATATTTAGCTTTAAAAACATAAGAAAATGTACATACGAGTATATATAGAATATAGATATAATGTAATGTATATATAGAATAGATATAATAGACATTATACATTTATGAATATTTTAATGGTAAGTACTAAAAATACGACAGTTTTAGTGGAATGTTGTATAAAAGATATAATTAGGAAAAATCCGACATAAAAAGGAAAAAGATTCGTTAATTCTAATTGTGGTTGCACAGCTATGATTTTTTATTTAAAATAGAAATTATATATAGTTTAATATGTTATATATTATATTATATATATTTTAATTTTAAATGTTAGAGTTGTAAATGTTTTGTTTTCCATTTAAATGTTGTTACATTGCTTATTTAAGTATACAAGTACATTTATGTATCTACGAGTATATATATATATATTTTTATAATGATAAATTTACTATATAATTATTTATAATATTCATATAAAAATACACTTTTCTATTCTAATATATATCTCTGTATATAATGCAGAAAATTGTTATTCAAAGCGAACTTAACTTTAAAATTATTTTACAAAACTAACACAAATACCAATTATAATCGACTATAATGGAAAAATAAATTATTCTTGAAAATTATTAAAATTATTTTTAAATTATTAAAGTACATAACTTATTTTAAATTTTTCACTTAGCTTATAAAATTCCTCACATTCACAGCAGACGACTTATTTTTTATGAATAGGTAATCTTTATACTTGTTATTTCTTTAAATAACTCACAAGTTTCTTATTCTGTTGCATTTGGTATAAAAGAGCATGCAGATACAACAGAAATATAATTTTTCCATGAGTTGCCCACAGATAAATTCCAAAAATCAAGTGTTGTTTTTCTGACCATTTGCAAGTGTCAATGTTGACTTCTTAGTAATAAGAGTTGAACAAAAATATTGACTTCTCCCATTGTTGAATTGTAACTTATAATTGCATCTGGGGATGGAACTTATATCTTTTTGATAGAGCAATGAAATTTTAACCATGGGTAGGTCTAAAAAAAAATTTAGAACACTTTTTTTATGTAGCTGCATCCATTACGGAGTTACAGCTCTTCAAACTTTGAAAAAGCACCATTATTATTTTCTATTTGAAAACGCCATTCGCCAGAACATTTTTTTACCTTTATAAATCAATATCAAAATTATAATTTTTTTTTAATGTAGTGTTTAGATTTACCATTATGTGAAAACCAAACTTTGCTTTATTCTTTGCTCCTTCCTTTATAACTCCGGCACGCTTTTAAATAGAAATTTGGAATTTTGAGATAAGAAGAACTTTTAGAATTAATATAAATCCTAGCTCTTGTTTAAGGACTATTACGGCTAAAAAATTGAAATTTTTCTTGTTTTAAACACATATTATAACTTAGACACATGTGCACATTTTTTGTAAATAAAAGACAAAAATTAAAGCATCAATGTTATAATTTTACATAATGTTAATGGCTTTTCTTAATTATGTAAAGTTCCCTTAAAATCTCTTCTTTTTTCACATTTTTTCTTATTATATGAAATCCTAAGAAAATTTTCAAATTTTGGTAAGTCCCAATTTCTAAACAGTTTGTACTGTCTTTTGGAAAATGTGCGTCATTTGACGTTGGTGAAAAACGTTGGTTTACATTCTGTCTTGTTTTGATTTGTAGTAACTGAAAACGTACGTAGAAAAATTGACAAATTAGTTTATTGCAATATGATATAATATTATATACATTCTAACATACACAACACCCACTAGTTTCCTTAATTCTATAATAACTTATTACTTAGCCGATGCTTATTATTAACTTAACTTAGTAGCCGATGGTTCAATAATATTGCATTACATTTATGTATGTAATATTAATATAAATAAATAAATAAATATTATTTCTTATGACACTTAAGTGCTGATTTTGTCCTTCATAATAATTTGAACAATATTACTTACCTTTATTTCTCTATCTGTAGTGAAGATAATCCTTTTAAGCGATTAGAAAACTAATTCTTCGAGTTATGTAGCCAAATTCCGAACTGTAGAAAATATCGAAATCCGAACAAAAGATAAAAAGCTTTTATTAGGTAAATATTCAATGAAGGTTAACCGAAAGAACAAAACCAAGATTTGTATTTCGAATAATGTACCAGTATCTTGATATGTTACAAAATACATCACTAAAGCCTGTAAAAGTAAAAACAATAAAAATTTTCAAACCAATTTTTAATAATTGTAATATAATTGATTTTCGGAGCAAATAGTCTCAATCTCGGAAACCCAGACTTTGGCATCAACATATTCCTTTTATATTATTTGCAGAAATTTATGTAATAGTTTCATCATAACTGTTAAATTGTGGTTCTGTTTTCTCAATAGTTTTAGCTTTTTAGATATATTTAACTCTTGAATTACATCTTTAATAAATTGGAAATTCGACATCAGCATCACTTAAATCTAAATGAGTTGAAACAAATACAATGTTTTATTCCCCTCATCATCACTACTGAACTACTCTGTATTTGAGTTTTTGAGAATCCTATACTTTTCACTAGTATTGAACAAATAATTGAAAATTACGTTAAAAACAATTGTGGATTTTATCTAAAAAATCTATTTTAAAAATATATAATTTTATTTATTAACGTTACAAAATAAAGATGTTGCTTAAGTCTGTTGAAAGCTTATTCACACACAATATAGTATACTTACCTCTCTTTATAGTAATAGCCAATTCGAATCGAAGGTTTTAAGAATATAAAATGTAAATATTTTTAAAATTACACGTACCTATTTAAAAATTGAATGCACGTTTGTATATGACAAGATATTGAAAAATATTCAATAAATTTTTACTCTACTACACGATTTCTTTAAATCTAAACTTTTTAATCATCCGATACTTGTTAAATCTATTTGGTACCAACAATAAAAGATGCATTTATGACTGTTGTGCTAAATACCAACCGTTAATGAACAAACTATCTTTTTATTTTTTTTTTAAATGAAATATTTAGAAAGTGATACATATCACTATTAAGGTATAGAGTTTATTTTAAGTTATAAAATTCAAACATAGCCTAATCATAAGTTTAAATCCACAGATACATATTATAAATTATTTTAAATTTTAAATAATATCATTTAGTTAGATAAAATAATAATATATTATAATTTCTATAAACCAAATTAAATATGATAGGCAGGTTGGTCCATCCGAAGTATTAATGTGAAAATATTATGTCTATTTAAAATCTAAATTACATATTTAGAGATTGAGAAATTTTTCATTTAGCTGGAGGATGGTGTCTCAGAGATATTCAAAAGTTTTCGCGTTTTTATTCATGTGAATTAATCATGTGATAACCTAAATTTATAAAACGGAAAATATAATTTCGTGAAATCTATAGGTGTTATAGGTCTATCTATATTGGGATAACAAAGCCAAAAAATCATATGGAGTTGAATTTATAAATCGATCCAATTATCCTTCTCTGAATATACAAGTTACTTGTAAACGCTGAAGAGGTGTTTACTAGTGTTGATATCAGTTGACAAGGATTGGTGCACGGCAGTAGAATATGAAGAAACTAGGAAATAAAGCATTTATATAAAATAATTCTCAAAATTTCTTACTTCTCTGTGATAGCGTTAACCCCATTTATCGTCCTAGTTAATGTTACCATTCCGAAATATTGCATGTACTAAAAAAAAAAAAATTGATAATGCTTTTAAAAAGCTGTTTTGGACAATTGAAAATGAGATTTTCAATTTTGCAAATTAAAATTCGAGTTAAACATACTAACATATCTTCATTAGTAAGATATTCATTAAAAATAAAATGTAAGAATAAAGCAACAAAGACTTTATTCTTACATTTTATTTTTTTATTACCCGTTTTTTTTTAGATCTACTTTAGATTTCAATTTATTGATCATATTGTTAATATTTTTTAAAAGTTGTTTTGTACTGTTTTGTAATGTTTAAATGGAGTTCTTTGATATACTAAGAGCATTTTCCCCCGGGGCTTCCTTCTTCTGAGCCTTTATATTAGGAACTTGAGACTTTTCTAGAATAATCACATATTTTTTTAGCAATATTATAAATTTATATTGCCGATTATCATTTACATCAATTTCAATTTCATTTTCACTTTCAGATGAATAATTAATTTTGAAGTTCAAAATCTTATTTGATAACAAAAATTTTGCTTAACAATAATGCTTAGTAATAAAATTTTTTTTTTATTTAAGTTTTATTTTTAAAATTAAAATCTGTTTTATTTTTTATTCTGTTAGTAAATATTGGGTTTGAACAGATGTTTGAATAATTTATCCAGTTAATCTTTCTTCATTAATTTCGATTTTTAAAATTAAAATATTATGTTTTATTTCTTATATGGTACTATTTCAGTAAATAGATTTGATATTTGAGTATTTTGTGCAATTATAGTGTTATAGCAAATTTGTAATAGTCAGTCAAACCGAAATAAATTTTTTTTGTTTGCTGCAAGCTCTTATATAAGTGTTTGCTGCATTATGGGAAGTATCTTTTGAAAGCTTGAAGTATTTTTTTTCATATGAATTGAATCATGTTTTATATAGTATTTGCTCTTTCTTAGAACAAATTCTTCTACTAACCTACCTTTAACTTTGAAACAAAACCTTCGTTTTTATTCATATCACTCCAATGTTTCGTTAATACTCATTCAATTATAACAAAAAAATAACATACGTATACTTAAATTTATATAATGCATGTATTTCTAAAATAAAAATTATGAATTTTATATTATTTGAATACAGGATACTTCTTTGTTGTTTTCAGTCTCCAAAAGTGACTAATTTCTAAATATGCAATAAAATTTTGCTATATCGACAGTTAATTGTCCTAAAAAGATTAAAAAAGTAAGTGAATAATTTAACTGTACGGATATTAACAACTGAAACAGAAATAATTTTAGTTCACACTTTAAAACAATCGCAAAATATATGTTTTTTTTTCTTTTAAACAATAATTTGGCTTTTGTTTTTCATGTTCAAATATGTTACGACAAAATTAAAAAACTTATTAAATACCATTAAAATGATTGTAGACATGAAAATAAAAAAAATAAAAACAGCAATAAAACATAAAAAACCAAAGAACCAAAAATGATACAACAGAAAAGAAACAAAAACGGAAAATAATAGAAATTTCATTTCACTCATGGATGACCTATTAGAAAATGATATTATTGGACTTCCACTTCGATGATTTTATTAGTCTCTTGTGAACAATTTATTTTTTTTTGCATCCATTTTAAATTACGCCGATTTAAAATACCGTCAAGGAATAAAGAGAAAATAAATGGTAAGACAAGACAACAAAAAGGGTTGGAAGCTTATTTTTTTATTTTTTTATTTTTACTTTTATTGTGTTGCTAAAAATCTTTTATTACTTTACCACAAAAAGCAAAGCACGATGGGAATTATAAATTTATTTTTCCATTTTTAATACCTTAGAGACAGTGTCATCACATTTTTCGTATTTTTTTTATTTTTATTTTTTTTTGTTGATAAGTAATCTAAATAACTCTATAAGAAAAGTTTTGATAAGGACATTGTATCAAAAAAGAAAAAAAAAAACATTGAATAAATTTACAAAAGAGTGTTAACTGTCCCATAATCATCAGAAAATATACATAATAGGTATTAAAAATATTATGGTCACAGAATTGTTGACAAAATCATTTCAACTTTTAATTGGTATACTTAAAAGAATATTATAATATTTTTCCCATTCTTAGTAACAATAGTAATTATATACAAACATTTAATAGTAAGTATTATTAAGTTTTTTTTTTATATCTTATGGATCTCTTATTATAGGTATATATTAATAAAATGTTAATTTTTTTTAAGTTTATGATTTCATTATAACTCCTGGCAAACAATAACTGATTGACATTCTTTGAAGGTGATTTCACGTTCGATTATTTGTTCAGTTCATAAAACACTAAAATATAGAAATAACATTTAAAACAAACTGACAAACTAGAAATATACATACATATGGTTTATATATTATCATTGTATATATTTCATAAATTTCCTATATCCAAAAGTTTCCAAAAAAAATATTTATTGAAATACTACAAGATTTTTAACAAGATGAACATAAGATGTTTGCATTTCCTTTCTTCCTTTTGTAATAATTTCTTTTATATTTCTATTATTCCTATTGTTTTTCGGAATTCCATTCACAATTTCTTCCTGTTAAAGTAATAATAAAAGTAACTTTAGATCATCAAATAGGAAATGCATTTAAGATTCGATTCAGTCTAAAGATTTTCTTTAAAAAAAAATTTATTTAAGAAAGAAAATAAATAAAATAAATAACAAATTTCTTCGAATTATTTTACTTTTATATCTTTACTTTTAAGAAAATCTTTTAAATTCCGTTTTATACATTATTATTATAATAAAAACGCAGATTTTTTTTTTTAGTTGCTAAAAAAGAAAAATAAAAATGATAAAAAAAAATCATTTCAATTGAAATGTTATAAGAAATTATAAAAAAAAATTTTAAAGGGTTATTTTCTATTGTATTTTTTTTTTTTTTATAATCACTATGTTTGCTAGTGTGTAATTGTTTGAAAAGTAATAATATAACAATAAGAAAATATATGTAACATACAAATGAATCTAAGAGAATTTTTAAAAACGGAAGTAAGGAAATAATATTGAATTTTTTCTTTGAAGAAAAAAAAATTAAAACATTTTTAGTCATTCAAACTCTTTAGATATTAACTTCATTTGAAATGATGAATCATTTAAAATTAAAATATATAGAATTTATCTATTAAAAATTGATCATTCATGTTAGTTGTTTTAACTTCTAACATTATAGAATAAACCTGTTATTTTATTATAACGGGAATTTTATTGGGGAACCTGTTATTTTATAACAGGAGCTTTAAAACATAGTAGCAGGCGTAATTAATTTGGAAGAAAGAATTACATATTCCATTTTGTAAAATGTATCGTCGTATTTTACTTGCAAACACGCTAATTGAATATTTCTTTTCAAATTCTAAGTGTTTAAATATAACAGCGGGAATGCTAACAATTTTTTGTTTCATGCTCATTCTCACAGATTTTACTTAATTTAAAATTAAAACTTTTTTACTTTTGAAACAAATACAAATAGTAAAAAAATTTTAATTTTTCAAAATAGTAAATTCAAATGTTATGTTAAATGTTAAAATGCAAAAAATTATGCTGCTCTTTTTGAAAATAATAGAAATAAGATTTTTTACAAATATATAAGAAAGAAATTTTTTAATCCTAGTTCAGTTTATAGGACTTCTCAGTCGACATAAACTGAACCTTACCTAGACAATATCTAAATTATTCCTCAAAACTCACAAACTTTTGTTATTAAAAATTAATAAAATGGGATGAAATTCAGAAAATATTTATAAAAACCCAAAAGTTGAACATAATAAATTAAATCAATAACCTTACATATATCAATTAAGACACTTGAGGTTATTCTATGGATTATTTCAAAAATAAATTTTTTAATGAATGTTTTTCTTAATTTGAATGTTTTTCTTAATTTAATAGGGTTCCCAACTTACAGCCAATTTTCAAATTTTGGTGCAGAGTCACAATTCTAAGCACTTTATATTGTCTCTTTTGGAAATATCCGTTTTCAAAAACCGTTGGTTTACATTCTGACTTTCTGACGTTTTTCTATTACATCAAGTAAGTAATTCTCAATTCATAAGAAAGCGACTGGTTCTAATTGATGCCATAATGACGAAATATGTTATGTGTATGGGGGGAATAACTATTATGACGTGTGGGGCATTCGAATCCTTCGGTGTTTACAGCGTATTTTACACGCTTTTTAACCACTAGGCCACAGAGGACCTTGAAAAATGTTGTTTCTTATTTATTTTTTAAAAATAACTTTTTGTTTTTTACAATAAACTCAGATTCTTGCATGATTAGTTTTATTAAGTCATTTATAATAATTATATAACTAATATTTATAAACTTTTATGTATGTAAGCTGAACGTTTTCGATAAATAGGAAAACATAATATGTACCTACATAAATAAGTTTACTAAAACAGTAAAATGTGAACTTGATTTACATGGTATTGAATTTTTTAAGGTTAATTTTTATATGGGTTTCTTTTTCACGTGTGTATTGTGTATAATTTAAAAACTTTCATAAACTGACATAATTTAAAAATTGCAAAACAAAAATGTTATACTTTAAAAATCGTCTGAAAGTACATATTAAGGTAATTTTTAAAGGAAAGGTAATTATTATTTATTATATTATATATGTAGTACATCATTTAATATCCAGCCAATGATGTAGTCGTTAAGATACTGGCTTTCCATACGAAAGGTCTCGGGTTCAAACCCCGGCTGGGTCATGTAGATTAATAAAATAATATAGATTTCTCTTATAATATATAATTTATAGAATATAATTAAATTAAAAATAAGTATATATGTCCAATAAATTATAATTAATATCATATTGTAATAGCTATATAATAATAAAATAATAATAAACTATAATTCTTGTATAAGATAATAGATGGCGTAGAAATAAAAAAGAAACGTCTTAGTCTTATAGTTACAGCCGAGTAATCAACGGCTTAGTGAAATTAATGATTCACGAAACTGAAGCTTAGTGAAATATGAATAATAAATGATAGGTAAAATAATTAATAATTTTTATTTCAATATTTCATATTTTTACATTTTTATAATTAAAAAATTTTTTATTAAGATTCAATGCTTAAATTCAAATATTTTCATATTTCATATTTCTCCAAACATGAAGTGTTTCGAAATAGCAGTTTTAATAAATGAGGTAATTTGGTACAGTTCGAGAATTATAAATGTATATAAGCTTAGTTAAGCGCTGTATATACCTAATATGTAATTCATCCACCACTTATATTTTTCACGTGTTCACGTGGTTCACGTGTTATCAAAATAATTAATACTATAGTATTAATAATATATTGTTTTCTATGGTATAAACTAGTCTTATTAAAATAATGAACGAAATAAAAAGTTTTGCCATATTTTGTCTATTTTTAACACGTAAGTACCTATTTCCTAAAAAAAATTATTTTATTAAATATATGATTGTTTAATTACATTCAAATAATTTTTGTATTTTAACATGACATGTACATATAAATGATTTCTAACAACTTTTTGAGTGAAATTTTTTGTAATGGTCAATTATTTGAAGTCTTGCATCTTTATCGAATAAATTTTGCAAATTATTATTGTAAATTTTTTTAGAATAGATATAGTAAAATATGAATTTTTTCAGCAGCATACTTTTAGTTTTGATTTTATTCGATTAACTAAATTAAAATTCACGTATAGAAGTGTTGTTTCTTACTAAACATGTTTTGCTATATGCATTTTAAAACATTAATTATAGATATCTTCAAGATCTTCAATATTTTACGAAAAGGTAGGTATTTGTGTATTTTTGCCCTTTTAACCTTTTTATAATAAATAACGGGTTGGGTACGAAATCCCAAATCACAAAATCCAATCCAGAATAATAGACAATATGATGTAAAAATCCGGATACATAAAAATATTCCGGGAAAGGGGCCAAACTCTGATTTTCTAACCAACTCTAAAAACCTTCTTGATTCAATCTCGCATACACAAGTACATATATAAAAACTCCGGGAAAGGAGGCAATCCTGATTTTTTAACCAACTCTACAATCCCTCCTAATACAGAATCTGACATATACAAATGTATAAATACTTCGTAAAAGGGGGCAACAATGATTTTGAATCGTCCTTTAAAATAAAATACTTATAGTAAGCCCATACGTACAAAAAAAAATTAAATTTTCCCATTTTTACATATGAAATATAATAAATTTAGAAGGAATAATAAAATAAATAATAAAATTATTGAAACCCTGATTTTGAATCCAACTCTAAAGTCAATGCTTATAGGCTTAATGTATGTCAATGTATGTCAATGCTTATAGGCTTTCCTACAAAAGTATTGAATTTTAACTTTTCTCTAGTAAGTTAGTAAGTTTTTCAAAAATGTTGACTTTTTTACTAATTATTTTTTATTTTATATTATTAATTAAAATACATACGAGCACATAATAAAATTTCAATTGCAATTTAAATTATTTAAATTATATACTATTTTCTTTATATAAGTATTACAGGTTCTTTAAGATTTTTAGGTTTACCGAGCTGTATGGTATGTTAAGTATACAGTTTTATAAGGCTATATTGAAGAGTCGGAGTCGGAGTTTGTTTTAGAGGTGAAAATAGTAGGAGTCGGAGTCGGTAGTTTTGATTCCCGACTTGCCAGCGCTGTTCAAAATAGAAAAATATTACTGGAGTAAGTTATGATGAATGATGACATTGAAATATAATACCTAACAGATTTTTAAATCAGAGCTATTGTAGAAATCAATACCTTATATATACCTCAATATCAATATATTTTATATACCTACTAAGAAAAAAAGTTATGACGTCTTTAAAATAATAATTAAAATTTTTTAATAATTTACCGTTATTTTATATTACATTTTCCTTAAATTTTATTCATTTATTTTTTATGTATACGCTTCTAGTATATATTTATATCCATATAAAATTATAAAAAATTTCAATTTTTACGTGTTTTTTCCGTTATGTATTTTTTTTTGGTTTAATTATTTCTTGTTTTTTTTTTTTTTAATATCACCATTCACCGACATAGTAAACTTGAAAAATTATATTTGTTATTTTCAAGGTTGACTAAGAAGTTTTACCATTACGACAAAGAAGTTTGACAATTAATTTTTCTTTCAAACAAAATTATAAAAAAAAAACAATATAAAAAAATAATAAAAAACTTTTTTCTTTCTCTTTCTTTCTTTTTTTCGCTATATTATAATATTAGAATGAAAAACTGTTTTAACTTAAAAAAATGCTATAAAGAAATAAAAGAAGGTTTCATCCTTTTTTGTTTTTCTTATTTAAAAAAATGAAAGTTTTCGTTTTTTCTAAAAAAAACTTACAAAAGTAGACAAAATTAAAATTTCAAAATTTCTTTAAAAAAAGTGAAAGCTTTTTTTTGTTTTTATAGAAAAAATTAAAGAGATACCAATAAAAGAAAAATATAAGAAGAGAAAGTACCTATATAAGGAATGCTAATAATTAAGAAGTAAGTTAGTAAATTAAAAATCAAACAAGGCAGAACTTAAAACAAAGGTTTTTAAAAGCGCACATTTTCTAAAATACAATAAAAATAGTTTAGAATTGTGATTGTGTGAAACAAAGTTTCTAAGTTTTTTTCGAATTTTATATGTATGTTAGAAAAATTGTGTAGTTTGATTAGTTTTAAATAAACCATTTAAAATTAAGAAAATATGTTAAGACATGTAAAAACATTATGCTGAAGTGTTAATTTTAACATTTTAAAAAAAAAAAAATATACCAAAGGCTAAGTTACATATTCTAAGTTTTTTTCGAATTTTATATGTATGTTAGAAAAATTGTGTAGTTTGATTAGTTTTAAATAAACCATTTAAAATTAAGAAAATATGTTAAGACATGTAAAAACATTATGCTGAAGTGTTAATTTTAACATTTTTAAAAAAAAAAAATATACCAAAGGCTAAGTTACATATTATGTCTGAAAAGAGCAAACATCTAATTTTTTACTCCTATAATTATAGCTGTTAAATAAGTGGTGGTACAAAACAAATTTTTGAGGAGACTTCTGCTTGTTCTGTAAGATGTATATTCTTACAAAATTTTAAGGCTCTATCTCAAAGTGTTGCGGAGATATGAAGGGAGCATTGCAACTTGTAAACTTTTGTTTTCAAATAACGCAAAATTTAAATACTAAATTTTAAAAAATTGTATAATTTTGATTTTGATTAATAAAGGTGAAAAAAAAATCTTGTCGTTTGGCGTTTTTAGATTAATAATATGTTAATTAGAACCTGATGAGAAGACATTAAAAAATAGGGCTTGAGAGGCTAGGGCTCCGCAATGAGTGAATCTACATTAAAAAGTTGTTCTACCACATTAATTTTTTTTTTGCTACCTAACCAAGGTTAAAATTTCATTGCTCTATCATTAGCGGTGTAGAAGTTTTTTAAACAGACAGACGAACGGTGGCGGCCAGACGGATAAAGTGCAACTAATAAGCAAATGTTACAAAATTGTATTGAATAATGTACTAAAAATAAAAAGGAAAAGTAAAGTTTTGGAGGCATTGTAACTTATATTTTATTTCTAATATAAGATTTCCTATTTTTTTTTTTGTGTTTTTATTGTTATCTTAAATTTAAAAAACTTTTCTTTGGTGGGAAGAAAAACTTTACCATATTAAATTTTAGAAAAAGAAAAATGAAAACTATTTTAGGTTCCCTATTTAATTTTAAATAAATCATAATTAAGGAGTACAATTGAATACAAAATATAGTTTCTTTAACTCAAGTTTTACTGAATATTTTTTTCCAATCGAAAAACAGTTATCTGAACCTGTTGCTTTAGACTAACGAAATTTTGTAGAAGTCGTTGACAGAATACTTAAATTCTTTTCAAAAAATTTGAGATTCCGTGCTTCAATAGATACTAAGTTATTTTGATATATAAAAAAAGCTGCATGGCAGCTATCCAAAGCTGTCGCACCAGCGCAACCAAATTTTACAGGAGTTGTTAGCATACAACTTGACATATTTTCACAAAATTTCAGTTACCTAGCTCAATAGGCATTGAGTTATTAACATATAAAACAGAAAATTTATAGCAACCACTCGAACCTGCAGATCATGCTCAATGTCTATAATAAAACTAACTAAGTAATAATAACATAATTTTTTAAGTTTTCATTAGTTTTCGAGTTATCGTGTAGACGAACGGAGGGACGGACGTGGCTAAATCGGTTCACAATTCTGTTCTTAGTAAAAATATATCTACTTTATCATATATACATATCTCGTCTACTTTAAGGTCTCACAGGTGTCTATAAGGATTCGAAAACTTTAAAGTAGTAAAATTTGTTCTAAAATTCACGAAAAAAAAATTCCCCTTTCTCATTTTTTCGTCTTTAAAAAAAAATAATCACTAAATATAAAAACTTACAAACATTTTAAACTTAAAAAATGACTCAATATATGTGTTTGAACATATATGTATGATTGAATGAAACTGCAAGCTACATAAGTCATAACACCAAAAATAATTTGAAGTTATTGCCATTTATTGACCAATTTTTTAAACAGAATTTGTTTCCAAAAATTTATAACCTCTTTTCTAATATAAATTATACCATTTTGGTTTTGGTAACTAATTTCATTATTTTTAAGGAAAAAAATTTTTTTTTTTAATTCATTTCTCTGCCATATAAATGTGGACATTAAATTACACAGCCTTTCCTGTTGAGGCTGGATGTAAATGTCGTAAGGGGGAATAACTCTTACGACGTGTGTGGGATTCGAACGTACAGTCTTTCGGTGTTTACAGCGTATTTTATACACCTAGGAAAAATTAATTTTGCGTATTCGCATGCAAAAGCAAATTGGTTCGTTTTCATTTTGACGAATAATTGCCTTTAAAATAATGCAAGTGAATATAATTCTCAATAGATCATAAATTATAAATAATTTCAATAAAGACTTTATTACCATTTTAGCATTGTAACAAAAACTAAATCTCAAATTTTTTGATTAATAAGAGGAGTCTCTTCAAAGGGAGATAATTACATTTTTCAACTTTTTTTTTTAATTTTATTATTGTTTTTAGTACAGAATACTGAATTACATCGCCTTGTTTGCTTAGTTTTAATGAAAAAAAACATATTTCTAATAAAGAAATTGACTCAAAAGTGACAGTTTTGATCAAAAAGCGTTATTTAATTATTTACGTTTTATAACAATTTTTTTTTTTCTATTATCAAGGTTTTCCTATTACCACAACAATAAAAGAATACCATCATATTATTCAAAAACACTGAAATGTAATGGATATTGAGAACAAATTGATTCATATATGACATTAAAGAATTAAATCAAAGCTACAAAAAATTGAAGGAATTCAAAATATCGAAATGGAAATTCAGATTATAAGTTAAAGACTTTTGGAAACTACAGAAATGAGACCGGTAGTGAGGTATTTAGATCTCTTCTTTAAAAAGGAAAACCACATCCTGTACATTTAGAACAACTCGAAATTGGCCGTGAGTTAATAGGAAAAAAAAATATGAGTCAAGTGTTAATCAAACAATTTGGAAGTGATTGGTCTCAACTACCTGATTTGCAGTTTTATAAAAATGTTTATTGGAGGATGAAAACCTAGAATTAGAAGACGAAGAATACATTTGTATTGAGCCTGAGGGGAACTAAGAATTTATTTTTTTTTACATATTTTTATATACATTACATATTTTTCAAGACTTTTTTTTATTGTTTTAATTTTAATTTTTTTTTATTTATTTTTCTAAACTTTTTTTCATGAATTAAAAAATTTATTTTGAAGTAAACGCAACTTTAATTTGAAAAAAAAGATTTGAATTTTACTTTTTATTATTTTGTGTTCATATGTGGTATAATTTCATAATTAAAAAGAGATAAAATCGAAATCGTGTTGATCAAATGGAGATATTTTCAAACAGTTTTAAACAAAAGGAGTAAAATATTTCAGTACTGATCAAAATGGGTTATTTGAAAACTTTATTGCCAAATAGAATACTACTCTGTTTCTCAAAGTACAAATTTTATATATCCCTAATTTATCCTTACTCGTACCGATATTGCAGGCCGAAAATAAAATTCTCCTAAAACAATGTCAACGAGATATAAGTTTTTTGAATTTTCTGAAAATTAACTTAACATGTAATTATCTCCCTTTGAACAGACGCTCCTTTAAATGTTTTTGACTTTATTATGATGCTGACATTATACCTTCTGCTTGTTAAAAAAATTCAATTTAAACAATTTATTGAACATTTTAATAAAATTTTGTGAAATCTTTTTGTATAGCCCTGTGTGTTAGGAAAATTCAACTCCTAAAAGTCAGGAAAATCTCTAAAATTTTATAAAAAGGTCTTCGAAATAAAATAATTTGGCATATAATATAAAAAAGTTCATCATTCATTTAAAACGTATTTCCCAACAAAATTTTTTTGTATCTTGAAATTTGAAAATATATATACTGGTAGTTCGTACCAATATTAACGTTTAGAAATTGTGCACCTTTAAAAGATAGTTGGTAATAATAATATTATTTCTAAAATTATTAATTCTTTATTTGAAAATAGTTACTTTGGAAAATTTCGTAGTAGCAAAAACGCAACTAAGATTGCCAGAGTTGTGAAAAATTTCTTAATTTTTTCAAATCGTTTTAGTTATTCGATAGGTTCCTTTTATAACTACTGCAGTTAAATATATGTATTAATATTGTTATATCATATATACATACATATATAACAATATAAATAAATATTTTAAAGCATATTTTAAATTAAAGAATTTTCCAGGCTTCAAATTCTTGAAACCAAAAAATAAATTGAATTCCACAATTATTTGTTTGATTTTATTTTTTTTTGTTCTTTTTATAAATGTGGTATGTTTATTTTTGAAAATATAAAGTAAAATCTAAAATTAGGTTGTGGCAAAAGTTAAACCTGTAACATAAAATCAAACTATTTTTCGTTTTTATAAAGCCTTTAAATGGCTATCCTTGTTAAACATTCTTTTAAATTTTTTGTTTTTATGAAAAATATATTTGGTTTGATGAATATCCCATTCAAAATGTTAAAAACAAAAATGATAGTTAAAAATATATATAAAAAAAAAACATAAAAATAGAAAATAAAAATTTGTTCATCAGATAAATTTTTATATTTAATAGTTTTTATTGTTCTAATGTGGTTTTAAATGTATTTAAGTTATTTATTTAAAAAAAAACGGAAGAAAACTAAAGGTTTCAACTGTTTGAAATAATTTACCTTAAATTTCTTTTATGATTAGTAAATATTTTGTTATATTAAATTCGTAATATAGTCTTACCAGATATATTATAAAAATGTATGACATAAATTGCTGTAGGATATATTAGCTAAAGTATTAGATATACGGGAACATATTAATGAAAGACATCAATAATCCCATTAATATATTTTTGTACTTGAATATGAACATGATTCTAAGAATATAATAAATTTTGCCATTATGTTTGATATACTGTAAAGGAGAGGAGATAGTTATAGAAAAGTACATATATTTCAGCTCCATATTGAATTCTGAGTTGATTTAGATATGTGCAATGTAACTTGAACTGCACAAATTTGTTGAAAGTAAGGCATAAAACTTAAAGTTACATTATTATGTTTTAGTACCTAGTACATTTTCAAAAAAATTTAAGTTAGAAAAGTGAAATGAGAAGTTAGAAACTTGAAATGAGAAAAGTTAAATCTTTGAAAATAAGAGTGAGTCTAAAAAAGCTGTAAGGGGTCAAAAACTATAAACTCCCTATTTTTAAACATCTGAAACTTGAAATCCAATTTTCATCCAAATCTATCCAAATCAGATCTATCCAAATTTTTTTGAAGTAATATACAAAAATTAAAGCTCCAACATTATATCTTTATCTCGGTTAATAACGTTTCTTAATAATATAGGGTTACCTCAAAATTGACGAATTGACGACAGTGTGACTTTCCCAATTTTTCCAAACAAATTTTTGTTTTTTTAGAGTATTTCTCTGCCACATAAATGTGACAAGAAAATTACGCAGCCTTTCCTTTTTAAGTGTGGCTTTAAATGTCGTAAGGTGGAATTATTCTTACGACGTGTGGGGGATTCAACACTGCCTCGGTGTTTACAGCGTATTTTATACGCTCTTACCGACTAGTCCAACGAGGTCCCGCGTATTACATTTTATGACATGACCCAGCCGAGGTTTGAACTCGAGACCTTTCGCATGAAAGGCCGGTGTCTTAATCCCTACACCATTCGCTGCATAGATTTTAGATTTTAAACCATAATTCATATTTATTCAAACCCCGGTCAGGTAAAAAATTATATATAAAATATAGTAAAATAATGTAAACAAAATATTAAATATAATTATAATTTAAAACTTGTACCGAGATGGCCCACATGCTTTAAGGCATAAGGGCCCTAAAAGTATTGGCAGATATTTATATCTTGACTATATAAAATAAAACAAAAAATCATATTTAATATTTATCCATGATTTTACATTTTAAACAAGTAAAAACACTTTCGAACAATAATTGTTTTGTTTTTGTTTGTTTTTGATTTTGTTTTTTATAAATTAAAGCATTTTGATGAAAGTGTTTCTATTGAAATCATCTTATTGATTGTTCATGCTGAAATGTGAAGACAAGCTATTTTTAAATCGTACCTATATAAATATTAATTTTAGAGCTCACAATGCGTTTCTGAATATTTATTTACCTATTTATTAATGTTTAGCAGTTACCTATTTATAAAATGAATCACGGACTAAAAAAGGTATAATAGGCAATAAAAATCGTCAAATAAATCAACTACCAATGGAAATTCCAAAGAGATAAACAAAATACGATAAAGTTTTGTGAGTATAATAAAAGAGAAGAAAATAATGTGATTATTGATTTCGACTCAGATGACAACTTGAGAGATTGAGATTGACAATTCGTAAATGGGGTAGATCATAATATAGTTGATGAATATGAAGATTAAGTTCCTGAATATTTTGCCACTAAAATGGATTGTGAGACTGACGTTGTAGTGTTAAATTGAACTGAAAATTATATTGTCGATGGCTCAGCTAGAGAAATTCCTAAAACTGCAAAAAAAGGAGAAAAAAGAAAAACAAAATAAATGTTTACATGAAGCAGGGTACTCGATGCATTTCTCTATATGAATATTGTAACTCCTAAAAAATTAGAAAGAAATTTATTTCATTGTTCAAATTTACTGATGCTGAAAGACGATTTATTTTGGATCGATTTTACAAGCATCATACTTTGCATAAACAAAGAGAATATGTAGTTCGACAAGTTGAGAAAATTAATAAAAGCAAACAATCTACACGTCAAAATAAATTGAAATATACTTTGCCAGGTTTAAGAAATTTTTGTTTGTAAGTTTTTTTTTTAAATACACTAAGCGAATCAGAAAAGTTTATCCGTATTGTCTTGCAAAAGGTACAAACCGATCGCTCACTTGAACATGATAAACGTGGCGGCCATGTATAAAAGTATAAAATTAGTGACTTACAATTACGCGATTCAGTTTTACAATATTTTTTTTTTCTAATGCATTTCTCTTCTACATAAATGTGGACAGGAAATTACATAGCGTTTCCTGTTCAGACTTAACTGTAAATGTCGTAAGGGGGAATAACTCTGTGTAATTAACTGTAAATGTCGTAAGTGTGTGGGATTCGAACTCAACAACGTATTACAACGTTCGTTTACAACGTATTTTTTACGCTTTTACCCACTAGGCCACCGAGGCCCCTACACACTAGGCCATATATTTACCGATTTGCATCACATGTATTATGAGGAAATGAAAAATTTTTGGAAAACGTTATGCAAATGTGTTATCGAATTTTTAGAAGTTTAAATTTCCATTCATAAACCAAAAAAACCCAAAAGAAAAAGGAAGAACTAGAAGAACGATATCGACTGCATGTGATCGAATATTAGCAATTAAGAGAATGTAAATAAAATGTAAAAGTGATTCAGTAGCTAACAAAGAGAAAATAATTTTTGTTTGTTTTTGATTTAGAGCAAGTAATTTATTTACCAAAAACAAAACCATCGGCAATCTTCTACAAGCAATCATCTATTTTATCTATTTTTAATTTTACAGTTTACAATTTAGCATTAAAAGAGTGGTTTTGTTGTTCCCGGGATGTCAGTAAATGAGAACCCGGTGTGATTTCCACTACTGTATTTTCCTTTTTGAAAAATTACTGAAATAATTTTTCGAAATCGATTTTTTGAAACAAATCGTGGACAAAGTGAAGATGATTCGGCTCATAGTAGTATATCGACAGCAATATTACATACAGGAGACATATTTTTGCTCAGCCATCTAGTTTCCATTTTCCACCTATAACCCGTAGAAATTACTCATACATTGTGAAGGAAATATAATGCAATGATAATAATAGATTTTAAATCATTTTTACAAAATATTCGGATATTAAGCATGAAAAAGAAGGACAATAACGACAAGATAAAATAAATTAAAATTTAAAAGTTTATGGTATCAAAATCTAACACCAATACAATGCTTTTAAAACCAGTATAATACTGACACATCTTTTAAAAGTATTTCTTTTAAACGACGCGGAAATATATTCTAATTATCCTAAATTATTTAATACAGAATTACAAAAAAATTAGTAATTTTAGAAATCAAATCAATCAATTCTATAATCAATTAATATAAGAAACAGAAATATTTTCTTTAAGGATTAGAGTTTTTTTAATTTAAACTATTTAATTTATTTAATTTTTGTTAAATTTATTTTTCTTATAATATTAACATAAAAATCTGAATTGAATTGAACGAATAAAAGTATTATTTTAACACAAAAAATAATGTTAACATTACAAAAATAGATTAACTTTAAGATAATAATAATATGTACATATATCTAATATTAACAATCTAGTCAATGGTGTAGTTGTCTAGTCAATGGTAAGACACCGGCCTTTCATACGAAAAGTCTCGCGTTCAAACCCCGGCTGGGTCATATAGATTAATAGAAAATAATCTAGATTTTTCTTATAATATAAAATAAGTATATATGTCTTATAAAATAATTAATATCATATTGTAATAGGTATATAATGAAAAATAAACCACAATTCTTGTATAAGATAACAGATGGCGCAGAGATAAAAAATCCGTCTTAGTCTTGTACAATATCTACAGCCGAGTAATCAACGGCTTAGTAAAATTAATGATTTCAGAAACTGAAACTTAGTCAAATATGAATAATAAATGACTTAGTGGATGCCTTAAACTCCCTCAAGGAGTGGCATGAAAAAAAAAGGATTTAATTATTAGCAGGAAAATTAAAATTAAGAATTATAAAAAGAATTTGCTAATGAAATTGTTTTATGATGGAAATCTTAAGCTAATATTATTTTTGTTAGAACAAAAAGATGTATGTATACATTATTAAAATAAGGTATCTTTATAAAAATATTCCTTATAGTTTGCGAGTAATATCTGAATAAAATTCGGGCTTAACGGTTTTTCTTAATTATATAACATTTTTTTGAAATTTAGGAAAATGTCTTTTGATTTTTCACAATTTTTTCTTACAAGAAAAATTGTTTAAATAATTAAAAACCGTTGCTAAAGCTTTTTATGTCAACAATTTTTCTCGCAATATTATGAATCAAATTTATAATATAATTTCTTTCAAATGTTTACAACGACATCTTAGTTTTTAAACATAAAGGTGTAAATTTAAAAAAAAAAATTTCAGAACTAGTTACTTTTTCTGAATATTACTTCAGAAAACTATTTTTGGTTACCACGCATGTTTTTTTCGTGCCATATTCTGATGCATGGCCATCTTTTGATAAGAACAGCACTTTGTTTTCTAAAGCTTTTTTAATAAAAATAATTCTAGAATAATTCTGGAAAGTAGGAAAAAAAACATATTTCAAATCGCGGTAATTATTTTTTTTTGAATAATAATAACCAAGTAGTATGTAATATGTAAAATGGTGGGATTTAAAGACGCCCATTTGTAAATTGCTAATAGAATATTCTGACTATGCATAATAAAGTTTTTTGTTTAAGTTTCTATTTTCTTAGATGTTTTTCTATGAAGAAAATTCTGAAAAATGTATTAATTTCTTCAATTTAAATGTAATCATAATACAGTTACGAAATAGCTGTTAGCATATATTAAAAAATTGCCACGATACTCCAAGTTTAAGTTGTTCAAAATTAGCAAATTTCTAGTTTTTAACCCTCTATTAATTATCTTACCCTGTTAAGAAATTTATTATCGTTTTAAATTTGATAGATTGAAAAAATATCTGGAAGAATCTGAGTTAATACCCTATGAATATAGAGCTTTTTTCATTTTGGTAAGGTGTTAATTTGGTAAAGGGTTGTGCAAAATAAAAAAATTATTCTATAACTTTTATTATGAAGTCTTATTTCTTTACCTCAAATAATGATAATGCTATATAAGCAGTCAGATGAACGGCAAGGTAAAACTATTTAAAAAATTTGTTCTAAACAACATTAAAAATAATTTGTATTTTCAAAACTATTATAACATCTTTGTTAAGATAAAATTTAACGAAATTAATAAAAGAACAAAAAAATCGAGGACGCGAATGTATAGACTGTATAAATTCTAGAATATCCGCCACAGGAACATAATATATAGGTACTGTAAACATAAAACTTAAGCATTTTTTATACATATTACAGATATCTGACTTAACTAAAATAATATTTATGTAATTTTGGAATTGTATGAAAACTTACAATCGAACCTGTTGCCCGAATCAACTAAATTTCGGAGAAGTTATTGTTTTAATACTTAATCATCTTTTAGAAAATTGCAGATGTCTAGCTTTATTAAAACCAAAATATGAGGATATAAATTTTCGCCGTTACCCGAGGATATAAATTTCGTTATTGCGGTAAACTACACAAATTTTGCAAAAGTCGTTGGCATTAAAATTAATTTCTTTTCACACAATTTCATATACCTATAGCTTCAAAAGACACTGAGCTATTTTCATATAAAAAACCGTTGTGGGGCAGATATTCGAACCCACCTTTCTGTGGAGATTAAGGCCTAAAATGTCACATATTAGTGTTCATTTTCTTTTTAAGTTAGTTCCAAGTGAGTTGCTTCCACGATTTTCAAATTTTAGTATATATTATAAAAATTTTTAATGTCATTCATAATTCAACATTCTGATTGATGATAGATGATAGATTGATGTAACTGAAAACTGATATAATATGCTGATATGCTTATAATAAAACTTAATCAACTTGAATTATTAAATATTGGTTTGTGTCTCCAATAATAATTTTTCGCATTTGTACTAGACATATTTGTCTAATAATAATTATTTTAAGACATTATTTTTTAAAATGGGTAGATACATATTATTCGGATTTTTTAAAATTTTCTAAATCAATAATTTCTTTTTTAAAAAAAAAATTTTGGGCTTAAGAATGGTACTAAAATGAAAGTTTCTAAAAAACTTTTTCGAAATGCATGACATTATAATTAATATATAGTCAATTCTGTGTCGTACAATACCGTTGTCGTTTACTAAAGTTGAAATAAAGCTCATTATTTTATCTTTTTATTTGCTATTGCTTTTAAATATCCAATTAACATAGTAATGTGATATTATTGTATAATTGTACAGCGACCGACTAAAGGATCTAATAATTATAATAATTTAATTTATTAATAAAATTAAGATTTTCATGTTTACAAAAAATAATAACTAACTAAAATCATTTTTCTATATTTGATTTCTTTCATCAATTTATATACTAAAAAAAATTTTTTCGTCAATGTAATAAGAGACGATTGAAACTCTAAAACATAAAACTCGATATATCTCTAACTATTACGGGTCTACAAACACCGTTGTAATTTTCCTAATCACGAATCATTGCCACCTTTAAAATAAGGTGTCATTTATCAAAATAGGGCTTATAATTTCCGCATAATTTCTGAACAAAATTCGGCCTTACAAAATTCTATAGTAACATAAGAACTAAAATGTGCTTTTAAGTGCTCTTAAAAGTATTAAGATACATAATATTTAAATTTTTCACCATGACCAAAATTTCTTAATTTTTAATTCTTATTAAAAACGAGAAAGAATACAGTTGCCTTTCTCAACTCCTAGATATCCGTACGAACCGTTAGTATGTTCACAGCCTATCACTCTTACAATATAATTTTTTTAATATTTTAGTATTTTAAAATAATTTGGGTGAATTTTATATTTTCTAGAACTATGGGTTGTACATATATTCAAACTATATGTTTATATGTACATTCCTCAAAAGCGGATTCTAACCTTCCACATAACGATTATCAATCCAAAACTTTTTCAAATATTCTATAGTACCATTTAATACTAAGCGGTAAATGTATATTAAATTTACTTAGTACAAAATAATAAATATAATTTTAAATATTATAATATATTAATGCGCACATAGTATGTATATTTATATTGTTATAAGTATTTCGCCATACATTGCAATATTTCTTTAAAAATATTTCCATTCATAGAATTATTTCTTATAAGTACAATAAAATACATATATGTATCTAAATACGGCGCTATATAATATACATCTATACTCTTATCATTCATTCATCAGTGACATATACGATATGTAAATAAACATAATATTATATAAGTATGTACATGTGTATATAATATCATATAAATAAAAATTCTTCAAGCAACCGTTATGTTATTTATTTATTTACATTTTTTTGTACTACGCATTATATCCTCAACAATTTCAAATTATCGAGTAAAACAAAATGCAAAAAATTCGTTAAAGAAATTTATTAGAAAATTTGTAAAAATCAAGTAAAACTTTCGTCAATTATAAAGTAACCCTATAAGCTTTAATTTTTATGTATTACTTCAAAAAAATTTTAACAGGTGTTTAAAAATAGGAAATTTTCAGTTTTTGAGCCCTTACAGCTCCTAAACGGGGGGTGATACAAAAAAAATTTCTGAAATGGCTCACACTTATTTTCAAAGATCTAACTTCTGTCAAAATTTCAAGTTTCCAACTTAAACGGTTTAGAAGATAGATTTTGCAAAATTTGAGTTTCGCATAACGGTAAATTAAGACACCGTATGCCACAAGTACTTATATATTTATGGTATATATACTTTTAAAGCTAATAGAAGCAGTAATCGTTTGGCGTTTTCAAAATGAAGATGTATCTTATACAACTTCTGCCAAAAAAATTTTAATATAGAGCTTTTTTGAACTTTTGGGGAGCGGTAGATCCGTAACGGGTGGGGCTTCAAAAAAAAGTTATTAAAAATAAAATTTATATTTTTATGAGGTCTATCAGCAGTTAAAATTTAATGGCTCTATTTCAAAAAAAATGTGAGCATCTAAAAGTTTGGTGTTCGAGAGCTAAAAAAAAAGAGGAACCTACAAATTGCTCCCAGAATATTTTGTGTAAATATCAAGATTCTAGCTTTCTTAGTTTTTGAGTTAGCGTGCTGACGGACGGACGAACGGACGGACGGACAGACATGGCTCAATCGACTTAGAATTTTTTTCTGATCCGATCCATACCTTTGAAGGTATATCTAGCTCGCTTATTTCGAGGTGTTACAAACAGAGGAGTAATTTTATTATACCCGATAATTATCGTACGGGTATAAAAAAATACATTTCTCAACAATCCGCATAATACTCGTATATGCAATGAAATTAAATAAAGCTTGCATAAAAATTGGCCCCTTAATTATTAATACATATTATGTATGTGTTTTCTTATTTTGAATTCAAAAAAGAATGATTGCTTTTTCTTTGTACTAAAAGTTAGTTCATCTTTAACATTTAAACCTACTAGTAGTTACTAGTTTAATTTATTAATAAATAAATAAATTTGTGGAAAATAGAATTGTTTTTTTTTATTTATTAAAGTAAAACATCGGACTCAATATTAATCATTATAATTATTATATTAATTGTATAATAATAAAAGTGTACTTATAATACTATTTACTTCTTATTATAATACCGAAATTATAATATTAACTGCTTTTCATAATTACATAAAGTTTCCTTAAAATTTAAGAAAATGTATTTTGATTTTTCGCAATTTTTTCTTACATAAAAATTCTATGAAAAATGAAAAACCGTTTCCAAAGTTTTTTTTTTAAATTATCTTAACTTTTTTCGCAATATTATAATGTATAATAAAATTTATAATATTATTTCTTTTAAATGTTTACAACGACATCTTACTTTTTAAACATAGATAAAAAAAATTTTAGAACTGCATAATATCACTTCAGAAAACTATTTTTGGTTACCACGCATGTTTTTCTCGTGCCATATTCTCATTCATAGTAAAACACTTTTTCTTTTAAAGCTTTTTTAATAAAAAAATTTCTAAAATAATTCTCTTAAGAACAGCAAAAACCTTTCAAATAACGGTAATTATTCTTTTTTGAATAATAATAACCAATAGTATGTAATATGTAAAATGGTGGGGTTAAAAGACGCACATTCGTAAAATGGTAATAGAATATTGTTACCACTGTTACCATTAAACAGTAAAAACATGCGAAATTAGTAAAATTAAGGCAAATAAATAAATAAAATAAAATATCTTTATTGAAATAATATTTTGCGGTTAAGGATGTACTATATTGAAAGTTTTCTGAGAAGCTTTTTCGAAGTACATGACCTTATATTTAATATATCGTGAATTCTGTGTCATACATTGTCGTTTGCTAAAGTTGAAATAAAGCTCATTATTTTTATTTTTGCCGACCGTATACATGAACGTATAAAGTATAGGTATTATTTTAATACTAAAAATTTGTACCCGAGATTTTTGCAAAAGTGCATTACTCCGATGCGGTTAAACCTGTAGAAATTTTTTTAACATGATATATATGTGTATGTGTATGTCATCGAACATGTGTGCAGCTTAAACGACAAAGCGGAATTTTTTGAAATTTCATATTTAAGATTTTGACGAAAATATCTTTGTTTTGACGTAAATATAAGCTTTTGGAGCAAATCGGACAACCACAAGTGGTAGTTCACTAGCGTGATTTTTAAGTTGTTTGTGAATATTTCGTAACAGGAAAATATGAGAAAAAATATTAAAAAGGAGTTGTTACAGAAGTCAAGAGCAACAACTTTGCCATAGAACACTTTTTCATCCAACTAACTTTAAGTTTCATTTAATTAAACATATTTTTTTCAAAGTTAAAATTTTATACATACATACATATTACAACACGCCATATGCATATGATCAGTTATATGAACAGTTTGTTTTTAATTTTTTATCTTTTTTATGGTATAATAAAATTGAGCCTTCGTTTGTAATACCTCGAAATAAGGTATGGCTCGGATTAGAATCAAATTCTGGGTCGATTAACCTTTGTCAGTTCGTCCGTCTGTCAGCACAATAACTCAAAAATTAAGAAAGCTAGAGTCTTGCAATTAAAACAAAATATTCTTGGATCAATTTGTAGGTTACATATTTTTTTTGGTTAAGATCCGACCAATACTTCAGGTAGCTCTCGAACAACAAATATTTTCATCTCCACATTTTTCATACAAAATTTCTGACTAACAAGAATATGTATGAATTTTTTTGTTTTTGGCGAAATATATGAGCCTTTCCTTTCCTCCTTTTTTTTCATTTTTTTTTCCGAAGTTTATGTTTCTATACAATATATACTATTGCTATATATATAGTTTGAAATTTGAATATGAATGATATACAAATGTATTTATAGAGCTACATAGTGTTACGTATCTATACGTATTTTTTGTTTTATTTTGTTTTTTATGTATCTATACTCTATTATATACTCTATTGCTACACCGGGGCTTTTCGTCGCTATTCGGTTCCACAAGTAGAGACGCAAACTGAATTTTGACGCATAACTAACAAATTATAATATTGGTCAGATAAAGTATTACGAAACATTTATCTAAACAAAATTGAAAATATAAGAAATATGTATTAAGGTAAAATAAGTAAAATAAGTTTATTAATCCATTAAAATTAATTATTTTTTTTTTTTTATTTTTTTTTATTACAATTTCCCAAGGGCATATAATGCAAAATAGAGGGCCCTTTTCCTCACGGATGTGGGCCAACAAAAAATTTTACATTTCACAGTTTAATTGATTTTACAAAATTAAAAATTAGAAACTAATAAAAGATAGGATACAATGTAAATAATAGATACAAAACTCTAAGTTAACTAAACAGAGTTCTTTTTTTGTATTATATTTTTTTTATTTTTTTTTTATTTTTTTTTTGATTTTACAACTATTCAAGATTTTTTTATTTTCATTTTTTTTTTTATCAAAATAAATTCTAAATATTGCTAGATAAGAAGTTAAAAATTTTAAAATTATTACCAAATTACTTTTTCTTAATAATCTACAAATATAAATATTAAGTTTAAAATTTGGTTTCTTTTTTTATTTTTTATTATTTTATAATTTTTTTTAATTTATATTTTTATTTTTTTCTTATTTTACTTATTACCAATTTAATTGTATTAAATTTTCTATAATGAATTCCATATACCGTGGACTTGGCATATGGCTGCAATCTTTTCGATGTCATCTTCATTAGCGATTTTTAGTAAGTTGAGTGAGGCCTCTCGTCCGGGCCTCACGCAGTCCTCAAAAATATGTTTTATTGTTAGTCTACGTGGGCAGAGAGTGCAACTGGGAGCAGCTTCTCGATTGAATATGTGGCCGTGAGTTGCTAATGTTGTGCCCAGTCGTATTCTTGCTAGTTTTACTCCTAGTGATCTATTTGAGGATTTCACTTTCTGATGGTCTTCTCTGATTGGGTAGAGCTCTTTCATCAGGTGTTCTATTTGCTCCCAATTCCTTTGTTTTACGAAGATGTTGTAGTTCGAGATTGCTTTGCACGCATATATACTTGAAGCGGGTGTAATGATTTCCCCGGTTGACCTGGCTGCTGTTTTTGCTACTCTGTCAGCTTTCTCGTTGCCTGCTATACCGACGTGCCCAGGTATCCAGCAGACTTTGATTCTTCCTTTGTTTTCTCTTAGAAGATTCCTGGCCCAGTTTATGTGGTGTTCTTTTGTAGATGGATTCTCCAGGTTCGTTGTCACGCTTAGACTATCAGTAAATATTACGGTCTTCCCGGTGTTTCTTTCTGCTAGTTCTAGTGCAGACAGGATAGCCTCTCTCTCGCCCTCATATATCGACGAGAGGTTTGCCATTCTCCCTGCGACCGCTACTTGATTGTTGAGGATCACTGCATAGCCTACACCCGCTTGACTTTTGGACGCATCAGTGTATATTGTATTGTCCGGATTTAAATTGCTCTTCATTTCCTCGAAAAGTGACTTGAAAGCTTCACAGGTGGTGTCCTTTTTCGCGTGAACCGCCAGTGAGTTATCGATGCACCCTCTCAGTCTTATCCAGTTGGGCTGAAGCTTCGTGTATTTTATTTTAGTATTCAACTGGAAGTCTACCGCTTCGAGGAGTTCTAGCGTCTTCATTATGTTTGATTTCCCTGGTACTATGATGTTTTCTTTTATGGCATTTAATGTAAATTCGTGTCTTGGGTGTTTGGCCGTTGTATAGGGCTTTGATCACTGCCCTCGTTGCAAGCATATTACGTCTCTCATAGAAGCAAGGGAAACCCGCCTCCAGTAGGAGAGGCTCAATCCTTGTGGAGGGTAGCGCCCCTAGGGCCGTTCTCGCCGCGTCATTTATGCATACCTGGATTTTCCTAATGTAAGAATCCGACGTGAAGCCATAAATGTCTATTGCCATATCTAACCTTCCAAAAATCAAAGCCTTCGCTATATTGGCCGCCACTGCCACTGGTGGCTCGTGCTTTTTCCTGCAAACTAGCTTCAGAAGGCTATTCACCTTCTTTAACCTTATCACTAAGTTGTTTATATGAACCCCATAATTTAGTCCGCGGCTGATGTGAACTCCCAAGATCCTGATGTTGTTTTTGTAGTTTATAAGGTTTCCTCCCAAGTTCAGGGACATCCTACCGCAGTACCTGCTTCTACAGATGTGAATGGCTTCCGACTTGTTTTCCGCAAGCTCTCCGCCATACACCCTGCACCAATCTTTTATTAAGTTGACTGCCAATGTTAATAGCCGTTCTCTTTCTGTGATGTTCCCTCGGGCCAGTAGTATCAAGTTATCCGCATACACCCAATGTTTTAGCCCGTTCAGCTCCCCCAGTTTTCTGCTTAAGTCTGCAATGTACAGATTAAAATACCTCGTGGAAAGGGGCGATCCTTGAGGTATTCCGCCTAGCATTCTCTGGGTTTTGGAGTGGATGTATCCTATTCTTACTGTGAATCTTCTGCCTTTGAGGAACCTCTCTGTATATCTGATGAATCTGGTACCGGCCTTCCATTCTTTCATCTGGGAGACGATGGGCCCTGGCTGAACCCTATCGAAGGCTTTTGACAAATCCAGTGACAAGATGTCAGCGTGCTCCTTCTTCTCTAGCAGCATGGCTTTTTCGTATTCGATTTCATAGACTATCGATACCGAGCCTCTTCCGGGTCTGAATCCGTGTACCTCGTTGTTAATGTTCTTTTCAATTATCCAGCTCAGTCTGTTCGCCACTATTTTTTCTAATATTTTAGACAGAACTGATATCAGAGCTATACATCTGTAATTTGTCACTTCTTGTGGGTTAGAGCCTGCCTTATGCATGGGAACAAGCTCCGCCAGCTTCCAGCCGTGTGGGATTTCCCCGCCTTCTATTATGTTTTGGTACAGCTTTTTGAGTCTGCTACGGAATCTCCCACCACTATTTTTGACCATATTATAAGTTATTCCGTCTAGTCCAGGGGAATTACCTTTGCCGCTGATAATGGCGTTATCCACTTCCTGGTCTGAGATGGGGATCTCCATACACTCTTCTGCGGGTTCTTGATCTTCCGAAATGCTAGTGGTCAATTCTTCTCTGAGAACACTCTGACATCTACCAGTTTCGATTTGGTAGTGTTCAGCAAACTTCTCAGCAATGACAGCCTTTTCCAAGATTAATCCTTCCTCTGTCCTTAAGAACATTTGAATCTTTTTGGGTTTTAGACCTAAGATCCTTCTAGCTTTGGCCCAGGTGTTCTGCATGTCACTGCCGTCAATGGAGTCTTGGAAGTTCTCCCAGCTGGACTTTCTCGCGGCTTTTATTTCTTTTCTCAAGAGAGCTTGTGTTTTCTTTAGGGCTACTAGAATCTGAGTGTTGCCATTTGATCTTTTATATGCTCTCCAGAGTCTGTCTTTGTCTTGTCCCAGTTCTTTGATCTTTCTGTTTGCCCATATTGGTTCTTTTGTATCGATTACTAAGGCTTTTCTGGGAATTGTGTTGTTGGCCGCTGTTTTCAGGGTTTTAGTTAAAATTGCGGCTTCCCTATTCACGTTTGATGAGTAAGGTCGCGTGCATAGTTGTTTCACTATTTCAGCTTCGAATTTTGCCCAGTCCGCAGCCTTGTCCTTATACGATGCTCTTCTTTTTGGAGCTTCTTCTAGTGTGCGTTGCCTAAACCCTTTGATAGTAATCACTATCGGGTTGTGGTCTGCGGCTTTAGGGCTGATTGTTATCTTCCAGTCCAAGCTTCTAGCGGTTTGGCAGTCGGCTATTGTGAGATCAATACACGATAGCGTCCCGCATGCCGCCAACATGGTTGGGCTTCCGTTGTTAAGCAGCTTGAGACTCTGGTTGTCGTCGAGCCACTCTTCTACCTGGTTTCCTAGTAAGTTATTGGTTAAATCTCCCCACATTATGTTTCTAGCATTGAAGTCTCCTACAATAATATAAGGAGCTTCGATCTGCCTTACAATTCTGCCGAGATCTTCTTTTACCTGTCTAGTGTTGTGTTTTATGTAGATATTTACTATAGTCACCCTACCATGGAAACCTGGAAGTTCCGTGACAATAGCTATTGATTTTATGCAGGTTCTGATCGACTTCTCTTCATAATTTAGGCTTGGGTGAATTAGGAAGCCCACTCCTCCACACCGGTCCCTGTCAGGGGAAAGCAGACAGGTGTAGTTCTTCCAAACTTCATTCGCCTGGTTATTTGAGATGTGGGTCTCCTGTAGTGCTACTACTAGGGGTTGATGTTCCCTTAGCAGTATCTCCAGAAAACCTTTGTTGGTTTCGAAACCTGCTAGATTCCACTGCAGGATGACAGGTTGCCATCTCTGCACTGGTCTTGGTGTATGATTTATGTTATTTTCTGTAGCCATATTAGTCAAGATCAGTTTGGCCTTGGCCAATATTCTTGCTTGGTAGAGCCCCTTTTTCGTAATTATTGTCTGCCTTTAATATCGAATTGCTATAGATAGCTGGATGATCCAGGACAGTTACCATGTATTCCCATGTATTCTGTAATTTGTAAAATAAAACTTCCCATGTATTCTGTAATTTGTGTTTTTCCACTGGTGGATGCTTCCACATCCATCTTTTCCAATTTCCCTGTACTTCCTGAGGTCTTTGAATTCTTTTGTTTGTTCTTGTTGCGTTTGATTGCTGCTCTTGTTTTTCTTGTTATCTGGTTTTCGTCTTCCGAGGAGGACGAATTTATAAAATAAGTTTCTTTGTTTTGCGGCTTTTCTGATTTTTTGGTAATTTTTTGTTGAATGTTTGATTCTTCATAAGATGAGTGATTTGTTATTAAATCGTTTGTTTTTTGCTCTGGGGTCTGATCTTTGTTATGGTTTTGAATTTTTGCTTGGATTGGTTTTTCTATTTGCTTTTTTACTACTATTGGCTGGGGTTTTTGATGAGTTTGAACTTTTGTTTCTAATTCTGTATGGGTATTATGATTTTGTAGGTTCATTTGATGTTGTAGTGTCTTTCCTGTATTATTTATTAATGGTGTCTGACAAATTTCTTTTGGATTTGTAATGTTCTCTGCTTCTTTTCTCTTGATAAATTGGTTAGAGTTATTTCCGGTATGGTTTAGCGTGTTTTTTATGATTGCACTTGTGACTGCACTTGGGGTAGCCACCATGGTTGTTGAAAGACTTGGTGTGGCTTCCTTAACCGTATTGGCATAACCTATGAATGGTTTGTCTGTTCTTATAATTGTTTTGCTTGAGTTTATGGCGTCAGTTCGCCCTTTGTTTCTTTTGTATAATTTGTACGCCTCCCCTTTGGTGATTCTATAATCAGTTTTTAGTTGGAGGACCTCCTTCTCCTTTATGTAAGAAGGGCAGTCCTTGTCATTAGGCGCATGATTATCCTCCCATTCTTCAGCGTAGCAGTTTATGCATCTCTTTACTAAGCAGCTTTTCTTGTGCTCCTCTGCTTCTGCGTCTACTAATTCACCACTGCATTTTGAACAATTCGCTTTTGACTTGCAGAATTTCTCGCGGTGGTTCAATCGTTGACACCTATTACAACGCATTGGGTTGGGGTACGATTTTCTCACTTGAACTACAGAAAAAGCTATTTTTAGGGTCTCTGGTGGTTCGCATGATTCAAAAGTTGCGCTGATCGCACCACTGTACTTCCTTATTTGCCCATTCCGGTCAGGTTTCCGGCCAGGGAAGCGGTAGATATCAACCACTTCCACTCCCTTGTTGTCCTTATTTATATTTTCAATAATTTCTTTGTCATCATACATCTCGCTGGCCAAATCATAAGCGAAGAAGATCCCTTTTGATTGGTTCAGTGCTCTGAAATATTCAACTTGTACTTCCACGCTTTCTGTCGGCTTTAGGAGAATGAACTTGGTTTTAATTAGCTTTTCCGCCTCTCTCTTATTTGGTGCTTCTGTGATTAAGTTTCCGTCCCTGTTGAACTTCGACTTGCTTCCTACGCAGATGTCCGCCACTTGTCTACATAAGGTCCATACATTGAAGTCCCTCATACATTTATTCTGATCTTTAGGTTTCAGAATTACAAATTTTTTCTCTAAATCGGCGTTTCTCATGCCTAGCGCCGGAAAGGCAATCCCCAGTGTTGACTTTTTTTCTCCTGTTTTTAGTTTCTTGGGGTTTGGAGGGTCTTCCAACAGCCCATACGGATTGTTGCCCCCTTTGGGAGGCATGTCGGGTGCTTATGCACTAACTAATAGTTTTTTTCGTATCTTCTTGGTAAATATTTGTTTTTATAATATAGAGTTCTAAATATATATTACGCACCCCTACAGTTCGGTCAGGTGCTCAACCAATTTATTCTTCAATAAACTAGTGAGCTGTCCGTTTTTTTAATTCTTTGAATAGTTGGTACTATATGCTTATAACAGGCAAATAAACCTAGCCTGTCAAGCGAAATGTCTTGTCTACCTGCCTCCTATCCCACAGTACCCTCCTGTGAAATAGTTGGCCGGTTTAATGCCTTAGCTTACCACTATAAGCGGTTGGATAATTCCAGCCTCTCCGGAATATCCTTGAAAAAGATGGTTATTATATTTACAATATTCTTACCCAATTTAAAGTACTTTTTATCCCTGTATTACACTCTAGTTTTTTAGCTTATTCTTTTATCAGAGTTGATTTAAGCCAATTTTATCTAAATGTTTTTATTTTAATTTATTTATTTTTATTAAAGTTTTCACAGTTTTTTAGTTTTTCATACAACTATTTGTTTTTATTCTTATTATTTAAACTGTTTACCTTGTTGTTTTTTTTTTTTTTTTTTTTTTAAATTTTCGAATCACACACTATTTTAAAAGTTTTCAAGAACTATCTTTGCGAATGCAATAAAAAATTTTTAGTACAGTTTTAAATTTTATTGATATTAATATTATTTTTAAATCCTCTATATGCATTTTTACATACTAAGACACTGCCTAAAAGTATGCAAATATTTTCTATAGGCACTTTGTTTATATTAAGTAAACAATATAAAATACCGTTTCCAAGTCAACAATATATAATGTAAAATTTTTTACGCCAAATGGCGATTTTATAATACTAATTTCACCCACTTCCACTTAAGATTTTTTTTAATTTTTTATCTCAAAAATTCCAAATAAATGTTACACTATTGGTCCCCTAATTCCAAAATTTTATTTTCACTATTGATCCCCTAATTTTTTAATTTAAATTTGCTGTCCGCAAAAATAAATTTCCCGTTTGACTTAATACGACGCCGCTCTCCCGATGTATGAAAATTAATTAATAATATAAAAACATAAAAAATTCATTATACCTTAAACAAAAAATATAAATATGTATCAACAAATCATAAATTCACTTTTTAATATCAGGAATAATGAGCGAATAAAATTTTATTTAGAACGAACAGACCTATTATGTACCATATGCAGGTTAAGTTGTCATCGCAACGAGAATTCTCATTAATTTTAATTGATGTAAGTATTAAAGGAAAATTACAAAAAAAAATAAAGGCGCATAACGAAGAGCCGACGCAAATCGGGGGTTTGGTTTTTTTTGTAACCGACGAAAGAGCAAATAGACGCATAACGAATAGATGCAAAGCGGGCTCTGGTGTATACATGTAGTTTGATATGAATATCTACATATTTTTTGTTTTGGTATGTTTCTTTTCTTTTTTTTCAGTTTTGTGTGTAAAGAATGAATGTGAATATAATATGTAAGTATTAGGTATATGTTGTACTTTGAAAATTGTATGAGGGTTTTTGAGTTACAGACAAATTGTGTATGAAAGTACATTTTGTAAAAATAAAAGCTAAAAAACTGGAACGAGTATTCGTAATTATTCTAATAAAAATTCGTCGCTTCCATAGAGGTACGTAATATAATATGAAAAATGGTTTGTATTTTTATACCCGTATGAACTATGTTCAAGGGTATAATAAATTTGCCATTACGTTTGTGACACCTTAAAGGAGTCGAGCTAGATATAGTGTCAAAGGTATGGATCGCATGATAACTCAAAAAATAAAGGAGCTAGGAGGCTGAAATTTTTTTTACGTCACTTTTACAAAATTGTTAGTTTTGCTATTTAAATCCAACATTTTCGGTCGGCGGGTTCGAGTAGCTGCCATACAACTTCTATCTTTATATAGAAATAACTCAGTATCTATTCAAGCTAGGTTACTGAAATTTTGCAAATGATGATCAAGTTTTATGGCAACAACTTCCGTAAAATTTAGTTGTGGTGGTGCGACGGGTTCGGGTAGCTGCCATACAACTTATCCGTTTAAATGAGAATAACTCAGTGTCTATTGAAGCTAGGAACCTGAAATTTAGTAAAAAGGTGTCGAGTTACATGCCAACAATTTTAGTAAAATTTGGTTGGTCTAGAGCAGCCGGTTCAGGCTTCTTGCACCTCTTGCAACTTAATGAAGCTAGGCGTGTGAAATCTTGCAAATGATAATCAAGTTTTATGGCAACAACTTTTGCAAAATTTGGTTGTGGTGGTGCGACGGGTTCGGGTAGCTGCCATACAACTTATCCGTTTAAATGAGAATAACTCAGTGTCTATTGAAGCTAGGAACCTGAAATTTAGTAAAGAGGTGTCGAGTTACTGCCAACAACTTTTGTAAAATTTGGTTGGCCCAGAGCAGCCGGTTCAGGCTTCTTGCACCTCTTGGAACTTAATGAAGCTACGCGCAATAGATTCGGTAGCTGTCATACAACTCCACAATTTACATAAATATATCTCTGTAGTTCGGTACTACAACATCTGAATGTTTTTAAAAGATGATCAAGTTTTATAGAAACAGGATATATTACGTTCATACGGGTATCCCAGAGTTGACACAGTCTACTCTACTGCACTCTTCCTCGTTATTTTAAAAATTGAATTGAATTGTAAACCAGTAAAAAAGAAGTACATATGTATGTATGTATGTATTTTTGAAATTTTTTTAAAAATAAAATTTAAGGGTAGATTTTTAAAATTTATAATAAATGTACAAAATAATTTTCATGCAATTCACAAAAATATTTGTTGAAGTTGAAACATCAAAATTAATATTACGATAATATGTATGTATATTATTTATGCATCACAAATTCAATAATATTTTATATTTTTATACCCGTATGAACTATGTTTAAGGGTATAATAAATTTGCCATTACGTTTGTGACACCTTAAAGGAGTCGAGCTAGATATAGTGTCAAAGGTATGGATCGGCTCAGAATCGAATTCTGAGTCGATTAAGCCATGTACGTCAGTTCGTCCGTCCGCACGATAACTCAAAAAATAAAGGAGCTACGGGGCTGAAATTTTTTTACGTCACTTTTGCAAAATTGTTAGTTTTGCTATTTAACTCCAGCATTTTCGGCCGCCGGGTTCGAGTAGCTGCCATACAACTTCTTTCTTTAAATGGAAATAACCCAGTGTCTATTCAGTCTAGGTATCTGAAATTTTGCGAATGATGATCAAGTTTTATGGCACCAAATTCGTTAAATTTGGTTGTGGCAGTGCGACGGGTTTGGGTAGCTGCCATACAACTTCTATCTTTATATAGAAATAGCTCAGTATCTATTCAAGCTAGGTTTCTGAAATTTTGCAAATGATGATCAAGTTTTATGGCAACAACTTCTGTAAAACTTGGTTGTGGTGGTGCGGCGGGTTCGGGTAGCTGCCATACAACTTCTCCGTTTAAATGAGAATAACTCAGTGTTTATTGAAGCTAGGAATCTGAAATTTAGTAAAGAGGTATCGAATTACAGGCCAACAATTTTTGTAAAATTTGGTTGGTCTAGAGCAGCCGGTTCAGGCTTCTTGCACTTCTTGGAACTTAATGAAACTAAGCGTCTGAAATCTTGCAAATGATAATCAAGTTTTATGGCAACAACTTTCGCAAAATTTGGTTGTGCTGGTGCAACAGGTTCGGGTAGCTGCCATACAACTTCTCTTTTTAAATGAAAATAACTCAGTGTCCGTCCGCACGATAACTCAAAAAATAAAGGAGCTAGGAGGCTGAGATTTTTTTACGTCACTTTTGCAAAATTGTTAGTTTTGCTATTTAACTCCAGCATTTTCGGCCGCCGGGTTCGAGTAGCTGCCATACAACTTCTTTCTTTAAATGGAAATAACCCAGTGTCTATTCAGTCTAGGTATCTGAAATTTTGCGAATGATGATCAAGTTTTATGGCACCAAATTCTGTAAAATTTGGTTGTGGTGGTGCGACGGGTTCGGGTAGCTGCCATACAACTTCTCTTTTTAAATGAAAATAACTCAGTGTCTATTGAAGCTATCTGAAATTTAGTGAAAAAATGTTGAGTTGCATGTCAAAAACTTTTGTAAAATTTGATTGGTCTAAAGCAGCCGGTTCAGGCTTCTTGCATTTCGTGGAACTTAATGAAGCTAGGAGCAATAGATTCGGGTAGCTGTCATACAACTCCACAATTTACATAAATATATCTCTGTAGTTCGGTACTAAAACATCTGAATGTTTTTCAAAGATGATCAAGTTTTATAGAAACAGGATATATTACGTTCATACGGGTATCCCAGAGTTGACACAGTCTACTCTACTGCACTCTTCCTCGTTTTCTTAAAAATTTGTTAAGAATTAGAAATCTGATTGCTGAAAATAGAAGTATTCGAAAATAACCGTTCAATAAGAGGTTTATTTATGTATGTATTAATTAAAATATGTGACAACCTTCAAACCATATTAGAAAATATTTCGCTAGTCCTTAAATTTTATTTTTAATAAAATTTCAACCTTACTAATTATGTTTTTTTGTTTATCAATAATTAAAATTCTTGAGGATGATGTGATGAGTAATAGAAAAAAATTTAAATAAAAATATAACGGTTGCATAAAAAACTATATAATATTGGTGAATGGTATATATATATTATTATTTATTAATATGTATTGTGTTCTGTATAGATACATATTATATTATTATATTGTATGTGATTAGTGTATATCATGTGTATGTAATTTGTATTGTATATAATACTAATACCACAGATAAATATATTATACAGATGTCTCATGGCTATATAAATAAGGCAGAATGTAAACTAACGGTTTTTAAAGGCGCACATTTCCAAAAGAATACAAACTTTTTGTAATTTTGACGGGCTGTAATTCCGAAACCCTATATAACTAAAAAAATCGTTAACACACGTAAAAATGTATTACTGAAGCTTTAATTTTTATGTCTTGCCGCAGAAAAATTTGTACAGGGGCATAAGTTACAGGTGTCTAAAAATAGCATATTTTAAATTTTTGAGCTCTAATATGTCTTGAACAGGTGATGGTACAAAAAAATTTTCTGAAGAAACTTATGCTAATTCCAAAAGTTCTCTCATATCTCTAAATATCAAGTTCCCATCTCACAGTATGCCGGAGTTATGAAAAATGAAATATCATGCAAAATTTGGTTTTCACATAACAGCAAATTTAATAGTAAATTACAAAATATTGCATAATTTTGATATTGTTTTATAGAGATAACAAAATACTCGGTCTTCTAGCGGTTTTCGATTGTAAAACTAAATTAAAACGAGGAAGAATGCAGTTGCCTTTGTCAACTCTTAGATACCCGTACGACCCGTTAGTATGCCTATCACTCTGCTTATAATATTATTTTTTTAATTTTTTAGTATTTTAAAATAATTTGGGTGAAATTTTATAATTTCTAGAACTGTAGGTTGTACATATATTCAAACTATATGTTTATACATTCTTCAAAAGCAGTTTCTAACCTTCCGAATAACGATTATCTATCTAACTTTTCCAAATATGCTATAGTACCATTTAATACTAAGCGGCAAATGTATAATGCCTAAGTTTAATAATTTATACTATACATATGTATAAATTATTTATCGTACGGTATAAAAAATGTGAAGAATTGACTTTTCTGGAATTTTGAATGGCTGTAAGTCCGGAACCCTATATAATTAAAAAAACCCGTTAACATACGTAAAAATATATTATTGAACCTTTAATTTTCATGTCTTGCCGAGGAAAAATTTTTACAGGTGCCTAAGTTACAGGTGCCTGAAAATAGCAAATTTTGAATTTTTGAGGAGTAATAACTCTTAAAGAGGGGGCGCTACCAAAAAATCTCAAAATTTCAGATTCCTATCTCAAAACGTGCCGGAGTTATGAAAAAAGAAATATCATGCCAAATTTGGTTTTAATATAACGGTAAATTTAAATAGTAAATTACAAACTATTGCATAATTTTGATATTGTCTTATGGAGATAACAAAAATTCCGGTCTTCTAGTGTTTTTAGATTGTAAAACTACTACACAGAACCTGAGATATATACGTCTGAAAATAGGGGTTTTTTGAAATTTTGGGGGGACTTAGGAACATAGGAACCCTATACAATTAAAAGAAACCATTAACACACGTACAAATATATTACTGGACCTTTAATTTTTTTGTCTTGCCGAAGAAAAATGTGTACAGGTGCCTAAGTTAAAGGTGTTTAAAAATAGCAAATTTTCAATTTTTGAGCCCTAATTCCTCATAAATAGGGGGTGGTCCAGAAAAAATTTCTTAATATATTTTTACGCGTGTCAACGGTTTCTTTTAATTGTATAGGATTGCGAATTTACAGCTTCTCAAAATTGCAGAAAAGGCATAGTTTCAAATGTATATATCTTAGGCTCTGCTAATAATTTTGCAATCTAAAAACGCTAGAAGACCGGAAATTTTCTAATCTCTATAAAACAATATAAATATTATGCAATATTTTGTAATTTAATATTTTAATTTACCGTTATGTGAAAACCAAATTTTGTATGATATTTATTATATCCTACACCTAAAGTAGGGTATATTAACTTTGGTATGGTGTTTGTAACCACTAAAAGGAAGCGAGTTAGATATGGACATGTATATATATTCTGAATCAGGATCGCCTCCTGAGTCGATTTAATGATGTCCGTCCGTCCGTTCGCACGATAACTCAAAAACTAATAAAGCTATCTTGATGAAATTTATATAGTAGGTTACTAATTCCAAAAGGAAGGCTAAGCTCGAATCTGGACAAAATCCGTCCATGGGCTCGAATTCTGGAAGGTTCCGAATGATTCCAGAGCAAACGAGATTATCTCCAAAACCAACAAAGATAGAATCTTTAAATTTTGTACAATGATGTTCCTTCTCATTCGATTTATGTCTCTGAAATTTAAGAGGATTTGGTCCATGGGTTTGGATTTTGGAAACTTCCGAATAAAGATGTAACCTTCAAATTTGACAGAGTGGTGTTCTTTCATATTTAATTTAAATCTCTAAAATTTGAGAGGATTTGGTCCATGGGTTTGGATTTTGGAAACTTCCGAACGAGCACCAGAGCAAATGAGATTATCTCCAATAAAGATATAACCTTCAAATTTAACAGAGTGGTGTTCTTTCCTATTTTATTTATGTCTCTAAAATTTTAAAGGATTTACTCCATGGGTTTGGATTTTGGAAGCTTCCGAACGAGCACCAGAGCAAATGAGAGTATCTCCAAAACCAACTAAGATATAACCTTTAACTTCGGCAGAGTGGTGTTCTTTCATGTTTTATTTAATTCTCTGAAATTTGAGAGGATTTTGTTCATGTGTCCGGATCTTGGAAGCTTCCGAACGAGCCCCAGAGCAAACGAGTATATCACCACAACCAACAAAGATATAACCTTTATTTTTAGTACAAGAGTGTGCTGTTATGTTTCCTTTTCTATAAAATTGGAAACTGACATTTGAAAGAATTTGAACCATGAATTCGTATATTGGAAGCTTCCGAACGAGCCCCAGAGCAAACGAGATTATCTCCAAAAGCAACAAAGATAAAACCTTTAACTTTTTTACAATGATGCTCTTTCCCGTTTGATGTATGTTTCTGAAATTTAAGAGGATATGGTCCATGGGTTTGGATTTTGGAAGCTTCCTAACGAGCCCCAGAACAAATGAGATTATCTCCAAAAAAAAACAAAGATATAACCTTTAAATTTCGCAGAATGGTGTTCTCTCATGTTTGATTTAGGTCCTTAAAATTTGAGAGGATTTGGTTCATGGGTTCGGATTTTGGAAGCTTCCGAACGAGCACCATACCAAATGAGATTATCTCCAAAACCAATACAGATATAACCTTCCAATTTGACAGAGTGGTGTTCTTTCATGTTTTATTAAAGTCTCTAGAATTTGAGAGGATTTGGTCCATGGGTTCGGATTTTGCAAGCTTCCGAACGAGCCCCAGAGCAAACGAGATTATCTCCAAAATCAACAAAGATAGAACCTTTAAATTTTGTGCAATGATGTTCCTTGCCGTTCGATTTATGTCTCTGAAATTTAAAAGGATTAGGTCCGTGGGTTTGGATTTTGGAAGCTTCCGAACGAGCCCCAGAGCAAACGAGATTATCTCCAAAACCAACAAAGATAGAACCTTTAAATTTTTTACAATGATGTTCTTTCCGTTTGATTTATGTTTCTGAAATTTAAGAGGATATGGTACATGGGTTTGGATTTTGGAAGCTTCCGAACCAGCCCCAGAGAAAATGAGATTATCTCCAAAAACAACAAAGATATAACAAAAAGATACAAAGGTTTAAATTTGGCAGAATGGTGTTCTTTCATGTTTGATTTAGGTCTCTGAAATTTAAAAGGATTTAGTCCGTGGGTTCGGATTTTGGAAGCTTCCGTACGAGCCTCAGAGCAAATGATATTATCTCCAAAAGCAACAAAGATATAATCTTTAAATTGCGCAGAATGGTGTTTCTTCATGTTTGATTTATGTTTCTGAAATTTGTGAGGATTTGGTCCATGGGTTCAAATCTTGGAAGCTTCCGGACGAGCACCAAATTAAACGACTATATCTCCACAACCACCAAAGGTAGAACTTTTATTTTTAGTACAAAGGTTTTCTGTTATGTTTCCTTTTCTGTAAAATTGGAAACTGACATTTGAAAGAATTTGAACCATGGTTTCGTATTTTGGAAACTTCCGGACGAGCACAAGAGCAACGAGCATATCTCCAAAACCAACAAAAGTAGAATCTTTAAATGTAGTACAATGGTATTCTGGCATGTTTTCTTTATGTTCCTGAGATGGATTCGATGAATTGGAGTGACAATTCGGGTACCTGACACACACCTCCCAAGCACTAAAAATCTTCGAAATTAATAAAGATAGAAACTTAAAGTTTTTTACAAAGGTGTCAAGCATATCCCAAGAGGATGCCTCTTTTACTTTCCTGAAATTCGAGTTGAATAAGACACAAAAGGGAAGAAGTTCAAGCAGCTGTCAAAAAACACTTATGGATTTTTAATTTAATTCGAATTATTGAGGTGTAGGGTATTAATAAGTCGGTTGCATCGATTTACTGTTCCATTTACTTGTTTTTTCATAACTTCGGCACGCTTTTAGATAAGAACTTGAAATTTTGAGACAAGAAAGAACTTTTAGAATTAGTATAAGTTCCTCTAAAATTTTTTTGTACCTCCCCCTGTTTAAGAGATATAAGGCTCAAACATTTAAAATCCGATATTTTTAGACACCTGTACAAATTTTTCTACGGTAAGAGATAAAAATTGAAGCTTCAGCAATATATTTTTACGTGTGTTAACGATTTTTCTTAGTTATAAAGGGTTCCGGACTTACGGTTCCTCAAAATTGCAAAAAATCTTATTTTCACATTTATTTTATATGAAATTTTCAAATTTTGGTGTAAGTGGTCTCAAGTTCTAAACAGTTTGTATTGCCTTTTAGAAATGTGTGCTTTCAAAAACCGTTGGTTTAAATTCTGCCTTGTTTATATGAGCATAAGACATCTGATAATATATTTATCTTTGCTAATACTGTAGATATAAATATAGTTGCATATATAGTTGTACGTATTTTCTGTACTTATAAGCAAAAATGAATAATTGAAATATTTAAAAAAAAAACGATGATATGTAAATAATAATATGTGTATTGTAATGCTACTAGTGAAAAAGCTAATCACATGATGGTCGTACGGCGAATAAAAAAAGTGAGTTTTTTAAATATTGAACGGGTATTGTTAATCCGGACCCAATAATTTTTAAATAATCGAAATGTCAGAATTGTCAAATAATTTTTGTTGTTTTTTCTTTTTTCGGGTAGCAAAAAAAATCTGTTACAATGTAAGAGTGGCTCATCTTCTTATAATAGGTAATCTTTGATTGAAATAGTAAAACGTACTGCGAGCGTTTGAATATTGTTTGCATGTTTTTCTCTTATATCAATATGAATTTCTCATTTCGCTATTAAACAATTGATTTTACATAAAAATGTCATTATTTACATATTATGTACATAGTGATCTAGGTTAAGCAACCTGCAGAAATTGTAAGGTTCGGAACGCAACGAAATGAATCTAAAATAAAACCAAATCTAATATAGCCCTATTATAAGCCTTGTGGTTACGAAAGTGGTAGCAAAACTGTGCTTACGCGCTCATTGGGTCACTGCTATGGTCGGCGATGACCAGCCACCTATACCAAGCAATCGACCATGTAGATATTTCCACTACGTGTTAATAAAAGCCTACGTGTATTATTTGTGTATCGTGCTGTTTATGTATGTATATACAATATACGATGCTATAGATATTATACCTACTATGACTCTTTTTCAGCACATTTTCAAAAAAAATTGAAAAAATGTGCTTATTAGTTTCACTCTGTCCCTCTGTCCATCCATTCATTCGTCTGTCTAGGTCTTTAGAAAACTTCTACACCGTTTGAACTAAAACAATGAAATTTTAACTACGAATTGGCATCTCCAAAAACTAATTTTGTGGAATTTTTTTTTTCTGTAGCCCCACTTCTTAGGCAGCTACAGCTTTTAAAATAAATATGTGGCTTTGTCATGCGGTATTTTAATATACCGTTATTTAAACTCAATTTTTCCCTTTTATCTTTCAAACGGTTCAACTTAGAAGCTTGAAATTTTAAAAGGAGTAATATCTTTGGAAATATTCAAGAAATTCAAGAGTCATTTCAAGAAATATTTTTTTGTCGCCTCCCGTTTAGGAGCTGTGAGGGGTCAAAAACTGAAAATTCTCTATTTTTAAAGACCTGTAATTTGGGAAATTTGGGCATATGTACAAATTTAGGTATGTCTGTGGGCACGCGTACAGCTTAAAAAACTCAACGGAATTTTATTTTAAATTTCATATTTAAGGCTTTGAGGTAAATATCTCGGATTGATCAGCTTTTGGAACAAATCGGACAACCGAAAGTGGCAGGTTACTATTGTCATTTTTAAGTTTTTCATGAATATTTCGTAAAATATTATGAAAAAAATTATGAAGAAAAAATTGTTACACAAGTAAAGAGCAACAACTTTACCATAGAACATTTTTTGATCCGACTAACTTTACCTTAGTTCGAGATTTCATACATAATTAGAACATGGCATATGCATTATATTATGAACACATTTTTTTTTTTTTTTTTTATTTCTCTAAATATATAGTATTCGCCCGCCCCTCGAAATTCGAGGTGCTTTAATTAGCAATTACAATACAGTATATACAGTACAGTTTCTTTATGATTTTATTTAAAATGTAAAAATACAATTTTCAATAATTAAAGCCTTTATGAATTTAAAATTTCTTTGCAAATGAAATTGTTTGTAAAAAAACGGTTATTATTATCGTTTAGAAGTTGCTCTTGATTTATTGAGTATTGGAAACTCAATATATACCTATTATATATATATTATAAGAAGCCTAAGATGGTAAATCATTGAGTAAAAGGGTTTTAAATGTCTATCAATACAGATTAAATATTATGATGATATTATGATATGTAAGAATTTATTTCGTTTACAATATAAAAAAAAAAAAAAACAGAACTGAATCGAACTTGCAAGATTAAAAAGCAACTATTAATAACCCCACACTCCACCGCTGTACTAAAACCTAAACCAAAATCTGAATGTTTATATTCAGTTATATTGTAAAATTCCTACTCCTACCATACAACCAATATTTTAAAATTTTTAATCAAAAAGAAAAAATAAAACAAAAAGTTAACGGAATATTATAGTATATTATAGGTATAGATTATACATACTATATGATACATAAGTATATACTTTACATGGGTTTTTTATAAAAATGGAAAATTATTAATGAAAATCAGAAAATTTTGGAAAAATATTAATCTTGTAAGATGGCTGTATTGAATATTTATCATTTAAAAAGAAAAAAATGAAAGTTGTTTGGTAAATCATTGAGTAAAAGGGTTTTAAATGTAAGCATTGACATACCATTTGTATTGCGGGATTTGGAGGCGGCAGCCTTCATTTCTTTTAAATTTATTATAATTCGTATATGAAAATGTGAAAATTTAATTTTTTGTTTATTTTTATGCTCATAACAGTTTTATAAAAACAATGTATAATAATATAAAAAAAAACAAAATTTAAAAATAAGATGTTTATTGGGGCGCTACGAAATAGGTAAGTACGAAACCAAAAATAAAATAATTTATCTTCAGAAAATTTTGGATTTTTTTTTTTGAATTTATTTAATTTTTATATAAAATTTTATTATGATTATAATTTTAGTATAAATATTCTGTGAAGCCGTAAAACCCCTCGCAATTGTTTTTTTCCCATGTATATTTCAACACAACAACACAACAGCTTTGTAGTTACAATAATTATTTATTTTTTTTATAATTATGGTAAATATTTGTTTATCTCCTCCATAGCCTTAATGGTAAGCAAGCAGCATTCTTACCGTGTGGTGGTCTCTGGTTCGATAACCGAGGGAGGAATAAAATATAAATATCCTATATAATAATATATCCACATAATTAGTAGATTATGTCCTAATAACCCATATCTAAAACTATAAATAATAACAAGTAATAATAATATAATAAAATTATATATATAAGCCAACATCATGCTACAGAAATATTCTATAATCTTATAATTTGAAATATAAATACTTATAATCTTCAATCATGTCCATATGTCAAAATGACAGAGATGTCATATGTGAGAACTTAGGACATAACCCACCAAACAATCTTAGGGATATGCGACATCTTGAGGAAATACTTGAAGTTTTTGCCATTAGACGTAAAAATCGAATTTCTTGTTGGAATTTCACTTAGAACAAAATATTCAATGTCAAAGATCACACCAAATGTCGTTCTTCCTACAGTAAGGTCAATCTCCTGCTTAGGGCAGTAGAAAAAAGATTTGGAACAACACTAGACAAAGCCTCGAATACACAAATAATTATATTTCGGTAACGACCTTCGGCTGGGAAACAATGATACGAATAGAACAATGTATATCTCAGTATCAGTGAAATAAAAAAAAACATTAAAAATATGAAAATATGAAAAGAAACAAAGCTGGATGTATTGATGGTATACTGATTGAACTGCTACAAGTCGATGCTTTTGCGATAGCTCAACTAATTCAGTCACACATCATATCATTCATTGAAGAAAGGGCGCCAATGTCATGGAAAAAGGTCTTAATTGTTAAACTCCCGAAGAAAGCGCACCTAACATGCGATAACTAAACAAATCAAAGCATTTTGACAAACTTACGAAACACGTTGGACTAGAAATCAACTTGGGAAAAACAAATAAAAAAGAACTTAGTTTGAATGAAAAGTTGTTTAGTGTTTTTTGACTGTAAAAAGGTATATTATAATTATTTGTTTCTAGCAGATTGTTAATTTTCTAATTAATTAAATTTTTTGATTTTTATAATTTTTAAATTTTTTTTAACCCTAGTTTTATGATAAACTATCACACGGACCCCTTAAATAATTAATTTTATACCAGCCTCCTTAAACCGAACTTAGAATACGCTAGTCCAGTATGATCCCCTTTTATCAAATGTATATCAATAGAATTGGATTTTTATTCATTTTGTATTAAGAAATCTTTGTGCGAATGAAAACCTCGCCTTAAGAAATCTTCGTTATGTCCTTACGAACACAGATTAAACTTAATTCACCTAAGTTCATCAAAACTTAGAAGAGAGGTAGTTGATGTAGTTTTTCTAACTGAAATAGTAAACGGCAACATAATTTTCCCTATGATTTCAAATTAAATTAATTTTACCACCAATTCCAGACTTAGATCTTCTATTATGTTCCAAACCACATATCAAAGAACTAACTATGGTATAAATTGAGCAATTCACAGAATGCTATTGATGGGTAACAAATATAAATCATATTATATTAATCTTTCATGTTCAAAAGATAAATTAAAACATAAAATTTGAATCAACCATGAAATTTTTTTAGTTTTAATTGGTAACTTACGTTGTTTAAAGCTATAATTATGTAGTATATTGTAATATGTTAATTGTAAAAAAGTAAATGTAACAGTAAGTCGATGCAACCGACTTATTTATACCCTACAACTAAAAAATTCAAATTAAATTAAAAATCCATAAGTTATTTTAGTTGGGTATTTAATATGAGCTAAAAAAATAAATACTTTAACAATCTTTGTACAAAATTTCAGATTTCTATCTTTATTAAATTCGAAGATATGCTTATTAAATTTTAGGAAGTGTGTGGAGGCACCTGGACCACCACCTCATCATCTGAAATTTTAGAGACATCATCAGAACAGTGTAAAACACTCTTATATCAAATTTCAAGTTTTTATATTTATTAATTTCGAAGATATGCTTGTTCGGTTTTGGGAGTTGTGTGGGAGATACCCGAACAACCATTCCAATTCATCTGAAATTTTAGGCAAATCAGGGATTCAGGAAACAGCACCCTCGTATCAAATTTGAAGTTTCTATCTTTATTAATTTCGGAGATATGTTGTTCGGTTTTAGCAGTTGTGTGAGAGGTACTCGAACAACTCCTCCAATTCATCTCAAATTTTGGACAAATCAGGAATTCAGGAAACAACAACCTAGTACCAAAGTTGAAGTTTCTCTCTTTATTAATTTCGAAGATATGCTTGTTCGGTTTTGGGAGTTGTGTGGGAGGTACCCGAACAACCTCTCCAATTTATGTCAAATATTGGACAAAACAGGAATTAAGGAAACAACACCCTAGTACCAAATTTGAAGTTTCTATCTTTATTAATTTCGAAGATATGATTGTTCGGTTTTGAGAGTTGTATAGGAGGTACCCCAACAACCACTCCAATTCATCTCAAATTGTAAGCGAATCAGGGATTCAGGAAACAGCATCCTCGTATAAAATTTGAAGTTTCTATCTTTATTAATTTCGAAGATATGCTTGTTCGGGTTTGGGAGTTGTGTGGGAGGTACCCCAACAACCACTCCAATTCATCTCAAATTGTAAGCGAATCAGGGATTCAGAAAACAGCATCCTCGTATCAAATTTGAAGTTTCTATCTTTATTAATTTCGAAGATATGCTTGTTCGGTTTTGAGAGTTGTGTGGGAGGTACCCGAACAACTCCTCCAATTTATGTCAAATTTTGGACAAAACAGGGATTCAGGAAACAACACGGTAGTACCAAATTTCAAGTTTCTATCTTTATTAATTTCGAAGATATACTTGTTCCGTTTTGGGAGTTGTGTAAGAGGTACCAGAACAACCACTCCAATTCATCTCAAATTTTAGATATATCAGAGATTCAGGAAAAACCACCCTTGTACAAAATTTGAAGTTTCTTTCTTTATTAATTTCGAAGATATGCGTGCTCGGTTTTAGGAGTTGTATGGGAGTTATCCGAATCAATGGTCCGATTTCTCCCATTTGCAATCCCCGCCTTACTTTAGTCATTCTTAACCTACAGTATGAAGTTCATCAAGATAGCATGATTATTTTTTGAGTTATCGTGCGTACGGACGGACGGACATCGCTAAATCGACTCAGGAGGTGATCCTGATTCAGAATATATACACATGTCCAAATCTAACTCGCTTCCTTTTAGCTTCCTTTTACAATTGTTTGTTGTAATAAATAAATAAATAAATAAATATCTGTATAAATGTGTATGACATGGAGTTGTATGACAACTAATCGAATCTGTTGCTCCGAACCAAACACATATGGGTTATTTTTATTCAAAGATAGAAGCTGTATGGCAGCTACCCGACCCTGTTGCATCAGCCCAACCGAAATTTACAGATGGTATTGACATAAAACTTTATTATTATAACATCTTTTACAAGATTTCAGATGCCTTGCTTAATTAAGTTCTAATTTATGCAATCTGTCTGAACTATTTAGGCTAGAGCAACCAAACTTCAAAAATTTATTGCGATCAAACTTGATCATTTCTTACAAAATATCAGACCTCTAACTTTATTAAATGCCAAGTTATGATGATTTAAATGATACTTATTTAAAAAAAAAAAAGAAGTTTTATGGCAGTTACCTGAATTTGCTGTACTAGACCAACCAAATTTCACAAAAGTAACACCTTAACATCTTTTCTCAAAATTTCAAATACTTACCTAGCTTAAATAGATACCGAGTTATTTTCATATAAAAAAATAAGTTATATGATAGCAACTCGAACCCACTGGCCGAACTTGCTGGATTTAAATAGCGAAACTAACAATTATACAAAAGTAAGGAAATAAAAATTTCAGAATCCCAGCTGCTTTATTTTTTGGGGTATCATGCGGGCGGGCACACATGCGTTAATAGACTCAGGATGCGATTCTGATCATACACTTGAGCCTACATCTAGCTTTGTTCTTTTAAGGTGTCACAAACGTAATGGCAACCTTATTAAATCCTTGAAGATACATTCATACGGCTATAAAAATGTTCGAAGAAAAATTATTCAACTAAACGGAAATCAATTTAAAAATTTTCCAATATTTATAATGTATTTATGATGTATTTATTATGTAATTTTTTGTTATTTGTTACATGTATGATTTTATGAAATTATTGTAATGGTACATAATACCTATTAGATAACGGTCTATCATAAACCATAAAATAAAATATTGTGACTTGGAAGAACCTTAAAAGAAACTTATCTAAGATAGTAAGTAAAAATAAATATGTTTGATAGAATTGGGATTAAATTATAAAATTATCTCTTAATTTTAACATCTTATAAGCAACAATAGTTATTTCCATTGGGAACCATAATTATAATAAAATAAAAATAAATTTGTACAATAAATTTTATATCTAATAGAAAGAGTTATCTAAATTTTATTCCGTTACAAGTTTTTATTTATTAATATTTTTGAAGGCATAAAAAAATGATGTATAAATAAACATTTATAAAAAGTTGATTTAAAATAAAAATGTATTTCAAAAATTATTTGTTAGAGAATTCAAAATATTAAATATTTGTACAGTAAGTATAAATTCATCTTAAGTTTTGAAACGTCTAGAAAATACATTAATAGTGTGAGTCCTATTAAAATCAAAAAACAAAAAAAAATATCTCAACTCGTATAAGGAGCATAGGGCATTTATTATTTATATTTGAATAAGCTTCAGTTTTTGGAGTCATTAGTTTTATTAAGCCGTTTATTACTTATCTGTAGCTTTTGTATGTGACTATGAAACAGAAATATTTTTATTTATGCGCCATCTATTATCATATATAAGAATTATTTTATTATAAATATATTACGAGAAAATATTAAATATATAATATAAATACTAATATTTTATTTGACTATTTTACAAAAATAAATTATATATTATAAGAAAAATCTATATTCTTTCTATAAATTTACATGTTAACATCTCCCAAGAGGAGTTTTAATACCAGACCTTTCAAATGTGTTGATATTACTCCATTGAGTGGATGGATATCAAAATCAAAATTATAGAAAACAAAATATGTATTTAACTAAATTTTGGGTTCAAATTTAAACACGCTTATAAAATGAAAACTTTAAAACTCGTAATTAAAGATCACTTTATAAGCCATTATACCATATGACTATGAATTTTGTTTGTATATTTCATTTAAAATAATTGTACGGTTCAGGAAAAGATCTGAAAAGCCGAAAATGTCTCTGAACTATACTATATTTTTAGCACATTTCCAAAAAAATTTTGAAAAAATGTGCTTATTAGTTTCACTCTGTCCGTCCGTCCATCTGTTTCCAAAACTTCTACACCGTTAAAGATAGAGAAAAAAATCAAAATTTAACAATGGGTAGGTCTCATAAAAAAAATAAAGTTTGTGGAACAACTTTTTCATGTAACCCCATCCATTACGGAGCTACAGCCCCTCAAACTTTGAAAAAGCCCTATTTTTAAATGCATATATTATGTTCTGGCATATATGGTGTTTAAAAATAACACATTTTCAATTTTTGAGTCCTAATAGCTCATAAACAGGGAGTTAAACTAACAAGCACATTTTTTCAAAATTTTTTTGGAAATGTGCTAAAAATCCATAATAAATGAACAAAATATATTTATAATAATATAAAAATTGAAGAAAATCGTTAGGGAAATTTGTTAGAAAAAATTGAGAAAAATCTAAGCACGCTTTAGTTATATTATTAACCGGTTTTGTACCAACATTTTTCAAAATGAAAATTTTTCTGATTTGATAAGTGATTTTAGCTAATTTTGAGTAAAAAAAAACGAATCCGTTGAGAAAATTGGGAAAAAATTTTTATTTTAGCCGGTAGAGGACGAAAGTTGGCAACTATTTAGCGATTTTTTTTAAGACACTTAATAAATAAAAGCAATGTTTTTGAAAATTATACTAAATAAACATAATATTTATTGATTTTCATTAAGCTTAAGTTTAAATATTTTTATAAACTTGTTTAAGTTATTTTATTTTTGAAAATTAGTATAAAAACTAAGAACAAATAATTAAAAAAATTAAAGAGAATATGTGAAAGTTGTATAACTTATAATATTTTTATGCAGTTTTCTTCTTATTTTGTTGTTTTCTTTTTGTACGTTTCAACTGGCCATTTTCCATATTGTTTGGATCATGTACTTTAGAAAAATATTTAACATGAATGTGTATAGTTATTACATTTTTTACACATGTAATCTGTTGGTTTACCACAATCAAGCGTTCATGCATTTACTACGGCTGAATTCAAAACTGTTAGCCATAACGGCCAATACCGTTTTTTAGATCGTATATTTATACGATAATTCTGTAGAGCATTATCATCTACACTACCCATTCCCTTATTATAATTACTCAAAACCATTGGTTGATTATGCTGAATATATTGTTTTGATTCTTTACTCCATCGTCTTACATTAATTATCGATTCTATTTGATCGAAGTTTGTACATATTGTTACTTCTTTATTATCTTGCCAACGACAAAATAATATTTTATTTTTCGAATCAAATTGAAAATCACGTTCGCCACGTTTTAGAGCTTTTCCGGTTTTTAATGATGAATTATGACAACTGTTGGTTCTAATTGTACCTGTTGCAAAAAAACGTCTTTCTGAAAGTAAACACATTAAGTAGTATGAAGTAAAATTATCAAAATAAATTCTATGGCATTCAGAAAATTCTACATTTTGATGCAAGCGGATCACCTTCTAATCCAATTTGTTTATTATAATTGTCCGCAGCTCCTGTATATGGTATAACGTAATATAAATATCCAGCTGATGAGCATAGAGACCAAAGCTTATAGCCAAATCTAATCGGTTTATTACGTATGTACATTTTACAGCTGTGTCGCCCGAAGTAATGAACCATTTGCTCATCAATACTCAATTCTTCAGAAAATATATCGAATTGCTTATAAACGGTTGATATCCCGAAGAAATGTATAAAACGTTTGATGTCTATAAATCGTTGTCTACGCATGCTTTACTATTGGAACACCTAGCGATGGATTTTGTGACCAATAGTCACTAATATGTTGTAAGGTATGATATCCAGATAGCAATAAAATTCCCATAAATCGTTTCAAAAGCACATCATTCAACTGAAAAGTGCTATTTTTTATTGAGCATATACATTGGACATTTCTACAATATGATTTAGCATTTCAGTATCAACAAATAATTGAAATAATTCATATGACGAACAATCTTTTAATTTATCAAACACTTCCATTTGTTTATCATTTCTCTTGTGTATAAAAATTGATGTTCACGATTTTTTTTTTGGTCCATTTCGCTGCTCCAAAAGAGTTCAATGTGTTATATTTCACACGAGCTCGTTTATTTGTTGATGTAACAGCGTTAGCGATATCCGTCTCTACTTTCGGTGGCAACATCTCCTAATCTGTCTTTCACGGTTTGATATTCAAATGAACCAGCTACTTCTTTCAGAGCAGTTTCCTATATAAGAAAGACATATTAACAATAGATATATGCAAATTTTTATACGTATTTACTTCGTCATGCATTAGAATAAATTCATCATCAATGTTCTCTTCATCTTCTGTTCAATATTTTCTTCATTCTCTTTTCTTCATTCAATTAATTCTTCGATTTCAAAAAATTTTTCATGCTGCACGATCTGCACTTATTTTTGTCCTTTACAAAAACACAACAATTTATTTATTTACAAAGGGAATAGTTACATTCACTTACCAGTAAATACAAAACAAAATTCTTTATATTTCAAAATACATAATTTAATTCGCAATAATTTGGTGTTTTCCAAAAATTTATTTTCCATTATTATATTTTGATTTCGACACGAAAGTTCACACAAAACTAACTAATTTTTAATAATATAACAATTTATTGTTGGAAAAAAAATGCTAAATAGTTGCCAATGTTCGGAAAACCGTACGTTATGTTTACACAAAAATGGGACTACCTAGGTGTAATAAAACTATAAGTGGGGACTAATATTTAGAATTATACATCTTTTAGCTATAAAAATCATAAAAAAAAATATGTATATTTATATTTATTATTTTTAGCACATTTCCAAAAAATTTTTGAAAAAATGTGCTTATTAGTTTCACTCTGTCCGTCCGTCTGTTTACAAAACTTCTACAACGTTAAAGATAGAGAAAAAACATTTTAACCATGGATAGGTCTCATAAAAAAAATAATTTTGTGGAACAACTTTTTCATGTAGCCCTCCCCATTACGGAGCTACAACCCCTCAAACTTTGAAAAAGCCCTATTTTTAAATGCATATATCTTATGTTCTGCTTAAGATTTTTTCAATCTGAAAACGTTATTCGACAGGTATTTTTAACTTTGTAAATTAATATCAAAATTACACAATTTTTTAAAATTTAGTATTTAAATTTACCGTTATGTGAAAACCAAATTTTGAATGATTTTTCTACTTTCATAACTCCGGCACGCTTTTAGATAGAGGTTTGAAATTTTGAGCCAACTTTTAGAATTAGTGTAAGTTTGCTCAGAAAATTTTTTTGGACCTCCCCCTGTTTATGAGCTATTAGGACTCAAAAATTGAAAATGTGCTATTTTTAAACACCTGTAACTTAGGAACCTGTACACATTTTACTTCTGCAAGACATAAAAATTAAAACTACAGTACTATATTTTTACGTGTGTTAAAGGTTTATTTTAGTTGCAAAGGGTTCCAAAGTTGCAGCTCTTCAAAATTGCGAAAAAGCCCCATTTTCAGATGTATGTATCTCAGGCTCTGCGTAATAGTTTTGCAATCTAAAACCGCCAGAAGATCGAAAATTTTATAATCTATATATAAAACAGTATCAAAATTATGTAATATTTTGAAATTTACTACTTAAATTTACCGTTATGTGAAAATCACATTTTGCATGAAATTTCTTTTTTCATAACTCCGGCACGCCTTTAGATAGGAGCCTGAAATTTTGAGACATGAAAGAAGTTTTAAAATTAGTATAAGTTTCCTCAGAAAATTTTTTGCTAGCGCCTCTTTTTTAAGAGTTATTACGTCTCAAAAATTGAAAATTTGCTATTTTTAGACACCTGTAAAAATTTTTCCTCGGCAAGACATGAAAATTAAAGGTTTAATACTATTTTTATGTGTGTTAACGAATGTGTTATGTGTGTTATGTGTGTTTTCTTAGTTATATAGGGTTCCGGACTTACAGCCCCTCAAAATTCCAGAAAAGTCCTATTTTCACGTTTTTTTTATTACCTACATGAAATTTTCAAATTTTTGTGCAAATCACAACTCTAAACAGTTTGTATTGAGTTTTGGAAATGTGCGCTTTTAAAAACCGTTGGTTTACTTTCTACCTTGTTTATTTTATTCATTTCAAAAAATGTCGAAAAGCAGTTTTTTCTAGCATGTTTTTTTTTTTTGTGCGTTAAGAAACCATACTTTATTTATAAAAAAAAAACATTAATGCAATTATCTCATTCCAGCTTAGTTAAATTTATGTTCGAAAAATACAAAATGAAACGTTCGGTTTTCCGAACGGAAGTAGATAATGGGTTAAGGAAAGTTGTTAACAGAAATAAAAATATATGTTGGAGCTTTATTTTTTGTATATTATACTTCAAAAAAATTTGCACAGATGTTCAAGTTACCAGGTATTGAAAAATAGTGAATTTTCACTATTTTTTCAATTTATTCCCTTACAGCTACTCAGCGCAACAAAAATATTTTTTGAAATGACTATACTTATTTTCAAAGATCGAACTCCTCTTTAACTTAAACCAGTTGGAAAATAGAAGGTATCTACTCCTCTTTAACTTAAACCGGTTAGAAAATAGAAGGGGTCAAAAATTTTGCAAAAATTGTGTTTGGCATAACGGTAAATTAAAACACCTTACAGCAAAACTATATATATTTATTTTATACTAGCTGTTGAACCGTCATAAAATTAATAAATCTATATTGATATTTGGATAAAAGTTTTTGATGAATCTATTAATTCATGATTTGAAATAACTTTTTGTTTGACAAAATTAACAAATTATAAATGAATGATTTAATTTAGTTACTTTATGGATTCATATTTTTTGTTTTACAAAAGAATAATTAATTCAATAAAAGTATCTCATTGACTGAATCTTTATAATGTACTGCCAATTAATTTTGTTTAATAAATTTTACTACTTTAGAAATTTACTACTTAAAAATTTTGTGGAAATGCGATTAAATCAGTTGTAATATCTACTGGAACTTTTCCTTTTCCGATAATTGTCCAATAATTGTTTTTTTTTTTTTATTATTATTAAATTTTAAAATAAATTACAATAAATCAATTAATATTTATAAATTACAATATGTTTAGATTTGTAGTTGGACCGTAACCTGAGCTGTATAGTCTGTTAAAATTTACAATAATAGAAAAACTCAATTTATCGAGTTTAGCCAAAAACAATCAAACCCAAGTAACAAACAAATATTTTATTTTTATTTTTTCACAATAAGAGAAAAAAACGAAAGAAACGAAAACAACAACAAACGAGGAAGAATACAGTTGACTTTGTCAACTCTTAGATACCCGTACGAACCGTTAGTATGTTCACAGCCTGTCACTCTGCTTACAATATTATTTTTATAATATTTTAGTATTTTAAAATAATTTGGGTGAATTTTATAATTTCTAGAACTATGGGTTGTACATATATTCAAACTATATGTTTATATGTACATTCTTCAAAAGCAGATTCTAACCTTTCACATAACGATTATCAATCCAAAACTTTTTCAAATATTCTATAGTACCATTTAATACTAAGCGGTAAATGTATATTAAATTTACTAAGTACAAAACAGTAAATATAATTTTAAATATTATATTATATTATATTTAAATATTCCATTGACAGAAAAATTTCTTATAAGTACAATAAAATACATATATGTATGTAAATACGGCGCTATATAATATACATCTATACTCTTATCATTCATTCACTAGTGACATATACGATATGTAAATAAACATGATATTATATAAGTATGTATATATATCAATATCATATAAATAAAAATTCTTCAAGCAACCGTTATGTTGTTTATTTATTTGCATTTTTATGTACTACGCATTATATCCTCAGCAATTTCAAATTATCGAGTAAAATAAAATGGAAAAAATTCGTTAAAGAAATTTGTTAGAAAATTTGAAAAAATCAAGTAACACTTTCGTCAATTATAAAGGAACCCTATATTATTAAAAAAAGTTGTTAACAGAAATAAAAGTATAATGTTGGAGCTTTAATTTTTGTGTATTACTTCAAAAAAATTTTAACAGGTGTTCAAGTTACAGGTGTTTAAAAATAGGAAATTTTCAGTTTTTGACCCCTTACAGCTCCTAAACGGGGGGTGATACAAAAAAAATTTCTGAAATGACTCATACTAATTTTCAAAGATCTAACTTCTGTCAAAATTTCAAGTTTCCAACTTTAACCGTTTAGAAGATGGAAGGGTTAAAGAATTTTGCAAAATTTGAGTTTTGCATAACGGTAAATTAAGACACTGTATGCCAAAATTATATATTTATTGTATATATACTTTTAAAGCTAATGTAAGTAGTAATCATTTGGCGTTTTCAAAATGAAGATATACCTTATACAACTTGTGCTATAATAATTTAAATATGGAGCTTTTTTGAACCTTTGGGGAGCTGTAGCTCCGTAACGGGTGGGGCTACAAAAAAAAGTTATTAAAAATAAAATTAATATTTTTGTGAGATCTATCAGTGGTTAAAATTTCATAGCTCTATTGCAAAAAAAATGTGGGGATCTAAAAGTTAGGTGTTCGAGAGCTACCCTAAGGCTTGCTCCAAACTCAACCAAAAAAAATAGGGAACCTACAAATTACTCCCAAAATATTTTGTGTAAATTTCAAGATTCTAGCTTTCTTAGTTTTTGAGTTAGCGTGCTGACGGACGGACGGACGGACGGACGGACATGGCTCAAAAGTCTTAGAATTTTTTTCTGATCCGATCCATACCTTTGAAGGTATATCTAGCTCGCTTATTTCGAGGTGTTACAAACGGAGGAGTAATTTTATTATACCCGATCCTATCGTACGGGTATAATAAGTGTTACTCTTCCAACACAAATGCTTTAATTATTGTTTTGAACATAGTTAGATTCTCAATCCGTTTAAGATTCTCCGGCAGCTCCTTATACGACTTTAAACAATTATGTAGCCCGTTGTTTATTTGATTATTTGTACGGAATAATGATAAGTAGAAATTTGCTTTGTTACGTGTGTTATGATTGTGAATATCAATCATCCTGTTTAAATTGAAATTATGCTTAATATCATTATTCACAATTTTAAAGGCTAAAACATATAGTTCATATTTGCATATGTTTGCGAAACTAATATATTTGCTGCAATATACTAAGTGTGTCGGATGTTGAAAGGGATATCGCTTAATTATTTTTATACTTTTCTTATGTACGATATCTAATCTTTTCAGATACACTTTTGGAGCTCTGCCCCAAATTGGATTGAGATAAGAGATGTGAGCTTTTATATAAGAAGTGTAGATCATGTATAACGCTTTATTAGAAAGAAAATTTTTCAATCTATGTAGGACAAAAACATACGGTGCTATTCTTTTTATGACGTTATCAATGTGATTGCACCAATTTACTTTATAGTCTATTTAACCCTAAATAATTAATGTGTTTTACAATTTAAATATTTTTATTCCTAAAAGGTATGTGTGTTCCTAAATTCCAAGATTTATTTCCAAAAAGAATTACTTTAGTTTCATTTATATTTAAAATGATCCTATGCTTATTTAACCATTTTTGAATTAAGTCTAGATCATTTAAAATTGAAAGCTTTATATTTTCTTCACTATTTTCGACGAATTTTAGAACCGCGTCATCTGCATATAATTGTATAACACCTCTAAGGTTTAGACGTGCTAGATCGTCAATATATATCTTAAAGAGATTATGCCCTGAGCACACCCTTATTTATAACCTTCTGACAGCTAAATGTGTTATTTATATGAACTATTTGCACCATATTATGTAGATATGACTCAAAAAACCGCAATTGTATACTGGAAAAACCAAAATTTGAGAGTTTCAGCAACAAGATTTCGTGGTCGACACAATCAAATGCATTTTTCAGATCAAGGAAGACGCAACTAGTATATTTGTTGCTGTCAATACCCTTCGATATGAAGTTTGTTAGATTTAGGCATGCAGCTGTAGTACTTGATTTTCATTGGAAACCGTTGATTGTTTTGAAAATGTTGCGCATATTTGTTGTTAAATTTAGTTTTTGAACGTTTCTGCATAAATTAGATGATTTTTAGCACGCATTTAATTCATCAGCTGGAGTTGATCGTGACACAAAAATATTTTCTGAAATGACTTATACTTATTTTCAAAGATCTAACTGTTCTGAAAATTTCAACTTAATTTTTAACTAAAACCATTTAAAAGATAGAAGGGGTCAAGAATTTTGCAATAAATGAGTTTCGCATAAAGGTAAATTTAGACACCGTATAGCAAAACTATAGATTTAATTTATATATATTTATAAAGCTTATAAAATGAGCTGCCGTTGCCAGATTGAAAATATATCTTATAGAACTTGTGTTACAGTAATTTAAATATAGGGCTTTTTCGAACTTTGGGGGGCTGTAGCTCGTTAACAGGTGGGGGAAAAGAAAAAAGTTGTTCCACAAAATTCATGTTTTTGTGATACTTATCTGTAGCTAAAATGTAATTGCTTTTTTTTATCGATGTACAACATACATACGGACAGACTGACTGATAGACAGACAGACAGACTACAAAACATAAACTAAAACCATTATCATGACTCAAACATCATACATGTAAAACTTTATTAAATTTGTTTTATTCGTTTTTGAGTTTTAGAGTTACAAACACGCATGTAATTTTTATATATAGAGATGAATTACACCTGTTAGCATTTCTACAAAGGTTCAGCTCAATCGGTGAAATCCTATAGATAATACAACGAAAATTATTTTATATATATTTATATATATTTTATTTAAAATATTATATTTTATTTAAAATATTATTTTTTTAAGATATTTTATTTTCTTTCAAAAATAAATAAAAAGGTTAAAGAATAGAGTTACCGTCGTCAACTTTTAAATACTCGTACGAACCCTTTATTGTGTTCCAAATATAATATAGTATCACTCTGTTTAAAATATTAAAAATAATTTAGGAGAGTTATTTAATTTTTGAAACTATGATTTATATACATATTCGAACACCAACACATATTCGAATCTGTCACCTAATGATTATGAATTCAAAACTTTTCCAATTATGCTATGTCAGTACGCTTTAATACAAAGCGACAAAATGTATATGTAATTTATATTTAAACTTACTACGAAATAGCAAATATAATATTAATATGTAATACATACATATATTATTACTAGCAGAGTACCCGGCGTTGCCCGGAATATTTTATTGGCTTTATGAAATAAAAATTATTAACTTTTGTTTCTGCGTTAATATAATTTAATTAATATAGTTAACTTATTACTATGCATTTACAGATGCTGGTAGTATATATTCTATTTTTTATTAGATTTAGTTAAATTGAATAAACAGAGCCAAGAATTAGAGACAATTCTTCTACAAAAAATTTTTAAAGGAATCAATAATCTATTGAGTACACAATTACGGCGAAGTGAATTTCCACAATATATTCTTTAATACCGAGACATAAAATCGCATTTGAATTATGACCATAATGTAGTACATTTTTTTCCGTAAGTAATGTCACTTCATGTTTTTGTGAATTATCCTTTTAAGCACTTTTTGAAAAATTTGCTATTAGGTTCGTTCTGTCCCTCCGTCTGTTTACAAAACTTATATATTCGTTAATATTCGTTAATACCGAAACATAAAATCGTATTTAAATTATAAAAGACCATAATGTAATCAATTTTTTTTTTGTAAGTAATGTCACTTCATGTTTAGGTGAATTATCCTTTTAAGCACATTTTGAAAAATTTGTTATTAAGTTCGCTCTGTCCCTCCGTCTGTTAAAACTTATATACTGTTTAATAAAGAGCAATGAAATGTTAACTATGCGTAGGTTTCTTAAAAGAGTAATGTTGTAGAACAACTTTTTTATGTATCCTCACCGTTGGAGATCCTACAGCACCAACAGCTCTTCAAATTTTGAAAAAACTTCTTTTTAAATGCGTACATTTCAGGTTCTGTTTAACATATTTTCAAAATAAAAAATACATGATTGTTTTTTACCTTTATAAATCAACCAGAATTTTTTTACCTTTAGTTTTTCTAATTATTTTTCCTAATTGATTGGCTAAAAATATGTGTAAAAATTGTATATGGATAAGAATGTAAGGTTTTCTGTTCTTTAAATATGTATGTACTCATTTTTGATTAAATGATGTACAGAAATGTGAATCTGTTGAAATGTTTTCTAATTTAATTGATAAAGTTTATAGTATTTTTAAATATACGGATATTATACATACTATATGCATATATTTCAATATTTTATGGGAAACATGTTATACACATGCATTTTATATAGGTAGACCACATGTAAAGACCACATGTAAGTAATGCATTTCTGAATGATGACATGATGATTGTCTAATGTAGCAGATTGTTTCTGTTTTTAAACAACGGCCGAAAATGTTATGTTGTTAAGACTTAAACACAGTATTCTTAAGATACTTAATAATGTTACTTTAATTACTGTTCTATATTAGAAATTTGCATTGAACGGTTTTTATGGAATATTAGAAACAGTATAGATAAAAGTAAAGAATGTTGGAAATATCTTTTTAATAATAATAACAATACACAAAATTAGGCAAAATATTATTAATAAGTGCTCGTGCGGAAATGGGTTAACAAACGTTAACAAACATTTTGTCACAGGCCTAATTTAGAACCGTAACTTCATTCTGCCAAATTAGACAGAAATTAGAAACAAAATTTTTTTTTGACAGTCTATTGTGTCGAAATGTGTTAATGAATCACAACAAAATTTATTGAATGAGTTTGTCTGCCAAAGTGTAATACTTGTACAAATTTTCAATTGGTCAAATCGTTTAAGTACAATAATAAAAAATGAGAATTTCATGGCCTGAAGCCTGATGGGTTAATGTATCGTAACCAAATAAACTCAGAAAGCTTTGGTTATAAAGACCTACACTTTTGTAAATTTTCAATTCAATTGGTAAAACCGTTTAAGTGCGACAACAAAGAAATTAAAAATTTTTATTGAGCCCTGGTGCCGAAACGGGTTAATGGATCGTAACCAAATCACCTCAGTGAGCTCCTGTGGTAAAGAGCTACACTTTTGTAAATTTTCAATTCAATTGGCAAAACCGTTTAAGCGCGACAACAAAGAAATTGAAAAATTTCATTGAGTGCTGGTGCCGAAACGGGTTAATGGATCGTAACCAAATCAATTCAGTGAGCTCCTGTGGTAAAGAGCTACACTTTGATGAATTTTTAACTCAATTGGTCAAATAGTTTAAGTGCGAACACTAAGTAAATTACAAAATTTCACTGACCCCTGGTGCCGAAACGGGTTAATGGATCGTAACCAAATCACCTCAGTGAGCTCCTGTGGTAAAGAGCTACACTATTGTAAATTTTCAACTCAATTGGTCAAACCGTTTAAGCAGGACAACAGCAACATTTAATGAACTTCGTTCGGCTCTCGTGCCCAAACGGGTTACCGGATCTTCATAAAAATTTGTCACAGGCTTTTTTTCAGACCATAAAACCACCATACAAAATTGGACATAAATCGGAAACAAAAAATTTTTTGGAAGCCCGCCGGGCCGAATCCGGGTAACATATTGAATCCAAATTTCTTCGGTACTCGTCCAATAACATAAAGAATATTTGTCCAAATTTTCAACTCAATCGATCAAACCGTTTAGGCAGGACAACGAAAAAACTAAACGGCTTTAAATGGCTCTCGGACCGCAATGGGTTAATGTTTCTGCATAAATTAGATGATTTTTAGCACGCATTTAATTCATCAGCTGGAGTTGATCGTGACACAAAAATATTTTCTGAAATGACTTATACTTATTTTCAAAGATCTAACTGTTCTGAAAATTTCAACTTAATTTTTAACTAAAACCATTTAAAAGATAGAAGGGGTCAAGAATTTTGCAATAAATGAGTTTCGCATAAAGGTAAATTTAGACACCGTATAGCAAAACTATAGATTTAATTTATATATATTTATAAAGCTTATAAAATGAGCTGCCGTTGCCAGATTGAAAATATATCTTATAGAACTTGTGTTACAGTAATTTAAATATAGGGCTTTTTCGAACTTTGGGGGGCTGTAGCTCGTTAACAGGTGGGGGAAAAGAAAAAAGTTGTTCCACAAAATTCATGTTTTTGTGATACTTATCTGTAGCTAAAATGTAATTGCTTTTTTTTATCGATGTACAACATACATACGGACAGACTGACTGATAGACAGACAGACAAACTACAAAACATAAACTAAAACCATTATCATGACTCAAACATCATACATGTAAAACTTTATTAAATTTGTTTTATTCGTTTTTGAGTTTTAGAGTTACAAACACACATGTAATTTTTATATATAGAGATGAATTACACCTGTTAGCATTTCTACAAAGGTTCAGCTCAATCGGTGAAATCCTATAGATAATACAACGAAAATTATTTTATATATATTTATATATATTTTATTTAAAATATTATATTTTATTTAAAATATTATTTTTTTAAGATATTTTATTTTCTTTCAAAAATAAATAAAAAGGTTAAAGAATAGAGTTACCGTCGTCAACTTTTAAATACTCGTACGAACCCTTTATTGTGTTCCAAATATAATATAGTATCACTCTGTTTAAAATATTAAAAATAATTTAGGAGAGTTATTTAATTTTTGAAACTATGATTTATATACATATTCGAACACCAACACATATTCGAATCTGTCACCTAATGATTATGAATTCAAAACTTTTCCAATTATGCTATGTCAGTACGCTTTAATACAAAGCGACAAAATGTATATGTAATTTATATTTAAACTTACTACGAAATAGCAAATATAATATTAATATGTAATACATACATATATTATTACTAGCAGAGTACCCGGCGTTGCCCGGAATATTTTATTGGCTTTATGAAATAAAAATTATTAACTTTTGTTTCTGCGTTAATATAATTTAATTAATATAGTTAACTTATTACTATGCATTTACAGATGCTGGTAGTATATATTCTATTTTTTATTAGATTTAGTTAAATTGAATAAACAGAGCCAAGAATTAGAGACAATTCTTCTACAAAAAATTTTTAAAGGAATCAATAATCTATTGAGTACACAATTACGGCGAAGTGAATTTCCACAATATATTCTTTAATACCGAGACATAAAATCGCATTTGAATTATGACCATAATGTAGTACATTTTTTTCCGTAAGTAATGTCACTTCATGTTTTTGTGAATTATCCTTTTAAGCACTTTTTGAAAAATTTGCTATTAGGTTCGTTCTGTCCCTCCGTCTGTTTACAAAACTTATATATTCGTTAATATTCGTTAATACCGAAACATAAAATCGTATTTAAATTATAAAAGACCATAATGTAATCAATTTTTTTTTTGTAAGTAATGTCACTTCATGTTTAGGTGAATTATCCTTTTAAGCACATTTTGAAAAATTTGTTATTAAGTTCGCTCTGTCCCTCCGTCTGTTAAAACTTATATACTGTTTAATAAAGAGCAATGAAATGTTAACTATGCGTAGGTTTCTTAAAAGAGTAATGTTGTAGAACAACTTTTTTATGTACCCTCACCGTTGGAGATCCTACAGCACCAACAGCTCTTCAAATTTTGAAAAAACTTCTTTTTAAATGCGTACATTTCAGGTTCTGTTTAACATATTTTCAATATAAAAAATACATGATTGTTTTTTACCTTTATAAATCAACCAGAATTTTTTTACCTTTAGTTTTTCTAATTATTTTTCCTAATTGATTGGCTAAAAATATGTGTAAAAATTGTATATGGATAAGAATGTAAGGTTTTCTGTTCTTTAAATATGTATGTACTCATTTTTGATTAAATGATGTACAGAAATGTGAATCTGTTGAAATGTTTTCTAATTTAATTGATAAAGTTTATAGTATTTTTAAATATACGGATATTATACATACTATATGCATATATTTCAATATTTTATGGGAAACATGTTATACACATGCATTTTATATAGGTAGACCACATGTAAAGACCACATGTAAGTAATGCATTTCTGAATGATGACATGATGATTGTCTAATGTAGCAGATTGTTTCTGTTTTTAAACAACGGCCGAAAATGTTATGTTGTTAAGACTTAAACACAGTATTCTTAAGATACTTAATAATGTTACTTTAATTACTGTTCTATATTAGAAATTTGCATTGAACGGTTTTTATGGAATATTAGAAACAGTATAGATAAAAGTAAAGAATGTTGGAAATATCTTTTTAATAATAATAACAATACACAAAATTAGGCAAAATATTATTAATAAGTGCTCGTGCGGAAATGGGTTAACAAACGTTAACAAACATTTTGTCACAGGCCTAATTTAGAACCGTAAATTCATTCTGCCAAATTAGACAGAAATTAGAAACAAAATTTTTTTTTGACAGTCTATTGTGTCGAAATGTGCTAATGAATCACAACAAAATTTATTGAATGAGTTTGTCTGCCAAAGTGTAATACTTGTACAAATTTTCAATTGGTCAAATCGTTTAAGTACAATAATAAAAAATGAGAATTTCATGGCCTGAAGCCTGATGGGTTAATGTAACGTAACCAAATAAACTCAGAAAGCTTTGGTTATAAAGACCTACACTTTTGTAAATTTTCAACTCAATTGGTAAAACCGTTTAAGTGCGACAACAAAGAAATTAAAAATTTTTATTGAGCCCTGGTGCCGAAACGGGTTAATGGATCGTAACCAAATCACCTCAGTGAGCTCCTGTGGTAAAGAGCTACACTTTTGTAAATTTTCAATTCAATTGGCAAAACCGTTTAAGCGCGACAACAAAGAAATTGAAAAATTTCATTGAGTGCTGGTGCCGAAACGGGTTAATGGATCGTAACCAAATCAATTCAGTGAGCTCCTGTGGTAAAGAGCTACACTTTGATAAATTTTTAACTCAATTGGTCAAACAGTTTAAGTGCGACAACTAAGTAAATTACAAAACTTCACTGACCCCTGGTGCCGAAACGGGTTAATGGATCGTAACCAAATCACCTCAGTGAGCTCCTGTGGTAAAGAGCTACACTATTGTAAATTTTCAACTCAATTGGTCAAACCGTTTAAGCAGGACAACAGAAACATTTAATGAACTTCGTTCGGCTCTCGTGCCCAAACGGGTTACCGGATCTTCATAAAAATTTGTCACAGGCTTTTTTTCAGACCATAAAACCACCATACAAAATTGGACATAAATCGGAAACAAAAAATTTTTTGGAAGCCCGCCGGGCCGAATCCGGGTAACATATTGAATCCAAATTTCTTCGGTACCCGTCCAATAACATAAAGAATATTTGTCCAAATTTTCAACTCAATCGATCAAACCGTTTAGGCAGGACAACGAAAAAACTAAACGGCTTTAAATGGCTCTCGGGCCGCAATGGGTTAATGAACCGAAACGCGATATAGCCTATAACACTTTCCGGGGTCGTAGGAACGTTCCTGCAAAATTTGGTTGCAATCGGACTGGTGGTTTTTACGTGAAAAGGGCACAAACAAACAAACAAACAAACAGAATTTCTTCCTTATTTATTAGAAGAAGACATATCACCCTACATCCCAATATTTTTTTAAAAATATTTTATTCATAGAATAATTTCTTATAAGAACAACAAAATACATATAATATACACTCCTATATACATTTCCATATACTATATATCATTCATTTAACGTAACGTATACCATGTGCACATGCACATAATACGTATATTTATGTACATATATACACCGATATCATATAAATATAAATTCTTCAAGTATCTAACCGTCATATCCCTTATTTGTTTCAATTTTTTTTGTATACTCATCATCCTCAACAATTTTAATTATCGATAGATACAAAAGCACAAAAAACCAATCAAAAAACTTATATAAATTCTACTTATACGGAAATTCTCTATGGAAAATGTTAAGATCAAAAATTTAGTTATTCAAGAGCTCCCCGAAATTTTACCCGGATCTTAAACAAAAAAAATAGAGAACCTGGAAATTGATCCAAAAATAGTTTGTTTTAATTCAAAACTCTACTTTTCTTTGATTTTGAGTTATCGTGCAAACGGACAGGGCAGTTTTCTTAAATGGGCGAACGACTGGACGGATGGACAATTGATTATTTTTTCGATTTTGATCCTATCATTTATTCGATCATCCGATCCGAATATTTTTTTTAAAATTAATTAATTTGAAAGACTAATTTTTAATGTTTATCATTAAATTTATTTCAATCCATTATTAATTTACTTTTTTTTTTATTCAATAACCAACATTTATTTTTTGTACATCGGTTATGCACCTATAAATATTATTATTGTAAATTTTTTTATAACAAAACAAATAACAATTTTAACTGTCAAAATTTACTTTAATGCTGAAGAGAAATAATAATGTAAAAATAATTCGTCAGACTCTTTTGTATTTTTCTAGCTGAGTGCTTAGCCTAACAAAGAAAATGTATTGTCACCTTACCGTTTCAGAAGAACATTCTTCCATAATTTGGTTGCATTCGGGTACACCTTGTAGGAATAAGAGATTATATTCGAAAAGTTATGTTATTCAATAACGTTATTTTAAATGTGGTTTCATTATATAACGTTATAAATAACCTTAAAATTATCAAACTTTATATAACGTTGTAACAAAACTAAAATTAAAACAAAATGTAAAAATCAAAAACTTAAATAAAAATAAATAATTGCTATAAATGAAATTATAGCAATTAGGACAACTTTTCGGTATCCACACAGAAATGTTTGTTAAACCACTAAAAGTATGTTTTCAAACATTTCTTAGAAAACCAAATACAACTTGTGTTAATTGATATAGCTCAGGAAATCTCATTTTTTTCTTTTCTCAAAATTCGAAGCTGGACATTGTATGATTCTAGGTGTGTCGTTAAAACTTTCCAACATTGCAGCTATATTGATTTCCTCAATGTATTTCATATTAGTATAGCCGATTACTGGTTTCTTTGTGAAAGAAACGTTGTTAATAAATGAATCAAATTCATCAGTCTCCTAAATATCACTATTAGTTGCATCAATTATTAATGTTGTACTTAGTTGTGTTGCTTCCGTATTTTGAATATTTAAAATTTCTTTTTGATTTTTTTTAATTTTAATTATAGAATAACACAACTTTTTTAAATGTAGTTTAGCTTCAAATATTCTATCTTCAGACAAGGTAGATTGAAAACGCGGATCCACATAAATTAGCAGCCTTTGCTGCATTTTTTAAAATATTTTTGTCCCTTTTTAATAAATTTTCACAAACATATTTTCCAAAAGTTGTCGTCATTTTCTACGCAGCTAATTTGCATTTAAGCCATTCAGCATAAAAGTCATTTGACAACAATTGCTGCACTTGAAATAATTTTTTGTAGCATTTGCTGCAGGTGCTAAAACCTCCATTATTTGTTCTACTTTTTCTCAAAGCCCAGATTGTAAGTAAAAGTGGAAGCCAGTTTCTGATACTTAGTTTTGAATTTTATTGATTTTTCTACCATATTATAAGTAGACGACCAGCTTGTTGGATAGTCTAAAAATGGAATTAATAAAAAATGCATGGTCGTTGGTGTTCTAATTTTTTTTACAAATTTTCTTATATTATTCAAACAGTTTTATTTTCTTTTCAAACTGTCATAGACAATCAGCTGCAGTGTTTCATTTATATATATTTCATTTTGATTTTTATCAAAACTTCGCAAAATTACACAATTAACTTCTTTATTTAGTTCTTCTAAATTCACCAATTCTTTAATAATACGCCCTGCTTTTAGCATATTTACACCATTATCACTGGTTATACTATAAATATTTTTGAGATTTATTCAAATTTTTTTAAAATTTCTACAATCTTTAGAAGTTAGATAATCTTCAGTGTGATTTTGATTTAATTTTATCATGGCTAACGTTCGAACAACAATTTTTGAATCCTATACAAACTGAATATCCAGCCAATGGTGCAGTGGTTAAGACACCGGCCATTCATAGGTCTCGTGTTCAAATTATTTATAAAACTATTTTAATTTTTTCTTATTTTTGTTATGTTAGTTTTTATTTTGTTGGTGTTCATTTAGATGTATTACTTAACTTCAAAAGTTATTCTTCAACTAATGTTGATGGCCACTAAGTTTTTGTATTTCTAAACATTTTTTACCCGTATAAACATGTGTTCAAGTGTATAATAAATTTGCTATTTCGTTTGTAACACCTTAAATAAATCGAGTGTACTCAAGTGTATGGATCGGCTCAGAATCGAATTCTGAGTCTATTAAGTCATGTATGCCTGCCCGTCCATCCGCCCGCACAATAACTAAAAAACTAAAGGGGCTAGGGTTTCTTAAATTATTCACGTCACTTTTATAAAATTGTTAATTTCGCTATTTAAATCCAGCAAGTTCTATCGATTTCGCTATTAAAATAACTCAGTGTCTATTGAAGCTAGGTATCTGAAATTTTATGAAAAGATGGTCAGCTTTTATAGAAACAGCGTATAATATGTACAAAAGGATATCCTAGAGAATCTTCTTTACACTCTTTCTCGTTTTTTTTCTCAATTATATAATTTTTTTTTTCTGGTTTTCGTCTGGTTGTTTTTTTTTCTTATATAATTTTAAGGTTCTTATACTTCCTTCAGTTTTTTACTTTTGTCAAATATACATATATTTGCTGTAAAAATACATTTTGTGGAGAAAATAAAAGATTTAAAAACTATATCTTAAATGCTGCCTCTTTTTTGATTTTGTATTATTATTCTTCTTATATTATGTAGAAAACAACCCCTTGAAATTTTTTTTTCACCCAAATTTGGATATAATTTCTATCCGCAATTCTTTTTACTAAATTTTTATATGAACCGAATATTATAATAGTGTATTGAATATTATATAGTTGTATAATATTATAATATGTGTATCAAAATAACATACACGCAATCTTGATGTATTACAGTAATTTATTGCTTTCGGACTGTATAGTAATTAAAAATAGTGGTTTTTACTTTATTCTGTTATTTTCTTTTTATTTCTATTTATATCTTTAATACTTATAATAATAATATAAAAATGTTCTATGGATATAAATAATGGAAGTGTCACTCATATTGATAAATAAAATAGAAAAACTTAGCATTGTTAAAGTATTGAGTAAACAATTTTTAAGTAAATCTTACACTTTTATAAATTATTTTATAATAGATATAGATACAACAGATATTTATATATTATGATCATATACAAATTTTTGAGAAATTCCAACTTTTTCTAATAAGAATGCAAGATATTAATTTAGAAGTAGCTTGGTTTAAAATCGTGCTGGAAACCCAGTAAATGCCGAATTGTATAGTAAATGGACATGTTTTCCAAATATTGTGTAGATGGTTATAAACAATTAGGAGTAAATCAAAGGAGAAGTTGAGCAAATGAATGACGTTTACTGTCATTTACAAACAGATTTTGTACTGAATGTAATTTAGAAGAATAATATAAGAAACAAGGTAGAATGTAAACCAACGCGCATTTCCAAAAGACAATACAAACTGTTTAGAATTGTGACTTGCACAAAAATTTTAAAATTTAAAAAATTTTTTGTAATAAGGAAAAACGTGAAAATAGGACTCTTTTGGAATTTTGAGGGGCTGTAAGTTTGAAACCCTATATAACTAAGAAAAACCATTAACACCCATAAAAATATATTACTGGAGCTTTAATTTTTTTGTCTTGCCGAAGAAAAATGTGTACAGGTGCCTAAGTTAAAGGTGTTTAAAAATAGCAAATTTTCAATTTTTAAGCCCTAATAGCCTATAAACAGAATGTGATACAAAAAATTTTTTTGACCAAACTTATACTAATTCTGAAAGTTCTTTCTTGCCTCAAAATTTCAAGTCTCTATCAGGACGCGTGCCGGAGTTATGAAGGTGAAAAAATCATGCAAAAATTTGATTTTCACATAACGGTAAATTTAAGTACTAAATTTAAAAACTATATAAATTTTGATATTGCTTTGTAAAGGTAAAAAATGTCCTGTCGAATGGCGTTTTCAGATAGAAAAAATGTTAAGCAGAATATGAAATATACGCGTTTAAAAATTGGACTTTTTCAAAGTTTGAGGAGCTGTAGTCCCCTGATGGATAGGGCTACATGAAAAAGTTGTTCCACAAAATTAATTTTTTTATGAGACCCACCCATGGTTAAATATTTTTTTCTCTATCTATAACGGTGTAGAAGTTTTGTAAACAGATTGACGGACGGACGGACAGAGTGAAACTAACAGGCACATTTTTTCAAAATTTTTTTGGAAATGTGCTAGAAAAGCCATACTAGGTATAGGTATCTATTAGAATTTTGTTCGTTTATAATGTAATTGTTTTATTTGTAATTGAAAATGAAAAGTGAAAACAATGTTTAGCGACACTTCAATTTTAAAAAAAATTTTAAATTGCAAAAGGATCTGAATATTTCAATATAATACAATGCCAAGGAACATTTTGTGTAGTTTCTTACAAATTTTCGCTGTTTTATTTACGAAACATTTAAATTTGTAGGTGTATTATACATATACCATAACAAAGTGTAGATATGTATAAACTGCGTACAGTAAACTTACATTTTAAAAGTAAATTTATGGTTACGAGTGTAAAGTTTGCTGTATTAACACTATGTAATTTAAGTTTTACAGGTACAAATTGTTTACGATATTGCTTACATATATGTAGTTTACAAAACGTTTACATATTACTTACATGTTTATTCAAGTTTACAATTTTACATACCGAAAATGTGAACATTTTAGAGAAAATTTTAATTTACATAATGAAAATTATAGCCAGAAAAATAACATCAATATTCTCTAAAATAAATATGTTTTTATGCGTCATTATAGACTATTAGATAATTAAATGTTAAACATTTTTTCAAGAGTAGGTACAATACATTCTTCTATTTTTCATATCAATTATGTCTGTGTATAGAGGCTATAGTGCAAACTTATAAAAAATCTTTTGTCAACTCTTAGATACCCTTACGAACCGTTAGTATGTTCATAGCCTGTCACTCTGCTTATAATATTATTTTTTAATTTTAACAATTTGGGTGAATTTTATAATTTCTCGAACTATGGGTTGTATGAATATTTAAACTATATGTAAGTTATCATCGTCTCATATTACAGCTAACAGTGAAATAACAGTTAACATCTCAAATTACAACACACGCATTTCTAATTCATATTCAAGTTCAAACATGTTTCACACCAAAAATGTTAATGCAACAAAATGTTGATGCAATCAAATGGCTTTGAATTGAATTCTGAGTCGATTCAGCCATGTACGTCCGTTATAACGTCGGTACCAAAACGTCTGAAATTTTTATGAAGAAAGATGATCAAGTTATATAGAAACAAAATATATTACAATCATACGGGTATCCCAGAGTTGACATAATCTGGAGATCCATAGTGGAGATCCAAAAGTTAATTGTTCGAGAGCTACCCAAACTTTTGGTCGGATCTCAACCAAAATAAATAGGGAACCTACACATTGATCCAAAAATATTTTGGTTTAATTTCAAGACCCTAACTTTCTTAGTTTTTGAGTTAAACATACTCTACTTAATTTCCAAGTTTAAAGATAGTGTATCTTAAAAACTCTTGATTTTATCACAATTTTAATTTAAAGACCCAATAATAGGGCTTGGAACCACTTAAGCCTCAAATTATTTTAGCATCGTCTATATCGCAAGAGTAACATTTATACCAAATTTCATTCAAATCGTATAACAATTAATATGTACTCTAGAACATATCAAATAATATTCGTATTCGTATATTTTAAGGCGGACTCACTGAAGCTAAGAACATTTTCATGATACATCGACATCATTTTGCAACTTTTTTGTGTTGCATAAAAGTACAGCAACATTTTCATATTGTAGCAACATTTTCCAGCAACATTTTCATGATGCAACATTTAGTTACAGCAACATTTTCAAATACATCGATATCATTTGGCAACTTTTTGATCTTACATCAAAGTTCAGCAACATTTTCATAATGCAACATTTTAGCATCAACTATATCGCAAGAGTAACATTTATACGAAATTTCATTCAAATCGTATAACAATTACTATAGGGTCTTTCAAATTGAGTTTTCAAAAGTAAATAATTAAAAGAGATGTTTGCCATTTATACTCTGAAAATGATATCTCCCATGTGAACACTTCTTGCGTCTTTACAGTACCTGATTCTTTTATCAAAATTTTCGGTCACATTCTGGCATAGTTGCGGCTCCAACTGACCAACAACTTGAATATTTTCTGCTTTCAATGCTTCAACGTTTCAAGGATTATCCTTGTAAACCTTTCCTTTTAAATAACCCCAAAGAAAGAATTTTAACGATGTCAATTGCAGTGTTTCTCTGGCTATATGACACGTAGCTCCATCTTGTTGAAACCACATGTCCTCAGTGTCAATATTTTTCAGTTTTGATCTTGTCGCGATATCTGGTACCGTTAACGGTTATGGCTCTTCCAGCATTATTTTCGAAAAAGTCATACCACCATACCCAGTGCAGTCATACCACCATACCAGTCATACCACCATACTACAATGCACACCAAACACTGATGTCTTTGTGGATGCGTTGGCTACTCTTGGATCACGCGAGCGTTTTCCTGTCCCCAAATACAGCAGGGTTGTTTATTAACGTAGTCACCGATCTCGAAATGTGCTTCGTCCGCAAAGATGATTTATTTTGAAAAATAGTTGTTTTGTTCCAGTATCCAATTGGCAAAGTCCCGACGTATGGAATGATCTTGTGGCAACAATTCTTGTGCCAATTGAACTTTGTAGGCCTTCAACGCTAAATCTTTCTGCATAGTATGCCATACAGTTGACTCAGAAAGTCATAATTGTTGTGAAAGTCGGGAAATTGACGTGGTGGGGTCAGCTGTATCACTATCACTCACAGCACCAATTCTTTCTTGCGAACAACCGGCAAGAGCATACTGATGTATTTCTCGATCTTGTACTGCACCAGTTTCTTGAAATTTCCGCACAATATTACCAATTTGTTGCTCAGTTGGACGATTATATCGGCCATAAACATCGGGTAATTTGCGAACTGTCAAAATGAAATATAATATGGGTGCGTTCAATGTTTGAAGTGTGTTACACAGGCGCCTACTTTTGAAAACTCAATTTTAAAGACTCTATATATGCTCTAGATTCTAGAACATATCAAATACTATTCGTATTCGGATATTTTAAGATGGGTCCACTTTAGCTTCTGCCACAGACTTTAAATTTTGTGTCCTGACGCAAGAGCGTCAGACCAACTCGTACACCATATTTGATTAAAATCCGAAATATTTTTTTGTCTGACCACTTGGTTTTTGGCGAAATATATGAGCCTTTGTTTTCCTTCTTTTTTCTTTTTTTTTCCGAAATTTATGTTTCTATACAATTTGCTATTGCTATACATATAGTTTGAATATAATTATTATTCAAATATATGAATGATGATATCTATACATTATTGTATTAATAAAGCTATGAAGTGTTAGATTTCCATAGCTATGTATTTTTAGTTTTATTTTGTTTACGTTTCTAAACAATACATGCTTATTGCTTATGCTAATGCTATACATATAGTTTAGTTTGAATATGAATAATATACTTGTAGAGCTAATCAATAATCATACCATACATATAATATAAATCATATACATATTATGTATATATGTACATAGAACAGAAATAAATTATACGATATTGTCTAGCTAAACTCTAGAGAGTAGACATATGTATGTATGTATGTCGGTGATGTAGAAATTGTACATTCAAAATTGTATGAGATTTTTTGATTTGTTACAGACAATTATTGTGTATTAAAGTACATTTTGTAAAAATAAATTAAGCTAAAAAATGTGTGCATTCTATATAAAAGTTTGCTATTATTGGAATGAGTACATATGGATTTGTGATTATTCTAATAAAAATTCGTCACTTCTATTGAAGTATGTAATAAAATATGAAAAATGATTTGTATTTTTATTTTAAAAATTGAATTGAATTGTAAACCAGTAAAAAACAAATATATACATATGTATGTATGTATTTTTGAAATTTTTTTAAGAATAAAATAAGGGTAGATTTTTAAAATTTATAATAAATCTACAAAATAATTTTCATGCAATTCACAAAATTATTTGTTGAAATTTGCATCAAAATTAATATTATGATTTACATTCTACATATATTATGTATGTATCGTTATACAAGCATATGCATAATATTGCATTTTTTTCATTCAAATCAAATATTTTTTTTCCTAAAAATCTATTTTCATCAGAAATCTACTTTCATAGAAATCTGATTTCTGAAAATAGAAATGCTTAAAATTAACAGTTCAATAAGAGGTATATTTACGTATTAATTGAAATATGTGGCAAAGTTCAAAACATACTAGAAAAAATTTCGCCAGTCCTTAAATTTTATTTTTAACAAAATTTCAAACTTACTTGTTTAGAACAAATCATATTTTATTCGAACATTATGAGGAGATTTCACTACAGTTTCCAACCTTTTTGGCAGAGGTCCTAGTCACAACACTAACCTCTACACCAAATTTCATTTTAATCCGATAAGAATTACATGTGTTATGCTTATACCAAGTTTTTGCGGACGCGGACACGGACACGGATGCGTACTGATGGAAATTCGAGACTTATTTTTTATTTTATTAACAGCTTTTATTTAATTTACTGGTGAAAGCTTGTAAGCAATTTTAGACACACTTGCGTTGGGGTGGAGACTTGAAATTTTGGACACAGTTTATATTCCGATGACAGTACATGATTCTAAAATAATAATACCAAAAAACAGTAGAGAAGTTAACTAAATTAGCGAAATAAAATTTTCATACAAATATATTACATATTTTTAACATAATTATTACAGAGTAAAATAAAAATATGAAATTTGCCTTGACATGTATTTGCCTTGACATGTATTTGTTGGGTTGTTGCCTTTTAATTAGCTATAGACAAATATATAATTTTATACTTTTAGGTTTTACATTTTTCACTTTCATGAAACACACAAACAAAGAAACGGTAATTATTTTTAAATTTTTGTTTGTAGCATTATACATGTGTGTGGGTGCCGTCCGGAAATTATCACCGGCTAGGTTGTTAGGTACTAAGGGAAAGGTAAACTGGGTCTGTTTTTACATATCGTATTACTGACACCTCGGTTTTTACTGGAACCATCGGATTGGAGTAAACCTGGGCCGGATTCAAGGTGTTATACGACCGGTGCCGATGATCAGCCTGGCTAGGGGCCCAGTCGCGAACGGAGTATTCGGAGTACCTGGCGACCATCCGAATTAATTAGGCTCAACCTATGTATACGAATCTCTGCATAGGGCGGACCTGCTTTTTGTTCGAACTCGTGAGTTCAATTATGGAACAAAATTAAAAAAAAAACGAGGAAGAATACAGTTGCCTTTGTCAACTCTTAGATACCCGTACGAACCGTTAGTATGTTAACAGCCTGTCACTCTGCTCACAATATTATTTTTTTAATATTTTAGTATTTTAAAATAATTTGGGTGAATTTTATAATTTCTAGAACTATGGGTTGTACATATATTCAAACTATATGGTGATATGTACATTCTTCGAAAGCAGATTCTAACCTTTCACATAACGATTATCAATCCAAAACTTTTTCAAATATTCTATAGTACCATTTAATACTAAGAGGTAAATGTATATTAAATTTACTTAGTATAAAATAGTAAATATAATTTTAAATATTATATTATATTATATTTAAATATTCCATTGACAGAATAATTTCTTATAAGTACAATAAAATACATATATGTATGTAAATACGGCGCTATATAATATACATCTATACTCTTATCACTCATTCACTAGTGACGTATGCGATATGTAAATAAACATGATATTATATAAGTATGTATATATATTAATATCATATAAATAAAAATTCTTCAAGCAACCGTTATGTTGTATATTTATTTACATTTTTATGTACTACGCATTATATCCTCAACAATTTCAAATTATCGAGTAAAACAAAATGCAAAAAATTTGTTGAAGAATTTTGTTAGAAAATTTGAAAAAATCAAGTAACACTTTTGTCAATTATAAAGTAACACTATATTATTAAAAAAAGTTGTTAACAGAAATAAGAATATAATGTTGAAGCTTTAATTTTTATGTATTACTTCAAAAAAATTTTTACAGGTGTTTAAAAATAGAAAATTTTCAGTTTTTGACCCCTTACAGCTCCTAAACGGGGGGTGATACAAAAAAAATTTCTGAAATGACTCATACTTATTTTCAAAGATCTAACTTCTGTCAAAATTTCAAGTTTCCAACTTAAACCGTTTAGAAGATAGAAGGGTTAAAGGATTTTGCAAAATTTGAGTTTGGCATAACGGTAAATTAAGACACCGTATGCCACAAATATATATATATTGTATATATAGTTTTAAAGCTAATAAAAGTAGTAATCGTTTGGCGTTTTCAAAATGAAGATATACCTTACACAACTTGTGCTATAACAATTTAAATATAGAGCTTTTTTGAACCTTTGGGGAGCTGTAGCTCCGTAACGGGTGGGGCTACAAAAAAAAGTTATTAAAAATAAAATTAATATTTTTGTGAGATCTATCAGCACCTAAAATTTCATAGCTCTATTGCAAAAAAAATGTGGGGATCTAAAAGTTAGGTGTTCGAGAGCTACCCTAAGGCTTGGTCCAAACTCAACCAAAAAAAATAGGGAACCTACAAATTACTCCCAAAAAATTTTGTGTAAATTTCAAGATTCTAGCTTTCTTAGTTTTTGAGTTAGCGTGCTGACGGACGGACGGACGGACATGGCTCAAAAGTCTTAGAATTTTTTTCTGATCCGATCCATACCTTTGAAGGTATATCTAGCTCGCTTATTTCGAGGTGTTACAAACGGAGGAGTAATTTTATTATACCCGATCCTATCGTACGGGTATAAAGATTCGAAAAAAGAGTTAGCCGGCACTTCCCAAAAGTCGGCAAGTAAAGCGACCAAACCGGGCATTAGCAGTGCTAAGGAAAGTCGCGAACAACCAAAGGCGGTACGCAAAGTACACCCGTCGAAATTAGCCTTCTTTGATAAACGGTCGGGCTATAAAATAATTGAGAGGTTAAGCTCTCTCAATGTTGGTCAGTTATCTGAGGCGCAAAAGAACTCCTTAGCCTGGACCAAAACAGTAGTAGGCCAGGTCAAGCCCCAAGAAGAACAAATCCCAGGTTCATTGAAGGGCCTTATGTCCAAGAGATAGAGTTTACAAGATTAGCAGAGTAGTTCCAAAAAGGCTAGGTTGCGTAACCAAGCCGTTCAATGAAATTTCCAAGAATAGTTTAATTCTGGAATTATTGATGAGTGGTTAGAGGATGGGGATATTTCATCATTTTGGTAAACGTGTCTGCTTTGGCAAGTTCCCTAGGCAACCACACACTAGCTCTTGGTCTTAATTTAAGACGATCCAATGATCTGCTTTCTCTCAAAAGGGCAGACATTGAAATGACAATGGGTATAATTACCTGTCACTGTCTAATAGGGAAGCATGCCAGTAGACTTGGCTTATCCGCAAACGACCATTGTAGAGCCTGCAAAGATGAAGAAGAGAAGAAAACTACTCTCCATCTCCTTTGCATATGCCCGGCCTTGTCAGCAAGAAGGAATACCCATTTGGGGCAATATCTCTTCAACAACCTTACCGATCTAGCAGGTACAAATGTGAAGAGCTTTGCAAAAAGCTCAAATTGGTTTTAACGAGTGGGATAGATAAGCTTCTCTGTGGTATCACAATGGACAAAATACGGTCGAAGTGTGCCTTTTTGGCAGCCACCTTAACCTAACTAACCTATATATGTGTGTAGATATTTACGTTAATAAAAGTAATGGATTTTTTGTTTACATAAGATGCAGTTTATTAAAATTGGATGATGTTATAATATTATTCTGTAATATGATTGTATAATGTCATGTTATAATACGATTGCATTTAGCATTGAGCAATAGTATTTTGTTAATATTCTTTTTTTAAGCAAATTCTCATTCCGTATACTTAATTTTATTTCTTTACTTTAAAATGTCTGTAATTAATTCTGTAATGTAGCAAACTTTTATGCTAATTGCGAATTTTTCTGTAATTTTGTAAATTATATTGCTACGATGGAAGTTTCTTTAAAAAAATTTATCTCAATATAGGATTTATATATGTTATTAAACCCGTGAAATTAATATAAAAGCTGAACGTATAACTATAAATTTAAATTTTGAAAATAATAAATTGTACTACATATATTTTTATTTATATGACCTGATCGCGGTTTGAATCTAAGATCCTCCGATTGAAAGGCTGGCAACTTAACCACTACGCCATGAGTCAGATAATTTCTATTTTAATTTGTTGCTTAATGGGTGTGTTTATGTTATGAGTGTGTTAAAGTTCACTTATTTAAGTAATTGAATATCTTGAGCAGGGAAATCAAGTCTTTGTTTATAAATTTTGTCAATGTGGAGTAAAGTTTGGTGGAGTTAAATTTATTTAAATTATTTGTAAATTTTTTTAGGGATTATTTCATTCATGCTTTTTTGAATTGTTTTATTTAATTTTAGGAGATGATAATTCATATTTTGTAGTGAAGTTTTGCAATTATCTAGGGTTTGAATCTCCGTATTAAGATATTCAGTTAAGTAGTTTTGATTTAATTTCCTGCGAAAAATTACAAAACTTCTTCATTTTTAATGCAGAATGGAATACAATTAGCATTGTGATCACTATCTGCTCAGAGGAGCAGAATGCCATACTCGATCAAAGGCCTTTGAGATATCGAGAGCTGCAACCTCAGATTCACCGGAACAATGAATGCTGGTGTTGAGCTTCTCGCAGGGACAAGTTAAAAGATCACCTGTATATCGATGACTGCAAAAGCCGTATTGACGATCGTTTAAAATACGCAAACTATTCAGGTATCTCAAAAGCATTTTGTTTACCAAAATTTACATAATTTTGGAGTCGCTCTTTAGTTTGAAAGGTTGCTTTTGTCACCTTTTTTGGGAATTGGAGAAACGACTGTGGAACTTTCCATTGGCTGTGATATTTACCAGTCGAAAATGAGAGTGCGAAAAGATTGCACAGAGGTTTCGAAATGGGAGAAATTACAAGTTTGAGAACCATAGCTGAAATTCCATCAGCACCAGTGGGCTTTCTAACATTCAGATTCGTTAGCACTTTCAGTATAGCACGTGACCTAAAGTATACCTTTTGAAAATTTTTAACTTTCGAAAGATAAACAGAATTATTATATGTATTATATATAATAGGTGTTACTGGTAAATGGCAATACGAAAAAACTTACCAAAAAGATCAATTACAACCTTGCACTAGCGTAAATCACGGTACAATGAATCATCTCATCATTTTTTTCGAACAATTATTATTTAAACATAAAACAAGCAGAAAGAAACATATTCGTAACGGTATCATCGAAAACAACAAAAATTCATAACCATGATAATAATATGTATATGCATTTCAGAGGTATACAAAAAGATATTTCATTCGCTTTGGTTTAAAAAAAAAATAAAAAACGATCTCATTTGTTCGGAAGCGCTTCTTTAGAAGCATTCTAGAATGCGTAATTACACGATTTTTTTTTTTAAATAAGTGCTTCTAGATACCTTCCAGAGGAAGTGCTTCTCTTTTTTCCCGTTGGGATATAACACCTTACTACATGAGGTGATTATTGAAGGCAACTCCCACTGTCACTGTACCGGCTGTTATTATTGGTATTAGTATTTTTATTAATATTATTATTATTTTACTACAGAGTCAGGGCCATCAGTGGATTATAACGTGCAACAGTATATAACACCTTACTACATGATATAACCAGAAATAGCTCCACTGTAGCATCTATTATTATTATTATTATTATTATTATTATTACTATTATTATTGTCATTACTATTACTATTACTATTACAATTACTATTATTATTATTATTATTATTATTGTTATTGTTTTTGTTATTATTATTATTACTATTATTATTATTACTATTATTATTATTATTATTATTATTATTATTGTTATTTTTACTATTATTACTATTATTATTATTTATTTATTTATATGACCTGACTGGGGTTTGAACCCAAGACCTTTCGATTGAAAGGTTGGCAACTTAACCACTGCGCCATGAGTCAGATAAAACATTATTTCAAAACATTATGTTTAAAAACATTATTTCAAAACATTATGTGTGCCTAGCTTCTGAACTTGACGAAGAAAATACAATTTTTTTAGACTTACAAAATGATAAAACATCTTCTATGATTTGTCCAATTTGAGAAACTAGTACTAATATAGATCTTACTTTAGAAGAATTTGAAATGCATGACCTGACGTATTTTAGAAGATCTTTAAAAGTCTAGCTTGTACGATTAATATGTTTCTCTAATCAAAAATTATGCGAAAAATACAAAAAAATTAATTCAAATTTAATAAAACAAAATAGAAAATTAAGATAAAAATATAGAAGGATAGTTCCTTTCTAAGAGACAAAAAAAATATATGTAGGTATATCAAAAAAATTTTCAAAGATAAAAATATGGCAAAAGGTAAATTTATTGAAAAATATATTCCACCCTATGTAAATGAATATGGAAGAGCTTTAATAACAATGATATGTAAAAAGTCAAAAGAACAGAATTCCAAAAGCAAGAAATATATGTCGCTGAATATGTTATACTGAATATTTGTATAAATCAAATGCAGACGCAGTATATAATTTATTAAGCACAAAATGGCTTTTAAATATTCCCTGTATGTCATCTATTTAGCTGGGTTCCATTTAAAAATTTCCAATCAGGAATTCCGGATTATTAGATCAATACAGAGAAGATGACTTCACTCTGGCCGAAAGAGGAAAGAGGGGTAAATAAAAAATAAATTATTAAATTAAAATAAATTAAAAATATGAAATATGTAATTGAAAAAATTAAAAATATGTTAACTCTGATTAGGCTGTTCTTGTCTTTGATGAAATTAAATTAAAAAAAGCAATTACATATAATCAATCATACAAAAGATATTATTTCTGGATTTTGTGATACTGGCGATGGTAGATCCAAAAAAATTGCAAACGAAGCAACAGAGGTTCCTTTGCCCGTACTGTTAGATAAACTCTTCGAAATATCTAAAATATATATTTAAATCTAAATATATATTAATAAATATATAATCTAAAATATAACATTTAGATTTTTTTTAAACAGCCAACCTTAAAGTTTAAATATGAATGGAGAAATTATAAAACTATGTGTTAAAAATACAGACAAAATTCATGGTTTGATGACGCAAATTCTTGTTCTATAATCGTCACAAGTAAATTTTTGAGTTTTTAATTTTATTAAGAAATCACTGCATTTGGTTTACAAGGGATGAAAAGTTCTGAAAAAAATTTAAAAAAAAAATCGAAAAATAAGTTGTCATCAAAATCAACAAAAAAAAATACGGAAAATACGTATAAATAAATAGATAAAAAGTTTTTATATATGTACATAAGTATATGTATATGTATACATGGATATAAATTTTTCTATTTATTAATTAAATTAATTAAAATTTACTGTATCAATTAAATATTATAAAATCAAATGTTTTATTTTACTTTTACAAAATTTTATGTTCATTTCATATTCATATAGTACAATGGTACAATAAATATTATTATATGCATATGCATTCGCTATTCATATTATTTTCATATTCAATTCGATCGAATCATAAAGTTGAAATTTCTATTCATTTTTAACCTTAATTTTTTCATTTTTCACCACACACCCATTAAATGGCAATATGTGAGTAGTGTCATGTAGTGTGTATGATGTATACTTACTTTACTGAGTTGTATGATATTGTGTAAGTGAAATAAAAAAAATCAAAACAAAATCAATTTTTTTGAGACAAACTAAGAGAGTAAAATTCCTAGGCAATCTCAAACGAAAAAGTTGAAATCAACTTTTACACAACGTTGGATTTCTATAATCTATTCTTATTCTATGGTTCAACTATTTAGGGCTGGTTATAGATAGTAAATTTAAATGCGGTATGATCATACAGACTGCCTTGCAAAAAAATATAGCCCTACATTTTTCTGTTAAAGAAGTTGAAAAAATATTTAAATGAGAATTCGCTTTATTGCATTTACTCGTCGTTCATTAATCGTTGTATCAAACTTGATATATGTAAACCCTTTTTGGAATAGCTCACCTGCTATTTACTTATCAATATTAAATAAGCTTAACAAAACACCCATTAAGATAATAAATGATCTCCTTGTAACGCACCCGTCTCATTTATCTTAGTTTAGTAAAAATTAGTAAAACGAAACTATATATGATTGTTTTTAAAATAATAATAAAGAATATAATGATTAATTAATAATTAATCAACCACAATTTTATACTTGGGTATACTTTAGTTTAGGTAGGTACATTATCCGATCTTTTCCAAAGTTTACTGAGAGATACCTTAGATTACGTGATGAAACGGTATATGGGCCCAAGTAAGCGATGGTGACATTACATATATCGATGTATTACATAATATATTCATGTATCATATATATATACAAATATATCTAATATTACATGTATTATGTAATTATGTATATTTAATATTTCAAATTTTTTTAATAAAATTTTTTTTTTTAAATTTATTTCAATAAAATTTTTTCGATAAATTTTTGATATTTCTTTAAAAAAATACTTTTCAATGATATTTTAAGTTAACTTTATTTTGTTTTTATCTGAAAACTCTGACTTTAATTGTATTGAAATTATTTGTTTAGATGAATGTTAAGTTTATTTACAAATAAAAGGTTTATGTCATCTTAATTAAAAACATTTTCTCTTTAATTTTATTTTCTATTTTTTTACAAAACAAAATTAAAGACTTTCAAGTTAATTATTTGATATTAAAACGATTAAATGCTGCTCTGTTCGTCTTGGTTACAGATAGAAACTATCAAATTATTCAATTCGAAAAAAAAAGAAAATGTTTTCTTTTTCCTTTCTTCTTTTTATTTAAATTTTTTCGTAATAAAAACTTATGGTTAGCAAAGAAGGAAACAGTTTCAAACTTCCGAATGGTAAATTTTGAGTGAAGAGACTGAGACAAAAATACTGTAAATGCACATTGATAGAGAAAAAAAAACAAATTAGGAAATAATAAAAATATTATTTTACAATATAAAAAAATCATACTTAACTCGTCTGCTAAAAAAAAATCATTTATGTTCATAACAGAACCGACCGTTTTTACACGAAAAGCATATTATATTTTTTACAATAATAATTTTATATCAGAGTAATAACTTCTAATAATTTAACATTTTTTATTCAATAACAATAATATGCAATAAATTAATCTTAAAAATATATACATTCATACATACAAACATATATAATACATGCAAGATTTTTTTTTTCATTCAAAAATATTAGCGAAGTAAAAAATAATAAAAGCTGTAAATAAATTTATTTATTATACTTATGCATTGTACTTATGTAAGTACAAAACAAACTTATATTTTTATTTGTACTGCGTACATGTATTTATGTTTGAAAGCTATAATGTAATACACAAGATATTGGCGAGACCTTGCCAAACAAACTTTTACTTTTTAAAAAGTACTTTCGACACAAAATTTAAAGCAAATTTTTAATTTTTAAAATTGACTGCCACATCCATTATGAACTGGTCACAGCGGTAAATTAAAAATAAATTATTAATCTCCTGTTGGCAGTTTTCAAATGACTTTTTGTTTTGAAAAAAAATAAAAATACTCTTAATAAAATTAAAAGACTTGAAAGTGAAAAGAGCTAAGCTTATAGTAAACCTTATATTTATAGAAACAAATAATAGGCCGATTTTATTCTTGATTTTGTTTTCACTATTATAAAAGCTGGTAAAAGCTTCGCAGCAGACTTTAAAGTAATTTTGTTTATTTAGGTTGGAATTGGAAGCTGCATTTTTGATATAACATAAAATATTCGAATTTTTTATTAATATAAAATTCGGCAGACTTAGCTAATTATATTTCATAACAGAAATCAGAAACTTACTAAATATTATAGAAATGGATATTTATTCCTAAAAAAAAAGAAAAAATAACATAGAAAATATCATTTTAGAAGCTTTCTCTCACAATAGATTCATAATTTTGTACTAATTTATTATTAGACCATTAAATTAAAAAGCTGTTGAAAACGACCGTCACAAAAAAAAGCCCCCGAAAATTTATGAAATTTTATTATCAGAGACATGAATCTTTTATTAATTTTCCAAAGACCTCTTCCAAAGTATATTTAAATAAAATAAATTCAGCAATTTTTTTTCAAGCAAAAAAAAACAAGTAAAAGTAACAGTAAGTCGATGCAACCGCCTTATTTATACCCTACACCTAAAAAATTCAAATTAAATTAAAAATTCATAAGTTATTTTAGTTAGGTACTTAATATACCTAAGCTAAAAAAATACATGTAATAATCCCTCCCTTAATACAGGTAGTAAGGGAGTCAGTATGATAACGTAAATGTTTTTGAATCTATAGAAATTGTGCAATTGCACAGGGGATTTTCTAGTTTGTACTTAGAAAAAAATATGTTATTTAACTAAATAAAACTTAAAGTTAGACTGATCAAAAAATTATGACAAAGCTGTTGCTCTTTCTTTGTGTAATAACTTTTCTTAATAATTTTTCTCATAATATTTTCCTGTTACGAAATATTCGTAAACTTAAAAATTACATTTACTACCCGTTACGGTTGTCCGATTTGTTTTGAAAGCTTATCAATCCGAGATATTTACGTCAAAATCTTAAATATGAAACTTCAACAAATTTTGCTCGGTCGTTTAGGTTGTACACAGCCCACAGACATACCCACACACACACACACAAACACACACACACATACGCGCATACACACATATACAGACACCACACACACACACTCAGATATAACGCTAGAAATATTTTTTCCCGTTTCTACGCACCGAAGTAATGCATATCTTCATATGTTAACAATACCTACCTTGTACATTCAGGTATATATTGTATCCGATTGGTAAAAAATAAAAGAAAAATAACGGCAATAGTAAAAGTATGCAAAATGAAATTAAAATAAAACGAACTTATTAATTTCAATAATAGAATTCTGTAAAATGAGAGCAAGAATTGTAGAAAATGAAATAAATGAATAATCTCTGGCATCGGTCTTTATTTTTTTTCATTTCTCTATTTGTTATTAATTATAAGATCCAAAAAAAGGAAGGAAAACAACAATAGTAAAAATTTTCGTTTAGCGGAATTAATTAGTTTAGTTTTTGAAGTGATAATAATAATATTACATTAATGTAAATAAAATTTTTTGTTAATTTTCAAAATATTTGTTTTCTTGTGAAATGGTGTTATAAAATATAGAATTTTTTTTTTTTTAAATACGTTGATTGGACAATAATTTACTCTATTACTATTGTCTATTTATTATTATGTTTTACTATCGCGTCAAAATTTTACCATGATTGTTAAACTATTTTAATTCTCAAATTTTTACATTTGTTCAAGAAGTTACTTCCAACATAACAAAAATAAACAATTTTCAATTGTTTTATCAAAAAACGAGGAAAATTACAGTTGCCCTACTCGTTAGCTTTTAAAATAAAATACGTGTACGAAACCGTTATTGTTTTCAAAATACAATGTAGCCTATCACTCTGCTTATAATATTATTATAGTCGTACGATAAGTGTCGGGTATAATAAAATTACTCCTCCGTTTGTAACAACTTGAAATAAGCAAGCTAGATATACCTCCAAAGGTATGGATAGGATCAGAATCAAATGCTGAGTCGTTTAAGCTTTGTCCTTTCGTTCGTCCGTTTGTACGTCCGCCAGCAAGATAACTCAAAAACTAAGAAAGTGAGAGTATTTAAATTAACACAAAATATTTTTGGGTCAATTTGTAGGTTTCCCATTTTTTGTTGGTTGAGATCAGACCAAAACTTCTGGTCTCGAACAACTAACTTTTTCATTTCCACATTTTTCATAAAAATTTTCCAAAAGTTCTACATCGTTTGAAGTAGAGCCATGAAATTTTAATTACAGATAGATCTCCTAAAAAAAATAATTTTACGTTTTGAAACATTTTAAAAAACATTTTACGTTTTTGTAACCCCGCTCATTACGAAGTTACAGCCCCAAATTTCGAAAAAGGTCTATATTTAAACTGTTATAACACAAGTTGCATAAAGTATATCTTCAATCTGAAAACACCAAACGATAATGCTTTTTGATTTACCGTTATGCGAAACTGAATTATTGCAAAATTCTTTAACTTTTCTATCTTCTAAACGGTTTAAGTTAGAAACTTGAAATTTGGAAATAAGTATGAGTACTCTATGAATACTCTATTTTCAAAAACACATGTAACTTGAACACCTGTTAAATTTTTTTTGAAGTAATGCATAAAAATTAAAGCTCCAATATTATACTTTTATTTCTGTTAGCATCTTTGTTTAATAATATAGGAGTACCTTAAAATTGACGAATGTGTTGACTTGATTTTTCTCAATTTTTCTGACAAATTTCTTTAACGTTGAATTTTTGTTTTACTCGATAATTTAAAATAATTTATTGTTGAGGATGATGTACAAAAACTAAAAAACATAAAAAACATAACGGTTGCTTATTGATATATTGATATTGATATACATAGTTATATAATATCATATTTATTTACATATCGTATATGTAGCTGATGAATGAATGATATATAATAAGAGTACATACATATATACTTGGATATTATGTATATTATACAAGTTCATATATAGCGGCGTATTTATACGTCTTTTATTGTAGTTATAAGAAATTATTCTAGAATGAAATATTTTTAAAGAAATATTGCAATGTATGTCGATGTATAATAATATATAATATGAATATATATGCATATTAATATACATATGTACATATATTTGATATTTTGTTGTAAGTTGTGTAAATTTAGTGTAAATTAATATACATTTAATATTATAGAACTCGTATTCGTATTATTATAGAACTATATACCGCTTCGTAATATTATAGAACTAGGTATATCATATTTGGAAAAGTTTTGGATTGACAATCGTTAGGTGGAAGGTAAGAATCTCCTTTTGAAAAATGTATAAACATATACTTTGAATATATGTATGTATGTATGTATGTATGTATAAACCATAATTCTAGAAATTATAAAACTCATCCAAGTTATTTTAAAATACTGAAAAATTTAAAAAAATTATATTATAAGCAGAGTGGCAGACTATGAACATACTAAAGGGTTCGTACGGGTACCTAAGAGTTGATAAAGGCAAACTGTATTATTTCTTGTTTTAGTCATATTAATAAATTGTTCGTTCTAATTAATCTGACTGAACAGTAGTCTTGCTTTATTTGTCGTAGAATACAGACGCTTTTTTTAATTATTTAAAAAAAATTAAAGTCAATTTTTATTATTTTTTTTTGTGTTTCATAAAACATTAAATAAAAAAAAATACTCTTATAACAGTTTTTAAAATCACAAATTTTTATTGTCAATCAGTTTTTTATTGTATAAAATCAGTTTGTAGAAAAAAATAAAAAACTTATTATGGCCTCAGGGCCAGGCTGGCAACAGTCGGCCAATATTTATTCTTGCCTTGATGAAGTTAACCTTTCTACGTCAAGCCATTTGGAACGAACTTCACCAGAACTAAAAAAGAAAAGATATATGTCTAAAGAAACTGGGGACACTTCAAAAAACTTTAAAAAATTTCCAAAATTCGGACTTACTACTATATTTAATAAAAATATTATTTCCCAAAAATATATTCTTTTGGAATCATCCAAACAAGAAATTAAACTGGAAAAAATAAGCCTGTTCTTAATTAAAAAAGGAATTGAAACTATTAGTAGTGAAATAATTTCTGTAAACCAACTGGTCAACTGCTTCTCTTGGTCAATGAAAATGAAAAATGAAATGAAAATGTTGCAAAGCGATTCGTAGGAAAAATAAATTTAGGAGATGTATTCGAGGTAGAAGGTAAATATCATCCAACTTTAAACAGCTGTAAGGGTATTATATATGCTCCTTGCCTGAATTATCAGACTGAAGAACATTTAGTTAGGGAAATGGTGAATCAAAGAGTTATTAGTGCCAACAAAATTAAGAAAAAGGACAGCGAGGGAAACTTAGTCGACTCAGATGCTATAATTTTAACTTTTGAATTATATGAATTACCATCGAGTGTTGACATATGGTATTCAGTACTTGGTAAACCACACTATCCTAATCCAATGCGTTGCCGTAATTGTCAATTTTTGGGACATACTCAAAAATTTTGTAAAAACCCCATTAATTTTTTCGTGTGTGGACTGCCACCTCATCCTGAATCAGTTTGCACTAGAAAATTCTTCGTTAACTGTCAAATAGATACACACAGCTCGGATGCAAAAGAATGTCCTAAATTTATTGAGCGTAAACAAATATTAAAAATTAGAACTGAATAAAAATGTAATTTTCTAGAAGCTTCCAAAAAATATCAATCCCAAACTTTTACTAACCAAAATATTAACCAAAATATTCCTATAGTTGATATAGTTAAGAATAATCCTCAATTAATTAATAAAAATACAATTATCCAATTAAATAAAAACAGTCAAAACCAACACAATATTTCTTTTCAAGAAAATCAGAAAACCAACTCAAACAAAAAAATGCAAAATGCTATCCTAATATTACCAAATAAAAGTTCCTCTATATCAATAAATGAAATTTCAAACAAAATTACTAGTAACTCTAGTGTCAGTGTCCACTCTTCACAATAAGCTTGAATTAAATGAAAATGAGAATTTATTAGATACTTTTAAGAAACCCATTTCAGATAATTTTGCTCAAAGCGCATTAGACTCTCAATGCGCTACTAATAACTTAGAAAATACTTCTTTTTCAAATACTTGTTCTAACTTATCACAAGACAATTATCAAATTTATAACTTAGATAATAATGAAATATTCTTATCAAATCATAATATCGCTTTAAATGCACAAATACAAAACTCATTAGAAGATCCGAACAATATTTCCTTGTCAGATTATAACATGCAAACTTTATAATACTATAAAAGTATAAAATAAAATCAATTCAAAAATCATGAATAGATCTTCTAAGAATATATCAATTCTTCAGTAGAATATACAAGATTTTTACAATAACTCGATTTTTTTAGAAATACTTATTAAAGAAAATAATCCTCAAATAATAGCTTTACAAGAAACACATATAAAAAACGGATGTTGTCCAAATTATTTTAAGAACTGAAATACATTTTTCACAAATAGGAATTACGATAATAATAGAAGTGGTATCGGTTTTTTAATCCAAAAATCAATTAAATATGATTATGATTCAATTACTATTAATTCAGATATTTTAGCGGATGCAGTTACCCTTAAAACTAATCCGGAATTCACTTTACTGAATATTTATATGGAACATCATATTCCTTTTACTGATTTGGATCTTCATAATTTACTATCACAAGTTAATCATTCTTTAATAGTTGTCGGTGATTTTAATCGCAGACACCCTATTTGGGGTGATAGTATTACTAATTCTTATGGCTCTGTAATATATGACTGGCTTACCAACTCTAATCTGGTACTTTTAAATGACGGATCTCCAACATATATCACTAATTTCTTGCATAGACTTATATTTTGCTTCTCCTTCTTTAGGATCTAAAATTGAATGGTCCGTTAATAAATATCCTTCAGTTAGTAATCATCTCCCAATTTTTCTAAAGTTTCCCATTTTAATAGCTAAGTGCGTTAAAAATTCAAGATTTATAGAGGATAGAGCTGAATGGATTAAATTCCAAAATCTTATTTCTGTTGAATCCAAAAAGCACCCTTATGTCGGACAATATAAATAAAGGGCAGCTCAAATTCGCAAAATCATAAGAACTGCAGCTTCCGAATCTATTCCATCTTCTAAAGTAAATAACTTCTATAAATCACAACCTGTTTGGATGTCTTCAGAAATTTTATTATTAATTCGTAAAAAGAATAAATCATGGAAAATTTTCAAAAAATTCCCATCCCAAATTAATATTTTAATGTACAAGAAAAATGCTGCTTATTCAAAGCGCTGTATACGTATCGCTAAAAGGAACTGTTGGCAAAAATTCATTTCAACTATCAATCCTACTATGCATTCTAAAACTCTGGGTTAAAAATAAAATAAGTAAAAGAAAGCTTTTCTTTTACAAACGCATTTCAAGCATTTCAGTAAATGGTACAAATATTACAAATTCCATTGATATTGCTAACGAGTTTGTTTTCTACTGAACTTCTTACAGTTCAGACAGTAATTTTTCATTCAATTTTATTCAGAATAAAATATCTTACAATATTAATGAATTAACTAGTTTACCTTATGTTCCAGAATACATACTTTCAGACTATTATATATCTTGAATTTAATACTACTCTTGAGTCTTTTACAGGTTCTTCCCCTGGAAGAGACAAAATATCGCACAAGATGATTAAAGAAACACCTTTTCTATTTAAAATTCGGCTGATGTCCTTCTATAACAATATAATCCATACTGGTAACTTTCCACAACTTTGGAAACAAAGTTCATTAATACCATTTTAAAAAAAGGGATACAACAATAATGATATAAATAACCACAGATTAATCGCTCTTATTTCATGCTTATCCAAAATACTAGAAAAAATCATTGGTAATTCATTTAGTTTTGTAAATCATTTCGTTTTGTTTTAGAAAAGAAATTGACTGCGGAACAATTTGGTTTTAGACCTGCAAAAGGCGCACAAACATTACTACAGTCTCTACAACACGATCTTGCAGTTGCAATGTCCAAAGGCCAACATTCTTCTGTGCTCTCTCTAGATTTGGAGAAAGCAAGTGGAACATTGACTATAACACAATTTAAACTATTTACTCTTTTTTAACTTTTCGAAAATTTACAGTTTCAGTCAATGGTTTCTTTTCTATGATTAACGGCATTCTTTAAGGTTCACCACTTTCAGTGTATCTATTTAATATTGATATTCATTCTTTATCGGAAAATCTTATTTCTGTAAATTTCTTAAAACACTCACTCTATGTTGATAACTTAATCTTATACTCATCTTCTAAAGGTAGCAATCTTAATAAACCGCTTAACCGCTTGAAGGCTTAAAAATTATCGAAACTTGGTCAAAGGAGACTGGAGCAAAGATTTGTTATTCTAAGTTTGAATTATTACATGTTTGTAGAAGAACTAAAATATATGAAAGGCAGTCAATTTCTCTGCGTTCTGGTACCGTATTTAATAAAGACGTTGTACGTATTTTAGGATTACATTTTACAAAAAAACTTAATTGGAATTTTCATATGAAATGGGTTGCTCAACAAGTTGACTCATGTAATAATTTACTCAAAATAATTGCAAAAAAAAGTGATGGAGCTGACGCGAATACAGCTTTGCAAATTGCTAAAACCTTGGTTTGGGGCAAAATTGACTACTGCATTACAATTTACGGTTTCAGTTCTAATAACATTCATATAAAAAAATGCAAACAAATAAATAAATTCTATCGCAAATATAACTTCAGTCAATAAAATTTCTTCTTCGTTAATGAAATCTTTCTCAAGTTTTGACGATTTTAAAATGCCTTTACCTGAAGGTAATCCCTCCGTTCTTCCATTTTGGATGCTAAAAGAAAACTGCTTTTTACTAAATTTACCGAAAAATAAACAAGATTATTCAAACATTTTTTACAACACTAAACATTCTGATTTTTCGGAAAGTCACTATGATGCACATAACGTATACGCGGATGCAAGTAAAACAGAATCCTCAGGTGCTTTTGCTATTGTAGACTCAAAAGGTAAATTAATCATGACTAAAGTAGTGCCAAATCACTATTCAATATATGCTGTTGAAGCCATTCTAGAAGCAACGAACACTTTCAAAAATCCGAATCAATCACAATTATACATTCAGACTCTTTATCAACTCTTAACTCAGTAAGAAACATTACGAATAAAAATTTTCTACCTACAGCAATAAGAAACAACTTAATAGAATCAGAAGGCAAGATAAAACTTTCATGGGTTCCAAGCCATAAGAGTATTTTTGGAAATGAAATAGCTGATAAAGAAGCTCACAAATCGCTGCAGAACCCCCTATAGAAACTTTCATACCAACAGATGTAAAATATATTTATATTAAATCCAGTTTTTAATATAAATTTAGAAAGACATAAATGCGTCATCTTAACCCGGCTAAGACTAGATCATTGTCTCTTCAACAAATATATATTTCACAAAGATGAGCCTCCATATTGCAACACTTGCAATGCTGTTTTAAATGTAATGCATATTATCCAAGATTGTTCTCAATTTAATCAATTAAGAACATCATTGAATCTGGGCAACAACATATTCAATATAATGCATCCAAGTCAATCATCCAACTCGAATCTCTTTAAATATTTAAATCTGACAAACACTAAAAACTTTTAACTTTTTTAAATTTATAACAATGTTTACTTAATAATTATTTTTTTTTTGTTTGTTTAAATTTTTTTTTGTAATAGCTAACAAAAGTTGTAATTTTTTCTTTTTCTTATATGCACTTGTAAATTTTATCTGTTAATATTAAATTAAATGTTTCTAGCGCTTTATGGTTTTAATTACCGCTGCCGCATTAATATAGGTTTTAATACATTAATGTATTGAAATTATGTTGTATAAATAAAATAAATAAATAATCTGACTGAAAAAAAATGGGTTTAATAAAAAAAATAGTTTAATTTCAATTAAAAGATTTTTAATGTTTTTGAAAAATGTTGAATTTGGATGATAAAAGTTTAAATTGAATGAAAAATTGTTATATTTGACTGAAAAAAAGTATATATATTTATAAAGCTTATAATTATAATATATAACGCTTATAAAGTATATATTTATAAAGCTTATAAAATGAGCTGTCGTTTCCAGATTTATGATATATATAACATGTGTTATATATATAAATAACATGTGTTATATATATATAGAACATGTGTTATATTATAACAATTTAAATATAGGGCTCGAAATTTCGAAATTTCGGAGGCTGTAGCTACGCAACGGATGGAGATATAGAAACATATTGTTAAAATTTCATTGCTTTATTTTAAACGGTCTACAACATACAGACAGACAAACGGACAAACTGACAGACAGACAAACAGACAGATAGAGTACAAAATACAAACTAAAACCATTCTCAAGACTCAAATATCATACATGTATAATTTTATTAAATTTCCCAGCGGGAAGAAGAAGCATTCCAGCATGCATACTGGAAGCATTCCACGTAAGGTGAGAATCGCTTCCTGTTCCATACTTTTATTGCTTCTTTTTTCATTTCCGCAAAAAGAACCAACACGTTCATATACTTTTATTTCGTAAGCTTCCCTTTGAGTGATTCAGAATGCATGACTGGGAAGACATCTAAAAAGCATGACTGAGAAGGCATTTAGAAAGCATGACTGAAAAGGCATGCAAATTGCATGATTGTGATGGCATGTAGAATGCTTGCATTAATAAATTATAGAAGGATATATTTCAATTTTAAAAGTGTACAAATTAAATAACAAACACAAGTTTTCTTTTTAATATATAAGAGTTCCTTTATTTAATAAATTTTTATGAAGCTTTTTGAACAAAACTAGTTTAGCATGATTAAAATTGTATATAACAATAAATAATTTTATCGACATACATACACATTATATAAATAACAAAAGCAAATAAAAAAAAGTTACATTAATTATATTAATTTAAAAAGTTTAAACATTTTTAAATCAATTTGATCGTTTATAAAATATAAAAATTCTTTTTCCGACAATGTTATACCACTAACATCTAGACATTTTTCTAATATAAAAATGTCAGCTTTTCATTCGATGTTGGACAGATTAATAAAAATTTCCTTAACAAGAGAGTGTTTTTAGATATTTTGAAAAAGAATTAGATATTATCAAACAAATTGCTGTAAACAACGAATTCTCTCCTGAAGTAATTGATAAAATACAAAATAAAAAACAAAGTAAACTAGATAGTAGTTTTCCTATACCAAAAACGAATGACAGAAAGTGGATAAAGTTGAATTACAGTGGTGAAAGTGTGAAACAAGTTACAAAATCTCTCTATTGTTTAAAAAGTAAATTAAATTGTAATATTGCATTTTATAATGGCTGTGCAAAAACAAAAAGCTCAAAAATAGAAAAAAAGTTCAAAAAAGAACGAAAAATTTTTTCATTTCTTATTTGGGCGTTTTGTAAATTTCTCTTTTGGGCTTTTTTTCATAATGAAAAAAAACTCAAAATTTAATATAAAAAATTTGGGCTTTTTTTTCATTTTTTTAAATTTAATATTTTTACTTTAACAACAAATAAACAATATAATTTTAAAGGCTATAACAGTAAATCAAAACTGGAAGATGTTGTTATTTGTAAACATTAAGTTTCTCTTAGACGGTCAATAAAAAGATTAAACTCATAATGCTATATTACAGTGTAAGGTGCTTAGTATTTTCAAATCAGCTAGAAAGATGAAAGATGTTACTAGAAAGGTGGCTATTTTTATTCAATTAGAAATATATATGACTAGAAGGGTACGGTACATTTGGCAACTGGATATTTGATCAGTTGACATTTCGCAAAACAGACACTTAATAAAAAGACATTTATCAAATTGGACTGTTAGCAAAAGGACATTTAACAACCGGGCACTTAACATTTGAACATTTGGCAACTTTTATTTATGAGACGCGCTAATAAATAAAACATTTAGATTTTAGACATTTGGGAACTTTTATTTATGAGAACAGGATATATAAATATTATGGAAAAAGCGTAAAACCCTGATTTTGAATCTCCAATGCAAAATCTCCAATGCAATATAATTAATAAATAATAAGTTGTTAAGTGTCCAAGTTGCGAAGTGTCTAGTTGTAAAAGTTGTTAAGTGCCCAAATTGTAAAGTGTACAGTTGTTAAATGTCCTTTTGATAGGTGTCCATTTTGCTAAATGTATTTCTGCTCAGTGTCTCTTTTGCGAAGTGCGCTCTGCTAACTGTCCAGTTGCCAAATGAAAGTTGCCAACTGGCCGATTCCCGACTAGAAAGGTAGCTAAAGAGAGAATAAAATGCATCCGCACAGAGATGGGGGCCGCCAGAGGGCAAGACGCAAACGCGAATGCGGATGCTGAATTGGTCCGGCCTCACTAATGCGGTAGGCAGTAAAAAACTTTCTTTGACTTTGTTACAAGTTTGACTGATATTTCGATGGAAGACCTACACTATGCGTCGTTTGGTAAGTAAATAAGTAAGTAAGTCTTTATTGATCCTCTCTAGGCCCCTTTAAGATAAATAAAATTGCTAAAATGCAACAAGTGTTTTGGGTGAAGTAAATGCAGTCAGTGGCATACAAGGTACATTCAAACGTGCATGTGAAAGGGAAAAAAATTTCTATTTCTTTATTTTTCTTTGGTGAAATTTATTTTATTAACGCAACTAATTATTCATGAAGTTTAAAAAAATTTATAAAAGAAGATGCTTATTTAAAACTCACAACTTATATTTCTGTTTTAAATTAATTTTGTTATCATAAAATTTATTTATTGTAACAACAAAAATGAAAAAAATACGCAAAAATTTTTTACAAATAGAAAATAGAACAAGTAAATGTAACAGTAAGTCGATGCAACCGACTTATTAATACCCTACACCTGAATAATTCGAATTAAATTAAAAATCCATAAGTTTTTTGGCAACTAACTTCTTCCCTTTTCTGTCTTATTCAACTCGAATTACAGGAACGTAAAAGAAGCATCCTCTTGGGATATGCTTGACACCCTTGTAAAAAATTTTAAGTTTATATCTTTATTAATTTCGAGGATTGTTAGTCCTTGGGAGGTGTGTGTCAGATACCAGAATTGCCACTCCAATTCATCGAATCCATCTCAGGAACATAAAGAAAACATGCCAGAATACCATTGTACTACATTTAAAGATTCTACTTTTGTTGGTTTTGGAGATATGCTCGTTGCTCTTGTGCTTGTCCGAAAGTTTCCAAAATACGGACCCATGGTTCAAATTCTTTCAAATGTCAGTTTCCAATTTTAGAGAAAAGAAAACATAACAGAACACCTTTGTACTAAAACTAAAAGTTCTATCTTTGTTGGTTGTGGAGATATACTCGTTTGGTCTGGAGCTGGTCCGGAAGCTTCCAAGATTTGAACCCATGGACCAAATCCTCACAAATTTCAGAAACATAAATCAAACATGAAGGAACACCATTCTGCCTAATTTAAAGGTTCTATCTTTGTTGCTTTTGGAGATAATATCATTTGCTCTGAGGCTCGTAGGGATCTTCCAAAATCCGAACCCACGGACCAAATCCTTTTAAATTTCAGAGACATAAATCGAACGGAAAAAACATCATTGTAAAAAATTTAAAGGTTCTATCTTTGTTGGTTTTGGAGATAATCTCGTTTGCTCTGGGGCTCGTTCGGAAGCTTCCAAAATCCAAACCCATAGACCAAATCCTCTTAAATTTCAGAGATATAAATCGAACGGCAAAAAACATCATTGTACAAAATTTAAAGGTTCTATCTTTGTTGATTTTGGAGATAATCTCGTTTGCTCTGGGGCTCGTTCGGAAGCTTCCAAAATCCAAACCCATGGACCTAATCCTCTCAAATTTTAGAGACTTAAATAAAACATAAAAGAACACCACTCTGTCAAATTTGAAGGTTATATCTTTATTGGTTTTGGAGATAATCTCATTTGGTATGGTGCTCGTTCGGAAGCTTCCAAAATCCGAACTCATGGACCAAATCCTCTCAAATTTTAGAGACTTAAATAAAACATAAAAGACCACCACTCTGTCAAATTTGAAGGTTATATCTTTATTGGTTTTGGAGATAATCTCATTTGGTATGGTGCTCGTTAGAAAGCTTCCAAAATCCAAACCCATATACCATATCCTCTTAAATTTCAGAAACATAAATCAAACGGGAAGGAGCATCATTGTAAAAAGGTTAAAGGTTCTATCTTTGTTGGTTTTGGAGATAATCTCGTTTGCTCTGGGGCTCGTTCGGAAGCTTCCAATATACGAATCCATGGTTCAAATTCTTTCAAATGTCAGTTTCCAATTTTATAGAAAAGGAAACATAACAGCACACTCTTGTACTAAAAATAAAGGTTCTATCTTTGTTGGTTGTGGAGATATACTCGTTTGCTCTGGGGCTCATTCGGAAGCTTCCAAAATCCGAACCCATGGACCAAATCCTCTCAAATTTCAGATACTTAAATAAAACATGAAAGAACACCACTCTGCCAAATTTAAAGGTTATATCTTAGTTGGTTTTGGAGATAATCTCATTTGCTCTGGTACTCGTTCGGAAGCTTCCAAAATTCAAACCCATGGACCAAATTTTAGAGACATAAATAAAACGTGAAAGAACACCACTCTGTCAAATTTGAAGGTTATATCTTTATTGGTTTTGGAGATAATCTCATTTGCTCTGGTGCTCGTTCGGAAGTTTCCAAAATCCAAACCCATGGACCAAATCCTCTCAAATTTTAGAGATTTAAATTAAACATGAAAGAACACCACGCTGTCAAATTTGAAGGTTATATCTTTATTCGGAAGTTTCCAAAATCCAAACCCATTGACCAAATGCTCTTAAATTTCAGAGACATAAGTCGAATGAGGAGGAACATCATTGTACAAAATTTAAAGATTCTATCTTTGTAGGTTTTGGAGATAATTTCGTTTGCTCCGGAATCATTCGGAAGCTTCCAGAATCCGAACCCATGGCCCGGTTTTCTCCAGATTCGAACTTAGCCTTCCTTTCGTAATTAGTAACCAACTATATAAATTTCGTCAAGATAGCTTTATTAGTTTTTGAGTTATCGTGCGAACGGACGGACTGACGAACCGACGGACATCGTTAAATCGACTCAGGAGGTGATCCTGATTTAGAATATATATACATGTCCATATCTAACTCGCTTCCTTTTGGTGGTTACAAACACCATACCAAAGTTAATATACCCTATACTTTAGGTATAGGGTATAAAAATAAAAAAATTTGTGAAATGTAAAAATTGTTTATAATTATTGATACCTAAAGAAGAATTATTAAAAATGTTTCGCAAAAATATGACGATTCTATAAATTATTTGTATAAAAATTTTAAAGTTTATTGAACACTTTCATTCATTTGTTTCGAATTAATTTTTTTTTTTAAATTGATTTCATTTTGTATTGAAATAGATACATACATACATACCCATATATGCCTATACAAACAAAATGTTCCTTAATAATTTTAAAATGTCATTTTGATTTTAGTAAGAAACAGTCCAACCAAATATTTTATTGTAATTTGTTTATGACTTGTAAATTGTATTGTAATGGGTAATCTATTTTGTTTTGATTTTATTTTTGTTAAAAAGAATTTTTTTCCCAATTTTTATTATAATCAAAGTATAGTTATAGGAAGTAGTTTCACTCGGCTTTTTTACAAACCTAATGAAACAAAAAAGTTATAATCATAAAACAAAAAAGTTTATTTTCAAGAGTAGGTGCAATACATTTTTCTATTTTTCATATCAACTCTGTCCGTGTATAGACTATGGAAACTTATAAAAAAGTAGGAAGAATACAGTTGGCTTTGTCAACTCTTAGATACCCGTACGAACCCTTAGTATATCCATAGCCTGCCACTCTACTTATAATATTATTTTTTTAATTTTTCAGTATTTGAAAATAATTTGGATGAGTTTTATAATTTCTAGAACTATGGTTTGTACATACTGCATACATATATTCAAAGTATATGTTTATACATCTTCAAAAGCAGATTCTAACCTTTCACATTACTATTATCAATCCAAAACTTTTCTAATATGCTATAGTAGTACCATTTAATACTAAACGGCAAATATATCATAATTTATATCATACATATGTATTATATATCATTAATTCATCAGTGACATATACGTTATGTAAATAAGCATGAGTTATATAAGTATGTATACTAGTATCATATAAATATAAATTCTTCAAGCAACCGTTATATCCTTTATTTATTTAATTTTTTTTTGTACTACGCATCATCCTCAACAATTTCAAATTATCGAGTGAAAAAAACTGCAAAAACATCGTTACAAAAATTTGTTAGAAAAATTTAGAAAAATGAAGTCACACTTTACTCAATTTTAAGGTAACCCTATATTATTAAGAAAAGTTGTTAATAGATATAAAAATATAATATTGGAGCTTTAATTTTTGTATATTACTTCAAAAAAATATGGATAGGTGTTCAAATTACAGGTGTTTAAAAATAAGGAATTTTTTAGTTTTTGACCCCATACAGCTCCGAAACCGGGGGCGATACAAAAATATTTTCTGAGATAACTCATACTTATTTACCGAGATACTCGAAGTTTTGGTCGGATCTCAACAAAAAAAATAGGGAACCTACAAATTGTTGTAAGAATATTTTGTGTTAATTTCAAGACTCTAGATTTCTTAGTTTTTGAGTTATCTTGCTGACGGACGGACGCACAAAGCTTAATCGACTTAGAATTTGATTCTGATCCGATCCAAACCTTTGAAGGTATATCTAGCTGGCTTATATCGAGGTGTTATAAATGGATGAGCAATTTTAATATACCCCATTCTTACCGTACGGGTATAAAGATAAAAAACAGATATTTGTGTATCATTTACGGCGATATTTTTAATTACTTATTTAATTTTTAAAATTTCAGCAAATATTAAAAAATATCTATAATTTAAAAAAGAAAATGAAACAACGATTCAGCTAGATGTGTAAAACATTAGATGAAAAAAAATAGAACAAGGTTTATGTGGTAAAACAACTTTTTATGGGTCAGCTAGTATATATATATATATTTATATGTGCTCTTATTATATATTCATTCATCAGTCACACTTCTTAACTGTATGAGTTTATCAAATTTTTTTTTTTCCTTGGCACTCCTATAAGGACCATAGAGCATCCACTAAGTTATTTATTATTCATGCGTCTGTACCGAAATCTTTATACCCGTATGAACCATGTTCACGCAAGGGTATAACAAATTTGCCATTACGTTTGTGACACATTAAAGGAGTCAAGCTAAATATAGTGTATAGTGAACAGGCTACTTTAGACCAACCAAATTTTAGAAAAATTGTTGGCATGTAACTCGACACCTCTTTACTAAATTTCAGGTTCCTAGGTTCAGTAGACACTGAGTTATTTTCATTTAAAAAGAGAAGTTTTATGGCAGCTACCAGAACCTGTTGCACCACCACAACCAAATTTTACAGAATTTTGGCCATAAAACTTGATTATTTTTTGTAAGATTTCAGACCCCTAGTTTCATTAAGTTCCAAAAGATGCAAGAAGCCTGAACCTGCTGCTCTATACCAACCAAATTTTACAAAACTTTTTGACATGTAACTCGACACCTATTCACTAAATTTCTGATACCTAGCTTCAATAGACACTGAGTTATTCCCATTCAAACAAATAAGTTGTATGGCAGCTACCCGAACCCATCGCGTCACCACAACCAAATTTTACAGAAGTTGTTACAATAAAACTTGGACAACATTTGCAAAATTTCAGATGCCTTGTACGTTGTAATCCACTGATGGCGCTGACTCTGTAGTAAAAATAATAATATTTATAAGTAATACTAATAATAATAGCTGCTACAGTGACAGTGGGGATTGTCTTCACTAATTACCCCATTCAGTAAGTGTTGTATATTACTGCATGTTGTAACAATTATAACGGTTGTTTAATTAAAATTGTATAACAATAAATAATTTTATCGACATACATACATATTATATAAATAAAAAAAGCAAATAAAAAAATAGTTACATTAATATTATTAATTTAAAAAGTTTAAGCATTTTTAGATCAATTTGATCGTTTAAAAAATTATCCCGATAAGGATTATAAAATATGAAAATTTTCAATTTAAGCATATGTAGTAGTACCTATCCAAAAAAAGAAATTATTTACATTAAACATTAAAAAAATAATTAAACATTTTTACATCAATTAAATGTTTTTGCATTAAATTTTTTTCTGCACGAAATCCAGCTCTGATATTTTCTCCAACGGAGTCCAAATTGGACGAATCCAAAATTTTCATTTTTTTTGCAGCTTCTAAATATAAAATATGTATTTTATATAATAGATGTTACTTGTAAATCGCAATATGAAAAAACTTCAATTCAAAAAGATCAATTACAACCTTGCACTAGCGTAAGTCACGGTACAATGAATCATCTAATAATTTTTTTCGAATAATTATTATTTAAACATAAAACAAGCAGAAATATATTCGTAACGGTATTATTGAAAACAACAAAAATTCATAATATGATAATGATAAGAATATATATGTATATGCATTTCAGAGGTATACAATACGATATTTCATTCGCTTCGGTTTAAAAAAAAAATAACAAAAAACGAACTCATTTGTTTCGGAAGCGCTTCTTTAGAAGATTCTAGAATGTAGATTTATTGCTTCTCATTTATCACACGATTTTTTTGTTTTAAATCAGTGCTTCTAGATACCTTCCAGAGGAAGCGCTTCTCTTTTATCCCGTTGGGTTATGGTGTGATCAATCAATAGATAAAGCGAGAAATGTATGAAAAAAATGAAAAGAACTTTTTGAGCTTTGAAAGCTTTTAATTTTTATATTCACTAATGCGTAGGCGAATTTTTACATGAACTTTGACTTCGACTTAGCTTTTAACCTACTCTTAAGTATAAAAACAATATACCAAAAGGTATTAAAATTAAAATTTATTTTGCTCTTGTGAATTCCATTATTTCTTATGATACGATAGTTTGGGCTTTCAATATTTGGGTTGATATACTAAAAAAAAAATTGAATAAAATGAAATAAACTGATAAAATTTAAAAAGAAAAAAAAAATATATTACCAGCATCTGTAAATATATATTATTAATTTAACTATATTAATCAAATTATATTAACGCAAAAACAAAAGTTAATAATGTTAATTTCATAAAGGCAACTAACTACTGTGGGCAAAGCTGGAGATGCATTCAAATAATTTATAAAATAAAATTGCTTAAGGATATTATAGACAAACAAACTTGCTTTAAATTTTAAATTTCTAACAAGAATAAAATAATAATAAAAAATAATAATTAATATATTATACTATTAAAAACACTATTTAATTTTAATAGTAGTTGTTGTAGGAAGTTCGACATTTTTAATTCCGTTTTTCTTAATCGCGCTTTCCCAAATCTGCGGACATAAACACACATATTTAAATAACAAACCATTTTCAATAACGGGGACCACCTCCATATTCCCACTAATGAAATTATTTTAACTATGCTTTTCAAACCAACTCTGAAATCGTTACTAAATCTTACACATACTTACTCTGGAAAAACTGTTTATTTAATACAGATTTTGTAAACAACATTTCGTTCAATTAATGTAGTTTGCACAAATATTCCAACAACAACACACATAAACTAGAGAGGACTGCCGCCCCCAAACGCTCCCTAAACTTTTTTATTTTGAAATTTAATTTTGAAGACAATTCAAAAATCCTTCCTAATATTTTATACACATATATTAAAATTATTTAAACAACAAAGCATTTGAAGCTGTGAAGGCTGGCGCCCCGTTTGTAACCAACAATAAAATTTCTTCTCATTCAGAATCTCGCATAAACACATATACGAGTAAAAATTCTGTAAAAATCGTAACTGATAACAGTTGTTGGTTAAAATTGTATTAGAGATGGTTAAAAATAAGGGTGGCCTCTTGTCCATAGTATTTATGTATATATTTGTTTTGAAAAAAGGCAATAGCATAAAAAAAGAAAGAAGAATATGAAAATAATAAATATGTTTTTATTAGTATAAATTATTCTATAACAGTGCTATAAACGCTTACTCTAAATTAAAAAACTTTTTTTTTATTTTTGATTTACATACATACATATTTAGTTAATAAAAGAATTTATAAGAGTAAAATTTTACTAATATAATTACAATTTATTTATTACGTAAATATATTGTAATAAAAATGCCTCCATTAAAAATTTTTGTTTTTTGGGTATTCATTTTCATAAATGGAAAATAGAGTTCTCTAAGGCGTTCACGGAAAACATTTTTATTTTTTGTTGTTTGATTGATAGATATATCATTTATTTTTATACATATATATGGATATATGTATATGGATAAGAGATATCCATACATATATATGAAATATATATGTATGGATAAATTCCAAAAAATTAACATTTTAATGTAAACTTTATTCTTATTTGTTTTTTCATTGTCATGGTAAATAATCTAAAATATTTTCTTAGCCACTTGAGAACAGTTTAACTTATAAAAACAAAAACAAAATTTTTTATTCCTGTCTTTCAATCTTTCATTTAATTTTTGTTTTTTACATTAACAATTCGTTTAATTAAGTTAACTGTGTAAATGTAAAGAAAAGTTGGTGCCCGGTAATAATACCCCAGGAAATAAAGCCGAATTGGCTTTATTTCCCTTCCGATGCGGAAATAAAGCCGAAATCGCGAATTTTGAGAATTCGGCCTTATTACCATTTAGAAAAGGAAATAATGCCGAAATTGAAAAAGAAATAAAATCGAATACCGATTCGACTTTATTTTTTGGGGCATTATTTTAGGTCACCGTAAAATAACAGATGTAAGACAATAAATGTTAATAAAAATTTTTTTAAATATTTTCTAACTATAATAGCAAATTTTTTGAATATTTATAACTACATATTCTGGAAAAAGCGGATAACATTGATTTTGTAATCGATAATAAAATCCGAATATTTTCAACAATTACATACTTTTATTTTCCATATTATGGCCAGACCTCGCGAACGCGGCCGCGAAGCGTGCGCCACCCGCGCGCTGCGTGCCGGTAACCGACGGGCGAAACAGTAACATCAAGTAGCCGGTGGGCTGTTGAGAACTCCCAGGCGGGTGCTTCCCTACGCTGTTGGTATACACGTCCACTGATGCTGATATCAAAATTATATTTAAGTTCCTAGAAATGACATTAGAAATAAATAAAATAATAAATAAAACAAAAATAAATAATATATTTTTAATATGGTACAGTGACAGAACGCCCGAGGAAATAAAGCCCGCGGGCCTTAATTCCTTTTTAAATTGGAATTAAAGCCCATAATTAAAAGGATTTAAAGCCCGCGGGCTTCCTTTTCGGGATTCCTTTTGAATTGGAATTAAGACCCACACTATTTTTTGTTGTTAAAAGAAGAGTGTAATGGAATATGTAGAGCTAACGTATTAGGAGAGATTTTTGAGTTTTGGATAAAAATTGGACACCCCTTTTTTCAAAATATTTACTAATATGTATGTGTGCGAGATTCTGATTTGGGAGAGATTTTAGAGTTGGTTATGGAATCAAAGTTATATCCTTTTTCGAAAATATGTATATAAGTAATACTCCGATTGTCAGGGATTTTGTGAGGGATTTTAGAATTGAATTCAAAATCAGGATTATACGCCTTTTACAAAATATTTAAAAATATGCATATGCGAGTTTTGAATTAGGAGGATTATATACATATTCTGGAAAAAGCGTATAAACCTGATTTTATAACCATCTCTAAAATCTATCCTAATTCAGAAACTAGCATATGCATATATCTAAATATTTTGTAAAAAGCGTATCCTTATTTATTTCCAGCGTGTTCTATTTCCTCGGGTGTTCTGTCACTGCACCTTTTAATATAACTGAAAAAAAAATAAGAGGGTTTTAGAGTTGGTTACAAAATCAAGTTTGCCCCCTTTTCCAGAGTAAATTTGTTCTGGAAAAATAGAACACTCTGATTTCATATTCAAGTCTAAAATCCCTATTAAATATTTTTTATGCACATTTCAACAGAAATTCCTCATGTATCACTGATGTCAAAATCAAAAGAAAAAATGAAATACATATTTAGAAAATGTAAACAAGCGGCGGTAAAAAAATTAATTAATTAAAATGGAAATAATAAAGCGGTAATAAGGGGGAATTTTTGAAATTCGCGATTTCGACATTATATCCGCATCAGAAGGGAAATAAAGCCGTATCTATTTTATTTCCTGGGGCATTATTTCCGGGCACCGAAAAGTTTTTCTTCTATCATGAAATACCATACTTTCCTTTTAAAATCAGTTAATAATATTGAAAAACAAGGTAGAATGTAAACCAACGGTTTTTAAAACCGCACATTTCCAAAAGACAATACAAACGTTTAGAATTGTGATTTGCACAAAAATTTGAAAATTTCATGTAATAAGAAACGAGCAAGAATACAGTTGGCTTTGTCAACTCTTAGATACTCGTACGAACCGTTAGTATGTTCACAGCCTGTCACTCTACTTACAATATTATTTTTTTAATATTTTAGTATTTTAAAATAATTTGGGTGAATTTTATAATTTCTAGAACTATGGGTTGTAAATATATTCAAACTATATGTTTATACATTCTTCAAAATCAGATTTTAACCTTCCACATAACGATTATCAATCCAAAACTTTTTTAAATATTCTATAGTACCATTTAATACTAAGCGGTAAATGTATATTAAATTTACTAAGTACAAAATAGTAAATATAATTTTAAATATTATATTATATTAATGCGTACATAGAATATTTATATTGTTATAAGTATATCGCCATACATTGCAATATTTCTTTAAAAATATTTCCATTCATAGAATAATTTCTTATAAGTACAATAAAATACATATATGTATGTAAATACGGCGCTATTTAATATACATTTATACTCTTATAATTCATTCATCAGTGACATATACGATATGTAAATAAACATGATATTATATAAGTATGTATGTATATCAATATAATATAAATAAAAATTCTTGAAGCAACCGTTATGTTGTTTATTTATTTACTTATATCTTCAACAATGTCAAATTATCGAGTAAAACAAAATGCAAAAAATTCGTTAAAGAAATTTGTTAGAAAATTTGAAAAAATCAACCAGCACTTTTGTCAATTATAAAGTAATCCTATATTATTTAAAAAAAGTTGTTACCAGAAATAAGAGTATAATGTTGAAGCTTTAATTTTTGTGTATTACTTCAAAAAAATTTAAACAGGTGTTCAAGTTACAGGTGTTTAAAAATAGGAAACTTTCAGTTTTTAACCCCTTTCAGCTCCTAAACAAAATACAAAAAAAATTTTCACATAACGGTAAATTTAAATACTAAATTTAAAAGTTATAAATAGTTTCGATTTTGATTTATAAAGGTAAAAAATATACCCGTCGAATGGCGTTTTCATATTGGAAAAATGTTAAGCGGAACATGAAATATACGCGTTTAAAAATAGGGTTTTTCAAAGTTTGAGGGGCTGTAGTTCCGTGATGGATGGGGCTACATGAAAAAGTTGTTCTACGAAATTAATTTTTTTATGAGATCTACCCATGGTTTTTTTGTTTTTTTTTGTTTTCCTAAGGGAGGTGGGAATCTTCCAAAGACACCAAGAATTACCCCTTGGTAGTGTCAGATTCTTACTAACTAAGCCCACCTCCCCCTTTTGCCAATATAGTGGGATGAAACCCTTACCTGCGAACACAGTATATTGGCTAGGGAGTAGGGATAGGAAAGGATAGGAAAATTGATACGGAAACATTGAATTGGGAGTGTGACTGTAAGGAAACAATGAATCCGCCTATTATTATTATTTGGCTAACAGTGACTAAAGCCGTCACAACAGTTACAACATGTAGTAGTAGTATATATTACTCACATAAGGTAATTTTTTAAGACAACCCCCACTGTCACTGTAGCGGCTGTTATTATTGGTATTAATATTCTTATTAATATTATTATTATTTTACTACAGAGTCAGCGCCATCAGTGGATTACAACGTGCAGCAGTATATAACACCTTACTTGCATGATATAACCAAAGATAGCCCCACTGTAGTAGCTATTATTATTATTATTATTATTATTATTATTATTATTATTATTATTATTATTATTATTATTATAATTATTGTTATATTATTATTGTACTATTTATTATACTACAGAGTCAGCGCCATTCGTGTAATACAACATGTTATAAGTATTACTATTATTATTATAATTATTATTAATATTATTATTGTTATTATTACTAATATTAATTATACGATATACATTATTACGATATAAATTTTTATTTATGACCTGACCTGACATATTTTTTATTTATGACCTGACCGGGGTTTGAACCCAAGACCCTTTGATTGAAAGGTTGGCGACTTAACCACTGCGCCATGAGTCAGATGTTAACCTACCCATGGTTAAAATTTTATTTCTCTATTTTTAACAGTGTAGAAGTTTTGAAAACAGACGGACAAACGGACGGACGGACGGACAGAGTGAAACTAATAGGCACATTTTTTCAAATTTTTTTGGAAATGTGCCAAAAAAAGGATTATTCCGTCCATCTAACTATTTATGCAAAATGGTTGTAGGATAATTACAATGAAAAGTTTCAAATATTTTTTGTACGACCAAACTTCATAGATGTTATTGCTATAATAAACTTGATAATTTCATCATTTTAGAAAATTCCAGATGTGTAGCTATGTTAAATACCAAGTTGTGGTGATACAAAACTGTGCTTTTATGAAACAGGAATTGTATGGCAGCTCCCTGAACCTGCTGCTATGCACTTACCAAATTTTGAAGAAGTCATTAGTATGCAACTCGACATCTTTTCATAAAATTTCATAAAATATCTAGCTACAGCAGATACTAAGTTATTTCCATATAAAGAAAGAAGTTGTATGGTAGTTAATTAAACGTGCCGGGGAAAATAACAATTTTACAAAAGTGACGTTATAATCCTCAAAAAATTATATTAATTCACGTAGAATCTTTTAAATTATAAAAAGTTTAATTTTTGGAAAAACACCTTATTGATTTTACAATTTTAAATTATTTTTATTATGCATTTCGATCAACGAGATCAACGAGTGCTGAAGATGATCTCGTTAATATTGTGTTTTTATTTGTGTTTTAATTGAGAACTTTGTAATAAAAATAATTTGAAATTGTAGAATCAATAAGGTGTTTTTTCTAAAAATTAAACCTTTTATAAATTATAATCCTCCTTTATTTTTTGAGTGATCGTGCAGACAGATGAACGGACGGACATATATATTTTAAAAGTTTTAACTTAAATTTAATTTCTACTTATAAGTTCGCCAACTAAATTCTATGCTATAATTGTTTTAAGCACATTTTCAAAAAAATTTTGAAAAAAGGTGCCTATTAGTTTCACTCTGTCCGACTGTTAGTCTGTTTACAAAACTTCTATAACGTTAAATAGAGAGCAATGATAATTTAACCATGGGCGGGTCTCATAAAAAACCTGATGTTGTAGAACAACTTTTTCATGTATCCCATTCATTACGGAGCTACAGCCCCTTAAACTTTGCAAAAATCCCAATTTTTAAATATGTATATCTCCAGTTCTGCTTAACGTTATTTTTCAATTTAAGAACGCCATTCGACAGGAATTTGTTTTCCTTTATAAACAATATCAAATTTTTCCATTTTTTTTCCATAACTCCAGTAACCTTTTAGATAGCGACTTGAAATTTTAATATAAGAAAGAACTTTTACAATTAGTATAAGTTTTTTCAGAAAATACTTGTGTACCACCCTCTGTATGAGCTATTTTGAGCTATAAGGGCTCAAAAATTTAGAATTTGCTATGTTTAAACACATGTAACTTAGGAATCTGTACAAATTTTGCTTCGGTAAGACATAAAAATTAAAGATCAAGTAATATATTTTTAAGTATGTTAACTGTTTCTCTTAGTTGTATAGATTGTACTTATTTAAATGTACGGTTACGTGAAGACAAAATTTTGCAAAATTTTTCTCCTTCATAACTCCGCTATGCTTATAGTTAGAACCTTAAAATTTTAAGAGAACAAAGATCTTTTAGAATTAGTGTAAGTTATTTTAAAAAAGTTTGTACCCTCCCTGTTTAAGAACTATTAGGGCTCAAAAATTAAAATTTTGCTATTTTTATACACCTGAAACTTATTAGGCACTGCAAATTTTTTTAAAATAAAAGGCAAAAATTAAAGCTTCAACTTTATAAATTCAAAATTTCGATATTTTATTTTATTAATTACCGAGGTATATTTTATCAATTTTGGAGGTGTATGACAGCTACTAGAACCTATTGAACCGAACCAACAATATTTTACAGAAGTTATTGCAATAAAATTTGATCATATTTTAAAAGATTTCAGATGTTTAACTTAATTTAGTTACAAGATACGCTAGATACCTGAAGCTACTGCTATATAGCAAATCCAAATTTTATTATATTTTTTTTTATTTTGACAAAATTCCAGAAACCTAGCTTTAATAGAGACTTAGTTATTTCCCTTCAAAGAGAAGAGTTGTATAGTAACTACTCGATCCTGTTCCTCTAACACACCCATATTTTACAGAAGTTACTGCCATGAAATTGATTATTTTCTATAAGGTTTCAGATGCCTGGCTTAATTAAGTTTCAAGATGTGCAAGTTCCCTCAACCAGTTGGGCTAGAGCAACAAACTTCATAAAAATTATTGCAATTAAACTAGATAATTTTTATGAAAATTTCAGATGTCTAGGATAATTCAATTATGTTTATATATAAAAGGAAATAGTATGGAACCTCTCTGAATCTTATCCTTCTAGACCAGCCAAATATCGCAAAAGTTGTTGGCATGTAACTTGACATCTGTTCAGAAAATTTCCGTTAATTACCACAAGCTTACATACAAAGACATTAGTCCAAAAATTTCTTCAGATTTCTTTTTTAATATCATTCATTAATTGAATGCATTCTCTCCTACATTCTCCTCCACATTTATTTTCAATCGTGAGTTGTTTTGAAATATTTCTTTCATATTTTTTAACAAAAGGTGGTTTTTTCCTTTGTTTTTCTGTTTGACTGTGATTACCTACATTTTTCGATGGATTAGATACCAGCTGATTTATTGAGACATTATGTACAGGGTTTTCCAATTTGAGTGATATGATTTCTTTTAAAAAAAAAACACATTAATTGTTAAGGAAATTCAAATGTTTTTTATTTAATGTGAAGTACAATTGATACAATTAAGTTCTGAATAAAACGTCATTCAAATGGCCTTCACGACATCTTTTGCAGGAACGAATTCGATGAACCCAATTTTCGAGCACTTTTTCCGCTAAATCAAGTCGTATGTCATGAATAGCACGTTCAATATTGACTTCTAAAGCTTGATGAGAGTCTGGTTTATTGCTAAATACCAATGACTTCAAATAACCCCATAAGAAATAGTCTAATGGCGTTAAATCACAACTTCTTGGAGGCCATTTTAAATGTCAAAATTTCTTGAAATAATCGAATCTCCAAACTTTTCTCGCAATAATTCCGTTCTTGCACGTGTTGTGTAGCACGTAGCACCGTCTTGTTAGAAACAGATGTTGTCAAGATCAACTTCTTCCAATTTCGGCCATAAAAAGTTGGTTATCATCGATCTATACCGCTCTCCATTGACAGTAACGGTGTTACCAGCTTCATTTCGAAAGAAGTCCGGACCCATGATTCCTCCAGACCAAAAACGACACCAAACTGTCAATTTTGGTAAATGTAATGGTTGTTCATGAATAATTTGTGGATATTCTTCGCACCAGAATCGACAGTTTTGTTTATTTACCGCACCACTCAGATGAAAGTGAGCCTCATCGGAGAAGATGATTTTCTTAAAAAAAATCGTTATCGTTTTCAAGTTATTCCAAGACAACTTTGTAAACGTTGTTCTTGCGTATATCTCTCCATGATGAAATTGTAAACATTACTGAATATAATGAAAAAAAATGACAGATCATGACATACTACAAATGGCCGAAACGTCACTTAGAAATCATATCACTCAAATTGGAAAACCCTTTATATATTCTATATCGTCTGAAGACGTGTTGCTGCTTTCAGATGGAATATAGTTTTTATCAACTTCAATATTATCAAATGTCCTATGTATATCTTTATCAGCATCAATATTTTCATGTTCTTCTATGCCAAAGAAATTATTATGCAGAAAAAGTTTGGATTTAATTTTTTCTACACATTCTAATCGTTATTTGCTTTACCATTTTGAAAAAAAAAATAAATCTCTTTCCATTCTTAATTCTGGTAGAATAGAGTTATCATCAAATTTCTGCACAGTTTTAGAAACAACAATATATTTTTATTTATAATATTTACCGTTTTTTTTAAATACTTCCTTACAAGCTAATAAAATCAATTTTTCTGATCTTTTAGTGCAAATTTTGTTTAATTTTTTTGATTCGTTTCTTCACTTAAAAACCGCAACCGATTAACGTCAAATAAATAACAAATAAACAAGCCAATATAGTAAATTAAAACGCCTAATATTTGAACAACGAATGAATAATAATAAATAAACATTCAATACAAAAACAAAATCTTCGTAAACGACTTCGGTTCCGGCTAATATTAGCTGTTTAAATTTACATTACTTCGGATTTCGTAATGTAAATTCAAACGGCTAATATTTAAAATAAAGTACACATCAAAAAAATAATAATCAATACATACAATTTTTAAATGTTCGTTTATTATATTACCGTTTTTTTTTTAAATTTATTTGTTTCAAAACACAGCAATTGCAATTATATCTATATTTAATTATATTTAACTTAGGGAGCATGGTGAGCTAAAGTCAATTACTGTGTTTCTCAAAGACAATCATTTCTTTCTGGAATACCAAATAAGTAAAATAAGTATTGACAAAGTCAGTAAATGACTTTGTAACAACATTTTCGTTCTTACCCTGAATTTCGTAAAATTGTTGATTACGGTGTTTTTTTGTGCATTTTGTGCAATTGTGTGCATTATTTTGCATGATAAAAGTTCAGTAAATTACATTTATGATATAATATAATATATAATATAATATAATATAATATAATATAATATAATATAATATAATATAATATAATATAATATAATATAATATAATATAATATAATATAATATAATATAATATAATATAATATAATATAATATAATATAATATAATATAATATAATATAATATAATATAATATAATATAATATAATATAATATAATATAATATAATATAATATAATATAATATAATATAATATAATATAATATAATATAATATAATATAATATAATATAATATAATATAATATAATATAATATAATATAATATAATATAATATAATATAATATAATATAATATAATATAATATAATATAATATAATATAATATAATATAATATAATATAATATAATATAATATAATATAATATAATATAATATAATATAATATAATATAATATAATATAATATAATATAATATAATATAATATAATATAATATAATATAATATAATATAATATAATATAATATAATATAATATAATATAATATAATATAATATAATATAATATAATATAATATCAAAATCAAAAATCCCTATATCAATATATCAATATCTGAAAATCAAAATCCCAAATTAAAGATCCCGAAAACAAAATCTCGAAAAATCAAAATTCTGAAATTCAAAATCCCGAAAATTTAAATCCCAAAATTACAAAATTACGAAAATCAAAATCTCAAAATTCAATATTTCGCATCGCACAAATATGGATACAAATATTCCGGAAAAGGGCTCTGATTAATACTTACAGTATTAATACCAACTATTAATACTTACAGTATGCCCACGCATATATACCAATCTCATTCAAAAAAATTAAATTTTCACATTTGCATATGGAAAATAATTAATTTTGAAAACTTCGCATACAAAAGTATTCTATTTTGACATTTCACTTAAAGAATAGTGAATTTTATACGAATTTAGACATTTTTATGAAAAAAAGATTATTTTTGACTGTCTGTGACGCCCCCACTATAAAATTTTTCTTTAGTTTTCTTTGTGCTGTTACACGTTTTTACGTTTATTTAAATTTATTTTTATTATTATTGTAAAATGTTAAGTATTCTTACAAATAAAGGGAACATAGCTCTCAAAAAACGTTTTTAAGATAAATAGAAACTATATTAGAACAGAAAGATTATTCTTCTTATTTCATTAAAAAGTTAAGTGACAAAAAACCAATATTATTTCTAGATTGCTAAAATACCAGTATTATTAACCAATATTATATTTCTTGATTACCAGACTGGCGTATGATACATCGGGTTTATCTAGTATAATATAATATAATATCTCAGTTAGTGTTAAATCCATATTGATGTGAAAAAGATTTTAACGGAATTTGAACGAAAAAGCTTACAAATTGATCAATTGCATAAAACTGAGGTTGAGGTCAAATATGACTTTTCCAAACAAGAAGTATGCTTGAATTCGTTCTTTTTGTTTAAAAAAGTGACATTGGACGTCAAGTTCAGTTTTATACATTCTGCTCTTTATCTATTAAAATATATGAAGTATTTATACATATAACTAAACATTTCTTGTATTAATTTCATTATTTTATTTTAATTTAAAAACAAATTCTTAAGGAAGTAATCGATATTTTGTATTTTAATAATTGTAATCTGGACAACGAGAACTACCCTGCTTTTATATAAAAAATTGTGTCTTTTTTTATAGCTTTAACTTTTATGTGAAATCTTTTTAAAATTTTTTCAAAATTTCCTTTTTGTTTTATTTTGAATCTTTATTTGACGACCCAGTCAACATTAAAAAAAGAACAAAAGTAAAAGAAAAACAAGTAAAAGTAACAGTAAGTCGATGCAACCGACTTATTTATACCCTACACCTAAAAAATTCTAATTAAATTAAAAATCCATAAGTTATAGTTAGTTATTTAATATAAGCTAAAAAAATAAATACTTTTACAACCTTTGTACAAAATTTCAGATTTCTATCTTTATTTAATTCGAAGATATGCTTGTTAGGTCTTGGGAAGTGTATGAAGGCACGCGGACCACTACCCCAATTCATCTCAAATTTTGGAGACATCATCAGAACAGAGTAGAACACTCTTATATCAAATTTCAAGTTTTTATATTTATTAATTTCGAGGATATGCTTGTTTGGTCTTGGGAGTTGTGTGGCAGATACCCGAACAACCATTCGAATTCATATTAAATTTTGGACAAATCAGGGATTTAGGAAACAGCACTCTCGTATCAAATTTGAAGTTCCTATCTTTATTAATTTCGAAGATATGCTTGTTCGGGTTTGGGACTTGTATGGGAGGTACCCGAACAGCTCCTCCATTTCATCTCAAATTTTCAACAAATAAGGGATTTAGGAAACAACGCCCTAGTACCAAATTTGAAGTTTCTATCTTTATTAATTTCGAATATATGCTTGTTCGGTTTTGGGATTTGTATGGGAGGTACCAGAACAACCACTCCAATTCATCTCAAATTTTAGGGATATCAGGGATTCAGGAAAACACACCCTCGTACAAAATTTTAAGTTCCTATCTTTATTAATTTCGGAGATATGCGTATTCGGTTTTGGGAGTTGTATGGGAGGTACTCGAACGCATGGTCCGATTTCGCCCATTTACAATCCCTGCTTTACCTTAGTCATTGTTAACCTACAGTATAAATTTCATCAAGATAGCGTCATTATTTTTTGAGTTATCGTGCATACGGACGGACGGACATCGCTAAATCGACTCAGAAGGTGATCCTGATTCAGAATATATATACATGTCTATACCTAACTCGCTTCCTTTTGGTGGTTACAAACACCATACCAAAGTTAATATACCCTATACTTAATGTGTAGGGTATAAAAATACAAATTATTCTTTTGAGAAAATGAAAGAATATAAAATTAAATTATAGATTTTTTTTTAGAATTTTCTAAACTAATCAATGATGGTTTGCTTCCATTATTAAATATATTACTTTCTTTAACGCGTCTGTTTGTATTTTAAAGTGTAAGCTAAAGGCACTAGAGTAAAACAAAAGTATGCATATGTTAATAAAGTGAAACTTTTTTTTATTTTTTTTAGCAATTAAAAATTAGTAAAGTGGAAAATATTTTTAATTAAAAGCTATTCATAAACTCTTTGCTTTATCAAAACATCTAAAAAGTATAAAATTATCTACATATTTTATAGATTACGGTATATAAGAATAAATTATCTGACGTACTCTTGTGCATTTTGTTATATCTTTTGAAAACACTAATGCAGAAGAACTGCTTGACTAAAATATAAAGCCATATTAAATAATACGAAAAAGAAATTAAATTTTCGAGACTCAAAACTAATGCAATAAAGAAAACTGGTTTAAGTTATATTTTCATTAATTTGCCAGAGAGGAAAAATAAGCTTTAAAGTTCTTTAGAAAAATAATCTATTAAGTTAAATTCACAGACAGTAACGATTAAGCATTATATTTCAACGAGGAAGAGTGTGTAGTTAACTGTGTTAATTACTAACATACCCGTACGAACATACAAAATTTTAGATATCTTACTTAATAATATATTTATGTAAATTAAAAATAAGTTTTGAACAAAACAATTTCTTCTGATTAATTATAACAATATCCCTCTGATTATAATGAATTTTAAAATTTATATGAAGATGTTTATAAATCATATATTCGTAGTATGTCAGCAAAACGTATATCAATTGCAAAAGAATTTCGGAAATTTGTTAACACCAAACGCAAATGTGGATAGTTATCATACATTATGGCAATAACTCTTATGAATTTTGGTTGTTCTACCCCAGTCGATTCAGACTTTTTGCACATTTTGGAACTTAACGAACCTAGGCGACTGAAATCTTACAAAAAAAGATATAATTTTATGGCAATTACTTCAACAAAATTTGGTTGTGCTAGTACAACAGATCCGGGTAGATATCATACAACTAGATAATTTCGATTAATATATCTCGGTACTTAACGTCGGTACTAAAACATCTAAAATTTTGTAAAAAATTATCATGTTCTATAGATACAGCATATATTATGTTCATATCCCAGAGTTGCGACACAGTTTACATTACTACTCTACTATCTACTCTTGCTCGTTTTTATATAAAGAAAGAAGTTGGCAGCTACTCGAACCAGTAGGCCGAACTTGCTCAATTTCAACGCGAAACTAACAATTTGAAAAAGATGAAATAGTAAAAATTTCCGAATCCTAGCTTGATTATTTTTTCAATTATGAGCAAAAATGTATTTTCTTGTCTATATGTATCATCCGTTAAGTTGTCACAAACATAATGGCAAATTTATTATTCTATGTGCAGTACGTTTGAACATGTAAAACAAGTTTATTTTAATCTTCGGTAATTTATTATAGTATACCAACTGATATTGTACAAGTTGAATTCGATCTACACTATACGGTTTTTAAATACGGTTTTTAAAATTAATAAAATTAGAGTTCCATTATTATCAGCATAAAAACGACTAGGATATTCGCATTGAAGGTACTAAACGACCGATATACATTTCACTAGAAACATTAACTTAATTATTCCTTGCCAAATTACAAAAAACATTTATTCTCTTTTGTCAAAATTATTTTATTTGGAAAATTTAGTTTGTTTTCTTGTTAAATTGTTTAAAATTCTAAACTAAATTTAGTTATATTAAATTACATTGTTTACATTAACTACTGCAAGGCATTAAGGCAAAAGGATCCTAAAAATATCGACCGATATTTATATCTGGACGATATAATATAAGAAAAAAAAAATTATTCAATGTTAAATAACATACAACTATAAGACATTTTATATGGGTACCTAAAATATTTCACCTAGATGACTAGATTAGAAATGAAACTTTAAAAAGATTGTCTTAAAATTGTAAAAAGTGTCATTTACTTTCCTTACAAAATTACAAATTTTAATACCAAAATGTTCGGCATTTTATACTATTGTTTTATGAATCATTTTAAAAAACCGTAAATATGTACATATAGTCCCATAATTTTTCTAAATATTTTATTCAAATTTACTTTGTTTCTCGCCGTTATTCGGGGAAATTTGAAAATGCTATTTTCTGTGAAAAGGAGCACAAAGAGTGGAAAGGCATTTTTGAAATTAAGAATAAAAATTAACAAAAATATAAGACATTTTAAACTATTTGAAATTCCACAACCAAAACAACAAAACAAAAATATTATGAAAGTTTATTCATGAAAAAAGTTTTGTAATAATACTATTCTTATTTAGTTGGCCTGTTAGCTTTCATATTATTTAAAAAAAATATTCAGCCAAACAGCTATAGATGAGAGCTTTAAGTTGGTCAATTTTGACATGAATCGTTTAAATTAGCAAGTAATAGGAGAATTTCACAAAGTAGCCTTGATAAATGGATCATGAACAAAGCTAAGAGAAGAAGAAGGTATGAAAGTGTAAGTGTAGTTGAACCCATCTATATGTGGATTTTCTGAGACTGTAACATCCATAATAAACCTTATAAACGGAAGTAGATAATCTTTTATAGAAGTTAAAGCTTCATGAGCTGAAAATAATCTGTTACACAGACGTTGTTGATTACAGAATAACAATAAATTAGACAACGATTAAAATGCAAACAGAACAAATGAACAAAGCTAAAAAATAACCACAACATGAACAGAATAAAATGATTAAAACTTAAAACTGAAAAAAATACTCACGTCCCTCTTTAAATCTTACTAAATCTTGTTTTTTATAGGTCAGTTTCAATAAGAGCATAACGTTTTTGTGGAACGATTTTATGTAAAAAAATTAATTTGGAAGGACTCTAGTGTTGATTACAAATTCAGCTTTCAATATATTGGTTAGTGAGGTTTGGTGGCCACAGTCATGTTGAAATAAGTTTGTAAAAAAAATAATTAGGAGGGATTTTAAAGTTTGTTACAAAATCAGAGTTTCAATAATTTGTTAAACGGGGGTTTGAAACGGTTGTTCCCGCAGTTTCAAAATTTTTCATGTTAATTATGTAAAAAAAAATTATTAGAATGGGTTTGGGCATAGTATGGCGTAGGTTTAAAGCAAGTCGTATATTTCCCTATCGAACAACAATAGCAATGTTAATTTATTACATCTTAAAAATAATTTTAAAACTGCCTTCTAAGATTAATTAAAAAAGGAAAATTAATAAAAAAAACTATAATTTTTAAAAAATAAATACCTACCGAAAAATGTGTTTTCTATTTTTGAAATTTTTAATATTTAAAAATATTTTTCAAAGTAACAAAAATATAAAATATAAAATGTCACAAACTTTCAGGTTGGTATAAAATATAGAAAATTTTAAATTTCCTTTTGAATTCTATACAAAAATCTTTCCCAAACAAATTTTGTTTATTTTATAGAATTATGACAACTACACTTACAACAGTACAATATATTGAACTTGAAGATTGGTTAAAAAGCTACGATTTACCTATGATGCAAAGTAAAAAATTTCATCGTGATTATTCAGATGGAACCTTATTCGCAAAATTATTATCCTATTTTTATCCAAAAATAGTTGAATTAAATAATTATCCAGCACGTTCATCCTCCAACAATAAACTTGTAAATTGGTCAACATTAAATCGAAAAATTTTAAGGAAAATTGATTTAATGCAATCTGAGAAAACTTTAAAAAGTCTTGCAAATGCTGAACCTGGTGTTATAGAAAAACTTCTTTATCAATTAATGAAACATGAAAAACAACGTGAAGAAGAAGAACGCCAACGTGCTCTTGAGTTTAGTCCTAGTGAATGTGAATTAATTCAAAATAATGAAGTGATGACAATAAATATTAACAAAAAAGTTGGAAATGGTTTAGTACAGATGCCACAAAAAATGATACTTTATAGCTTATATGAAAATTTGAGAGCAGAACTAGAAGAAAAAGATAATCTAGTTACTAAATTAAAAAAACGAATTGAACATTTAGAGAAACGTTTAATATTACGAGATGCAAGAATTGATGAATTATTAAAATCATTAGCTGGTCAAAGTATTGATAAATTTGTAATGGATTACTCAAATGGTAATTTAAAACGAAGATCTTGCAATCCAGTTAGTTCAAGTCCTTGCATATTCTCAGCATAAAACGAAAAAAGAAACCAAAATATTTGTCTAATAACCTGTGATGTGAAATGTTAAATATTAATATTATCTATTCATTTTTATTGATACAAAATACACGTATTTTTTAATTTTTTTTTTTTTTGAACAAAAGACAATTTTCAAGTTGTTTCACTAATTATTTAATTTAACAGAATTAATTTAACCGAAAATTTAAAAATATTTTGACCCTTTTGGATTAAAAATATAAGTGTATGAAACTTCGAAATTTTAAATATAGGTACCTATAAAAACAAATGTCAATAAACATCGATCGATTATTGTAGTGTAATTGTAAAACTCATTAAAATCGTATGATTACAAGCAGCCATGTGTAATAATAGCTATGTATGTATAAACCATCTTATTTTCATCAAAGCCCATAATTTAATTTTAATAATTTAAATTTTATAATTAAAAAAATATAATAATTTAAAAAATAATTAAAATCTTATTTTCATTTTGTTTAATTTTAATAATTTTACTTATCTTTGCTGTAGAGGGAAATTCAAATTGGAATTATAGCAATTAATTTACTTTTAGACTTTGTCATTTTGCTAACTTTAATATTGAGTATATTAGTACGCAAAATTTTATTTTATATTTTTCAAAAAGAAGTATTATTAAACATCCACTGTTAAAGAAACATGCTTTTTAACATACTAAAAATAATTTTAATTTATAATTCACATATAATTCCGATCATTTTTTTGTTGGAAAATTTATACTTGGAAATGTTAGTGTTAAAACACAATTTCAATTAATAGTAAATTTTTCCAAGGAATGCCAATTAACCCCCATTATTAAGGAAATATCATAAATCTATCTATTCCAATAAACGTTACGATCGAAATTGTCCGTAGGATTAGTATGTCAAAAATTTCCATTCTACTAAACGTCACGCGCTGAAGGCTCCGCCATTTTGCTGGATACGTTTTTTTGATATTCTAGTAAATGCCACATTTTAAGTAAGATGCACACTATCATTTCATTTAATATTTATCATTTCATTTTTTCTATCATTCCCAGGACTGTCATTTGAACTGATGAGAACACACGCACTATGAAAAAAAAACTGTCATCCTTCAATTATTTTTTTTTCGTTTTTCTGTCTATTACATTTTAAGAATTCAAGTAGTAAACATAGCTGAAGAATGGGATAGTTATTTAATGGAAATTTAACAAATTATTTTAGTGTTAAATTTTTTTTAAACAAAAACTTGTAGGCTTTTATTTTTATATATACGGCAATACCTAAATAAAAGAATGTAATGATGCTTACGGTATCAAGATCATATGATAATCTATGTACTTAAGAATTATAAGAAATATAAAAAAAAATATATTATATAAAAGATGAGTTCAGTTGAAAGTAAAAGTTTCAAGTTCGTACAAGCTTTATTGTTTAAGTGTTTTATGTATTTTTGTTAACATTATTACATTATTGATCTTATAATAAATAAAATAAATTAAGAGAAAATGATAACAACTTCAAAAGTGTGATCTGTAATTTAAAATTTATTCACGTACAAGATTAATAATTTAATGTATGTACGTGTATTAATCACGTACAAGATTAATAAATAAATTTATGCCAATTTTAATGGTGAATGAGGAAAATGAACTTTATGGATTTATGTTTTATGTGATTTGGGAGCTTTATTTTAATTTGGAATTGTTATAAAATATTAATTATAAAATATTTTAATGTGGAATTGTGATTTGTGAACCCGCATTGGAAATTTTATGGATTTTTTGTTTTGTATGATTTCGGTGAAACAGTTTAATTTTGAACACGCTGATTATTTTAAGCCGCTATAAATAAGTTTGTGCCGCTGTTACTGTAAAAAAAAAAATTTGTTTTGGCTTGTATCCTACAGCCAAGCCATTTTACTAAAATAAAAATATAAAACAAACTCATGGCTAAAGAACGTGCTGAAATTTTTCTTGAGAAAGCTACAGCTGCACTTCTCAAAGAAAAAATAATTATTATGGGTCTCATAACACAGTAGTGCAAATAAAGCTAAATTAAAATTACGATTAAGGGAAAAAATTAGTGAACTAAATAATGACGAGTTAAATCAATTGTTTCCCGGTAAAGAGACTTTAAACAATATAGAAGAAGGAGAAGAGAGAGATTCACCATCATCTGAATTGAATATAGAAGAACTTGACGAAATGCAGCAGGAAATTGATAGGTTGAATGAAAAAATAAAAAAAAAGAAGAGATCAAACAACTTAGAGAAAAATTAGCACCGTTACATAGTGAGTTGAAATAAATCCAGCTAATTTCATAAGCTTTATGGATCTGGAGGAGTTTCTACTAACATTTTCAGGAGATGATAATTTTTCAATAAAAAATTGGTTGAGAAGCTAAAATTTTGCATCTTTAGAATGATCAGCACGCTTTTATATATTCAAAAAGATTGTTAAGAGCAACCGCTAAATTATTTTCATGTTCATCTAACAGTAAAAACTGGTTAAATTTTAAATCGGAGTTGTTAAAAGAATTTCACCATATTGTTACGGCAGCTGATGTTCACGAAACTTTTCGAAACCTTAAAAAACAAAAAACAGAAAATATACAGCAATACATTTTAGCCATGCAAGAGATTGCTTCAGTAAATGATGTGGAAAGACGACGATATAATCAACTATATTATCAAGGGTTTTTCTGACTCAGTTCACAATAAACAAATTTTATTCACCGCAACATCTATTAACCAACCGAAAAGTTTAGCAAAAAAATACGAAAAGATGAAACCCAGTTCAAATGAATATAACCGTTAAAACAACATTTTCCAGAATCGTAAAACCTGTATCGAAAAATTATTCAAGTTACAGTAAATGTTATAATTTCAACGAAGAAGGGCATCATGCAACGTATTGTAATAAACCACAACGGGAAAAGGGGTCTTGCTATAAATGTGGAAAACTTGGTCATTTAGCTTCAAAATGTGCAAGTAATTCTTCATCAAATTCAAAGAGTGTAATGATTGTGGAAGAACCGGTGATCCGTGATTGTGCAGAATCAGAAAATAATAATAACTTATTTAAAATTAATGATGATTTTTCGTCCAATTTTAGTTTTTCATTTCTAAATAAAGCGAACGAAGAAATAGTTATCATTAAAGTAGTTACAATGTTAAACTCGCGGAGCCCAATAAGTTTTGTCCAACAGCAATATGTTCCACCGTAGTAATTTCACCGCTTAAATCAAATTTAAAGAAGTATTATGGGATAAACAACAGCAAACTAATGATTTTAGGGCAGATAGTCTTAAGAATAATGATACGATAAAACTAAATAAAAATTTAATGACAATGAAAATTCTAATGAAAATGATTTATGTAATAAGTTTTTAGAAGATATTTTAAATATTTATATTTGTTATAAAGCGAGTGAAGTAGATTTAAGTTAAAAATTAAATTTTGACGAAAAAAATCGTATTCGTGACATTCTGAAAATTATAAATGATAAAACTAGCAATTTATTTACAGATAATCCACATGAAATGAAAATAACGCTTTAAAATACGAGCAGTATTTTTAATTGTACAGCGCGTCGATTACCATACGCCCATAAAAACCCCAGAAAATTTTAGATGATTTACTAGAAAAAAAAATAATTCGTGAATCACCGATAGTTATGATAAAAAAGAAAAACGGTGAATTCAGATTATATGTCGATTATAGACAACTTAATAAACTCTCACAGGATAATTATCCACTTCCATTAATAAAAGATCATTTAGATAGATTGAGCGACAAGAAATATATTATGCTTTTGGATCTCAAAATGGTTTCCACCACGTTAAAGTAGCCGAAGATTCTGACAAGTATACTTAGTTCGTGACACCATTAGAACAGTTTGAGTACATGCGAATGCCTTTTGGATTAAAAAAACGCGCATTCCGTATTTCAGCGTTATATTAACTCAATTTTTAAAAAACTTATTGCCGAAGAAAAAGTATTAATTTATATTGACCATTTGCTTGTGGTTACAGATACAATACAAGAACATTTCAAAATTCTTGAAGAAATTTCTGCTCTAGTTCGTCAGCACAATCTGCAGCTTAGGTTAGATAAATGTCTCTTTGCACAGGAGAAAATTACGTATTTACGTTACGAAATTACAGAAAATCGGCCTGAATTCTTCAGGTTTAGAAGCTGTAAACAGTTTTCCTATTCCTTAGAATGTTAAAGAGGTTCATTCCTTCCTTGGGCTTTGTTCTTATTTCAGGAAATTTATCAAAAACTTTTCCTTAATTTCAAAACGACTGTACGACCGTCTTAAACAAAATGTTGAATTTAAATTTGAAATGGAGGAACTTAATGTTTTTAATTCTTTGAAAGCAAAACTATTCCAAGCTCCAGTTTTAAATATTTTGAAAGCTGAAACCGAATTCCACTGTAATGCCAGCTCATTAGGTTTTGGCGCTGTGTTATTACAGAAACAATCCGATAAGAAATTTCATCCAGTTTTCTTCTTTTCAAAGAGAACTACCCCAGCCGAATCTAAATACCACTCATATAAGCTGGAAACATTGGCTATAATTTACGCTCTAAGACGTTTTAGAATATATCTTACTGGTATCAAGTTTAAAATAATTATAGACTGTAAATCTTTGACACTCACGTTAAACAAGAAAATTTTGAATCCATGAAGTTCTCGATGCGCGCTCGAACTATAAGATTATGAGTATTTCGTAAAGCACCGGGGTTCTAACCGGATGAACCACGTCGATGCGTTGAGCAGTTGCCATAATATATTAAATCGGAAACCTTTGCATATTCTTTGGCAGCCGCCCAAAATCGGGAATCTATCATTCTAGAAATCGCAAAAAAATTAGAGTTGCATGAACACCCTCATTATGAAATGATAGGTGGCTGGTTTATAGAAGAGATAATGGTTTAGTTTTATCTTACATTCCAAAATCAATGGAAATAAATGTTATGAAGACGCACCATGAAAGCTTATGTCATATAGGAACTGATAAGTTATACGAACACCTTAGACATATTTCTTGGTTTCGAACAAAACAAAAGATTAACAAAAGGTTAAAGACTATTTAAAAATATGCTTAAAATGCATTTATTATTCTATATTTTCCGGCAAGAAAGAAGGCGAACTGCACAACATACCTGAAGGTGATCAACTATTCGATTTAACCCTCAGGGGTTAAAAATTTAAAGAAGCATATTTTTCTCGTAGTTGATGGTTTCACAAAATTTACCAAGTTATATGCGGTAAGGACTACTAGTAGTAGAGAAGTTATTCAATGTTTAAGTTTGTACTTTTCAAACTACAGTAGGCCAGTAGGATTACAGTACATTTAATCAGATCTACAGTAGGATTATATCAGATCGAGGATCCAGTTTTACGTCGGATGAGTTCTCGTCTTTTTGTACTTTTCATAATATTACCCACATTCAGATAGCCACCAATTTCCCACAAGCAAATTATCAAGTGGAGTGAATAAGCCGAGTATTAACCGCAATGCTGTCAAAAGAAACGGAAACTGAAACGGGAGAATGGTCAAAATACTTAAGTAAAGTTGAATTTTCAATAAACAATACAGTAAACAAGAGTATTCAAACATATTCAAGTGTTTTGTTATTCGGTGTAACACAAAAGGGGGAAGTTGTTGACAAACTCCGCGAATATTTGTAACAAACTGTTTTAGAAGATAGGACGGTAAATTTATCACAACTTCGCAGAGAAGCCACTGAAAACATTGTGAAAAGTTAAAATATTAATAAACATTATTACGACAAGAATCATAAAGCGCCATTTAAGTATAATGTTGGTTGTTATTAAATATGTTGTTACAACCCCCTGAATAAATAAGAAATTGTTGTCTAAATATAAAGGACCTTACAAAGTTATTAAGATTTTACCCAACGATAACTATCTGTTACGGGACGTCGATAATATTCAATTGTAACGAATACCATATGAAGGTGTTTCATGTCCACAAAACATGAAACCATATACATGTATCAACTAACAAATATAAATTAATATTTTTTATAATTAACGTTGAGTTAACGTAGTAGTTTCACATTTACATAAAAATTAAAAAATAAGAAATAGGTTTTTAAATAAATATCTTTTAAAGTTAAAAAGAGTGTAAAAAATGTATAATTAACACTTTTTTAATATTTTGAATATTTCGATTTCGAATTTAATGCTACCAGAAATTGTAAATGAAATGGTATTGATGAATTTTCTTCATCCAAAGGTGAGAGCATTTCTATTATTTCCAAGCATTTGGCTTGAGGCATACGAAAGTTTTTGCAAAATAAACATACAGATATTGTGAAAAGATTACCCATTATTTCTCAAAAAAATCTTTTGAATTCGGCTAAAAAAATTTAAAAACTATACTACTTGTATTTACACTTAAAATTTAAAAAAATGTACTTACTTCTCTTCAATTTGATGGATTAATTCATTTAACTCAAACAATACGATTAAACAAACTGTATTTTCCATTATTATTAATTATTATACTTTAAATTTTTATACTATTATTTATATTTTTATTTTTTTACTATTTAATGAAAACTATAAATATTTATTTCAATTCAAAAATAGAGTGGAACAATAGATAATGATATTTGGTAACCTAAAGAAGTTTGGTAAAAAAGAAGTTATAAGGTGCTAAAAAATTTCTTTTAACTTAAAAGATTTTTTAGGTTATTTTTGTCTTATAACCTTTTCTGCACAATACTAAAGTCTTTTAAATGTCTTTTAAATTACCTACCACACTACTTAAAAGATCATGTGCTTTGAAGTCTTTTAGTCTTATAAAAATGTGTCGCAGAATAGAAATTTCTTATAACTTTCTTATAACTCGTAGTTATAAGATTATAATCTTAATTTCAGAATACGGGGGATAATGTGAAAATTTTATTTAAAAGATGTAAAAAAAAAAATAGAGAAAAAATGTTTTTAACTTGAATACTATAATTAAATAATTTAACATGTACCAAATTTCTTTTTAGAAAATTAATAGCTTGAATGAATAAAAAAATGTAATTTTACTTGTAATTGAGTAACGATAAAATTTGCTTTGTTCTTATGTTTTGTATAAAGAAAATGAATTGCACATTTCATGTAATCTAAATTTATAGTACTAATGAAAAAAAGAAGAAAAGAAAAGAATATATTAAAACTTATCAATTAAAAATCGAGTCGATTTTGGTCAGGATAGGCCCAGTTGTAGGCTTTTATTTTTATATATATGGCAATACCTAAATAAAAGAATGTAATGATGCTTACGGTATCTATGTACTTGATGATTATAAGAAATATATGTATGTAAAAGAATATATTATATAAAAGATGAGTTCAGTTGAAAGTAAAAGTTTCAAGGTGGTACAAGCTTTATTGTTTAAGTGTTTTATGTATTTTTGTTAAGATCATTAGATTATTGATCTTATAATAAATAAAATAAATAAAAAAAAATGATAATAATCTTAAAATCTAAAAATCAATATTTTCAAAATTTAAGTTTATAGTTATGATTTTAATACCTCCAGCTTGTATTTTACTTTCACACGCTTTATGGCACATACCAACATATATAAATGCTATATTGAGATAAATTCTTTTTAAAGAAACTTCCTTTGTAACAATATAATTTAAAAATTTACAGAAAAATTCGCAATTAAAAATTTATTTTCTACATTTTAGCTCAAAAATAGCTGTTTATTAAAATTTTTTTTATTATTATTTTATTTGATCCTTTTTAGTCATGAAGAATAAATACTTATTAAATTGTATTTTTTTTTTACTTTTTAAATAATGTGTATCGGTACATATGTTTATATTATGTATGAGACATACTGTAGTAACATTATCTTCTAACAGTAAACATCATAAATTAACAAAGTATAAACTTTGTTAAAATTTTTTTTTATTAATTTAATAAGATATTAAATGGACCAATGATTTTTAAGTTATAGCTCTTTTACTAAAATTTGTTTGATTCCCTAATTTAGTATGTAGATACGTAGATAAGATACTATATTTCCGTATAACAATATATGACGTTTTTTTTAAACCAATTTCTGTAAATTAATTCTGTAATATTATAATACGATAGCAATATTAACAATTTAGCATTTGTTAATATGTATGTATAACATTTTTTTTTAGACGAATTCTAATTTCAAAAATTTATAGGCGAATTCTCATTCTGTATTGTAAATGTATACATAATTTTATTCTTTTCTTAAAAATGTCTGTAATTAATTCTGTAATGTAGCAAACTAGTCGACTTTTGTATTTGTTTTTTATACCCTACACCTAAAGTATAGGGTATATTAACTTTGGTATGGTGTTTGTAACCATCAAAAGGAAGCGAGTTAGATATGGACATGTATATATATTCTGAATCAGGATCACCTCCTGAGTCGATTTAGCGATGTCCGTCCGTCCGTCCGTCCGCCCGTTTACACGATAAATCAAAAACTAATGAAGCTATCTTGACGAAATTTATATAGTTGGTTACTAATTACGAAAGGAAGGCTAAGTTCGAATCTGGACAAAATCCGTGGTTCGGAATCTGGAAGCTTCCGAATGATTCCGGAGCAAACTAGATTATCTCCAAAACCAACGAAGATAGAACCTTCAAATTTTGTACAATGATGTTTCTTCCCGTTCGATTTATGTCTCTGAAATTTAAGAGGATTTGGTCCATGGGTTTAGGTTTTGGAAGCTTCCGAACGAGCACCAGAGCAAATGAGATTAGCTCCAAAACCAATAAAGATATAACCTTTAAATTTTGTACAATGATGTTCCTTCCCGTACGATTTATGTCTCTGAAATTTAAGAGGATTTGGTCCATGGGTTTGAATTTGGAAGCTTTCGAACGAGCACCAGAGCAAATGAGATTATCTCCAAAACCAACAAATATATAACCTTTAAATTTTGTACAATGATGTTCCTTCCCGTTAGATTTATGTCTCTGAAATTTAAGAGGATTTGGTCCATGGGTTTGAATTTGGAAGCTTCCGAACGAGCACCAGAGCAAATGAGATTATCTCCAAAACCAACAAAGATAGAACCTTTAAATTTTTTATAATGATGTTCCTTCCAGTTTGATTTATGTCTCTAAAATTTAAGAGGATGTGGTCCATGGGTTTGGATTTTGGAAGCTTTCGAACGAGCCCCAGAGCAAACGAGATTATCTCCAAAACCAACAAAGATAGAACCTTTAAATTTTTTATAATGATGTTCCTTCCAGTTTGATTTATGTCTCTAAAATTTAAGAGGATGTGGTCCATGGGTTTGGATTTTGGAAGCTTCCGAACGAGCCCCAGAGCAAACGAGATTATCTCCAAAACCAACAAAGATAGAACCTTTAAATTTTTTATAATGATGTTCCTTCCAGTTTGATTTATGTCTCTAAAATTTAAGAGGATGTGGTCCATGGGTTTGGATTTTGGAAGCTTCCGAACGAGCCCCAGAGCAAATGAGATTATCTCTAAAAACAACAAAGATATAACCTTAAAATTTTGGCAGAATGGTATTCTTTCATGTTTGATTTAGGTCTCTGAAATTTGAGAGGATTTGGTCCATGGGTTCGGATTTTCGAAGCTTCCGAACGAGCCCCAGAGCAAACGAGATTATCTCCAAAACCAACAATGATAGAACCTTTAAATTTTTTATAATGATGTTCCTTCCAGTTTGATTTATGTCTCTAAAATTTAAGAGGATGTGGTCCATGGGTTTGGATTTTGGAAGCTTCCGAACGAGCCCCAGAGCAAACGAGATTATCTCCAAAACCAACAAAGATAGAACCATTAAATTTTTCATAATGATGTTCCTTCCAGTTTGATTTATGTCTCTAAAATTTAAGAGGATGTGGTCCATGGGTTTGGATTTTAGAAGCTTCCGAACGAGTCCCAGAGCAAATGAGATTATCTCTAAAAACAACAAAGCTATAACCTTTAATTTGGCAGAATGGTATTCTTTCATGTTTGATTTAGGTCTCTGAAATTTGAGAGGATTTGGCCTTGGTTCAAATTTGAAAGGATTTGAACTGTGGATTCGGATTTTGGAAGCTTCCGAACGAGCCGCAGAGCAAATGAGATTATATCCAATACCAACAAAGGTAGAACCTTTGAATTTGGTACAGTGATGTTCCTTCCCGTTTAATTTATTTCTCTGAAATTTAAGAGGATTTGGTCCATGGGTTTGGATTTTGGAAGCTTCCGAACGAGCCCCAGAGCAAACGAGTATATCTCCACAACCAACAAAGATAGAAGCTTTATTTTTAGTACAAAGGTGTTCTGTTATGTTTCCTTTTCTGTAAAATTGGAAACTGACATTTGAAAGAATTTGAACCATGGGTTGGTATTTTGGATACTTCCGGACGAGCACAAGAGCAACGAGCATATCTCCAAAAGCAACAAAAGTATAAATTTAGTACAATGGTGTTCTGGCATGTTTTCTTTATGTTCCTGAGATGGATTCGATGAATTGGAGTGGCAATTCGGGTACCTGACACACACCTCCCAAGGACTAACAATCTTCGAAATTAATAAAGATAGAAACTTAAAATTTTTTACAAACGTGTCAAGCATATTCCAAGAGGATGCTTCTTTTACGTTCCTGAAATTCGAGTTGAATAAGACAGAAAAGGTAAGAAGTTCAAGCAGCTGCCAAAAACATACATATATATATATGTATGTATATGCTTAGAAAGAAATTGGCACACAAATGCAGCTATTTAAAATTGGTCAATTTTTTTTGTTTTAAAAAAAGTCTGTTATAAAATTTAATATTTTTATGTAGATACCTATTATTTAAAAAAACTTTAACATTATTTTATTTCATACTTTTTAGTTTTAAATGAACCGCATAATTTCAATTTAAATAGGTATACAAATAGGTACATAGATACAAACCTATAAGTATGTAATCAAGCATTAAATAAGCATAATATTTAATCTGTAAATCATAAAAATTTGAAAGATTAAAAAAAAAAAATTAACACATACGTAAGTATGTATATACATATGTATATACATACTTTTATCCAAGTTCACTTTTTTCTTTACATTAAACTCACGTAAAACATAAACAACCCAAAAAAATGACGATGCATATTGAAAAAAGAAGACAAAAAAAAAAGTTCGGTAGTTTATTTGCTACATTACAAAATTTATTACTGGCATTTTAAAATAAAAGAATAACAAGGTAGAATGTAAACTAACGGTTTTTAAAAGCGAACATTTCCAAGAGACAATACAAACTGTTTAGAATTGTGATTTTTTAAAAGAAATTTTAAAATTTCATGTAAATAAGAAAAATGTGAAAATAGGAGTTTTCTCGAATTTTGAGGGGCTGTAAGTCCGGTACCCTATACAACTAAGAAAACCCATTCTTTTCAATTCAAAATTTCAAGGCCCTACTTGAAAGCGTTCCGAAGTCATAAGGGTTGAAAAATCATGCAAAATTTGGTTTTCACATAACGGTAAATTTAAATACTAAATTTAAAATAATTGTATAATTTTGTATAATTCAATTTAAGTTAAAAAAAGCACCTATCGAATAACGTTTTCAGATTGAAAAAATGTTAAGCAGAACATGAGATGTACGCATTTAAAAATAAACTTTTTTCAAAGTTTGAGGGGCTGTAGCTCCTTAATGGATAGGGCTACATGAAAAAGTTGTTCAACAAAATTAATTTTTTTATGAGACCCACCCATGGTTAAAATTGTTTTTCTCTATCTTTAACGGTGTAGAAGTTTTGCAAACAGTCGGACGGACAGAGTGAGACTAATAAGCACATTTTTTCAAAATTTTTTTGGAAATGTGCTAAAAAGTATGTGTACGAAATGAGAATTTGCTTAAAAAAAAGAATATTAACAAAATACTTGTGCTAAATGGTAATAATTGCAATCGTATTATAACATAATATTATACAATCGTATTACAGAATCGTATTAAAACATCATCGAATTCTAATATGCAAGTTTACATCGTATGTAAACGAAAAATTCATTATCTACTCTGATATTAACCACAGACTACATTAACTATATAGTCTGGGTATTAACGTAAATATCTACATATGCATACATATAATGCAACAAACAAAAATTTAAAAATGATTGCCATTTCTTTGCTTGTGTGTTTCATGAAAAAGAAAAATGTATAAACTAAATTAATAATTGCAATATTATAAATAATATTATTAATTATTAATAATATAATAAAGGGTCTTTCAAATTGAGTTTTCAAAAGTAGGCGCCTGTGTAACACACTTCAAACATTGAACGCACCCATATTATATGTCATTTTGACATTTTGCCTACAAAGTTCAATTGACGCAAGAATTGCTGCAACAAGATCATCACATGCGTCGGGACTTTGCCAATTGGAACAAAATGACTATTTTTCAAAAAATATAATCTTTTCGGACGAAGCAAATTTCGAGATTGGTGGCTACGTTAATAAACAAAACTGCCATATTTGAAGAGAGGAAAACCCTCACGTGATCTAAAAGAAGCCAACGTATCCACAAAGAGTCACTGTTTGGTGTGCATTGTGGTCTGGAGGTGTGATTGGTCCGTGTTTTTTTGAAAATGATTCTGGAAGAGGCATAACCGTTAATGGTACCAGATATTACGACATGATCACAAATTTTTTACGGCCAAAACTGCAAAATATTGATACTGAGGGCATGTGGTTAGAACAAGGTGGGATTATGTGTCATACAGCCAGAGAAACACTACAATTACTGCACACAAAGTTTCCAGACCGTGTTATTTCCAGATTTGGTGACTAGAATTGGCCTTCAAGATCCTGCGATTTGAAACCGTTAGACTTTTTTCTCTGGGGCTATATGAAAGGACAGGTCTACAAGGAAGCATTGAAGCATTGTTGATGCATTGAAAGCATAAATTATTTGAGTTATTGGTAAAATAGAGCCGCAACTATGCCAGAATGTGACCGAAAATTTTAATAAAAGAATCAGGTACTGTAGAGACGCAAGAGGTGGGCACATAGGAGTTATTATTTTCAGAGTATAAATTTTAAACATTGTACTTCAAAAATAAATGAAAACTTTGTCAGTTTCCATTCAAATTCTATGTCTTTTAATTATTTACTTTTAAAAACTCAATTTGAAAGACCCATTACATATATTTAGTTAAAAAGTACATATCAAAATTATTTGTTTCCAGAAGGTTACACTAAAATATTGCATTATCAGATTATTGCAATTGGATATAAATTGCATTATATACGCTTTAAGTTTATGGCTTGTTCTCGATTTGATGATTATGATAAAGATAAACAAAAAAATGTCATATAATATTGATTGTACATGTGCCGTTCTAAAAAGGGGGTTTTGTTTTACAACTTATAGAATAATTTTTAACTAAAAATTATTACAACTTCTCTGCTAAATTATGATATACATTTCACATTTATTTTACATTATAAATGTATATCATAGTTTTGGATAGAGGTAATACCATTTAAAATAATGTACGAACTTAAAACATTTTTAAAATTTTTTTGGCTTATCCATAAACCCACCCTTATAAAATATTATTTTTATTTTGATCTGACCGAAATCTCAAACTAATTTATTTGCATTTATCGCTTTGCACATGTACCTATTTTAATATTTTTCAATTTTTACAGAAAATAGCGAGATAATAGCTATATTTCTTTAAAAGCGAGATTTTTGTAAGCGAAATTTTTTAAAGACGAGATTTTTGCAAGGAAGTTTTTTGAAAAGCGAGATTTCTGTGAACGATATTTTCTCAAAGAGAGATTAAAAATGTCGAGAATATGTCCAGGTCCCGTATAAAATTATATATTATACCTATACATTTAGTTTTGTCTATAGCTAATTAACAGGCAACAACTAAACAAATACATCCATGTCAAGGAAAATTTCATATTATTTTACTCTGTAATAATTCTATTAAAAAATCTGTAATTATTTTGTATGAAATTTTGTTTATTTTGCTAATTTAGTTAACTTCTCTACTGTTTTTTGGTATTATTATTTTAGAATCATATATTGTCACCGAAATTTAAACTGTGCCCAAAATTTCAAGTCTCTAGTTCAACGGAAAGTGTGTCTAAAATAGCTTGCAAGATTCCACGATTCCTTTAACCACTAGTAAGTTCAATAAAAGCTGTTAATAATAATAATTAGTGATTAAAACCGGAAAAATACAAAAATAAAAAATCAGCTGCTATCATCACAGGACCGACCGCTATTACACGGAAAGTATAATGCCAAAATTCATAGATTTTTTATATAATAATTTATATCAAATCAAAATTACTTCTAATAATTTAACAACATTTTTTTTATTCAATAACAATAATAAGCAACCTCTTCGCGGACAGTTAATTTTTTTTAAGTTTTCTAGTGGGTCACATAGCTGTATCTTGGATTATATGCTAAGTAGAACATTGGTGTAAACGCCAATTGGCTTCTATTGTTCTGCAGAATAAATGTAGTTTTTTTATTCAAAAAGGGGGGGAAACGTCTATATAGACGTCGTGTCCCAAGGAAAATTAAATTACTCTCTAGTGGGACAAGTGACGTCTATAATACAAGTCACGTGAAGAAACGTGTTGTTCCTAAAGATATTTTGCAGCTTATGGGACATGACGTTTAATCGCGTCACTTTCAAATAATCAAAGACAATACGGAATAGTAAGTAAAATTTAAATCGACAGCCTTTATTTCATATGAATTCATTTTTATTCTAAATTTTTTTTTTAATTTCTATTATCTATATAAAAAAAATCTCTAGTAACATAAAATATTATAAAAAAGTGCACTTTTTTTATATGCGAAACTTATTTTAAGTTATCAAATATAGGGGCTTCATTGAAAATACATCAAAATAAAGCAAATATAACGGTAATTATTTTCTATTGTAAGAAAAAATTAACTTCATGGTAAAAAATAAAAACTAAATAACAAAAGAATTAACATAAGATAATTCACAAAATTAAAATAAAAAGTAATGCCTATAAGCAAATCGGTTTTAAATTTAGGAGAAAACTAATTTTTTTAAACTATCGTGCCAGATTTGAAAACACGGTAAACAAAGTGATGGATTCTATTCTATGTCAATCGAAGAGTCTTGCGATCAAACCCCGGCCCGGTCATAAATAAAAAATATGTAGTACTTTTATATCGTAATTATGTATATCGTATAATTAATATTAGTAATAATAACAATAATAATATTAATAATAATAATAGTAATAATAAAACAATAACTATAATAATAATAATAATAATAATAATAATAATAATAATAATAATAATAATAATAATAATAATAGTAATAATAATAGCTGCTACAGTAGAGCCATCTTTGGTTATATCATGCAAGTAAGATGTTATATACTGCTGTACGTTGTAATCCACTGATGGCGCTGACTCTGTGGTAAAATAATAATAGTAATAATAATAATAGTAAAATTAAATAGTATAATAAATAGCACAAAAATAATATAACAATAATTATAATAATAATAATAATAGTAATAATAATAATAGCTACTAAAGTGGGGCTGTCTTTGGTTATATCATGCAAGTAAGGTGTTATATACTGCTGCACGTTGTAATCCACTGATGGCGCTGACTCTGTAGTAAAATAATAATAATATTAATAAGAATATTAATACCAATAATAACAGCCGCTACAGTGACCGTGGGGGTTGCCTTCAATAATTACCTCATGTAGTAATATATATACTACTACTACATGTTGTAACTGTTGTGACTGCTTTAGTCACTGATAGCAAAATAATAATAATAGGCGGATTCATTGTTTCCTTACAGTCCCACTCCCAATTCAATGTTTACGTATCCATTTTCCTATCCTTTCCTATCCCTACCCCCTAGCCAATATACTGCGTTCGCAGGTAAGGGTTTCATCCCACTATACTGGCTAAAGGATGAGGTGGGTTTAGTCAGTAAGAATCTGACACTACCAAGGGGTAATTCTTGGTGTCTTTGGAAGATTCCCATCTCCCTTAGGAAAAAAAAAAAATTTACATCAAGATATTTCTATCTATTTACAACAATATAAAATTAATTGTTTTCTGCGTGACACTTCATAAACAACTTACATAGTTTAAATGCATTGAAGATAAAATATCCCGTCATGGCGATAGCAAAGTTATACATCTAGCAACTGTTCCGGCAAAACAAAAATGATTTAAAAATACTTAAAATAAAACAAATATTTTGTTTTGAATGTTTTTAGTGGGAAACAACATATCAATTTACAATAAATCTTAATTACAAATTAAACGAGATATGACGTTTTGGCTCTATTGAATGTTAAAAGAAGTCCCACTAGAAAACTCAGCATGACTTGATATCCGTCTCCGCCCGCGAAGGGTTAATCGTATATTCATACATATTATATCAACACATACAATGTACATATTTACATGTTTTTTGTTTCATTCAAAAATATTAGAAGTAATAAAAAAATAATAAAAACTGTAAACAGATACAAAACAAACATAACATTAATATTGAATCTGCTAACAAAAATTTTTCAGTTTGAATTTTGCGTCATCAACAAGATATATGCATATATAGATTTTTACAAGATAGATACATACATATATGTAAATATGTATAAATTTTTAGAAATATAAAAAAAAACAAAAAAAATTTGTTCATAAGATGATCACAATACTAGACAAGCTCAAAATTATTGAAATAAATTTCATTGAAAATAATTTTATAATTTATTTGTACGTTATACAATATATCTTAAAGATAAGAATTCTTTTTTTTTATACCCATATGAACTATGTTCAAGGGTATAATAAATTTGCCATTACGTTTGTGACATTTGTCTAGTTTTTCTTAATGAAAAATTATAGTTTATCCTTGCCTGTGTAAGCAACTTGCTGTTACAGGTATCTTTAAATTAAATTTAAAATATTCTTACTTATAAAAAAAATTTTAATGTCTGTTACAAAATTGTGAACAAATGTCTGTTACAAAATTTGAATTGAATTAATTAAATAAACAAAAAATATAATTAACAAAAAAAATATACTATGTTATATAATTTACTATGTATGTATAGGGAAATTTAACTTATTTTGATCTCGAAAAACGTATTGCGCTAAAAAGATTTGTCGAAGATCGTTTTTCTTTACAGGTAGGTACATCACTATTATTAAATCTCTTATCTTATATCACTTTTTATCCTAGTTCTTTATAAGCTATAGAAACTATTTTAAACTTTTTAAAGCTATTAAGAGTAGTTTAAACGCAGCTTTTTTTTTTGGTTTGAACCTTGGAGCACTCACATTTTTTAAAATATCGGAATGGGGTTTTCGGCATTTGACCAAGCATACTTATGGCTAAGACATAGTGAAGCGTTTTTTAAAAAAAAATGTTTAATTTGTAGACGAAAATATTGAATGAAGTTGAAATTTTAGCGTTTTTAGGGTATTTTTCTGGCTTGAACCTTGTGGCACTTACAATTGTCAACCAATCTTCCTGATTTTTTGCAGAGACATTCTCAGAAATTGCCTTAAGGACAAGACAGTCAGTCAATTTTTAAAAATCCCCACAACCGAAATGACAAAATATTTATTAAATTCTTTTCTCTTTTTTTTTCCTAAGGGAGGTGGCAATCTTCCAAAGACACCAAGAATTTCCCCTTGGTAGTGTCAGATTCTTACTGACTAAACCTACCTCCCCCTTTAGCCAGTATAGTGGGATGAAACCCTTACCTGCGAACGCAGTACATTGGCTAGGAAGTAGGGATAGGAAAGGATAGGAAAATGGATACGGAAACATTGAATTGGGAGTGGGACTGTAAGGAAACAATGAATCCGCCTATTATTATTCTGCTAACAGTGACTAAAGCTGTCACAACAGTTACAACATGTAGTAGTAGTAGTATATATATTACTACATGAGGTAATTATTGAAGGCAACCCCCACTGTCACTGTAGCGGCTGTTATTATTGGTATTAATATTCTTATTAATATTATTATTATTTTACTACAGAGTCAGCGCCATCAGTGGATTACAACGTGCAGCAGTATATAACATCTTACTTGCATGATATAACCAAAGATAGCCCCACTGTAGTAGCTATTATTATTATTATTATTATAATTATTGTTATATTATTATTGTACTATTTATTATACTATTTAATTGTACTATTATTATTATTAGTACTATTATTATTATTATTATTTTACCACAGAGTTAGCGCCAACAGTGGATTGCAACGTGCAGCAGTTATATCATGCATATAAGGTGCAGCACCTTACTTGCATGATATAACCAAAGATGGCTCCACTGTAGCAGCTATTATTATTATTATTATTATTAAAATTATTATTATTATTATTATTATTATTATTATAATTATATATAATAATTATTATACGATATACATTACTAATATTAATTATACGATATACATTATTACGATATAAAAGTACTACATATTTTTTTATTTATGACCTGACCGGGGTTTGAACCCAAGACCCTTCGATTGAAAGGTTGGCGACTTAACCACTGCGCCATGAGTCTTGAAATAGTAGAATGCTATTTCTTATTATTATATTCATTATAAAAATTTAATTATAATTTAGTATAAATTACAAAACAATTTAATTTCAATTCATATTTCATTTTGAAATATTTTTGAAAATTTTCAATTGACGCACACAAATAAAAATAGTTTCAATAAATATCCGTTGTAGAGCTTTGGCGCTGATATAGGTTGTTTTTGTAATTCTTTGCATATTTCTTCTGTAAGTGAAGACAAGAAATTTAAGAATGTATGATTGCACATAATCTGTATGTTTTTGTGTATGTGTATGTGAATTTATTATTGATTAGCATATTATTGATAAGCATAGTAAAGAATGAATGAAAATCAAAAATACTATTCTTAAAATTTATATTGTGTAATCTTGTTTCTACAATAGAGATTACCTATATTTATTTATTCGATGTTAAATAAACATTTTTTCAGGAGAAAGGAAAGACATTTATTTCTTTTAACTTTATTTGAGCATCTAATTATATTATAAAGTTTTCTTATTTAAAAAACGAGGAAGAATACAGTTTGCTTTGTCAACTCTTAGATACCCGTACGAACCGTTAGTATGTTCACAGCCTGTCACTCTGCTTACAATATTATTTTTTTAATATTTTAGTATTTTAAAATAATTTGGGTGAATTTTATAATTTCTAGTACTATGGGTTGTACATATATTCAAACTATATGTTTATATGTACATTCTTCAAAAGCAGATTCTAACCTTCCACATAACGATTATTAATCCAAAACTTTTTCAAATATTCTAATACCTACCATTTAATACTAAGTAAATGTATATTAAATTTACTAAGTACAAAACAGTAAATATAATTTTAAATATTATATTATATTATATTTAAATATTCCATTGACAGAATAATTTCTTATAAGTACAATAAAATACATATATGTATCTAAATGCGGCGTTATATAATATACATATATACTCTTATTATTCACACACTAGTGACATATACGATATGTAAATAAATATGATATTATATAAGTATGTATACATATCAATATCATATAAATAAAAATTCTTCAAGTAACCGTTATTTTGTTTATTTATTTACATTTTTTTGTACTACGCATTATATCCTCAACAATTTCAAATTATCGAGTAAAACAATATGCAAAAAAATCGTTAAAGAAATTTGTTAGAAAATTTGAAAAAATCAAGTAACACTTTCTCCAATTATAAAGTAACCATATATTATTAAAAAAAGTTGTTAACAGAAATAAAAGTATAATGTTGAAGCTTTAATTTTTGTGTATTACAAAAAAAAGTTATTAAAAATAAAATTAATATTTTAGTGACATCTATCAGCAGTTAAAATTTCATAGCTCTATTTCAAAAAAAATGTGGGGATCTAAAAGTTAGGTGTTCGAGAGCTACCCTAAGGTTTGGTCCAAACTCAACCAAAAAAAATAGGGAACCTACAAATTACTCCCAGAATATTTTGTGTAAATTTCAAGATTCTAGCTTTCTTAGTTTTTGAGTTAGCGTGCTGACGGACGGACGGACGGACGGACATGGCTCAAAAGTCTTAGAATTTTTTTCTGATCCGATCCATACCTTTGAAGGTATATCTAGTTCGCTTATTTCGAGGTGTTACAAACGGAGGAGTAATTTTATTATACCCGATCCTATCGTACGGGTATAAAAATTAAAATTTAAAAAATTAAACTACGAAAAAAATTCATTTATACCTACTCTTAAAACTCATGTACTTTTCTTATTATTTTATTGCATTACAAATTATAATACTAGTGATTAGTCAAAATTATAATTAGGTAGGTCATAAATTTAAAATCCCGTTACCTAATCTGATTTGATTTCGATTATTAAAAAAATATAAATTAAATATTATTTAAAATATAACAAAGAAAAGGCTGTATAGAAATTTAAAAAACACATGATCACTTTTATCAAATATAAGGTCAATTACATATAACAAAAAAGGAATTTTGTTTATTGTATGAGTATGGACTGCAAAAGACTTTAAATTTATTCGAGTTGAAAAGGAGGAAAAATTTTTTATTGAAAAATTGAAGAACAAGTTAGAACATTTCTATAATAATTTTTTATTATTTGAAATTTGTAATACCCGTCACCGTATACCTAGAAATATGAGAGTAAGAAAAGAGTAACTTCTTTGATTTATAATATTAAATTCTAATAACTAATAACTAAATGAGATATTTTTTTCTTAAAAATTTGTTAAAAAATAGAAATCTGATTGCTGAAAATAGAAATGTTTGAAAATAACCGTTCAATAAAAGATCTACTTACGAATTAATTGAAATATGTGGCAGTATTCAAAGAACACTAAAAATATTTCGCCAGTCCTTAAATTTTATTTTTAAGAAAATTTCAAACTTACCTGTTTTTATATGCTTTTATATTAACTCGTCGCTGTCGGTTTATTTATTTATTTATTTATTTATTTATTTATTTATTTATTTATTTATTTATTTATTTATTTATTTATTTGTCATTCTGTCACGCTTTTTATTATCTTCGTAATCTGTTAGCAACATTTGTAAGTGTAGTATGGTGCAGAGGATAGTGTACAGGTTTCAAAAGTGGGGATCATGTTGTTCGAATCCAGTTCACATGCAACATTTTTTTTTTTTAACTATCTATTCATCAACATTTTTTGAATAAAATATGTATACATTTTTGTATATATCAATTTAAAACTTACATTTTTATCTCTTATTCATGCATACAAACATACACATTATATTTTTGATCTTTCCTGGTGTTTTGTATTAGCATAATTAGCAAAACACAATCCATACATATAATATTTTTATGTATGTTGCTAAGTTATTTTGTTTACAACATTTGTTTAGTATTTAAATCAAAATATTTTCTGTCAACATTCTTTAATGCATATTGAATTAATGCATATATGGTGCAGAGGAAAGTGTACAGGTCTTGAAAGTGAGTGTTAATGTGTGGACTGTGGTTCGAATCCAATTCGTATATATGTATAATTTTTTTTTTTTTTTTTTTAACTCTATTCATCAATATTTTTTAAATAAAATTTTATGTACCTACATAATATTATTTTTGTACATAGAAAAGAATATAAAAAGTAAAGATCATTACAAAATTATGCTTTTGCGCATTACGCATTATGATTTACAAACAAAAAATCTATTACGCATTATGATTTGTCAACACAAAAAATTAAAACTACGTATGTAAATATGTACGTACGTATGTACATAATATTTATTTATTTATTTATATTCAGGTACCGTGGTACATAAATGTGGTAGCTATAACCCTTGTTTCCTGGTAGGAATGTGTACGTGATATAATGATATATTATAAAGTATTTACATATTGCGATATATGAATTTTTTTTTTTTTTATTTTATAATTATTGTACCCAGCCGGGAATCGAACCCGAGACCTCTCATTCTCTTATGCGTGCGTCAACCACCACAATAAAAAAGAAACACGAACCTCAAATTTCCTAGATTTTTATTTAACTTTATTCCAGCAATTTACTTTTATATTATAACAGTTCAAAATGCTTGCACTAGCAATTCATTTTTATATTATAACAGTCAAAAAAGCTAAAGTTTTGCAATCAATTTTATTTTCTACTTTTTAGGGGGCGAATTTGGTTTCGATAAAAGCATATTTTAAAAAATATTTTTTTTACATATTATTTTTTTAGTGCTTTATATGTGTGTTATATGTTTAGGGATACGTTAAAAATAGAACACTATAAACACAATCAAGTTGAACGTATAATTGTACATATTTAAAATTTTAAGATTGTGTGTATTGTGGTGTGCATGATCAATAGATAAAGCGAAAAATGTATGAAAATATTAAAGAAATGAAAGAACTTTTTGAGCTTTGAAAGCTTTTAATTTTTATATTCACTAATACGTAGGCGAATTTTTATATGAAGTTTGAGTTCGATATAGCTTTTAACCTACTCTTAAAGCTGAAATTTTACGATTAAGGGTTAACGAATCGTAATCAAATTAATTCGGCCTTAACAGTATGAAGATGTATGATCATGAATATACGAAAATTTCTTCATAATGTCGAAGCACCAAAAACGGTTAATGGAGCTTTCCAAAAAATTGTCAAACTTGTCATTACAATTATTAAGCCATTCAAACACTATAAAAAAAATTTTTGGACACGATTCGGACGGTATTTTCGTGTTGACAGTACGGCATGACGAAACAGATCAACGGACAAAGTTTAAATTCAATCGGTGTAACCCTATATATAGAATAACGAAAAAATTAAAAACGTTTAAAGTGCTCTGCTGCCCAAACGGGTTAACGAACCAAATTGAACATTAGTTCAGTTGAACGTCCTATAAAATTGGGTTAGAATCGTTTAAACCGTGTATAGGAATACATAATTAACAAACAAACACACTTTCTGCTTTATATAATAGTATGTTCACAAACTCCGAAATCAAGTTGATTATCATGTACAAAATCAAGTAAAATGTCAAGTGTTCACAATCGTTTTTTAAATCAAAAATTTAATTTTTGGCATATTTATATTATTGTTTTGATACAATAAAAAATATGCCAAAAATAAATAAATAAAATAATTTTTTTTTTTTTAAATAAGCAACAACAAAACATAAATATAAACATAATTTCAAAAATAAAATAGAAAATTTTGATCTTTTATTGTTATGATTTTGAATATTTATTTTGACAAGTAAAAGCAAATCAAGGGTTATAGAAAAAAGTTTTAAATAATCAATACAAAAATCGAAATTTCATGGACGAACGACATGATTTTGAGGTGATTTTCAGAAAATCAAGTAGTGAGTTGATTTTCTTTGACATATACATTTTTGAAAAATGTATGGGAAATCAAGAAAAAACAAGGTAGAATGTAAACCAAAGGTTTTTAAAAGCGCACATTTCCAAAATACAATACAAACTGTCTAGAATTGTGACTTGCACAAAAATTTTAAAATTTAAAAAATAAAATTTAAGAAAAATTTTGTAATATCTGAAATATTTGAAAATAACACTTTTCTGGAATTTTGACGGGCTGTAAGTCCGAAACCCTTTATAACTAAGAAAAACCGTTAACACACGTAAAAATATATTACTGGAGCTTTAATTTTTATGTGTTGCCGAAGAAAAATTTGTGCAGGTGCTTAAGTTGCAGGTGCCTAAAAATAGCAAATTTTCAATTTTCAGCACTAATACCTCTTAAACAGGGAGTGGCGCAAAAAAATTTTCTAAGGAAACTTATACTAATTCTAAAAGTTCTTTCTGCTCTCAAATTTCAGGTTCCTATCTAAAGGCGTGCGGGAGTTATGAAAAAAAAAATTTCATGCAAAATGTGGTTTTCACAAAACGGTAAATTTAAATAGTAAATTACAAAATATTGCATAATTTTAATATTGTTTTATATAGATAATAAAATTTCCGGTCTTCTGGCGGTTTTAGATTATAATAATAAAATTATTATAATCTAATTATTAGATATAATAAAATTTCCGGTCTTCTGGCGGTTTTAGATTGCAAAACTATTACGCAGAACCTGAGATATATACATCTGAAAATTGAGCTTTTTCGTAATTTTGAAGAGCTGTAACTCTGGAATCTTATATAACTAAAATAAACCTTTACCGCACGTTAAAATATATTACGGTAGCTTTAATTTTTATATCTTTCCGAAGTAAAATGTGTACAGGTTCCTAATTTACAGGTGTTTAAAAATAACAAATTTTAATTTTTGAGCCCTAATAGCTCATAAATAGGGGCTGGCCCGAAAAATTTTCTGAGCCATTCCAAAAGTTCTTTCTTGCCTCAAAATTTCAAGCCTTCATCTAAAAGCGTGCCGGAGTTATGAAAGTAGAAAAATCATGCAACATTTGGTTTTCACATAACGGTAAATTTAAATACTAAATTTAAAAAAATTGTACAATTTTGATATTAATTTACGAAGATAAAAGAAATACCTGTCGGATGACGTTTCTAGATTGAAAAAATCTTAAGCGAAACATAAGATATATGCATTTAAAAATAGGGCTTTTTCAAAGTTTGAGGGGCTGTACCCCGTAATGGATGGGGCTACATGGAAAAGTTGTTCCACAAAATTATTTTTTTTATGAGACCTACCCATGGTTAAAATTTCTTTTCTCTATCTTTAACGGTGTAGAAGTTTTGTAAACAGACGGACAGACGGACGGACGGGCAGTGTGAAACTAATAAGCACATTTTTTAATTTTTTTTTGGAAATGTGCTAAAAACGGAGTAAATCAACTCAATTTGCGAAATAATCTCAATTTCTCAAAATCATGTGTTTGTTTCAAATATCATACAAAAATACGGCTTCTAGAAATCTGCTTAGTGTTAATGAAAACATTCGCCAAACTATTGCTTGATATTTCCAATCCAAATTATAATCACCTAAATTGGCAATGATCTTTAATTGTTAAAAAACCTCCCACTTGTTTGCTTAGTTATATAATTTGTAGCTACATTAATATGTTTATGCATCCATTAATATGTTTTAGAGGAAGATCATTGAACTTTTCATCTACTATTTGCTTATATAGGGATCTGAAATCCACTACTAATGTTTTTATCCCCCACTTTATTCTTTTAAAAAAATTATACAATTTTTTGATACGTCTACTTTCACATTTTTTAAGAAAATTTACATATATTTGGCTTAAAAAGCTGAACCGATACAGTAAATATTATGTAAACCTATCATTAGAATTTTCACACTGTTTAGTAGTTTAGCTCTTCTCTCCGTCTTTCGGTCAGTCCTTTATTGTAAGATTGTGCTTCCTTAATATCTTCGTAACGCTTGTAAATACTGCCTTGAAAACTGAGAGAATTTTGTTTGAATACCTCTGAAATTTTTTTTGTACCTCTAGCTGTTCTTGTCTATTCGAGATCAAAAATTGAAAATTTGCCCAGTTTTAGACATCTGTTATCTGTAAAAATTTAGCGCTAGTAAAATATAAAAATTAAAGCTCCAATATTACGGTTTAGCATTTGTTAACAACTTTTCTTAAATATTCATGTCTTAAATTTCTTAAAACTGAACAACGTGTCTCTCGTTTTTTCAGAATATTTAATTAGATATCAAATTCTAGAAAAATTTTAAATTTTTTAGCAAGTCACAATATGATAACTATTTTTAATTTATTTTGGAAAATGTGCGTCTTTAAAAACTAATGTAAACCAATATTTACACTTCTTTTTTAGCATTTCAAATTATCGTCATTTTAACTATCACAAGAGGATATTTCAAAAGTTTTCAAAAGAATATTTTTGGACGAAAAAATAAGATTTTATTATTATTCTTTACTAATTGATGAAAAAGGAAAATAACTTTGAGTTCTACTTTCCACAAAAACTTTAAAAATTCTGAGATTAAAATCCCAATAATATCTTAATATTTAAAATCCTGACATAAAAATTCCGATATTTTAAAATTTCACCAGTTCAAAATCACGATATTCGATATAGCAACATACTTATGTTTAATTCCGCTTATTGAAATCCAGCCAATGGTAAGTGGTTAAGACACCGGCCTTTCATACGAAAGGTCTCGGGTTCAAACCCCGGCTGGGCTATATAGATTAATAAAAAATAATATAGATTTTTCTTATAATGTATAATTAGTATCATATAATTAAATTAAAAATAAGTATATATGTCTTATAAATTATAATTAATATCATATTGTAATATATAATAAAAATAATAATAAAATATACTTCTTGTATAAGATAATAGATGGCGTAGAACTAAAGAAAACGCCTAGTTTTGTACAATAGCTACAGCCGAGTAATCAGCTTAATCAGTATAATTATTCCAGAAACTGAAGCTTACTCAAATATGAATGATAAATGACTTAGTGGATGCCCTATGCTTCTTATGGAAGTAGCAAGAAAAAAATAAAAAAAACTAATAAAAATGGAAATCTAAGGTTATTGCTTATTAATAGACATATTATGTTGGATTCGTTAAGTTCTGGTAAACATGCTTCTTCTTATGTTAAGTCGATCAGAATGGAATTGAAACAGTAAATTTGATATTTCTTTGTTGATATTTTTTTTCTCATTGACAAATTATTCCTTTTAAGCTGTATATATGTCAAACATATTTCCATTTTTTTAACTTGCACATTTTTATTTTTTTCTTAAAATTTAGAATAACTATTTTCTGTGTTACTCTTTTTTTTGTTATGCTTCTTATGTTTACTTATATTATTATTGTTCCACACATTTTTTTGAAAAATGGCAATGTCAACTTGACGAAAAAATATGACATTAACATTATGCTGAATATATTGAATATTTTACTATTTTCAGTATAGGTACGAAATTTCATGTATTCGATATATTTAAAAAATTTTCTTTTTACTTTTGAAGTACAATGTTTGACATTTGTACTCTGAAAATGATATCTCCCATGTGACCACCTCTTGCGTCTCTACAGTACGGACTAATCACACCACCAGTCCACAATGTACACCAAACAGTGACTCTTTGTGAATGCATTGTTGATCACACGAGGGTTTTCCTCTTCCCAAATACGGCAGTTTTGCTTATTAATGTAGCCACCGATCTCGAAATGTGCTTCGTCCGAAAAGATGATTTTTTTTGAAAAATCGTAGTTTTGTTCCAGTATTCAATTGACAAAGTCCAGACGCGTGGAATGATCTTGTGGCAGCAAATCTTGTGTCAATTGAACTTTGTAGGCCTTCAACGCTAAATCTTTGTGCATAATATGCCATACAGTTGACTCAGAAAGTCCCAATTGTTGTGAACGTCGGGAAATCGACATGGTGGGGTCAGCTGTAACACTATTACTCACAGCACCAATATTTTCTTGTGAACGACCGGCACGAGCATTCTGATGTCTTTCTCGATCTTGTACTGCACCAGTTTCTTGAAATTTCCGCACAATTTTACCAATTTGTTGCTCAGTTGGACGATTATGTCGACCATAAACATCGCGTAATTTGCTAAATACATTTCTTATAGAACGACCATTTTCATAAAATAATTCAATAATTTCAACACGTTGTTGTAATGTATACGCCTTCATTTTTATAAATGGCAAACCTTCAACTGTCAAAATGACATATAATATGGGTGCGTTCAATGTTTGAAGTGTGTTACACAGGCGCCGACTTTTGAAAACTTAATTTGAAAGACCCTTTATATTTATATTATTATGCATACGTATTCATATATATTATTATACTAGTAAAACAGTCCGGGTATCTATAAGTAAAAAATGTAACTTTTGTGAAAGTTTCCTCACTTTTATTAACAATTTATGTAATTTAAAGTAAATTTATTGAAATACATATTATGAAAAAAAAAATTTTAAAAAAATGTGCTTATTCGTTTTTATTTCTCTTTTTCTTTTCTGTTAGGTACTTTTTTAAGGCAATTTGATCTTTAAATATCTGTGAGTAGTAGTGAGTTCTTATGAAAGAACTTCTTAAAGAAAAAGGAGAAAACAAAAGAAAGAACGCTACAGTAGGTATACTACTTTTATTTTTTTTTTTAATTTTTACAGTAGCCCTTACAGTCTATAATTATATTATTACCTACTATAATATAGAACATTCTGAATTTTTTTTTGTTCGTTTATGTTTACCATCCATTCATATAAATATAATTGTTGCTATTAAAAATAATAAATCTATAACTACATACATAGTATTCCCATGTATTCTTTCATATATCTAAATTATGGGCTGAACTTGTGATTTTTGTATTGTATTATAATATGTTGCGGCAAGATTCTTAAAAAATTAAGAAAACGTTGCATAGCAAAATTCAAAACTTAAATAAAACGAGAAAGAATATAGTTGCCTTTGTCAACTCTTAGATACCCGTACGAACCATTAGTATGTTCACAGCCTGTCAGTCTGCTTACAATATTATTATACCCGTATGAACTATGTTCAAGGGTATAATAAATTTGCCATTACGTTTGTGACACCTTAAAGGAGTCGAGCTAGATATAGTGTCAAAGGTATGGATCGGCTCAGAATCGAATTCTGAGTCGATTAAGCCATGTACGTCCGTCCGTCCGTCCGTTCGCACGATAACTCAAAAAATAAAGGAGCTAGGGGGCTGAAATTTTTTTTACGTCACTTTTGCAAAATTGTTAGTTTTGCTATTTAAATCCAACATTTTCGGTCGGCGGGTTCGAGTAGCTGCCATACAACTTCTATCTTTATATAGAAATAACTCAGTACCTATTCAAGCTAGGTTTCTGAAATTTTGCAAATGATGATCAAGTTTTATGGCAACAACTTCTGTAAAATTTGGTTGTGCTGGTGCGGCGGGTTCGGGTAGCTGCCATACAACTTCTCCGTTTAAATGCGAATAACTCAGTGTTTATTGAAGCTAGGAATCTGAAATTTAGTAAAGAGGTGTCGAGTTACATGCCAAGAACTTTTGTAAAATTTGGTTGGTCTAGAGCAGCCGGTTCAGGCTTCTTGCACCTCTTGGAACCTAATGAAGCTAGGCGTCTGAAATCTTGCAAATGATGATCAAGTTTTATGGCAACAACTTCTGCAAAATTTGGTTGTGGTGGTGCGACGGGTTCGGATAGCTGCCATACAACTTCTCTTTTTAAATGAAAATAACTCAGTGTCCGTCCGCACGATAACTCAAAAACTAAAGGAGCTAGGAGGCTGAAATTTTTTTTACGTCACTTTTACAAAATTGTTAGTTTTGCTATTTAACTCCAGCATTTTCGGCCGCTGGGTTCGAGTAGCTGCCATACAACTTCTTTCTTTAAATGGAAATAACCCAGTGTCTATTCAATTTAGATATCTGAAATTTTGCAAATGATGATCGAGTTTTATGGCAACAACTTCTGCAAAATTTGGTTGTGGTGGTGCGACGGGTTCGGATAGCTGCCATACAACTTCTCTTTTTAAATGAAAATAACTCAGTGTCCGTCCGCACGATAACTCAAAAAATAAAGGAGCTAGGAGGCTGAAATTTTTTTTACGTCACTTTTACAAAATTGTTAGTTTTGCTATTTAACTCCAGCATTTTCGGCCGCCGGGTTCGAGTAGCTGCCATACAACTTCTTTCTTTAAATGGAAATAACCCAGTGTCTATTCAATTTAGATATCTGAAATTTTGCAAATGATGATCGAGTTTTATGGCAACAACTTCTGCAAAATTTGGTTGTGGTGGTGCGACGGGTTCGGATAGCTGCCATACAACTTCTCTTTTTAAATGAAAATAACTCAGTGTCCGTCCGCACGATAACTCAAAAAATAAAGGAGCTAGGAGGCTGACATTTTTTTTACGTCACTTTTGCAAAATTGTTAGTTTTCCTATTTAACTCCAGCATTTTCGGCCGCCGGGTTCGAGTAGCTGCCATACAACTTCTTTCTTTAAATGAAAATAACCCAGTGTCTATCCAATCTAGGTATCTGAAATTTTGCAAATGATGATCGAGTGTTATGGCAACAACTTCTGTAAAATTTGGTTGTGATGATATGACAGGTTCGGATAGTTGCCATACAACTTCTCTTTTTAAATGAAAATAACTCAGTGTCTATTAAAGCTAGCTATCTGAAATTTAGTGAAAAAGTGTCAAGTTGCATGCGAAAAACTTTTGTAAAATTTGATTGGTCTAAAGCAGCCGGTTCAGGCTTTTTGCATTTCTTGGAACTTAATGAAGCTAGGCGCAATAGATTCGGGTAGCTATCATACAACTCCACAATTTACATAAATATATCTCTGTAGTTCGGTACTAAAACATCTGAATGTTTTTAAAAGATGATCAAGTTTTATAGAAACAGGATATATTACGTTCATACGGGTATCCCAGAGTTGACACAGTCTACTCTACTGCACTCTTCCTCGTTTTTTTAATATTTTAGTATTTTAAAATAATTTGGGTGAATTTTATAATTTCTAGAAATATGGGTTGTACATATATTCAAACTATATGTTTATACATTCTTCAAAAGCGGATTCTAACCTTCCACATAACGATTATCAATCCAAAACTTTTTCAAATATTCTCTAGTAATTAATACTAAGCGGAAAATGTATATTAAATTACAAAATAGTAAATATAATTTTAAATATTATATTATATTAATGCGCACATAGTATATTTATATTGTTATAAGTATATCGCCATACATTGCAATATTTCTTTAAAAATATTTCATTCATAGAATGAATATATATTTGTTATAAATATAAATAAAACAAAATACGTATATATGCTTTATACATACATATTATGTCAATATTGTTATTATATACATATATTCATTCATTATATATTATATATTCATTCAGTGACACATACGATATGTAAATATCGTATGTGTAAATAAACATTATAAGATACCATTATCATATAAATAGAAATTCTTCAAGCAACTGTTTATTTTTATTCATTCAAATTTTTACTACGCATCATCCTCAACAATTTCAAATTATCGAGTAAAAAAAAATTTTAAAAAATCGTTAAAAAATTTGTTAGAAAAATTATAAAAATGAAGTCACACTTTCGTCAATTTAGGGGTAACTCTATATTATTAAGAAAAGTTGCTAATAGAAATAAAAGTATATAATGTTGGAGCTTTAATTTTTGTATATTACTTCAAAAAAATTTGGACAGGTGTTCAAGTTACAGGTGTTTAAAAATAGAGAATTTTCAATTTTCGATCCTTTACAGCTCCTAAATGGGGGCGATAGAAACGATCTGAAACGACTCATGCTTATTTTTAAAGATTTAACATTTATCAAAAAATTTCAAGTTTCTAACTTAAACCGTTTAGAAGATAAAAGGGTTAAAGAATTTTGCAATAATTCAGTTTCGCATAACGGTAAATTAACACACCGTATGGTACAAGTATATACATATTTATTATATATACATTCGTAAAGCTCATAAAAGAAACTATCATTTGTCATTTTCAAATTGAAGATATACCTTATAGAGCTTGTGTTATAAAAATTTAAATATAGAGTGTTTTCGAACTTTGAAGGGTTGTAGCTCCGTAATGGGTGGGGCTACAGAAAAAGTTCTTCCATAAAATTAATTTTTTCAGGAAATCTATCCGTAACTAAAATTTCATCGGTCTACTTCAAACGAATGTAAATATGTAGAGAAAAATGTGAATATCAAAAAGTTAGTTGTTCGGAGCTTACCGAAGTTTTGTTCCGATCTCAACCAAAAAAAATAGGGAACCTACAAAATATAAAGCTAAAGTAAAATATTTTGTGGTGGTTTTAATACTTCAGCTTTCTTAGTCTTTGAGTTAGTGTGCTGACGGATGGACGGACGGACAAATTTTAATTGACTCAGAATTTGGTTCTTATCCGATCCATACTTTTGAAGGTATATACAGCTCGATTTTCGATTTTTGACCCCTTTTTTCGTAAGTTATTTTATAATTTATTGTAGAATTTAAATATCTCAAAATGTGTTTCTGCGCCGTGAAGTACTCTTTATGACGGTTTGTATTGAAATAAGATAGCTTTCATGCTAAATACAAGATATCAGGTCTGATGCATATGCTTGAGTATAATAGACAATCAATTATAGACTGATATAACTTCATATCGTTTTTATTACATTACATTACATTTATTTTTAAATGCATTTCTCTGCAACATAAATGTGGCCAGGAAATTACACAGCCTCTCCTGTTCAGGCGTGGCTGTAAATGCTGTAAATGTCGTATTCAAATATCATCTACAAATACTGCTAACAAAACAAAATTATCTTTGATTTTCAACGAATATAAACATGTGTCTACTTGATTTTGAATGATATTGCTAATAAGATATGAATTGAAGAGTATCTAATTACTGGAGCGAAAGTCTCTAAGTAATCGATGGCAAATTTCTGGCTACATCCTTTATCCATTAATCTTGCTTTATATAGGGTGTTCAAAATTGAGGTATCATTTTAATTTTAATAAAAAAAGACCTTTTTTTTGAAATATTAAATATATTTTTATTTTAATTTTTAATGTCGGCCAAGTGGCCCCCTCTACTACTTCGGCAGGCTTCCAATCTTTTACCAAAATTCTGAATCACGTTGTTCAATAAACTGTTTTCAATGGTTGAAATCTGCTCGATAATGTTGTTTTTAAGCTCTTGAATTGTTGTGGGATTATTGCTGTACACTCTTGATTTCACAAAACCCCACAAAAAAAAATCCAACGGTGTCAAATCGCACGATCTTGGTAGCCACATCACTCCTCCTCTACGAGAAATAATGCGATCTTCGAACTTTTTCTTCAAAAGATCCATTATCTCTCTTGCTGTGTGGCAAGTGGCACCGTCCTGTTGAAACTACATATTCTCTACGTCCAAATCATCAATTTCCCGCCACAAAAAGCTTCGGATCATCTCTCTGTAGCGATTTCCATTGACCGTAATCGCATTTGCATTTGCGTTTTCAAAAAAAATATGGTCCGATGATTCCTTTTAACTACAAACCACACCAAACCGTAACTTTTTGTGGATGTGCTGGTTGCTCTAAGATAACCCTTGGATGCTCTTCACCCCAAATGCGGCAATTCTGTTTATTGACGTAGCCATTGAGCTGGAAATGAGCTTCGTCTGTGAAGATTATTTTGTTAAAAAAATTCTCATTTTCTTCTTGTTTTGCCCAAGAAACGAATTGCCGACGTAATGCATGGTCAGTTGGTTTTAATTCTTGCGTCAGCTGGATCTTATAAGCCTTTAAATGGAGATCACGATGAAAAATGTTGAATAATGTGGATGGTTTGATGTTTAATTGCTGCGAACGATGACGAATGGAAGTTTTTGGATTTTCTTCAACACTTCTGCTCACAGCTGCTACATTCTCGGTTGAACGGCCACTACGTTGATAAATGTTGCCTCTGTTATCAAGAACAGATCCAGTTTCTAGAAATTTATCAACCATCAGCTTGATGGCACGATTTGTTGGAGCAATTTCTCTACCAAATTTTGTTCGAAATTTCCTAATTACATCTTGAAAACTTTTACCATTTTCAAAAAATGTTGTAACAACAAAAATTCCTTTGTGTAACGTTCCATATTAACTAACCGGAATGTATTTAGAATATACCTAAAGAAACCTCGTATAAAAATTCCAGGTAAAAAAAAAATGGCGGCAAAATCAAAATGATACCTCAATTTTGAATACCCTATATTTTTCTATTTCACCTTTGTATTTCTTTTTAGGTCTAAGATCCATGCGGATGAATTTTTTTCGTCTACCCCTCAATCCTGTCCTAATTATCCGAGACCTTCCTTTCGCTGGTTTAGCTTTACTATTTTTGTTTAAATCATTGTTTTCTTAATTTTTTCTTTAACGTCTTCTTTTGTTACATCTTGTTTTTTAAGATTTTGGTTTATTTTTATCGACTTCTAGTCTTCTGGCTTACTGTTGTCAACTTCCAATCTGGTTTTCCAATCATTATCAACCTCCAGTTTCGTTTCATGGTTTTCATTTTCACCTTTTTTTCTGTTTGATTTTCTTTCAGAAGTTTTATCTACAATATAAAAATCATAGTATGTTGTTCAACATATCATAGTATGTTATTTTGAACTGTATATATTTTTTTCCCTTGTCCCTCTTATAAGGAGCATAGGGCATCCACTAAGTCATTTATTATTCATATTTGACTAAGCTTCAGTTTCTGGAACCACTATTTTACTAAGCCGTTGATTACTCGGCTGTAGCTATTGTACAAGACTAGGAATTTCTTTAGTTCTACGCCATCTATTGTCTTACACAAGAATTATATTTTATTATTTTATTATATATTACAATATGACATGATATATTAATTATGATTTATAAGACATATATACTTGTATTTAGTTTAATTATATTATACTAATTATATATTATAAGAAAAATCTATATTATTTTATTAATCTATATAACCCAGCCGGGGTTTGAACCCGAGACCTTTCGTATGAAAGGCCGGTTTCTTAACCACTAAACTATTTGGCTGGATTGCATTGTATCTTACCTTTTCAATAAATTTTATATCTCTGGTTGTTAGATTTTTCGTGTTTTTGGATCGTATATCCGGTAAGCTTTCGACGTAGGTGAATATCCTATCATATAACATTCAATCCCTTTTGCGGGAAATTTGGAAAATCTATCTGTTTTATTCAGCATAAAAGATTTACTACCAAATATTTTAAAGGGTCCAACATACGGGGTTTTTTTGTGCCATGCTTCATAAGGTGTTAAATCTTCTAGAATTAAGTCGGTTATCGATTCCTAATATAAACTGTTGTATTTGCAGCTTCAGCTCATAAGTAGTCTGGTAGATTTTAATTAACCAGAATACATCTATATAGCCATTTCGATCACGGTTCTATTGGCTCACTCAGCTATTCCATTTTGTTTGGAGGTATAAGGTACTGACAATTGATGGTTAATTTCATTTCCACATAAAAATGACTTTAAATTTTTGCATAGATATTCCCTTGCATTATCCGTTCTTAAAGTTTTAATTTTATTATTGGTTTGGTTTTCTACCAACGATTTGAAATGTTTAAAAGTTTGGCAAGCTCCACCTTTTTCTTTTAAAATGAACACAAATATTTTTCGAGAGAAGTCATCAACAAACAAAATTAAATAATTATTTCCACCAAGAGATGAGAGTTACTTACGTCACTGCGCACTATCTCTAAATGTTTTGCACTTTTACTGGTCAAATTTCCAAACGGCAGTTTTGTTATTTTCACCAGTAAACATACTTCACATTGGAAATCACTATTCCATTTCATATATAACCATGCACTATACTTTTATTTTTTAACATCACTAAATCTTTATTAATAAAGTGCACAAAACGCTCGTGCCATAATTTTAAATCATTTCCAAAATTATGATTAAAATATAATATTTTTTTGACATACTCATTTCATAAATATGTAATCTATTACAATATGTCGCCTTTAAAATATTCCATTTTGTTTTGTTCTGGACAACAGCTGTTTTCTGATTGAAAATTGAAACAATCTGATTGAAAATTATCGTTAGAAAAACTTAATTAATTCTACATGTTGTCTTAAGTTTAGATATAATAATTTGTTATAAGAAATAGTGGTTCAATATTAATGATCCAAGAGAATTTGTTTGTGTACTTAAAAAAAAAATTTTTTTTATTAATGAAAATGCATAAGAACTTATTTTTATTGTAACAATTATTAGCATAATGACCTGTGCTTGACGGATTTAATATTGTTAACATTTTTAGGTGGTTTAGAATCTCTGTTATATCGATAATGTTGATTTCTGTTACTAACGGTTCTTGTATAATCATTTTTAACATTTGCTGTTTTGATGTTAAAAGCTGTCTCTTCCGACTGGGCTTCCAAACCATCTCTTTTGGTTCCTTCTTCTAGCAGTTTGTTTTTTAACTGTTCTGTGTTTGGCAGTTCTCTTGCCTCAATTGCTACGACAAAGTTACCGTAGCTCTTAACAAAGCTTAAAACTTAAGTAAGCTGGATAACAAAATCATTCCAATTAATTCATAAGACAAAACTAGTTCATTTATTTGTTCGATTATCTTAAAAAAACAATTGATATGACTATTAATTTTTCAATTTTACACCATTTTTAAGTTGATTATTTGGTGGGAGATATCTACTTTTCTTAATTCTTCATAGTGCAGGTCTTGTAGGTGTTTTAGAGCTATGTGTTTCTTGTAACTTATTCCACCCTTCTTTAGATGATTTACAATTTTTCGCTTGAAGTATTTGTGATGGTTCCAATCTTATTGTGATTGTGACTAGAGCTTTAGAGTCATTTTTATCCCATATTTCAATATTTTGCTCGTCCTTTATTTTGTTATCACTTACGCCGTAATGATAAAAGGAAGAAAATTTTTAAATTATCTATGATATAATGTTCGCAAAAAATATTTTAAGTTCTGCTAACTAATTCTCTAACTCTTCTGGGCTCATAACCTTTGTTGGAAATATAAATCATAAGAAGTTTTATTTTAATGTTAATTAAATTGAGTTTATTTTACAACTAATTTAAAACATGTGTATAAAATTGTAAGTAATGATATTTGATTATGATTTGACATTAATGACAATAATTAAAAAAGCTCTGTTCATTTGATTTGCACTTGACTTGTAACTTCTACAGTAATTCATTATCAAAAAGATAAAAATTGAATGGAATTTACATATTAAGATATACTACTATGATTTTTATTTGAATCTCGAATCCTATACACATATATATGTATATGTATATATATATATGTATATGAAGCCTATATGAATCCTATACGTACTGTATTTTTGCATAAACATCAATGTTTATAAAAAACACCACACCTAGGCTTTTAAATCCTTTAAAAAAGTTCTTTTATTTCTGTAACGTTTTCTTTAATCGTTTTTGAAAATTAACACTCATCATTAATTTATTAAAGATATAATTTAGTTATACTTCTATTAAAGATATAATTTAGTTATACTTTACAATGCTTTTATGAAATTTTTATGTTGACCGTCTTGTCTTATTTCATTTATTAGTATAAATAGTAATTTTAATTTATATCTTTAAATAATTTTAGAAGATTTTTCAATTGCTTGAGGGATTGTCTCTCTTCTTTACTTTAGTACTGAACAAAATAAAAATGTTGCTGTGATAATTATAAAAACTTCGACTGATTTATGAGGCATATTTTTCTATTATGCATTACATGGTTGCACATCTTTCTATTAATAGAATACACTGAAAATTAGTGGAAGTAATTCAGTCAGTAAACAATTTCTTTTTTTCCGAAAATCCCGAAGCCCGAAAATTAAACTAGGAGATTTTTTTGTCTGTACTACTCTGTACAAAAGGATTGATCTAAAAAAAAATTTAACGATGCGGAGCAGAATGAAAATGAACGGAACAAAAGGAACGTAACGCCGTGCCGAAATGAGTTAATTAAATTCAGTATTTTCTAAAAGTTATATTATTGCTATTTTTTGATTAATTATTGATTTCAAATCCCAATCAAGGTGACTATATTTGACTGTGGTATTGCTTTTATATATATAAATGCTATTTTCTCACTACCTATTCATACTACCAATAATTTAAATATTTTTTTCGTTACATTGCTGATGTTCACAAAGCATATTTTTTTGTAATACTAAGCACACAAACACAGAAGAACAGCAGAAACCTTTTATTATAGAAAAGCGTAAATGAAGCTTATCTAAATTTCTTATATTCTGTATAGTGTAAATAAAAAGTATTCCATTTTAATTTAAAAAAAAATAATACAAACAAATATTGGTAATATTTATTAAACTAGTAGGGTCACCCGGTGTTGTTTGAGATATTTAGAAGTTTTTGAAATTGTTATTTTTTCACTTTTAATTTTTTTTCAAAAATTTTTTGATTTTGATTTTAGAGGACAGAATTTTCTTGTACAAAGGTAACAGTATTAATTTGATTATGATCTATTAACCCGTTATGTAAAATTTACATAGATCTAAAATTCTTATATCCGTACAGTACAGTAAAATTGGGTACTGTCTGTCAATTCTGATAGCGGTTTAGGCAAACATTTTTTTAGAAACTATAAAAATAAGATTTATTTATTGTTAATTTTTTTTTTCGACAGAGTCGGTGGAAATTTTGAAAATTAAGTAAACGAATAGAATAGAATAGAAAGTACGTAATAGAGAAATTATTTGTAATAGTTTGAGATCCAACAACTTTAAAACAACATTTACATATACATATTATATTACACCTGCATATTTAATAAAATATTTAACTGACTGATGAAAAATATAATAATAAATATTTTATTAAGAATGTAAATTATAATGGTGTTATTATTTGCTCAAAATGTTTTATTGTTAAAATTTAAACATAATTACCAAGCTCCATATACAAACATTCTTTTTATAATAATAAAAAACAAAATAATTTTAATAGGTTCAATCTCAACACTCAAAAATTTCAACAGGTTCAATTTTTCGTAAGGATTTTGTGTTGAAATTACACACGCACGATCGCAAAGGATTTAGGGATTTTAACTAACTTATTGCTGTAGCTTTCATTCTCTAGAAATATCGTTTTTACACGGTTTTAACTTAATCGGTCAAAAGATTTAGACAGAAAACAAACAGTAACACACTAGAAGGATCGGAAAAATTTATTGAAATGTTGCTAAATTAATTAATTAAAATTCTTTCCTAAGGAGCAAAACATGTGTCAATTTTGTACTTAACTGATCAAACTGTTAAATCAAACCAATAAAAACATGTTAAAACATTTATTAGATGATCAGGCTTAACTGAACTTAATGAAATTTGTCACTGACTTTCTCTAAGACCATCTTGTAAAATTTTACACAAATCGGAAACAACATTTTTTTTTGACAGAATGGGTTAATAAATCATAACAAAATTAAATTAGTGAGGTTGTGTGTTAGATACTTTTGCAAACTTACAGTTCAGCCAATCGAACTGTTTTAGTAGGACAACCAAAAAAAATTTAACAAAAACCTTCATTTGGCCCACGTACCGAAACGAGTTACCGGAACATAACAAAAATTTGTTTCAGGCAGTCTTTCAGACCATAAAATGACGCTACAAAATTAGATATAAAATTTTTGAAAATCCGGTAAATTGGTTTAATATATTAGAACAAAATTAGGGGTTTATTGTTTTACTTAGCTATAAATAAGAAGAATACCTGTGTAAAATTTCATCTCAATCGGTCGAACCGTTAAGATACGACAACGGTTCATTAACAATTTTAACAGGCCCTCAAGCCGCAATGGATAAATGAACCGGAACTCGTCATAGCCTATAACTGCTTCCAGGCTGCTAAATGTTTCTGCAAAATTTGGTTGCAATTGAACTGGTAGTTTTTACGTGAATCTGAGAGAAAGAAACAACCAAACTAACATACTTTCTGCATACTCATACTTGTATATTAGGTTTTTTAAAACATTTTTACAGCAATTTTTTTTTAATTTCATTTATTTTATTTAATATTAAATTAAGGATGAGATTTTGAAAATCAAAATCTATTATACACCTTTATTTTATTTATATTGATAATCATACACCTACAATGCATCTACATACATATGTATTTATATTTCAATGTTTACTTTGACGATTTAAGTAAATTACAAAAAAAAATAAATAAATAAAGAGCAAAAGCAGCAAAAAAAAATTGTGCACAAAGGACAACATCCTGTCTGAATTATGCTATCTTGATTTAGAAATCTTTTCGTGTGTAATCCCTTGTTGAATGTTGGTTGAAAATTTAATTTAAGTGAAGGTACAATCAAATCGTTTCATCAATTTATTGATGTGATTAACCTGGTATGTGCCCAACTGATGTGTAAAGTGCCAAATCAAGTTAGGCGTTAATAACAATTTTCCTTTTTTCATTTCGTCCTTTTGTTATTGTTATGCGATATTTGTATATTTGTTGGAATGTGTGTTTTATATGTATGTATATTATTGTTTAAATTTTTTTTATTTTTCATGATTCTTATGTTACATCTTTTTGATACCCAGAAAGAAAGTAAAACAATTGTAAGAATCCATTCCGGTAATCATATGGTTCTATAAATGTGTAAGTTAGAAGCTATAATGAAAAAAATTAACAACAACAAAAAAGACAGTAACGAAATTCAATATTAAATGTTCAGGTACACGAAAACATTTAAAATAAAAATAAAACAAAATAAGAACAAATTCAAAAAATAAAAAAAAAGGATGAGCATTAAATATAGATTTGAAGGTTCAAATTTAGCAATAAATGAAATAATCGAAACACAAAAATATTTTATATAATATATATTTTATACAATATATATTTTATACGCATCCAGAGTACAGTAAAGAACAAAATTCTGGAACCCTATACAACTAAAAGAAACCTTCAATGCACTTAAACATATATTACTGTAGCTTTAATTTTTACATCTTGCCGAAGTAAAATGTTTACAGGGGCCTAAGTTACAGGTGTTTAGAAATAGCAAATTTCCAATTTTTGAGCCCTAATAGTTCATAAACAGGGGGTGGTCAAAAAAAATTTCTGAGGAAACTTATACTAATTCTAAAAGTTCTTTTTGCTCTCAAAATTTCAAGCCTCTATTTAAAAGAGTGCCGGAGTTATGAAGTTAGAAAAATCATGCAAAATTTATTTTCACATAACGATAAATTTAAATACTACATTTAAAAAAATTGTATAATTTTGATACTAATTTACAAATTTAAAAAAAATACCTGTCGAGTGCCGTTTTCTGATTGAAAAAATCTTAAGCAGAACATGAGACATATACATTTAAAAATAAAGGTTTTTCAAAGTTTGAGGGACTGTAGCAGCGAAACGGGTGGGGCTACAGAAAAAAGTTTTTAAAAATAAAATGATTATTTTTAAGATATCTATCAGCAGTACAAATTTCATGGCTCTATTTCAAAAAAATGTTGGGATCTAAAAGTTAGTGTTCGAGAGCTACCCGAAGTTTTGGTCGGATTTCAACCAAAAAAACAAGGGAACCTGCAAATTGTTATAAGAATATTTTGTATCAATTTCAAGACTCTAGCTTTTTTAGTTTTTGAGTTATCTTGCTGGCGGACGGACGGACGGACAAAGCTTAATCGACTTAGAATTTGATTATAATCCGATCCATACCTTTGAAAGTATATCTAGCTAGCTTATTTCAAGGTGTTACAAAAGGAGGAGCAATTTTAATATACCCGATCCTTATCGTACGGGTATAAATAGTGAGAGGATTATCAGCTTTTATAACAATAAAAACAGATTTTATAGTAGAAAAAATAGATGGAGTATGTTTTTTTAAATTGATATTTTTCAAGTAAAATGTAAATATTTTTTTTAACATTAATATAATCAGAAATAATGGCGTAGGAAAAATGGAATTTGAAGGCCATCTTTAAACGTAGATATGAAGGACAAAACCAGCCTAATATTCCTTTTACATTCCTAATATTTATAGCCTAATATTCTTACAGAAGATTTGATATTTTTTAATTTATTCGTCAGTGGGCTGCCGCCAGTATTCATCATAATGGATGTGGCGCTAATTTTTAATAACCCAAAACTTTGCTAAATTTATTTTTATTGAAAATGTACTTTTTGAAAAGTACGTTAATGAGAGATTTTTGTCTCTGATAATATTTTTATTGGAAGATTTGTTCCAGTTATTTCAAATTGGATTAGTTCTAGCTCTTCCGGTTTTCCAAGTAAGGTTAATATTAAAGGTAATCCTAATATTATTATTAATTCTTCTAAAAATGTTTTAAATGCAGATTATTCTATTACTAATTACTCAAATAAATCTATTATTAACCCAACTAACAATGCAGAAATTAACATAAACGAGGAAAAGCGCAGTAGAGTAAAGTGTGTCAACTCTGGAATACCAATATGAACGTAATATATGCTTTTTCTATAGAACTTCAACATCTTTTATAAAATTTCAGATGTTTTACTTAATTAAGTACTGAGATATATTTATGTAAATTTACGAGTTGTATGGCAGCTCCTCAAACCTCTTGCCCTAAGTCAACCACATTTTACAGAAATTATTGCCATGAAACTTTATCATCTTTTTCAAGATTTCAAATGCCTAGTTTTATTAGGTTCTAAGACGTGCTTTTTACAAAATTCTTTTTACAAAATTTTACAAAATTTCAGAAACTTAGCTTCAATAGTGTGGCAGTTATTTTTATTTAAAAAAAAAAGTTGTATTGTATACATATTATGTTCAGCAAAGTATAAAGAGCAAGTACCCGAATATGCTGCTCTTCATACTCAACAAAATTTTGCAGAACTCGTAGTCAAGAGACATCACTTCTTTTTATAGAAATTTCAGGTACGTAGCTTACCTAGCGTATGGTTATAAAGAGTTAAAAAAGCTTTTAACAAAATATAATATTTCCTAATTTACTCTATTTTTGTATAAAAGATCTTGTTATGATTTTATGATTTATTTCAATAAATTATTTTGGCCTATACTGTATGTTTAAAAAAAATTAACACAAAAATTGGAAAAAGATAGAATACAATAATTTTTAGCACATTTTCAAAAAAAATTTTGATAAAATGTGCCATTAGCACATGCCCAAAAAAAGTTTTGAAAAAATGTGCCTATTCGTTTTACTGTATCCGTCCGTCCGTCTGTTTACAAAATTTCTACACTGTTAAAGATAGAGAAAACAATTTTTAACCATGATGGGTAGGTCTCATAAAAAAATTAATGTTGTAGAACAAATTTTTCATGTAACCCCATCCATTACGGAGCTACAGCCCAGCAATCTGCAAAAAAGTCCTATTTTTAAATTCGTATATCTCATATTTTGCTTAATATTTTTTCAATCTGAAAAAGCCATTCGTCAGGAATTTTCAGTACCTTTGTCAGTTAATATCAAAATTATAGAATTTTTTTAAGTATTTAAATTTACCGTTATGTGAAAATAAAATTTTGAGGTAACAAAGAACTTTTAGAATTAGTATAAGTTTTCTCAGAAAATTTAGAAATCTGTGCTATTTTTAGACCCCTGCGACATTTTTTTTCGGCAAGACATAAACAAGCTCTCGAACAACTAACTTTTTAATCTCCACATTTTTTATAAAAAATTTTCAAAATCTCTACATCATTTGAAGTAGAGTAATGAAATCTTAGTTGCGGATAGATATCCTAAAAACATAAATTTTATAAAATGTTTTTCTCTGTAGCCCTACCAAATATGGAGTTGCAGCCCCACAAAGTTCAAAAAAGCTTTATATTTAAATTGTTATAACACAAGTTCTAATAGGTATATCTTAAATCTGAAAGCGCCAAACAATAGTTGATATTATTAGCTTTACAAATATGTATATAATAAATATACATATTTAAACATACATATTTAAAATAAGTATATAAATACATAATCTTCCAAACGGTTTAACTTAGAAACTTTAAATTTTAGGAGGAGTTAGATTTTTGAAAATGATGAGTATGAGTTATTTAGGAGCTGTAAAGGGTCAAGAACCGAAAATTTAAACACCTATCTATTTTTTTACACTTGATCGAATTTTTTTGCAGTAATACATAAAGAATAAAGCTGCAACATTATACTTTTATTTCTGTTAGCAACTTTTCTTAATAGTATAGGGTTACCTTAAAATTGACGAAAGTGTGACTTGATTTTCTCAATTTTTCTAACAAATTTCTTTAACGATTTTTAGGAATTTTTTTTGACTCGATCATTGAAAATTGTTGAGGCATCATTGTGGAAATACTATTAAACCAATTGGAAATTTCAATTGAAACCAATTGAAATTTCAATTGGAATTTTTCCATTTCCGATGTCCAATAATTATTTTGAAAATGGTATTTGTTGTTAAATTTAGTTTTTGAAAGTTTCTCCGTAAATTAGATGATTTTAAACAGGTATTTAATTGATCAGCTGGAGTTGATCGTGTTATAACAGGTAGTGTTTGTCTAAAATGATAATAATATTGTTGTACCACCAATATACTTTTGCCTTTCTGATGTTTTTGGTATGTTACATGTTGGTGTTTCAATTATTTCCATATTTAATGGGGGTTTTAGTACTGAGTGAGCAGTTCTATCTAATAATGTTGCTGCTATACTTGAAGAAGCAATTGCAAATGCAATATTGCTTTGAGATCTTATATTTGCCAAAATAAATGATAGCAAAAATGTTTTTCCAGTTACTTCTGGAGTATCTAAAAAAAAATATAATCTACCTCTTTGATCATTTGCAGCTGACGGAATTGTATCATAAACATTGTTTTATTGGTGATTTATTTTTGTATATGTTCTTGTAAAATATTCATTTAATAAATTTATATCAAAGGTTTGTTCGCGTTGGATTGCAATATTAGTGATATACTGATAACATTTACTAAACGATTGGGCGCTGCTAATCCTAGTTGTGTTAATGTTTTCTTTGCAATTGATAAACAAATATCTTCAATTAAAATTAACGTTTGATTATTCATATCTGTTGTGAATTGTAAATCATAATTTAATGTATTTGAACATATACTATGTGAAATGTTTTACAATCTTTATATTTTTGCCATTATTCTGATGAAGTTAAAAAAAAATATGTCCTTATTAGCTACCATGGTAAAGAAAGGCTATTGTATTTTAACTCAATCTACTGAATGTGTATTGCATTAAAAAATTAATATTATATTAATAAAAAACAAATTCATAATTTAAAAAAAAATTTATAATAAAATACGAAATTTCATTTTTTTGTTAATTTTTCGACATTAAAAAAGAAGCACAGGAACATGAAGCATTTCTTACCTTACTGGGAATGCTTCCAGATTATATGCTGGAATGCTTCTTTTTCCCGCTGGGGTGTTCTGAGAGTAATGTACACCCACAACAACAAAAATACTACTACAACGAAATAAGACTGTTTAAAATAATAAACTTGAACTAAAGAAAATATTTGATTTAAACTATGAAATCACGCCAGATGAAAAATATAACAAAATCTTGAATGCAATCAATACATCAAGAAATAAAGCAACAACTGTAAAGGTAATTATAAAAAAAACAATAAATATAGCAAACCATGGATAGACGATGAAATAATATCTCATAAGAATAAAAAACTACTGGCTATATATGTTAAAACTACTAACTATATGTTTATTATATATAAAAACTACAATAATGTTGAAATAAAAAATACATACAAATTCTGGTTAAATAAGCTACTATGAATACTATGAATGAAATTTTATAAAGTGCAATAGCGACCCAAAAAAAATCTGGAACAATATCGTAAATATAATTAGTAATGAAAAATATCTTATGATAAATGATAAATTCACCGAAAGTACAATGAGCAAAGAACATAATATTGCGAAAACTGAGAGTTTTAACGAATATTTTAGCAGCGTAGGAAAAAAGCAAGTAGCAAAAATATCTACTAATTCAATTTACTAGTATTTGCCCGCTGCTCGAAAATCGAGCAAATCTAGATTAAAATACAGATAAATAGCGTACATTTTGTTCCTTTTCGAAACCCAAAAGTTGTTGTCTGAGTTCGTGATGTGCAAGCGAGGATTCATAGATAGATTTGGTGTTACAACCGGGCTACCAATTTAGTAAACCGCAAATTATTATTACTAAAACGTTAAACTAAATAAATACTTTAAAGAAAATTATAAAAAAAGTAAAGTAATATAAAGAACTTTTAAATTATTAAAAACAAATCTGAACAAACAAATAAAATTGAACTACATATTAACGCCAAGTATACATATATTATTAAGAGAGCCACATATAAAAAAATTTTACAATTAGGTACAATTACTTTTTTTAATACGTACATACATACATATTATTTTAAATTTTCATGTAGACAACTTACAGCGGACGCTTTTATATACACAGTAAGATGGCATAGTAAAAAGCTAGAGAGTTCCAGTACGGAAAATATAAATATTTTTATTGCCTTAAAAAAAAGTGTTAACATTTTTTCAATTCATAAATTCATATTTATATATTATTCATTCTCATAAAAAATTTATTATAAAATCTCAAAAATTTATTATTATTTTAAATTATTATAATATACCTATAGGCATTTACATATTAGTTCTTAACTGAAACTCATAAATTTGCATTTAAAACGAGGAAGAATACAGTTGCCTTTGTCAACTCTTAGATACCCGTACTAACCGTTAGTATGTTCACAGCCTGTCACTCTGCTTACAATATTATTATACCCGTACGATAGGATCGGGTATAATAAAATTACTCCTCCGTTTGTAACATCTCGAAATAAGCGAGCTAGATATACCTTCAAAGGTATGGATCGGATCAAAAAAAATTCTAAGACTTTTGAGCCATGTCCGTCCGTCCGTCCGTCAGCACGCTAACTCAAAAACTAAGAAAGCTAGAATCTTGAAATTTACACAAAATATTCTGGGAATAATTTGTAGGTTCCCTATTTTTTTTGGTTGAGTTTGGCCCAAGCCTTAGGGTAGCTCTCGAACACCTAACTTTTAGATCCCGACATTTTTTTTGAAATAGAGCTATGAAATTTTCACTGCTGATAGATCTCATAAAAATATTAATTTTATTTTTAATAACTTTTTTTTGTAGCCTCACCCGTTACGGAGCTACAGCTCCACAAAGGTTCAAAAAAGCTCTATATTTAAATTGTTATAGCACAAGTTGTATAAAGTATATCTTTATTTTGAAAATTCATTAGCTTTCATTAGCTTTAAAAGTATATATACAATAAATATATATTTGTGGCATCCGGTGTCTTAATTTACCGTTATGCGAAACTCAAATTTTGCAAAATACTTTAACCCTTCTATCTTCTAAACGGTTTAAGTTGGAAACCTGAAATTTTGACAGAAGTTAGATCTTTGAAAATAAGTATGAGTCATTTCAGAATTTTTTTTTGTATCACCCCCGGTTTAGGAGCTGTAAGGGCTTAAAAACCGAAAATTTTCTATTTTTAAACACCTGTAACTTGAACACCTGTTAAAATTTTTTTCAAGTAATACACAAAAATTAAAGCTTCAACATTATACTCTTATTTCTGTTAATAACTTTTTTTAATAATATAGGGTTACTTTATAATTGACGAAATTTTGTATTAAGTAAATTTAATATACATTTACCGCTTAGTATTAAATGGTACTATAGAATATTTGAAAAAGTTTTGAATTGATAATCGTTATGTGGAAGGTTAGAATCTGCTTTTGAAGAATGTACATATAAACATAGTTTGAATATATGTACAACCCATAGTTCTAGAAATTATAAAATTCACTCAAATTATTTTAAAATACTAAAATATTAAAAAAACGAGGAAGAATACAGTTGACTTTGTCAACTCTTAGATACCCGTACGAACCGTTAGTATGTTCACAGCCTGTCACTCTGCTTACAATATTATTTTTTTAATATTTTAGTATTTTAAAATAATTTGGGTGAATTTTATAATTTCTAGTACTATGGGTTGTACATATATTCAAACTATATGTTTATATGTACATTCTTCAAAAGCAGATTCTAACCTTCCACATAACTATTATCAATCCAAAACTTTTTCAAATATTCTATAGTACGATTTAATACTAAGCGGTAAATGTATATTAAATTTACTTAGTACAAAATAGTAAATATAATTTTAAATATTATATTATATTATATTTAAATATTCCATTCACAGAATAATTTCTTATAAGTAGAATAAAATACATATATGTATGTAAATACGGCGCTATATAATATACATCTATACTCTTATCATTCATTCACTAGTGACATATACGATATGTAAATAAACATGATATTATATAAGTATGTATGTATAACAATATCATATAAATAAAAATTCTTCAAGCAACCGTTATGTTGTTTATTTATTTACATTTTTTTGTACTACGCATTATATCCTCAACAATTTCAAATTATCGAGTAAAACAATATGCAAAAAAATCGTTAAAGAAATTTGTTAGAAAATTTGAAAAAATCAAGTAACACTTTCGCCAATTATAAAGTAACCATATATTATTAAAAAAAGTTGTTAACAAAAATAAAAGTATAATGTTGAAGCTTTAATTTTTGTGTATTACTTCAAAAAAATTTTAACAGGTGTTCAAGTTACAGGTGTTTAAAAATAGGATATTTTCAGTTTGGACCCCTTACAGCTCCTAAACGGGGAGTGATACAAAAAAAATTTCTGAAATGACTCATACTTATTTTCAAAGATCTAACTTCTGTCTAAATTTCAAGTCTCCAAGTTAAACCGTTTAGAAGATAGAAGGGTTAAAGGATTTTGCAAAATTTGAGTTTCGCATAACGGTAAATTAAGACACCGTATGCCACAAATATATATTTATTGTATATATACTTGTAAAGCTAATGAAAGTAGTAATCGTTTGGCGTTTTCAAAATGAAGATATACCTTATACAACTTTTGCTATAACTATTTGCGTGTAAATTTCAAGATTCTAGCTTTCTTAGTTTTTGAGTTAGCGTGCTGACGAATGTAATACATGAACATGGTTACATTAATAAGTATGAGTCATTTCAGAAATTTTTTTTGTATCACCCCCCGTTTAGGAGCTGTAAGGGGTCAAAAACTGAAAATTTCCAAATTTTAAACACCTGTAACTTGAACACCTGTTAAAAGTTTTTTGAAGCAATACACAAAAATTAAAGCTTCAGTATTATACTCTTATTTCTGTTAACAACTTTATTTAATAATATATGGTTACTTCATAATTGGCGAAAGAGTTACTTGATTTTTTCAAATTTTCTAACAAATTTCTTTAACTAATTTTTTGCATTTTGTTTTACTCGATAATTTGAAATATTGTTGAGGATATAATGCGTAGTACAAAAAAATTTAAATAAATAAACAACATAACGGTTGCTTGAAGAATTTTTGTTTATATGATATTGATATACATACATACTTATATAATATCATGTTTATTTACATATCGTATATGTCACTAGTGAATAAATGATAAGAGTATATATGCATATTATATAGCGCCGTATTTACATACATATATGTATTTTATTGTACTTATAAGAAATTATTCTGTCAATGGAATATTTAAATATAATATAATATAATATTTAAAATTATATTTATTATTTTGTACTAAGTAAATTTAATATATATTTACCGCTTAGTATTAAATGGTACTATAGAATATTTGAAAAAGTTTTGGATTGATAATCGTTATGTGGAAGGTTAGAATTTGCTTTAGAAGAATGTATAAACATATAGTTTGAATATATCTACAATCCATAGTTCTAGAAATTATAAAATTCACCCAAATTATTTTAAAATACTAAAATATTAAAAAAATAATATTGTAAGCAGAGTGACAGGCTGTGAACATACTAACGGTTCGTACGGGTATCTAAGAGTTGACAAAGGCAACTGTATTCTTCCTCGTTTTTTTTGAAATTATGTTGCCAAATTTTATGAATGTGTACACGTCCCTGAATAAACGTTTTATGTTTAAATAAAATCACATACTTATATGCATTAGGTGGTTAAAAAAAATAGACATTGTTTATTTCTATACAAAAAATTAAATTCGTAAATCGTAATTTTGATTTAAAACGCTCCCCAAAAATTTTATGCGACCTATTTTACAAAATATAAAACATATCAACATATATGTATGTATTATATAAAGAACTTACGAAACTTTTCATTTACGTACCTAATTATCAAAAACAAAATATAAAATTCCAATAACAAAAACAATAATTGGAATTCATTGCACACTGAAGCTAGGTACATATATTTACTTTATATACGACTTACACATGTACATATACATACATATACTTGTATATTATGTCTGACAATCAAACTAAATTTAACTAGGTGTAATAATTTTATTTTAACTATTATTAATTTAGTTTATTATAATACCTATGTAATTCTATGTACTTATAATATTTTTTATCAGTGTACTTAAAAAAACTGCTATCCATTTCATACAAAACTTCCAAACAGAATTTTTAAAAAATCAAAATTATATAATCCGCCAATCCAAACCAATTTCAAAATTTTACACCCTCATATTCATGATATAATCATATTCATATTCAGCTATACTCAGTTTAAAGATTAAATACTAAATCATAATATACGCGAGAGACAAACACGAATACATATTTACATTTTGAAGTAAAACAAAAAGTACCTACCTCAAAAAATCCTACTACGATTTACGAACTAATAAAGAGCAAGAACTAAAAAGAAAGAATGAATTAATATGTAAATAAATACATAGAAAATCGTGTAAAAAAATGCATATGTGGCAAGAAATTTTGATAAACTGTATTTCGTAAACTACCACCCCGATCAGAAAGGTAAAAATATATTTTTTTTCCTCTCCTCATTCTCTCTAATGATGAATAAACCATGTAAGTCATCGGCTCATTATTTTTCTCTGAAAAGTTACCCAAAAAACAATGTTGGCGACAGATTTATATAATGATGATATTCCAAAAAAAAACTGTAAACCACAAGTTTATCTTCAATAATATAAATTATAAAGAAACTGAAAAAACTATACACTCTAAAAAATACAAAATCAGCAGGGTCAACCTCATTTCAAACTAACACAATTAAAATTTGCTAAAGAAAACTAATGCTTTATTTAACATCACTAATAAACTTTTCCTTAGAGTATGTACTATTTGCGAAAAGCCTAAAAACAAGTAAAGTAATACCAATTTTGACTACTGACGATTCAAAAGAAGTCTTTAGCTTTAGACCAATTTCATTATCGTTGATTTTTAGTAAAATTATAGAAACAGCAATCAGCAACCAAATTACTAACTATCTTTTGAAGAATATTCTCCTAAGTCTCAGGCAATATGGGTTTACAAAAATGTCCTATAGGACCGCAGCAATATTTGATGTTATAAACAGTATACAATTCGAACAAAAAAAGAAAAACAGGTTGCGCTTGTCTTCTTCGACTCCACAAAAAACTCGCTTTTGACTTGGCGAAAGTTTTTGACTGAATAAACAGAAACATCTTATTGAAAAAGCTTTATGAGTAAGGTGTTAAAGGAAATGAACCTTTAAAGATCATTTACTACAAGATCGTTGGCAATTTGCTGAAAATTATAACAATATGAGCACTACACGTAAAGTTGACTATGGAGTAATCGAAGGCAGTTAACTAAGTCCGACACTTTTAGAATGTTACACAAATAATATAACTAACTTAAAACTAAAAGGTAAGCTGTAAGTGTACGCTGATGACCTAGTTCTAATGTAGAGTGAAGGAAACCACCAGAAGATTCAAGATGCTATTATTAGTGATATTATTGAAATTTTAAAGTGGATGAATCACCATAGACTAAATATTAACACATCCAAAACAAAATATATGCTAATCAAGAGTGACCAAAACACAAACATTAAAATATTATACAACAGAATAATATAAATAATATAAAATAATATAACACAGAAATTAAGAAAGTTCAGACATATAAATACCTCGGAATCATAATTGATATTAATCTAAATTAGAGAGAGCGTATATTGGAACTCGAAACGTAGAATAATAGCTGGTACATTTTGTAAAATTAGTGACTGAATAGTAAAAACAAAGCAAATGGTATACTACAGTCTCTTACACAGCCAAATAAGCTATGAGCTAGCTGTCTGGGGCAACACAACACAGGAAAATATAAAAAAATTGCATCGGCTCCAAAAAAAAGCGATAAAAAATTTACGGACTGCATTGGAGAACATCCACAAATCATATTTACCAACACTATCAAATACTTCCGATCAGAAAACAAAAAGAATTGAAAAAAACAGATGGAGTATATTTATAAGCAATTTCCGATGTCAACAAACTACCCACCACTGTAAAACTTTAACTACAAACTATTTAAAAGAAATAGAAGAAATTCTGTTTAATAAATTTTATTATTATTTTTTTATTTATTTCTCATATTACACGCATATTTCATTCCTTATGCTATGTATTTACATAGATTCAATTATTATACCCTACACCTAAAGTATAGGGTATATTAACTTTGGTATGGTGTTTGTAACCACCAAAAGCAAGTGAGTTAGATATGGACATGTATATATATTCTGAATCAGGATCACCTCCTGAGTCGATTTAACGATGTCCGTCCGTCTGCCCGTTCGCACGACAACTCAAAAACTAATAAAGCTATCTTGATGAAATTTATATAGTAGGTTACTAATTACGAAAGGAAGGCTAAGTTCCAATCTGGACAAAATCGGTCCATGGGTTCGGATTCTGGAAGCTTCCGAATGATTCTGGAGCAAACGAGACTATCTCCAAAATCAACAAAGATAGAACTTTTAAATTTTGTACAATTATGTTCCTTCCCGTTCGATTTATGTCTCTGAAATTTAAGAGAATTTGGTCCATGGGTTTGGATTTTGGAAGCTTCCGAACGAGCATCAGAGCAAATGAGATTATCTCCAAAACCAATAAAGATATAACCTTTAAAATTTGTACAATGATGTTCCTTCACGTTCGATTTATGTCTCTAAAATTTGAGAGGATTTGATCCATGGGTTTGGATTTTGGAAGCTTCCGAACGAGCACCAGAGCAAATGAGATTATCTCCAAAACCAATAAAGATATAACTTTTAAATTTGGCAGAGTGGTGTTCTTTCATGTTTTATTTAAGTCTCTGAAATTTGAAAGGATTTGGTTCATGAGTTCGGATCTTGGAAGCTTCAATTACCATTTAGTACAATGGTATTCTGGCATGTTTTCTTTATGTTCCTGAGATGGATTCGATGAATTGGAGTGGCAATTTGGATACCTGACACACACCTCCCAAGGACTAACAATTTGCGAAATTAATAAAGATAGAAACTTAAAATTTTTTACAAAGGTTTCAAGCATATCCCAAGAGGATGCTTCTTTTACGTTCCAGAAATTCGAGTTGAATAAGACAGAAAAGGGAAGAAGTTCAAGCAGCTGCCAAAAAAACTTATGGATTTTTAATTTAGTTCGAATTATTCAGGTGTAGCGTATTAATAAATCGGTTGCATCGACTTACTGTTCCATTTACTTGTTTTAAATTAACTTAATAACAATAATTTTACATTTTAACAATCTTTTCTATTTACACTATTTACAGTTTATAAGGGAAACGAGAACAAAACCTTACATATGATTTTTTTTTTAAACTTAACTTAAACTAAATATCTAACCTATCTACTTAAGACTATTAATTGGTTTAGGATCTATATAACATTTGATTAATACATTATCATAATTGAAAAGCGTTTCATTGAATTTTTCTACGATTTTAAAGACATTTTCTTTAATTGTTAATATTTTAGTGTATTTATTTTTTTGCAGAGTAGTAAAACGGTATATTTAATATCATTTTTAGCACTTTTTTTGGGAGACTTGCAACTTATAAATATGCATAATATTTATAAGGTGCACAGTCACTCCAAAATGTAGCACCGTAATATAGAATTGGGCGGAATTGTTTTCAAAATAAAAAATTTGTTATCTATATTGCGGTTAATTTAGGTTTCGGTTCCGATTTTCAGTTAATAAAGGGATATAGGATACAAATTGATTTGTTTTCTTTGTTGTGTATGAAATATGATTTTTTAATGTCAATTTGTTGTCCAAAGTGTCACCCAAAATTTAACTTCAGTAAGCCGGTATTAATAGAAGTTTTCCATTTAGAAAAGAATTTAGATTAATTTTCAAGTGAGGATTGAAGTTTGTATTCAATTATTTCACTAAAAACACCATTTGTACAAATACATGTATCATCTGCAAATATAGAAATTTCTGTGCTTTCTGAACGCTGAATATGGTATATGTACATATTTATTATACAAAATGGATCGTAATACAGAGTCTTGTGGTACTTCGGCTGGAGTTTTGATCGTTTTTGAGTAGTCGGATCCAATATGAACACAATAACTTCTGTTTTCTAAAAAAAACTTTGCAAAGTTTTGACTGAGCAAAGTGGCAGTTTGATATATTTTAGCTTATAAACAAAACCATTATGCCAGACTGAATTAAAAGCAGAATTTATGTGGAGTATTACCATTCCCACAGACTAGCCGCTTGCAATGTTTGACTTAATGGCATTTTTAAATCGCAAAAGTGGATAAATAGTGCTATGACCTGCTCTAAGTCCGTATTGCTCTTTCAGTAATACCTTATTATGATTTAAAAAACCTACAATTTCCGTTTTGATACTACTACAATTTACCTTTTCAAACATAGCAACTACCTTAACTTATTTCCAACTTACAGGGAAGTATTCTAGTTTAAGAGACGCATTCATTATATTTTTGTATCTCAATGCTGCAGGAAAGGAAATTTCTGATGCATTTGTTGGACATATTATCAATGGCTGATGTTTTCTTGACTTTCAGTTCAGATTTATCATCAGTAAGGATTTCATCGTTTTTATGCAATAAAATTTTCATATTATTTAGTTCTAATATTAGGACTGACGTATTGTTTTCGCTACCGCCACTTGAACTATTCTGGTTATGTTTGTTCAAAAAATGGTTGCTAATGCATTTGCTTTGTCTTGGTACGTAAATAAGATTTGGCTACTTGCTTTAATTGGTGGAATAGAATTGTTTTTATTTTTAATAATTTTTGCAATTTTCCAGAAAAGTTTGCTTCCCTTTTCCAGTGTTTTAAGCTTTTTATTCCAGTTAATGTTTCAGAATAATATCAGTTCGTCAGAAAGTTTTTTATTAAAATGTCTAAGATAAGCTTTGAAGGTTACGAGTAGACATCTGGTTTTGGTCCATTTTCTTATTATGGAATTTCTGATTTTTATAAGTTGTAGAATGTGGTTGGGATCTTATTATGTCTGTTTACAGAGTTTTTCCAGGGTACTGCTAATTTAATACTTTCTTTTACACTATTTACTAAATGGGATATCTTGTTATCTATGTCATATGTATATAGATAATTGAATCCATTGAAATATTTTTGTTTAGTTTGTTATTTAAGAAATCTTGAAATTTTTTCCTATTAGCATTTTTGTGGTCTAAGTATATATTATCTACTTGCTTAGGAATTTTAATTATGTTTATAACTAGTGGAATGGAAGGTTTATTTTTACTATTGCAAGGAATATGTGTAGGATCTGAAGGAAAAGCATTTATAAGTTTATTTTTAGCCAAAAGATCTTGAAGTATATTACTCCAACAATTAGATCTAGAACAACTCTAATTCCTGTGACGGGAGTTAAAATCTCCACCAACATATTATTTTTTATTAATTCTGCAGAATTTTAGGAGATCATTTCATATAGTATTGTTTAAAATGCAGTTTCAGTTTTTTAGTATTATTTGAATTGACTTGACAATTACTATTAATGCAGGATGCACAATTACCTGGAAAATAAATTGGAAATATTTGAAAAGTGTCGTTATTTCAATTGCAATATTTTCTATTAAATGTGTTATGAGTATTAATACTTTGAATTAGTTTATGTTTAATATTTTTACAAATTATGATTGCAACTCCATCTCATCTACTTGTGTGATCTTTTCTATAAATTCTAAAAACAGAGTAATTAATTTTGATATTTTCATTCAGCCAAGTTTCACATAAAAGAGCAATATAAATATTATAATCTATCATAAATCTAAATACTTCATCAACTTTATTTCGGAGAGCTCTTGCATTCTATGACATAATTTTTAAATTATTATAATTATTTATCATGATTATACAAATATTTTATTACTAATTTTGAATGAGCTGGGTATAGAATTGGTCGGCAAAAATCCTCAATCCAAACCCTCCTCGTGGGTGCCGATCGGAAATAATCACCAGCAGGTACTAACGGAAAGGTAAACTGGGCCTGTCTTTCTGTATCGTATTACTGACACCTCGGTTTTTACCGAAACCATCAGATTGCGATAAACCTGGGCCGGATTCAAGGTGTTATACGACCCGTGTCGATGATCAGCCTGGTTGGGGGCCCAGTCCTAAAAATAGCCCAGTCGCGGACGGAGTATTCGGCGTAGCTGGCGACCCTCCGAATTAATTAGCTTCACCCCATGTATACGAATCTCTGCATAGGGCGGACCTTCTTTTTCTTCGTACTCGGGGGTTCAATTATGGAAAATAATTTAAAAAAAAAAAATTCGAAAAAAGAGTTAGCCGGCACTTCCCAAAAGTCGGAAAGCAAAAGAACTCGTTGGCCTGGGCCAAAACAGTAGTACGCCAAGTCAAGCCCCAAGGAGGACAAATCCCAGGTTCATCGAAGGACCTTATCTCCAAGAGACAGATGACACAAGCTGAGCCACAGGATAGTTCAAAAAGGCCAGGTTGCTCGAGAACAACCAGGTAACCAAGCCGTTCAATGAAATTGCCAAGGATAGTTTAATTCTGGCAATTATTGTTTAGGATTGTGTTTTGCACAAAAATTTGAAAATTTAAGAAATTGTTTGTAATAAGAAAAATTGTGAAAATAAGACTTTTCTGGAATTTTGAGGGGCTGTAAATCCGGAACCTTATATAACCAAGAAAACCCATTAACACACGTAAAAATATATTACTGGAGCTTTAATTTTTATGTCAAAAGTTTTTATGTCCGAAGGGAAATTTGTACAGGTGCCTAAAAATAGCAAATTTTCAATTTTTCAGCCCTAATAGCTCTTAAACAGGGGGTGGTGCAAAAAAATTTTGTAATTAAACTTATACTAGTTCTAAAAGTTCTTTCTTGTCTCAAAATTGCAAGTCTCTACTTAAAAGCGTTCCGGAGTTATGAGAGTAGAAAAATCATGCAAAGTTTAGTTTTCACATAACAGTAAATTTAAATACTAAATTTAAAAAAATTGTATAATTTTAATATTAATTTGCCAAGCAAAAAAAAATACCTGTCAAATGCCGTTTTCATATTAAAAAAATTTTGATATACGCATTTAAAAATAGGGCTTTTTCAAAGTTTGAGGAGCTGTAATGGATAGCTCCGTAATGGTAGGGATACATAAAAAAGTTGTTGCTTTTTGTGGAACATGTTTTCTTTTATTTAATTTGTTCCACAAAATTAATTTTTTATGAGACCTAGCCATGGTTAAAATTTTTTTTCTCTATCTTTAACGGTGTAGAAGTTTTATAAACAGAAGTACGTATGGACAGAGTGGGCAGAGTGAAACTAATAAGCACATTTTTTCAAATTTTTTTTGGAAATGTCCAAAAAAACAAGAGATTTAAGAAAAAGAAGACAATAAAATATGTATGGGTGAAGGATGCCAAATTATTCATTTGGAAAACTGAAAATACTAAGATCAAACAAGTATTAGAATGAAACTTAAATGTTGAATAATGAATAGGTGCTATATTTTACCAATTTAAACTCCTGTGTATTATTGTAATTATGAATCACAGGTTGTATTTAAAAACACTAGTTCACTACAGATTTTATATATGAATGTAACAAGTTTAAAAAATAAGATGGATGAAATAATTATTACACCGGTTAACATAAAAATAACAATAGACATCATAATCAACTGAAACATGGTTGATAGAACATGAAATTGACACATTTAAAATCCTAAATAACTATAAAAGGAAAAAACGTCGAGGTGCAGGTGCTTCAATATTTCTCCATAATTCGCTGAACTACACTGTTAATGTATTTTGCGACAACTATAATAGTATTATAAATGTTTGCGTTAAACTTAACAAAAAAATATTAAACATTGACTCAATCTATAGGCCATCTGAAATTAACAAAGAATTAGTAAACTGTAGTGATCACACTACAATACTTTTTCCTATTGCAATCCTAAACCATATGCAACAATAATTCAATAACTCAGTTTAATTTTATTTTCTAACATACAAATACCTAACGTAAACAATTTTAATTATGTCATACTTAATATGAGTTCAATACCTCCAAAAACAAACTTTCAATTTCTTTTTAAATTTCAGAATCTTGGGGTTCAGCAAAAAAATAAAACATACAAACAAAACAGTGAAAAGTACGCTTACCATATGCACATATGTAAAAACTGTAATATAATAAGTTGTACTTATCGCCTATTGTTATTGTGCAACACATGCATTTACTTGTAAATAAACATAATTTTCTTTCTTATAAATTACGCAACATTGTGAACGAATTTTTTTATTAATAAATTTTTTTGTATGATAAATTTAAGTAATACAATACCTTAACATTACTTAATATTTTTTTATACCCGTACGATAGGATCGGGTATAATAAAATTACTCCTCCGTTTGTAACACCTCGAAATAAGCGAGCTAGATATACCTTCAAAGGTATGGATCGGATCAAAAAAAATTCTAAGACTTTTGAGCCATGTCCGTCCGTCCGTCCGTCCGTCAGCACGCTAACTCAAAAACTAAGAAAGCTAGAATCTTGAAATTTACACAAAATATTTTGGGAGTAATTTGTAGGTTCCCTATTTTTTTTGGTTGAGTTTGGACCAAGCCTTAGGGTAGCTCTCGAACACCTAACTTTTAGATCCACACATTTTTTTTGCAATAGAGCTATGAAATTTTAACTACTGATAGATCTCACAAAAATATTAATTTTATTTTTAATAACTTTTTTTGTAGCCCCACCCGTTACGGAGCTACAGCTCTCCAAAGGTTCAAAAACGCTCTATATTTAAATTGTTATAGCACAAGTTGTATAAGGTATATCTTCATTTTGAAAACGCCAAACGATTACTACTTTTATTAGCTTTAAAAGTATATATATATTAAATATATATTTGTGGCATACGGTGTCTTAATTTACCGTTATGCGAAACTAAAATTTTGCAAAATCCTTCAACCCTTCTATCTTCTAAACGGTTTAAGTTGGAAACTTGAAATTTTGACAGAAGTTAGATCTTTGAAAATAAGTATGAGTCATTTCAGAAATTTTTTTTGTATCACCTCCCGTTTAGGAGCTGTAAGGAGTCAAAAACTGAAAATTTCCTATTTTTAAACACCTGTAACTTGAACACCTGTTAAAATTTTTTTGAAGTAATACACAAAAATTAAAGCTTCGACATCATACTCTTATTTCTGTTAACAACTTTTTTTAATAATATAGGGTTACTTTATAATTGACGAAAGTGCTACTTGATTTTTTCAAATTTTCTAACAAATTTGTTCAACAAATTTTTTCCATTTTGTTTTACTCGATAATTTGAAATTGTTGAGGATATAATGCGTAGTACATAAAAATGCAAATAAATAAACAACATAACGGTTGCTTGAAGAATTTTTATTTATATGATATTAATATATATACATACGTATATAATATCATGTTTATTTACATATCGTATATGTCACTAGTGAATGAATGATAAGAGAATAGATGTATATTATATAGCGCCGTATTTACATACATATATGTATTTTATTGTACTTATAAGAAATTATTCTGTCAATGGAATATTTAAATATAATATAATATAATATTTAAAATTATATTTACTATTTTGTACTAAGTAAATTTAATATACATTTACCGCTTAGTATTAAATGGTACTATAGAATATTTGAAAAACTTTTGGATTGATAATCGTTATGTGGAAGGTTAGAATCTGCTTTTGAAGAATGTACATATAAACATATAGTTTGAATATATGTACAACCCATAGTTCTAGAAATTATAAAATTCGCCCAAATTATTTTAAAATAATAAAATATTATAAAAATAATATTGTGAGCAGAGTGACAGGCTGTTAACATACTAACGGTTCGTACGGGTATCTAAGAGTTGACAAAGGCAACTGTATTCTTCCTCGTTTTAGCATAAAAGTAAATAAACCAAATGTAGAACTTATTACTAAGTAAAACTAATTTATATTATATACAGAAAGGAAAATACGTTTTAAAAATAAATTTAATTATTCTTGGAAAATGCCATATTGACACTTTCACAATTTTAATTATTGAAGATTTAGAAATCAATACAACAACAAATTACTAAAGTCAATTGTAAAAATTTTTGTATAAATAACATGAAAATCATTAAATAAACAGTTCTAAACAAACCGTTCTAAAATCGATCTAGATTAGCAATCAAGATCAGAACAAAAAAGGAATTAAATAGTTTTTTTAAGAGACTTGGACAGTACTTCCTGTATTGGCTCTAGCTGATAGGAAGATAGTTGTGTATTTTGTTTGGACTTTTAGTCTGTAAAATACCAACACTGACTTGGGCACGACACAGGGCAAAAAGCTTTATATCACAAAGGTATTATATATTACAAATATAATATTACAAAACAAATTTAATGATTTACTGGAATCGCATTTCTATAAAGTTTGTAATTCCAATACATTATATATATTTGGTGATTTCAATTATAATATAATAAATGAAAATAATCCTGATGTAGAAGCATACAAAACTATAGCTGAAAGCAATGGATTTTTCTTTTGCGATCATTCTGTAAAAATATCAAAAATTATTGGAATAGGAGGCCCATACAAAATTACGAAAATGAATATCTTCGCAGTAGATATAAATTTTAGTTAAACAAATACCCATCAGTGAAACAAAAAAACGAAAACTGTATGATCTAAATAATTTCAAAAAAGCTGAAGGCAATCCAAAACAGACTTGGAAACGCATTATAAATACCATAAGTAAAAATACAAAACACCGTTATGAATTTTTTGATGATCAAAAAATTAGTTCGAAAGAAAAACTGGAAAAGTTAATGCGATTAATAAATAATATAGCAATGTTGGTAAAAAACTTGCCCTAAACTACTATATTGTATAAGTTAAGTATGTAAATTTTTGAATACACAAAAAATTTTGTAACACCTTTAAGGTTTTACACAAAATATAATTGAAAGAAAAAACTTTCATTTATGAGCGAAAAATTAAGTTAATTTTGGAGTGTTTCGTCCATCCAAACACTACTGGAGTTGGAGTTGTCTAGGTGGTCCAACACTGGAAGTTACCTACTGAGGAGTCCAGTAGTGTTTGGATAAAAATAAAAATAAAGACAAAATGCATTTTACAAGATTTCGCTTTTGAAATTTTCGCATTCCGCGTACTCTAATATTTTAGATAAAAAGTTTTCAACCAATTTGTGTTCGGTATACATTTTATTCCACATTCAGACAAGATTCTTAACAATACTTTCCTGTTAACAAAGTCAAAATCTATATTAATTATCTGCTACTTATTAAATTTTCACGACATAAGTACCATTTTTACCATTTAAATAAGTTTTGATGCTAAAAGTGCTAAAATTTTGCTAAAAACAATCGATATATATAGAAATAGTTCTGTAGGTATTAAAAGTTTTTATACTTAGTTTTTATCATCGCTTTTTAATATTGGTATTATTTTACTAATATTACTCCGGTATTTTCCGGAGTATTTTGTCGGTTATGAAATAAAAATTATTGACTTTAGTTTTTACATTAATTTAATCTAGTTAATTAAATTATCAATGTGCATCAACTGATGTTAGTAGTTAATTTTTTTTACATTTATAAGTTAATTACATTTTATTCAGTTTCAGTATGAATTTAATATTTTTACTTTCATTTAAAAATGTATTAAATATCAGTAAGAATAACAAAAGATAATTTTAATAAAATTTAAGCTACTTTGATCTCCGAAAACGTGATGCACTAACATTAATTATTGCAGTTTTATGATTTTTATTTGTTGCGTGCAACACTACATTGTTGCATGTGTAGCGTTTTCCTTATAGGCAAATTTTTATTATCGAATTATAACTAAACCAATCAAGAGTTTTGTCAAACTTGTTTTTTAAAGTCATTAAATCCGCGTGCGGGAACTGATAATCGGATCTTAACCTCATTAAACCAGCGACCCACAAGGAACTACGTTTCTGCAAAGTTTAAACTTATTCGATGGAACCGTATATATAAAGTCTATTTATATAGATCAAAAAAACGAAAAACTATTAGAGCTTCCTGGTGCCGGAACTTGTTGCCGGATCTAAAGAAAAAGTAGAGTAGGGCGCCTTGCAGATGAACATTCCTAAAAAAATGGGTTAGCATATTTATGACACAAACACACTTTCTGCGTTATATAATAGATAATGTTACGCAATAAGAAAATATTAATTAAAACAAATAACTATAAAATTAAGACAAAATTAACATGTATCTTTTTTTTTTTTATTTAATGTCAAATCAAAAAAAAATATTAAAAACATTAAAAATAAAAGTAAAATTTGGTGTTATATTATTCTTTTATTTATTCCTTTTATTATTTAAATATTTCCTTAATACTAGCTTTTTATTGAAATATATTAATTTTAATATATTCCTTATTAAAGAAGGAACCGAGGAAGATTGATAAACTTATAAAACTGATTTTTAATTGAAAGAACGTTAGTATAAATAATAAAAATAATTAGTTGCAAGAATCAGCATTTAATTTGTGAGAAAATTAATTATTGAACGCGATTTGATTTATAGCAAAAACTTTTGAAGGGAAATTAAAAATTAAAATTATAATAATGACATGATTAACGAATGAAGTGGGAGAGAGAACGTGATAATAATTTGTTTGTGAATTATAATGGTCAATTCGAGGAATTAATAATTTACCGATAAGAAGTAAGCGCGGTTTCTTTTGTCGGAAGAATTAAAGAATGAGAAAATTGACAAAATAATTGATCAGATTTTTTTTTTTTTTTAATGCATTTCTCTGCCATATAAATGTGAACAGGAAATTATACAGCCTTTCCTTTTCAGGCGTGACTGTAAATGATTCGAACCCATACTTCTTCGGTGCTTACAGTATATTATACTCCACCAACAGACCAGAATTAAATTACAGAATTACAGAATTAAATTTGTCGATAAATTTTCTGATTGAAAGTAAATTTTAAATTTTATTTCACAGGAACAAAAACATAATTATTTAACGCAGGGCAAACAAAATCAGTTGTTTCACCACAGGACCGACCGCTATTATATGAAAACGAGGAAGAATACAGTTGCCTTTGTCAACTCTTAGATACCCGTACGAACCGTTAGTATGTTCACAGTCTGTCACTCTGCTCACAATATTATTTTTTTAATATTTTAGTATTTTAAAAAAATTTGGGTGAATTTTATAATTTCTAGAACTATGGGTTGTACATATATTCAAACTATATGGTGATATGTACATTCTTCGAAAGCAGATTCTAACCTTTCACATAACGATTGTCAATCCAAAACTTTTTCAAATATTCTATAGTACCATTTAATACTAAGCGGTAAATGTATATTAAATTTACTTAGTATAAAATAGTAAATATAATTTTAAATATTATATCATATTATATTTAAATATTCCATTGACAGAATAATTTCTTATAAGTACAATAAAATACATATATGTATGTAAGTACGGCGCTATATAATATACATCTATACTCTTATCACTCATTCACTAGTGACGTATGCGATATGTAAATAAACATGATATTATATAAGTATGTATATATATTAATATCATATAAATAAAAATTCTTCAAGCAACCGTTATGTTGTTTATTTATTTGCATTTTTATGTACTACGCATTATATCCTCAACAATTTCAAATTATCGAGTAAAACAAAATGCAAAAAATTTGTTGAAGAATTTTGTTAGAAAATTTGAAAAAATCAAGTAACACTTTCGTCAATTATAAAGTAACCCTATATTATTAAAAAAAGTTATTAACAGAAATAAGAATATAATGTTGAAGCTTTAATTTTTATGTATTACTTTAAAAAAATTCTAACAGGTGTTCAAGTTACAGGTGTTTAAAAATAGAAAATTTTCAGTTTTTGACCCCTTACAGCTCCTAAACGGGGGGTGATACAAAAAAAATTTCTGAAATGACTCATACTTATTTTCAAAGATCTAACTTCTGTCAAAATTTCAAGTTTCCAACTTAAACCGTTTAGAAGATAGAAGGGTTAAAGGATTTTGCAAAATTTTAGTTTCGCATAACGGTAAATTAAGACACCGTATGCCACAAATATATATTTATTGTATATATACTTTTAAAGTTAATAAAAGTAGTAATCGTTTGGCGTTTTCAAAATGAAGATATACCTTACACAACTTGTGCTATAACAATTTAAATATAGAGCTTTTTTGAACCTTTGGGGAGCTGTAGCTCCGTAACGGGTGGGGCTACAAAAAAAAGTTATTAAAAATAAAATTAATATTTTTGTGAGATCTATCATCGGCTAAAATTTCATAGCTCTATTGCAAAAAAAATGTGGGGATCTAAAAGTTAGGTGTTCGAGAGCTACCCTAAGGCTTGGTCCAAACTCAACCAAAAAAAATAGGGAACCTACAAATTACTCCCAAAAAATTTTGTGTAAATTTCAAGATTCTGGCTTTCTTAGTTTTTGAGTTAGCGTGCTGACGGACGGACGGACGGACGGACGGACATGGCTCAAAAGTCTTAGAATTTTTTTCTGATCCGATCCATACCTTTGAAGGTATATCTAGCTCGCTTATTTCGAGGTGTTACAAACGGAGGAGTAATTTTATTATACCCGATCCTATCGTACGGGTATAAATATAAAACCAAAATACATAGATCTTTTACATAATAATTTATGTCAAAGCAAAATAACTTCTATAATAATTTAACATATTTTTTTTTTATTCAATAACAATAATAAGCAATGAATAAAAAAATAATATTATGTACATTCATTCATTCACATTTGTATGTACATGATTTTTTGTTTCATTCAAAAATATTAGAAGTAGAAAAATAATAAAAACTGGAAACAAATACAAAACAAACATAAGAGTTAGGTATAATGAATCTGGTAACAAAAATTTTACAGTTTGAATTTTGTGTCATCAACAAGAGAAAAATATGCATAGTTATAATATATCAGTTTTCAAAGCTATAACAAAAAAAACCAAAAAAAATTCGTTCATATAAATTTATATGGCGTGTTATGTATGATATTTAGCCTTAGAAAAAAAATTAAATAAAAGTTAAAGTTAGTCGGATCAAAAAATGTTCTATAGTAAAGGTCTTGCTCTTTACTTGTGTAATATATTGTTTAATAATTTTTCTTATAATATTTTTCAGTTACGAAATATTCGTAAAAAACTTAAAAATGACACTAATAAACTACTACTTCCGGTTGTCCGATTTGCTCCAAAAGCTTATCAATCCGAGATATTTACAAACCTTAAATATAAAAATTCAAAAAATTCCGCTCAGTCGTTTCTATACACGTGCCCACACATCCAGACATCACGCCAACAATTTTTTACAGCCTTCTTTGCACCGGAATAGTGCATATTGTTACATAAGATTATAAAACAAGTGCATGGTAATCATGAACAAAGCACATGATAATCATACACTTGCAAATCGTAACATGAATCCAAAACCTAATTACTTTTCTTTTCATTTAATTAATAAATTAACTTCAAATAAAAAAAGCGTAACTGTACTTCTAACGCTAACAAAACTTCTTCTAACGCTAACTTCTAACGCTAACAATGCATGGCATTGCAACATTTAATTAATAATAAAACTTCACTTCATTGTAAACCTTCAAGAAGTCAGGTCATAAAAAAGATTTGTAATAATAAATAAGAATAAAATTAAATAACAGTAGAACTAAATAAAAAGGTTAAAATAAACCTAAGATTAAATAAGAGTAAAATTAAATAATAAATAAACAACTTAAAATTAAATAACAGTAAAACTAAATAAAAAGGTTAAGATAAACCTAAGATTATATAAGAGTAAAATTAAATAATAAATAAACAACTTAAAATTAAATAACAGTAAAACTAAATAAAAAGGTTAAAATAAACCTAAGATTAAATAAGAGTAAAATGAAATAATAAATAAACAACTTAAAGTTAATTAACAGTGAATTAACGATAAATTGAATTAAAAAAAAAAAGAAATCAAATTGTGTTTTATTTATGTTCCATTAAACATAAAACTATATTTATCAAAATCTCGGTTACAAATTTTTAGTAAGAAAACAATCCCCAACTTATAGAAAATGAGCGAAAAAGTCCAAAAAATAAATTTCCTTCGTTTTTTCATTTTTTTTTTTGTTGTTTTAGCACATTTTCCAAAACATTTTTTGAAACACTAGCTCACTACCTTCACTCTCTCCGCCTGTTCTCACAACTTCTACACCGTGATCTTGGAAGGAAATTTTAACTATGAATATATTTCATTAAAAAACTAACTACTTCTAATGGATGTTTCATTAAAAAAATAATTTTCAAACAAGCATCCATTCGGAAAAATGTTTTCTCTATCTTCACCTATTAGGAAGGTGCACCCCCTTATTGTTCAAAGAAGCAAGCCCTATTTTCAAATGTTTATATTTCGAGTTTTGCTGAATATTTTTCAAATATAACGAGGAAGAATACAGTTGCCTTTGTCAACTCTTAGATACCCGTACGAACCGTTAGTATGTTCACAGCCTGTCACTCTGCTTATAATATTATTTTTTTAATATTTTAGTATTTTAAAATAATTTGGGTGAATTTTATAATTTCTAGAACTATGGGTGGTACATATATTCAAACTATATGTTTATATGTACATTCTTCAAAAGCAGATTCTAACCTTCCACATAACGATTATCAATCCAAAAGTTTTTCAAATATTCTATAGTACCATTTAATACTAAGCGGTAAATGTATATTAAATTTACTTAGTACAAAATAGTAAATATAATTTTAAATATTATATTATATTATATTTAAATATTCCATTGACAGAATAATTTCTTATAAGTATAATAAAATACATATATGTATGTAAATACGGCGCTATATAACATACATCTATACTCTTATCATTCATTCACTAGTGACATATACGATATGTAAATAAACATGATATTATATACGTATGTATATATATTAATATCATATAAATAAAAATTCTTCAAGCAACCGTTATGTTGTTTATTTATTTGCATTTTTATGTACTACGCATTATATCCTCAACAATTTCAAATTATCGAGTAAAACAAAATGGAAAAAAATTTGTTGAACAAATTTGTTAGAAAATTTGAAAAAATCAAGTAACACTTTCGTCAATTATAAAGTAACCCTATATTATTAAAAAAAGTTGTTAACAGAAATAAGAGTATGATGTCGAAGCTTTAATTTTTGTGTATTACTTCAAAAAAATTTTAACAGGTGTTCAAGTTACAGGTGTTTAAAAATAGGAAATTTTCAGTTTTTGACTCCTTACAGCTCCTAAACGAGGGGTGATACAAAAAAAATTTTTTGAAATGACTCATACTTATTTTCAAAGATCTAACTTCTGTTAAAATGTCAAGTTTCTAACTTAAACCGTTTAGAAGATAGAAGGGTTAAAGGATTTTGCAAAATTTTAGTTTCGCATAACGGTAAATTAAGACACCGTATGCCACAAATATATACTTATTGTATATATACTTTTAAAGCTAATAAAAGTAGTAATCGTTTGGCGTTTTCAAAATGAAGATATACCTTATACAACTTGTGCTATAACAATTTAAATATAGAGCTTTTTTGAACCTTTGGGGAGCTGTAGCTCCGTAACGGGTGGGGCTACAAAAAAAAGTTATTAAAAATAAAATTAATATTTTTGTGAGATCTATCAGTAGTTAAAATTTCATAGCTCTATTGCAAAAAAAATGTGGGGATCTAAAAGTTAAGTGTTCGAGAGCTACCCTAAGGCTTGGTCCAAACTCAACCAAAAAAAATAGGGAACCTACAAATTACTCCCAAAATATTTTGTGTAAATTTCAAGATTCTGGCTTTCTTAGTTTTTGAGTTAGCGTGCTGACGGACGGACGGACGGACGGACATGGCTCAAAAGTCTTAGAATTTTTTTTTTGATCCGATCCATACCTTTGAAGGTATATCTAGCTCGCTTATTTCGAGGTGTTACAAACGGAGGAGTAATTTTATTATACCCGATCCTATCGTACGGGTATAAAAACGTCAAAAAATGCTTTTAAGTTTTATAAATCAATATAAAAACGAGGAAGAGTGCAGTAGAGTAGACTGTGTCAACTCTGGGATACCCGTATGAACGTAATATATCCTGTTTCTATAAAACTTGATCATCTTTTAAAAACATTCAGATGTTTTAGTACCGAACTACAGAGATATATTTATGTAAATTGTGGAGTTGTATGACAGCTACCTGAATCTATTGCGCCTAGCTTCATTAAGTTCCAAGAAATGCAAGAAGCCTAAACCGGCTGCATTAGATAAATCAAATTTTACAAAAGTTTTTGGCATGCAACTCGACACTTTTTCACTAAATTTCAGATAGCTAGATTCAATAGACACTGAGTTATTTTTATTTAAAAAGAGAAGTTGTATGGCAACTATCCGAACCTGTGATATCATCACAACCAAATTTTACAGAAGTTGTTGCCATAAAACTCGATCATCATTTGCAAAATTTCAGATACCTAGATTGAATAGACACTGGGTTATTTCCACTTAAAGAAAGAAGTTGTATGGCAGCTACTCGAACCCGGGGGCCGAAAATGCTGGAGTTAAATAGCAAAACTAACAATTTTGCAAAAGTGACGTAAAAAAATATCAGCCTCTTAGCTCCTTTATTTTTTGAGTTATCGTGCGGACGGACACTGAGTTATTTTCATTTAAAAAGAGAAGTTGTATGGCAGCTACCCGACCCCGTCGCACCACCGCAACCAAATTTTGCAGAAGCTGTTGCCATAAAACTTGATCATCATTTGCAAGATTTCAGACGCCTCGATTTATTAACTTCTAAGAGGTGCAAGAAGTCTGAACCGGCTGCTCTAGACCAACCAAATTTTACAAAAGTTGTTGACATGTAACTCGACATCTCTTTACTAAACTTAAGATTCCTAGCTTCAATAAACACTGAGTTATTCTCATTTAAACGTGTAAGTTGTATGGCAGCTACCCGAACCCGCCGCACCAACACAACCAAATTTTACAGAAGTTGTTGCCATATAACTTGATTATCATTTGCAAAATTTCAGAAACCTAGCTTGAATAGATACTGAGTTATTTCTATATAAAGAAAGAAGTTGTATGGCAGCTACTCGAACCCGCCGACCGAAAATGTTGGATTTAAATAGCAAAACTAACAATTTTGCAAAAGTGACGAAAAAAAAAATTTCAGCGTCCTAGCTCCTTTCTTTTTTGAGTTATCGTGCGGACGGACGGACAGACGGACGTACATGGCTTAATCGACTCAGAATTCGATTCTGAGCCGATCCATACCTTTGACACTATATCTAGCTCGGCTCCTTTAAGGTGTCAGAAAGGTAATGGCAAATACCATACCGTGGTCAAACATTGAACATAGTTCTTACGGGCTTATAACATAACTTCTTCAAAATTACTACGAACGTATGTTCAAAAGTATAGTAAATTTCCATTACGTTTTTGACACCTTAAAGGAGACGACCTAGATATAGATTGAAATGTATGAATCGGATCAGAATCGAATTCTGAAACCATTAAGCCACGTACGTCCTCCCACACAATAACTTAAGAAAAATTAGCTGTCTCCTCCTATTACATTAGCTGACTGCTATTACACGAAAAGCGTAATGCGAGATTTCATAGATTTTTACATATTAATTTATACCAAAACAAATGGTATAAAACCTCTATGAAATTTGGTATAGAGGTTAGTGTAGTGATTAGGAATAAAATATGATTTGTTCGAATAAAATATGATTTCTTTGAATAAAATATGGTTAATTCTAAAAAACCACGTGGTCAAACAAAAGAAAAGTCTTAGATTTAACTCAAACTAGTAAAGGAATTGCTGTTATGCTCCTGCATCAGACACAAAATTTTAAGTCTGCAGCTTCAGTGGGTCGGCCCTAAAATGTCCGAATAAGAATATTATTTGATATATTCTAGATCTAAAGCACATAGTAATTGTTATACGATTTGTATGAAATTTGGTATAAATATTACTCTTGCGATGTAGTCCTACTATTGGGCTCTAAATTAAACTTGTGATAAAATCAAGTGATTTTAAGATACCCTCGTTAAACTTGAAAATTAACTAGAGTATGTTAGAACCTTTTAAAAACGAGACCAATTTTTACCTCTCTAAGATAGATGAGGAGGTACTAAAAAGTTTAAACAAATTATTTTATTTACGAGTATTACCTTACAAAATAAACAGAAATTTTTCTGTATATAGGCACATACATTAATATTGAATAGGCTAACAAAAATTTTACTGTTTGAATTTTGCGTCATCAACAAGATAACATATGCTTTGGTATATAAATTTTTAGAGATATGAAAAAGATAAAAAAATAAAAAAAAAAATGTTTTCATATAATGCATATGGCTTGTATAGTTGTATCATTCTATGTATAAAATTTGCATTTAATTAAATAAAACTTAAAGTGAGTCGTATCAAAAAATGTTGTATGGCAAAGTGGTTATTCTTTACTTGTGACACAATTTTTTCTTCATAATTTTTTACATACTACATATTTTCCTATTACGAAAGATTCGGAAAAATCTTAAAAATTAAACGAGTAAACTACCATTTGCTCTTGTCAGATTTGCTACAAAAGCTTATCTATCTAAGATGTTTACGTCGAAACCTTTAATATGAATTTTCAAAAAATTCCGCTCAGTTGTTTTGATAGTACAAGTGCCTACAGAGTACAGACATACCCACACATGTGCACAAACACACACATACACAACACTTCTTTAATATTAAGGAAAGCTTATATAATTATAAAGCCCGCTATCACATGTAAAAATCGGCTAGGTATATAACCGTCCAAAAATCAAAAATTACCAATTTAGTCAAACAAAAAGCGTCAACAATTTTGGACTGTGTAAAAATGGAAAAGTTAGAGTTTTAAATACAAATAGGTAATAGAAATTATCCTATTGACGGAAACAAAACCAATAGTATTTTCCTAGGGTTTTCAAAATCACCGAATGAGGTTTAGCAAAAAGAACAAGTATGGAAAAATTTGGTGTTACTAAGGATGAGCAATTTTTTTTTTACACGCTAACTAAATGCTAGGAATGGATTCCTTTATACATATGTAGCTTTAGTTATTTAGGAAAATAGGAAGTTAAAAGGGAATTAGTGGAAAGATTGGAAATGAACCTATAAAGATTAGACAGAGGGGGACACATTAAAAGAAAGCATGTTCCACAACTTAACAGTTCTAACAACAAATGAGTTTCCATAGCCAGTTTTAAACCATCTTAGAATTTCCACAGTGTAGAAGTGAGCACTTGCAGCTCCAATGTTTGAATTATTTAAGAGGAGGCATGGTTATGGTTAACTAAACTAACCATGATATTTCTTTTCGAACTGATTGCGGTAGGTGTGACATTATATTTCTTAAGGAAATCGTAAGAATGCTGTCGGCAAAGCTATGGATTAGATTGAAGGTAGAGCGGAGTAAGTCATTGATAAAATCAAAAAAAGAGTTGGTGATAAGGCAAAGCCTTGTGGAACACCTGCGTTTATTTCAAAAGTATCAAACATAAACCTGTCGACAAGGACACGAATATGACGATTCGAAAGAAAATCTTCAATCCATTTGCAGAAAGGATTACCAACGCCAATAGCTCGGTATTTGTTCAAAAGCGCAGAATACCATGCTCGATTAAAAGCCTTCGAGATATAGGATCAACAAAGGCTAATATTGGTGGAGTTTGTACTGTAGGAGGGTGCGTAAAGGATTTTGCAAACAAATTTGCTTTACCAACTGAATCTGATATGATAGAATTATTGTTAACAATCAGCAGCGGAAACGATGATTCGCAGAAGTTATTCTTTACACTCTTCACAAATGTCCAAAAAGAACGATTGCAGGGAGGTAGATTAATTATTTTACGTTTTAATCTTTGGTTGTAAAGAAACTTTTGCTGATTGATAATTCTCTTGCAATTGTTCCTGCCAACTTTATAGTCCTCAAATGAGGACCCAGACACACAAAAGTTATCAGCAACAGCAAAGTCAACATCCTTATAACGAAAACACATTGACCAATCAAAACCTTCCAAAAAGCTATTGAAACCTACCCAGTCAACCCGGTTATAGTGCCAGATTAGCCTTTTAGGAACAAGATTTCGATTGGGCGGTGTACCCATTGGAAAGCTGGATTTAACTAAGCAATGGTCGGAGCCTCCAATTGGTGAGCTAACAGAAATATTGTATTTTTCTGGATTTTATGTCGGAAATAAATCCAAAAGATGTTCATTTTGATTTTCGCGGTCCGGAATTCGAGTTGGGCTCTTTACACGTTGAGAAAATTGAAATAAGTTTGAAGCTAGTTCAACCTATTTGCCTTCCGGGCTATTATGGCTTGAAAAATGAAGCCAGTTTTTGTTGTGGACATTGAAATCATCCGTGACAGCTATCTCACATTCGGGATACTTTTCCAGAATTTTATTAATATTGTCGGATAATTCTTCGATGGCACAGCAGTTTCCAGCTCTCTGGCTGTATAAAAAACAGAAAAATATTATAGCATTTTCAACACGAAGTTTAACCCAGATACAATGAAAAATCGGGGTGGAGCTTTTAAGATCATGAAGAGTGTTTCAAAGCTTCATTAGAACGTATATATAAAGTGACTCCTGGGTGGGGTATAAAATGCGGAACAAGTGTATAGCTGTAGATATTATAACTAGTATCATCACCTACAACTTGAGTTTAAATTAAGGCAAGTATAGGTGGTCTTTCGGAGTGAAGATGGGCTTCAACTGATTGGAAGCTACATGCTAAGCCTCTAATATTACAAAATTGCAATAAGATTATTTGTTTCCATTAACTACAACTTGCGGGCGGAAAAGGAGGCAAAAAGATTTGAAAAATTTTAATTTGAAAAGATTTAAACTCAAATTTGAATATTAAAAAAAAAAGAAATATCAACATAAACATAAATCAAATATTGAACATACACAGTAATTATAAGACATAATAAAAATAGTCTGTACAATCCATAGTTCTAGAAATTATGAAATTCACCCAAATTATTATAAAATACTAAAACAATAAAAAAATAATATTATAAGCAGAGTGAAGGCTATGAACATACTAACGGTTCGTAGGGGTATCTAAGAGTTGGCAAAGGCAACTGTATTCTTCCTCGTTTTAATTATTACTAGCAGAGTACCCGGCGTTGCTCGGAGTATTTGATCGGCTTTATGAAATAAAAATTATTAACTTTTGCTTTTGAGTTAATATAATTTAATTAATATAGTTGACGTATATTTATAATATTTTCAGATACTGGTAGTCAATATTTTATTTTTTATTACATTTAGTTAAATTGAGATAGTTTGAGATAATTTGTCTACAAAACATCTTTAAAGGAATCAATAATCTATTGAGTACGAAATTAAGGCGAAATGAGTTTTCACAATATATTCGTTAATATTTTTGTTTTTGTGAATTATCCTTTTAAGCACATTTTGTAAAATTTGCTATTAGTTTCGCTCTGTCAATCCTTCTGTTTACAAAACTTATATACTGTTTAATAAAGAGCAATGAAATATTAACTATGCATAGGTCTCTTAAAAGAGTAATGTTGTAGAATAACTTTTTTATGTACCTCCTGATACCTACATGATTGTTTTTTACCTTTATAAATCAACCAGAATTTTTTTTTCGTTTAGTTTTTCAAATTATGTTTCCAAATTGATTGGCTAAAAATATGTGTAAAAATTGTATATGGATAAGAATGTTAGGTTTTCTGTTCTTTAAATATGTATGTACCTACTCATTTTTGATTAAATGATGTACAGAAATGTGAATATGTTTTCTAATTTAATTGATTAAGTTTATAGTATTTTTAAATATACGGATATTATACATACTATATGTACATATTTTAATGATATTTTATGAGAAACATGTTATACACATGCAACTTATATAGGTAGACCACATGTAAAGACCACATGTAAGTAATGCATTTCTGAATGATGACATGATGGATTGTCTAATGTAGGAGATTGTTTCTGTTTTGTAACAACGGCCGAAAATGTTATGTTGCTAAGACTTAAACACAGAATTCTTAAGATACTTAATAAGATTACTTTAATTACTGTTGTTATATATTAGAAATTTTCATTGAAAGGTTTTTATGGAATATTAGAAACAGTATAGATAAAAGTAAAGAGTGTTGGAAATATCTTTTTACTAATAATAACAATACACAAAATTAGGCAAAATATTATTAATAAGAGCTCGTGCGGAAATGGATTAACAAACGTGAACAAACATTTTGTCACAGGCTTTATTTAGAACCATAAATTCATTCTCCCAAATTAGACAGAAATTAGAAACAAAATTTTTTTTTTTACAGTCTATCGTGTCGAAATGTGTTATTGTATCATAACAAAATTTATTGAATGAGTTTGTGTGCCAAAGTGCAATACTTGTGCAAATTTTCAATTGGTCAAATCGTTTAAGCACAACAACAAAAAATGAAAATTTCCTGGTTTGAAAAAACTGTTTAATAAAGAGCAATGAAATATTAACTATGCATAGGTCTCTTAAAAGAGTAATGTTGTAGAACAACTTTTTTATGTACCCTCACCATTGGAGATCCTACAGCACCGACAGCTCTTCAAATTTTGAAAAAACTGATGGGTTAATGTATCGTAACAAAATCAACTTAGAAAGCTTATGTTATAAAGATCTACACTTTTGTAAATTTTCAACTCAATTGGTAAAACCGTTTAAGTGCGACAACAAAGAAATTAAAAATTTTTATGGAGCCCTGGTGCCAAAACGGGTTAATGGATCGTAACCGAATCTCCTCAGTGAGCTCCTGTGGTAAAGAGCTACAATTTTGTAAATTTTCAATTCAATTGTCAAAATCGTTTAAGCGCGACAACAAAGAAATTAAAAAACTTCATTGAATCAACTTAGTGAGATTCCATGGTAAAGAGTCACACTTCTGCAAATTTTCAACCAAATTAGTCAAGCCGTTTAGGCGCGACAATAAAGAAATTAAAAAACTTCATTGAGACCTGGTGCCGAAACGGGTTAATGGATCATAACCAAATTAACTTAGTGAACTTTTAGGCTACAGAGCAACAGTTTTGCAAGTTTTCAAATCAATAGATTGAACCGTTTAAGCAGGACAACAAAAACATTTAATGAATTTCGTTCGGCTCTCGTGCCCAAACGGGTTACTCTCGTGCCCAAACGGTTATAAAAATTTGTCACAGGCTTTTTTTCAGATCATAAAACCACCATACAAAATTGACCATAAATCGGAAAGAAAAAATTTTTTGGAAGCCCGCCGGGCCGAATCCGGGTAACATATTAAATCCAAATTTCTTCGGTACCCGTCTAATGATAAGAAGTATATTTATCCAAATATTCAACTCAATCGATTAAACCGTTTAGGCAGGACGACGAAAAAACGAAACGGCTTTAAATGGCTCTCGGGCCTCAATGGGTTAATGAACCGAAACGCGATATAGCCTATAACACTTTCCGGGGTCGTAGGAACGTTCCTGCAAAATTTGATTGCAATGAGACTGGTGGTTTTTACGTGAAAAGGGCACAAACAAACAAACAGAATTTCTTCCTTATTTATTAGATTGTTTTTTTTAATTTAATTTGCTGTTTATTAAAGTTAGTAAATTCTTTTAAAGTGAAATAAAATAAAAATTAAAAACCAAATCAAAATTACACTTTTAGGATAGTTTTAATTTATAAAAATTAAGTTAAGTTAATAATTAAATATTTATAAATAAAGAAATATATTCCTTCGTAAATGTGAACAAACTGGGTTGTTGAAATTGTTCCTCAGGGATTAAAGTAATAAAATTTAATTCGATATTTAGATCATTTCATAAAAAAATAAGCTTTGACATCTACCTTTTTGCATGAGATTATGAATTACGAGTATTTATTTATTTTCAAAAATATTTCTTTTAATGTTTATTTTGGCGAAGCAAAGTTAAAACGCATATAAGCATTTATTTGATTTCTTTACGTAAGGATGATGAGAATCATAGAAATTTAATGAACGAAAATAACGCCGATTTTGAAGGAGTAGTTTGAAGTATTTAAGGTACATTTTTTCTGCTAGTTCTGCTAGTTTCATTATTTCCAAGTTTTTAACTCAATATTTAGTTGAACTTTAAAAACTAACTGTAAAGGTTGGTACTTCCGTTTAACTATAAGGGTTTATAATTCCATAATTGATGCAGTTATAAGAAAGTGGTTATGTAGTCCATAAACGGATGGACAAAGTCAAATTAATATGTTTTCTTTTTAAAATTTTTGGAAAGTGTAGCACAAAACAATTTCTAAATAAATTTTTTCTGAGAAGAATTTAATAAAGCTTAAAAATTTAATGAAGTAAAAAAATATCTCTTGACAAAGAAATAATTTAAAATCGTTTAATATTTTTTTAATTAACTTGAACTAATAAATTAAATTTATCAACAAATTGAATTAAATGTCAAATTTTAAATGTTAGATACATTTTTAATTAATTTCAAACAAATTAACTTTACTATTATTTCATTAAATGGATCCTTTTCGAGAATAATTCAATTTTAAATTGAAATATTAAAATAAAATTGAAATCTAAATATGAACATTTTTTCATTCAACTCATTTTAGCACATTTCCAAAAAAAAAAATTTGAAAAAATCTGCCTATTAGTTTCACTCTGTCCGTCCGTTTGTCCGTCTGATTTCAAAACTTCCACACCAACACCAACTTCCACGTTAAAGATAGAGGAATGAAAATTTAGCCATAGATAGGTCTCATAAAAAAATTAACATATTTTCCATTAAAAACCGCCATTCGGCTGGACTGGTTTTTACCTTCATAAATCAATATCAAAATAATGCAATGTTTCGCAATTTACTATTAAATTTAGCGTTATGTGAAGAAACAATTTACTATTTAAATTTACTGTTATATAAAGATAAAATTTTGCAAGATTTTTCCTTCTTCATAACTCCGGCATGTTTTTAGTTAGAACCTTAAAATTTTAAGAGAAGGAAAAATTTTTAAAATTAGTGAAAGTTGTCTCAGGAAATGTTTTTGTATAACTCTCTGTTTAGAGGCCCCTGTATCACTCCCTGTTTAAAATTGTAATTTTGCTATTTTTAAACAACTGTAATTTAGGTACCTGTACAAATTTTTTTATAATAAAATGCAAAAATTAAAATTTTAACTTTATAATTTTGCATGTGTTGAATTATGGAGAGTACCCTTGAAATTAAAGAAAGGGTCCCTTTATTTTTCACATTTTTTCTTATTATATCAAATTCTAAGAAAATTTTGCAAGTCACAATTCCAAACAGTTTGCATCGCTTTTTGGGAAATGTGCGCCTTTAAAACCAGTTGATTTACATTCTGTCTTGTTAAAATATCAATTCAAAATGCAGGATGCCCAAAGCAAATTCCATAAATATTTGAAATTCAATACCATATTGAATGATGTCACAATTATTATTAAATTTATTTATTAGAGGCTTTTCAACGATTTTTAATTTTTATCATTTGAAATTTTCTTACAATTATTATTTTTTAGCAAAGCATATTTTTGTCTATCTGCCAAACTTTTTAACTGAGTTGACAAATTTTGAACAAAAATATAATAACTATTTCACGATTTACGTAGTTCTGGTTGCATCCCCAGTAAGAAATACTGAAATATTTTAAAATTGCAAAAATTTGTATAAATCTTATTTGAATTATAAACAATATAGAATAAGAAAAATATCTTTGCGAAAATTGTGCAACATATTGTACTTTCACATATACTTTTTTGCAAATTATGTTATCAAAAATCGTATGTACATATTTTTCTTTACTCTTTAGCAATGATTATAGTTTTTTGTTATATTCGACTTTTGGCATTTTCCAACAAGTTGTATTAAGGAGTTGTATTCAATTTTAGATCTTGTTCTTTATTAATAGGATACGGAGTATAATTAGTAATATGTAATATGTTTTATTATTACTTATTTTGAAAGCGCATCTTGAAAGAGCAAGAACTGAAGGAAGATTTCTAATTAAAAAAGAATTATAGATTGTACTTGAATATATAAATTAATGTTATAAGTTTGTTTTCACTTATAAGAATTTCTTTGCATTTTATAGCTAAACTTCTGTTATTCATAAAAATATTTTTAAGACACATTATAAACTTAATTGTTACCCTTCCTGTATTGATTGTGGTAAATTCCAAATTGTCCCATTCATATTTGGCAAATAAAGGAGACTAATTAAAAAAATATTATAAAACTTCTATAAATACCTACAAGGGAAGTTTAGATGCAACGACAGAAGCATAAACCGCAATCATAATTAATATAACAGTATAATACTTACACAAAAAATGGGTCACTGCTGTTGAAAGAACTATTTAATAATTTCTTTTCTTAAGTTATTTTAATGACAGTTTTTTTTATTTATGACACTTTTCAAAGCTTTTTAATATCAACTGTTAAAAAAAGATTGAAATTGAATTAAGGAAATGGATTTTAAATAGGAAATAATATTTGATAATATGTTGTAGAACTTTAATTATATAAAATTCAATGCAATGTCGGTAACAAAACATTTTTAATCTGTTTTGATGTGAAATAGCCTAAGAAAGCAATATGTTTAAAATTTGTATTATTTTGATAATGTTTTTTAAGTCTTTAAAGTCTAAGAGAAAATATAAGTAAAGAAAAATTTTTTTTCAATCTTTAAGAATTATTTAATTTTTTGACCCTCAATAGTTTTAAAAAATTTTTGTCACAAAAATACTTTTTTCTAGTATATTTGAAACCCCTTTAGTCAAAACAAACATTTTTTTTAATTATTAAGAAATATTGACTAATTTAAAATAAACTAGTTAAAAGTGATTTAAAACGTGGAAAAATACAGTTGCCCTTAACTCTTAAATACCCGTACGAAGCCTTTAATCCTTGAAGTATAATTTTTATGACTCTCCATTATTTTTAAATAAATATAAAAATTGTGCAAATTGAGCAAAGTTTATAGTAAGCTTCATATTTATAAGAAAACAATAATAGGCAGACTTTTTTCTTGATTTTGTTTTCACTATTATAAAAGCTGGTAAAAGCTTCGCAACAGACTTTAAAGTAGTTTAGGTTGAAATTTTGATTTTTAAGCTAAATTTTTGTTATAACATAAAATATTCGAATTTTTTTTATTAATATAAAATTCGGCTGACTTAGATAATTATATTTCATAATAGAAGTCAGAAACTAACTAAATATTATGAAACGAATATTTTTCTTAAAATAAATAAAAAATAACATAGAAAATATCATTTTTATCATCATCATTATCGCAATAGATTCATAATTTTGTACTAATTTATTATTAGGCCATTAATAATATTGTTGGCCATTGTAAAAAATAAGTGTCGAAAACGACCGCCACAAAAAAGGGGCCCGAAAATTTATGAAACTTCATTATCAGAGACATGAATCTTTTATTAAATGTACCAAAGATCTCTTCCAAAGTACATTTAAATAAAATAAATTCAGCAAATTAGTTTCAAGCAAAAAAAAAAAAAAAGACAAAGACTTGAAAGTAGTTTTGTTAAGGGGGTTCGGTAGCCTAGTGGGTAGGCGTGTGGCGTATTAACCGAAGGAGTGTGGGTTCGATCCCTGCACAGGTCGTAAGTGTTTTTTTCTTTACATACTCCCATTACGACTAAATATAATGTAAATACATAGTATATAATATAAACAAAACGAGGAAGAATACAGTTGCCTTTGTCAACTCTTAGATACCCGTACGAACCGTTAGTATGTTCACAGCCTGTCACTCTGCTTACAATATTATTTTTTTAATATTTTAGTATTTTAAAATAATTTGGGTGAATTTTATAATTTCTAGAACTATGGGTTGTACATATATTCAAACTATATGTTTATATGTACATTCTTCTAAAGCAGATTCTAACCTTCCACATAACGATTATCAATCCACAACTTTTTCAAATATTCTATAGTCCTATCCTATCGTACGGGTATAATAAATAATATTTGTAATATAATATAATTTAATAATAGTATAAAAACTTATAATGGGCTTAGTAGCCGATGGTTCATTAATATTGCATTGCATTTATTTATGTAATCTAATAAATAAGGAAGAAATTCTGTTTGTTTGTTTGTTTGATTGTGCCCTTTTCACGTAAAAACCACTAGTCCGATTGCAACCAAATTTTGCAGGATCGTTCCTACGACCCCGGAAAGTGTTATAGGCTGTATCGCGTTTCGGTTCATTAACCCATTATGGCTCGAGAGCCATTTAAAGCCGTTTCGTTTTTCCGTTTTCCTGCCTAAACGGTTACACCGATTGAGTTGAATATTTGGACAAATATTCTTCTTATCATTGGACGGGTACCGAAGAAATTTGGATTCAATATGTTACTGGGATTCGGCCCGGCGGGCTTCCAAAAAATTTTTTGTTTCCGATTTATGTCCAATTTTGTATGGTGGTTTTATGGTTCGAAAAAAAGCTTGTGACAAATTTTTATGAAGATCCGGTAACCCGTTTGGGAACGAGAGCCGAACGAAGTTCATTAAATGTTTTTGTTGTCCTGCTTAAACAGTTCAATTAATTGATTTGAAAACTTGCAAGACTGTTGCTCTGTAGCCTAAAAGTCCACTAAGTTAATTTGGTTATGATCCATTAACCCGTTTCGGCACCACGTCTCAATGAAGTTTTTTAATTCACTTAGTTGTCGCACTTAAACTGTTTGACCAATTGAGTTAAAAATTTATCAAAGTGTAGCTCTTTACAACAGGAGCTTACTGAGTTGATTTGGTTACGATCCATTAACCCGTTTCGGCACCAGGACTCAATGAAATTTTTCAATTTCTTTGTTGTCGCGCTTAAACGGTTTTGCCAATTGAATTGAAAATTTACAAAAGTGTAGCTCTTTACCACAGGAGCTCACTGAGGTGATTTGGTTACGATCCATTAACCCGTTTCGGCACCAGGGCTCAATAACATTTTTTAATTTCTTTGCTGTCGCTCTTAAACGGTTTTACCAATTGAGTTGAAAATTTACAAAAGTGTAGGTCTTTATAACAAAAGATTTCTGAGTTGATTTGGTTACGATACATTAACCCATCAGGCTTCAGGCCATGAAATTCTCATTTTTTGTTGTTGTGCTTAAACGATTTGACCCATTGAAAATTTGCACAAGTATTGCACTTTGACACACAAACTCATTCAATAAATTTTGTTGTGATACATTAACACATTTCGACAAGATAGATTGTCAAAAAAAAAATTTAGTTTCTAATTTCTGTCTAATTTGGCAGGATGAATTTATGGTTCTAAATTAAGCCTGTGACAAAATGTCTGTTAACGTTTGTTAACCCATTTCCGCACGAGCACTTATTAATAATATTTTGCCAAATTTTGTGTATTGTTATTATTATTAAAAAGATATTTCTAACACTCTTTACTTTTATCTATACTGTTTCTAATATTCCATAAAAACCTTTCAAAAGTCTTAACAACATAACATTTTCGGCCGTTGTTAAAAAACAGAAACTATCTCCTACATTAGACAATCATCATGTCATCATTCAGAAATGCATTACTTACATGTGGTCTTTACATGTGGTCTACCTATATAAGTTGCATGTGTATAACATGTTTCCCATAAAATATCATTAAAATATGTACATATAGTATGTATAATATCCGTATATTTAAAAATACTATAAACTTAATCAATTAAATTAGAAAACATATTCACATTTCTGTACATCATTTAATCAAAAATGAGTAGGTACATACATATTTAAAGAACAGAAAACCTTACATTCTTATCCATATACAACTTTTACACATATTTTTAGACCAACCTTTTACACCAATCAATTTGGAAATATAATTAGAAAAACTAAACGTAAAAAAATTCTGGTTGATTTATAAAGCTAAAAAGCAATCATGTATTTTTTATATTGAAAATATGTTAAACAGAACCTGAAATGTACGCATTTAAAAAGAAGTTTTTTTCAAATTTGAAAAGCTGTCGGTGTTGTAGGATTTCCAACGGTGAGGGTACATAAAAAAGTTGTTCTACAACATTACTCTTTTAAGAGACCTATGCATAGTTAATATTTCATTGCTCTTTATTAAACAGTATATAAGTTTTAACAGACGGAGGGATAGAGCGAACTTAATAACAAATTTTTCAAAATGTGCTTAAAAGGATAATTCAACAAAACATGAAATGACATTACTTACAAAAAAAAAATTTATTACATTATGGTCTTTTATAATTTAAATACGATTTTATGTTTCGGCATTAACGAATATTAACGAATATATAAGTTTTGTAAACAAACGGAGGGACAGAGCGAACCTAATAGCAAATTTTTCAAAATGTGCTTAAAAGGATAATTCACAAAAACATGAAGTGACATTACTTACGAAAAAAAATGTATTACATTATGGTCTTTTATAATTGAAATGCGATTTTATGTCTCGGCATTAGAGAATATATTGTGGAAATTCACTTCGCCATAATTGTGTACTCAATAGATTATTGATTCCTTTAAAAAATTTTTGTAGAAGAATTGTCTCTAATTCTTGGCTCTGTTTACTCAATTTAACTAAATCTAATAAAAAATAGAATATAAACTACCAGCATCTGTAAATGCATAATAATAAGTTAACTATATTAATTACATTATATTAACGCAGGCAACGCCGGGTACTCTGCTAGTATTAATATAAATAAATAAATAAATAGTGTTGTTAAATAAAGTTAAAATATTTTATATAATGTAGAAAAATTAAAAACTTTATTTTAATATAAAATTCGGCATATTTAGATAAATATTATGTCATTACGAAGCACTAAGATTGATACAAACATTTTTGCAAAAAAAAAAATAACACTAATTATTTAATAGGTTTCCAAGTGTAATATTCTTTTAAATTTCGTGTGAATTTCCACACGTAAAACATAAAGTTTCAGCTCGAGCTGAAAGGTAAAAACACATTCAGGCCATCGGTCGCCAGCGGTGGACGAATTTCGGGTCGCAAATTTCGCGCCGAAAATAGCTGTTTTTTATTGACATAAATTATTATTTTAAAACTAAAGAAAAATAGAGAGTAAAATTTTAAAAAATATTAAAACTATTTCGATTATTGGGATTGTTTTAAATGTAACAAAAAAATATGTCGCGGTTAGTAGGTGAATTCGAATTTTGTAGCAAATAAAGAAAGGAACAAGATGATTTCTTCGTAAAATATTATATGAAAATAAAAGAAAAGGATGAAGAACATTTTTTGAAACTAACAAGAATGAATGTGTCTTCATTTAATTTACTATTCTCCTTATTATTTTTTCGATTATTTTTTCTTCAAATGATATATTATTATTTTAACCTATCTACAAATCGAATGCTAAAAAAAATGGCATTAAAAATTGTTTTTGTATTTTAATGTCAGAATATAAATATTGAAAGACTTCGCCGCTACAAAATTGTAAAATAAAAGTTTTTAGCCGAACAAAAACAACACCGGCTTTTTTCGCCTGTTTTTATTGTGCCATTTATACATGTGTTTCAAACAATTTTGACATATCGCCACGAACTTTTACCCTGAATGTGTTTTTAGCTTGGACCATTATTCCTCAATGATTAAAAAACTGTCAAAAATTATTGCCACGAAAAAAAGTCCAGAAAAAATTAATAAACTGTATCTAGCTTTTTTTATTTTATGTTTTTAGATTTGTTTTATTCATCACATCATCAAGTAAGTGATTCAACGCTTTTTTAATGGTGCTAATGTAAAAATGAAATTTTTAGGGAGTTTATTAAGGGAGTCAGTATGATTACGTAAATGTTTTTGCATTTATAGAAATTGTGCAATTGCGTAGGGGATTTTCTAGTTTATTTTTATAAATAAGTTTATTAAATATATTATTTAACATTTATCAAAAATAAAAAAAATATCCATACATAACCAAACAAAAAGTTAATCTCTCCCAAGCAAATTCGAACCTATCACCTATCCAAAACTCTACCAACTTTACTACAAAATCATTTAATACTAAGCGGCAAACTTGTAGTTTATACTTTACTACAATGTAGCAAATTTTTATGTACTATTATTAAATACCTATGTATAATACATACATATACTAAGTATATATTATTATAATATGTATATGTATTATGTATACTTATATTACTATGTACATATCGCCATTCGTCGCAATTTTTTTAATATTTAATTCATTCAATTTTTATACCCGTACGATAGGTTCGGGTATAATAAAATTACTCCTCCGTTTGTAACACCTCAAAATAAGCGAGCTAAATATACCTTCAAAGGTATGGATCGGATCAGAATCAAATTCTGAGTCTATTAAGCCATGTCGGCCCGTCCGTCAGCACGCTAACTGAAAAACTAAGAAAGCTAGAATCTTGAAATTTACAAAAAATATTCTGCGAGCAATTTGTAGGTTCCCCATTTTTTTTTGGTTGAGTTCCGACCAAACTTCGGGTAGCTCTCGAACACCTAACTTTTAGATCCCTTTTAGATTTTTTTGAAATAGAGCTATGAAATTTTCACTGCCGATAGATATCATAAAAATATTAATTTATTTTTAATAACTTTTTTTTGTAGCCCCACCCGTTACGGAGCAACAGCTCCGCAAAGGTTCAAAAAAGCTCTATATTTAAATTGTTATAGCACAAGTTGTATAAAGTATATCTTCATTTTGAAAACGGCGAATTATTACTGCTTTTCTTAGCTTTAAAAGCATGTATACAATAAATATATAGTTGTGCCATACGGTGTCTTAATTTGCCGTTATGCACAACTAAAATTTTGCAAAATCCTTTAACCCTTCTATCTTCTAAACGGTTTAAGTTGGAAACTTGAAATTTTGCATTTGAATTTGATACATTTCAGAATTTTTTTTTGTATCACCCCCTGTTTAGGAGCTGTAAGGGGTCAAAAACTGAAAATTTCCTATTTTTAAACACCTGTAACTTGAACACCTGTTAAAATTTTTTTTGAAGTAATACACAAAAATTAAAGCTTCAACATTATACTCTTATTTCTGTTAAGAACTATTTTTAATAATATAGGGTTACTTTATAATTGACGAAAGTGTTACTTGATTTTTCAAATTTTCTAACAAATTTCTTTAACGAATTTTTTGCATGTTGTTTTACTCGATAATTTGAAAAAGTTGTGGATTGATAATCGTTATGTGAAAGGTTAAAATGTGCTTTTGAAGAATGTGTAAACATATAGTTTGAATATATGTACAACCCATAGTTCTAGAAATTATAAAATTCACCCAAATTATTTTAAAATACCAAAATATTGAAAAAATAATATTGTAAGCAGAGTGACAGGCTGGTGAACATACTAACGGTTCGTACGGGTATCTAAGAGTTGACTAAGGCAACTGTATTCTTCCTCGTTTCTTATAAGTTTACAAAATACGTACATGGTACAACCTTATACGCAGCTATATCTACAGTACACTATTAGCAAAGATAACATATATTGTATAGGTAGGTACTGTATAGGTACTAATAAAATGTCCATTCTCATATAAATTTTTGTATAAAAATTTAAAAAAATAAGGCAGAATGTAAACCAACGGTTTTTAAAAGCGCACATTTCAAAACTCAATACAAACTGTTTAGAAGTGTGACTTACACAAAAATTTGAAAATTTCATGTAATAAGAAAAAATGTGAAAATAGAACATTTTTGAAATTTTGAGGGGCCTTAACTCCGGAATCCTATATAACTAAGAAAAGCCGTTAACACATATAAAAATATATTACTGATCCTTTAATTTTTATGTCTTGCCGAAGAAAAATTTGTACAGGTGCCTAAGTTACAGGTGTCTAAAAATAGCAAATTTTCAATTTTTGAGGCGTAATAACTCTTAAAGACGGGGTGTAAAAAATTTTCTGACAAAACTTATACTAATTCTAAAAGTTCTTTCTTGTCTCAAAATTTCAGATTCCTATCTAAAGGGGTGCCGGAGTTATGAAAAAAGAAATTTCATGCAAAATGTGGTTTTCACATAACGGTAAATTTAAATAGTAAATTACAAAATATTACATAATTTTGATATTGTTTGATATAGATAATAAAATTTTCGATCTTCTGGCGGTTTTAGATTGCAAAATTATTACGCAGAGCCCGAGATTATATACATCTGAAAATGGGGCTTTTTCGCAATTTTGAAGAGCTGCAACTTTGGAACCCTTTACAACTAAAATAAAGCTTTAACACATGTAAAAATATATTATTGTAGCTTTAATTTTTATATCTTGCAGAAGTAAAATGTGTACAGGAAACTTAGGAATAGAGGTAACTTAGGAATACAGGTGTTTAAAAATAGCAAATTTTCAATTTTTAAGCCCTAATAGCTCATAAACAGGGGGTGGTCCGAAAAAATTTTCTGATCAAACTTATACTAATTCTAAAAGTTCTTTCTTGCCTCAAAATTTCAAGCTTCTATCTAGAAGCGTGCCGCAGTTATGAAAGTAGAAAAATCATGCAAAATTTGGTTTTCACATAACGGTAAATTTAAATACTAAATTTAAAAAAATTGTATGATTTTGATATTAATTTACAAAGATAAAAGAAATACCTGTCGAATGACGTTTTCAGATTGAAAAAATCTTAAGCAGAACATAAGATATATGCATTTAAAATAGGGCTTTATAAAAGTTTGAGGGGCTGTAGCTCCGTAATGGGGGGGGGGGGGGGGCTACATGAAAAAGTTGTTCCACAAAATTATTTTTTTTATGAGACCTACCTATGGTTAAAATTTGTTTTCTTTATCTTTAACGGTGTAGAAGTTTTGTAAACAGATAGACGGAAGGACGGACGGACAGAGTGAAACTAATAAGCACATTTTTTCAAAATTTTTTTTCGGGTATAATTATTTTATGTTCTCTTTTTTCCTTTTTACTTCGAAATATTTTAGAAAACGAAAATAAACGATGAGCTCGGCGAGCTTTTTTTGATTTAATGTAGGTAAGGTACATACATACATATTATGTGTTCATACAAAAATAAAATAATGTAAAAAAAATATTTTTAAAATATGCTTTTATTTTTAAAATATGCTTTTATCGAAACCGAATTCGCCCCCTAAAAAGTTGAAAATAAAATTGATTGCAAAATTTAGCTTTTTGGACTGTTATAATATAAAAGTAAATTGCTGGAATAAAAAAGAAAGATGAATCTCAAATTTCGCAGATTTTTATTTAACCTTATTCCAGCAATTTACTTTTATATTATAACTGTCCAAAATGCTTGCACTAGCAACTCACTTTTATATTATGGCGTGGCCTAAGGCGTGTTGTAATAATATATTGTATGAAATTTTTACTTAGAAAAAAATGTTATTTAATTAATTGTTATTCGTAAAAAAATTAAAAATTACATTAGTAAACTACCACTTGCGGTTATCCGGTTTGTTCCAAAAGTTTATAAATCCGAGGTATTTTCGTCAAAATCTTAAATATGAAATTTCAATTAATTCTGCTGGGTCGTTTAGGCTGTACACGTGCCCATAGACATACCCACACACACTAATTTTTTTTTTCAGCTTTCTACGCACCGGAGTAATACATACATGATGATGGTCGGTAAAAATATGGTCCATATTTATAATGGTCTATATTAAAGTCAGTTTTATTTAATTGGAATAATATTTATTTAGGAGGAACTAAGTAACCCATCCTTTCATTTTAAGGTATTAAAAACAAACAAAATTATTTCATTCGAAAAAAAGATCATGTCTATATACATATGTATATCATTTTCTTTAATCTTTTTAGTAGTACATATTTAGAAATATTTTATTATTATTCATATAGAAAATTAAAAGATGTAAACTTAACCATCAGATATGTACATGTTTACTAATATGGTGAATATTTACTTAATCAATAAAAAAAACAATTAAATATATGTAAAAGGACTGGGATAAACCATAAAATGAAGAAGCTCTTAAAAAAAGTTAAATTAATCCTTTTATTGGCCTTTATATTTATATTTATACGAATAAAAAAGATATCTATACATATGTACATAGTATATTTATTTAATTTCTCATATGTTAAACTTAAGAATAATAGAAGAATTTAGATAAATAATAATAATTTTTATGCATACAGTCGAGCTTTCTAGTATATTTATGTATATATGTACATACATATATAAATATAATTAAAGTTACACTATGTCATATTTTTGTTTGCTTCTTATTGTTTAAGATATTTCCAAGTATGTACATTTTATTATTGAGAAAACTTCCGACAAAATAAAAATAACATAATAATAATTATAAGATAGAAGGATACGGTGTACATCACTTTTCTTCAAAATTTTTTACAATCCGAATCTATTAGAGATAATGCAGCTGAATACTGATTTGTAAAATGTTGTATGAAAACGCTTAAACTCTTTGAAACGAAATAAAACTTTCCTAAATATCGTACTTGATGTAAAAATGAAAAAGAGTTCAGTAGAGTAGAGTGTGTCAGCTCTGGGATGCCCGTATGAAAGTAATATATGCTAGATATATAAAACTTGATCATCTCTTACAAAATTTCAGATGTTTTAGTACCGCCTTTAAGAACCGAGATATATTTATGTAAATTTTGGAGTTATATAACAGCTAACCCGACCTGTTGCCTCAGTTGCATTTTATAGAAGTTGTTCCAAGAGGTGCAAGAAGCCTAAACCTACTGCTTTAGCCCAATCAAATTTCACAGAAGTTGTTAGTATAGAACTCGAAATCATTTTACAAAATTTCAGATACCTAGCTTCAATAGACTCGTAGTTATTCTCATTTAAAAAAAGAAGCTGTATGTTAGCTACCCCAACCTATTGCTCCAGAACAACCAAATTTTACAGAAGTTATTGCTATAAAACTTGATTATCTTTTGTAAGATTTCAGGCGCCAAACTTCATTAAGTTCTAAGAGGTGCAAGAAGCCTGAACCTGCTGCTCGAGCACGACAGAAGTTGTTGCTCTGTAACTCGACACCGTTTTGCATAATTTCAGATGTTTAGCCTCAACTGAAACTGAGTTACTTTCATATAAAGAAAGAAGTTGTGTGACAGCTACTTGAATCCGCTACCCCAAAAAGCTGGATTTAAATAGCGAAACTAACAATTTTTCAAGAGTGACGTAAAAGGGATTTCAACCTCCTAGCTCGCCTTTATTGTATGAGTTATCGTGCGAACGGGCAGAAGTAGATGGCTAAATCGACACAGAATGCGATTCTAGATCCGATCCATACACTTGAGCCTATATCTAGCTCGACTCCTTTAAGTTATCACAAACGTAATAAAAAATTTATTATACCCTTGAACATATGTTCAAACGGTTGTAAAATACGATTCTAATATAATTTTCATTAGTAAATTTTTATTCTTTCTTAACTTACTAAACTTATTTTGAAATTCTAATTTAAAGTGAAATTAAACTAATTGAAATTAATAGGTATATATATGTTCCTATACATACATATACTTGTTAAATATTATTATAAGAATATTATGTAAATAAACAAAAAATGAGCTAATCATTCTTGTTTTTTTTAGAAAAATATTAAAAACTATCTTATAATAATAGTATTTATTAATTGAGATATCATTATTTAATTTTACAAAATTATGGCTGCTCCGCATCTCCATAACTCGCTATATCGGCACGATCAGGTATCTTGCACATTTTGGGATTTCATGAAGCTAAGCATCTGAAATCTTACAAAAGACGATCAAGTTTTATGGCAATAACTTCTGTAAAATTTGGTTGTACTAGTGCAACAGGTTTGGGTAGCTGCCATACAAATTTTCTTTTCAAATAAAATAACTTAGATTCCATTGGTGTTAGGTATCTGAAATTTTGTAAAAAGATATTGAAGTGCATGCGAACAAGTTCTGTAAAATTTCGTTATGCTAGAACCGCAGGTTCAGGTAGCGGATATACTTTACTTTAGGTACATTGTCCAATTACTTTGAAATTTTACATAACGGTACCTAGTGACGTCACATATATTTTATAGAACATGATTTTTGGCCACAAGGTCCTTTAAAGGTCAAATCGATTATTTTAAAAATTTTCTAATATAATGCAGAAACCATTTTCTACAATATTGTAGGTACTATATAATACTGTGTTTAATATAGATCTTGTTTCATCTTAATCGGTGTTACCATTTTGGAGATATTGCAGTTTCAAGTGGAAATTTTGATAAAAAGAAATTTCAAACTTTCAAAAAAACCAATGTACATGTGAAATTTTCAAAGATAACCTATATTTATTATTATGCCGCTAGAAAGGTGTCTTCACACGCTTTTTAACGGTATATAATAATTAATAAGTATGGTATGGTTTGGCAAATAGTCCCACCAGAAGACACAAACGCAAAAAAATACATTTTCAAGCCAGTGTGTTAGGGTGACTCGAGTTGCAAGTCAGGGTGCAACTCAGGTTGGCTGATTCCAATTTTTATTTGTATTTCGAAAGTTCAGATTAGTTGTTAAAATTATATTATATTTCATAATAAATAATAACGGCTGAAAATAATTTTGAGAATACCATATATTTTTTATATCATTTAGAACAAGCTAAGTTTAAGCGATCAAAATTGAAAAGTTCTTAAATAACATAATTACATATAGGATAGCTACAGCAGAAAAATTAATGTGCTCGTGGCAATTCTACTAATCAAAGTAGTGTAGGGATTTTTTTTCTGTACAATTTTATAATCCCATACCCTTTATATAGAAAATAATTTGTTTTTTAATCATTACATAATTTTGTTAATGTTCTTATATTCGTATTAAATTACAATAATTCTTCTACCTAATCTATATAATTGAGATTAGAAAAGATCGAATATTCTTTAAATTATTTCTATCATATCAAACAGTTTGGCTAATAAAGTTTTATCAATAACGATGATGTATTAATTATTTAAGAATGAAAACAAAATTTAAATGCAATTCATTTTCTATTTTTTAATACATAGATTCAAATAGACAAATTCGATTGATTCAAATACTTCAAATCCATCTGCAATACAATGCTTCAATTAAAAATTGCATAAATAGCACCTTAGCTACAGTTAAAAAAAAAAGGGAAAATACTGTATATAAGTAAGAAAATTGAGAATTAGAAAAATGATTCAACATATCTACATACGTTATATACATATTATACATATATTTTAAATTATTTATATTCACATGGTAAATCAAATAATTATACCCTCAAGGATATAATAATTTTGCCATTACGTATGTGACAGCTTAAAGGAGTTGAGCTAGATATAGAGTCAAGTCTGTAGATCGAGTCAAGTATAGAATCGAAGATCGAGTTTTTCAGAATAGAGAAATTGTTCGATTAAGCTATGTACGTCACACCGACCGTCCGTACGATAACTTAAAAAAGAAAAGAAAAAGGCTCCTAGCGGGTTCTGAAATTTTTTCCATATCAATTTTGTAAAATTGTTAGTTTCGCTATTTAAATCCAGCAAGTTCGACCGGCGAGTTCGACTAACTGCTATACAACTTCTTTTTATATAGCAAAATAACTAATTCTCTAGGTATCTGAAATTTTCTAAAATTATGTCAAGTTGCACGCCAACAACTTTTATAAAATTTATTTGGTCTAGACCAGTAGCTAGGTGTGAGAAAACTGTTTTTTTTTATATATAAACGTAAATTATATCCTCATAACTTGGTACTTAATTAAGCTAGAAATATGAAATTTTCTAAAAAATGGTCAAATTTAATTGCTGTAACTTCTAGGAAGTTTTCTTGCTTTGGGCCAAGAGGTTTAGGTACTTTGCATTTCTTTGAACTTAATTAAGCTAGGCATCTGTAAGTTTTATCGTAATAACTTCTGTAAAATGTGGTTTTGCTAGAGCAGCATGTTCAGACATATCTTGGGACTTAATTAAGCTGGACGTGTGTAATCTTGTAAAATATAATCAAGTTTTATGGCAATAACTTGTTTAAAATGTGGTTGGTTCGAGACAATTGATTCGAGTAACTGTCGTACAACTCCAAAATTTACATAAATATGTCTTGGTACTTAATTAATTATTAAAAATATCTGAAGTTTTTTAAAAGATGAACGAGTTGTATAGAACATCATATATGTTGATACGGATATCCTAGAGTTGACACAATCTACTCTATACTATTTTTTGTTTTTTAGTATTTTCGTTTTTTTTTCGAGTTCTGAAATCTAGGTGATAAATTTACGTCAGAAATTTACGTCAATGATGATGTATTTATATGAGTTTTCTCGGTATTATGCTTTGGAAATTGTGGTTAATTTAATACGGTTCGTTTCAAGGTAAAGTTATTTGAATATACCGTAATGTATCGTTTTAAATAACCCCAATATAATATTATTTCAATTTATATAATTTGAAATTTAAATACTTTGAAAAATTCATCTCTGTTTAAAATAAATGTTTAAGTTGTAACAATAGTAAGTAATAAAACAAAAGTAATAATGAAATCAAAATTTCAGTGTTTTAACTCTTTAATTCCGCATATGTTAGGAATAATGACGTATATTTTGAGTTCTTGTAAAAAAACTTCAAGTTACACTTATTTTGAAATCAGTTGCCTTTTAACAATCTCATAAATAAGTACTTTATTGTATATAATAGAACATTCAAAATATAAAATTTTTATTCTTTATTAAATTAATTAAAACTAATAAAATAATTTATTTATAAAATAATCCAGCAGTTTAACTAAAATCAATAGTTTAGCTTGCAAAACCGCTAAAATTCCTTGAAAACATATAAACTAATAAAGATATTATAATATGGATATGGAGACAAAATTATCTAACTAATGGCGTAGTGGTGAAGTTGCCGGTTTTGCATTCAAAATCGAAATGTTTGGAGTTAAAGCTCTGATCACGTCATCCAATATAAGTAATTTATATTTATCTTAATAGTATAGATTGCGTACGAATAATATAATATTTTTATTTCATTTTAATATAAATAATAATGTAAATTTTTTTATGAGTGCCTTTTGATGAACAATGATTTTGGTTTCACTATTTTCCGAATAAACAAATAAATCGCTTTATTTACCTATACGTGAGCATGCTATGTATAATTATACATGAGAAAAGCATGTATTTTCCTAATCTAAACCACACACTTAAATAGATTGTCCTTGAGCTTTTTGAGTGATCATTGCAAATGCTAAGCGAATAGGGAATGGTACATGTTTAAAAAGAATTGGAGTATCTACAGGTATCATGGGAATATGTGGTAATAGAATTTACTCTCCTTTAAATTTACCACTCAATATAATTTTGACGGATTAAGATTTCGTAATAAAATAACTGGTGAACCAACATTTATATAGCTATTACAATATATAAAATTTTATTATATATATAATATATATTATATTATTATATACTAAATTTTATAATTTATAGGACATATATACTTATTTTAAATTTAATTATGTTCTACTAATTATTATATATTATAAGAAAAATCTATATTATTTTTTATTAATCTATATGACCCAGCCGAGGTTTCAACCTGAGACCTTTCGCATGAAAGGCCGGTGTCTTCACCACTACACCATTGACTGTATTCTAAAATCCTCCTTAACTATTTGTTTATATACATACATTCTTTAAAAACAAAGCAGCCAAAATTTTAAAATTTCATATAATAAGAAAATATGTGAAAATAGGGCTTTTTTGCAAATTTGAAGGGCTATAAATCTGGAACCCTATATAACTAAGAAAAAAAAACTTTAAAACACGTAAAAAAATATATTACTGAAGCTTTTAATTTTCATGTCTTGCCGATTAAAAATTTGTACGAGTGTATGAGTTACAGCTCTCTAAAAATTGCAAGTTTTCACAGGGCACAGCACAGAAAAAATTTTGGATGAAACTTATACTAATTCTAAAAGATCTTTCTTGTATCAATATTTAAAGTTCCTATCTCAAAACGTGACGGAGTTATGAAGAAGGAAAAATCAAACAAAAATTTGATTTTCACATAACGGTAAATTTAAATGGTAAATTACAAAATATTACCAAAATTTTATATTATGTTTTATAGATTGTAGGTTCGTAATCCTATACAATTAAAAGAAACCATTAACACACGCTAAAATATATTATTGGACCTTTAATTTGTATGTCTTACCCAAATAGCTCTCTACATGAAAATTTTGTTCTACAACATTATTTTTTTATGAGACCTACTTATTGTTAAAAATTTTTTTCTTTATTTTTAACGGTGTAGAAGTTTTGTAAACAGAAGAATAGACGGACTGAAGGTAGGACAGAGTGAAACCAATAGGCACATTTTTTCAAAATTTTTTTGGAAATGTGCTGAAAAGCAAGATTTTGTCGTAGGTGGATTTTGGCGTACACACGAATGTGACTCGCTCGCTATATTTCTTATTAAAAGAAAATAAAAACCCCTTTTTATTTTGTTTTATTAGCAACTAAAGGTGTTTTTTTTACATTAAGTTAGATTAAATGAATTAATTTGAGTGCATTAATTATCAAGTACTTTTAATGATACTTCGGTTTTTATTTTTCTTTTTCCATTTAAAATAAACATAAATTATCTAAAAAGAAAAATTTACAAAAAGAAAAGTAGAAAAAAGAAGAAAAAAAAATCAACAAAGAATGAAATTACTTAACCAATAGTGACATAAACTGAATAAAAATTAATTTTGTTTTGACATAAAACAAAAATATGAATAGTTAGTATTAAATGCAATCTATAAACTTAATTTACTACTAAAATTAGATAAATACAAACCTACAATAATTTTGTAAAAAGGAAAATTTTCCTAGAATTTGGGTAGCGTGTAAAAAAAAAAAAATATTAACTTCAATCAATTTAACTCACTACTAAATTGAACATACATATATTAATTTTAAATAAACACATAATTCGAGATTGAGAGGCCGCCATTTTTCTGTATTGGATTATATTTTTTAATTTTCATCAATCACCTGCTTAATCATATAAATAGATAAATATTTGTATTTATTTATATATATATTTTTTTGTACACATTTTTGCTTAAATTACTTTTTTTTCACATATTATTCTAATTACTTAATTAATTTTAACTCTTTGTAAAATTACTTCTTCACTTATAACACCTCGAAATAAGCATATCGTGCTGACGAATCCGTCCGTCAGCACGATAACTCAAAAACTAAGAAAGCCAGAGTCTTCAAATTCAGACAAAGTATTCTTGGATCGATTTGTAGGTTCCTTATTTTTTTTTGGTTGATATCCGACCAAAACTAACGAACTTTTTGATCTCCAAATTTTTCATATAAATTTTCCAAAAGTTCTACATAGTGTTTGAAGTAGAGCCATAAAATTTTAACTACGGATAGAAAATAATTTTATGGTATATCTTCAATTTCTATAAGCAATATCTTCAATCTGAAAGCGCCTTACGATAACTGCTTTTATTAGCTTTACAAATATATATATAATAAATATATACTTTTGCAATAATGAGGTTTCTTCATTTCCATTATGCAAAATCCAATTGTTGCAAAATTCTCCTAGAAATTTTGAGAGCAGTTAGATCTTTGCAAATAAGTATGCGTCATTTCAGAAAATATTCTTCTATCGCCTTCCGTTTAGAAGCTGCAAAGGTAATAAACATAATAACGGGTTCGTACTGGTATTTAAGAGTTGACAAGTGCAACTGTATTCTTCCTCTTTTAGATCAATAACACTTTAATTAACTTTTAAATTAAACTATAACTTTTAATAATATTTATTTATTAAATTTATTTGTTTTTGTTTTAATAATCTTTTTTTGTTTTTTTGAAATAGTTTCAAAATTAATTTAATAAATATTATTATACCCGTATGAACTATGTTCAAGGGTATAATAAATTTGCCATTACGTTTGTGACACCTTAAAGGAGTCGAGCTAGATATAGTGTCAAAGGTATGGATCGGCTCAGAATCGAATTCTGAGTCGATTAAGCCATGCGCGTCCGTCCGTCCGCACGAACTCTATCTATCGCACGAACTCTATCTCTACTCTATCTAACTTCTATCTTTATATAGAAATAACTCAGTATCTATTCAAGCTAGGTTTCTGTTTTGCAAATGATGATCGAGTTTTATGGCAACAACTTCTGTAAAATTTCGTTGTGGTGGTGCAGCGGGTTCGAGTAGCTGCCATACAACTTCTCCGTTTAAATGAGAATAACTCAGTGTTTATTGAAGCTAGGAACGTAAAATTTAGTAAAGAGGTGTCGAGTTACAGGCCAACAACTTTTGTAAAATTTGGTTGGCCCAGAGCAGCCGGTTCAGGCTTCTTGCACCTCTTGGAACTTAATTAAGCTAGGCGTCTGAAATCTTGCAAATGATGATCGAGTTTTATGGCAACAACTTCTGTAAAATTTGGTTCTGGTGGTGCAGCGGGTTCGGGTAGCTGCCATACAACTTCTCCGTTTAAATGAGAATAACTCAGTGTTTATTGAAGCTAGGAACCTGAAATTTAGTAAAGAGGTGTCGAGTTACATGTCAACAGCTTTTGTAAAATTTGGTTGGTCTAGAGCAGCCGGTTCAGGCTTCTAGCACCTCTTGGAACTTAATGAGGTTAAGCGTCTGAAATCTTGCAAATGATAATCAAGTTTTATGGCAACAACTTTTGCAATATTTGGTTGTGCTGGTGCAACAGGTTCGGGTAGCTGCCATACAACTTCTCTTTTTAAATGAAAATAACTCAGTGTCCGTCCGCACGATAACTCAAAAAATAAAGGAGATAGGAGGCTGACATTTTTTTTACGTCACTTTTGCAAAATTGTTAGTTTTGCTGTTTAACTCCAGCATTTTCGGCCGCCGGGTTCGAGTAGCTGCCATACAACTTCTTTCTTTAAATGGAAGTAACCCAGTGTCTATTCAATCTAGGTAACTGAATTTTGCGAATGATGATCAAGTTTTATGGCAACAACTTCTGCAAAATTTGGTTATGATGATATGACAGGTTCGGATAGTTTCCATACAACTTCTCTTTTTAAATGAAAATAACTCAGTGTCTATTGAAGCTAGCTATCTGAAATTTAGTGAAAAAGTGTCGAGTTGCAGGCCAAAAACTTTTGTAAAATTTTATTGGACTAAAGTAGCCGGTTCAGGCTTCTTGCATTTCTTGAAACTTAATGAAGCTAGGCGCAATAGATTCGAGTAGCTGTCATACAACTCCACAATTTACATAATTATATCTCTGTAGTTCGGTACTAAAACATCTGAATGTTTTTAAAAGTTGATCAAGTTTTATAGAAACAGGATATATTACGTTCATACGTGTATTCCAGAGTTGACACAGTCTACTCTATTGCACTCTTCCTCGCTATTTTCTAAATTTTTGATTGTAAACAAATAAAATACTAATGCACGCTAATTAAACAAACATTCCTTTTTCTCTCCCAAGTTTTAGTTGCAGCATATTTAATTTAATTTTTTGTTTCCCTTTTTATCTTACTTGAAATGAATTAATTAATGCTCCATCAATAGTATTCTTTTTATAAATATAAATTTTCCAACATTTTCGGTCGGCGGGTTCGAGTAGCTGCCATACAACTTCTATCTTTATATAGAAATAACTCAGTATCTATTCAAGCTAGGTTTCTGTTTTGCAAATGATGATCGAGTTTTATGGCAACAACTTCTGTAAAATTTCGTTGTGGTGGTGCGACGAGTTCGGGTAGCTGCCATACAACTTCTCCGTTTAAATGAGAATAACTCAGTGTTTATTGAAGCTAGGAACCTAAAATTTAGTAAATAGGTGTCGAGTTACAGGCCAACAACTTTTGTAAAATTTGGTTGGCCCAGAGCAGCCGGTTCAGGCTTCTTGCACCTCTTGGAACTTAATGAAGCTAGGCGTCTGAAATCTTGCAAATGATGATCGAGTTTTATGGCAACAACTTCTGTAAAATTTGGTTCTGGTGGTGCAGCGGGTTCGGGTAGCTGCCATACAACTTCTCCGTTTAAATGAGAATCAGTATTTATTGAACCTAGGAATCTGAAATTTAGTAAAGAGGTGTCGAGTTACATATCAACAACTTTTGTAAAATTTGGTTGGTTTAGAGCAGCCGGTTCAAGTTTCTTGCACCTCTTGGAACTTAATGAGATTAAGCGTCTGATATCTAGCAAATGATAATCAAGTTTTATGGCAACAACTTTTGCAAAATTTGGTTGTGTTGGTGCAACAGGTTCGGGTAGCTGCCATACAACTTCTCTTTTTAAATGAAAATAACTCAGTGTCCGTCCGCACGATAACTCAAAACATAAAGGAGCTAGGAGGCTGAAATTTTTTTTACGTCACTTTTGCAAAATTGTTAGTTTTTCTTTTTAACTCCAGCGTTATCGGCGGCCGGATTCAAGTAGCTGCCATACAACTTCTTTCTTTAAATGGAAATAACCCAGAGTCTATTCAATCTAGGTAACTGAAATTTTGCGAATGATGGTCAAGTTTTATGGCAACAACTTCTACAAAATTTGGTTGTGGTGGTACGACGAGTTCGGGTAGCTGCCATACAACTTCTCTTTTTAAATGAAAATAACTCAGTGTCCGTCCGCACGATAACTCAAAAAAATAAAGGAGCTAGGAGGCTGACATTTTTTTTACGTCAATTTTGCAAAATTGTTAGTTTTGCTATTTAACTCCAGCACTTTCGGCCGCCGGGTTCGAGTGGCTGCCATACAACTTCTTTCTTTAAATGGAAATAATCCAGTGTCTATCCAATCTAGGTATCTGAAATTTTGCGATTTTATTTTCATTTAAAAAGAGAAGTTGTATGGCAGCTACCCGAACCCGTCGCACCACCACAACCAAATTTTGTAGAAGTTGTCGCCATACAACTTCTTTCTTTAAATGGAAATAACCCAGTGTCTATCCAATATAGGTATCTGAAATTTTGCGAATGATGATCAAGTTTTTTGGCAACAACTTCTGCAAAATTTGGTTGTGGTGGGGCTACGGGTTCGGATAGCTGCCATACAACTTCTCTTTTTAAATGAAAATAACTCAGTGTCCGTCCGCACGATAACTCAAAAAATAAAGGAGCTAGGAGGCTGACATTTTTTTACGTCACTTTTGCAAAATTGTTAGTTTTGCTATTTAACTCCAGCATTTTCGGCCGTCGAGTTCGAGTAGCTGCCATACAACTTCTTTTTTTAAATGGAAATAACCCAGTGTCTATTCAATCTAGGTATCTGAAATTTTGCGAATGATGATCAAGTTTTATGTCAACAACTTCTGCAAAATTTGGTTGTGGTGGTGCTACGGATTCGGATAGCTGCCATACAACTTCTCTTTTTAAATGAGAATAACTCAGTGTCCGTCCGCACGATAACTCAAAAAATAAAGGAGCTAGGAGGCTGAAATTTTTTTTTACGTCACTTTTGCAAAATTGTTAGTTTTGCTATTTGGCTCCAGCATTTTCGGCCGCCGGGTTCGAATAGCTGCCATACAATTTCTTTCTTTAAATAGAAATAACCCAGTATCTATCTATTCAATCTAGGTATCTGAAATTTTGCAAATGATGATCCAGTTTTATGGCAACAACTTCTGTAAAATTTGGTTATGATGATATGACAGGTTCGGATAGTTTCCATACAACTTCTCTTTTTAAATGAAAATAACTCAGTGTCTATTGAAGCTAGCTATCTGAAATTTAGTGAAAAAGTGTCGAGTTGCAGTCCAAAAACTTTTGTAAAATTTTATTGGCCTAAAGCAGCCGGTTCAGGCTTCTTGCATTTCTTGAAACTTAATGAAGCTAGGCGCAATAGATTAGTGTAGCTGTCGAGTAGCTGTCATACAACTCCACAATTTACATAAATATATCTCTGTAGTTCGATACTAAAACATCTGAATGTTTTTAAAAGTTGATCAAGTTTTATAGAAACAGGATATATTACGTTCATACGGGTATCCCAGAGTTGACACAGTCTACTCTACTGCACTCTTCCTCGTTATTTTCTAAATTTTTGATTGTAAACAAATAAAATACTAATGCACGCTAATTAAACAAACATTCCTTTTTCTCTCCCAAGTTTTAGTTGCAGCATATTTAATTTAATTTTTTGTTTCCCTTTTTATCTTACTTGAAATGAATTAATTAATGCTCCATCAATACTATTCTTTTTATAAATATAAATTTTCTATCCTGTACCTTTTTACCTTTTCTACCTTTTTCTTGAAAGGGAAAGCTAATAAGAAATAATTATGTTTTAAAAGTGTTTGTGTCTGCACTGAATAAATTGTGAATATCAAAAACTGTTCCTGTGTTCAATAAGGTACTAAAAACTGTTGTGCTGTTGAATTTCGTTTTTAATATTCCTTTTCCTTTTGAATCTACTTTAGCTAATTTTTTTTTGTTTAATTTGATATTTTCTATTTAATTTATTTAAAGAAAAATTTTTCAGGCATTTTCATTATTTTTCTTAATTTTTAAATGTTAAGGCTTAAAACATAATATTTATATTTAAACTTTGTATTTATTAATTTTTATTTCTCCTTACCTAATCTGCTAGTAAATTGAAGATGCCTACATTCCGAGAGGCTGGCTGTATTAGCCATAAGCGAAACTCAGGTAATTTTTTTTTTTTTGTTACGAGGGTTGGTGGAAATCTCGAAAGTCACCAAGATGAACTGCATGTGTTTCCTCAAGGTAGTGTTGAACTTTAACCAACCAAAACCACGCGCCTTTTAAAACCAAACCTTTGGATGGAACTTTTAATACAAATGTACAGCTTGGTTTTGTGGATAGGGATGTAGGAACGATGATTGAGGAAATTGGATTTGGCAAATTTGGGATTATGGGGGATAAGTAGAAAAATTTGGAGGGATATTTTGAAGAAAGATGTCAATGTTCATCTTAAACTTAAGTAAATCGCACACATATGAATTACCAACTTTAGAGAACACATTTGATTGTATATGGTTCCACAAACGGGACGTAAGCATAGCAAACGGATTTCTATAAGCTGTATTTCGCCATAAAGTTTTGCAGCGGTACAAAAATCCTAAACATTTAGCAGCATCTCTGTTGACTTCACCCATTTTTGAACTTTTGCTAAATTATTATGCTCACTAATAGTGAAATTTTTTGGTGTTGTATTAATTTGGTGATTAATGTTACAGCGGCTATGAAACTCATAGGAAGCCACAAGGGTGCTGTCATCTGCGAAGCTATGGATCGTTGATAAATATTAAGAAGAGAGTGAGTAATAAAACTGATCCTTGGACACCTGATCTGATGATACTAATGAGGGACAGCTGATGAGGGACACCTGATCTGATGGTACTAATTTTGTTAATGGCTATGCGCTTAGTTTCGTTTTTTATTCCACATCGAGAAGTCGCTTTTATATACTTTCTGATGTAGCCTTCAACACTCTTCACGATATGAAAAGTTCCAATCCAATTATCCATTATATTTGGATAAACTCCGTGTATTATATACAAGCCAACGAGCTAGAAACTGCTTTGGCCATCGAACAATTATTCGACAATATAAACAAAATTCCGAACAAGAGTTCGGAATCTGAGATAGTTCTTACTGGTGATTTTAATGTCCACAACAAAAACTGGTTCAATTTTTCAAGTCACAACTTTCGAGAAGGCAAGCAAGTTGAACCTGTTTCAACTTTCTCTTTCTTTTCTCTTCTTATTAGGCATACTACCAGAATTACGAACCGAGGCATTCAAAATTAAAACCTTTTGGGTTGTTTCTAACTACAAACACAGAAAAATACACTATTTCTGTTAGCTCTCCAATTATTAGCCTTATTAAATAGGGCTTTCTACTAGTACATCTCTGGATTGGTCTGAATAGTTTTTTGGGATGTTTGATGGGACGTTGTGCTTTCGTCACAGAAACGTTCACTTTAGTGCTGATGTTATTATTAAAACAATTATATTAGGAATGAAACTCGTAATTTGTAACTAATTTAAGCAGGTAAAACCAACTTTAACCCATGGTTTAATAACAAAACTTTCTTAATAACCAAACGTTGACACAGAAAATAATTAAGCCAAAGAAAGATATGTATATAACTAAGAAAAACCGTTAACACACGTAAAAATATATTATTGAACTTTTAATTTTCATTTCTTGCCGAAAAAAAATGTTTACAGGTGCCTAAGTTACAGGTGTCTAAATATAGCAAATTTTCAATTTTTGAGGCGCAATAACTCTTAAAGAGGGGGTACTACCAACAAAATTTCTGAGGAAACTTATACTAATTCTAAAAGTTCCTTCTTGTCACAAAATTTCAGGTTCCTATCTCAAAGCGTACCGGAGTTAAGAAAAAAGAAATATCATGCAAAATTTTGTTTTAACATAACGGTAAATTTAAATAGTAAATTACAAAATATTGCATAATTTTTATATTGTTTTATAAAATTTCCGGTCTTCTAGTGTTTTTAGATTGTAAAACTGCTACGTAGAGCCTAAGATATATTTGAAAATATGGCCTTTTGGACATTTTTGGAAGCTGTAACTTAGGAACCCTATACAATCAAAAGAAACCATTAACACACATAAAAATATATTACTGGAGCCTTAATTTTTTTGTCTTGCCGAAGAAAAATGTGTACAGGTGCCTAAGTTAAAGGTGTTTAAAAATTGCAAATATTCAATTTTTGAGTCCAAAGGCTCATAAAAGGTGGAAAAAAAAAATTTCTGAACAAACTTATACTAATTCTAAAAGTTCTTTCTTGCCTCAAAATTTCAAGTCTCTATCTGTTATAAAGATAGAAAAATCATGCAAAATTTGGTTTTCACATAACTATAAATTTAAAAACTATATATAATTTTGATATTGATTTACAAAGGTAAAAAAAATTACTGTCGAATGGCGTTTTCGATTGAAAAATTTTAAGCGGAACATGAAATATACTCGTTTAAAAGTAGGGCTTTTTCAAAGTTTGAGGGGTTGTAGTCCCCTGATGGATGGGGCTACATGAAAAAGTTGTTCCACAAAATTAATTTTTTTATGAGACCTACCCATGTTTAACATTTTTTTGCTCTATCTTTATCGGTGTAGAAGTTTTGTAAACAGACGTATAGACGGACGGGCAGAGTGAAACTAATAGGCACATTTTTTAAAATTTTTTTTGGAAATGTGCTAAAAACGAAATTAATTTAGAAAAATTTTGATTAAGCACATGTATAATAGTTGACTAATAATTTAACATAAAAAAATATTTTCATATTTTTAAATTTTATTAATAATATTTTATTAAGAACGAAATACTTTTTTTCTGTATACTTTCTTGTAGGTTAAGTAAAATTTAAAATATAAAGAAAATAAGAAATATAATAAAAGTGTAATAAAAAAAAAAAAACGTTTTAAGTCAAGTAATAGAACACAAAGTTCAAACTATTTTAAAAACCATTCCAATAAAAAACTATATGAGACTACTGAGATAATAAGAATAGATAATTTTATAATTCGTCTAATGCGCAATCATATACAACGCAGTGCAAATATAACAATAAATTCTCTAATCCAACACCCATGATGGTATGAGAATGAAGAATTTCTAAAAAAAACCTTTATTTCTGGTTTCACTCTACCTGTAGCATTATATTTCTTGATAAAAATTAATACATTCAAGACTGTAACTGTATGCCTAATATATATGATTACAAAAGAAATGCTTCGAATAAAAAAATCATATTGAACTTAAATTCATTTGATAGGTTTAACAATCAACAAAATATACCAATTTAATAAATTTATTCCTAAGAAAAATAAATTAAACTTTTAAAATGTCTAAGTTTTCATTAAGTTCTAAGCCTTCTAATGGCATTTTCACAATCTAGAAATTTTGAAGCTTCTACATTTATGTGCCGTTCTAAGCGGCTTTTATGTTTTAGTGCATATTTTTTATTTCTTCGCTTACATTAGGTAATTTAAGTAATTTTACAGTAGTAAATCAAAATTTCGTACGTACCAAAGAGAACTAACCATGTTACGTACAATTTTATTATGAAAATTTTAAATTAATGGCCCTAGGATAGACCTGTCAGGTACCCCACAAACTATTGGAAGTGATTCAGGCTTACATTAATTAAGTTCCACAAACTGCGCACGGTTTTAAGGTAGTTTGCAATAAATCTTACCGCACTGCTATGGAACCTGAAGTTAGTAGCCAGCTTTTTACATAGTAGCTCAGGATTTATAGTATCAAAAGCTTTAGAAAAGTCAAGAAAAGAGTAATAATACTGTAGCTCTTTTTTTGTCGATTTCACAATATATGTGGTCAGCAGTTTCAAGAAGAGCAGTTTTAGTACTACGACCATTTCTAAAACCTGATTGCTGGTCGAACAATAAATTCTTCGCCTCCACGGAAAAGTTTCTTAAGAAACTTATACTAATTCTAAATGTTCTTTCTTACCTCAAAATTTCAAGTCCCTATTTAAAAGCGTACCGGAGTTATGAAGGTAGGTAGAAAAGTCATCCAAAACTTTGATTTTCACAAAAAAATTGTGTAATTTTTATATTGATTTCCAACGGTAAAAAAAAATCAATATCAATGGCGTTTTCAGATTGAAAAAATGTTCAAAACATGAAATATACGCATTTAAAAATAGGGCTTTTTCAAAGTTTGAGGGGCTGTGGCTTGTCAATGGGGCTTCATGAAAAAGTTGTTCTACAACATTAATTTTTTTATGAAACCTACTCATAGTTAAAATTTTTTGTTAAAACAAAAAAGAAACTATCCTTTCCTTATGATTTTTCTTTAGTTATAGACTCTCAAATTTTGTTATTTTTTTCCGTGTGTATTTTACATATCTGTACAGGTTCTAACAATTTAATTAATTTTTCATATTTTTATGTTCATATAAACTAATAAAGCACATAATTCGATGTTATAAATCACTATATATTACAGTATTGAACCTACTTAGTATTCAGCGAAAATAAAATTATTTCAGATCAATATCTTTAATAAAAGTTACCTGACATATAAACACTTACTACAATTTTACAATTATAAGTGATTTCCTTCAATTTATCTAAAATTTTTTGATTTAATGTGTGGAAACGTTTAACGATTGGAAACACCAACAACAACATAAAGAGGCAAAAAGTTCAAGTCACGTACTGCACTTGTCAATCTGTCATATATATGAAATATTCACAAATTTCAGCTTTTATACTTCAATTTTTTCATTTTATTTTGGTTTATTTTTCCTATTTTTTTCTTATTTTTTTTTATATTTATTCATTCTGCATACAACATTGCCTTTTTGTCCAATAAATCATGATTTCCAGATAAATCTTAATGCTTCTTGATATTTTTTGTTACCTATTTATATTTTGCTTAGTTAAATCCTGAATGCGACATATTATGATCTGCTGCGAATAGTTTGAACTGTTTGTTATAATATTTTGCTCTTCTTTTATAAATTTCTTTCTTACCTTTATTTACAAGAAAAACAAAAACAAGACAAAACAAAAACTATCCTTTTAAAGGTTATTATCTCTTTATCCTTAAATTCATTTTAAATTTAGTTGCAATATGATGGGATGAGAAAATTTATCATCAATATAAAAACTTTATGTACCTATGTACATATTATATAAACTTTATATAATCTAATCTGTACTAAAGATAGTTGGTGCACCGAATTACCACTATGTCACGACCGATGAAATTTTTAATAATAACTTTAAAAGGTATAAAAAGAGAACGGCAAAAGAAATGTAGAGTTCTTTGAGATTTTATTGCATCAGTTTGGCATACACACATAAAATCATTTATATTGTGTTTTCATTTCTTGCTTAGATATTATGTTATACCAGCGATTTTATTTGTGTTACTTTTCTAGCATTGCATATTGAAAATTATTTAATTTTATTCCATTTACAAAATCCTGAATGACTATTTATCGCTTATAGAAACATTGGTAAATGAATGTATAAAGTAATATATACATATATTTCAACCAAACATATAGTTAAAATTTTTACACAACATCGTTATTGTTTTCATTTAAGTCCATTAAGCCACCTATGACAAGGCGGTCTTGAAAAACTGTTTTTATTGGGACCATTTATGACTCAACTGTAAATATTCATTGATGACTTTCTCATATTCATCTTTGAATTTCACATTTCGTTTAAACCGAGCTTCTAGTAAAAGGCCTCAGAAATTTTTTTTGGTTATTAAATTATAGACCCCCGAAAATATACCTTCTTTTTTAAATCACATAATAATATGTTGAAACCTTTCGGTTTAGCTTTTTAGTAATTTTAAGTTAGATTGGGATTGATTATTCTTAATTGGGAAAAATATTAGTATTGTCATGAATTAATATTATCAGAATGTTCTATTGAATTTTATTAATATTGGACAGAATGATATCGGCTATTAATTTTTCTAAATAATATTATAGCTGATAACATATTTTATAAATATACAGTTAGGAAGAAAATTTGAGTTTGATTATCTCGAAAACAATGAGAATAGAATAGAGGACAGCAATTTTTTTTTTTTCTTAAAAAACTTTTGTTTTTTTAATTTTTTGAGAATTTTAATTCTAATAATATATTTTTTACCGAAAGATCAGCATATCTGAGCCTATTCTATCCTCTTTTTTCCATTTTTTTTTTTTACGAAATTTTTCTGCTCATCTGTATGAAATTTTTCTCGATATGTGTTTGTTTTTTTGTTGCCTTCTAATATATTTTCAATATTCGCTTTCCTCTCTATAACGATTTAACAAAATATTTCTTTTCAGCTAAATTCAATGTTAAAAAGTCTCATTGCTTACACTTTTATAATTAAATCGTCTTACTTTTTTTTTTGTATTCTTATACATAATGTTTTGAAATAATATATTATTTAAATTAACAGTCTGATATAAATATTAGCAATAATTGTTCTTATATTTAAATAAAAAGTGTTAAATCAATATAATATGCATATATATAGTTATCTTTTAAAATAAATTATTAAATTTTTTTTATTTTAAATATATGTATATACCTATTTTACTTATATAAATTATTATACATGAAAATATAATATAACATTTATTTAAATATAACATATTAAACATTTACTTTATAGATAGACAACCAATAAGTTATAAAACAATATGTACAATATAAAAGAAGAGTCCTTTGGAAACTAATTTGTAAAAAAAAAAACTTAAAAAAAAAATATGAAAAATATTTATGTTATGTAAAAATATAATTTCCCAGGAGAACTAATTTTGTTTACAAAGATTAAAAAACAAGCAATAATCAAAACAAAAGAAACAAAAAAAAATAACAGAATATAAGATAAAATAATATACCTAACATAGAAGAAAATAAAAAGAAAAAGCGAAGAAACAAAAAAAAAAACATTATTGATTTTATCACATATTTTTCTCCAAAGGACATTGATTGAAGCCAGATTTAAAATATGCCACATATATAACACTCAAAGCAACAATCGAAAAAAAAACCAATAAGTGGAAATTGTTTTGATTTGGTCCTTACTCTTTCATTTTCTATTTAAATTTGAAAAGGAAAAAAATAGGTACACCTACACACATAAATATAACATACCTACATATTGATAAATATATATATATACATTATACTCGTAATATAAAATAATATATTACAATATATATATGTAAATATAAATATTATAAATATAAATATAAAGAATTTTGTTTCTTTTAAATACATATTAATGTCTAACGAAGAAAAATTGATTTTTGAAAATAAAGTGAAGTGAACTTTTCAATTTATTTTGTGGTATTTTAATGGGACATTTACTGTCTTTCGTTTCCGTTTTTGTTTTTTTTTTTTACAAAAAAAATGATAAATGTTATATAGTAAAATTCATAATTCATCATAAATTTTATAGTTTTTGTAAAAAAATATAACAATATCCTCGTCTTTTATTTTCGGAAAAAGGGTTAATATTTAAGAATTAAAAATTAAGTAGTTGAACTTTTTTGTTGTTGAAATTTTGGTTCAAAAGAAATGCATTTTAATTTCATTTAAAAAAAAATTCAAACTTCTTATATTTAATTTAATTTAATAAGAAAAATAATGATGTAAAGAGCTTATTAATAATGTTATGAGTTATATTATTTTATTATAGTAAAGTCCGTACAAATGTACTTGCAATTGTTAAATTTTTAAATATGGATTGTGAAATATGATGGATTCACCTATGTAGAGTGAAATTTTAAATCAAAATCATTAATTTGAAAAAAATTTATGATGAAATCGATATACAAAAGAGAAATCGATTAAGTATACGAAAGTTACCGCAATTGGTTGGTTGGTATACGTGACTGGTCCTGTCAACCGTAATAAGACCACAATTAGCACATTAACATCGTTTTCCTACCACTACCGTCACCACAAGGCTTATATTTGGACTATATTGGATTTAAATTTAGATATATTTCGCGGTATTCAGGAACGTTACCATTTCTGCAGGTTGCTTAGCTTCTAGATCACTAAGATCCTTAAATTCATGGCTATCCAGAGCTACTTTTCTGGCCCTGGCCAGCGCTGGGCATTTACATGTGAAGTGTATAATGGTTTCTTTCTCATTCTGTTCATCACAACTCTGATATGATGTGTTGAATGAAATACTTAATCTGGCCGCATGTCCTGCCGAGATAGCTTCAATAGGTGTCCGTTCTTTTCTTCTGGTATACGACGGCCATATTTTCTTGATCGTACGGCATGAGGTTAATTTTAATCGCTAGAGATAAAAGTGGATAAAGATATCTCTTTTAACGCTGTTTAGTGGTGGGTTCACCTGTCCAGAACCTCGATTGCTACTTGACTATCCATTCGACAATGGCAATGCTTCTCCCCATAGAATAAGAATAATCTCCTAAGTATTTGACATGCTTGTATTTTAGCTTGAAATACACTAGATTTATTGGAAAGTCGTAAGGCATGTTCTATTTTGAGTTTTTCTGAATAAGCATCAGCACCAAAACTGCATTCCATTTTTGACCCATCAGTGAAAAGTGTGTTGTCTACTTCACCCAAGGGTTTTCTAGTTTTCATTCCCTTCTTGGTTGAATCTTTTCTTTGAAGTTTTTAATAATTACCAGACTTGGGATTGTTTAGTCTGTGGAATCTGGCATATCACAAGCTGTCGAGTTGAGGATACTGCTATGCCTATAGGATTTTGTGCGCCAGTTCCGTATTCACTCAATCCTTTATGTAATAAAATAAATTCTTTAGCAGACACTACGTCAGCACTTCCTGTTACTGGCAAAACAAATATCAATTTTTCAAATTCCATTCCTACAAAAATAACAGACGCTAAATTTGCATTTCCTTTATGAACCAAATAATTGAAAATCAATATTATATTTTAATCATGTTTAATCATAATTTTATCGTGGAATATTTAAAATAAAAGCTTTCCTACATTTTTTCTTTCTTTATTTTATTATACCAAAAAAAAAACTTAAATATAAAAAAAAAATAAAAAATTAAATCTAAATTTACATTTCAAGTAATTAAGTAATTTATTAAATTAATTTTCGATGTTATCGATCTTAAAAAAAGCTGTCTGATCTACATGTTTGATAAATATATTACAAAACTTGTAAAGTATTCGACTTTAAATTATAGAAGCAAATACAAAACTAACAAATAAAAAAAAAAAAAAATAACAAAAAAAAAAATATTATTATGCATATAGATTTTATCATTTATCCATTCTTCTTGCTTGAATCATACAATCTTTCTCAATCATTTAAGTAATATTACTCAAATTACACCAAAATAAAATTAAATAGAATTAAGTTAAATAATGCAAAGATTGCACTTTTGAAATTAGAATATACAAATAGAATTAAATCAATCATTGTTTAGACCTGAAAGTGGTCATAAGTCATTTCTTTAAAACTTGTGTTATGAGCTAAATTGTAAGATTACAAAATTTTTTTTTTTAAATAACCAAAAGAAGTTATTTAAATTACGCGGTATGTTCGTATGTTATATATATGTGATGGACATGTAACTTGTGTAAGTTGCAACGTTGGATGCATTATGTAATGAATTTGAATAGAATATAGTTTAATACATACTTTATAAAAATAAGAAAGTCGACACTACAGACACAGTATACAGTATACGCTATCATCTTATATGATATTATATAATATAGATATAACCATATAGAAAACTAATATTGGAAATTTGAATTAAATTAGGTACATTATTATTTATTTGTTTAGGTTAGGAAAAACAATATAAATTGAAATGGAAATACGATAGAGAATATAGAATTCGTTAACTCTTTGAATATTATTTTTTTCTGATTCGTTTGTTTTTTTAATTTTTAATAAATTCACCAGTTTAAAAATATTCAAAGCGTTAATCGAGATTTATTTTTACCGACCCACGCGGAACCCATTACTAAAAAAATTAATCGGAAATCCTACCTTATGGGTGATGTGGTAACAGGTTTATCAGAGCGCAAATTTCAAAACTACACAGGGCGCTGAAAACTTTAGCGCCCGTCCTAAAATGGGGCAACTTACAGCTTCTAAACGGGGGCGTCACAAAAATATTTTCTGAAAAAATTTACTCATACTCAAAGATGTAACTTCTCCCAAAATTTCAAGTTCTAACTTAAAACGTTTGAATGATAGAAGACGTCAAAGAATTGTCAAAAATTAAGTTTCCAACAACATAAATTAAAATTGAGAATCGTCATCGTCTGCTATCCCGGAAAACATTTATGATGACGTTGTGACAGGTAGAAGAATGTGGATATATCCAAGATGTCCAACTCTATCTCACAATGAATCAGTAGGGGCTACCAGTTTTATAGAAATAGAAGGAGTAGATCATATCGAAGAAATTGAGAAACTTTATATAAATATAAATATCCTCAGCTTCAGGCACAACCTGACAGTATGAGCTCAACTCTCACTGGGTTAACACAACAAACTGTTATTTAAATAGCGTAGTTTGGTACCTGAAAATATTGGGATCAATTGTTCTTGAAGTTTTACAGTCCCAAAATTTTTTATCAACAAAATGCAAGATTTGATGTTATCTAATAAAAAAGTGTTGGATGAAAACTAAATTCCAAAAGAAAAAGAAAACAAAAAGAAAACTAATATTACTACAAGCTGGAAGAAAAAAATTCAAATTATCTCAACCAAAGCTTTTCATAGTTAAATTTATATCAGAAGCGGTGAAAAATTAAATAATGGATAAGAAAAAACTTCATCACTAGTAGACATCAGAGTTCAATTTGCTTCAAGAGGGTAATAAGAAATCTTTTTTCAACAACAACTATCGACGATGTAAAAAAAAAATTCTATGAAACGAAGCAAATTAAAATGCTACACAACAACAAATTCCTTTGGTGCAAAAATAATTCTGTCAACTTAGGTTTAAAACTTTTTTTTTTTTTTTTAGTGCATTTCTCTGCCACATAAATGTGAACCGAAAATTACACAGCCTTTCCTTTTCAGGCGAGGCTGTAAATGTCATAAGAGGAATAACTCTTATGACGTGTGATGGGATTCGAACCCATACTCCCTCGGTGTTTACAGCGTATTTTATACGCTCCTACTCACTAGGCCACCGAGGCCTCGTTTAAAACTTTTAATGATTTTATTAAATTTAAAACTAAAAACAATATATATTTTATTAATATATTTAATAAAAATTTTAAAAATTTCATAAATTTTAAAGCAATTGCATTTATACTTTCATTAACACTTTGATAGGTAATAACATTTTTTTTAATTTATACTTTCTAATTGTGTTATTGTTAAATTTTATTCTATTTTAAATTGTTTTCTTAAATTTATATTTTCTGATTTTCTTATTGTCGAATTTTATTTTACTTTAATAGAACATTCGTAGTGAAAATAAATAACGAAAAATCAGTTGAACACAACATTCCCGGGGTTCCACAAGGCTCATGCTTATCACCATTACTTTATAACTTATATGTATCAACTTCTCTTTCTCCAAATGAAATTAAAACTAAATAGGTTTTTCCAAACTGAAAGATTTTTTCTTCAAATGGAAAATAAAAATATATAAAGAAAAAACTAAAGCAGCTTTTTTCACCAAACGTCGCAAAGCATGCTTCATTCCAAGCAGTGATCTAAACTTAAACAATACTTCTATTAAATATGACGAGAACATCAAATACTTAGAAATAAATATAGACCAAAAATTAAGTTTCACTTCACATATAGACTTTGCAATCAATAAATGTAATGCACTCATAAAACAATTATACCAGTTAATAAACAAAAAATCAGAGTTATCCAAAACAAATAAACTTCTTATCTACAAAAGCATATTCCAATCAGTCATATTGTATGGAAGCCCAATATGAGGTGACACAACAAAATTAAACATTAAGAAACTACAAATTAAACAATATGACATACTCAAAATAATACACAACCTGCCTAGATATTTCTCTATCAGGCATCTAAATACACTGTCAAATATCAAATCTGTAATGAATAATATTGAGATCCGCAAAGTAAAATTCATTAGTTCGTGTACTATTGTCGAATAATCCACTTATTAATGGACTATAGACGTAGCTACATGGTTACGTGTAATAGCCCGTTGATGAGTGCGTAGTTTAATTGTTATTGTTTATATTACAATTTTAGTTTATAAGTAAGTTTATAAATTTTTTTTTTTCCTGTTACTCCTGGTGGGAGCATAGGGCATCCACTTGCCTCCTCAATTGCTCTCTATTGTTAGCACATATTTTGATTTCCTCCCAAGTTTGCCCATTTCTGGTTAATTCGGCTGTAGCTGTTCGACGCCAGGTGTTGTTGGGTCGGCCTCGCCTTCGATTTCCTTGGAGATTCCATTCTAGGGCCATTCTGGTTATATTTGTTTGTTCTTTTTCCAGGGTGTGGCCTATCCATTTTCATTTTCTTCGTTTTATCTGGAAATACTTGGAACTTCTTATTTATGTTGTTTGAAGTCAGCCAAGTTTCGCTACCGTATAAAAGAGTTGATAATACTTATGCTCTGAATATTCCTTGGCCTTGGTTTTATCTGTGTTGATTTCTAACCCGACTTTGCGTGCTGCGTGCTGTAGCTGTTCTGCTTTGTGTTGAATGTCACAGAATCTATACGTTAGCAGACATATATCATCCGAATAGTCTAGATCGAAGTTTATAAGTAAATTTTTTTTTTTTTTATTTTTAATTTTTTTTTTTTTTTTGTGTGTAAGTAACCATTTTATCTAAGTTTAATTTAAGTATTATAATAATAAAATTTGCAAAAAAAAATTTTTCTGTATATGATGGTTTTACCTTCCGTTTCTTTAGTAATATAATAATATAATTAATAAAAAAAAAAAAAAAAAGAAAGAAAAACTTATGTCAATTACAAATTAATAATTTAAAAAAAAAAATTTCAAGTAAAGGTTAAATATACCTGGTAAGTATTTGTAATTATATAATTTAGACTAAGAAGCAGAATATGTACTGAATTTATGCAATAAAAAAAAATATATATGTAAAATATATGTATATATGTAAATATATATAAATATAAACTATATGTGTTCAAAAAGAAAATCATCGAATATATCTCAATTTGTCTTCAGTAAACATGTTATTATATAAAAATGTTAATATGTACATTTAATATCTCTTATTCTTTGTTTTCTTTTATTCATATTTTAAATTGTAAAGTGAAGTTATTGAAATGCACTTGCTAGTAGTGAATAGGTATATTACTGTTATCCAAATGAATTTTAATTTTAAGCAAATAATTATTAAATATGTCAAACTACTTTAATTTTATTCTTTTAACGAAATTATTAAACTAGTCAGCCTAAAGGCTAAGGTTGTTGAAAAATTATGGATGTATAAATGATAATTATAATTGTTTAATTAATTGATTTGTTGTAAGTAAACTGAATTAATATTATAAAACAATTAATATTTATATATATATAATAATAAAAAATAAAAAAAAAAAACCTATACAAGATACAATATTGTTACCCGGATTCAATATGTTATTTGGATACAATATGTTACCCGGATTCGGCACGGCGGGCTTCCAAAAAAAATGTTGTTTCCGATTTATGTCCAATTTTGTATGGTGGTTTTATGGTCCGAAAAAAAGCCTGTGACAAATTTTTATGAAGTTCCCTTAACCCGTTTGGGCAGGAGAGCCGAACGAAGTTTATTAAATTTTTCTGTTGTCCTGCTTAACCGGTTTGACCAATTGAGTTAAAATTTGCAATAGTGTAGCTCTTTACCACAGTAGCTCACTGAGTTGATTTGGTTACGATCCATTAACCTGTTTCGGCACCAGGGCTCAATAAAATTTTTTAATTTCTTTGTTGTCGCACATGAACGGTTTTGCCAAATAAATTGAAAATTTACAAAAGTGTAGCTCTTTACCACAGGAGCTCACTGAGGTGATTTGGTTACGATCCATTAACCTGTTTCGGCACCAGGGCTCAATAAAATTTTTTAATTTCTTTGTTGTCGCACATGAACGGTTTTACCAATTGAGTTGAAAATTTACAAAAGTGTAGGTCTTTATAACAAAAGCTTTCTGAGTCGATTTGGGTGCGATACATTAACCCATCAGGCTTCAGGCCATGAAATTCTCATTTTTTATTGTTGTGCTTAAACGATTTAACCAATTGAAAATCTGCACAAGTATTGCACTTTGGCACACAAACTCATTCAATAAATTTTCTTCTGATACATTAACACATTTCGACACGATAGACTGTCAAAAAAAAAATTTATTTTCTAATTTCTGTCTAGTTTGGCAGAATGAATTTATGGTTCTAAATAAAGCCTGTGACAAAATGTTTGTTAACGTTTGTTAACCCATTTCCGCACGAGCACTTATTAATTATATTTTGCATAATTTTGTGTATTGTTATTACAATTAAAAAGATATTTCCAACACTTTTATCTATACTGTTTCTAATATTCCATAAAAACCTTTCAATGCAAATTTCTAATATAGAACAGTAATTAAAGTAACCTTATTCAGTATCTTAAGAATACTGTGTTTAAGTCTTAATAACATAACATTTTCGGCCGTTGTTAAAAAACAGAAACAATCTCCTACATTAGACAATCCATCATGTCATCATTCAGAAATACATTACTTAAATGTGGTCTTTAGATGTGGTCCACCTATATAAGATGCACGTGTACAACATATTTCCCATAAAATATCATTGAAATATGTACATATAGTATGTATAATATCCGTATATTTAAAAATACTATAAACTTAATCAACTAAATTAGAAAACATATTCACAAACATATTCAACAGAAAACCTTACATTCTTATCCATATATAATTTTTACACATATTTTTAGCCAATCAATTTGAAAACATAGTTAGAAAAAGTAAACTTAAAAAAATTCTGGTTGATTTATAAAAGTAAAAAACAATCCTGTATTTTTAACAGTTTTTTATTAACTTGGTTGGGTAAAGGATGGAATCTTAGAAGCCATTTTAAACACACTTCCCGTTGAGCTAGAGACTTGAAATTTTCTTTATTAGATCAGATCCCGATGACAATACATGATTTTAATAATAATAATAATATCGAATAACATTAGAGAAATTAGCTTAATTTCAAAATTAAATTTTCATACAAAGATATAACAGAATTTTTAACAGAATTATTACAGAACGAAAATAAAACATTTTATCTAAATTTACTAAACTCACCAATACCAATACCAAATCCAATACGTATACGTAATACATAAATGTTTTCTTTTTTTCTATAAAACATTATTGTTTTTATGTAGCCCATTGCATTGATGCGTACATATACATAGGTACATACTTCAAAATAGTAATATATGTGCTTCGAAAATATTTTTGGTTTGAAAGCGATGAATTTGAAAGACATGAATGTGTAAACAAATTAATGTGCCGCACTTGAGAACACAGTGTAAAATTTTATATGCATTTACTTAAAATTTAGTAAGCAAGTGTTAAATTTAAGTTTTTTTTCATCAAATCAATTGATTTTTAGTATACATTTTTATTTATAAAAGCAATGATTTTATTTATAATATTTATATAGATATGTGTTTTTCCTTTCTTAATTATAATTAAAATAGGGCTTTTCTTTCGAAACTCTTAACATATTAAAATCGCATATTATGGCCCTAACATTGATATCTAAATTGGGAGCTGCCTTTAAATTAAGGTCCATTAGGGAATGATGATCTGCACCACTAATGCCTTTTTCTGAAGTATAAAAACTAAGAATATATTTCCAATTATGTAAAAATATTAAACAACAAAAAGAATATATTAAAAATAAGAAAATCCAGTATTTTTTAAAAATAGTAATTAACAACAATATTTTTCTTTTCAATAACAATAATTATGAATTAATCATAAAATATATGTTGTGTACATACATACATATATATCTACATCGTCTAGAAAAAGCAAAATAATTTTTTTTTAATTCAAAAACATTAGCATTTAGAAGTAAGCAATTTAATATATTCTCAATTACATACTTTTAAAACCAAATTTTGTTACTACATATGTAGGTACAAACATGTAGAAAAATGGTATGCATATTTTTATGTGTGCTGTACTATTAAAAATCTGCTAAGACAGTAACACCAAATTCACAAATTCCCAACTATTATTATTTAGTTGATTTATCGATTTATAATTTTTAATATGTAGGCAACAGTTATATTTATATGAATGGACGGTAAACATAAACGAACAAAAAAAAATTTTATGTATGCATATGAATGGACGGTTAACATAAACGAACAAAAAAAAAATTCAGAATGTTCTATAGCTAATAATTTCTATTTTTGAAATAGACTGTATGCATAATTTTAATATTAAAAAAAAAATTAGTTCTTAGCTTACCTAAATAACAGAAAAAAAAGTAAAATGTAATACTGGAAGAAAAATAAAAACGAATAGAAAAAAAAGAGAACAAAAAATGTTACTTTGATTGTTTTTAAATATTTTTAAAGTCTATTTCTTATGTATATATTGTGCACATCTGATATTTACCCACATAACAGATAGAAAAAGAGAACTATTAAAATGTTATGATTTTAAAAGAAAGAAACATACGTTTGATATTTTCGTACATAACAGATACAAAAAAAAAATATTAAAATGTTATGTTATGAAAAGAAAGAAAAAACAAGGCAGTGTATGAATCAAAGTTTTTAAAGAGTCGCATTTTTAAGTGGAAATAAAGAACATTATAAAATTGTAATAACAATTTTATTTAAATTTTTAATTTTGCTATGCAATGTTTCCTTAATTTTTTAAAAATCTTGCCACAATATATAATACAATATAACAATCAGAAGTTCAGATCATTATATAGTACCCATACTACTATAATATGTATATGAATGAATATATCAATATATATGTGTGTAATTATAGATTCATTATTTTTTAATACCAACAATTATATTTATATGAATGGACGGTAAACATAAACAAAAAAAAAAAAATTCAGAATGTTCTATAGCTAATAATTTATATTTTTTAAATAGACTGTATGCATAAATTTAATATTAAAAAAAAAAATAAGTTCTTAGCGTACCTAAATAACAAAAAAAAAAAAGTAAAATGTAATACTGGAAGAAAAATAAAAGCGAATAGAAGAGAAGAGAACAAAAAATGTTACTTTGATTGTTTTTAAATATTTTTAAAGTCTATTTCTTATGTATATGTGCACATCTGATATTTACACACATAACAGATAGAAAAAAAGAAATATTAAAATGTCATGCTATAAAAGAAAGAAAAAACAAGGCAGTATATAAATCAAAGTTTTCAATGGGTCAAATTTTTAAGTGGAAATAGAGAACATTATAAAATTGCTATATTTTTATTTAAATTTTGAATTTAGCTATGCAACGTTTTCTTAATTTTTTAAAAATTTTGCCACAATAAATTAATAATAAAAAAATTCAATATATTCTATATTATAACATGTAATAATATAATTATAGACTGTAAGGGCAACTGTAAAAATTCAAAATTAGACAAGGAAAAAAAAAATATCAATTTAATACTTATATTTGTCGTTACTAAAAAGAATAAAATAAAATAAATAAAAAAAATTTTTTAAAAAACAGCTTTTTTGAACTAAAAAGTAGAAAATAAATTTTTAATAGCAAATTTTTCTGTAATTTTCTAAACTATATTGTTACAATCGAGATTTCTTTGAAAAAGTTTATTTCAATATGTCAAATATATATATAAATATAAGTATATATAAGTTTTAAAGTCTGTGAAATTAAAATAAAAGCTGGAGGCAACAAACGCATAACTATAAACTTATATTTTTAAATTTTGCCTCCAGCTTTTATCTTAATTTCACAGACTTTAAAACTTATATATACTTATATTTATATATATATTTGACATATTGAAATAAACTTTTTCAAAGAAATCTCGATTGTAACAATATAGTTTAGAAAATTACAGAAAAATTTGCTATTAAAAATTTATTTTCTACTTTTTAGTTCAAAAAAGCTGTTTTTTTAAAAATTTTTTTTTTTTATTTTTTTATATTGAAAATATATTAAACAGAACCTGAAATGTACGCATTTAAAAAGAAGTTTTTTGAAAATTTGAAGAGCTGTCGGTGCTGTAGGATCTCCAACGGTGAGGGTACATAAAAAATTTGTTCAACAACATTACTCTTTTAAGAGACCTATGCATAGTTAATATTTCATTGCTCTTTATTAAACAGTATATAAGTTTTGTAAACAGAAGGATTGACAGAGCGAAACTAATAGCAAATTTTTGAAAATGTGATTAAAAGGATAATTCAGAAAAACATGAAGTGACATTTCTTACGAAAAAAAATTATTACATTATGGTCTTTTATAATTGAAATGCAATTTTATGTTTAGGTATTAACGTATATATTGTAAAAACTCACTTCGCCGTAATTGTGTACTCAATAGATTATTGATTCGTTTAAAAATTTTTTGTAGACAAATTATCTCTAAATCTTCGCTCTGTTTATTCAATTTAACTAAATGTAACAAAAAATAGAATATTAACTACCAGTATCTGAAAATATTATAAATATACGTCAACTATATTAATTAAATTATATTAACTCAAAAGCAAAAGTTAATAATTTTTATTTCATAAAGCCGATCAAATACTCCGAGCAACGCCGGGTACTCTGCTAGTATATATATAAAAAAAATAATTAAAAGGAATATTAGAGTTGGTTACAAAATGAGAGTTATACGTCGTTTGCAGAATATTTATATATTATGTATATTCGAAATTCTGAGATTTTGTAACATTGGGATTTTTTTTTTGGGATTTTGAAACTTGGGATTATTTTTTTTTTGGGATTTTGGGCTTGGGATTTTGATTTCGGGATTTTGACTTTGGGATTTCGCACCCAACCCTTTTTAGTTACATTCCCATAGCAGTCAATATTATTATCTCATATTCAACACAATTTAAAAATGGGCAGGTTCATCAATTCATCTTCAAATAATACATTTTTTTTCCAAATATCTTGTATTTCCATAACAAAACCTGAAAGTATATTTAATTATAACAAAAAAATTATAAATTTTCAAAAAAATACATACCTTTATTTTTATTATTAATTTTATTATAATTTGTTATTATTAAGAAGTGTTTTGTAATTATGTGATTTATATTTTGTAAAAATAAAAATCAAGTTTTTTCTTTTGTTTTATAAATTGCATATGGGATATGTCAGTTAGACGAAACTAGTCAATTAAATTAAAATATTAATAAAATAAATATAATAATGTTGTGAAACATAAGAAATAAAAAATAAATAAAGAAAAAAATCAATAAATTTCATTATATATAATTGTTTTATTATTTTATTTTTAAATTTGTTTAGTAAAACGTTTTACAGATATCTACAAAATTTTCAAATAATTGTAATATGAACATAATATATGTATGATAAATTATTAAATTTATTAAATATTCTGTAAATATGCAAAATATAATTTGTCAATTCTAACAAAAATAAAAAAAAAAAAAGGTTTCAATTTTAGAAAGTTGTTTTTAATGCAACATGAATTTAGTATAAATTAATCACGTTCTCTAATAACAATTTCATAAATAAGTGCGTTATGTCTGAAAAGTACTCAGAAGAACCTTTTGAATACTTAATTAGAAAATGTGCTGTTTTCCAATTAGAGTTGGATTTATTTCAACCGATAAATTTAGAAAAGTTACCGTGCAACCAAGTGGACAATTCTAGTGCACCGCCAAAACCCAGGACTAAGGTCTGGCCGCAACCGCCTGGCTCAGAGCTCTGGCCCCAACCAACAGAACCCACACTGCTGGCGGAAAAGCCCAGACTCCATCCGCCAGAGTCAACGACTAGAAGTAAAAATAAAAAAATTAAAAATATTATTTTTTTTTAATAAAATTTACTTACCATTTTTTGATGATAATTGCAACTTGACTTTTTGCTTGCAATATAATGATAAACCTGCAGCTTATTATATACAAATCAAACATATTATCCCTTCCTTTTTCTACCAGGAAATTTTAAAATAAAATTTTCTAACATAAAATTATTTTCTAGAAAACTCCTTAAATTAACTAATTATTTTAAATTAATTCCTTTGTCATTTCTTTGTCAAACAATTGCAGATGGTTTTTGGCTTAACAAGTAGCCAAGACTACCATTTCAAGAGCATCAAATAAATTTATTGATTTCAAAAAATCTTTCATATTTTTCCCACCTTCCAGAGCTAATATTTGTTTGCACATTACACAAGTTCGGTAATTGATTTTAAAATTTCAAATTATCCCCTAATCGACGGGCTGAGATGTTGTATTCGCAGGTAAAAATTTTACTGTTATTGAATTCAGTTTTAAATTTTGAATGATGTGACATATTGCATTGTGAACAAATAATAAAATTTTATTTTTTTTTTAGTAAATTCTTCGTCAAGATCCTTTAAAATATTTTCCCAGATAGCATTATTCATCAAAGAATTTCATTGAGCATAATATTTTGCGGACACTTCTTTTCCTCTAAAAATGCGAGGTCGTGTTGCTTTTCCACTTGACATTATTCTTTTGTCAGATCCATCTAAATTGCAAATAAAAAGCGAAGTTATTTTAGTTTTTTACTGCTTCATTATTTAATGACATTGTACTGGAAGGTAAAACTTTATAAAACAAAGCTGTTTTGTCAACATTGTAGACATTGTAGAGCTGATAGTCAGTAAACCTGAAGAGTATCATTAGTGCACGAAATTTATTTTTTCATCTATCTTCATTCCCTTTCCTATCTTTCCCTCCCAAATTTTTTCAAAAGCTGTGTTGTTTCGCTTCTTCTATCTAACTAACCAGCCGATTGATGGTTCCAAATTTTCTATTTTAAATACTTCAGAAAACTGACTTGCTTTCTTCATAAGTAGAGGACCATTATAACAATTCCGTTTTTTGCCCGTTTTCTACATTTTCATAATTATCTTTACGGTCACGTTTACTTTTGAGGTTTATATTAGTATTTATTTTCCAGTACAGCTTGTTTAAAATGTGCTTTTTTAAAATTTTAGAAATTGTTAATATATCACATTTTTATAATGCAGCTATTTCTTTCCTCTACTTTTTTCCATTTGTAATTAGATCAATAATTCCTAACTTTTCTTTTATATTGAGTGCAGTATTTCTTTTAGTTTTAACCATTTCTAAAACATATTTTCCATTAAATAATGTTTGTGTTAAAAATAATTTCACATACCTGTAATATAACCAATATATTGCAATAAACAGCGAAGAAAAAAGAAAATTGAATTGAATTTTTATAAGATGTTTATAAGAAGAAGCAGAAAGTTAAACAATAAACAATCAACATTCCCTGTTTTGTTTTAATTTGATTTGATTTAATTTGAAAAACAATAAACAATCCGTTTAGTTTGGCATTAAATTCAAAGGGTGGATTCTATTTTGTATAGAAGGCAGATTGTTTTTAGCACATTTCCAAAAAAATTTTGAAAAAAGTGCTTATTAATTTCACTCTGCCCGTCCGTCCTTCCGTCCGTCTGTTTACAAAACTTCTACACCGTTAAAAATAGAGAAAAAAAATTTTAACCATTGGTAAGTCTCATAAAAAAAATAATTTTGTGGAACAACTTTTTAATGTACCCCATCCATTACGGAGCTACAGCCCCTCAAACTTTGAAAAAGCCCTATTTTTAAATGCATATATCTTATGTTCTGCTTAAGATTTTTTCAATCTGAAAAAAAACGTCAACGTCATCTGAAAACGTCATTCGACAGGTATTTTTTTTTAACTTTGTAAATTAATATCAAAATTACACAATTTTGTTAAATTTAGTATTTAAATTTACCGTTATGTGAAAACCAAATTTTGTATGATTTTTCTACTTTCATAACTCCGGCACGCTTTTTGATAGAGGCTTGAAATTTTGAGGCAAGAAAGAACTTTAAGAATTAGTATAAGTTTGTTCAGCAAATTTTTTTGGACCACCCCCTCTTTATGAGCTACTAGGGCTTCAAAATTGAAAATTTGCTATTTTTAAACACCTGTAACTTAGGAACCTGTACACATTTTACTTCTGCAAGACATAAAAATTAAAGCTACAGTAATATATTTTAACGTGTGTTAAAGATTTATTTTAATTGTAAAGGGTTCCAAAGTTGCAGCTCTTCAAAATTACGAAAAAGCCCCATTTTCCGATGTATATATCTCAAGCTCTGCGTAATAGTTTTACAATCTAAAACCGCCAGAAGATCGAAAATTTTATTATCTATATAAAACAATATCAAAATTATGTAATATTTTGTAGTTTACTATTTAAATTTACCGTTATGTGAAAATCACATTTTGCATGAAATTTTTTTTTTCATAACTCCGGTACGCCTTTAGATAGGAATCTCAAATTTTGAGACAAGAAAGAACTTTTAGAATTAGTATAAGTTTACTCAGAAAATTTTTTGGTAAAGCCCCCTCTTTTATAGTTATTTCGCCTCAAAAATTGAAAATTTGCTATTTTTAGACACCTGTAACTTAGGCACCTGTACAAATTTTTCTTCAGCAAGACATGAAAATTAAAGGTTCAATAATATATTTTTACGTGTGTTAACAGATTTTCTTAGTTATATAGGATTGCGGACTTACGACCCCTCAAATTTTCAAAAATGTCCTATTTTCACGTTCTTTCTTATTACATGAAATTTTCAAATTTTTGTGCAATTCACAATTCTAAACAGTTTGTATTGAGTTTTGGAAATGTGCGCTTTTAAAAACCGTTAGTTTACATTCTACCTTGTTTAATAAATAAAATTGCAATGTATTTAGCTAGAGACATTTATTGTAAAATATGTAAAATATGTAAATATAAAATTTTAAGTCAAAGTAAAAATAATAATTTTTGTAAAATGTGATTTTAACCGAGGCCTTTTAAAGAGTAATGAGTATTTCTGAAAGCGAGAATTGATGATTTTAAGCAAGTTGTGCTATTTAACAAGTTGCCATTATCCGATTACAAATACATATAAAATTATATGAAAATTTTGTTAACATGACATTGATGTGAAAATAAACAAGTTGTGGTGTTACACGATGTAACTTTAAGCGGATTACATTGTATAGATCTTCAGACTTATAATACAAGAAATAAAGCAACTTTTATCTTTCGCTATTCCGAACGGGAAAACAAGAAAGAAATTTTTACAACAATTGTCTAAAGGCTTATAATAATTTACCGTCATATTTAAAAGAAGTAGAAAACTTCTCTTACTTTAAAAGAAGAATTATTAGTTTTTTGATTGATACATAATATACTCGTATGTTCATAAAAATATAAAAAACAAAAACAAAAGAAAATAAAAAAAACTACACTTCACTTGCTCAATAACTACAAGAATACACTTGTCCTTGTTAACTGTTTAATACCCTTACGAACGTTATTATTACCCTATCACTCTGCTTATAATATAATCTTTCTAATTTTAATTATTTTCAAATAATTTGGGTAAGATTTATAATTTATGGAACTATGATTTATATATGATTCCTCCAACGCAGATTTTAACTTACCAACTAACGATTATCAATAATTCAAAACTTTTCCAAATATGCTATAGTATAATTTAATACTAAGCGTAAAAATTTACGTATACATACATATATTAATTTATACTTACTACAAAGTAGCAAATATAATATTAATATGTATAATGCATACATATGATAATTATAATTATAATTATTATTATTATTATAACATATATATTTGTCCAGAAAAATGATGTGTAACAAACGCATTCATTTTAAAGTGTTGTGTTGGATGTGTTCTATTATAGAAAAAAAATTAAATATACAAAGCTACAATGTATACAGTACAGATATAATTTCTAATTGGAAATATTTTTATTTTTTAAAACTATGATACATTACAAAAGGGTAAAGAGAAAAAAAATCATAAAAAAACAAAAAAAAAAATTATTTTTCATTCATAATTTTCTTTGAATTGATTTTTTTTTAAATAGAAGTTTAAATATTTTTAGATCAATTTGATCGTTTAGAAAATTTTCCCGATAACGATTATAAAATATGAAAATTTTCAATTTAAGCATATGTAGTAGTATCCAAAAAAAAATAAATTATTTACATTAAATATTAAAAAAAAATTTAAACATTTTTACATTAATTAAATGTTTTTACATTAAATTTATTTTTGCTGCACGAAATCCAGTATGAAAAAACTTACCAGAAAGATCAATTACAACCTTGCACTAGCGTAAATCAAAGTACAATGAATGAATCATCTAATAATTTTTTTCTAACAATTATTATTTAAACATAAAACAAGCAGAAACATATTTGTCACGGTATTATCGGAAACTATGCAAAATTCATAACCATGATAATAATATGTATGTATATGCATTTCAGAGGTATACAAAAAGATATTTCATTCGCTTCGGTTTAAAAAAAAACAAAAAACGATATCATTTGAAGACATACCCGATCTGCTGGTATGAAAACTTAAGTAACCTGAGAAAGGAGACTAGGGACGCCTACAATATCTGCTACAGGCAGAATAAATGGCAATTCTTTAAGGACCAACTTAGAGAATGTAAGAGAGCAATCCGCCTGGCTAAAAACCAATCATGGAAGGATTATTGTGAATCAATTGAAAGAGACTCAGGCAGACTTAGCAGACTATTTTGTAGTTGCCTGGGCAATTGATAACTTCGCTCCATACAAACCCGCAGTTTTAAACGGTATTTTTCCAAAAATGCCGCAAGAAATGAAAGGGCTTATAGTTCCATTAATTACTAAGCTGTTCAGAAGCAGCCTTATACCAAAAGCTGGTAAAAGGTGGCACGAAACCGCTAAAGATTTTAGACCGATCAGTCTATCATCCTTTTTATTGAAAACTCTCGAAAGGACACTCGAGTTAGAGCTTAGAAGAGTACTAGAGACTACTCCGCTATGTAAGTACCAACATGCCTATTGTAAGGGCAAGTCAACAGAGACTGCACTGAGTGAACAAGTGCGGACGTGGAACAACCAATTCAGTATAAAGAATATACATTAGCTACCTTTCTGGACATACAAGGAGCCTTCAATAATGTGCATATAGCGGCCATACAGAATTCACTGGAAGAACTAGGGGCAGAAACTGTCCTTAGTCAGTGGATTGTGAATATGTTGCACTCAAGAGAGATCCAATCGGAATTTGGTAACCATAAAATTACTAGAAGAGTAAGTAGAAGCACAACCCAACACGGGGTGTTATCACCACTACTGTGGCTTCTAGTAATGAATGGAATACTGAAAGATGAGGAAATGAAAGCCCTTGCATACGCAGATGATCTAGCAGTATTTATGTCTGGAAAGTTTCTTGACATAATTAGTGTAATTATAGAAAGAGCTTCAAGAAGGGTTAGTTGATGGGCGAATGGATGTGGCCTCTGCGTCAATCCGGACAAAACTGATCTAATGCTATTCACAAACAGAACAAATTTACCGGAATTCACCAAGCCTAGACTGGATGGTGTATAAATGAATTTAGCCCCAGTGTCAAATACCTAGGAGTGGTACTTGATACGAAACTGAAGTGGAGACTTAATAGTGAAGAAAGAGCCAAAAAGGCCTGTGTAGCCCTGTATTCTTATAGGAAAATGTTAGGTAAAAATGGGGATTAAAGCCAAGAATGGCTTTATGGATGAACACAGCTATAGTATGCCCCATTCTTACCTACGGATCATTAGTCTGGTGACCAGCGCTGGAGAAGGAGTATATCCGAACCAAACTTGATAAGGTACAGAGAGGTGCATGTGTAAGCATTACGAGTGCGTTGAGATCGACACCAAGTAATGCACTATATGCACTTCTTTATCTCCTCCTGGTTGACCTCCATATAAAATTTCTAGCCTGTTGTAGTGCGGTCAGATTCAGAGAAAATGGACAATGGCGCACTAAACCTTATGGACATAGCAGTATTCTAAGCTCGACAGCTTGGGATCTGCCAGATTCCACAGACTACACTATTCCAAGTTTGGAAATTGTTAAGAATTTCACAGTAAAGATTCCACCAAGAGAATGGAGACAAGGAAACCCTTTGGATGAAGTAGACATCACACTCTTCTCTGATGGGTCTAAAATTGATTGCGGTGTCGACACCAGCACGTCTATTCAGAAAAATTCAAAATAGAACATGCTTTCAGACTTCCCAATAAATACAGTGTATTTCAAGCTGAAATGCTACGAATCTGGAAAGCATGCCAAATACTTGAGAGCAATACTTCTCTGGAAGGAAGCATTGCCATTGTCACTGATAGCCAAGCAGCAAACGCGGCTCTTAACTCTGCGATGATAACATCCTAGCTTGTCAGAAAATGTTCTGACGAGCTTAAGAATATAAGCTATCAATACAATGTTACATTACTGTGGGATCCGGGACCTAGGAATATCACAGGAAGTTAACATGCTGACGAATTAGCAAAGAGGGGTTCCAATCTGAATGCTTCACTGGAAGAACAGGTAGATCCACCGCTAAATAGCGTTAAAAGGGATATCTTTCTACACTTTTTATCCCTAGCGAAAAGAAGGTGGAAAGAATTAACCTCATGCCGTACGATCAAGAAAATATGGCCGACGTACGACAACAAAAGAACTGACGACCTGTTGAAACTATCTCGGCGGGATATAGCCAGAGCAATAGGTGTGTTCAAGGGACACTGGCCAATTGGCGAACATGCGGCCAGATTAGATATTCCATTCAACACATCATGCCGCAGTTGTGGTGAACAGAATGAGAAAGAAACCATTATACACTTCAAGTGTAAATGCCCAGCGCTGACCAGGGCCAGAAGACCAGCTCTGGGTAGCCATGAATTTAACGATCTTAGCGATCTAGCGTCTAAGCAACCTGCAGAAATGATAAGGTTCCTGAATGCCGCTAAATGGATCTGAAATTAAATCCGTTATAGCCTAAACATAAACCTTGTAATCACGGAAGTGGTAGTAAAACCGTGCTAACGCGCTAAAATTTGTCTTGTTATGGTTGACAGGACCAGCCACGTAAACCAACCAACCAATTCATATCAAACTAAATGTATAGCAATAGCGCATATTGTATAGAAACATAAAAAAAAATAAAACAAAAAATACGTATAGCTATTAATAGTACCTAACAGTTAACACGTAGCTCTATAAATACATTTGTATAATGTATATATATCATTCATATTCAAATTTCAAACTATATGTATAGCAATAGCATATGTTGTATAGAAACATAAAATTCGGGAAAAAAAAGAAAAAAGGAGGAAAACAAAGGCTCATATATTTCGCTAAAAATAAAAATAAATAGATCTCCGTTATAATTTACATCACACTCAAGCAATATTATAATAAAATTTTGTTGGTCTTCAAATATTATGCATGTGTTGTGTAAAGTTATTCTTTTTGAAATGAGATCTATAAAATTACATTTTAAAATTATAAGAACAACATTTTGCTTGTGATGCATAGATAGATATGTATGTATGTATGTTAAAATCAATTTTTAGAGGAAAAAAAAATCAGTTCGAAAAAAATTAAATGATGAAATTTTTTTTGTTTTGTTTTTCTTATGATTTTTTTCTTTCCTTTTATCGCCGCCCGTAACTATCATAGTTTGAAAAAATTAAAATATTTCCAATGCGACTTCTTTATGTATTATACGTTCTTTAGTAATAGTACATAAGTATGTTAATTTTTGAATTAAAAAGAAACCAACAATAGTCTGCAATACAAATCTAAATAATTTGTTTGTTTTACTTTTTTCAAATGAGTATTGAAAAAAGAATATTTGCATTTGCAGTGAAAAATGAATTTCATAATATTATCTAAAAAAAAAATATTATGTACGAGACGAGTATGTATGTACATATATAAAAATTAAATATTAAAATCTATTTATCGAAATAATGGTTTCGGAAAATAGATGTTTTTTGTAGATTTTGTATGGAGCTGCGGTCTAGTACGTAAGTTATACTATTTTGATAGCTCTCTGTTTTGTTAGTTCACATTGAAACTTACACGATTAAACATACATATTATGTATATTGCGAATCCCGAATATTAAAATAAATTTTAATTTAATCACCTACTTATTTTACGGCTAATTTTTACAGAAATGTAAGCATTCATCAATAGCTAAATGAATGCTAAATTTCAGCCAATAATAATAGTTTTATTTGCATTAGATTTTCTACAATGTCAACGTCACAAAAAAAAATAATAAAATTCGCAGTTTTTAGCCATTTTACAAATACAATTTACAACAGGTAAAAAATTTTATGAGTGTCAGTGTAATATAGAGGATGATGATGGTAAGAGATTGCATAATGTCAAAATAAGTAGTTTTACCAGTACCGAGAAAAAAGATACGCCTAAAAGAGCATCAAATTTAAAAAGACATTTACAATGGTTCCATCCTAAAGTGTTAGAAGAAGTAAATAAGCAGTATAAGGAGAATATTGAATCAACAGTATAAAAATCTATTGGACGCCAATCACAAATATCAAATTTTTTTAATACTAACAAGGTGACAGTAACGTTGACCACAGAAAATTTTAAACATTTATTAATTAAAATCGTAGTGTAAAATAGTGTGGTTATAAGCTAATTGATTAGGCTAAAAAGAAAAACGAAATCATTATGAAAGCTTTGCAGGGTCGCCTAATTTTTATTAAAATGGAAGCATGTCCTCGACATAGAGGACATGTTAACTATTTTGCCATTAATTGCCGATATGTTGATAAAACTAACAAAATGATATCACGGACATTGGGAGTAAAAGTTACGCAAGCACGTCACACAAGTGAAAATCTGCAAAACTTGGTGCAAGAGGTATTAGATGAATTTAAATTATAAATGAACAGATTTTATGTGCTTCAAACATGTTAAGATTAACAGAAAAAATTAATAAACCTACTGCAGCAGACAGCTGTTATGTTTATGAAACAAGCTTAGACTCAGAATATACGACTGAAAACAATTCAGATGATATTGTTGAAACAGCATCAGAAATATTTCCCATTGAATATATGCGATGTGCTGCGCATACTTTACAATTAGCAATACGAAATGGATTAAAAAATAATCAAATAACTATGCGGCTAGAACTTTCACAATGCTATTCTAAAAAACGTGCTGGAAAGGGAATTATTTTAGATCAAGCAACTCGATGAGAAGTACTTATTTGAAGGTTCAACGTTTTCTGCTCAAAACATTTATTGAGGATTATTATTACGAGCTCAAAACATTTATTGAGGATTTAGATAGTGAAAGAATTTCATTACCTGAAACAAAATGGGAAAAAATGAGACATTTAGAAAGTGTGTTATCGCTACCTTATATTGTAACCAAAAAGTTGCAAACCGAAGATTTGACACTCGGGTTAGATGCATAAATTAAGCGAAACAGGAGGAGCAAGAGCAAATGATGGAATTGTATCTTTAATTCATTGAAGAAAAGAGAGTTTAAGTAATTAAATAACAATATCCTATTAGCTGCAATTTATGTTGATCCAATAAGCCATGTTTTATTAAATAGCGGTCAAATTGCTAAAATTCAAAAAGGACTTTTTGAGGTCGCAATTCGAATTAAAAATTTAAAGGCACGTGCAGATCATGAAGTTGAAGAAGTTGAAATTGAAAGATCTGAGCAACCTCAAATATCTTGCTCTACTTCCAGTAATGATGATTTAAATTTTGGAACTGTTTGGACAGAAAAGAAGAAGAGTTAAAATTAAAGCGTAGGCGTTTAAATTTGGAGAAACAACAAAAACAAAATGTTGAAAAATTGAAATTTTAAACAAGACTTTTTAAAAGAACTGAATGAAATAGAAAAATATGATAGATCGTCCAAGTTAGATGTGCCATACGTTATTGCTATATAACCCGAAATTATTCGTGATGCGGCTAGATCTGTAACAGCAATGCCGCAAACATAAGTCAGCATTGAAAGGTTTTTTCAGCATTAAAAATAGTTATATCGGATTTCTGTGAAAAGCGATTTGGCTGAAGCAATTCTATTCTTAAAAAATGGAATGCAAAAATGATATGTATTAATTAAGAGTTAATTATTTTGAAACAGTTTTATTTATTTATACTTTGTTTTAGTTTTGTGTTGAAGGAATATCATAAGAATGAATTAAATAATTTACTATTTATTTTTTATTATATATTGTTAATTGAAATACATACGAGCACATAATTAAATTTCAATTGCAATTGAATTATATACTATTATCTTTATATAAGTATTACAGGTTCTTTAAGATTTTTAGGTTTACAGTGTGGTATGTTAAGTATACAGTTTTATAAGACTAACATTATGTAAAACTTGTTATATTGAAGAGCCGCAGTCGGAATTGTAAGTAACAGACATACTTTGAGTTGCAAGTAATAGACAGTAATAGACATACTTTGATTTTTACATTCTAAGAAATTACAAAAAACAAAATATTTTCCATTCGAAAAATTTTTCTATTAAGAATCTTTTTTTTGTTAGTATATACTGTTTGGTAATTAATATTGTGCTGCTAGTTGCCATCGTATTGTAATTTATTAATTATATTGTGGTTGGTATTGGTTGGAACATATGTATGTAAGTACTAGTAGAATTAAAATCTAAAGGATAAAGAGTATCGTTTAAGATTCAAACCATTTCTTTTCATATTTTTTTACCTTTTTTCTTTTTAGTTTTAGTATTTAGTACGAAATATTGTGATTCTGTGTGCTCTAAAATTAAAAAAAAAGGCATACGAATATCAGCAGCAGCAACAGAAGATTTACTTTTATTATATTAAGATAAGAAGATATGCTAACAAAGGCTAGAAGATACGTAAAAAGATATAAAAATAATGTTGGTAGACGTTATGTGCTCGTAAAGTAAAATATTCTAAATGCTTGAAAAATTTGTAGAATGTTCTTCAAACTCGAGAGAAAATGGAAGTTAAAACTTTGAAGCAAACAAAATAATTTGAATGTTAAATCAATGTTAATTATGACATTTCTTGCATTACTTTTTTTGTTTCTTATCTTTCTTCCGTTTCGATAATATCTTTATTTTTTATTCTTTCCTAGCTACACCTTTTTACAATAATATTTCTAACTTAACAAAAAGTATTTTATTCCTTGCCTAATATGGAACCCCTCTAAAAAGCCGAAAAACATTATTAGAGAAATTATTATTAAATTAATTACTTAAAATTCAGATTGGGATTTTGGATAAATTTAATATTAATTTTAGGGTACTTATTATTCCACCATTTAATTAATTAATTTAAAATTTATATTAGAAAAACAGTTTCAATAAAAAAACTGAAGATATCAAAATGTCAAATTGCAAGTAAAATAGCAAGTTGTAAACAAAAGTTATGGACCAAAATCTTTTTAAAACAAAAACGTTTTACAAAATGGATTGACATGGTTGTATATAATATAGTTACAAAAATGTTTTATATGAAACTTTATGAATATTGATATGAATGAAAATATAGATTTAGTCAGGAACACCTTAATTGAGAAAGTAATTAGAGCAGTTGAAGGCTTATTACCAAGAATAACTAATGTATTAAAGATCAACAAAACAAACAAATATTTATGTATTTCAGCATAATAATAATATTACAATAAAACAATTATTTAAAATGAAAAATTAATTTTAAAATTCGAGTGATAGGAAATAATATAATCTATCATCCGTAATATTAGAAGTAATATATGTTTTAGTTAATAAAGTAAGGAGATATTTACATAAGGAGATATTTTACATAAATAGCTCTTTCATTTTTTTAGTTATCGTGTGGACGAACGCGCGGTCTGATGCATCGCGTGGCTTAATCGACTCAGAATTCGATTATGATCCAATATATACACTTGAATCTATATCTAGCTCCGCTCCTTTATGGTGTCACAAATGTAATGGCAAATTTATTATACACTTGAACATACGTTCATACGGGTATAAAAGTAGAGAATTAGATAGATATGGGGCGTCGGTGGTCTAGTGGGCGCTGTAAATACGCTGTAAACGTCGAGGGAGTGTGGGTTCGAATCCCACACACGTAGTAAGAGTTCTTCCCCCTTACGACATTTACAGCCACGTCTGAAAAGTCTGTCATTTCCTGTTCACATTTATGTTGGCAAAGAAACACACTAAAAAAAAAAAATTATATAGATAATAACAATAAAATTTATAAAAAAAATATTAAAACATAAATAATGGGTTATAAATGTAAAATACAACCAATTGTATATAAACATGTGTAATTTATATACAAATAGATATATTGAAATATGTATAAAAAAAAATATTGACAGGTGACAGTAATAAGATTTCGTCAAAATGATTGACTCTAAATAGTACACCAGAGCAATTGATTCAATGATATCTGATCTAAAATTGTTACATTATTAACCAAAGCAACAAAAATTTTTATCCCTCGACATGGTAATTTTAAAGTTTTTTTTTGTTTCCATTTTATTCAATTGTTTATTTATTTATTTTTTGATTCTATTTTACACATCATAAAGGTTGCTTTATAATAAAGCAACAACAACAACATCAAAAAAAAAAAAAGATTGAACTGAAAAGAAACGAGGAAGAATACAGTTGACTTTGTCAACTCTTAGATACCCGTACGAACCGTTAATATGTTCACAGCCTGTCACTCTGCTTACAATATTATTTTTTTAATATTTTAGTATTTTAAAATAATTTGGGTGAATTTTATAATTTCTAGAACTATGGATTGTACATATATTCAAACTATATGTTTATATGTACATTCTTCAAAAGCAGATTCTAACTTTCCACATAACGATTATCAATCCAAAACTTTTTCAAATATTCTATAGTACCATTTAATACTAAGCGGTAAATGTATATTAAATTTACTAAGTACAAAACAGTAAATATAATTTTAAATATTATATTATATTATATTTAAATATTCCATTGACAGAATAATTTCTTATAAGTACAATAAAATACATATATGTATGTAAATACGGCGCTATATAATATACATCTATACTCTTATCATTCATTCACTAGTGACATATACGATATGTAAATAAACATGATATTATATAAGTATGTATATATATCAATATCATATAAATAAAAATTCTTGAAGCAACCGTTATGTTGTTTATTTAATTACATTTTTTTGTACTACGCATTATATCCTCAACAATTTCAAATTATCGAGTAAAACAAAATGGAAAAAATTCGTTAAAGAAATTTCTTAGAAAATTTGAAAAATCAAGTAACACTTTCGTCAATTATAAAGTAACCCTATACTATTAAAAAAAGTTGTTAACAGAAATAAAAGTATAATGTTGAAGCTTTAATTTTTGTGTATTACTTCAAAAAAATTTTAACAGGTGTTCAAGTTACAGGTGTTTCAAAATAGGAAATTTTCAGTTTTTGACCCCTTACAGCTCTTAAACGGGGGGTGATACAAAAAAAATTTCTGAAATGACTCATACTAATTTTCAAGGATCTAACTTCTGTCAAAATTTCAAGTTTCCAACTTTAACCGTTTAGAAGATGGAAGGGTTAAAGAATTTTGCAAAATTTGAATTTTGCATAACGGTAAATTAAGACACCGTATGCCACAAATATTTATTTATTGTATATATACTTTTAAAGCTAATAAAATTAGTAATCGTTTGACGTTTTCAAAATGAAGATATACTTTATACAACTTGTGCTATAACAATTTAAATATAGAGCTTTTTTGAACCTTTGTGGAGCTGTAGCTCCGTAACGGGTGGGGCTACAAAAAAAAGTTATTAAAAATAAAATTAATATTTTTGTGAGATCTATTAGTAGTTAAAATTTCATAGCTCTATTGCAAAAAAAATGTGGGGATCTAAAAGTTAGGTGTTCGAGAGCTACCCTAAGGCTTGGTCCAAACTCAACCAAAAAAAATAGGGAATCTACAAATTACTCCCAAAATATTTTGTGTAAATTTCAAGATTCTAGCTTTCTTAGTTTTTGAGTTAGCGTGCTGACGGACGGACGGACATGGCTCAAAAGTCTTAGAATTTTTTTCTGATCCGATCCATACCTTTGAAGGTATATCTAGCTCGCTTATTTCGAGGTGTTACAAACGGAGGAGTAATTTTATTATACCCGATCCTATTGTACGGGTATAAAAAAAACTAAAACAGAAAATTAGTCCTTATATATGCTTTATATACATTATTTTCCCTTTTCCCTTATAGACATTATAAATAAAAACAAGGTAGAATGTAAACCAACGGTTTTTAAAAGCGCACATTTCCAAAACTCAATGCAAACTGTTTAAAAGTGTGACTTGCACAAAAATTTGAAAATTTCATGTAATAAGAAAAAACGTGAAAATAGGACATTTTTGAAATTTTGCGGGGCCGTAAGTCCGGAATCCTATATAACTAAGAAAAGCCGTTAACACACATGAAAGTATATTATTGACCCTTTAATTTTCATGTCTTGCCGAAGAAAAATTTTTACAGGTGTCTAAGTTACAGGTGTCTAAAAATAGCAAATTTTCAATTTTTGTGGCGTAATAACTCTAAGAGAGGGGGAGTTACCCAAAAATTTTCTGAGGAAACTTATACTAATTCTTTATCAGTTTCAAAGGTCTTTCTTGTCTCAAAATTTCAGGTTGCTATCTGAAGGCGTACCGGAGTTATGAAAAAGAAATTTCATGCAAAATGTGGTTTTCACATAACGGTAAATTTAAATAGTAAATTACAAAATATTACATAGTTTTGATATTGTTTTATATAGATAATAAAATTTTCGATCTTCTAGCAGTTTTAGATTGCAAAACTATTACGCAGAGCCTGAGATATATACATCTGAAAATTAGGCTTTTTCGCAATTTTGAAGAGCTGCAACTTTGGAACGCTTTACAACTAAAATAAACCTTTAACACACGTTAAAATATATTACTGTAGCTTTAATTTTTATATCTTGCAGAAGTGAAATGTGTACAGGTTCCTAAGTTATAGGTGTTTAAAAATAGTAAATTTTCAATTTTAAGCCCTAATAGCTCATAAACAAGGAGTGGTCCAAAAAAATTTTCTGAGCAAACTTATACTAATTCTTAAAGTTCTTTCTTGCCTCAAAATTTCAAGCCTCTATCTGAAAGCGTGCCGGAGTTAAGAAAGTAGAAAAATCATGCAAAATTTGGTTTTCACATAACGGTAAATTTAAATACTAAATTTAAAAAAATTGTATAATTTTGATATTAATTTATAAAGTTGAAAAAAATACCTGTCGAATGACGTTTTCAGATTGAAAAAATCTTAAGCAGGACATAAGATATATGCATTTAAAAGTAGGGCTTCTTCAAAGTTTGTGGGGCTGTAGCTCCGTAATGGAGGGGCCTACATAAAAAAGTTGTTCCACAAAATTATTTTTTTTATGAGATCTATCCATGGTTAAAATTTTTTTTTTCTAGCTTTAACGGTGTAGAAGTTTTGCAAACAGACGGACGGACGGACAGAGTGAAACTAATAAGCACATTTTTTCAAAATTTTTTTGGAAATGTGCTAGAAAGAAAGGATTTTCCGACACAGAATTTGATTAAAAAATTTGCATAATATTTATAGTTTTGATAAAACAAGGTTTCTCACATTTAAATATTTTTGTTCTTTGCACCACCGTGTATTTATGTAAATGAAAATTATATATGTAGGTGTATATTATGAATATTTATAATTATTTATTTGGTTCATGCTTAACTCAAACATGTTACGAAATATACACCTTAAGGTAATGAAATATTAAAACAAGGCAGAATGTAAACCAACAGTTCTAAAAAAGCACATTTCTAAAAGATAATATAAATTGTTTAGAATTGTGACTCTGAACCAAAATTTGAAAATTTTTTATATTAAGAACAAATGTAAAACATTTTTGAAATTTAGAGGGACTGTAAGTCCGGAACCCCATGTAACTAAGAAAAACCGTTTACACACTTAAACGGTTATATTACTCGAGCTTCAATTTGTATGTCTTTCCGACGAAAAGGTGTACAATTGTCTAAGTTGCAGGTGTTTAAAAATAGAAAATTTTCAAGTTTTGAGCCCTAATAGCTCATAAACATTTGGTGCTCTAAAAAAAGTTCTGAGGAAACTTATTCTAATTCTAAAAGTTCTTTCTTCCCCCAAAATTTTAAGTTACCATCTAAAAGCGTGCTGGAGTTATGAAGGTAGAAAAATCATGAAAACTTTTGGTTTTTACAAAATGGTAAATTTAAATACTAAATTTAAAAAAATTGTATAATTTTAATATTGATTTACAAAGATAAAAAAAATTCCTGTCGAATAGTGTTTTCAGATTGAAAAAATGTTAAGTAGAACATGAGAACCAAATAGAGAATGGAGGAATGGAGAACCAAATTTTACATGATTTTTCTACCTTTATAACTCCGGCAAGCTTTTAGATAAGAGCTTGAAATTTTGAGACAAGATAGAAATAGTATAAGTTTCCTTAGAAATTTTTTTTGTACCAGCCCCTGTTTAAGAGCTATTAGGGCTCAAGGTAATGGCTCAAAAATTGAAAATTTGCTATTTTTAGGCACTTGTAACTTAAGCACCTGTGCCCATTTTTCTTCGGCAATGTATAAAAATTAAAGCTCCAGTAATATATTTTTACGTGTAAACGGTTTTTCTTAGTTATATAGGGTTCCGGACTTACAGCCTCTCAAAATTCCAAAAAACTCCTATTTTTACGCTTTTTCTTATTACATGAAAAATTCAAATTTTTTTCCAAGTCACAATTGTAAACAGTTTGTATTGTCTTTTGAAAATGTGCGCTTTTAAAAACCGTTCTACCTTGTTTATAGTAGCATAACTTGTGGAGTTTTAGTATGGGGTAATACGTGCAAAAAATTTGTTTGCCCTAAATAAAAGATCTTCAACAATTAAAATATAAATTCGATATTCTAATTAATAAATTAAAAGTTTAACAATAAACAAAATTATTAAGCAATATTTAATTAATTGACATAAGACATAAAAAAGGAAAAATAAGTAAGGGTAACATGTTAAAGAATGCAAATAAAGATTTTGCTTTAGAGAAAACTTTGTTAGTTGAAACTTAATACTGTGTTGATGTTTATATTGCATAGGATTCTGATTATTCTGTTAAATATGATTTATGCTTACAATAATTGGTTCGAGTGATAATTGAAAATAAAAATGTTTTGTAATTTTAATCTAGAAGTTGGATAGAAATCTTTTTCAGTAAAGAATAATTGTTAATTGTGTCTACATATTACCTATTAATAATTCTGTCGATAACTATATCAGCAATATCACGACGTTTCTAAAGAGTGAAAAGGTTTAATAAATTTAAAATAATTTAATTCATACGGTGAAAGATTATAAGGGTCATCCTAGGAGAGATGATGAAGAGTTAATCTAAGAAATTTTTTTAGACAGATTCGATACCATCAACTTTTTAAAATGGGCTCCATATGTAACTGGCATATTTCAAGATCTTGGCAAACAAGTATAAATAGATTTAAACACATAACGGTCATCGAATTCTCTCCCCAACTTTTAATAAAACCAAGTGTGGAATTTGCTTTATTTAATATGTAGGTATAGTAAGACTAAAATGTTAGCTATACTATCGAAAAGTACTCATAATATTTAATTGAATCAACATCTGGTATAATTTGGTTTATAAAAGAATAACTATCAAGAATGGGTGACGTGTGAAGGTCAAAACAAGACAACTCTTCACCCTGAGGAGAAGATTACATATTATCAAAATTAAAGCCCCAGTAACAAAATTAAAGCTCCAGTAACAAAATATGTGTCTGGGACTTTAATTTTTATATCGGAAAGTTTGTACAGGTGTCTAAAAATAGTTCATTTTTAATTTTTCAGCCCTAATAGCTCTGCATCAGTGGATGGAACAAAAAAATGTCTAAGGAAAATAATACTAATTTTAAAAGTTTTTTTTTTATCAAAATTTCAAGTGCCTATCTAAAAGCGTGTCGGAGTTATGAATCGATAAAAACTTTGTTTTCACATAACAGTTAATTAAAATACTAAATATAAAACAATGCATAATTTTGATACCGATTTAGTCACATTTAGATAATGACACATTTAAAATAGAGGTTTTTCAAAATTTGATGGGATGTAGGGATGTATTGAATTGAATTTTTTTTTAACTTATAATAATAGCTAAATTATTTTTACATATATGTATATTTGCCTTTTCTTTTCTAATTTTCTTATAATAAGTATAAAATATAAGTATATGAGTATATACATACATATGTACATATATAGATACATATATGCAAGTAGAAATTATAGAAAATTATTATATAAATAATAATTTTTAAATTATATTATAAGTATTTTATAATATTTATTTTTAAGTATGTAAGTATATAAGCAGAAATGTATAGTATATAAATACAAATAGACAATATAGAAATATTTTAAGTATATTATAAATAAATAATTTTAAGTATACTTGTATATGTATGTCCATATGTACATATGTAAGTATAAGTAGAAATTTATAAATACAATGTACATATGTATGTATATACGTATATACATATAATATGTAAGTAGAAATAATAGAAAATGATTTTAGAATTTTATTAATCACTCAAAAAAACGAGAAAGAATGCAGTTGCCTTTGACAACTCTTAGATACCCGTACGAACCGTTAGTATGTTCACAGCCTGTCACTCTGCTTACAATATTATTTTTTTAACATTTTAGTTTTTTAAAATAATTTGAGTGAATTTTATAATTTCCAGAACTATGGGTTGTACATAAATTCAAACTATATGTTTATACATTCTTCAAAAGCAGATTCTAACCTTCCATATAACGATTATCAATCCAAAATTTTTTCAAATATTCTATAGTACCATTTAATACTAAGCGGTAAATGTATATTAAATTACAAAATAGTAAATATAATATTATATTAATGCGCATATAGTATATTTATATTGTTATAAGTATATCGCCATACATTGCAATATTTCTTTAAAAATATTTCCATTCATAGAATAATTTCTTATAAGTACAATAAAGTACATACATACAAATATTTATGTAAATACGGCGCTATATAATATACATCTATACTCTTATCATTCATTCATCAGTGACATATACGATATGTAAATAAACATGATATTATATAAGTATGCATCTATATCAATATCATATAAATAAAAATTCTTCAGGCAACCGTTATGTTGTTTATTTATTTACATGTTTTTGTACTACGCATTGTATCCTCAACAATTTCAAATTATCGAGTAAAACAAAATGCAAAAAATTCGTTAAAGAAATTTATTAGAAAATTTGAAAAAATCAAGTAACACTTTCGTCAATTATAAAGTAACCCTAAATTATTAAAAAAAGTTGTTAACAGAAATAAGAGTATAATGTTGAAGCTTTAATTTTTATGTATTACTTCAAAAAAATTTTAACAGGTGTTCAAGTTACAGGTGTTTAAAAATAGGAAATTTTCTGTTTTTGACTCCTTACAGCTCCTAAACGGGAAGTGATACAAAAAAAATTTCTGAAATGACTCATACATATTTTTAAAGAAATTTGAAGTTTCCAACTTAAACCGTTCAGAAAACAGAAGGGTTAAAGGATTTTGCAATAATTCAGTTTCGTATAACGGTATATTAAGACACCGTATAACACAAGTATATATTTATTATATTCATGTTTGTAAAGCTCATAATTGCACCTATCGTTTGGAATTTTCAGATTGAAGATAGACCTTATAGAGATATACCTTGTGTTATAAAAATTTAAATATAGAGATTTTTGGGGGCTTTGGGGGGCTGTAGCTCCTTAACGGGTGGAGCTACAGAAAAATTAATATAATCATAAAATTAATATTTTTATGATATCTATCAGCAGTTAAAATTTCATGGCTCTATTTCAAAAAAATTGTGGAGATCTAAAAGTTTGTTGTTCCGGAACTACCCGAAGTTTTGGTCGGAACTCAACCAAAAAAAAATGGGGAACCTCAAATTGCTCCCAGAATATTTTGTGTAAATTTCAAGATACTAGCTTTCTTAGTTTTTGAGTTAGCGTGCTGACGAACGAACGAACGGACATGGCTTAATCGACTCAGAATTTGATTCTGATCCGATCCATACCTATGAACGTATATCTAGCTCGCTTATTTTGAGGTGTTACAAACGGAGGAGTAATTTTATTATACCCGATACTTATCGTATGGGTATAAAAACATGTAAAGTATTTTAAGTTTTTTAAACAAGCAGATTTAACATTGCTTTTTGAACTAATAGAAAAGGGGAAAATAAAAAGAGAAATAAAGAGGACTAAATTATTATTTTTGATATGATTTTTTTGTTTTTGATTGTTTCTGTTTCTCTTTTTTTCGGCACTTTAACAATTTACATACGCATATAAATACATTTTACATTGAATTGAATTTTCTTTAAAAAAAAAGAAGAAAATAGCAACAAAATCAATTTTGTGTCATACAAAAAGCGAAGCAAAGAAAAAGAGTACAAATTCCAAAGAATTGAATAATGAGTATGTATACATTATACATACATATTTGATATATATTACTTTATTGAAAATCACAAAGTGCATATGAATGTTTATCTTATACATGACATGACATGCAAAACTTTTTTTTTGCCTTTGCCATGGCGTTTAAATGAAAAGAAAAAAGTGAATTTGGATACAAGTATATATGTATGTATGTGTGAATATTTTTTTTTAATATTTCGAATTTTTATGATTTACAGATTAAATACTAAGCATAATGCTAACTACATATATGTATGTATGTATGTATGCATACGTATATTTACATTTTTGGATATCTATAATCGAATTCTAATATAGGTACTTAAATCGCATGTAAACAAAAAATTGTTTGCTCTTGTTAATGTAAATATTAGATATCTATGTACATAATATACACAGCGTTGCTACTCTGGTAATTTTCTACCAAATTTGGTAATTTTAATCAGATATTTTTTTTGATAATTTGGTAATTTTTTTGAATAATTTGGAGAAGAGCAAAAATTAAAATCAGGACCAATCTTTGGAAAAAAAATCCATTTTTGAAAATAATGAACTATGAAGTTAACATATTGTCTAGCCACCACACACATATGTAATTACATAGCTTTAACGTAATTACAAAACATTAACAAAATATTTTAAGTTTGTTTAAAACAAAATTTTTTAATTTTACTATTTTTTTAAGTTTCTTTAAAATGCAAAAATAAGTTACAAATTTGCTAAAATAATTTAAGACACATAATTCATAATAAACTTCTTCCTGAAGATATCTTGTGAACAAAAACGCTCGGCTTGTGAATGTGAATGAATCTCACTCGCAAGGTGAACAAGATAATGGATCTGCTACGGTGACTGTGAGAAAATTAGATGAAGTTGATTGTGAAGAATGCAATTCAAGTTCAGCAAGTAGTGAACGTGAAAAATACCACAGGACAATCCAGATGCAGTTGACAGAGAAATTTTCATGGCTAAAAGAGAACAACGGAAGTGGCTAAGGAACTGGATAAAGGAAATAAATCGGCTTGTAGAGGTCGAGAGGAGGTCTGCCAAAAATGAATTTTAGTTTAAGTTATATATATATACAATTTTTTGAGTTCTAGGTTTTACATATTTTACTTTAAAAATTTTATGTTCCTTGACAATTAATATTGTTTGTTGATAAATAGTTAAGTAGTTTAAGTGGTTTAAGTTTTAAAATTTTTTGGTTTATTTTAATCTTCAAAATTTGTTATTTTTTTTTTTTTAGTTTTTGTATATATGAATTGTTTTGTTTGTTTTATTATGTTGGATTTGCATATATGAATAATTGTTTTATTTATTTTTATAATATATAAATAAATTTTAATATCAGGTAAAACCATTGTGTTCCAATATCCAACATATTTTGGTAACTTTTATCCATTTGGTAACATTTTAAAACCAATTTGATAAACAAATTTTTTTCTGAGTGAATATACATATCCTGAATATACATGTGTATGTATAATACAACAAACAAAAATTTAAAAATGATTGCCGTTTCTTTGTGTATGTGTTTAATGAAAGAGAAAAATGTATAAACTAAATGTATAACATTATATTATGTATGTATATAACATTTAGTTTTGTCTATATTTAAAAGGCAACAACAAACACACACATGTCAAGGCAAATTTCATATTTTTATTTTACTCTGTAATAATTCTGTTAAAAATCTGTAATATCTTTGTATGAAAATTTTATTATTTTGCTAATTTAGTTAACTTCTCTACTGTTTTTTGGTATTATTATTTTAGAATCATGTATTGTCATGTATTTAAACTGTGTCCAAAATTTCAAGTCTCTAGCTCAACGGGAAGTGTGTCTAAAATAGCTTGCAAGATTCCACGATTCTTTTAACCACGAGTAATTTCAATAAAAGCTTTTAAAAAATAAAATATAAATAATTTTTTTTTTTTTTTTATGCTTTTATTATATGCTTTTATATTAACTCGTCGGTGTCGGTTTATTTATTTATTTATTTGTCATTCTGTCAGGCTTTTTATTATCTTCGTAATCTGTTAGCAACATTTCTAGGTGTTGTATGGTGCAGAGGAAAGTTTACAGGTTTCACAAGTGGGGGTCATATTGTTCGAATCCAGTTCACATGCAACTTTTTTTTTTTAACTATCTATTCAACAACATTTTTTGAATAAAATATGTATATATTTTGTATATATGAATTTAAAACTTAAATTTTTATCTCTAAATTAATGCATACAATACACACGCAATATATTTTTGATCTTTTCTCCCATAATAGCATAATATTGATGTCCATTGCACATGGTGTTTTGTATTAGCAAAACACAATACATACAATATTTTTATGTATGTTGCTAAATTATTTTGTTTACAACATTTGTTTAGTATTTAAATCAAAATATTTGCTGTCAACATTCTTTAATGCATATTGAATATGCATGGTTAAAAATTAAGATTTTATATTCGTAATATGTTGAGAAAATATTTAAGTGTTTTATAGTGAAGAAGAGAGTGTACAGGTTTTGAAAGTAAGGGTAATTTGGTTCGAATCCAATTTGTCTACGTACATTTTTTTTTTTCTTAACTGTATTCATCAACATTTTTTTAATAAAATTTTATGTATAATATATACATATTATTTGATGTTTCCTCCTATAATAATTTAGTTCAATCAATCTTGATGTGCACATGTATTTTGTATTAGGATTTAGCAAAACACAAAATATATATTGTGTATATAGATATACATATAAAATTTTATTCAAAATAATTCCAATTGCCAAATTCAAACTACATACATACATAATATTTTTTTTGTATATATACATATACATAGTAAAGAATATAAAAAGTAAAAATCATTACAAAATTATGCTTTGGCGCATTACGCATTATGATTTACGAACAAAATTTTGTCAACACAAAAAATTAAAACTACGTATGTAAATATGTACAAGTGCAAGCATTTTGGACTGTAATAATATAAAAGTAAATTGCTGGAATAAAAAAGAAACGGGAACCTCAAATTTACTAGATTTTTATTTAACCTTATTCCAGCAATTTACTTTTGTATTATAACAGTCCAAAATGCTTGCACTAGCAACTCACTTTTATATTATAACAGTCCAAAAAGCTAAAGTTTTGCAATCAATTTTATTTTCTACTTTTTAGGGGGCGAATTCGGCTTTGATAAAAGCATATGTATTTTAAAAATTATTTTTTTTACTTATTATTTTTTATTATTAATTTTTTTATTTAATTTTTTGTATTTTCAACCCATTTTAACCTATTAAAAATGAGTTTTAAGTGCAAATTGGATAATTGATGTTATTATGACAAAAAGAAAATTTATCATTTTCAGAACCTTTTGTAAAAGAAAGCTACATGGCGCCAGTATGGGTCTTAGCTGAGATTGACATCATCCACTTCTTGACTCTTTTTTTATTTGTGAAGATTGCCAAAAATTACTAAGGACTATTATGGAGTATGTTTAACAACTAATTTAAGTTATCTAGAATTTGAATAATGAAAAACTTGTTTGTTTACCAAAACCAACCATACCATTGTTAATAACTTTTCTTTTTTTTAAAAGCGAAAGCTTTTCAAGAATTGCGAAATTGTTCAATGCATTAAGCAGTCGTGTTTGCAGTGATACTAACGGTATTCAGAAGAGTGATCCTATTAACATAATCAAGGCAGATCTTCTTTCAGTTCTGCCAAATCTTTTTCGTAATTTGGAAAATAACATATAAGATGTTATTGAAGCTGGTTCTAGTTACAAAAATATATCCATTGATTTAACTTTGGTTAATAACTTACTGTTATCCCAAAAAAATTCTTTTGTGGAAAAAATTTAACCTTTGCACAATAGTATTTTTGTGAGAGCTATTTAATTATTATAAGGTTCCAATTCTAAAAAAAATCCGGAAACATATAATGAAGGAACACAAAATAAATTTGAAGCGCATGGTACAAGGGCAAGATATACAAATTATATCAGAAAGTCATGAAATAGATATTCAAACATATCCTATAATCCTACATAAATTTGGGATTAAATGGACTGAAGATGAATGGTACTGTAGAATTTCAAGCTTTTATAAAGCTAACCTTTCATCAGTTAACACCAAGAGTTGAAGAATTCAATATTTTTTACCAAAATTCATTATTTTTTACCCCGTTCCTTCAATAACCAACAAGTGCTGCAATTCATTAAAATTGAGTTCTGCGTAAATTCTTTGTTTATCTATTTTGAATCGTATGGAAAAGAGAAACACCAAATTTCGCAGTTTAAATTAAATGGACAAGATAAGACTTTACAGTTGTTGTTGCATCCTAATAATGCATATATCTGGAATAAAATTAGAACAGTTACTTCTAGCTACACTAGCTTGAGTCAACCTGTAAAAATTAATCAGCCGAAGGCTAAAGATAACCCAAAATTTCCATTGCCATAAAACGTTTGGTATGGAAGATATCATGAAACGTTTAGTATTTCTGCGGAAAATGCTCTAACTGATTTTGTTTTCTTATTTTCGTCCAATAGAATTATTTATATTTAAAAGGCACCGGAAAATCATGACAAGTAGATACTTTTGTCCCTTTCCAAGTGAGGGAGAATTTAGTTAACCATCATTTAGTTTCCATCATCTTTCAACATTTTTAGAAAGGATAGATATAGTAATATCTTTTTTGATAACATTCCAAAAGGAAGAGGCATTTTAATTATTACTAGTATTTGCCCGCTGCTCGAAAATCGAGCAAATTTAGATTAAAATGCAGCTACATAGTGCACATCTTGTCCGTTTTCGAAAGCCGAAAGTTGTTGTCTGAGTTCGTCATGTGTAAGCGAGGATTCGTTCTGTTTCATGGATAGATTGGGTGTTACAGCCGGACTACCACCAAAACGTTGAACTAAATAAGTACTTTAAAGAAAATTATAAAAAAAAAGTAAAGTAATGTAAAAAACTTTTAAACTGTTAAAAACAAATCCTTAAAATTGGCCTACATATTATGTCAGGTATACATATATTAATAAGAGAGTCATATATAAAAAATTTTACAATTACAATTTTTTTTAAATTTTCTTAATAATATTATTTTAAAATTTTCATGAAGGCAACTTACGGCCCACGCTTTTATATGCACAGTAAGTTGGAGCAGTACAAAGCCAGAGAGTTCCAGTACGGAACACATAAATATTATTTATTGCATTAAAAAAAACGTATTAAAATTTTTTGAATTCATAAATTCATATATATATGTATATGTATTATTAATTCTCATAAATAAATTTATTATAAAATATACTCAAAAATTTAAATTATTATAATATATAGGCATATACATATTAGTTATTAACTGAAACTCATAAAGTTTGCATTTAATATAAGACCTATTATTATACCCTACACATTATGTATAGGGTATATTAACTTTGGTATGGTGTTTGTAACCACCAAAAGGAAGAGAGTTGGGTATAGACATGTATATATATTCTGAATCAGGATCACCTCCTGAGTCGATTTAGCGATGTCCGTCCGTCCGTCCGTACGCACGATAATTCAAAAAATAATGATGCTATCTTCATGAAATTTATACTGTACGTTAACAATGACTACAATAAAGCGGGGATTGTAAATGGGCGAAATCGGACTATGCGTTCGAGTACCTCCGATACAACTTCCAAAACCGAATACGCATATATTCAAAATTAATAAAGATAGAAACTTCAAATTTAGTACTAGGGTATTGCTTCCTGAATCCCTGATTTGTCCAAAATTTAATATGAATTAGAATGGTTGTTCGGGTATCTGCCACACAACTACCAAGCCCAAACAAGCATATTTTCGAATTTAATTAAGATAGAAATCTAAAATTTTGTACAAAGGTTGTAAAAGCATTTATTTTTTTAGCTTAGTTATATTAAATACCTAACTAAAATAACTTATGGATTTTTAATTTAATTTGAATTTTTTAGGTGTAGGGTATAAATAAGTCTGTTGCATCGACTTGCTGTTACTTTTACTTGTTTTTAAAATGTTTCAATTCTAAAACTCTCAAATGTGCACCCCATAAATAGCAAAAATTTCTCTATTATTCAGCAAATACAGTAATACATATAGTACTTATTCTTTAACATGTTTGAAATTCACACTCGATCCAGAAAAAGAAATCGGTTTTACGATACTTACTAAATTGTAAAAGTAACCTTTTGGAACATCTTTGATATTTTAAATTCCAAATCTTTCAAATGAGAGAAGCTGTTGAACAATTTCAAAATAGTTCAACAAAACCAAAAAAAAAAAAATAATTTGTTATTTAAGGAACAAACATTTTTTACTGTCTCTTAAATTTTCATATTGTTATTGTTAATGTTGCTATGTCTCATCTCACCTCGTGTCTGTTATCTGGTTGTACTCTGTGAGTCAGTACTTTGTTAGTACTGTACTGTGCCACTCTTTCAATGACAAAGTAATATAGATAATACGAACAATAAATATGCGAAACTGAATTATTGCAAAATCCTTTAACTCTTTTATCTTCTAAAGTATGAGTCATTTCAGAAATAACTTTTTGTATCACCCCCCGTTTAGGAGCTGTAAGGGGTCTAAAACTGAAAATTTTCTATTTTTAAATATCTGTAACTGGAACACCTGTTAAAACTTTTTGAAATAATACATAAAAATTAAAGCTTCAACATTATACTCTTATTTCTGTTAACAACTTTTTTTTAATAATATAGGGTTACTTTATAAGTGACGAAAGTGTTACTTGATTTTTTCAAATTTTCTAACAAATTTCTTTAACGAATTTTTTGTATTTTGTTTTACTCGATAATTTGAAATTGTTGAGGATATAATGCGTAGTACAAAAAAAAGTAAATAAATAAACAACATAACGGTTGCTTGAAGAATTTTTATTTATATGATATTGATATACATACATACTTATGTATATCATGTTTATTTACATATCGTATATGTCACTGATGAATGAATGATAAGAGTATAGATGTATATTATATAGCGCCCTATTTACGTACATATATGTATGTATGTATTTTATAGTACTTATAAGAAATTATTCTGTGAATGGAAATATTTTTAAAGAAATATTGCAATGTATGGCGAATTACTTATAACAATATAAATATACTATGTGTGCATTAATATAATATAATATTTAAAATTATATTTACTATTTTGTACTCAGTAAATTTAATATAGATTTACCGCTTAGTATTAAATGGTACTATAGAATATTTGAAAAAGTTTTGGATTGATAATCGTTATGTGGAAGGTTAGAATCTGCTTTTGAAGAATGTATAAACATATAGTTTGAATATATGTACAACCCATAGTTCTAGATATTATAAAATTCACCCAAATTATTTTAAAATACTAAAAAATTAAAAAAATAATATTATAAGCAGAGTGACAGGCTATGAACATACTAACGGATTCGTACGGGTATCTAAGAGTTGACAAAGGCAACTGTATTCTTCCTCGTTTTATATTAAAAATAAAATTATAAATACAAGTTGCATATATACAGTACAACTGTATAATTATAAGTACAAGTTACATACATACCATACACATGTAGGTACATTATATTGCATTTATTTAAATTTTTATATTACAATAAAATACAATCCTGAAAAATTCAACCCTTTTTCTTAAATTGTACTAAATTTGTATTATTATATTATTGTACAAACTCAACAACATTTTAATCAGTGTAGGTTTTTAATGTTTCTAATAGAGTTACCAGGGATAATTTGTACATTTTTAGCAATTGCTTGAATGTTTTTATATAACAATTTGAATAGACTCTCATGCCGAAAAAATGTAGCCAAACCAAAAGTGGCATCAAATTTATAATTTTAGTGGATACTGAGAAATCCCCTGTAAAGTCTGAAGGGTGTGTTTTTTAAGTGACATTTTAACAAGCAAGTAAACAAACTGATATATTATTTTTTCATGTTTTAGATAGATGGAATATTTTTAGTTTATATTGAGATAAATTGCTTCAAAATTTTATACAAACATTTAAGATGAAATTCATCATAAATCACAATATTCAAGAAACCCTTAACAGAAACTTTTGATATTACTCTCGTATAATGTACTTTCTCGTGCTCGAGTTTGCTTTCATAGTTCATAGGAAAGAATGACGTTATAATCTACGAAAAAATTCCAATTAATTTAAAATATACTGAAAACCAAAAAGTTATTAAAGTGTAAAAAATAAAATAAAAAAAACTTTTTTGACATTTCTTCATAAAAAATAACAAACAACAAAACAAAACTAAATAATTTTTTTTTTTTCGTGGAAATAAATAAAAATATTTATATAAATCTTATTGTAAAAAATTATTTTTTCTATTTTTTTTCGATATAAGGCATTTTCAGAAAAAAAATTTTGACCTATGATTACCTTTATTAAATTAATTAAATTTTTTTTCAAGAAGATGGAACCACGGAAACCAACTTGTATTTTTTTCTCTACATCTGTTAAAAAAAAAGGAAAAACCAAATGTCCAGCAAAATAAAAAAAAACTGATCCATTTTAAATAATTTTTTAAAGAAAAATGCTTTTTATCCAGAACCATTCAACCATGAAAGTTGATGTTTCATATCACTGAAATGTTTTGATATCACTGAATGCATATCACCATAAATAGACCTAATTAAAATGCTTTTTGAACTCGTATTCTCTTCAAACTTTCTCTAGAAATATTGATCTATAATATTGTAATTAGCTAATGACAAATTTATTTTACAGAGTTAAAACTTTTTATATTATCTTATGACATTTATGATTCATGACAATTTTTAAGTAGGTTTAACTGAAAGCATTTCAAATTACTCATTAAAATCAACAAACCCAGTTTTTGCATATTTGTAAAGAAAATTAACCGAGTACTTGATTGGTATGATATTTAAAAAGAAAAACTGTTTCTTTTTGCTTGCTATTTTAAGAAATTGAGTTCATGTGGATTAAACTTGAACTATTTTTTATTTTATTCATGAATTTCATACTTTTAGGAAACTCCTTTCAATTTTGTTTGACATAACATATTATATGTTAAGGGTCCTCGACGGCCTAGGAGGTAAAAGCGTATAGAATACGCTGTAAATACCGAGGGAGTATGGGTTCGAATCCCACACACGTCGTAAGAGTTATTTCTCCTCACGACATTTACAGCCACGACTGAACAGGAAAGGATGTGTAATTTCTTGTCCACACTTATGTAGCAGAGAAATGCATTAAAAAAAAACAAGTTGCAAGTTTATAATTGATAATAACAAATTACATATGAAATGTATATGACACGGAAATTATCACATTATCACATATCACATGGTAGATTTTATAAGTGACTTCAAATTTTTATAGTAGTGAAAGAAATCTTCTCAAACATAATGTTATTGACAAATTTGGTTTTTATACCCAAAGTATGAATAAAACTCTAAGGGAGTAATAAATTTGTCATTCGGTTTGTGACACTTTAAAGATGAACAGATAGATATGAAAAAGTATTCGTAGAAATGAATAATTTTCTCACAAATGAATTTTAAGTCGATTTAGCTGTGTACACCTATCAATCCGGCCAATCATCCGTCAGCACGATAACTCAAAAAATAATGATGCCTGGATTCGAAAAATTTACATTGTATATAAATGTCAGTTTCGCTATTGAAATTAAACAAATTAAACGTGCGAGTTTAAGTAACTGCAATACAACTTCTTTTTATATGAATATAACTCAGTATATAATTAATCTAGGTGTCTGAATATATATAGATATACATAACTAAGCTAGACTAAGAGGTCGTTTTCTTTTGAAAATTTGTGTTGATCTAGGTAATTATATTCACGTAACTGTCAACCGTGAAGTTTATATGCCAATACCTATGTAAATAATTAACCTAGCCAATTTTGTAAAAAATTATTAAGTCTAGCAATATACTTCTGTGAAATTTGTTCGGTTTGGCAGGATTAATAAATTTAAAGAATTTCTAAAGGATTAATAAATTTTTTGGAAACAGCATATTATATTATAATCGATCGGATATCCTAGAGATGACACAGTTAAAAATATATACTGTTTCTCCTTTTTATTTAGAATTGATATAGTTTCAACCAATGGTAGTTTAAACAAAGCAGAATAATTATTTGAAATACCTTGGATGCTTCAAAATTATGCTTGAAAGGATTTTTTACCTAAAATGATTGTATGAAATACTATAATGCAATTTTGAAATAAAAATAAGAAGATCATTATTTTTTTTTTAAATTATGGCTTTACTAAATCACTAAAGTTATTTTAGAAGGAAAAAACAAGAAATTCACCAAAAACAGAGATATTGTAAATTTCAAATAGTATTTTATATTTTTTAATTTCATAAAAAAAGCAGAAGAAGCTCAACAAAAGTTTTGCTTTACCACAATGATAGTTCATTTTTCATAATATATTTTTCTTTATATATTTTGGTACCTGTATAAAAAATTCCAGATCCAACTTACCTATAGTTTTTTTCCATCAATTGTTATGAAAAATTAATATTTTTTCTTTCCTTTAGTAGATAAACTTTGTATAGATTTCCCTCACATATATTATAACTGGGAAAATATAAAAAACTGAGCTAAACAAAAACTTCAAATCAAATAATTTAAAAAAAAAAATTTATTATATGTACTTTTCAGTTTCAAATTAATTGTTTCAAATAACAACTCGAACTAAGCAACCAAGATATACCTTCAAAGGTATGGATCGGATCAGAATCGAATTCTGAGTCGTTTAAGCTTTGTCCGACCGTTCGGCAATACGATAACTCAAAAACTTAGAAATCTAGAGTAGGTATTGATTTGAAACTATCATAAAATATTTTTGGATCAATTTGTAAGTTTCCTATTTTTTTGATTGAGATCCGACAAAAACTTCGGGTAGCTCTCGAAAAACTAAATATTTGATCTCCACATATTTCATACAAATTTTTCTAAAATTCGACATCGTTTGAAGTAGTGCCATGAAATTTTAAATGCGGATAGATATCCTAAAAAAATCATTTTATGGAACAACTTTTTTCTGTATCCCCAACCGTTACGGAGCTGCAGCCCTCCAAATAAAAGGAAGCCCATAATTAAAAGGAATTAAAGCCGGCAGGCTTGATTTATTGAATAAAAACTTTTTATCTTAAATGTCTTTTAAAACAATTAATTATTATAATATTTACCTAATGTTTCACTATAATAATTATAATTTAATTTTATGGATGAACATAACTCGTTGAATTTGGAGTAGGGTATTATATTAAAAAAAAGAACAAGTATTTATACTCCATTAATAGTAAAGCTTTTTAAATTCTTGCCTTTTTTTAAGATATTATATATTTATATTCTTTGATGTTGAAATATATATGTCTAGTTGGATTCAAAATCAGGGTATTTTGCTTATATATCTATATATTTATTTATACGGGTGAGTCCCAAAATGCATAATGATTTTTGCCACAAAAAAAAAATCCACAATTATTTTAAGTACTTAGTTGTTGAAATATGTATGTATGTAAAACTAAAAAGAAAGGGCTTTAGAGTTGTTTATAAAAGTAGGATTCAATAATTTGTTTAGCAGGGGTTTGGGCGCGGTATTATTTTAAGTTATTTCTTATGTAAGTATATGTGTAAAACTGATAATTAGGAAGGACTTTTGAGATGGTTTCAAAATCAGGATCCAATAATTTGTTTAGCGGAGGCTTGGGGCGGCAACCCCCACTGCTTTACATTTTCTAATGTTGAAATATATGTGCAATAAAAATAATTAGGAAGAACTTTAAAATTTATTACAAAATAAGAGTTTATTGCTTTTCCCAGAATATTTTTTTCACATTTTTGAATTTGTGGATAGTTGTTTACATAATCAGGATTGCCACATTTTGCGTAATATTTATATATATGTAGATGTTAATATATGTGAGATTCACAATTAGGAGAGTTTCATAGCTTGGTGCAGTGAAATTAAATCTAGTCAAAAGAAATACAGACTCAGGATAGTAACCTTTGTATTACTTAGTCACCGATAGTAACCTTTGTGTTCTGATATTAACCTTTGTGTTCTTCCACTACACCGAGTTCGATGTTTGAAAATAAGTATGAGTCATTTCAGAAAATATTTTTATATCGCCCATTGTTTAAGAGCTGTAAGGGGTCAAAAACTGAACATTTCCTATTTTTAAACACCTGTAACTTGAACACATGTTCAAATTTTTTTTGAAGTAATACATACAAATTAAAGCTCCAATATTATACTTTTATTTCTGTTAGCAATTTTTCTTAATAATATACGGTTACCTTAAAATTGACGAAAATGTGACATGATTTTTTCCAATTTTTCTAACAAATATAACGATTTTTTTGCATTTTTTTTTTTTACTCTATAATTTAAAATTGTTGAGGATGTTGCATCATACAAAAACAATTAAATAAAAAATATAACGGTTGCTTGTAGAATTTATAGATATTTACATGATATATGGTATTACATACATACTTATATATCACGTTTATTTACATTTCGTATGCGTCACTGATGAATGAATGAAGTATAGTAAGAATAGTGATAGCGATGTATATACGTATTTTTATACCCTACACCTAAAGTATAGGGTATATTAACTTTGGTATGGTGTTTTTAACCACCAAAAGGAAGCGAGTTAGATATGGACAGGTATATATATTCTGAATCAGGATCACTAAAACACGATCACGATCACGATAATTAAAAAACTAATGAAGCTATCTTGATGAAATTTATATAGTTGGTTATCGTAATTACCTTTCGTACCTTTTGTACCTTTCGTAATTAGGAAGGCTAAGTTCGAATCTGGACAAAATCCGCCCATGGGTTCGGATTCTGGAAGCTTCCGAATGATTCCGGAGCAAACGAGATTATTTCCAAAACCAACAAAGATTTAACCTTTAAATTTTGTACAATGATGTTCCTTCCCCTTCCGTTCGATTTATGTCTCTGAAATTTAAGAGGATTTGGTCCATGGGTTTGGATTTGGAAGCTTCCGAACGAGCCCCAGAGCAAATGAGATTATCTCCAAAACCAATAAAGATATAACCTTTACTTTTGGCAGAATGGTGTTCTTTCATGTTTGATTTAGGTCTCTGAAATTTGAGAGGATTTGGTCCTTGGGTTCGGATTTTGAAAGCTTCCGAACGAGCCTCAGAGCAAATGATATTATCTCCAAATGCAACAAAGATATAACCTTTAAATTAGGCAGAATAGTGTTTCTTCATGTTTGATTTATGTTTCTGAAATTTGTGAGGATTTGGTTCATGGGTTCAAATCTTGGAAACTTCCGGACGAGCCCCAGAGCAAACGAGTATATCTCCACAACCAACAAAGATAGAACTTTTATTTTTAGTACAAAGGTCTTCTGTTATGTTTCCTTTTCTGTAAAATTGGAAACTGACATTTGAAAGAATTTGAACCATGGGTTCGTATTTTGGAAACTTCCGGACGAGCACAAGAGCAACGAGCATATCTCCAAAACCAACAAAAGTAGAACCTTTACATTTAGTACAATGGTGTTCTGGCATGTTTTCTTTATGTTTCTGAGATGGATTCGATGAATTGGAGTGGCAATTCGGGTAGCTGACACAAACCTCCCAAGGACTACCAATCTTCGAAAATAATTAAGATAGAAACTTAAAATTTTATACAAGGGTGTCAAGCATATGCCAAGCGCATGCCTCTTTTATGTTCTTGAAATTCGAGTTGAATAAGACAGAAAAGGGAAGAAGTTCAAGCAGCTGCCAAAAAAACTTATGGATTTTTAATTTAGTTCGAATTATTCAGGTGTAGCGTATTAATAAGTCGGTTGCATCGACTAACTCTTACATTAACTTGTTTTGTATTTATTTGTGGTATTAATATATATTTGCTATTTTGTAGTAAGTTTAGTATAAATTAATATACATTGGCGCTTAGTATTAAAATAGTGCTAGGTACATCATACTTCGAAAATTTTTGTATAAGTATAAACATATAGTTTAATATGTGTACAAGTCATACTTCTAGAAATTATAAAATTCACTCAAATTATTTTAAAATACTGAAAAAATAAAAAAATAATATTATAAGCAAAGTGACGCACTATGAACATATTAACGGGTACGTACGGGTACCTAAGAGCTAACAACGACAACTGTATTATTTCCAGTTTTATTTTAAAATTAAAAACCTTAACAAAAATACAATTTTTATTTTAATTCTCACATGTAATTAAATTGAAAAGTAAATTGCAGGTTCAATTAAACTAAAAGAGTCCCGAATTGATAATTAACTTTAACTATTTATATATCTATATGATTTATAGAATGAAAAGTTCAACTCTGTCTTGAGCTATTGTGTCTTTCTTTCTACACAATAACTAAATTTAACCCCCCGGGAATACCGGGTTGAATGGGCTGTATACATGTGTTACACACGAACACACATTCACATACACATATACACATACCCATCATGATAACAATACTTTTATAAGTTTGCTACGCACAGGGATAACGTTTTAATAACATATGTATATGTAGCTTAATTTAGTGGCCTGTTATCTATAAATCTGTTATCTTAGATTATTTTTTTATTTTTTGTTTTTGATTTGTCAATGTATTTTTGTGAACTAATAGAATAATATTCAACAATTATCTTATTATATAAAATTACTAGAAAATCCCCTGTGCAATTGCACAAATTCTATAGATTCAAAAACATTTACGTTATCATACTGACTCCCTTAATAAACTACCTAAAAATTTCATTTTTACATCAGCACCATTAAAAAAAACGTTGAAATCACTTACTTACTTGTAATAGAAAATAAACATAAAACAAATCTAAACACATAAAATTAAAAATGTTAGGTACAGTTTATTAATTTATTCTCACCGTTTTTTCGTGGCGATAATTTTTGACAGTTTTTTAATTATTGAGAAAAAATGGTCCAAGCTAAAAACACATTCAGGGTAAAAGTTCGTGCCGATATCTCAAAAATTGTTTGAAACACATGTATAAAGTGAACAATAAAAGCCGGCGAAAAACCAACCAACACCAACCGCTACGACATTTATTTTTTGTTACATTTAAAACACTCCCAATAATCGAAATAATTTTAATATTTGTTAAAATTTTACTCTCTATTTTTCTTTAGTTTTAAAAAAAAAAATTTTATGTCGATGAAAAACAGTTGTTTTCGCCGCGAAATTACTTCAATTACCAAAACTACTTTCAAGTCTTTTGCGTTTATTTTTTTTCTGCTTGAAAAAAATTTGCTTAATTTATTTTATTTAAATATACTTTGGAAGAGGTCTTTGGTATATTTAATAAAAGATTCATGTCTCTGATAATGAAATTTCATAAATTTTCGGGGACTTTTTTTTTTGTGACGGTCGTTTTCGACAGGTTTTTAATTTAATGGTCTAATTATAAATTAGTACAAAATTATGAATCTATTGTGAGAGAAGGCTTCTAAAATGATATTTTCTATGTTATTTTTTCTTTTTTTTTTAAGAAAAATTTCCATTTCTATAATATTTAGTAAGTTTCTGATTTCTGTTATGAAATATAATTAGCTAAGTCTGCCGAATTTTATATTAATAAAAAAAATTCAAATATTTTATGTTATATCAAAAATTCAGCTTAAAAAATCAAAATTCTAACCTAAATAAACAAAACTACTATAAAGTCTGTTGCGAAGCTTTTACCAGCTTTTATAATAGTGAAAACAAAATCAAGAATTAAATCGGCCTATTATTTTTTTCTTATAAATATGAGGCTTACTATAAACTTTGCTCTTTTCACTTTCAGACGTTTTAATTTTATTTAGAGTACCTATTTTGATTTTTTTTTTCTAAAACAAAGATTGAAAACGCCAACAGAAGAATATTAATTTATTTTTAATTTACCGCTGCGACCAATTCATAATGGATGTGGCGGTCAAATTTAAAAATTTAAAATTTGCTGAATTTATTTTTATTGAAAATGTGTGTTTAAGTATGTACTTTTCCTTTTTTGACTGTACTCATTTTTAATGAACGGTTTGTGTCTCTGATAATACTTCTAGTGGAAAATTTGGTCTTTGGTAATAATATTTACTAAATTTATTCTAGTTTTCAATGTTAAAACAATTATAAATTAATCCTCAAAAATAGATATAAGAAAATGCAAAAAAAATTTTAAAACATATGAAAAAAATTTAACAAAAAAAAATATTGTATTTTTATATGTTAATTAATATTTTGAAAATAAACCCGTTTTTGTAGTAACTTTTTTTTAGGTTAAATTAGAATGTAAATTATTAAATAAAAGTTAAATAAAAAAAAAAAAAAAAAAAAATTTTTTTCTTATAAATATAAGGCTTACTATTAACTTTGCTCTTTTCACTTTCAGGTCTTTTAATTTTATTAAGAGTATTTTTATTTTTTTCAAAACAAAGAGTCATTTGAAAACTGCCAACAGAAGAATAATAATTTATTTTTAATTTACCGCTGCGACCAGTTCATAATGGATGTGGCGGTCAAATTTAAAAATTAAAAATTTGCTTTAAATTTTGTTTCGAAAGTACTTTTTAAAAAGTAAACATTTGTGTCTCTGATAAGGCTTTAGTCGAAGATTTATGTCTCTGATAATAAAATTTTAAATTATTAAATAAATATATAGAAATATCATCATTGCCAGTTTAGTTTACATTCAGTGTGAGTGGTTTATTATAGAAATAAAATATTTTTTTTTTTACATGTTGGCAAGGTCTTATCATTATATTGTGTACATTATCAGAAATTCAATCATTAATTTCAGGTATTATAATCTGATCTGATTAATAAATCTTATTTTTTTACATGGCTAACAATATTATTAATGGTCTAGTACAAAATTATGAATCTTTTGTGAGAGAAGGCTTCTAAAATGATATTTTCTATGTTATTTTTTTCTTTTTTTTTTAAGAAAAATATCTGTTTCTATAATATTTAGTAAGTTTCTGACTTTTGTTATGAAATATAATTATTTAAGTCAGTCGAATTTTACATTAATAAAAAAATTTCGAATATTTTATGTTATACCAGTTCTACCGAAAATTTAGCTTAAAAATCTAAATTTCAACCTAAATAAACAAAACTATTTTAAAGTACGTTACGAAGCTTTCACCAGCTTTTATACTAATGAAAACAAAATCAAGAATAAAATCGGCCTATTATTTTTTTCTTATAAATATGAGGTTTACTATAAACTTTGCTCACTCTCACTTTTTCACTTTCAGGCGTTTTAATTTTATTAAGAGTACCTATTTTTATTTTTTTTTTTCCAAAACAAAGATTGAAAATGCCAACAGAAGATTAATAATTTATTTTTAATTTACCGCTGCGACCAGTTCATAATGGACGTAGCGGTCAAATTTAAAAATTAAAAATTTGCGAATTTATTTTTATTGAAAATGTGTTTTTTAGTATGTACTTTTCCTTTTTTGACTGTACTCACTTTTAATGAAGGGTTTGTGTCTCTGATAATACTTCTAGCGGAAAATTTGGTCACTAATAATATTTACTAAATTTATTTATATATTTAATGAACGGTTTGTGTCTCTTGATAATACTTTGAGTCAAAAATTTGTGTCTCTGGTAATAAAATTTTAAATTATTAAATAAATATACAAAAATATCATCATTGCCAGTTTAGTTTACATTCAGTGTGAATGTTTTATTATAGATATAAAATATATTTTTTTACATGTTGGCAAGGTCTCGCCAACATCTTGTGTATTATATTATAGATATTATGAAATATGATAAATCACTATTTCAACTACTTATTGTTCTCACTGTTTCAACTACTTAATATCTCAAATTTTGTTTTTGTTACTTTACTTTTGTCTATATAAATGAATTAAAAAAATGTGCATATATACTCTGCATGAGCTGTAAGCTCTTTTAGAGAAATGAATTAAATAAATAAAATGCATATTTGCAAAAATCTCGTATACAAATTTTTGGTATGAAAACAATATCTACATACATAATGTATGTGGTTGTAAAAAAAATAATATGATGAAAATTTCATTTAAGTCCCCATATCTTGGAAACTAGATCAACTTCAGCTTAGCCCTATACAAAATATTACCTTCTTATAAAGGTTTACATATACGATAGGGGTAAATAGCAGAATGGTTAATTATATCCTGTATTTACATAATACGCAAAATCAATTTATTCTCTGAACATGAATGCTTGTTTTTTAAGAAATTTTAATTTTTTGGTTATACACTTCATAAAATTTCATTGTAACTCATCAACTGTAAAAGCTAGGCAAATAATTGAAGCAATTTTGGGAAACCGCAAGAAATTAAAATAAATGGATAACACAGTTCCTTATATACAAATTATTTATGAAAGTAATATATGCTGTTCCCATAAAACTTGATCAACTTTTACAAAATTTCAGATGTTTTAGTACCGGCGTTAAGTACCAAGGTATATTTATGTTAATTTTGGAGTTGTATGAGAAATAACCGCACCTGTTGCACCAGCACAACTATATTTTACAGAAGTTATTGTCATAAAACTATTTGATCTTCTTTTGTAAAATTTCCGACGCCTAGCTTCATTAACTTCCAAGATGTGCAAGTTATGTGAACCTGCTACTCTAGCCCAACCAAATTTTACAGAAATTGATAGCATGAAATTCAACATCTTTCTACCAAATTTCACATATCTAACTTCAATAGACTCGGAGTAGTATGGCAACTACCCGAACTTGTCGCACCAGCACAACCTAATTTTACAAATGTTGTTCGCATGTAATTCTACTCCATTTTGCAAAATTTCAGATATCTATTTCCATATACAGAAAGAAGTTGTATGGCAGCTACTCGAAGCCGGCTGTGGATAATGCTGGATTTAAATAGCGAAACTAACAATTTTGCAAAAGTGCCGTGAAAAGAAATTGCAGCCTCCTAACTCCTTTATGATTTGAGTTCTTGTGCAGACAGGCTGATAGGCGGACGTATATGGCTTAATCGTCGCAGAATTTGATTTTGAATCGATCCATACCTTTGGGACTATATCTAGCTTGACTCCTTTAAGGTGTCACAAATGCAATGGCAAATTTATTATACACTTGAACATACGTTCATGCGTTCATATACATGTTAAATATTTTTCTTTAATATGACTATGACTATGTAACTAAACCAGCTATAGGTCTGAAACAAATATATATACTCTGAAAGAGCGTTTTTCGGTCTTTCTGTTGATATCAAAAAATTGTTAGTGCTCCTAATAAAAATTTAGTAGATATTTTCATGTAAGTGAACTTATTATTGAAATTTTCAAAGTACCGTTAGAACCAAATGGGTCCTGTCACATATTCATAGAATAAGCCAAAGTATCTGCGCCCAAAGTTAGAAAAAAAATGGGCACAAGAGTTAAATTTAATTTTAAATCACTTAATTTTTTTATATTTAATAAAAAAATATTTTTTATATTTTATATTATAATAGTGGTACACTTACAATTTGTTATATGGGGTACACTTACATCAAAATTCTCAATATAGCTATTAACATGTAACAGCATAATATATAACATGTAACATTTAGTATGTACGAAATGTGGGTCAACTTTATTAACTTTGTTTTTAATATAATATATGCTATAATTTAAGATTATCCTTTAATTGAACGAAAAATTATATACATGCTTATATTATAAAATATGTAATGTATAGATATTTATTTATAACTTAACGATATACAGAAAAGAAAATTCATTCATTTGGTTATTCCTTCGTTAGTTTTTATTTATCTCTTCGTTTGTTTGTTTTATCGTTCGGAACTATTGAAAACTGACGTGAAAAAAAAGGTTCTAATAACGCTCGATAAAATCTGAAATTTTATACAAAACAAGGAAAACCTAACGAATTTTATTTTTTTGTGATAATTTAAAATGTATTTAAATATGTATATGTAAGTACAATAATATGGAAAAAAATTAAAAATCATCGGGAAAATAATGAAAATAATTTCTTTTTTTTTATTTTAATATTGGGAAATTTATATTCTGCACCTACTTGACCTTTCCTTAAAAAATTAAAAGAACAGAACAATAAAAATTTGAATTGAAAAAAGAAAATTCGTTTCGTTCCATTTCTAAAGTTTATTTTATATTATTCCAAAGTTAAAATTTGTAGAATTTTAATGGAGAAAAATTAAGTGAAAGAAAAAAGTTAATAAAAGAGAAGAAGAGAGAAAATAACTGTAATTTTACTTAAATATTCTCTTAAAATTTTACTACTTATATTATGTTAGTATGTTGCATGCGTATAATTTCCAGGGAAATTATGAAATTTGTTTTTGTTTTTTTTTGTTTTCAAAGATAATTTTAAAATACAATTTTTGACGTACAATATTTTTGTACTATAAGTATTGTCTGTAAGCATTAACATTAAGCATTAACTATGCATTACTTATTTACTTTTTTTTTTTGTATATTATTGTTTTTTGTTACTACAATTTGAGTTCGATATACCGGAATGTTTGGAATCCTTTTGGAAAAAGTAGAACAATATACAAATACAATAACTCTCTTGATCATTACCTATACTGTAATTTTCTAATGTGGGTATACATATAATACGTGTTACTAAGAAACCTTTCATAATTTTTTTTAGTTTTTAGAAATTAAAATTGAAATAAAAATTTGATTACTTAAGTAAGAAATACTTAGTTACAGTCTTTATTTAGTATAGATTAATTGTTTTTCTCCTTTGTTCTTTTTGTTTTTATAATGTATTAATTAATTTTTTTATCATCTTGTAAAATATAATTTTTATCATAAGTATCAGTATTTTTATAGTCTTGTAAAAATGTGATTTTATTTTTTATTTATTATTATTCTTGCATAATAATTAAATTTATTATTGTCAGTGTGTTTTATAAGTTTTTTTTTATAGAATATTAGAAATGAAAATGTATAGCCCCTCTTAACTATTCCTTTTTATAGATAGTTAATTTAATTAAATATTACGATATAATTAAAAAACATAGATTTATATTTTTATAAAAAACTTAAAAAACAGTTTTAGCTATTTTTTGCTTTTTAATTCAATTATTAGTGTTTAAATGACCACTAAATATTAAACACCTGTTGATATTTAGAGTGAAAATTATAACTGAAAAACTCTTCTTACAATAATATGGAAAACGAGATTTATGTATGTCTTAATTTGTTTGTTCTATCTAGGATTTCTAAAAGACATTTAAACATTCATTTTAAAAAAATAAAATTGTGAAGTTTAAGTTTAGATACAGAAGAGCAGAGTTTAAATTCGTTTGACAATTCAATAGAAAAAGGTAAAGAAAAATTAACAAATTTATTAATAAAAAGAAATAAGTCCTTTTTTGTTCTGTTTATTACTTAATAAGATGTATATTCTTTTGATAACGTATACTTCTTAGAACTATATTAATAAATAATAATTATATAAAATATATTAATTTTAGTTTCAGATTTCATCAAAAATATATTTCAAAATTGAAAGTCCCCTTTACAAACTTAGGTAAATTATACTAAAAGTACTCAAAACTTTTTTGCTTACCTTTTTTTAGACTTTTTTTATATCTATATTATATGATATAAATTTATCGTTCACATCGTTTCTTCTTTCTTGATTTTTTCAATTCTAAATTTTTGATCAAATGATTTGATTATATTTATTCTAAATTAAGCTATAAACAAGATTCTTATAATGACTGCCATAATAAGCATGTTCGGTTTTCTTTAGAAGTAATGATTAAAAAAATATACAACTTACAGAAGTCTGAATTGAAATTATTACTCATACAAAATTACATTAACATATTCAAAAATTTATGTCTAAAAATATAATTGAACATAATAAGCCTCATTTGATGCTTATTTAAGATTAAAATTAATATTATTCTTTGTCTTTCTTTATCTATTTATAAATTGTAGTTCTCTTAAGAAATGATGTATACACAATCTTAGAATTTAATTTTTTAATTTTTCCTAAGAAATATTTAAAAAAAAAAAAAAAATTAGATCAAGGATTTAAATACTTTTACAAAAGTTTACAAAATAAAAAAAAATAAAAATTTTCATTTTAAAAATTTAAATATATTAAAAATATTGCAAACAAATTACTTACATACATACATTAAAAAAATATTTTATATACAATATATTCATTTAGTTTTTCATATGTAATAGTAAATATTTTTTTTTTTTTAAATTGCGGTATTAAGTGTTTGCTATATCCAATAAAATAAAACTAAAAATAGATTTACAAGAATAATATAAAATTAAATCCTTACAAATAAAATAAAATTTATCTTTAAATTTTTAAATCCACTTAATAAGGACGTTATTAGTCTTTACAAAAGCTTTTATATGTGTACCTTATCACATTAGAAAATGAATTCCTTGTTATACAGTAGTTCGGTTTAAATCCTTCAATTCTAATATTATTAAATTTCAATCGAATTAATTTTGTTTCACCTTTTATTTATATTTATTTTTTCTTTTTTTTTTTTTTTTGTAGTTTTTATTCTAAGAAAAATTGCTTTCTAAATGGAGCTATTGTTAGATATATCTAATATTTGTTTATTCTTCAAATATATATTTTGTTTTTTCGTCTGTCTATTTGTGTTTCTAAATTAATGTATTAAAAGAAGGTGGAAAATTGCTGAAATTTTTTTTAGAAAATTGGAACAATACCTTTATAGCAGTTTACATCCTTTTAATGATTTAAAATTTTTTTTTTTTAGTTTATTCCCCTACCACATAAATGTGACAAGTAAATTCACTGCCTTTCCATTCTAGGTGTGACTGTAAATGTCGTAAGGGGAGAATGTTCTTAGAATAATACCAACATATTTTATACCTTCTTAACCACTAGAAAAAAAAAGCTTTAATATTTTTGTTTTAAAATAAAACTTATACTATTTAATACTAACTACCCTAAACAACTACTCTAAAAACTTAAATTGTAGTTCTTTATTTATTTATTTATATTAATACTAGTTGCATCCCACCCGCTTTGCTGGCCGTGTAATTATTATTTATGAATAATCTTTTTTTTTGGCATTTTAAATGAAAGATAATTTTATTTTTTATATTTTCTTAAATCAAAATTTTGATGTAAAATGAAATTAAAAATATTTTAATTATCTATATAAAAATTGTTTGATTAATTGATTTATTCCAATGCTTTTTTGTATACAACATTTTTAGTTGTTCCTTCAAGTGCGTACACATATAATAATGATTGTTTTCTTGCACGTGAGTATCCAACATTCAACTGACCGTGTGAGAAGCATGAATATTCCAAATTTAGACGACAAACTTGAAGTGAATGATTTTGTGGGGTTTGCTAAATTATCTTTTACGTCAAACTCTAATGCGGCATAATCTTGCATACAAAATCTTACTTTCGAAAATCTTTTAAAACAAAATCTTTTTTCCAAAATCTACTAGGACAAAATCTTGCATGTAATTCAGAATGTCAAATATTCTTATATATAAGTATTCTGTAAAAAGCGGCAAACCTGCTTTTGAAGCCAACTCTAAAATCCTCCTTAACTATTTGTTTATACATATACCTTAAAAACAAAGCCACAATCTATTCCTTTAAAAATACTTTGCAAGATTTTGTCCATGAAAGATGCAAGATTTTAGAAAGATAGATTTTGTAATGCAAGTTAAAAAAAAAGCAAGATTTTGTCGTGCAGGATTGTGACTCGCTCCCGTTTTGTGATTTGTTTATGGTCATAGTAAAAGCTAAAATATTGGCCAGTTACATGTTGGCGTTTCAATTATTTGCATATTTAATGGGAGTTCTAGTGCTGAGTGAGCAGTTCTACCGCCATTTAATAATGTTGCTGCTATAGCTGAAGAAGCAATTGCGAATGCTATATTGCTTTGAGATTTTATATTTGTCAAAATAAATGATATGAAAAATGTTTTTGCAGTTACTTCTAGAGTATCTAAAAAAATAATCCACCTCTCAAGGGTCAAGAATTTTGAAAGAGTTTCGCTGAAAGAGTTTAACGATAAATTAAGGCACCGTATAGCAAAACTATATATTTATTTTATATATATTTATACAGCTTATAAAATGAGCTGTAATTGGCGTTTTCAGATTGAAGATATAATATCTTATAAAACTTGTGTTAAAATAATTTAAATATAGGGCTTTTTTGAACTTTGGGGATCTGTAGCTCGTTAACAAGTGGTATTATAGAAAAAAGTTGTTCCGCAAACTTCATATTTTTGCGATACCTTTCTCTAGATAAATTTTAATTTCTTTATTTTAAACGATGTACAACATACAGACTGACTGGCAGACAGACAGACTACAAAACATAAAGTAAAACCATTCTCATGACTCAAACATCATACATGTAAAATTTTATTAAATTTGGTTTATTCGTTCTTGAGATTTAGTGCTACAAACACAGACGTAATTTTTATATATCTAATATATAAGGAAGAAATTCTGTTTGTTTGTTTGTTTGGCACGGATTCACGTAAAAACCACCAGTCCGATTACAACCAAATTTTGCAGGAACATTTCTACGACCCCGGAATGAGTTATAGGCTATATCGCGCTTCGGTTCATTAACCAATTGCGGCCCAAGAGCGTTTCAAAGCGTTTTGGTTTTTTCGTTGTTCTACCTAAACGGTTTGACCGATTGAGTTGAAAATTTGCACAAATGTTCCTCTCATCTTTATTGGTGTATCCAAGAAATTAGGTTGCCATAAACCCGCCGGGTTCGGCCCGGCGGGTTTCCGATTTATGTCCAATTTTGTATGGCGGTTTTGTGGTCTGCAAAAACGCCTGAAACGAATTTTTGTAAAGTTCTGATAACCCGTTTGGGCACGAGAGCCGAACGAAATTCATTAAATTTTTTTGATGTCCTGCTTAAACGGTTACACCAATTGATTTGAAGATTTGCAAAACTGTTGCTCTTTAGCAGAAAAGCTTACTAGATTAATTTGGTTAGGATCCATTAACCCGTTTGGGCACCAGGGTTCAGTGAAAATTTTTAATTTACCTTAATGTCGCGCTTAAACGGTGTGACCAATTGAGTTGAAAATTTACAAAAGTGTAGTTCTTCACTCCAGAAGCTCACTCAGTTGACTTGCTTACGATCCATTAACCCGTTTCGGCACCAGGGCCCAATGAAGTATTTTAATTTTTTTATTGTCGCGCTTAAAAGTTTTGACCAATTGAGTTGAAAAATTGCAAAATTGTTACTTTTAGCACAGAAGCCTACTGAGTTGAATTGGTTACAATGCATAAACCCGTTTCGGCACCAGGTCTCAATGATATTTTTCAATTTCTTTGTTGTCGAGCTTAAAAGGTTTAATCAATTGAGTTGAAAAATTACAAAAGTGTAGCCCTTCACCGCGGAAGCCCACTCAGATGATTTGGTTACGATCCACTAAACTGTTTCGACACCATGGCCCAATGAAGTTTCTTAATGTTTTTGTTGTCGCGCTTAAACGGTTTGACCAACTGAGTTGAAAATTCACAAAAGCTCTAGCTCTTTACCACAGAAGCTTACTGAGTTGATTTTGTTACGATGCATTAATTCATTTCAGCATCAAGCTTTAATGAAGTTTTTCATTTTTCTGTTGTCGTGCTTAAACGGCTTGACCAATTGAACATTGGCACAAGTACTGAACTTTAAGGCAGAAGCTCATTTAAGTAATTCTGCGGTGATACATTAACCCATTTGTACGATAGACTTTCAAAAGAAAATTTTGGTTCTAATTTTTGTCTAATTTGGCAGGATGAATTTACGATTCTAAATAAAGCCTGTGACAAATTTTTGTTAACGTTCGTTAGCCCATTTCCGCACGAATACCTTTTAAAAATTTTCTGCCCAACTTTTGGTATTGTGCTTATTATTAAAAAGATATTTCCAATACTCTTTACTTTTATCTACACTGTTTTTAATATTCCATAAAAACCTTTCAATGCGAATTTCTAATATATTAAAGTAATTAAAATAATCTTATTAAGTATCTTAAGAATACTGTGTTTAAGTCTTAACAACATAACATTTTCGGCCATTAAAAAACAAGAAAAATCTCCTACATACGACAGTCATCATGTCATCATTCAGAAATTCATGTGGTCTAGCTTTATAAGATGCATGTGTATAAAATATTTTCCATAAAATATCATTGAAATATGTACATATAGTATGTATAACGTGCGTATATTTAAAAATACTATCTATCACATTTCTGTACAGCATTTAATCAAAAATGAGTACATACATATTTAAAGAACAGAAAACTTTACATTCTAATCCATATACAATTTTTACACATATTTTTAGCCAATTAATTTGAAAACATAATTAGAAAAAGTAAACTTAAAAAAATTCTGGTAGATTTATAAAGGTAAAAAACAATCATGTATTTTTTATATTGAAAATATGTTAAACAGATCCTGAGATGTATGCATTTAAAAAGAAGTTTTTCAAAATTTGAAGAGCTGTCGGTGCTGTAGCATCTCCAGCTGTGAGGGTACATAAAAAAGTTGTTCTTCAACATTACTCTTTTAAGAGACCTATGCATAGTTAATATTTCATTGCTCCTTATTAAACAGTATATAAGTTTTGTAAACAGACGCAGGGATAGAGCGAACCTAATAGCAAATTTTTGTGCTTAAAGGATAAAAATGTGCTTAAAAGGATAATTCACAAAAACATGAAGTGACATTACTTACGAAAAACAATGTATTACATTATGGTCTTTTATAATTGAAATGCGATTTTATGTTTCGATATTAACGAATATATTGTGAAAACTCATTTCGCTGTAATTGCGTACTCAATAGATTATTGATTCCTTTAAAGATTTTTTGTAATAAAAATAGAATATTAACTACCAGCATCTGTAAATGCATAGTAATAAGTTAACTATAAATTAAATTAACGAAGAAACAAAAGTAAATAATTTTTATTTCATAAAACCAATAAAATACTCCGGGCAACGCCGGGTACTCTGCTAGTATAATTATGTAGAGATTGCAAATCTCATTCGATTGTGGTTTTTATTTATATATTTATTTTTATATTAATATTACAAACCACATATAGGATATTGCAATATTACAAAACCATCGGCTACAAAAGGTCATTATAGGTCGAATACTATTATTAAATTATACATTAATATTATTTATTCCTTGGCTTTTCTAACATAAAATAGATTAATTTTAAAAGATTGCATACCTGCAGGCGTTTAATATTACATAATAGATTGTTGTTAATTTAAAAAAAATATATATGTATATATTATATATATATATATGTATAATTATATATATATGTATAATATATATATAATTAGCATATGCATATAATATATATATGGATATATATATATATATTATATACCTACTTATATAAGAAACAAATGAAATTAATGATTTGACTACATATATTTCGAGTACAGAAACAGTTTTCTTTTGTTTTCCTTGCCACTCCTATAAAGAGTATAGTGCATCCTCTAAGTCATTATTCATACTTAACGAAACTTCAGTTTCTGGAATCATTAATTTCACTAAGCCGTTGATTACTTGCCTGTAGTTATTGTACAAGATTATGAACCGTAAATATTTCTTGTATTTCTACACCATCTATTATCTTCTACAAGAATTATTTTTTATTATAAAATAATCCTGGATCTTGTATAAATTTAAAGTGGACATTTACCGTTTAATATTAAATTGTTCTGCAGCAAAGTTAATAAAATCTATGATTGATCATCTTTAGGTTGTAAATTCTAATCAGCATTGGAAGATGATTTAATTTGTTTAATTGATACTTGTATTTATTTGGACTTTTCTTTATCTTAATAGCTTTTGCATAATCATATGGAATAAGTTCACATACACGAATGTTTTAAGCATATAAGATTAATATTTAACAATATATAATAGGTATAAATCAATAAATGTTTGAGTTTCTTTTACACGAAAAATGAAATTGAGAGTAGTTAGGAGTTAATGATAAATGGAACGCTTAAAAAAAATTTTGCATATTAACTCATATCTTTTTTTTCTCAAAGGTTGATGTAGTTGGGAGTCGAAAAGTGTAGTTGCTCTGTAAAAGTAACGCAAACAATCTATTTTATAAAAGCCGTAAAATTGCGCAACAAGAACATTTTTCAAAGCAAAAACTAATATTGTAAAAAAAAAAAATTTTAAATTTATAGGGTTGGTATATACGGAAAGTATATACGTAATCCCGAAAAATAAAATCGCTAAAATAAAAATCCCGAATTCAAAATACTAAAAACAAAATCCGAAATTACGAAATCCCGTAAAATCTAAATCCCGAAAATTAAATTCCTAAAAATTAAAATATAGAAATTACGAAATCCCGAAAATCAATATCCCGAAATTTCAAAATGTCGGATAGACATACATACATATATGGATATAGATATTCCGGAAAAAGGGAATACTCTGATTTTGAATGCAACTATTAATACTTATATTACAGTTTGCCATATACAGTATATTAAAGTTAAGTATTCTTACTGATGAAGGGAATATAGTTCTCAAAAAATGTTTTTAAGATAAATAAAAAATATATTAGAACAGAAAGATATTTCTTTTTATTTCATTAAAAAGTTAAGTAACAAAAATCAATATTATTTTTAGATTACCAGACTGGCATATGCTACGCCGAATTTATGTAGTATAGCTATAATGTAAATATATGTAGCTTAATTTACATCAATCCAATAATAGTGTTTACAAAACATATGTTAGAATAAACTGCGTATGCAATAAAAGCAAACAAAAAACAAACCAGATGAAAGTACTGCTGCTCTATTAACGGGATAAATGTATCTTTTTTATTTTTTTTTATTTTAGTTCAATTGTATTCTACTGATATTCTATATATATATATATATATATATATATAAGTTTATTTTGGTGTTCCGAAAACTTATCAATGGTGTACCTTTCATCAAAATAGAATTATATATTTATATTATATAAGTTTATAAATACATACACATATCAGAAAAAACTTTACATGTTACATGTTACAAAATAGCAAAACAAACAACAATATATTATCAATAAAAATGAAAATAATATTAGCAACAACAACAAGAATATCAGCAAATCAGCAACAAGAAATCCAGAGTATTAAAATGTATATATTAAAAAAAAAAACAAAATAAACTTCGTTTTTTACTATATTGTTATTTTTATTTAATATATATACGTGTATATATAACTATATTTATAAACATATGCATGTGTATAATAGTGTATACCTGTTCATATATAAATATGTACGTTCAACTAATATACATATTTATAAACTGTAAATGTTTATAAATATGTATATTAGTTGCATAAATATACATATTTATCATACTAAAGCATCTTTATTAGAGAAATAATAAAAATAACATAGGAATAACATATCAAAGAAAATAATTTAAAGCGCATGCTAAGTAAAAAGAATAATAATAGCAAAAATATAAAAAAAAAAATATCGGTTAAAATATTTCGCGTATATATAATAAATATTTTATTTCTTTTACAGCTGTTTTTCTAAAAATCGTCCTTCTAGCCTAAATAATTTTTTTCTTTTATTTCTCTTATTATTATTGTTGTTTTTTTTCTAAATTGCATACTTAAGCACTTTTTTGTTTTGTTTGGTATACATTCAATCTCTATTTAACATATACTTAAATTTATTATTATATTATATTATTCTTATACATTATATGTATAATATATAAAGAATTTTTAAAATATTCTGAATTTCATGCTGAAAAACAAGGATAAGCATATAGAAAAAACGTTATGCACTAAGTATTCTCAATTTTCAGTAGTTTTCCTTTTTTATTTTAGATTGTATGAATATAAATATATTCTTTTTCGTGAATTTGTTATCTAAGAGAAAAAAATAAAAACAGAACCAGTAACTTGACATAGTAAAAATTCATGTGGATATTTATTTAGAGAAAATATCCTTCAAATTATAATCCTATCATTTATACAAAAACAAATAATAAATATTGCATAGAAAAAAAGGATAATTGAGAACTTAATAGTACATTGTCAAACATACATATACATTATTGGCATGACACGAAAACATGTCTTTTCAGAAATAAAAATCAAATAAAATAAATACAGAAAATATTTAAAAAAAATATCAGAACTAAAATGTTAAAACAAAAACAATAAAAAATCTGTCTCATCTGTAATATTGTATAGTTTCGTTAAATAACTCAACACTAAATTTTAAAAATAATGATTTTTTAGTCCTGTTCCTGTAGTATTTTGCTCTCTTTCTGTCTTATAATCTCTCAGTTGACAGTTTTCCCATTTAAAAAAATTTTTAAGTTTGACAAGAATAAAAAAATTTTTTTGTAGGAAAAAATCAAAAATCATATTGAAACACTTATTTGTTTTTGTTTTCATCCTAATTTTGTGGATAACAGGATTAACATAAAGAGAGTTTGCTCTGATTATATATTCACACAACTATAATTGAGTTATAGTTGTTTTTGTTTGTTATTTTTGTGTATAGGTATATAATTTGCGTAAGAGAAAATCGGAAAATTAGATTTTTATGTTTCTTTTATTTTATTTCCTGTATCATTTTGTTTTTTAGGGTTTACCCCTATTTTTATTGTATCTTACAATATGAAAATATATTTTTCTTTTCTCCTTAGAATAATAATTTCAGTATCAGGTTTTTTTTTTAATTTCTCAAAAACTTGAAAATTATGAATTCTATAAAATTTTTTGATAATAAGTGTACAGTTGGGCGCGACGCGTGGTGTAGAGAAGATATAATTCTCGAAAGGTTGGAATAGAATTAAAATAAAAATAACATAAAGAAAAAATTTTTCTTAAAATTGAAAATAAAACAATCACACACACATACTAAATAGTGACAGAATAGTGATTTTATATAGTGAAATTAAAAATCGTTTATTTTTTGTTTTTGTTCTTGAATTCTTTATTTTAAAGTGAAATATAAAAATCTTTCCATTAAAAATAAAATAAAAAACAAACATTTTTTTCAAACTTAAAAAAAAATTAATAAAAATAATTAAAAAAAAAAATTTCTATTAGTAAAATCAAAGAAAACAAAAAATCTTTAAAAAAATATAAAATTATAAATGAAAATGAAAAGGTATAAAAAATAAGTAGTTATACATATTTTATCTAAATAACAGGCATATAAAAGAAAAATGAATTTAATAAAAATACAATATATAAAAAGAAATTTATAATAAAATGTCGAAAAGAAAAGAAAACAAACAAAAAAAATTTTAATGATTTTCCGGAAAAAAAAATGTTGTGTCTGAAGGATGCAAAATTTCTAAAAAAAAAAAATTATCTTGGCCTAATAATCTTAAAATTGAACGTAATTTAATTTTTTTTTTTTTTGGTACTTAAATGTATAATTAATTTATCATTTCCTAAGTTGTAAAACTTAAAAAAAATTTATTTGAATAATTTACAAAAAAAAAAAATCGTCCATTTTTTTTCTTTGACATCTTAAAACAAAAACAACAAATCCTTTTTATATTCTTGTCTTCATGTTTTTTTTTTTCCTTTTCTATATTTTTTTTTCCATGCCTGTTGTTATTCTTATACTTATATAAATAGGTATACTGATTTGTTTTTCTCCAACAAAAATTAAATGAAAAACAGAACAAAAAAAAAACAGTATTTTGACGAATTTATACGCCTGGATTCGATTCTATTTTAATAATTACACAAAAAATATAGGTATCCTATGTACATACTACACAAAATATAAACTATATATATTATTAATATTCATATAAATAAACATAATATGTATCTATAATACATATATATAACATAATATTATTATACTCGTATATATATAATATAAGTATGTAATATTTATGAGTATTCAATATAACTTTAGTTTTGTAACTTTTTGTAACAATGTATTTGTAATGTATGGGTGCGTGCGTGTGTGCATGTTGTTATTCACTTAAATTTTAACAAACAAAATATTTTTTTCTATTCTTTTTTTTTTTTGTTTCGAAAATAACAAGAGCAAAAATAAACCAAAAACTAACACAACACTTCAAAATTTCAGGCCATCAAATATTAAAGATTTGCACGATTTGGAGCGAGAATAAATTGGAGGTCTTTATTAAAAAATAACTGTATAACAACAAAAAAAGAAATAAACTATTTGAAACCACAATAATGTGTAAAACAAAAATTATGTACATAGGTACATATAATTTTTTATTAATTTTATAAAAACAAAAAAAATAATTAAAATCATTATTACAAAAAAAATATTAAAACTGATATTAAACTGTCATCCTAACTTTTGAATTATTTAAATTTAAAATATAAAATATTAAAAATTAAACTAAGTGAATTTTCCCATGATAACGACTTTATAATCTCAAATACGTAGACATGCATACATATAAACATAATTATATATGGAATATATTGTATATAATATGTTTTCTTTTAAAAAGTCACTATCCCAGCACTACATATTTTAAAATATTCAAAGTTAAATAATTACAAAATTCATGTATGTATGTGTGTAAGTTCTGTTTCTGCATATATCAAGTTATAAGCTTAAAAAATTCTCATTTTAAATTATTTTATTTTATTGGTTTTTCACTCAAATGACAACATTTTATTTGTTAAGTTTTATTGACTATTGTATATTCAATTCGGAAAAATTTAACTAAATTTCAGAGAAAGAAGGAGAGAAAGAGAGAGAGAGTAAAGGAACAAGAAAAGATTAGTAAAGCAAAAGATAAAAACAAAAAATTACCGAAAACAGTTTAACAAAAATAAAAAGTATATGTTTGGTCCAATGAGTGTTTAATTGTGTTTATGTGTTATACATATTACAGTTAATTCAAAATGCAATTCTGTATTTTTTGTTATATTATATTAAGGGATAATAATATATTTTTCTTCACTTCGTATAAAAATAATTTTTGTTTAGACATTCAGATTTTAAACAGACATTTTACACGATTTTAAATTAACGCAAATTTAAATCAAACAAAAACAACTAATTAAAAATTCATATCACTTTTATATACGAATAATTTTTGATTTCACATAACAATTCTAAGAATTTAATTAGTAGGTACTAATATGATATTTTAATTCTGTAAACTGCGAAAATTGAATTTACTAACAAAACTTCTGATTTCGACTAATTTTTAATATCTCCAAACTCGGAATATTTGGAATTTTTCTTCTGAAAAAAAGTAGACTTTATATATATTTTTGTTCCAAGTGATAAATGTTTTATGTTTCCTTTTAAAAGCTGGAACCAATCTTTTTTCTTTATGGTGTTGTTTTTATCTAACACAATTTTTTTTTTGATGCTCTATTTTATAATGTATGTATCACATAAAACCAGAATGTCGAATACATATTATACACAATTCATATACCTAGTCACTACTTTTTCACTTATAAGTCTCAGAATAAAATTCCGAATAAATGAAGCAACTTTGTAATACCCATTGTCTACTTCTTTCTTCAACAATTTAGTTGCAAAAAGTGGCAGGGTGTAATAAAGCCTATAGCAATAATTCCAAATTGAATTGAGAAATAAGGCATAATTCACGAAATTCTGGGTTAGCTCTTATTTCTCATTCTAATGGGAAATAAAGCCTAGAGACTTTAATTCCAATTCCAAAACTAGTATTCTAGAAAAAAATCTAGACGAGTTGTATATTGTATATATGCGAGATTATGAATATGAAAGGCGTATAAACTTGATGTTGTTGAATTCGAATATTTTCAACAGTTTTCAAACAATTTTCTATATTCTGGTGAATCCTGCAGTCTCCGGAGCGGAGGTAGCAGTCTCCATTTCTTCAAAACTAATTTTTTTCATAGAAATTAAAAATGATATAAGTTCGAAATGAAATTAGGTAAGTTGGGAGAGATTTTAGAGTTGACTTCAAAATTAGAGTAATACACGCTTTTTCAGAATATTTATAAATAAAGTGATAATCCTGAGTTTGAAACCAACTATAAAATCTCTTCTGATTCAGAGTTCTGCATATTCATGTTTATTCATATTTTGGAAAAAGGATTCTTAGTTTGTAAGAAACTTTAATAACTGAACTTTAAGTAAGAGCGTTTTTTATACGCTCTTACCCAATAGGCCACCGAGGCCCCAAGAAATTGATGTTATGAATATTTTAATGGATTAATTGTATACTTATATACGACAGGGCACAGCAAATAATAAATTATTCGATCTTTTTGCTTTCGGAAATGGTTTATAATGAATGTGTTGCTGCCATTTTGCCCGTTCGTATTTATAAATGATCTGTCTTCTTGGCAATCAAGCGCACTGTCGATTTGCTTGCATATATTGTTCCGTTAATGCTCTACTGTACTTTAAATAAATTCTTTTTTTTTCTCAAATAATTAGTGAAATAATAAATTTTAATATAAAATTAATATATAAAATCTTAGTTTTTTTAACACATCATTATTTTTAATAATACAAGTTTATAGTAATATGGAAAAAACTGTGAAAATGTAAAAATTGATTAGGATTAATTTCAACAAAATAATTTCAAAAAAATTGAAAACATGTAAAACTAAATTCTTGTCCTAGATATACCAATTCCACAACGAAAAAATTATTAAACTAAATAAAATTACCTAACTAGCATGTAAACATGTTTTGGTATAAAAAATTATTAAAAACGGGAGATTTGTATTATATATATTACAGTTATACGGTTGTATTATTTTAAATAATTTTTTTTAAGACAAAACTTTCTTATTAGAATACAAAATGAGTGCATCCTTTGAACATGTATTTATCATATAATTACAAAACTTTAGATATAAATATAATAATAGCTGTTTCAACGTTTCAAAGTTTAAAGTACTAAAAAAGTTGACAGTATTAAAATTGACTACCTATAGTACATAGGAAAAATGCTTTCAAAATCGTAATAAATTTAACATCTTTTTTGGTTTCAAATGCTAACTAAAATTCTTATGAATTAAAAACAAATGAAATCGCAGGTTTCTTTTTTTTTGAAAATCGCTGTAAAAAATATTTTAATATTAGGTATAATACTAATCTCTATATCCACATATACATAAATAACACACATATATAAGAGGTGACAGGAAAGGTGAAAATAAGCAAATAATTATTCATGTGATGTCATCTTTACATAACGAGTTTCGACATCTATCCCATCGGGAACATTTTTGCTCTTGTTTCGACCTGTCCTATAAGCACCTTTGTCAGCCATACGCTCCGTATATATTACATATTTTTTATGGTTTATAAAAACAACAAGCAAAAAATTTTGGATAATTTGCAATAAGATTTTAATAATATCCATAGATACATAGATATATGTATATTAAATAAATGCATACAAATATAATATTTACGTATTAATGCGATATGTATACAAAATGTGCATAGAGAACAGAAGGTAAAAAAAAAAATAAAACGGACATAAAAAAATAAAGAATTTGAAGGATATTTAAGTACGTCATAGCTCATATCAGTGCATAATATTAACAATAATAATTTTTTCTTTTATGTATGTATGAGTGTACGTAAATAAAGTTTATTTATTTTTTATAAATGTGTATGGATGTAGAAAAATGTCAAGATGTGTATAGTAGAATATTATTTTTATTTCTCTTATACTATTTCCCACCCATTCTTATTTTTTTTTCTCGTCTTAATGTTGTGGGGTTTTGTTTTTTTTTCTTAAGTTTTCAATTCCCCGGGCTGCAAAAATTTTTAATTATCATCTTACTTATAGTAAATATTCAAATGCATTCATATAGTTTTTTTTTTGTATATAATGGAAGCTTTTCTTTTTGTTTTTTGAACGAAAAAAGAAATAAATATATACAAGTTAATTTTAAACTATTGTGTTATCCTTGATGTAATCTAACAACTATTTTAAAAATATAAATAAAATAACACAGAATTAAAATAAGACAAAAAAATTTGTGATATTAGTTATTTTGAAATAAAAATTAGTTTCATTTGTATTTTCTAATAATTTTGAAATTTTTGAAATTATTTTACAAACTTTGCACAAAGATACGGGGCATATACGAAATAAATGCACCATATTCTGTATTTCGTAAAATAAAAGTATCCTTAATGCTCTTGAGATAAAAATTATAAGATTAAATTAAAGATTAGATTAAAGCAACCTATAAACATTTCCTTTTTTAATAGTGTATATATATAATGGTATTTAACATTCGACGTTTTAGATAGAGAGCCTTTAAAAAATATTTTTCAGCTTTTACTGAACTACAAATCTCAACCTATTTAGAATTTGAAGTGAATTTTTTTTTGTAATAAAAATGATGTAGAAACTTAAGTTTATTGAAAGTTCGTAGCAGTTATTAATTAATTGCCCAGCTAAGTTCATTTATAACTAAATGTTAATAAAACGTCAAATTTTTACTTTGAATATAGGCAAACTTTGTTCTTTTTTAAGTTAATGAAAAAATTAAGAAAAACTGTCTTCTCATGTGAAAATGTAATATTTAAAATTTAATTTTTGTATTTCGGCTTTACAAAATTTGCAGGCTTAAAGTTCTACATTTTAGTCGACTAAAAAATTAAAATTAAAATTTTTTATCCAAGAATACAAAATTTAGGTAAATATGTTGTCACATATACATTGTACATCAATTGCATTGAAAATCATGTTGCAAAAAAATTATGTATAATTTTTGCCTTTATTTATAAAATTAAAAATAAAATTCCAAATATTTTTCAACATACTGAATAATAATTGCTCAAAAATATTTTTATATTTTTTTAAATTGTTTAATTGAAGACCGGTTTTAACAATTTAAATGTATTCATTTTGTAACAAAACTTCTAATTTATTATTCTAATAACGCTGAGTTTTTTTTTTTTAGTGAGATATTATGTTAAGTTTAATTATTTTTTTTTTGGTAATGCATTTCTCTGCCACATAAATGTGGACAGGACATTACACAGCCTTTCCTGTTCAGGCGTGGCTGTAAATGTCGTAAGGGGGAATAACATCGTGCGTTGTATTCGAATCAACACTCCCTCGGTATTTACAGCGTATTTTATACGCTCTTACCCACTAGGCGACGGAAGCCCCTAATTATGTTTCTTTGTTGATAAAAGGACTCAATCTTCTAGATGTCTAATACATAGCCGCTAATACTGTCGTTCAGTACAAAAATAACTTTCTTAAAATATGTTTTTCTACCGATACTTCACTCTATTTTTTTGTATCTTTTTTATACCAAATTTGCTATGCTCTATTGTCCAATGATTTCCTTTATCTCACTTTGCTTAAGTTCAATTTTAATTCAACTGATAAAAATTCTAAGTAAAATATTATTATTATTTGCTACTCAAAATTATGCATTTTTTTAAATGTAGGGTTTAAATTTACCGTTATGTAAATGTTACATTTTACAAGGTTTTGCTTTCTCCATGCCTTTGTAACGCTTTTAGATAGACTTATGACATTTTGACAGTAAAAAGACCTTTTAGAATTAACATAACTTACCTGAATGTTTTTTTTTTATCAGTCTCTGTTTAAGGCTTATTTGAGCTCAAAAATTAAAAACTTTGCTATTTTTAGATATTTGTAAGTTAGGTACCTGTACAAATTTATCCAAAATAAAAGTTTAAAATTAATGCTCCAATATTATGTTTTTATATGTATATGTATAAGCATCTTTTTTTTTAATTATGTAGGGTACAATTATTACGCAAATAAAAATTAGATTTACTGTGGAAATATCTTTTCATTAAATTTTTAATTAAAAAAAAGGTTAAATTTTTAACCGCCAATTTTGAAAAATTTTTGTTTTAAGTTTCTCATTGTCTCAAAATTCACGACCACTTAAGTTAAGCCGTTAATTTGAATTAATATTACTTTATAAAGTTTAATAAATTTCAATTTCTTACATTAAAGTTTTTTCAGTAAGATGTAAGCTTTTTTCATGTGATTTTCTGTGGTCTTTTTACAACTTCTTTAATCTAAATATCAACCTTCTAAATATGTAAATTTTTCTCCCAAAAATTAAGCTTCCCCTAATAATTTTATTAAAAAAAATAATAAGGGGCCTCGGTAGCCTAATAGGTAAGAGCGTATAAAATACACTGCAAACATCGAGGGAGTATGGGTTCGAATCCCACACATATCGTAAGAATTATTCCCCCTTACGACATTAACAACCACGCCAGAAAAGGAAAAGTAGTGTAATTTCCTATTCACATTTTTATGTGGCAGAGAAATGTACTAAAAAGAAACAAAAAAAAAAATTTATCAATATTTTGCAATAAAGTAAATTTGTATACATATTCAGAACGTAGGAACTTTTTGAAATATGCATAACTTTAAAGGTTAATCATTATTGTACATATTAACATTGAAGTAGGGAGGCCTCGGTGACCTAGTTGGTAAGAGCGTATAAAATACACTGTATTTCCCAAACACGTTACTAGCACAACATATGGCATCTTTGTTTAGTATGATATATCAGTTAAAAGATGAATAATATGATATTTGAAGCTATTGGGGTGAGCTCCCTTTGAATGTTATTTTATAAATTTGGAGACATAAACCTTTCACTTAAAATAAAATATTGACTAAAATTTTTTTCTTAAAAAGTTTTAGTTTAAACTTTAATTGTTGCACCACAATGTGAAATAGACAAAGTAAAATAATTTAGTCACCTTTGTAATGAAGAAAGCTGATTTGGTTCAGATAATATTTTTTTAATACGAGGTGGTTGTTACAGGTAATGATCGTTTTGACAAAAGATCGTTATTTCGTTTTTAATCATTTATTTATTTTCATTCGGATATTAAATGAAAGGTACCTTTTTAAAATAAATTATATAAACTAAAGTATCGGCAAGATTTAAAGATTCTAAGTCTTTCAAAAAAAATGAATTAGAATTTTTAAAATCTAATAAAAGACACAGTTTTTATATTATATATACACATAAAACATTAATTGTAACAATGTCTGAAAAACATGTTTATTACAAAAAATCTGTTATATTTGGTTTATATGTTTGAAAGTATTATTTTAAAATATTGCAATACTTCTAGACAAAGTGTATTTCTATATATATGTACATTTATGTATGCATATATAATATCTACTTTTTATGTTTTTTTTCGTTCTTTCCTTACCATACCAATAATTGCACGTCGTTAGAAAAATAATAGAAAATAGAACGTCAGTTTGATAAAAATTTCATTTTTATATCCCTTTTATAAACCAGGAGTTTTTTATTTGTCAAAAGAAAACTTAAAAGTCAAGAAAATAAAAACAAAAGGAATTAAGTTAGTAATATTTAAGAAAAAAAAAAATCAAAATGTTATTTATTCTTAATACATGATGGACATTTCACCGATGTACGTGGTTTTTTTATTCATGGCTTACTTAAGAAGATTTATGTTGTATCTGTGATTGTTTTCTATATTGTTTACTCTCTTTGAATTCGAATACAAAGAGAGTAAACAATAATTATACAAAATACAATATAGTAATAAACTAAAAAATCAAGCAATACAGATAAAAATTAAGTGATAAAAGATTTTGTAAAAAAATTAGGTAAATTTTTCTTTTTGTTCTACGTTTTTTTTTGATAAAAGTAATAAATAATTTTAATGTATAACAGTTTTAAATTGAAATCCATGATTAATGATACAATTTAAAAATTTTCAATAAAAAAAAAAAAAAACAAAATAAAATGAATTTAAACAGTAATATTTCTTTTCTATTTTTTTTTTTTTATTTTCATTCTCTATGTTGTTGTCACTCTTACTCTCTGTAATTGGTAAAGAGTACTACTAGCTTTTCTCAAACAAATAATTTTTTTTTTTTTTTGTATATTAGTATAGAAATTAGAAATTATATAAAGACAACAAAAACCAAAACATCAGTAACAGGAACTTCAAAATACTCTTTAAAATATAATATGAAAATAAATGTTAAAAACTATTTTTGCATTATTATAAACAAAAATTTTACATTAGCTTATCATAATTTTTCTCTTTGATTTTCTCTCTTATTTTTGACAAGTTGTTTTTTAAGTTGTCAATTTTTACGCAAATCCTTATTAATCCTATATGTGGTGTGTGCGCATTATTTCGTCAAGTATATGAAAAAAAGGGAACTTTTCTTTAAAAAAAAAATTACTTCTTATCATCAAATTGAATTACTATTTTTTTTCGAGAATGAAATGAAAATTAATAAAATCTTATCACTTATCGTTAATTATGTTATAATTTTTTTTGTTTTAAATAAAATCCATTTAAATTGCGTGAAAATCATATAATTTTTATTGTAAATTGATTTTTTTTTTTTTTTATTCAATTAATATTTTAAAACTGACAACAAGAAAAAAGTTTTGAAATTTTTATTTTTACTAAATTTTTTTTTTTTTAGAGTTTCGATAAAAGAACAACCAACTTAAATAAAAAAAAATAATTTAAAACAGGGATAATAAAAGGAGAAATAAATAAAAAATTATATACGAAATTAAAAACTCCTCAAATGATAAAAATAAAAAAAAAGGGAATTCAAGGAGAATATCCCTAAAAAAGAAAAAGCAAGGAAAATTGAGAACATAAAAGAATATAAAAATTCAAGAGTTTCTGATGCTTTTCCTAAAAAAAAAATATTATTAATCTTGTGAGATCAGTATTCTATAAACATTCGTGTATATCGCATTTAAAACACTAAAATAAGAAAAATAAAATAAAATAAACTAAAGAAATATAAAAATTAACTTTATTTCTTTTTTTTTTTTTTATATAACTACTATATATAATTATGTATATATATATATAGATTTTAAGTAAAAAAATTAAAAATCGATATTATTTCTTATACTCTATATTATAATATTATATTATACACAATATACTATAAATGTTGTAAACTAATATATACATAATATATGTATTAAATTTTAATTAATTTAGTTAAATAAAATAAAATAAGTATCAAAATAAATAAAAAGTTTACAATTCTTTATAATTAATATAAAAAAAAGGAAAGAAAATAAAATATATAAAAACAAAAATATCAAAATTAATAATAATAATTTATTACTATTAATAAATAAAATAAAAATTTAATCAAATTTTAAAATTGTTTATTAAATTGTTTATTACGAAAATTGAAAAATTAATAAAAACTAAAACCTAAAACCGTCACACAACAAAATTAATATACTTTTATATAAAATAATTAAATGAAATGAACATATACATAAATATAAAATTTAATAAAAATTAAAAAAATATTTATTTAATAAGTCTTGAAATAATAAAATTCTAAATCACAGAACAGAACAACAAACAGTAATTTCAAATTTTTAGATAGATATTAAATAAATTAATTTATAATATTAACAGTAATTAAAATGTTATTGGTAAATAAATAAGATTGTAAATTGGCATAAATAAATTAGAAAAAATTATACTTACAAATTGATAATTTATATATTCCGAAAAATTTTTAAATTAATAAATTAGGAAATTTGTAATAAATAAATAACAAATTAAAAAAAAAAAAAAAATTAAAAAAAAAGACGCAAAATACTAATTTAATTTTTAAAATAAATGAGAATAATATTTAATAATTATTTTATTATTTTATAATTATTAAATTGCACAATTAATATATATTTTTTTTTTGTACTTTTAGTTTCTTACTAGAATATAATATCTAAGAAAAGTGATTTAGTACTTAAAAAAAAATTTTTAAATAAAAACTAACAGAATTTATTAACAAATATTAAAAAAAATTGTGTAAAGTGAAAAGATTAATATATTTAAATTTATTTCAAATTAAAAAAGTAAAAATCGATCTAGGATAATATAATCTAATATAAAATTATATATTATTTAATATTAATAAGAATATAAAAAAAAAAATAAATATTAATTTTTTTTTTTTTTTGTAAATATTACCAAAGTGGTTGTGTTCTTCATTAAGATAAAAAATAAAATATGATATTTTAAATTAATAATATAATAAAATTAAAAACAAATATATATTATATTATAAATAATAATATGTAAAATCTACAATTATAAAAAAAAAAAAGTTAAAAGTTAAATAAAATTTAAATATATTAAATAAAGATTCAAATATAAAATAAAAAAGTAAGAAATTTATATTATCTACATTTAAAAATTTTAAATTAATTATAAAATAAGAAAAAAAAATATTAAATTAAAACTTACTACAATTTTATTATTAAAGAACTAATATAATTAATTTAAAAGAGAAGTGTTTATACTACTATACTTTAGTGTTGTTTTAATTTTATTACACTTCTTAAGCAGTTAATTAATAAAAAAAAAAAATAATAATAATAGTTAATTAATATTTTGTAATAATAGTGGGCATAATATATAATTATACAATCGGAATTAGAGTGAAAATAACTAGCATATAGCCATACTTTTTTTTTTTTTTTTATTTTTTTTATACTACTACTATTAATAGAAAATATTAAAAAAAGAAATATTATAACACCACATCGTTAAATATACAACAAGTAAAAGTGCGCGATTTGAATATTTTATTATTTTTTTACTCAAAAGAAATAAAAATATATTTTTTTAAACTTAGTGTTATTAAAATTTATTTTTTTTTTTCAATTAATTTTATACTATATTAATAAACTTCAAATATTAAATGTATTTTTTTGTATCAAAATGTTCTTTAAATTTTATTTACTAAAAATAAAATTTATATTATGTTGCGAAAATTTTTAAATAAATCCAACAAATAATCAAAAAAAAAAAAAAATTAAATTAATAAAAAATAAATGAAAAATGTGCATATATATTTTTTTAATTGTGTTTAGATTTTAATTTATACTTTTTATAAATAAATAGCTTAAAGGAATATCAGTACTATAAAATTGTAAAAAATTAAAAAAGAAATCAAATAAAAAATTAACAAAAGGAAAAATAATAAAAATTATATAGTTTTATTTGAATGTAAGTAAATTATTAACAATATAATGTTCATTTTAATTTTAATTTAAATTTAAATTTTGAAACTATAAATAATTTTTTTTTTGATTAATTTACTTTTGGACTTAAAACTGTCTGAACTATAAATCATATTTCGAACTCTGTATATTGTACGTACACAATAATTTTAAAACAAGTGTTTGTTTCAAAAAATCTCTTGTTTTGTGCCTCCCCTTCCCAAAGTCTCCTCTTTTTTCTTACCTTTTCTATAAATATTTGATTTATTCCAATTCGCATTCATGCTATAAATATAAATTTTAAAATTTTTGTTCTAATTGTTATCAAAACTTTACTCTTTTTATATGTTTTCCTATTTTCTTTACTTTATTCCCTATTTTCTTAGTTCCTTTAATCACTAGGTAGGGCATAGACCGCTCATAGAGTTTCTTTCAATTTTTGTAAGATCGACAGACATTGTTTTCAACGCTGAATTAAACGCTCCATTAATTTTATACTTTTCAATGTATTTATTGGAATACCGACTCGAAGACTGTTATGATGTTATTGTTCGATTTAACGCATATCCGGATGCAATTGCTTGTTTATAGTTTTGTGATCAACAAATTTTAATAAAAATATTACAAACATTATAATTTTTTTTTACATTCCATGTTTTGTTACCGCACGATACGGACCCAACTTTTAAATCAAACCTTTTCATTTTATTTGGTATAGAAACAGTGTTGGATTTCATATTTTGGAAGCAATCCAAAAGCTTCGATTTTGTAATACTTTTTTATGAAAATGTTACTCATATATAGTTAAGTTGTTCATACTTGTCATTTTGTTTTTCTTGCAAGAATATTTATGAATCAGACATATGATTAATATTATGAATTTTTTTAGGGTTAGTTTAGTTCTTTTTTCTTACTTTTATTCTTTTTAATCGTAACTATTTTTCTTATGTAGGACTTTTCTTATGAAATAAACTATAGTTAACTGTTTAAATTATTAGAGTTCGACAGTTCGAATTTTGTTTTCCTTAAAACTGGGAAATATCAAAAATTAAGTTTTTAATCGCTTAGAATTATTTATATTCCTTTTAAGTAAATGAATAAATTGATACTTAGTTGAGAAGATATTTCTTAATTATAAATTAAAATGTTCACCTTTACGAAAAACCAAAACTTTAATAATATTTAATACACCTAGAATTGAGATATGTTTGGTTAGTATTGAACATACTACTTCGCCGTAATTATAATATTTTCTTAGGCGTTATTTTAAGGGTTTATAATAAACATTTGAAGTATTGAATTTAGCATATTTATTTAGATATTTTTCAGAAAACTTCAATTTACTAAGATACTTAAGAAAGTTTGATAAAATATGAAATTAGAAAATTATCACACAAATATCTGGTGTGTGAATTCTCACAATTAATGATCGAATTATGGAACCGTTCTGATATAATATATATTTTAAGAGAGCTCAATTGAAATGAAAGCATAGCTTTTTCGTTTAAACCTGGACAAGTAATTAGAACTACATTAAATGTCTTTGCTATAAATATTCAAAATGCAATTTTTTACCCTGTAATATTTTGAATTTTTTGCTGAAGTAAAGTAATGTTTTTTTTTTAGATTATTCCTCTGCCACATAAATGTAACAAGGAAATTACCTTTTTATATGTAATTTCTTTGTTACATTTATGTGCCCCCCCCCCCCCCCCTCATTACCTTTAAAAGCGTGTCGTAAGGGCAAATCATTTTAAATGTCGTAAGGGGGATTTATCCTTACGACTTGTGTGGGATTCGAACTTATTCTTACTCTCTCTGGGTTTATAGCATATTACCTGCTAGGCCACTGAGGCCCTATATAATAATTTTTCACCAAAAATTGAAAATTTCAATGATAATCCACAATTCGGAAAATCTTTTAAAATAATTATGTCTTAATTCTGGTTTTTATAAAAGACTGAAAATGTACGTACAAAAATTTTTGATTTACACAAAGTTAAACTTAATAAGTTTTCTGGAAAAATCGAAAATTATTTTTTTACTTTGAAATGAGTAGAAACTTAAATTTCATATTTTAAATGTGGAAATATTTGGAACAAGATCTAGTTTTCTTTGTATAGTTTTTTCAACTTTTTCTACCTTTCTATTTTTTTTTAATTTTTCAAAATATAGAAAATAAAATATAAAATACTTATAGGAGAAATTTAAGAAAAAATTAAAAATTTACGATTTAAATTTCGATTATGTATCATTGGCCTATGTAAACTTGTTACTTTGAATGCTAATTTTTTGTATTCTTTTATTATTTGTAATTAATTAATGTCACTTCTTTTATAAATTTTATTTTAAGAATTTTATAACAATAAATAATATTTTTATATTAATTAAAATATTAAATTTGTATTAATTCTTCTGTTATAATTTTTATTTATTTTAATTGATTAATTTTATTTAGAAGTTTATTTGGTAATTTTATTTTCTCGTTTTAGTATCAATTATTCTATTGGGAAATTACCTGGAAATTTCCGCGAATTTAAACAAAGCAAATATAGAGCCTACGCAAAAAAAAAATTTCTTTTTTATATGAACCTTGATTGAAATATGTTACATAATAGGAAATATAATGTCCTTAAATGAGGACATAATAACAAGCAAGGTTGTCATTAGAAAAAGAAAAATAATTTTTAATTAAATTAATTAAAAAAATTAATAGAAATTTTATTTTTAAATAATATGCGCTAAAAAATATGAATAATAACGTTTTTAGGTTGGGAAAATTTTTTGTACCATTTGCATTGAAATAAGAATTCTTAATTGAAATTTATTTTTAAGCATTACGCTATGTCTTTGTTATGCTGTTTTTTGGTCTGATATTTTCCAGGCATTGAACTAAATGAAACTCAAAAATAATTTCTGTTAAAAACAATTTATTTTAAAAAAAAATATAAATTTTTAAATTCTACTTAATATATAAGTTTTCATACTCAACCTGAAACTAAATACAATATTTTATACATTTTTTATAAATTGTCCTTGCCAATTTAAGAACTAATAAGAATTCAATCAGAATTTATAAGATAATAGAAACGAGTTAAACGGGAAAAGGACCTATTGTCATTTAGTAATTTGAAATTTGTATTTCTTTCCGTTTTCTATTGACTGTTATGAAATTCTTTAGTTTCCTCCTAAATAATTAATGAAATTGTTAAAGTTAAAATGTAAATACAATAACGATCTACATAATCTACTAAAAATTAAATTATTACTTATTAAAGAAAATATATGAATGCCTCTTATTTTGAATTTAAGTCATTTGAACATCAGATGCTTGTTCTTGTAAAATAATTAAAACATTAAATTAAAATAATTAAACAAACGAAAATCCTTTTATGAAATTTGAATCTCTTAATATAATTTTGTTTTTGACAAGGGATAATGCGGACTTAACATTATGTAACTGTCTTCAATTAAATGACATTAAGGTTTTTACACCCTTCAACATACTATTCAGTCGAAGAAGAGACGTGAGAAGAACATGACTTTTAGAATATTTTTCAAAAAAATTTTGAAAAATTTCCCTATTAGTTCTTTATTACTATTACGTTCGTCTATCCTTTCATCTGTTTACAAAACTTCTACACGGTTTAGGATAGAGCAATGAAATTTTAACCATGAAATTTTAACTCTAGGAAAAATTAAAAACTTACTATTTTTAAACACCTGGAACTTAGAAATTTGTAAAAAAATTTTCAAAGTAAAACGTAAATATCAAAATTCAAACATTATATTTTAAACGTGTAAACAGCTTTCCTTAATTATGAAGGGTTTGCTTAAAACTCAAGAAAGTGTCTACTGATTTTATCCAATATTCATGCATAAAATTCTACGAAAATTTAAAAATTTTGACGCAAGTCACAATTTAAAACTTTTTTCTATTGTCATTTGGGAAATGTGCGCCTTTAACCACTCTTGATTTATATTCTCAAATTCTCAAATTTTTGAGGCAAAGGCATTTTTATTTCCTTGTTGTTAATATTGTGATAATGTTAAATTTTGATTAAACTTGTTGGAATTATTTGAAGCTTGTTATAGAATGAGGAAAAATACAATATTGATTTAAACTTTGATTTATAAATATATTTAGTTTCATAGAATTATTTTCTCTTAAAATAATCTGGTATCTGATAAGTGAATTTTCATTTAACTTTAGCAGAATTTTTGATACATACTAAGTATTCTGATACTTAAAGTACTCTGACACAAAGAGTACTTCTTAAAATATTTCTGTTTTGTCAATTTGAATTGGATCAATATTTTAATGACACTCAATAATCCATCGAACTAAAATTATTTAAAAAAAAAATATTAGACCTATTAACCAGCAGCAACAATTTATTATTTGGGGTAGTACTGAACAATAAAGTCTAACTTGACATTGATGGGTTAATGTGATCGAGCATAATCGTTTGGTGATGCTTTAAGAGAAAAATAGCAAAACTCCTGCTCATAATTGGATGAACTGGAAGAGAGAGATTAAGCGATTAAGACGAAGGGTTTAGTGCGGCAACGGACTGTTACGGATAAACATATGGAAAATTAGTAAAGGGTTTTCCAATTTGGTTGATATGATTTCTATGATTGATACAATTTGATTGATGATTTTCGGCCATTTGTAGTATGTCATGATCTGTTATTTTATTTTCATTGTATTCAGTAATGTTTACAATTTCATCATGGCGAGATATACGCAAAAACAACAAATTAATTTACAAATTATTCAATTTTATTGTCAAAATAATTGTTCTCCAATTGAAACTTTTCGTGCGCTTTGCCATTTTATGCTAGTAATAATCGTCCAACCCGCTATTCGTCGATTCTGGTGCGAAGAAAATCCACAAATTATTCATAAACAACAATTTCATTCACCTAAATTGACAGTTTGGTGTGGTTTTTGATCTGGTGAAATCATCGGTCTTTACTTCTTTCGAAATGAAGCTGGTAACACCGTTACTATCAATGGAGAGCGGTATAGATCGATGATAACCAACTTCTTATGGCCGAAATTAGAAGAAGTTGATCTTAACAACATCTGGTTCCAACAAGACGGGGCTACGTGGCACACAGCATGTGCAACAACCGAATTATTGCGAGAAAAGTTTGGAAATTCGATTATTTCAAGAAATTGTGACATTGAATGGCCTCCAAGAAGTTGTTATTTAACACCATCAGACTATTTCTTGGGGTTATTTCAAGTCATTGGTTTTTAGCAATAAACCGGTTCAAGCTTTAGAAGTCAATATTAAATCTGCTATTCACGACATACGACTTGATTTAGTGGAAAAAGTGCTCGAAAATTGGGTTCATCGAATTCGTTCCTAGAAAAGAAGTCGTGGAGGCCATTTGAATGACGTTTTATTCAGAACTTAATTGAATCAATTGTACTTCACATTAAATAAAAAACATTTGAATTTCCTTAACAATTAGTGTGTTTTTTTTTTGAAAAGAAATCATATCACTCAAATTGGAAAACCCTATATATAATATCAAAATTCATAAATTTATTAAATAATTTAATCTTAAAATTCCAATAAATTTAATCTTAAAAACATAAATTTATTTACTAAAGATAAAACTTAATTAATAGAAGTTAAAAAATTAAATAATATGAATAAGAATAAGATATACCTATGTTAAAAAAAACCGTATGTCATGTTAACCGTATGCTATTTTTATTTCTGAGGAATATTTAAATAAAACTTAAAATATATGTTTTTACCTTTAAACATTTTTAAACGAAAATTCTTTTCCGCTTTGATATTTGAATTTTATTGTAAAGTAATAAATCTTAATGCAATTCCCACAGCAACAGTTAAGAGCGAAAATAAGGTAGGTTATTGAACTTAAGTTTTGAAATTTTTAAAAATAAATGTGTAACTGTTAAGTTAGTTCTGTTACAATATTTTATGAAATTCATTTTTATTTGAAAACTTAACCGAAAGGAAGGAAATTAACAGGAAGGAAACATAATTTTTTCGATAATCATTTAAAAGTTTTCAAAGATATTTATTGGATTGGTTTTAAAATAAACTTTGTTTTTGCATAAATACACTTATCAATAATAATACATGGACATATATGCATATTTAATAGTATATACGAGTGCATAACTTAAGAAATTTTTGTTGCAAAATTTTAAAAATGTAAATAAAATTTCCCAAAAATGCGCTTAATAAAAAATTAAAATTATACTTTCTGATAATTTAAACTACACCGCATTATTTAAACAAAAAATGTTGTCCTAGGTTATGTGCTAATGTTAAATGGTGTGGTATGAAATTATAAAGATAAGGTTTGTATTAGTCGAATAACAAAAATTATTTAAAGTATTAATAATGGATGATTAAAGAGAATTTGCACAACAAAGAGCATTTAAGGCATATTGGAATATTAATTAAAATGTACGTTATTCGATACTAAATTCAGTATGAGAATTTTACAGGATTTAACGGCTCGAGATAAGAATAATGGTAAATAACCTAAATTCTTTCTAGTAAAAAATAGTTCAGATTTAAGAAGGACAAATATTTTAGATTTAGAACACCAGGGTTTCATAAGAAATTAATATAAAATAAGTAAATGTAACAGGATTTCATAGCAAATTAATATAAAAACTTTAAATTAAATTAAAAATCCATAAGTTATTTTAGTTAGGTATTTATTATAAGCTAAAAAGTTAAATCAGGGATTCGGGAAACAACACCCTAGTACCAAATTTGAAGTTTCTATCTTTATTCATTTCGAAGATATGCTTGTTCGGTTTTGGGAGTTGTGTGGGAGTTACCCGAACAACTCCTCCAATTTATCTCAAATTTTGGACAAATCAAGGATTCAGGAAACAACACCCTAGTACCAAATTTGAAGTTTCTATATTTATTAATTGCGAATATAAGCTTGTTCGGTTTTGGGAGTTATGTGGGAGGTACCCGAACAACCGCTCCAATTCATCTCAAATTTTAGGGATATCAGGGATTCAGGACAACACACCCTCGTACAAAATTTTTAAGTTTCTATCTTTATTAATTACAAGATATGCGTATTCAGTTTTGGGAGTTGTATGGGAGATACCCGAACTTTAGTCATTGTTAACCTACAGTATAAATTTCATCAAGATAGCATCATTATTTTTTGAGTTATCGTACCGACGGACATCGCTAAATCGACTCAGGTGGTGATCCTGATTCAGTATATATATACATGTCCATATCTAAATCGCTTCCTTTGGGTGGTTACAAACACCATACCAAAGTTAATATATCCTATACTTTAGGTGTAGGGTATAAAAAACATGTTTTTCTTTAAATGTGACATATATTTTTGCTTTCCATTATAGTATAGTAAATATTCTTGTATTTGGAGATGTACGCTTTCAGTTAAAATATGACAGAAAACTACATAAAAGATACACACATTAAAAATAAATAAATAATGAATTAAGTAAGTATGATATTTCTAAATTAGACTAAATCCCATGCATTTTTGTTCAACAAGTGTTTACGTTTATTTTATAATTAAAAAAGTTACTTAAGCAAAGTTGTAATTTCTTAAAAACTTTTACTAACTAATTTAACTTCATATTTATCATCATAGCATCATAATTCTATATTCGTTTGGTTCTTATTTTCTTAAAAGATGAAACAAATTGAATATAATAGCAAATTTTAAGGTTAACTAAGACAAATATGAACTTGTGGCAATTTTTAGTACATTCCCAAAATAAATTTGAAAAAATGTGCCCTCTCTGTCCATCTGTTTACAAAACTTCTACACCGTTAAAGATGGAGAAAAAAAATGTTAACCATGGTTAGGTCGCATAAAACAATTATGTTGTAGAACAACTTTTTTATGTAGCCCCATCCATTACGGAGCTACAGCCCCTTAAACATTGGAGAAATTCTATTTTTAAATGTGTATATCTCTCTGTTCATCCTGCTCAACATTTTTCAATGTAAAAACCTCATTCGACAGGATTTTTTTTACCTAATATTCAAATTTACCGTTATATGAAAACCAAATATTGCATGATTTTTCTACCTTCATAACTCCGGCACACTTTTAAATAGGGACTTGAAATTTTGAGGTAAGAAAGAACTTTTAGAATTAGTATAAATTTCCCACCCCCTGTGAGTTATTAGGGCTAAAATATTGAAAATTTGATATTTTTAAACATCTGCAAATTGGGCACCTGTAGACATTTTTCTTCGCCAAGGCATAAAAATTAAAGCTCCACTAATATATCTTTTATCCAGTCAATGATGTGGTGGTTAAGACACCAGCCTCGGCCTCGGGTTCAAATTCCGGCTGAGGGGCTATATAATAAAATAATAATAAACCATAATTCTTGTATCTATTATCTTATGGTGTAGAAATAAAAAAAAAGAAACGTCATAGAACAAAAAAGAAACGTACAATAGCTACAGCCGAGTAATCAACTGCTTCAGGGATTCAGGAAACAACACCCTCGTATCAAATTTGCAGTTTCTCTCTTTATTAATTTCGAAGATATGCTTGTTCGGTTTTGGGAGTTGTATGCGAGATACCCGACCAATTTATCTCAAATTTTAGGCAAATCAGGGATTCAGGAAACAGCACCCTCGTATCAAATTTGAAGCTTTTATCTTTATTAATTTCGAAGATATGTTTGTTCGGTTTTGGGAATTGTGTGGGAGGTACCCGAAGAACCACTTCAATTCATCTCAAATTTTAAGAAAACACATCTTCGTACAAAATTTAAAGTTTCTATCTTTATTAATTTCGAAGATATGCGTATTCGGTTTTGGGAGTTGTATGGGAGGTACCCGAACCCATGGACCGATTTTGTCCAGATTCGAACTTAGCCTTCCTTTCGTAATTAGTAACCTACTATATAAATTTCATCAAGATAGCTTCACTAGTTTTTGAGTTATCGTGCGAACGGACGGACGGACATCGCTAAATCGGTTCAGGAGGTGATCCTGATTCAGAATATATATACATGTCCAAATCTAACTCGCTTCCTTTTCGTTGTTACAAACACCATACCAAAGTTAATATACGCTATACTTAATGTGTAGGGTATAAAAACCCAAAAAAGCAAATTAAATTCATTTATAATCATAACTGATTTTAATAATCATAACTTTATAATCATAACTGATTTCTTATAAGTACTTCTCGCACGAAATTTTTATTTGAAAATTAATTTTTTCCACACACACACGTTCTTTAAGGCTCTGTAGACCATAATATAGATCTTTCTTAATAGGAAATCTATTTTCTTTACAAATTAATAAGAATATATTGTTTGTTATACAATATTCAACCTAATACATACAATTTTGTTGTGTGTTAAATAAAATAAAGCAAGACAGAATATAAACCAACGGTTTTAAAAACGCACATTTCCAAAAGATAATACAAATTGTTTAGAATTGTGACTTTTTTTTTATTTCAGTTATTTTAATTTTCATCTAGACAGAAGGAAATTGAAAAAACTACATTATCTTATTGTATCGAATTCTTACTGTCCTTTGTGGCTCTCTAAAAATTGTTTTATTATATTATTTTAATTAATCTTAGTTTTTGTGTAATATTACTATTTAGTGTTTACATTTTCATTTAGTATATATTCAATTGGAAAAATCTGAACAAAACCAATAAATTTTTTTCTAAAACACAATAAAAACATAAATCTAATTTATCTTAAAACAAAAAAAAAACCATATCCACAAACTTACTTATCTTTCATTACCACAAAACCTATATGTCTATTTAATTCTAAATCTATTTCCTCATTTGATTCTTGTTATAACCACCAGTAGTCGCTAGTAGTTTCATTTCTATCTTTAGTTGTAAGGTAGTAGTCTAATTTTATGCTTCCTGGGTTTTCATTTACATCAATATTTGGATTATAACATATTCTTTTATGGGTAGAGTTTCAGTTTATATAATATATTATCGGTATACCTTCCTTATTTTTAATATAACCTTTTTTTATCCAAATATATAAATCCTTCTGGTGGAATATAGATATTGTTTTTTCTATGTATCTATCATCTTCATAAGCTATATATGCTCGATCAGACTATTATTTACATAAATTACACTTTTATCATAATTTCTTATTAAGCTAATTATGTGGTTGCCGATTTTTTTAATTTTCTTCTAAATATATTTGTTGGAATAGTTATAATTATAGAATTAGAATAGTGTCTCCGGTTATTTAAATTTCCTCAAACAGTGTCTAATGCATCTGTGTTAAAATTTCCTAAGATTTTCCATACAAGAATAGTTTATATTAAACCATATGACATATCCATAAATTAGTATGGGTATGATTAATGATTGATATGACAATACTTTTACTCTGTCATGCAGAATTTTTGAATGAAATAGGTTTTCGATATTAAGAACGCTTTTCCTACTTTTTCATTTTAAGTTACCCCCATATGACCTATTGACTTTTTCTTGTATTTTTCTGGTATAGGTAGATATTTTGAAGATATTTTCTGGTGTTTGTATTTTCAGAGTTTGCCATTTTCTCTGAGGTTCGAGTTTATTTTATTTAAGGGTGGTCCAAATAATATCAATTCATATTTGTTAAAATTAATTCACAAATTCCAAGAATCAATATAGCTCTTTGCTGCTTCAAACATCTCTTGTAATTTATTTTGAATGTCATCTACTCGCTTTCCTGATACATACATATATTGTCAGATCATCTGCGTAAGCTATACATGACTTTGAACTACAATTTTTGCCTTATTTTAGTATTCCATTAAAATAAATATTGAACAAGACTGCTATTCACTGAGCCTAGTTATAATCCATTTGTGATTTTGAATATTTTTGAGGATATTTCCTTTCTATTACTAATTATAAATTTTTTATCTTTAATCATGCTGTTTATAATTTTAATGAGACATATTGGGTAATCGTATTCAATTAGTTTATATATTAGACCATTTAACCATACTGAATTAAAAGCTTCTTTTAAGTCAATTAAGCACACATTCTTTTTTATTGGAATTCCAGTAAATATCAGATACAAACTTCTTTATTGCGTATGTACATGAATGGTTTCTTTTAAATCCGAATTGATTTTCACGTATAATATTATTTTTGTTATTAAATTTTACGATAGTTACTTTCATTCATTAATATTTCTAAGATTTTACTTATATGTATTTGGTAGCATATTAATGGACCTTAAATTTTTCGGGTTTTTCGAATCGTTCCCGGATTTTTTTATGCACACAATTTTTACTTGTTTCCATTTTTTCGGAAAATAGCTATTATTTGAGCCATTATTAAAAATAATTATATATATTTCTTTTAGTTTTTGTGGTAAATTTTTTGAAACCCGATTCGGAATGCCGTTTACTCCTGAAGATGTCTTGTTTTTAAGTTTTTGTTGATATTGTTTACTTTTTCAATTGTTACAAAGAATACTTCATTAGTCTCTGTTCGTTTAATTTATTTGATCTTTTGTTAGCTGTAAATTCAGTAACTCTTGTATTGTTTTCTACCAGGTAATTTTCAATGTTATCCATATTCTGCATGTTAAGTGTGCCGTTTATTTTTAACCGATGGCTTTCTCAATGTATTTTCCTAGTAAGTTATTAATATCAAATGTGTCTGCTATAACAATTTTTCTAGTTTCTTTTTGAATCCTATTTATGTTTATGTTAGCTTTTCATAACATATCGTATTCTGATTCTGGTATTTGCAATTCACATATTTCATGATCTGGTTTTTTTCTGAAAACCTTATTTAATAAAGGAAACATGTTTTTAGCATTTCTCGGATTTATTTTTTTTATTGTATTTTCTCAATATTTTGACTTTCGAAGATTTAATGGTTGCATCACGTTGCACTCCTTATTATCAATTTTAATTCGTATATCTGATAATACTAAATCTAAATAAGATTTTCTTTTTGGAAATAAGGGTTCTTCTGTGCTAAATAATCTGACTTTATATTGTATTTCGTATTCTAGCAGCCATTTTTTAAGAAAATTACCTCTTGTATTACCACACTGATTTCGCCAATCAGTATGTTTCGTATTTATGTCCCCCGCTGTTATATAATATACGTTACTACTATTTAATTTTAAGGTATTAAATAAATTTTGAAATTCCAGATTAACCCTTTCAGGGTTTCTTTGTGATGCGTAACTTGCCGCTGCAATAAGACTTTTAGTTTGTTTAATTTTAATTTAAACAATGCAATATTCTAGACATTTGTTTTGGCAGTTTTTCTTACTATGATATGCCACGTATTTTATTAACTTTCTTATCATAATGGCCGTTCATTTTTTGATATTGTATTACTCATAAAAGTTGACATTTTGAACATTACAAATATCATTTATCAATTTAGTTTCGTTTTTTGTTCCCTTTCAAGCTTTTTTTCTTTTATTAAGTTATATCTTTTTATATACTCTTCCCATCCCCTGTTTGTGGCTGGATGGCGTATTTTTTTACATATTGCACATACCATTGATTCTTTATTTGTAATTTCACACTGTCCAATTTCATGGTTTTGGTTACATTTCACACATATATATTCAAAGTATCAGTTGGATGTCCTGTATCTTAATCTTTGGCATATTTTACATTGTGGTATTTCTTTTTAATTAGTTTTTCCCATTTTACTACTTGGTAGTTTAATTGCCTTATTTTGATAGTTTGGATTTTGAAGGCTTATATATTTGATAGGAGTTTGGAGTTTCTTGCACTAGGTAAATATCAAGTGGTTTGTTTTGCTTTCTTGAATAGTTTGTTGATAATTTTTCTACTTTAATGAATTTCACGTCTGGTATTTCTAAGTTCACTAACTCGGTTTTGAATGTATTCGTATCTTCGCTATCACTTAGACTTTTTAGTGTTTATGTTTTGTATTTTTCCTCTATTGAGGTGTAAGTGAAGAATTTTTAATTTTTTAATTTTTACGAAATTTTTAAAATCTGCTTCTATTAATTTTTTCTTTTAAGATCTTTATGTTTTCATTCATGATTACTGGAGAAGGTGGGCTTCTCTTATGAGATTGTTCTATGTTATTATTGTTGCTTTTGTTGTTATTAATATTAATTTGATTGTTATAATTATTATTCTTATTATTATTGTTATTATTAGTTTCATTGTTATTGTTTTTATTATTTATTATACGTATTTTGCACGTGATTTTCATTTAACCCGTTTTTGCTTCTCTCATGCTTATCCCATAGCATTTCAATCTCTTCTTTATCTGCAAACTCTCTGTTCGCTATTACCTTTTGAGTTCTGACATTAATTAATTTAATTGTTTTGTTAAATTTTCCACGTGTTGTTTTAATTTAATGTTTTCGACGTTTGATTTAGTTATATCGTTTTCTAATTGAATTTTGGTTTTTTGTTTCGTACAAAAAAATTTTCTGATAAAACTTATACTAGTTCTAAAAGTTATTTCCTCCCTCAATATTTCAAGTCCCTACCTAAAAGCGTGTCAGAGTTATGAAGGGAGAAAAACACATGTAAAATTTGGTTTTCGTATAACGGCAAATTTAAATACTAATTTCAAAAAAATTGTATAATATTGATATTGATTTCCAAAATGCCTGTTGAATGGCGTTTTCAGATTGAAGAAATGTTAAGCGGAACATGAGATATACGTCTTTAAAAATAGCGCTTTCCTAAACTTTGAGGGACTGTAGTAGCTCTCTAACAGAGTAGACAGGAGAAGATAAACATTTGAAGATTGGTTTGAAGAAAATAACCCGTGTTATGAAGATAAAATATCAATTTTAAAATTTTTATTGGCTGAACTGCATTATCATTAAACAAACATTATCTGAAAACATTATCGTTGCGCCACAATCAAAAGATTTTCTAGTCAAACGAAGTAGACTTGAAAATTTAACTCAAAATGAAAATGCACATATATAGGAAATTGATGTTATTATACGTCGATTTTTATATTATATCATACTTGTATAAAATTATCCTGTCTTTTTGCTATATTTTTTCATAGGTTATAATTTTTTTATAAGTTAAATAAAATATAACTGTTTATCTAACTTTATCAAAATGTGGTTTCAGCTAGCGAAGGATCACCAGAGAAAAAGAAAGAAAACTAAAGAGAATGTGAAGATTAGGGGTTTGTTTCATTTATTGATTTTATATGATTTAATTTTTCATTTTGTTTGTTTCAATTTTTGTTGTAGTATGATATATGAATGAAATTAAATATTTTTATTTTGTTATGTTTATTATATTTTGTTATTTTTTAATAAAATTAATAATTATGTAATTCTCTTTATTTTTTTGATTTTAAATAACAATAATATATGTGTTAGATAAAATAATGATTTTATCTGAATAATTAATAATATTAACAAAAATTAATATTTTTATCACATAATATTATGCATACATAAAAACCAATACTTTCGATATGTATACAAAGTTAGCTCTCTCCACTGATGACATAAGTTGTAACTTTGTAAGCATTTGGGTACATTGTTGCAACAATAAAAATATTCTGAAACATGTTGCTGCACCTACCAATTGGTGCACAAATAAAAAAAAATGTGTGACAAAATTTTGTTCGTAATGCAACATCTTTAACTATTTATATAATCTTTGATGTAAATCAGGCTCTGCGTTTAGTTTTACAATTTAAAAATGATGACCGGAAATTTTCTTACCTCTATAAAACAATATCAAAATTATACAAAATTTTGTATTTACCATTTCAATTTACCGTTATGTGAAAACCAAATTTTGCACGATTTTTCTTTTTTCATAACTCCGGCACGGTTTTAGATAGGGACTTGAAATTTTGAGGGTAGAAAGAACTAAAGAACTTGCAGAATTAGTATAAGTTTCTTCAGAAATTTTTTTTTGTATCACCCCCTGTTTAAGAGCTATTAGGGCTCAAAAATTGAAAACATTCAAATTGCAGAGTCACAATTTTAAACAGTTTGTATTGTCTGTTGGAAATGTGCGCTTTTAAAAACCGTTGGTTTACATTCTGACATTTAGACATAATTTTAATATTTTTATGGATAAAATTTTCAAGTTCATAAATTGGTAATTTTGAATCATGTTATATATTATAAGGTAAACATAATACAGTGTTTGTATTTTTCTTTTTTGATTTGACATTTTTAAATGTTATATTTTTAAGCTTTCTGAAGACACCTTTCTGGATAAACGATGGAAGGAATTTATTGGGAATATAGCTCTTTCACTTGAGCTTAAGACTTTTACTTTAACTGAAGACTTTTTTACTTCAAGTGAATATTTTTTACTTGAAGTGAAGACTTTTTTATTTTAAATGAAGAATCTATACGTCAGTAATATATGTTATACAAATTTGATACTCATATTTATAAACATACATATGTATTCATTTATTATATATGTATATTATTTGTATTTTTTTACTTTAACTACTAATTTCTTCACTTAAAGTAAAAGATCTTCATTTAAAGTAAACATTTTTTTACTTTAGGTAAAAAATCTTCACTTAAAGTATAAATGTTTCCAGTTAAAGTAAAAAAGATATTATATATAAAAGATTTATGTTTGATATAAATGAATATATTAATATTAAAAAATATTATGATATATATGATATATGGAATATTGACAATATTAAATTGATGCTTTTATTTTAATTGAATGTTGATCTCATGAATTTGATGCTAAGATTTTAGATATATAGTAATTACAAAATTATATTTAATTTCTAGATTCAAGCACGTTTAGATATATTGCAAACATAATTAATACCTAATGTTATTTAATTATGTTAAGTATTACTTATTTCATATATAAATTAATGTTTTAAAATATTTTGATGGATGTTGAATAAGGTGGTGGACGAAAAAATGTTTAAAACTTTACTGCAATCATTCACAAATAAAAATTTTGGATTCCAACTACTGTGTTATAACAGAAACAGTTATAACAGAAATTGTGTTAGATAAAGTTATTTGAATTCCATTTCAAATTAGACTGGCTCTAATTGACTCCCTATTATAATATAATATTCAACTGTATTAATTAAAATTCTTTACTTACAAGTTAAAAAAATACATATTTCATTTCATTTCTTTTTAATTTTAATGAGCACCACAAAGATGATATCTTTTTAAAATTTTCATTTTTCAATTTTATGATCATCTAATATAGATACTAACTATTCTTTATTCAATTCTAAAGGGAAAAATGCTACAGAGAACACATTTGCATCTATTAAATTATTCCCTTGTTTCCATCAATTTGTATTTCTCCTGCCATAACTAACTTATATTATATTTAATTTTTTTTGCATTTCAATGCAAAAAAATTTGTGCGATGAGAATATAAGAATAAACTTATAGCAGACAAAAAAAAAAAAGCAAAAAAAAAACAGATAGACTTAGTGTTACGAACAGAATTAACCCAATATCTCAAAAAACAAAATTTTTTTGGGGTGGAATATGTGTTAAAAATATTTAAAAAAAAAAATATGTTCTATTTTTGTCTCACGTTTTTTATGTATTTTTATAACTTAAAACATCTCGTGAATTTTAAAAGAACTTGACTTTCTCATGCTTAAAATAAAAACTATAAAAAATAAAAAGGAAAATCGATGTTACTCATCCTAAAATTTTGATTTTTGTTAAAACAAAAAGAAAAACAAAAAGAGCAAAAAAAACAAAATATCAAAAGTGTTACGTTTTTTAGTTTTTCATTTATTTTGTTATTTGAGTACATAATGGAACTAGGTATAAAATTATTTTTTTCCCTTTTAGTTCTCACAGTTCCTAGCAACTTTCAGGAGATGACAGCACGGAAATAAAAATAACAAAAAAAAAGTTTAAGCTCATTTTAAGAATAACATAAAGAACAAAAAAAAAATAAGTTTTTAACTAAATACGTGTTTCATTTTAAATTACCCAAATACCTACTCAAAGTATATTAGTACAGAAAAAAGTAAGTTTCATTTTCAATTGTATTTAGTGAAGGAAAATTTGTCCATTATATAAATTAATTTGAAAAAAAAAAAGGTTTCTTTAATTTTTTTAACAAAAAAAAAGTATATTTAAGTACGGTACCTATACGGAAATCAAGTACGTATCTTGTATTTATGTTCATGAATATCTATAAGAAAAATTGAATTGGCTTGTTTAAAGCAATGACCCATAAAATTTACGTGTTTGAATTAGGTAACTTACTGATTAATTCTTTACTTATTTTGCGCAAAATAATAAGGTTTTTTACTCCTGCTAACAGAAAATAAGATTTTCTAGTACTGTTTTTCTAAAATTAAATTAAGGTGACAAGGAATTCTTGGTCAATTTGTCAGTACTCCACATTTCGCCTTAGTTTAATGTCTCCTTATATTAAAAAAAATAAATAACTGTTCTTCTTCCTGTTTACATCACTTTAAAAAATCGAGGTTTCAGCATATTTTATTGATATAATTTCTTTTTAAAATTAAGATTAAATTTATAATAATATTAAATAAAAAACCTAAATTAAAATTAATAGATTTACGTCAAAGAAGTATACCTACTAAATAGTTATATTTTAAACAGTATTGATATTTTGGTTTTAAGTTATTAAAGAAAAAGTGTCATTAATATGGCATAACTGGGATCAAATAAAGATTACATTAACTATATTAAAAAGAAAAACTGTTTTTTAATACATAGGTCGTTATAAAAAGCTGATTATCAGGAGTTGGTTACCATCTTTCCGTTATCTTAACAGATATAATTTGATAAAGATGTCCTGAAGAACTCTGAAATGTTACAACAAATAATAAAAATGTTCGAAGATGAATAATACACAATTTTTCATTTTGCAAAGATAAATACAAAAGGCTTTAAAAGTTTATTTTTCAGCATCTTATTATGGTTGTTTGAAGATAAAAAAAAAGGAGGAAGAGTTTATAGTTGACTGTGTTAATTCTAGGATGCTCGTACGAACATAAGCCATGCTGTTATCATAAAATTTAATCTTCTTTTACAAAATTTTAGATATCTAACGTAATTAAGTACTGTGCATCGATATATATATATATATATATGCAGGTTTTGGAGTTGTGTTACAGCCGCTCGAATCTGCTACTCTAGACTGATCAAAATTAGCAGAAGTCGCCAACATCAATCTTATCATCTTTTTGTTAAATTTCAGATACCCAACTTAAGTACACTTTCAGTTATTTTCATATAAGAAAAGAGAAGTTGTATGGCAGCTACATGAACTTGTTGCGCGAAAAAAAACAAAATTTAACAGAAGTAACAGAAATACCTATAGCTTTAATTTATAGAGCTGTCGTTTGACCTTTCCAAATTGAACATATGCCTTATATAGAACTTGGTTTAATATAATTTAAATATAAATAAAATAATAAGTAAAAAAAATAATTTTTAAAATACATATGCTTTTATCAAAACCGAATTCTCCCCCTAAAAAGTAGAAAATAAAATTGATTGCAAAACTTTAGCTTTTTGGACTGTTATAATATAAAAGTGAGTTGCTAGTGCAAGCATTTTGGACTGTTATAATATAAAAGTAAATTGTTGGAATAAGGTTAAATAAAAATCTAGGAAATTTGCGGTTCGTGTTTCTTTTTTATTCCAGCAATTTAATCCCTTAATAAGATTATGCAGTAAAAATTGTTGACAAATATCTTGATTTAAATTAAACAAATGGAGCGGAACAAAATAATTTAGGAAATTAGTTTAACATAATATTATGTACATACGTACGTACATATTTACATACGTAGTTTCAATTTTTTGTGTTGACAAAATTTTGTTTGTAAATCATAATTCGTAACGCGCAAAAGCATAATTTTGAAATGATCTTTACTTTTTATATTCTTTACTATGTATATATATACAAAAAAATATTATGTACGTATGTAGTTTTAATTTGGCAATTGGAATTATTTTGAATAAAATTTTATATGTACATATATCTATATACACAATATACATAATAAATGTTCCTAAATAAAACACAAATCAATATTTTTTAACGCCATGCATATTCAATATGCAATAAAGAATGTTGACAACAAATATTCTGATTTAAATCCTAAACAAATGTTTTAAAACAAAATAATTTAGCAACATAAAAATATTGTACCTATATATTTTGTGTTTTGCTAAATCCTAATACAAAATACATGTGCACATCAAGATTGATTGAACTAAATTATTATAGGAGGAAAGATCAAATAATATGTGTATATTATACATAAAATTTTATTAAAAAAATGTTGATGAATACAGTTAAGAAAAAAAAAAAATGTACGTACACGGATTGGATTCGAACCAAATACCCTTATTAAAGAATGTTGACAGCAAATATTTTGATTTAAATACTAAACAAATGTTGTAAACAAAATAATTTAGCAACATACATAAAAATATTGTATGTATTGTGTTTTACTAATACCAAACATCATGTGCAATGGATATCAATATTATACTATTATAGGAGAAAAGATCAAAAATATATTGCGCGTGTATTGTATGCATGAATTTAGAGATAAAAATTTAAGATTTAAATTCATATATACAACTTTGGGAGCTTATAGAAAAAGTTGTTTCACAAAATTAAATTTTTTGCATTGCCTATCCGTAGTTAAAATTTCACTGCTGTATTTCAAACGGCGTAGAAGTTTTGTAAGTATAGTCGCACAGGCAAACAAACAAACAGAGTGAAACTAATAGGCAAATTTTTAGAAATTTTTTTTGAAAATGTGCTAAAAATCTTTAAAAATTTAGAGACAAATCTGTAGCTTTGTATAACTGGTAAGTTGTTCTACTACATTATTGTTTATGCAAAATTTTACAAGAATGAGACGAAACTGCCTATTCCAATGCACTTAAAATTCCTGAACAGAATCGTTCAACTTACGGAATAATTCGTTTGTAGAACCAATTTCTACATCAAATTTTCCTCAATATTGAAGACATTTACTCATAAAAATATTCAAAATATTATTAATGTTCCCTAATAAATTTCTTCATCATACTACAACCTATCCAAAATCAGTTTTTATTCCTAATCCTTACCCAAACGGTACAATGTATCACAAATAAAATAGTTTGAAACTGTTGGGTTGTGCAAATTATTATCAGATTTTTCGTTTGAAGTTCTACCTTTCCCTTAAAAAAGAGCGTTGGTTACACTTCAATTAACGCTAGCTATAATAAACTCTCCCATTATTGAAATATAATTAGATGATATTATTTGCTTCTATAAACATTTTAAGTTTAGAATTCTTAAATGGTTATCCATTTAGAGACTTTATAATTTTCTTTCAGCGATGTCAGTCAATATTTACGTAATGTAATTAATGAACAATTGAAATTTTGTGAAAGTATATGTAATTAAAATAAAAAAATGTTGAATCTACAAAAATATAAATAAATAAATAAATGTTCAAAAGTTTTGGAAATATAGAATATCAAATTAAAAATAACTTCATTATATATAGTATTGACAAATAATAACTCATTATTTGCATAACAAAATAATAAATTTTCATTACTTTGATACAAAATAATGTTATTTTGACTGGTTATAATGTAAATGAGACGACATAAATTACATTTTCTGATAATTTAATGTCCCAATATATAATATAACAAATCAATGTAAATCTAGTCTAGTCTGAAAATTCACAACGAAAAGAAAAAATAGAAAATTGTTAAGATATTACCTAGTTGTTAACATGAAATCTTTTCGATTTCGTGTTATAGTGACATAAGTTTTAACATTTCAAACCCCCAAACAACATTATTAATTTTATTAAAATTTAATTTTATGTTTATTAGTTAATAAATTAATAATAACTTTTATTTTTTAACCATATTTTATTACATATTATATTTTATTTTTAATAATATATTTTTATATTACTATTAGTTCTACTACTGTAATATACTACTACTACTACTACTATAGTGCTCAATTATTGATTTTGGATTACTTTTTTTCTAAATGTTATTTTATTAGAAATTGATTTTTGCTTTTGTATTATTTTACCTTTACCTTTACCTAAATTTAATGCCAGGTGTCTAGACACTTTGTCAACTAATTTTAATGTAAAAGAAGAAGAAAAACAATAAGAACAAAAAGTATTAAAAAATGTTTACTTTATTCAATTATAAGATGGAAAAATTCTACTTCTACATTTCATTAGAAAGTAATCGTAGAATATAAAAATTGATTGTTGATATTTCTGTGAAATTCTTTTAAATTTTTTTTTTTTTTTTTGGATTTTGTAAGAAATTTATGTAAATATGTCATCATAATTACTATAATTGATGGTAATATATTTATGTTCTATATTAATTTTTGTTTTATTAATGATTTCAATTTTAACTATCTGTAAGATATACATATGACGAAAAAAATATGATTGATTCAGTCAAAACATATTTTTATATTATTGATCAATTAGGGTAAGTTCACATATGGGAATCCATGCATCCAGATGCAAAAATTAAGAATATTTGGTTACATTTCGGGTACTTTTCGGTAATATTCACGAATATTTTGCATCCATTATGCATCCACTCGTTCACGAGATGCAAAACGGCGACATTTTTATTTTGAAAGTTTTATTTGAAAGTATCTAGTAGGCTAGTATGTGTATATTGTTTTGACACTTGATGAAAAAATTTTTTATTAACAAAATACAAAATGGTTAAACCAGAGAAAATTGGTATTTTATGTAAGAAAAAATTTTAATTAATATAAACTAAATATGTATTATAATATTAACTGCAAACCAATTTTTTTTCCTTTTCGTTATATCCATCTTCAAAATATTAAAATATTTAACATTTAAAATTTTTTACGTTTGATTTTACGTCTGTATTTGATGTTAAAACAAATTTTCATCTTGTATGCTTCTTATAGAGGATGCAAAAAATTTTGCTTCTAAAATGAACGAAAGGGAGAGCATGTCTTGAATACGATATATATTTTCAACCAATCAAATGTTTGCATCCCATGTGAACTTATCCTTAATGATCAATTTTCAAACTATTTTCAAAACCTATTTTCAAAATAACGAAATTAATGCCAACATAAGATCCCATGCATTGTAATGTAATATGTCCTTTTAGAGAATATTATTGACTAGAAATAACATACTAAAGGCCATTTTAGACTATGTGTATTTGTCATAGGTATGAGTTTTTAGAATGAATTCTTATGTTAAACAGCTGATTAGTCATAAGTGGAATGAATGTCAATAGAAATTTATTTTGTATTCATTAGTTTTTTGTATTATCGTTTGTATTTTATTGTAATATTGTAAGTGTATATTTTTTTCTGTAATTACCCACTGCACCATGATAATTCATTTTGAAATCATATATCATTCAATAAGTAAATATGATTGAATTCATATTTCAATCAAAGGATTTTCATGAATTTCACTTTGAAATGAATTTAGTACCAAAGTTTTTACAACAAAGTGAGCTCAAACGATGGAAATGAAATTAATTCACTGAATGATTTCATATTAAATGAACTTATGTGATTATAAAATGAATTCATTAAATGATTTTACATTGAGTGAACCTTTTTGACCCCAAACATACATACATATCCAAATTTACATACTGAACAACCCGTTTTATTTGATTATCAATGCATTTTTCTGTTGAATTGGGGATTGATAATAAACAAGCATTTTTGTATATGAAAAATAAAACAAACATTAATTTTCAAAATTAATTATATTAAGGAAAAAACTTAAGGAATAAACTTACTCGTTCAAAATATTTTACAGATTTTATTATTTTAAATAATTATTAATGCTATAGTAACTTTTATACTGCACTTGAGAAACAATCGCTTGCATGGCGGAAGCTTATTTCATTTTGCTACAAAAATAAAACAAATTACCGTAAGCGAAGAAAAATTAAGAGAAATTAAGTCATTTTTAATACATTATTGATATACTTATTCAAATGTTCATTTGTAAATCACTTATTGAGTTTAATATGATTTGTTTTTCATGTGATAATTTCTTCTCCACAAATTGAGTTCGTTGTATGAATATCCTTTTTATGAAAGTGAATTCACAATGAGGTCACTTCATGAACATTCACAAAATGGTGCAGTGGGTACGTTCACATTATATGACTTCTTTTGTATTATGAAATTTGCATAATATACATATTTCAAGTTATATATGACAATTCAGATAGTACGAAGTGGCCATTAAGATTCATCTATTAATACTAAAGAATATAGGGTGTATGCAAAATATTGAAAATTATGTTTATTAAAATTTTACAAATACTTGCATGGGTTTCATCTATTTTCTGGCCAAAAAAAAATTTCTGATCTAGCTGTTACACTTTCTACCTGTAATTTTCATGTGCATTCATTGCAAATCATGGTTTCAAAATCCAGGATTTATCCTTTTACAGAATATTTATATATATAAATATATTATATACTAGCTGTTGGCCCGTCATAGAATGACGGAGTTAATTATGGTAGATTTTATTTTTATACCTACATATTTGTTTTTGCAATTTCGGACTACTGTATAATTTGTACTTTACCAAATAATGCAGAAAATAAAAAAAAGTTATTACTTATAATTTATATAAAAAAAAAATATTATGTTTTCATCCGAAATTGAACCTGCACACTACCGTGTCAGAGTCAGACACACTAAATATGTACTAATAAGAAGAAATGGAATAACACTATAAAAATATTTTGTAATTAAATTAGCTAACTTAATGTAAAAAGTGGATATAGTAATAAGAATTTATCATGCACGAAAAGACAGAATAAAAAAAAACGATTTGAAATTGAAACCAAAAAGAACAAAATATTGATTTGGGTACCCACTACCCGAATATATACACACAATTCCAATTTCAGTTATCATTGTGCTAGTACATTATACTCGCACACCAATAAAATTATTTGGGTTCCCGTAGTCAAATTACATTATAAAAATATATAGTGTTGTTCTTCTTTTTATATGTTTCACTATGCAGTGCGAACATGGTTATGAAAAATAGAAAAATTTATTGCACCTACTCTTGAAAATATACTTTTTTGTTGTATGAAAAATGCATTAGGTTTGAAAAAAAGAGTGAAACTACTTCCTATAACTATACTTTGATTATAATAAAATTTGGAAAAAAAATTCTTTTTAACTAAAAAATAAATCAAAACAAAATAGATTACACATTACAATTTACAATATTTATAAACAATTATAATAAAACGAGATAAACTCGGCGTAGCATACGCCAGTTTGGTAATCGAGAAATAATATCGGTTAATAATTCTGGTATCTTAGTAATCTAGAAATAGATAATATTAGTTTTTTGTCATTTAACTTTTTAATGAAATAAAAAGAAATATCTTTCTATTCTACTTTAGTTTTTATTTATTTTAAAAACGTTTTTTGAGAACTATTCCCTTCATCAGTAAGAATACTTAATTTTTGACAATAAGAATAAGAATAAATTTGAATAAACGTTAAAATATAGATATAAACAGCAAGAAAACTAAAGCAAAAATTTGTAGTGAGGGTTTGCGGGCGACAGTCTCCGTTTCTTCAAAAAAAATCCGTTTTCATAAAAATGTCTAAATTGGTATAAAATTCACTATTTTTTAAGTGAAATATCAAAATTGAATATTTTTGTATGCGGGGGTTTTCAAAATTAATTATTTTTCATATGGAAATGTCAAAATTTAATTTTTTTGGAATGGAATTGGTATATACGTGTAGGCATACTGTAAGTATTAATAGTTGGATTCAAAATCAGAGTATTGCTCTTTTTCGGAATATTTATACCCATATATGTATGTCTATGCGATATTTTCAAATTTCGGTATTTTGTTTTTCGGAATTTCGTAATTTCGGGATTTTCATTTCCCGGATTATGATTTTCGGGATGTTGATTTTTCGGGATTTTGAATTTGGGATTTTGATTTTCGCGATTACGTACCCAACCCTATAAATTTAAATTTTTTTCTATTATTTTTCTGTTATGTGCAGAATTAGTTTTTGCTATGAAAAATGTTATTGTTGCAAACGTTTACGGCTTTTATATAATAGACTAGTAAAAAAGCCCGTCATACGACGGGTATAAGTAGAAAAATATAGCTTTTGTGAAAGTTTCCTTCACAAAAGTTTAGTAAAAGAAAGTTTTATGAACAATTTAATTTTAGTAAATTTATTCAAATACTTATATGTATTATATTTAGATATTGATAAATGTAAAATTTATTACTAAAGTATTTTAAATAATGAAAAACCTCAATGATGCTGTGAAGTAGTTTCTTTCAAAAATTTAATAAAAATGATTATTTAATAAATCTCATCTCTTGTAAATTTCTTTGTCAAGCTTTGGATTAAAAAACCAAAGGTTGGATAAAAAACCAATGGTAAATAAATTTTTGCCAATAGTAACAAAAATGTTCGCTTCGAAAAAAAATACAGTATCAAACTTTATAATTTTGAAACTAAACTATACTGATCTGATGCATTTACCTAATTATAATATATAGTACACTTGTTATATTTTTCTATGGTTGCCATAGCAAATGCTTCAAAACTTTTTTTGTTATATTTTTCAAACAAATTTTTACTTTATCCGTAATATTATTCTGCCTCTTTATCTGTAGCTTTCGTTACAAAATCTTCACACCGTAAGTTCTGGGCACCTTTTATGTAAAACAATAAAAATTGGCTGTGCATATAAGGTTTAAGATTTAGAAAATAAAAATCATAAAAGAAGCATAAAATTAAGAGAATGTTACACATTCAAAATTTAATTGAAAATTGCGATTTTATAATTTAAATTGCGCTCCTTTAAAAGCTTTGGTTTTACGCACTGCTTTATTTTTTTATAATTAACTACATAATATTTGTATATACCCATATTTTTATTCATATATCTATATTATGGACTAAACTTCTGATTCTTAAATTGTACTATATTATGGCAAAATTTTTAAAAAATTAAGAAAATGTTACTTAGCAAAATTTAAATAAAAATATTATTGCAATTTTATAATGTTCTACTTAAAAATACGACCCTCTAAAAACTTTGATTTATACACTGCCTTGTTTTTTCTTTCTTTTCGTAGGATAACATTTTAATATTTATTGTTTTTTATCTGTTATGTACGTAAATATTAGATACACGTTTCTTTCTTTTCATAGCATAACATTTGTTAAATTAACATTCAACATAACAGTAGGGCACGCTAATCAGCGGCAGCTTGCCTTTTATTATATTTAGAAGTACACTTGTTATATTTTTCTATGTTGCCATAGCAATAATATATAGTACACTTGTTATATTTTTCTATGGTTGCCATAGCAAATGCTTCAAAACTTTTTTTGTTATATTTTTCAAACAAATTTTTACTCTATCCGTAATAATATTCTGTCTCTTTATCTATCGCTTTCTCTACAAAATCTTCACACCGTAAGTTTTACGCACCTTTTATGTAAAACAATAAAAATTGGCTGTGCATATAATGTTGAAGTTTTAGAAAATAAAAATCATAAAAGAAGCATAAAGTTAAGAAAATGTTACACATTCAAAATTTAATTGAAAATTGTGATTTTATAATTTAAATTGCGCTCCTTTAAAAGCTTTGGTTTTACGCACTGCTTTATTTTTTTATAATTTCTACTTAAAAATGCAACTCTTTAAAAACTTTGATTTATGCACTGCCTTGTTTTTTCATTCTTTTTATAGCATAACATTTTAATTCTTTTTTTCTATCTGTTATGTACCTAAATATCAGATGTACGTTTCTTTCTTTTCATAGCATAACATTTAATATTTCTTTTTTCTATCTGTTATGTAGGTAAATATCAGAGATATGCTTTTTTCTTTTAAAATCATAACATTTTAATAATTCTTTTTTTCTTTAAAAATATTTAAAAACAGTCAAAGTAACATTTTTTGTTCTCTTTTTTTTCTATTCGTTTTTATTTTTCTTCGCAGTATTACATTTTACTTTTTTTTTTTTGTTTTCTGTTATTTTTTTTAAATATTAAATTTATACATCAGTCTATTTAAAAAATATAAATTATAACCTATAGAACATTCTGAATTTTTTTTTTTGTTCGTTTATGTTTACCGTCCATTCATTCATATAAATAACTGTTGCCTATATAAAAAATAATAAATCTATAATAAATCTAATATATGTATACCCATATTTTTATTCATATATCTATATTATGGGCTAAACTTCTGATTCTAAAATTGTACTATATTATGGCAAAATTTTTAAAAACATTAAGAAAATGTTACTTAGCAAAATTTAAATAAAAATATTATTGCAATTTTATAATGTTCTACTTAAAAATACGACCCTCTAAAAACTTTGATTTATACACTGCCTTGTTTTTTCTTTCATTTCATAGCATAACATTATAATATTTATTGTTTTTTATCTGTTATATGGGTAAATATCAGGTGTACGTTTCTTTCTTTTCATAGTATAACATTTGTTAAATTAACATTTAACATAACAGTAGGGCACGCTACTCAGCAGCAGCAACTTGTCTTTTATTATATTTATATATTCCTGATTCCTATAATGAAATATTTGCATATATATAATACACATTATTTTTCTGGACAAATATAATATAAATAAATATTATATTTATATATATATATATATATATATATATATAAATCCCTGATTCTGAATCCAATTCTAAAGTCAATACTACAGTATGTCCATGCATACAAATTTCCTTACAAACTCGCGGAATGCCAGATTTTGATTGTGTATACCTATATGTTATTTTTGTTTTTCGTACTTTCGTACCTATTATTAATAATAAAATAATTTTATTATTGTTGTTTATCATCATATGATCTTAGAAATTTTAATGAACTGTTAAATATCTATTGAAGAATATTGTTTGTTTAACTAAAAATTATATTTTAAGAAAATTAAAAAATGTTTAACAGTTTTTTTCATGCAAATGCATTTTCAATTTTTGGGTGATTTTGCGCACATCCAAGAAAATGTTGTCAGTTATATTGTACTCATTTTTGATTTTTTTTTTTTTGCTAGTTTCCAGTGACAGTGCAATTTCTATTAATCAATATGGACGACATTCATTTCTAACAATATTCTCAACCGTTTACCGGTTAGTTAAATAAATATACATAATACATAAATTCTTTGTATCAAAATATACATATTTTTAAATTCTTCTTAAAATAAAACATTAATAATAATTTATTAAAGGCAACTATGAAAAAATTATATAAAAATATGTAAAAAATAAAAATCATAAAACTGATATAGACAATGTAGGCAATAAACCTTGTTAAAATGTTTAGATTATATAAAGAGAAGAAAAAGATGAAATTTATCAACTCATCCAATCAAAATTTTTAACATGAGTTATTACAAAGCCAGTATTGAAATATATTTAAAGTTTCTGCAATTTTTGGTGACTCAACGAAATTATATATAACTGAAAAGAAAGGAAAAAAAAACATTAAGTATATATTAAAATTTATTTTTATCCTCAAATATTTTTTTCTTACATCGATACAGAATAGAAAATAAGAATTCCCATACATTAAAAAAAGGGAATATGTAATAGGAGAATGAGGGCGTACACCTACTTTTTGCTTTAATTATTTTACTATTTTGCTTTACGATTTATGATGAAGCATAAATGACTTGCGCTAGAGATTTTTTTATTCCCATATTTCAAACCAAATGAATGAAAAGTAGTAAAGGAATGATGAAAGACATTTTATTCTTTTTTCCTTTTAATTTTTTTAATTTCAATTCATAAAAATCATTTTCATCAGTGCCATTCTTTAATAATTATTTATTTAAGAAGCCTATAAGTACATAACATATTACTACCATAAAGAAAGGGAAGTATCGGTGACCTACATATGTAGTATTTTTTAATTTTATAACGCACTATATAAATATCTATCATAAAAAAATGTGATATACATATATTATATTAGTATATTTTGTTAGGACCCTAAAAATCCTATAATATTCTTTTATATGTATAAAGTAAAATTTCTGTTTGTTAAGTCTCTATGCGTTACTCCAATGGTAACCAAACTTTATAGGAATGTTCCTCTAAGCATGGAAATGGTTCTATAGCACTATTTGTTTCGTTTCGTTAACCCATTTCGACTCAGCAGCATTTTAATTATTTAGTTCTTCTGGCTAAACGGTTCGAACGATTGTTTTCTATATATAAACTTATGTAAAAAGATCTCACAGTGTGAACAAAATGGTAGGATTTATTAACACATTGCGGTGCAAAAGCTGCTCTCAATTCTAATAGGTTTGACTGATTAACATGGTAAATTTTGTAAATGCCCAACAAGAGAAATATTTTTTGAATATAATCAATCAATATAAAAAAACCAAAACACATATTTGAAAGAATTGCACGCGTTTCTTGCAGGTTATTTCTGTTAGTAAAATCATACTTTATAAATATAAATATTTTTTTTAATTTAATAAATAAGTACTTTTAATTCGTAGATAATTTTTATAAATATATTGTCATGTACTATATTTGATAAGTTTTATATAGACGGAACACACTTTAATAGCTTATGCAGTTTTCCTCACTATTTACTAAACCCATTAGTCTGAGTAGAAGGAATCTCATACATTAAAAAAGGTACAGTGTTTTTTAAGTAGTTTTGGATTATGCATCATTTACAAACCAAAAATAAAAGTTTTCAATTTTATTTATAATCATTTTTATTATAATTACATTTTTAGAAAATTTTATTTTAATACTAAAATGTTTAAAAATTGATTTTGGAATTTTCTATCAATTATATCTACAGTTATTAGAAAGGATTGCGTTAGTTGCTCTTAGATTATTCACACCTCTGGTACATACCTATATATTTAAGCTGATATTCACCCACAATATTATACATTGTTACATAAATCGGGGATAACAATAGAATAAAGAAAAATTAAATTTATAATTTCATTATTCATCATTATATTTAACATTTCGTGATTATAAAGATATTTAGAATAATTACACAAGTTGATCACGCTAGTTTTATTCATTTTTTATTTCAAACTATATTTTATATAGGTATTTTCTTTCTTTTTAAATTGTGAGAATTATAATATAATATGTATTATATAAAAGGTATTATTTGTTATTTGTCATTTCTGTTTTAAACGAATTTAATAAAAAAACAAGGCAAAATGTAAACCAACGGTTTTTAAAAGCGCACATTTCCAAAAGATAATACAACTTGTTTAAAATTGTGACTTGTACCAAAATTTGAAAATTGCATATAAAAGAAATGTGAAAATAGGACTTCTTTGCAATTTTGAGGGACTGTAAATCCGGAACCCTACATATCTAAGAAAAACCGTTAATGCACGTAAAAATATATTTTTAGAGCTTCAATGTTTATGTCTTGCCGAAGAAAAATTTGTACAGGTGTCTAAAAATAGCATATTTTAAATTTTTGAGCCCTAATAGGTTTTAAACAGGGGGTGGTACAAGAAAAATTTCCTGACAAATCTTATACTAATTCTAAAATTTCTTTCTTGTCTCAAAATTTTAAGTTCCTATCTCAAAGCGTGCTGGAGTTACGAAAAAAGAAGTATCATTCAAAATTTGTTTTTTACATAACGGTAAATTTAAATAGTAAATTACATAATATTGTAAATTACTATTTACATTAATTTTGATATTGTTTTGTAGAAGCAATTGTCCGGTCTTGTAGTGTTTATAGATTGTAAAACTATTACGCAGAGCCTGAGATATATACATCTGAAAATGTGGCTTTTTTGCAATTTTGGGTAGCTGTAACTTTGGAACGCTATACAATTAAAAGAAACCATTAACAAATGTAAAAATATATTATTGGAGCTTAAATTTTTATGTCATGCCGAAGTAAAATGTGTGCAGGTATCTAAGTTACAGGTGTTTAAAAATAGCACATTTTCAATTTTTGAGCCCTAATAGCTCATAAACAGGATGTGATACAAAAAAAATTTCCGAGAAAACTTATATTAATTCTAAAAGTTCTTTCTTACCTCAATATTGCAAATTCCTATCTAAAAGCGTTCCGGAGTTATGAAGATAGAAAATCATGCAAAATTAATGTTTTTCACATAACGGTAAATTTAAATACTGAATTTAAAAAAAATATATAATTTTGACATTGAATTACAAAGGTAAAAAAAATTCCTATCGAAAAGCGTTTTCATATTGAAAAAATGTTAAGCCGAGTATGAGATATACGCATTTAAAACTAGGGATTTTTGAAAGTTTAAGGGGTTGCAGCTCCGTAATCTATGGGGCTACATGAAAAATTTGTTCAACAATATTAATTTTTTTATGCGACTTACCCATGGTTAAAATTTTTTTCCCCTGTCTTTAACGGTGTAGAAGTTTTGTAAACCGCCGAACGGAAGGACGGACGGACAGAGTGAAACTAATAGGCACATTATTTCAAATTTTTTTTTGGAAATGTGCTAAAAACTATTTCTTTTACTTTATTTTTATTAAACATATAATAGATATAATATTGTATATTATATTAAATGAAACCAATTAGATTTTTATTTATTTCATATTGTTAGGAAAAATGTTTTAGTTAATCAACTGATTAATATTTGTAATTTGAGTAAGTTATTATTATTATTATTAAATTAAATAATTCAAAAATTACCTCTGAAAGAAACCCTCTAATTTTTACAGTTACATTTTAATTACTTATATAAATTCATTGTTTAAAATTCGATTGTTCGAGTTCTTTGATAGAACAAATCAAATTTCATACTAATTATAGATATAAGACGGACATAACCCTGGAAAAATCAACTATCTATCTATATCTATCTCTTTAAAAGGTCACAACTTTCAAAAGTACTGGAAAATCTGAGAATTACATAATACACTCTGAGAATTACATAATAGATGCACGCATAATAGATGAAAATAGAGTTTTCGGAAGAATATTAAAGAAATATAAGTAATGAAGTAAATAAGTGAGGAAGAAAAGAATACTCAGTTGTTTGAGATTCAAATAACTCGCAATATTTTTATATTACTCGGTAAAAACAAATTTTTAGTCAAATTATTTTATCTTTTTCATCATTTAATTGTTTACTTATACATTATTTTTACATAACACTTAAATCTATTCCTATAATACAAATATCACACACCTTAAAATTTTCAATACAAGATTTTATTAAGTGTGAGTTAGAAATAATCGGAGTATAACACATTAATATATTCTGTCTAATTTTTTGTTTTGGCTTATACAAATTTTTAACAAAGTAAAACATTGTAGTAAGTGTGCATGTACTGCGGTTAACAAAATAAAAGATCAGAATTTTCATTAGAAAATAAAGCGTCGATCTATAAACGCACTTTGAAACCAATTGAGACATATAGAATTTAATTTTGGGCAACAACCAGTGAATCAAACATATAAATAATTGAGCGGTTCCAAGTCCTTAGAACAATAGCAAACGCTCCCTGATATATGACTAACACAACAATAAAAATTTATTTACAAATTTGTTCTGTCAAAAAAGAAATCAGCAAATTAAAATAAATAATAAATGTATTATAATTATCAAGATTCCTGCTTGACTTTGTTTTGAGCTGTATTTTGCTTCTTCAATTTTCGGATAGATCAAACGTCAAGGAAATACTATTAAAAATTTATATGTTTAAACATTTGAAAAATTTTAATGGCTGGTTATACCCATTACGATAGGATCGGGTATTATAAAATTACTCCTCCGTTTGTAACACCTCGAAATAAGCGAACTAGATATACCTTCAAAGGTATGGATCGGATCAGAAAAAAATTCTAAGACTTTTGAGCCATGTCCGTCCGTCCGTCCGTCCGTCAGCACGCTAACTCAAAAACTAAGAAAGCTAGAATCTTGAAATTTACACAAAATATTCTGGGAGTAATTTGTAGGTTCCCTATTTTTTTTGGTTTGGTTTTTTTTGGTAGCTCTCGAACACCTAACTTTTAGATCCGCACATTTTTTTTAAAATAGAGCTATGAAATTTTAACCGCTGATAGATCTCACAAAAATATTAATTTTATATTTAATAACTTTTTTTTGTACCCCCACCCGTTACGGAGCTACAGCTCCCCAAAGGTTCAAAAAAGCTCTATATTTAAATTATTATAGCGCAAGTTGTATAAGGTATATCTTCATTTTGAAAACGCCAAACGATTACTACTTTTATTAGCTTTAAAAGTGTATATACAATAAATATATTTTTGTGACATACGGTGTCTTAATTTACCGTTATGCGAAACTAAAATTTTGCAAAATTCTTTAACCCTTCTATCTTCTAAACGGTTTAAGTTGGAAACTTGAAATTTTGACAGAAGTTAGATCTTTGAAAATAAGTATGAGTCATTTCAGAAATTTTTTTTGTATCACCTCCCGTTTAGGAGCTGTAAGGGGTCAAAAACTGAAAATTTCCAATTTTTAAACACCTGTAACTTGAACACCTGATACAATTTTTTTGAAGTAATACACAAAAATTAAAGCTTCATCATTATACTCTTATTTCTGTTAACAACTTTATTTAATTTAATAATATATGGTTACTTTATAATTCACGAAAGTGTTACTTGATTTTTTCAAATTTTCTAACAAATTTCTTTAACGATTTTTTTGCATATTGTTTTACTCGATAATTTGAAATTGTTGAGGATATAATGCGTAGTACAAAAAAATGTAAATAAATAAACAACATAACGGTTGCTTGAAGAATTTTTATTTATATGATATTGATATATATACATACTTATATAATATCATATTTATTTACAATATATCGTATATCTCACTAGTGAATGAATGATAAGAGTATAGATGTATATTATATAGCGCCGTATTTACATACATATATGTATTTTATTGTACTTATAAGAAATTATTCTGTCAATGGAATATTTAAATATAATATAATATAATGTTTAAAATTATATTTACTGTTTTGTACTTCGTAAATTTAATATACATTTACCGCTTAGTATTAAATGGTACTATAGAATATTTGAAAAAGTTTTGGATTGACAATCGTTATGTGAAAGGTTAGAATTTGCTTTTGAAGAATGTATAAACATATATGTAGTTTGAATATATCTACAACCCATAGTTCTAGAAATTATAAAATTCACCCAAATTATTTTAAAATACTAAAATATTAAAAAAATAATATTATAAGCAGAGTGACAGGCTGTGAACATACTAACGGTTCGTACGGGTATCTAAGAGTTGACAAAGGCAACTGTATTCTTCCTCGTTTTATTTTATTTTTATAAGGTAAAATACCTAATTGTTTTTATTTTTCACGTGTACCTTACCTATAAAAACAAAATGTAATTGAACAAATTACAGTTTATAAAACAATGTCAAAATAAATATAATAAATAAAAACTACACGATAATTAAAGCTTCCTTGAAAAAAAAACTATATGTATTCTGATTATTAATAAGTTAGTGTTAAAAAATATTAAAGAATTCAAATTTGGCTATATACCAGAAAATGTTGGATGATAAATTTTCAAAAGGCAAAATTCTTTATTTTATTCACAATGATTAAGAAAAGTTATATTTATTCTTCGGTCTTTTTTATATTGTGAATACCTTGAACTTAAATGTTCAATTCATGTCCAAATGTTTAAATTTTGCTACCATCACTATGTATTCTGATTTTGTATCTAATTTGAGATTGTGCATTATTTTTTATTTCCAAAAACAGATGGATTAAAAAGTTTAAAATTTTAGTATATTTCTGCGTTGAAAAAAATGTAGATATATTATATAAGAATATACAAGATTTTTAGTACATAATATGTACATAAATATTACCTACAAATTGAACGTGAAAATTTTAAAATCTGTGGTTATCGTTAAAAGTTTAATTTTTAACCTGATCTGTATTGCATGTAGCATAAATAAATAAAATATATTATTGTATATAATGATATGAATCATTATATCAACTTTAATTTTATATTTGAGGTATAAGTTCGCGAAATAAATGATGGATCATTGGCAATAAATATTATTCTTATGCCATTGTTTTAAAAGATTGCTTCATTTGCAATTTTGTTTTTGATATAGTTTTTAAGAACTTCCTATTCACATGTATATAAATATATTATTATAAATACATAGTTAATTAGATAATTATATAAACAATTAAAATCAATATAAAACTAACGGCAAAGTGCAATAAAATCTATCTATAGCAATAAGGCCTAATAGGCCTTATTTCCATTTGGAATGAGAAATAAAGTAAAGAATTTAAAATTCCGCGAATTATTATTAATACAAAAATGATGACAAAATTATTGAATTAACAAGTAAATGTAACAGTAAGTCGATGCAACCGACTTATTAATACCCTACACCTGAATAATTCGAATTAAATTAAAAATCCATAAGTTTTTTTGGCAGCTGCTTGAACTTCTTCCCTTTTCTGTCTTATTCAACTCGAATTTCAGGAACGTAAAAAAATCATCCTCTTGGGATATGCTTGAAACCTTTCTAAAAAATTTTAAAATTCTATCTTTATTGATTTCGAAGATTGTTAGTCCTTGAGAGTGTGTGTCAGATACCCGAATTGCCACTCCAATTCATCGAATCCATCTCAGGAACATAAAGAAAACATGCCAGAACACCATTGTACTAAATTTAAAGGTTCTACTTTTGTTGGTTTTGGAGATATGCTCGTTGCTCTTGTGCTCGTCCGGAAGTTTCCAAAATACGAACCCATGATTCAAATTCTTTCAAATGTCAGTTTCCAATTTTACAGAAAAGGAAACATAACAGAATACCTTTGTACTAAAAATAAAAGTTCTATCTTTGTTGGTTGTGGAGGTATACTCGTTTGCTCTGGGGCTCGTTCCGAAGCTTCCAAAATCCAAACCCATGTACTACACCCTCTTAAATTTTAGAGACATAAATCAAACTGGAAGGAACATCATTGTAAAAAATTTAAAGGTTCTATCTTTGTTGGTTTTAGAGATAATCTCATTTGCTCTGGTGCTCGTTCGGAAGCTTCCAAAATCCAAACCGATGGACCAAATCCTCTTAAATTTCAGAGACATAAATCAAACGGGATGGAATATCATTGTACAAAATTTAAAGGTTCTATCTTTGTTGATTTTGGAGATAATCTCGTTTGCTCTAGGGCTCGTTCGGAAGCTTCCAATATACGAATCCATGGTTCAAATTCTTTCAAATGTCAGTTTCCAATTTTATAGAAAAGGAAATATAACAGCACACTCTTGTACTAAAAATAAAGGTTCTATCTTTGTTGGTTGTGGAGATATACTCGTTTGCTCTAGAGCTCGTTCGGAAGCTTCCAAGATCCGAACCCATGAACCAAATCCTCTCAAATTTCAAAGACTTACAAAATTTAAAGGTTCTATATTTGTTGGTTTTGGAGATAATTTCGTTTGCTCCCGAATCATTCGGAAGCTTCCAGAATCCAAACCCATGGACCGATTTTGCCCAGATTCGAACTTAGCCTTCCTTTCGTAATTAGTAACCTACTATATAAATTTTATCTAGATAGCTTTATTAGTTTTTGAGTTATCGTGCGAACGGACGGACGAACGGACGGACGCACATCGTTAAATCGGCTCAGGAGGTGATCCTGATTCAGAATATGTATACATGTCCATATCTAACTCGCTTCCTTTTGGTGGTTACAAACACCATACCAAAGTTAATATACCCTATACTTTAGGTGTAGGGTATAAAAAGCGAAATATGTTTGAATGTTGAATTTAATCGAAATTATTTCATTTTTAACTTGTCGAACTTATTTCAATATTCGTGAAAATTTAGACATTTTTATGAAGACTATTAGCTTTGAAGGAATGCGGGCTTTCCTTCAAGGGTGAGCGAAGGGTAGGGCGAAGAGGGAGGCATGAAGATCTCGGAGATGACCAGAATATGGAGAATTGTTTGAAAGCTGTTGAAAATATTCAGATTTTCCAGTCGGCTACAAAAACAAGGTTATACGGCTTCCTAATTCATAATCTCGCATATACAAAACTCTCCTAGATTTTTTTTCCAGAATTATAGTTTTGGAATTGCAATTAAAGCCTACAGAGTTCATTTTTCAATAAGTGAGCACCTATAATATATAAAGGCTATATATTTTATTTCCAATTAGAATCAGAAATAAGACTTAACGCGGAATTTCGCGAATTAGGCCTTATTTCTCAATTAATTTGGAAATAAGGCCTACTAGACCTTATTGCTATAGGTTTTATTGCCCTGCCAAAACTAACATCAAATTTATTTCATTTAATCACTTTTCCTTTCATTATTAATAATTACAAAAATAAAAAATATTATAAAAAAAAATCTTTTATAGGTACTCACTTCTTGAAAAATTTTCTATAATTTATAAAATATTTTTTGTACTAATAAAATATAATTTATAAATAAATGGATTTGTATACATAATATATTATATCTTTTATGTAGTAGGTATGTATATTTCTACATACATATACATATATTAACAGATTATTAGAGATATACATATATATATACATTATATACACTATTATATGTATTTTATATAAAATGTTAACGATTTGTTTTAACCCAAATCTATAGAATTTATGATTAATTATTTACCATTTTTTTTAACATTTCCTTATGCGACCAAACCCCTGGTATAATGGTATGCAATTTAAGATTTCATTTCAGTGTAATAGCAATTGTTTTTTTATGAACTATAATTTATAAAATGATATTATTATTTAAATATTATATATTACTGATGTACGTATAGGTAATAAAATAACATTTGTATATATTACAAATCTAATTTACCATTTTACATTCTGAAGGTTAGTCCTTGGTAAAATAAATATTGGTTGTTTTTTGTCCAAACTATATACATAATATATGTATGAAGAATTATTAAATTTAAAAGATGTATATAGGTAACTCAGTTTAGAATTTGAGTTTAGCAAAGTTTTATTTTTCTGCCTTATAAATTTTATTTTAATTTGATTTAATGTATGCATTAGATAAACATGAATAAACTTGAAAAAAAAAATAAGGCAGAATGTAAACCAATGGTTTTTAAAAGGGCATATTCCCAAAAGATAATACAAACTATTTAGAATTGTGACTTGCACCAAAATTTGAAAATTTTCTTAGAATTTATCATAATAAGAAAAAATGTGAAAATATAACTTTTTTGCAATACTGTGGGGCTGTAAGTCGGGAACTTATATAGGGTTACTAAGAAATACCGTTAATATACGTCTTTTATATCTAGACCAAATAAAATATGTGCAACTGCCTAAGTTACAGGTGTTTAAAAATAGCAAATTTTCAATTTTTCAACTCCAATAGCTCTTAAAACAGTTTTTTCAAAATCTGAGGAAACATACTAATTCTAAAAGTTCTTTCTTACATAAAAATTTCACGTCCCTATCTAAAAGTGTGACATTTTTTATGAGACCTACCCATGGTTAAATATTTTTTTCTCTATCTTTAACGGTGTACAAGTTTTGTAATTAAAGTTAAATTAGTGAATACTTAGTAACAAACAAACACAAACCAACGTTTTGTTTTAGAAAAATAATTATTTAAGCTTAATTTTAGTATTTTCTCTGTAACATTAATCCACATTTTGTAACTTGAAAATCTTTATGCTGGGCAGAAATTTTCTGATACATTGATAGACATCAATTTTATCTTAGAATTATATTATAGGGTACCTATATGAACTTTGCTTAATTGATTAATTATTATATTGAATATTTGCATGTTATATCTTTTATTCTAATCTCTTCTAAAAATTAGATATTCCATAAAAAAACGAGGAAGAATACAGATGCCTTTGTCAACTCTTAGATACCCGTACGAACCGTTAGTATGTTCACAGCCTGTCACTCTGCTTACAATATTATTTTTTTAATATTTTAGTATTTTAAAATAATTTGGGTGAATTTTATAATTTCTAGAACTATGGGTTGTACATATATTCAAACTATATGTTTATATGTACATTCTTCAAAAGCAGATTCTAACCTTCCACATAACGATTATCAATCCAAAACTTTTTCAAATATTCTATAGTACCATTTAATACTAAGCGGTAAATGTATATTAAATTTACTTAGTACAAAATAATAAATATAATTTTAAATATCTATAATTATAATTTAGTAGTTTTCAGCCACACACTACGTATTATGAATTCCGTTTTAAGCTTTGAACATCAAAAACTACACATTTTTTTACGATTTTTCTACTATAAAACCTATACATAATATTAATAATAAAACATAAACAACACATTTCATATTTACATTACAGTAGTATGGTACCTACGATAGTCAGTAGTAGTAACAAAACGTACACAACAGAATAACAAAAAAAACACAAATTAATAAGATTCATGCTCACTTATTCTCTTTAAAATTGTGTATTTCTTTTTTCCTCTCGAATCTCGAGTCTCGACTTTGCCCGACCGCATCGGCTTAACTATTCTTTGGCTATAATATGTATGTAATGTACTTTAACTTAGCATGTATAAAGAAAACGAGGAAGAATACAGTTGACTTTGTCAACTCTTAGATACCCGTACGAACCGTTAGTATGTTCACAGCCTGTCACTCTGCTTACAATATTATTTTTTTAATATTTTAGTATTTTAAAATAATTTGGGTGAATTTTATAATTTCTAGAACTATGGGTTGTACATATATTCAAAGTATATGTTTATATGTACATTCTTCAAAAGCAGATTCTAACCTTCCACATAACGACTATGAATCCAAAACTTTTTCAAATATTCTATAGTACCATTTAATACTAAGCGGTAAATGTATATTAAATTTACTAAGTACAAAACAGTAAATATAATTTTAAATATTATATTATATTATATTTAAATATTCCATTGACAGAATAATTTCTTATAAGTACAATAAAATACATATATGTATGTTAATACGGCGCTATATAATATACATCTATACTCTTATCATTCATTCACTAGTGACATATACGATATGTAAATAAACATGATATTATATAAGTATGTATGTATATCAATATCATATAAATAAAAATTCTTTAAGACACCGTTATGTTGTTTATTTAATTACATTTTTTTGTACTGCGCATTGTATCCTCAACAATTTCAAATTATCAAGTAAAACAAAATGGAAAAAATTCGTTAAAGAAATTTGTTAGAAAATTTGAAAAAATCAAGTAACACTTTCGTCAATTATAAAGTAACCCTATATTATTAAAAAAAGTTGTTAACAGAAATAAAAGTATAATGTTGGAGCTTTAATTTTTGTGTATTACTTCAAAAAAATTTTAACAGGTGTTCAAGTTACAGGTGTTTAAAAATAGGAAATTTTCAGTTTTTGACCCCTTACAGCTCCTAAACGGGGGGTGATACAAAAAAAATTTCTGAAATGACTCATACTAATTTTTAAAGATCTAACTGCTGTCAAAATTTCAAGTTTCCAACTTTAACCGTTTAGAAGATGGAAGGGTTAAAAAATTTTGCAAAATTTGAGTTTCGTATAACGGTAAATTAAGACACCGTATGCCAAAACTATATATTTATTGTATATATACTTTTAAAGCTAATGAAAGTAGTAATCATTTGGCGTTTTCAAAATGAATATATACCTTATATAACTTGTGCTATAACAATTTAAATATAGAGCTTTTTTGAACCTTTGGGGAACTGTAGCTTCGTAACAGGTGGGGCTACAAAAAAAGTTATTAAAAATAAAATTAATATTTTTGTGAGATCTATCAGTAGTTAAAATTTCATAGCTCTATTGCAAAAAAAATGTAGGGATCTAAAAGTTAGGTGTTCGAGAGCTACCCTAAGGCGTGGTTCAAACTCAACCAAAAAAAATGGGGAACCTACAAATTACTCCCAAAATATTTTGTGTAAATTTCAAGATTCTAGCTTTCTTAGTTTTTGAGTTAGCGTGCTGACGGACGGACGGACGGACATGGCTCAAAAGTCTTAGAATTTTTTTCTGATCCGATCCATACCTTTGAAGGTATATCTAGCTCGCTTATTTCGAGGTGTTACAAACGGAGGAGTAATTTTATTATACCCGATCCTATCGTACGGGTATAAAAATAACTATAAAATAACAAAAACTATTCTTTGGCTATAATATGTATGTAATGTACTTTAACTTAGCATGTATAAAGAAAAAAATTTTAAAATTGATAAAAATCATCATTTATCACAATATATATTGAAATTTTAAATAATGATATTGATCTGATATTAATAATCAATATGTATCTAGGTATGTACTTATGTATGACCAGCGGGCAGAGTCTCTTTAAAATTCAAACATGTAACTGTTTTGGTTTTGTACTTTTCTATTAAATTGTTGCATTTATGTATGAATGTTTGTATATTATTTAAAGCAATTAGAAAACTTTTCTAATTGTATTCTTTATACCCGTACGATAGGATCGGGTATAATAAAATTACTCCTCCGTTTGTAACACCTCGAAATAAGCGAGCTAGATATACCTTCAAAGATATGGATCGGATCAGAAAAAAATTCTAAGACTTTTGAGCCATGTGCGTCCGTCCGTCCGTCCGTCAGCACGCTAACTCAAAAACTAAGAAAGCTAGAATCTTGAAATTTACACAAAATATTCTGGGAGTAATTTGTAGGTTCCCTATTTTTTTTGGTTGAGTTTGGACCAAAACTTAGGGTAGCTCTCAAACACCTAACTTTTAGATCCCCACATTTTTTTTGAAATAGAGCTATGAAATTTTAACTACTGATAGATCTCACAAAAATATTAATTTTATTTTTAATAACTTTTTTTTGTAGCCTCACCCGTTACGGAGCTACAGCTCCCCAAAGGTTCAAAAAAGCTCTATATTTAAATTGTTATAGCACAAGTTGTATAAGCTATATCTTCATTTTGAAAACGCCAAACGATTACTACTTTCATTAGCTTTAAAAATATATATACAATAAATAAATATTTGTGGCAAACGGTGTCTCAATTTACCGTTATGCGAAACTCAATTTTTGCTAAATTCTTTAACCCTTCTATCTTCTAAACGGTTTAATTTGGAAACTTGAAATTTTGACAGAAGTTAGATCTTTGAAAATAAGTATGAGTCATTTCAGAAATTTTTTTTGTATCACCCTCCATTTAGGAGCTATAAGGGGTCAAAAACTGAAAATTTCCTATTTTTAAACATCTGTAACTTGAACACCTATTAAAATTCTTTTGAAGTAATACACAAAAATTAAAGCTCCAACATTATACTTTTATATCTGTTAACAACTTTTTTTAATAATATATGGTTACTTTATAATTGACGAAAGTGTTACTTGATTTTTTCAAATTTTCTAACAAATTTCTTTAACGAATTTTTTCCATTTTGTTTTACTTGATAATTTGAAATTGTTGAAGATATAATGCGTAGTACAAAAAAAATGTAAATAAATAAACAACATAACGGTTGCTTGAAGAATTTTTATTTATATGATATTGATATATATACATACTTATATAATATCATGTTTATTTACATATCGTATATGTCACTAGTGAATGAATGATAAGAGTATAGATGTATATGGGTGCTATATTTACATACATATTATATGTATTTTAGTGTACTTATAAGAAATTATTCCGTCAATGGAATATTTAAATATAATATAATATAATATTTAAAATTATATTTACTATTTTGTACTAAGTAAATTTAATATACATTTACCGCTTAGTATTAAATGGTACTATAGAATATTTGAAAAAGTTTTGGATTGATAATCGTTATGTGGAAGGTTAAAATCTGCTTTTGCAGAATGTATAAACATATAGTTTGAATATATGTACAACCCATAATTCTAGAAATTATAAAATTCACCCAAATTATTTTAAAATACTAAAATATTAAAAAAATAATATTGTAAGCAAAGTGACAGGCTGTGAACATACTAACGGTTCGTACGGGTATCTAAGAGTCGACAAAGGCAACTGTATTCTTCCTCGTTTTTGAATGAAATTTCTTCTTATATAAGTACTTAAATTTTAGTATACAGCAGTTCTTACAACCAAAATTAAATTTGAATAATTTTTTATTTTTAAATATTTTGTATGTCAATTTTATGCAGGGTTACCATTTGTACAATTGTGGTAATATTTGTACGGTTTTTTCGCCCTTTGTACCATGTACAATCTTAATCAAGGATTGTACGCCAAATATACGGTATTTTCAGTTTTTAAATTTTTTACTTTAGAGCAAGGTAAAACGGTAATATTGTTACAGACAACGTGGGCTATAAAAAATTTTAACTGAATTTTGCTCCAAACTTTCTTTGTGCATTTTACGAATATTTTACGGATACCTATTTTGTTTTCCCCACGTACCTTTAAAACATTTTATTTCGACGTACACAAACTACAGGCTTTTTATACAATTTAATTCTGTTTTGGCGTTATTTTAAAAATAATTTCAGTTAGTGTTTCGACGAATTTGGTTTTACTTTTTGATTTTTTATGGATTGTACTTTTTCCATAAATTCTATTTTTCTAAACTGCAACTGTCTATTATATGAATTGGAATTCAACAAAGAATTTGACACACATTAACAGGGGCCCCTAGTTATATTATATTATATTTAAATATTCCATTGACAGAATAATTTCTTATAAGTACAATAAAATACATATATGTATGTAAATAGGGCGCTATATAATATACATATATACTTTTATCAATCTTTCACTAGTGACATATACAATATGTAAATAAACGTGATATTATATAAGTTTGTATATATATCAATATCATATAAATAAAAATTCTTCAAGCAACCGTTATGTTGTTTATTTATTTACATTTTTTTGTACTATGCATTATATCCTCAACAATTTCAAATTATCTAGTAAAACAAATGCAAAAAATTTGTTGAAGAAATTTGTTAGAAAATTTGAAAAAATCAAGTAACACTTTCGTCAATTATAAAGTAACCCTATATTATTAAAAAAAAGTTGTTAACAGAAATAAGAGTATGATGTTGAAACTTTAATGTTTGTGTATTACTTCAAAAAAATTTTAACACGTGTTCAAGAGTTTAAAAATAGGAAATTTTCAGTTTTTGACCCCTTACAGTTTTCAACTTAAACCGTTTAGAAGATAGAAGGGTTAAAGGATTTTGCAAAATTTGAGTTTCGCATAACGGTAAATTAAGACACCGTATGCCACAAAAATATATTTATTGTATATATACTTTTAAAGCTAATAGAAGTAGTAATCGTTTGGCGTTTTCAAAATGAAGATATATCTTATATAACTTGTGCTATAACAATTTAAATATAGAGCTTTTTTGAACCTTTGGAAAGCTGTAGCTCCGTAACGGGTGGGGCTACAAAAAAAAGTTATTAAAAATAAAATTAATATTTTTGTGAGATCTATCAGTAGTTAAAATTTCATAGCTCTATTTCAAAAAAAATGTGAGGACCTAAAAGTTAGGTGTTCGAGAGCTACCCTAGGTTTTGGTTTAAACTCAACCAATAAAATAGGGAACCTACAAATTACTTCCAGAATATTTTGTGTAAATTTCAAGATTCTAACTTTCTTAGTTTTTGAGTTAGCGGGCTGACGGACGGACGGACATGGCTCAAACGTCTTAGAATTTTTTTCTGATCCGATCCATACCTTTGAAGGTATATCTAGCTCGCTTATTTCGAGGTGTTACAAACAGAGGAGTAATTTTATTATACCCAATCCTATAGTACGGGTATAATTAATTGATACTTAATTTCTTTTTTTTCTCACTGACGTCTAAATTTATAAGACAAGCCAAGAATTAGCATTAACTAAACTGTGAGTTGTTTATTCATAAGAATAAAGTTTTGGAAAGGAATAAAAATAATGCATTAAAATAATAATACTGAACATAAAATATTCTACAAGAAATTTAAAGAAAAACTCCAGGAATGGTGTAGGTAGACTGTGTTCACGCTAGCAGCTATTACTGTTATTATTATTATTGTTATTACTATTACTATTAATATTACTATTATATTATTATTATTATTATTATTATTATTACGTTATTACGATATGAAATTAACTACTACATATTTTTTATTTATATGACCTGACCGGGCTTTAAACCCAAGACCCTCCAATTGAAAGGCTTGTGACTTAACCACTACTCCATGAGTGAGATCAAATTCATAGTAGTACCTTCTAAAATTACATTTAGTACCCAAAGTACATGAAGTACATTCTAAAATTATACACATCAATAAATAAAAAAAGAAGAAAAATTTCATAAAACTGAATCATGAAATTCTATTTAAAATCTGTGTTTTTGAACTATTTTTAGTAGCAGAAGTTAGTATTTCAACCTTATAAATAACGCTATTTTTTTATTCCTAACTGAATCATCTTTTACAAGATTGCAAACGTCTAACTGAATTAAGTTCCAAGATAACGTACCTAAACCTGTTGGGCTAGAGCAACCAAATTTCATTGATGTTATTGCGATTAACAAATACAAATTTCTTTAACGAATTTTTTCCATTTTGTTTTACTTGATAATTTGAAATTGTTGAAGATATAATGCGTAGTACAAAAAAAATGTAAATAAATAAACAACATAACGGTTGCTTGAAGAATTTTTATTTATATGATATTGATATATATACATACTTATATAATATCATGTTTATTTACATATCGTATATGTCACTAGTGAATGAATGATAAGAGTATAGATGTATATGGGTGCTATATTTACATACATATTATATGTATTTTAGTGTACTTATAAGAAATTATTCCGTCAATGGAATATTTAAATATAATATAATATAATATTTAAAATTATATTTACTATTTTGTACTAAGTAAATTTAATATACATTTACCGCTTAGTATTAAATGGTACTATAGAATATTTGAAAAAGTTTTGGATTGATAATCGTTATGTGGAAGGTTAAAATCTGCTTTTGCAGAATGTATAAACATATAGTTTGAATATATGTACAACCCATAATTCTAGAAATTATAAAATTCACCCAAATTATTTTAAAATACTAAAATATTAAAAAAATAATATTGTAAGCAAAGTGACAGGCTGTGAACATACTAACGGTTCGTACGGGTATCTAAGAGTCGACAAAGGCAACTGTATTCTTCCTCGTTTTTGTACTATGCATTATATCCTCAACAATTTCAAATTATCTAGTAAAACAAATGCAAAAAATTTGTTGAAGAAATTTGTTAGAAAATTTGAAAAAATCAAGTAACACTTTCGTCAATTATAAAGTAACCCTATATTATTAAAAAAAAGTTGTTAACAGAAATAAGAGTATGATGTTGAAACTTTAATGTTTGTGTATTACTTCAAAAAAATTTTAACACGTGTTCAAGAGTTTAAAAATAGGAAATTTTCAGTTTTTGACCCCTTACAGTTTTCAACTTAAACCGTTTAGAAGATAGAAGGGTTAAAGGATTTTGCAAAATTTGAGTTTCGCATAACGGTAAATTAAGACACCGTATGCCACAAAAATATATTTATTGTATATATACTTTTAAAGCTAATAGAAGTAGTAATCGTTTGGCGTTTTCAAAATGAAGATATATCTTATATAACTTGTGCTATAACAATTTAAATATAGAGCTTTTTTGAACCTTTGGAAAGCTGTAGCTCCGTAACGGGTGGGGCTACAAAAAAAAGTTATTAAAAATAAAATTAATATTTTTGTGAGATCTATCAGTAGTTAAAATTTCATAGCTCTATTTCAAAAAAAATGTGAGGACCTAAAAGTTAGGTGTTCGAGAGCTACCCTAGGTTTTGGTTTAAACTCAACCAATAAAATAGGGAACCTACAAATTACTTCCAGAATATTTTGTGTAAATTTCAAGATTCTAACTTTCTTAGTTTTTGAGTTAGCGGGCTGACGGACGGACGGACATGGCTCAAACGTCTTAGAATTTTTTTCTGATCCGATCCATACCTTTGAAGGTATATCTAGCTCGCTTATTTCGAGGTGTTACAAACGGAGGAGTAATTTTATTATACCCAATCCTATAGTACGGGTATAATTAATTGATACTTAATTTCTTTTTTTTCTCACTGACGTCTAAATTTATAAGACAAGCCAAGAATTAGCATTAACTAAACTGTGAGTTGTTTATTCATAAGAATAAAGTTTTGGAAAGGAATAAAAATAATGCATTAAAATAATAATACTGAACATAAAATATTCTACAAGAAATTTAAAGAAAAACTCCAGGAATGGTGTAGGTAGACTGTGTTCACGCTAGCAGCTATTACTGTTATTATTATTATTGTTATTACTATTACTATTAATATTACTATTATATTATTATTATTATTATTATTATTATTACGTTATTACGATATGAAATTAACTACTACATATTTTTTATTTATATGACCTGACCGGGCTTTAAACCCAAGACCCTCCAATTGAAAGGCTTGTGACTTAACCACTACTCCATGAGTGAGATCAAATTCATAGTAGTACCTTCTAAAATTACATTTAGTACCCAAAGTACATGAAGTACATTCTAAAATTATACACATCAATAAATAAAAAAAGAAGAAAAATTTCATAAAACTGAATCATGAAATTCTATTTAAAATCTGTGTTTTTGAACTATTTTTAGTAGCAGAAGTTAGTATTTCAACCTTATAAATAACGCTATTTTTTTATTCCTAACTGAATCATCTTTTACAAGATTGCAAACGTCTAACTGAATTAAGTTCCAAGATAACGTACCTAAACCTGTTGGGCTAGAGCAACCAAATTTCATTGATGTTATTGCGATTAAACTTGATCAGTTTTTTCCGGATGCCTATTTAGCTTTATAAATTATTGCTTATTTGATAATGGGCTCGAAACGCGTCATAAAAATAAAAGAATATTAACGAAGACTATAAGGTTAAAATTTAACAATAAAAAAATTTTAAATAATAAAAAAAAAAATAAAAAAATGTTAAGTAGGTAAGTAATTATTTATCAAGTTTAGATTAGAAGAGATCGTTTAAAAGGTGTAAGTGACATTCCGACCTTTTAATGTAGGGTTATTCTGCTACGCCTGTTACTAGATGTTGTGGGACTATACATAATTCATTGCTGACAGTTCATCTTCGATTAAGAAATATGCTCCTAGATACACATTTCTTGCTCGGACTAAAAATCCGCAGTTGTTGAGTAGGTCTCCTGCAGTCACGTTTTGTTCTTCATATACATTCATGTACCGTCATTCTCTTTTTCAATTTTCTTTTAGTGTCTCTTTAGCCCGTAGGGTACCGACAGGAATCCTCTTAGAATTCTGAGTTTATTTTTACTAGATCCTATATTTTTTTTATATCTTTTCGGGTTATAGTTTCCCAGAAGCTCTTTAGATTGTCTGAGCTCGGATATTTCCTATTCATAGTGTGCTCCTTCAGTTTTTCTATTTTATTTTTAATGATTCTCTTATTTTCTGTTTACCTATGCCACAATAAAATTCGGGAGTTGTAAAGGGATTTGGAGCTCCTTCTTTTACAAGTCGATCCGCTTTTTTATTTCCTTCTATACCTATGTCTAGCTATGCTGCAGAAGAATACTTTATTATTTGTGGTAATATGACGAGTAAAGTTTCTGACAATTAGTTGAAGGCAATAATTCAATAGTGATTGTTTTTAATTTTTTTTTTAAATCAGTCTTTTTAAAGAACTCATTAACGGCCAGACCCTATAAATTGTCTAAAGTTTTTAAAAGTTTGTGGATATGTTCGAAATACCTAAGAAAAGAATTTTGTTCTGACATTTATTCGACACTCAACTGGGGCGCCCCACAGCCGCTGCTACATATATGCACCAATGGTCCTAATAACTATATTAATGTATAAACTTTGATTTGATTTTTTTATGTACAAAAAGTTACTATGCAAAGTTTTGATGCAAAGTTTTGATTTTTTAAAGTTATATAATAATATATTTTTATTTAAAGATATTTTATTAACATATTTGTTAAATTATGTGAAATAAAAAAAAAAATATCTACGAGTATGTTAAGAATTCTATAGAAGCGATTATTTGTTTATTTTAATCAAATGGTATGTTTCAAAGCATTTTACATAATGTCTAATTTTCTACAAATAGTTATAACTCTGCTATTAAACCCTTCCTCTTGGAATCTTCTTCTAAAATCATTTATGACAGCTAATAAATGATTTACACCATCATAACGACTATTAGCATACTCTGATTTTTTTTGGTCGCCGTAATACTGCAGGAGGTTTAGCTTGATCTAATGTTCGACAATAATGGTGAGCAACAGCTCCTCGGAATTCAATTTGTGACATAGACGAACCACATTTACGATGAAGTGACCATGTCTTTTGAATGGCCACATCAATATGCCACGTAAATATGCTCCACCATCATTTTAGTCCTCATGCCCCGATCCTACGATTATTTACCGTTTAATCCATTCGATTTGTTCTGCCAATGCAAGCATTGTACCGAAGAACTGCACATGGACGTGGAATATCAATCTTCTTCTTCTGTTCACGCGAATAACGGGTAACTTTAGAAACAGGAATTTTCCCATATAAAATGTAAGCTACCGTGACAGACCTATTGTCAACCCATTTTATAATAAAAATATTCGGGCCTTCAGCTTTAATACGTTCGATAGGTCTTACTTACTAGGTAATGGAAAGTATTTCGGTACCATATTTTCGCGTAGCATTCTAGTACCTGAAAAACCTCGTTCTTTCAGTCCCAAAAGCATATTAACGTAAATAAATAAATTATCAAAATAAAACTGAACAGCAAAGTCCTTGATTCTTCTTCAAAAACAATTATCATACAAAAACCTGGAGCTGCATTTTTCCCATAATTGCCCTGAGGAGTAGTACCTTGGTACATTTCGAAATTTACTAGATATCCAAGTGGAGTATTTAACGACCAAATTTTATACCTAAAACGTAACGGTTTCACGCGTATGAACTGTTTACAGCCATGTCGGGCGTAGTACTCGACCATAGATTCATCATATGATAAATTCTGCTCAGCCTTGAAATGCAGCGAAAAAAAAATTTTTTTAGGGCGTTTGTGAGTGGCCGTAATTTCCATATTTTATCTAATTTATTTGCCTTACTACTATCAGCAAAATGAATATTTCTGGAAATAGTTTCAAATCTATTGCACCACGATGAGTTGAATACCATGTTGTAAAGCAAATCATCATTTTCACAGCAATAATTAATATTATTATTAATATACCAATAAAAAGTTTAAGTACGTTTATGGTTATGCTAGGATTATATTGTTTAGTTGGTTCTTTCAATACTGCGTATTTATTCGAATCGTCACATATGAGTTGCAAGACTTTGTCATCAAAAATTTTTTTTTCGAATTGTTCATGATTCTCAATGAATCAATATGATTCTAAATCATGACCGTCAGTATAATTTGCTTCAGTAAACGGTTGTTTTAATGGTAGACCATTTGATTCTACCCAAACATAATCCGTTTCAAATTTTTTACGTTTTTTACCTTTTGTTCTATAGCTTGGTGTATTACTAAGATGATTTTCTATATACAACCTCACAAGGAGCTTGAAGTACACTTTTTCGCAAATTGTTTATTGTACCCGCGCCATCTCCTTCTCCAGAATCTTCTCTCGATAATTCTCATAAAAAAACATAACATAAAGAAAAAAAAAAGGAAAAAAAAACAAAAGATAGAAAAAAGAATAGAAAAGAAGAAACTCATATATTAAAGTAAAGAGAAAAATAAATATTACACCTGCGGAAAATATAAATTCATAAGTGTAGATATATTAGGACCAATGGTACGTATAAGTACCAGCAGCACAAAACTAAAATTTCCCACTGTATGTTCCAAAAACATTATTTTTTTATATTACAAAAACAATATTTACTTATTCATAAGTAATATTTAGAAACGCTTTTTCCAGTCAAAATTCATTTACCTAAAAAAACAATGATACTTACGTTGTCCTATTTTCAAAATCGATTTTTTGTAAATTTTTTTTATATCAAAATATTCAACTATAGAAAATATGTCTTTATTCTTTAAAAACTAGAAAAAAACTGAAAATCTTTATAAACAATGTACAGTGTTAGAACTTTTTTCTACTTTATAAAACGTGTTGCTAGGTGATTACTTTTCAAATTGGTTTTTATATAGTTATTTTAAATTGTTTTTTAAACTGGTACGTGTATATACCATAGTCGTTGTACTTTAAATTTTTGTACATTTCCTAATAATTAAATAGAGAGATCATTCATACAAACATATACGTGTATGCAGCTATCTATTAAATAATTATTAACAAACTAATAACAATAATAATAATAATAAAAATAATAATAATAATAATAATAAAAATAATAATAATAATAATAGTAATAATATTAATATTAATAATTTGTTAAATTAATGAAGTGTGGGAAAAAACACTTAAAAATGAAGCGCTTTATGGAATTCCAACACAATCCATTAAATCCTAGAAATTTTTCACTTAGCTTACGGAAGACTTGCCAAGAAATATAAGTCTACAATCGCCAATGAACTTACATGTCATGGCAAAAAAGTTGTTAAATTAATGAAGTGTGGGAAAAAACACTTAAAAATGAAGCGCTTTATGGAATTCCAACACAATCCATTAAATCCTAGAAATTTTTCACTTAGCTTACGGAAGACTTGCCAAGAAATATAAGTCTGCAATCGCCAATGAACTTACATGTCATGGCAAAAAAGTTGAAATTGATTGAAGACATAGTTCGACATCAAGATCCGAGCATGACATTGAAAGCAATCGGGTTACTGACACGTAGTGAACAATATCCTTCGCAATTTAATCAATAGTATAACAACAAATTCAAAATTTCTGATTATTTCGGAAGAAATATCTACATCCGAAGAAATACATAACTAAAGAAAGAAACTAAATAAAACATAATAAAGAAACATAAATAAAGAAACTAAAGAAATACAGAACTAAACGGGAATATTAGATTATTCAATACAAATAAGAAAAACATTTTCAGAATCGTTGACACCGTTGACAGAGGTGTTTCAGCAATTTATTTTATTGATGGACCTGGAGGAGCTGGTAAAACATTTCTTTATAACTCTATATTAGCTGAAATTAAAGCAAATAAAGGTTTCGCATTAGCAGTAGCTTTATCAGAATTAACATTAAATTTATTACATAAAGGAAGAGCGGTGCACTCAAGATTTCCAATACCATTGGAGCTAGATGAAAGATCAGTTAGCAATATATTAAAACAATACCATAATGCCAAGCTTATTAAATTGGCAAAAGTTATAATATGGGATGAAGGACCATTTATGAACAAATGGGGATTCGAAGCTGTTGACAGTATTTTCAGAGATATTATGAATAAGCCAGAAGAGACTTACAGTGGGAAAGTTATTATTTTTGGCGGAAATTTTCGGTACATGTTGCTAGCAATAAAAAAGGGATCACAATATGATATAACAAACAGCTCCATAAGTAAATCATGGCTTTGGCTATTCAAATTAGAAGTTTGACGATAAACGAAAAAGTTACGAGTGACTCTATAAATTAAGAGTTTGCCAAACACTTTCTTGGCATTGGAGAACGAAAATTAAACACTCCAGAAGATTTGATCGAATTGCCATCTGATTTATGCGATGATGTAGGAAATGTCTACAACTTCATCAATATCATATTCATCAATTCAACTGACTGGTCAATATTAGCAACCATCAACGAGACCGTCGACAAAATCAAAGAAAAATTCTGCAGAAGCTTCCAGACACCAAAGGAGTTAACAGAAGTTTGGATACAATTTCTGAAACTGAAACAAACATTTGTACGACATGTCTCTTTTAAATGCATTCCATCTCAGTGAATTACCACCCCATTGATTGGAACTAAAGGTACCAGTAATGCTTCTACGAAACATTTACCACTTAACAGGATTCTGCAATGGGACTCAGTTGATAATTACAGTGCTGAGAAATAATATAATTGAGAGTGAAATTTTACATGGATCACATAAAGGTGATACAGTTTTGATTCCAAGAATCTCATTGGTATTGTCAGACGGATTACCATTTGGTAGCAATAAGAACATGTCTTGCGCATGAGAATCAATAAGAGTCAAAAACAAACACTTAACAAAGTTGCCATTTATCTCGACAAACCAGTGTTTTCTCATGGACAATTTTATGTCGCTATGTCACAGGTTACAAAAAGGAAAATTTGAAGATATATATGCAGAAAACAGGAGGAAAATTCATAACCAAAAATATAGTTTATAAACAGACAATCCGATCAACATCGTCATAACTTTGGATTTGAATCGGACTCAAAAATTATAGATGAAAGAAACTCTATAAGTACATAATGTGTTTTTTTTTTCATGTTATTGTTAGCAACTTAGACTTATTTTCATATTATATGGTATCACAATTAAGTAGATAAGACAATAATAGGTATCTTATTTAATAAACTGTAGGTACGATAAGTAAGCTTTTATAATAGGGGGTGATCTGATATTGAATTAATATGTGTGTATGTATGTATATATGGATAATTATTAATATTGAAGAGGTAAGATGATAAGATTAACTTTTTTTAAGAAAATTTTGAAACTTTTTTTAATAACAGTGTTTTAATCTATGTAAAAACTAAAAGTTTTTAAAGCCGCACAAGTCTATAGTGCTAATATAGTGCTAATTGCGACTATTTTTTATTTTTATTTCAGTATGAATAAAATTGTGAAAATCAAAGAAATACAAGTTTGAGTTGTCGATCAAATACGGGTAGGCCTAGATAAAAAAGTTATTCTACAACTGCTATTCTTTTTTATGAAATCTATCTACTCTTAAAATTTTATGACTTTAACTCTAATGGTATATAAGTTTTGTAAAACTAATAAATATGAATATTACAAAAATTTTGCTAAAAATATATTAAAATTTGGTTTCGCAAATGTATGTATGTATTGTGTGTTTCTTGCGCACTTTGAAGGTAAACATTTACAATTACAATATGTAACAATCATTATAACAGTTTTATCTGGTTGTATGATTGTTTTTGAATAATCCTTTTAGTACAATAAATGTTAAAAATTCTTATTTCTTACGTGATAGTATACTTACGTCATAATATTTTTAAATAGGTGAATAGGTAAAAAATATAGTAAACAAAAAATTTGATCCAAATTTGATTTTTTATTTTTAATATTTAACAATTGTAAAAATTATAAACAAACAAAGTATAAAAAGCTATCGGAAATAGGAAGATTAAAAGACATCAAAATAAAATGATAAAAAAATTAATAGGTATAATATAATATGTCAGGAATAAAATTTTATGTTATATTTGTCCAGAAAAATCATGTACATATACTTATATAACAAACGCATTCATTTTAAAGTGTTCTATTATAGAAAAAAAATAAAATATACATAGCTACAATGTATACAGTATAGATATAATTTCTAATTGGAAATATTTTTATTTTTTCAAGCTTTGATACATTACGTACGGACTACGGTAAAGGAGAAAAAAAATATCATAAAAAAAACCAAAAAAAAATTATTTTTCATTCATTAATTTTGTTGGAATTGATTTTTTTTTTAACTAATTTTATTTGACATACATGCATAACGATATATGAATATATACAAACAAAATGTTTTTAAATAATTTTAAAATGTCATTTTATAAATTTTAATAAAAAAAGCCAAACAAATATTTTATTATAGGAAGCAGGCCAACGAATATTTTATTATCCATGGTACTTCTGTCTCTTTGAAGTGAGTCCAAAGTGCCAATTTTCCTTTTGCAATGATAATAATTAATAATGTATCAATATCAGACTAAACTTTCTACACTAAAGTTCAATTTATGCCCCGGCCAACTATAAAAGCAGATACAGTTATTTTCTAAATCCCGGCCAGTCAGAATATACATATGTATAAATATATATCTATTGAGAGAAATTTTATAGTCGGTTGCGAAATCAGATTTGTCCCTTTTTCCAGAATATGTATATTATATATGTTCATATGCCTGAGAATTTGAATTAGGTGGGAATTTGAAGTGAATCAAAAGTACCAATCGAACTTCTGACACGTTACCATCAAAGTTATAGTTATAGGAAGAAGTTTTACTTTTTACTAAACCTAATGCTTTTTTCCTACATATTTTTGCCATATATTTTTCTATTTTTCATGCCCATGTTTGTTTGCCGATTTTACTACGGGAATCCAAATGAACTTGTTGGTGTGCGAGTTGGTGTGCGAGTAACCTAATGCTTTTTTCCTACATATTTTTGCCATATATTTTTCTATTTTTCATGCCCATGTTTGTTTGCCGATTTTACTACGGGAATCCAAATGAACTTGTTGGTGTGCGAGCACAATGATAACACAATGATAACTTGTTGGTGTGCGAGCACAATGAAATTGGGATTGTGTGTATATATACGGGTAGTGGGTACCCAAATGAGTATTTTATTCTTTTTGATTTCAATTTCAAATCGTTTTGTTTTATTCTGTCTTTTTCGTGCATGATAATTTTTTATTACCATCCACTTTTTACATTAAGTTAGCTAATTTAATTACAAAATATGTTTGTAGTATTTTTTCATTTCTTCTTATTCGTATACATATTTAGTGTATCTGACTTACGGATGGAAACATAATATTCTATGAGGAGCGAACAGCTGGTGTAAAAAGAATTGATAAAAAAAAATTTAAGATTCTTTTCATTTAAAAGTTCTTGAGGCAATATTATTTCAGTGTTCTTGTGGGTTTAAAATTAGGATATTTAACTAAATATTATGGTTACGGGGGAAGGTGGTTCAGTGAACAAAAACCCCACACTACCAAGCGCTTAAGGTCTTCTATTTATCTTTGGAAAATTTCACCTCCAATGGAGATGAAAGTCCGTTGTAATGTCGAGCGCTTGGTGACATTTGCTCGAGTTTCGAACGCTGGGCGACTGTAGTAATTATTATTTTAGTATTATTAATATCAGTAAAAAAATTATCAGTAAGAAAATTGTACTTTTATTAAATTTAAAATATATAAAAGAATGTTAAAAGTACAAAGTAGAATTATTCGTCTGTAAAAAACACGTATCAAATAAATAAACACCAAGCATAAATTTCCACAAAAAAAAAAAAAATGCAGAACCGTAATTAAAAAAATAATTAAATTAATGTAAAAAAGAAGAGCAAAGTGATTATTTTTCTGTTACTGTCTTAAATATATGCCTGAATAAATAAATATTACCGCTATGAAACAAATTCAATATTAAAAGAATAGCAAAAAAAAAATACATACATAAACGCGATAACTGTAGAAGATGGTCAATAGTTACTGTACTTGCACTGAATACAATTTTACGCACTAATTATATTGAATCGATTTAAAATATTGAGAATTTTGATAATATTAATAATGTGAAATAAATTTCGATTTTTTCAACGAAGGATTGCGTTGCGAGTTTTTTAAAAAATGAGCAAAAAAAAAATTTTATTTTTGAGGCGTGTTTATTCATTAATTTTACATAATAACACAATGTATGTATGTAAAATTATAATATTGTATACATGTGTCCTTAATTCATATACACAGTAGTTATTTTTATTCAATAATTTAATATTAACATATAAGTTGTTGACCTGAAATAAAGTCAAATATATTAATGGCATTGAATCTTTCATACAAAACCTTTATCTTTGAACAAAAATTAGCAAACTTTAACGTAAACAATATTAGCGCTTCTAGTGAGAAATAATTAAATATAAATATAAAATATTTTTTTTCAATGCTACTAGATGTCACGAAAATCTTTTAAAATATTTAATTCCAAAGTTTTGAATTCCACAAAAGTTTGAAAAAAAAAAACCTTAAAATTAGTTGACAGTTTTAGGTATCAGTTTTAAGATGTTGTAAAATTTGATATTTCTTATTGTTTTAACTTATTAAATTAATTTAAAAGCATCAAGATAAGAAAAATAAACTATTTGGGAATAAAAAAAAACCGAAACTCAATGTATTTGGTAAATAAATACTAAAGTAATAAGAAATTAAAAAATGTTTATAAAAAATTTCTTGTTTCCCTTAACTTTGAACGATGTCCAAAGTTAGAATGTTGATATTAATATTTGAATTTTAGATATACTTTACTTAGGTACATTGTGCGATTGCCTTGAAATTTTACGCAACGGTACCTAGTGCCGTCACCTATATTTCATAGAACATGATTTTTGGCGACAAGGTCATTTAAAGGTCAAATTGATTATTTTAAAAAATTTCTAACATTTTGCAGTAATTCACTTAAACAATATTACAATATTGTATTTAATATACATCTTGAATGGGTTTCATCTTAATGGGTGTTACCGTTTTTGAGATATTGCAGTTTCAAGTGGAAATTTTGTCAAAAAAAAAAAAATTTCAAACTTTCAAAAAAGCCAATACACATGTGAAATTTTCAAAGGCACGCTATATTGATTATTATACTATTAGAAAGGTATCTTCACACCCTTTTTAATGGTATATAATTAGTATGGTATGGGTTGACAAATAGCCCCTCCAGAGGACACAAATGTTAAACTGAAACAACAATTTTTAATAAAAAAAACATTTTCATACTTTATTTCTCATACAGTTATTTTGCGTTTTTGTTTTCTTGTTGAAATATATACTTATATAAGTAAAATTGGTGAGGTAAACACCAGAGAATATAAGAATTTCATATAAACCTAAGAAAAAATGCATTTAAAAAAAAATTCTGTAATATTAAAATATAGAGATTAATATGTATGTACATCATACATTTATGTACATAAATCTAATTTTGTAAGAAGTAAGTTATAGATATGTATATGTATATCAGTTCTCAAAACTCTTTATAGTACAACATATAAATTTTGTATTTATTTTTAAAATAATTCTTTTAAAAACAAGTAATTTTAATGCCGTTATAAACAAAAGTGTTTTTTATAAATTTAAAAGGTTACCTAATTATCGAAATTAAAGTATTAAAAGTAATCTTTATTAAACTGCAATTGACTGCAATAGAGACTGCATTACAGACTGCATTATTGGCAACCTTTTTTGCTATCATATATTTCTATTGTGTTATTTCTAAATAATAAAGAAAAACAAATTGATTAAAAGTTGTTATTTATAAATTAGTCTGATTTTGACGATTAAAACTCTAAAATCCCTCATATGCTATTTTATACATACTCTGAAAAACCGATAATCCTGCTTTTGAATCCAACAATTTAGAGTTGGATTCAAAAGCAGGATTACAGCTTTTTATTTTTATACATATATCCTAATTATTTTTTTATACATATATTTCAAAAACAATGAACTTAAAATAGTGGGGACTGCCGCTCCCAAGCCTCCGCTAAATAAATTATTGAAACCCGAAATGACAAATTAAAATGGATTTATGTATTTGATAAATGATGCATTTGTAATTAAGGCTCTCATTTGACTTTGTACATCAAGCGTTTAGGCAGCTTACAAAAAAGTATTTGTCTTTTGAATTCGTATTGGAAGTAAAAAAATTAAAAGTTAAATAACTCTTTTTATGGCTGCGTTTTTTTGAAAAACTTTCATATAATTTATAATAACAACGGCTGGTTCCGTGTACAAAGCGAACGAAAGGGTTCATTGTAAATAAAACATAAACATTTTTAATTTTGAACATACTTTATCAGAAATCTGAAATAGAAATTTTTGATTATAAAAAAAAAAGATTTGATTTGTCAAAAAAAAAAAAAAGAAATTATTAATATTTAATCTTGAACTAATAAATATTTCAAATAAAATGTGTGTCTTCTTATTCTTGACCTTAAAATCTTAACTTATCTTACATAAAAAGGAAGCAAATGAAATAAATCCAAAAATAGCAGACTTTGAATTGACATTATATATTACATTATAAATCATAATGACGTATTTAAAAGAAAATTTCAGCTCTGGCATTTAAAATACAATAATAATTTTGGACAACCATTTGATTTTCATAAAAAATTCATAAATTAAATTTCTATTATTTTTGAAAAATAATAATTTTAAATAGGTTCATAGGGTTTCTTCAATTTACGTAAATTAAAAGAATAACAAAAGGAAAACAAGATTACTGCAATAAATTATTGCAATGGTTGCCTCGTATACAGATAAATTGAAGCATTTTCTATGAATTTTTGTTTTTCTCTTATTGTAAATGAAATGTTACAATAATTACAATTCTTAATCATACAAATATATGTGTATAATGCAAAAAAAAAAAAAAATTGCTATTGGAGTAGTGAGATAAAAAATATGCTTCTATTTTTGTTTTAACTATAAATATTAAAAAGAAAAAACAAAAACTGAATTGGTTTTGTTTTTGCACTATTCGTAATTATGTACTTTTATAACCTTTAACATCAATGTTAGTTTATGTACTTGTAGGTATATAATTTATAGATGCATATTTACATATAGGGGATATTTATATTCTATTATGAATTTGTGAAATATTGCCTTAGAGAATAAGAAAATGAAGAACATTTTATAAAATTGCACATGAAAAAAAAAAAAAAACTAAAAAAAATTATGAAGGATCATTTTGATAGGCTTTTATTGTTCTTTGATAAAGATGTTATAGCATACAGAAAAATGCTTTAAAAAAAAAACATTTAGGGCAATTTGGCTTCGAGGAAGAACTAGAAATATGAATAGCAAGATAATAGAAAAGATTTAAAAAGTTGAAGGATGTTACTTTAGAAAAAATAATAAATATTATATCAATGTTTAAAACGAGAACTCTGCACTGGAACAACTTAGAAATGTTGACAAGAATTCAAATCGCGAGTCACTGCTCTAATTGAAATAGCAATTTAAAAAAAAATCTTTCTGCTATTAAAAAAATGAATCTTGTAAACAAATTCGTTTTGGTTGTAAAATCTTAGTTCACCTCAAATATTTATATCTCGCGTTTGGACTATAGAGTTTAATTTATTATTCTTATTATTTATTTATTTCTTTTCTAATATACATTTACATATATATCTAAAATACTTACCTTACTTTTACTTTTACATACGGATTAGTAAAATGTTGCAAATTATATTTGAAACATTACAAATTTAGTGATTCTGTAAAAAAATTTAAAATACGCATTATAAAATCTTAAATTAAAACTAAAGTTAATCAGAAGAAAAACAAAGCCTGTTAAAAATGATTTTTTCTTTTTTTTTTTTTAAATTATTATATATTACATAGTATAAGGTAAGTAAATTAATAGATATGTTTTATGAAAATAACTGTGCTCTCACAGCTAGTCCTTAGTTTTTGATATAAATATAAATACTATATAAAGCGAATGATTTTTGATTCTATTAACATCTGTAAAAAAATGAAAAATCTATTCCAAATGTAATTATGTCGTCCAAACATATCATGTCATATATTGCCTGTTAACTCAATTTTAAGTAAATTCAAAAATTTTCTATTTTAAATTCTATTTTAATTCAATATTCTTAAGTTTTTTTGTGGATTAATTATTTTTAAAACTCCTAAGATTAAGAAAATTTTTTGTTAAAAGATTACGAACTAACGTTCTTATTTTCATAGAATTGATTTGAAGAAATTATTTTTTCTTAATACAAATTACAGTTAATAATGCCTAATGTCCCAAATTATGTATAAAGAAAGGCTAAAATTTCGTATTAAATTGATTTACAAGTATCTAAGTATAAAAAAAAATTATTTGATCAGTAGAACTTCCCTAAGCTGAATTAGTAAGAAGAATAAATATTATTTAAAAAAAAAATGTATTTTTAAATTTCTTCAGTTTTATGAAAATTCTAATTTAAACATGTCCTATTCAAGAATAAATTATTTTATTTTTACTTTATTATAATATTAGTAGGAGTATTTTGTTGATTTATGAAATAAAAATGATTTGTTTTTGTTGGAACCTGTTAACAGAACTTCGAAAAAATCGTCATGGTTGTTCTTTAAAGCCATTGAAGCAGCTTTAAAATTGGGCAGGATTTGGTTAAAAATATTTTTTTGACAGATCGACATCTCGAAAAGAGTTAACGGATCGCAATCTCTCAATACAGAGACCTCCTTTGGCATTAAATTAAGTTTTAACAAAAATTAAACTCAACCAGTCAAACAGCATAGACATGATTAAAAGACGAACATTTCTTTAAAAGTATTAACCTGAAGTAGTATCGATACGATTTGGTTAAAATTTTCTAAAATTTGAACTTAATCGATGGAATATTATAAACATGGTCATGAAAAGTACAAAATTTCTTTAAAATGTTGTACCGTTGGAAAAAGTTAACGGCACTTCCCAAAAATTTGTTAAACTTGTTCTTAAAAGCCGTTTAATCATTCTGAACAATTTGATACTTTTACGATTCGGATAGAATTTGTTTCACAGGTTGGCCAATCAGAACGGGTTATCAGAACGAAAAAGTTAACGGCACTTTCCAAAAATTTGTTAAACTTGTTCTTAAAAGCCGTTTAATCATTCTGAACAATTTGATACTTTTACGATTCGGATAGAATTTGTTTGATAGGTTGGCCAATCAGAACGGGTTAACGGAACTTCCCGTATATTGCAAAACTAGTTTTTTACAGGCATTAAATCACCACTTAAAAACCATGTAACGTAATAACCATGTGCTGGAAACGATTCAGATGGAATATTCTTTTAACAGGTCGGCGCGCTGAATGGCTTATTTAATTATTTTTTTATTAATCTATATGTCCAAGCTGGGTTTTTAACCACCGGGACCACCGGGACCTTTCAAATAAAAGGTCAGTACCATAAACACTAAACCATTGGTTGGATATATATACCTACAGTGTATATTATAGTATAGTATAGATATATAGTTAAACATTAAAAATTACTAAAAACAACTTATTAGTATTTTATTACATTATTTGTCTCCGATATTATTTCACACAAAATGTAGATGGCCCACTGATTATTCTTAAATGGAGAAATTCTGAGTTTTGATGCCTATTACTTAGGTTAAGCGAAACAATAAAAGTAAAATATGGAAAAATTGTGATACTTATTTCTATATACCTAGCATTTCATAACTGGCATAATAACAATTACATGCAAAAAAAAAAAAACTTAGCTACATTAAAATTAAAAAGGTAATCAGAGAAAAAAATGTATATTTTTTTATTTTAAATATGTTTTAATATAAAAGTAATCAACGTATGTTCAGAAAGATTCGTTTGTATTAGAACTCTCATCTATCTACAGTGAAAAAACAAAAGGCTAAAAGAATTATCGTAAACAAAAAAATTTGTCAAACAATCATATTGTTTTACATAGAAAAAGGGCCCAGATTGTATGACAGCCATATCTTTTTTTATTTTCATTAAAGAAAAAACCAAAACTAATTAAGTTAAATTTTTTTCAAATTTTTCAATACAACTATATTATCCTTTGTTGGACCATTTCTAAATACACCAGCAAATTAAGGTGAATTGTTTTTACGTATTAAAAATAAGTCTCAAAAAGTTTTTCTAAATTTCTTTAATGTTAATGAACCATTTAGTGTAAGTGAGGATAGAATTTTTTAACAAGCTATTTAATCATTTCACTTGCTTGTATTTATAATGAAATTTAGTGAAATTTGCTCAAATACATAATTTTATATAATTTATTTTAGAAATAGTTGGCATGTGAAATCGTTAAACTTTTGTTCTCGTTTTAAAAACTTAATTTCTTTTAAAACCTTTTAAAAATGTACGTTTTTTTATCAAGAACATGTAAGCGACATATAGTGATATGATAATAGAAAAGGCGAAATTAACATTTACATAATATTATACTCGTATACATACATCACTGCTAAATTTGACATAATTATTGGAATTTATTGCATATTTTATGCAATTTTTAGCACATTTCCAAAAAAATTTGAGAAAAATGTGCCTATTAGTTTCACTCTGTCCATCCGTCCGTCCGTCTGTCCGTCTGTTTATAAAACTTCTACACCGTTAAAGATCGAGAAAAAAAATTTTAACCATGCGTAGGGCTCATAAAAAAATTTATTTTGTGGAACAACTTTTTTATGTAGCCCCATCCATCAGGGAACTACAGCCCCTCAAACTTTGAAAAAGCTCTATTTTTAAATGCGTATATTATATTTAATGTTCTGCTTAACATTTTTTCAATCTGAAAACGCCATTCGATAGGAATTTTTTTACTTTTATAAATCAATATCAAAATTATATATAGTTTTTAAATTTAGTATTTAGATTTACCGTTATGTGAAAACTAAATTTTGCATGATTTTCTACCTTCATAACTCCGGCACGCTTTTAGATAGGGGCTTCAAATTTTGAGGCAAGAGAGAACTTTTAGAATTAGTTTAAGCTATTTTTAAACACCTGTAACTTAGACACCTGTACACATTTTTCTTCGGCAAGACAAAAAACTTAAAGCTCCAGTAATATACTTTTATGTGTGTTAATGGTTTCTTTCAATTCTATAGGGTTCTAAAGTTACAGCCCCCCAAAATTGCAAAAACGCCCTATTTTCACTAGCAGACAGAAAAACACTAGCAGACCAGAAATTTTCTTACCTCTATAAAACAATATAAGAAAGTATGCAATATTTTGTAATTTACTATTTAAATTTACAGTTATGTTAAAACCAAATTTAGCATGATATTTCTTTTTTCATAACTCCTGCACGCTTTGAGATAGGAAGCTGAAATTTTGAGACAAAAAAGGACTTTTACAATTAGTATAAATTTCATCAAGAAAAGTTTTTTGGTAGCACCCCCTCGTTAAGAGTTATTTTAATAGTTATTTATAAAAATTGGAAATTTGCTATTTTTAGATCCCTGTAACTTAGGCACATTTAAAAATTTTTCTTCGGCAAGACATGAAAATAAAAGGTTTAATAGTATACTTTTACGTGTATTAACGGTTTTTCTAAGTTATATAGGGTTCTGGACTTACAGCCCTTCAAAATTCCAGAAAAGTCGTATTTTCACGTTTTTCTTATTACATGAACTTTTCAAATTTTTGTGCAAGTGACAATTCTAAACAGTTTATATTGTCTTTGGGAAATGTGTGCTTTTAAAAACCGCTGGTTTACATTCTACCTTATTTGTTTTTTGAATTTTGTCTTGTGAAAGAACTTTGTCGACAAGCACCACTCGAAATTTTTGAGGTTATGTTATATTTTTTTAACAGTTTGATATTATTGCATTTAGCCGTAATCGAGCAAACGTTTTTAAAAATTACGGTTCTCTGAATCTTTAAATAATTTTCTTTATTATTTTCTTAGCATAGAATAGAAAACGTAATTTTGTTAACAAATTTTAAAAATTAATAATAATAAAATGTACAAAATGTTTCCCATTATTAAAATTTCGAATTTGTCTATAATAGTAACTGTTTATATATCTTGTAACTTATGTATCCTTCAATATAATACAAGAATCAACCCTGTTAGAATTATAAAACTTTTGAGAGGAGTTATATCTGGTAAAATAAATATAAAACATTTCAGAAAATATTTTTGTGTCTTCTCCCATTTACGAGCTGTAAGAATTCAAACTCTGAAAATTTCCTATTTTTAAACAGCTGTAACTTGAACACCTGCTAAATTTTTTTTGAAGTAATACCCATAAATTAAAGCTTCAACATTATATTTTTATTTCTGTTAACAACTTTTCTTAATAATGTAGAGTTACCTTAAAATTGACGAAAGCGCAACTTGATTCTTCCCAATTTTTTCTAACAAATTTTTCTAATGATATTTTTTCAATTTTTATGTTATTATAAATTTATTTTATTTAATACACCTATTTATGTGCTCTTTACCTATATTATGGAATATTTTTTAATTTTGGAAATGTACTTTTTTGAAAACCCTCACCTTTTCATTGCTTTTTTATTTTTCAAATTATTAATAAACAATACAGTGAGCCGAATAGTCTCGCTATTGCAGTAGATATCTTTTGCTCTAATAAATTATAATAGCATGTAGGTCAGATATTTAAAACCATCATTTAAGATTAAAGTAAGATATAAATTTTTATATTTTTATTTAATAGCTCTAACATAATATTATTTATCTTAAAAGGCACTCTCCCATCTGAATATACTGCATATATATTTCATACATATATTACATATTGTATGAACTGTAAGTATATATAAGTAAATATATATATGGTATAATATTTTCTACTTCCATAGCTAAATATGTTTTCTTCTATTCATGATAGTTGAAAATAAAAAAAATAAAATTTTCTAAAATGTTTACATGAATTTTAAGTAAAATGTCAGATTGTATAAAATACCTTTGAGGTGTCTTCTGACACCAGACTAACTCTGATTTTTTTTGTTTTTTATTGTTAATATTATGTATTTTATCACCATTTAACAATATAATGTATCCAGAACAATAAAACCTGTAGTTGTTACGTATACACAGTAGCTGTATAGTTACTTCCATTAAAAATAAAAAATAAAAAATTAAAAAATAACAAACAAGAAACAAGAGAGGGAAAAGAAAGTATTGTTTAAATTTTAGGTTACGCGACATATACGGCATTACACATACAATAGATTTATAAATCATTATACAATTCCAGGGAAATTTATTATGTACTAAAAATAAAAAAAAAATAAAAAAAAAAAACAATGAGGTGATGCGCATGTTTTTGTTTTTTGTTTTTTGTTTTTTTTTTTATTACAAAGAAGTTTTTTTTTATTACGAACCGTTAAGATTCTATATTCAGAAATTAAAATACTATTTTATTATTCCGAATATTTTGTAGACGTAAAGGACCAAGTTGAAAGTAAAAGGATATTTTTATATGATTTCTATTGTATTTATAAACTTGAAAGAAAAATTTTATTTTTACTATATATTGATTAAATTCAAACTCATAAAAACGGTTATAAACTTACAAAATATATGCTATAATAAAATTACAAGTTAGTATTTAAGTCATTGACCGCTAATAAAACAGATTTACTAACTAATTTAATTAATTGTAGCTATTTAAAAAAAATAAAAAAAAATTGTAGCATAGTAAAAAACCAAATTCATAAAGGTAATTAAAATTACAGTTCATTTTTAAAATACTATTAGATATTATTTTTCTAATGTTTTTTTTTTGGATTCGTTATCTGTATATTTTTTATACTACTCTTTCATATAAGTAAAATTTATTTATTTATTTATTTTAATATAACATATAATGCATAGGATTTTTTTTTTTAGTTTATTTCTCCTGCCACATAAATGCGAACCTTTTCTTTGTAGGTGTGACTGCAAATGTCGTAAGGGGAAATTATTCTTACGACGTGTGGGGGGGATTCGAACCCATAGTCCCTCGGTATTTACAATGTATTTTATACGCTCTTATAAACTAGAGCCCTTACAATTATAGGCTAGTAAGACTTGTTAAATTATAGGCTAGTAAGACCGTTACAGATGGGACACTATTACTAAATTATATAGTAATATTATTTATTATGTTTATATTGTACACTACATTTGGTCATATTTATATTGAATTTGGTTTCAAGAAAGATTTGTTTCCATTAAAAACTATTGCTACATGTGCAAGACTTAACTCACACTCTTTTGGCTAAATCGTCACGTGTTAAAATTTCGGCAACCGAGGCCCTTCAAAATAATATTTAAAAATTTTAATTTTTATCAATAACATTTCCTGAAAGACCTTTTCGTAGCAGCTAAATAAATTTTATTAAAATTTTAAGACGATTTTAAGGTTTTTTAAATTTAATTCATCTGACGATTGTTTATTTTGTAATAAAATATAATAACTAATAAGTGGTAACATCATTTAACCAAAAAGTCATAGCATAGTGAGTAGAAGCTATTAGTGAAACCAAGAATAACATTGTTATCATTTAAACTTGCTAGTATTCTGATTAGTAAAAAGAAGGTAATAACCAATTACTTAAATTAAAAAACAAAAAAAAAAGGACGAAAATAAAATAAACTATAATTTTAAAACAATAAAAATAAAGACCTTGCTATAATATAATCTATCTTTAAATTGTTATAGCACAAGTTGTATAAGGTATATCTTCATTACAGTAACTAAATTACAAAAATTAAAAATAATGTTTGTAAAAAATGTAATAGTTAAAATTGAAATTATGGTAAAGTTCGGTTCTTAGAATAGAAATACTACCATTAATATCGAAAAGAGAAGAAAACGAGTGTCCTTCTTTCGTGATTTGCTAATTTCGTTTCGACCATAATAAGTCCTATTCTATTACTTCGGATATTAAACAGTTCAATAGATCTAAATTTTCTCTATATAATATCCGGTCATACTAGAGATAATATGTTACCAGTAATTACCTTGGTGGATTAAAGAGATATGTGGCACTATTATACGAATAGTTATCGAGAATTTATTTATACTGCTTAGCACAAACAGTTTACATAAAATTTATAATAATATATAATATTTAGTAAATTATACAATAAAAGTTATAATAAAAATTACATAATTGTTAAGTATAAATAAAGTTAGAACTAAGATTAAAATTTAAAAATCATATACATAGGTATATACTTTACAGTGCAACAAGAAAACAAAAACAAAAAAAAATCCTAATATTAATAGCGATTGTATAATTTTTGTTTTTGGGAATGTTTTGAAAGTGTAAAGTCAATATTAAGTTTATGTTTGTTACCTATAATAAGCATCCTATTAATATGTTCAAATTTGCCATAATTAGTCCTATGATTATAGGTTTTAAACAAATTGCAAGAGCGAAGGCGTTGAAAAGTTCTAATATTAATTTTACTAGAAATTATAGTAGATTTAACATAACCCTTGACAATCTCTGTAATGAAAAAATGTAATGAAAATAACATCAGAATGAAGATCTATTAAAATGAATCTGTCCTCATAAGTCATAAGGATGCAGTTATCGCCTTTAAAATTAAAAATGGTAGTTTCTTCATAAAATACGTAATGGCACCTTTCAACATTAAATTTCGAAAATTATTATTTATACCCGTACGATAGGATCGGGTATAATAAAATTACTCCTCCGTTTGTAACACCTCGAAATAAGCGAGCTAGATATACCTTCAAAGGTATGGATCGGATCAGAAAAAAATTCTAAGACTTTTGAGCCATGTCCGTCCGTCCGTCCGTCAGCACGCTAACTCAAAAACTAAGAAAGCTAGAATCTTGAAATTTACACAAAATATTTTGGGAGTAATTTGTAGGTTCCTAATTTTTTTTGGTTGAGTTTGGACCAAACCTTAGGGTAGCTCTCGAACACCTAACTTTTAGATCCCCACATTTTTTTTGCAATAGAGTTATGAAATTTTAACTACTGATAGATCTCACAAAAATATTAATTTTAATTTTAATAACTTTTTTTTGTAGCCCCACCCGTTACGGAGCTACAGCTCCCCAAAGGTTCAAAAAAGCTCTATATTTAAATTGTTATAGCACAAGTTGTATAAGGTATATCTTTATTTTGAAAACGTCAAACGATTACTACTTTTATTAGCTTTAAAAGTATATATACAATAAATAAATATTTGTGGCATACGGTGTCTTAATTTACCGTTATGCGAAACTAAAATTTTGCAAAATCCTTTAACCCTTCTATCTTCTAAACGGTTTAAGTTAGAAACTTGAAATTTTGACAGAAGTTAGATCTTTGAGTCATTTCAGAAATTTTTTTTGTATCACCCCCCGTTTAGGAGCTGTAAGGAGTCAAAAACTGAAAATTTTCTATTTTTAAACACTTGTAACTTGAACACCTGTTAGAATTTTTTTGAAGTAATACACAAACATTAAAGCTTCAACATCATACTCTTATTTCTGTTAACAACTTTTTTTAATAATATAGGGTTACTTTATAATTGACGAAAGTGTTACTTGATTTTTTCAAATTTTCTAACAAATTTCTTCAACAAATTTTTGCATTTTGTTTTACTCGATAATTTAAAATTGTTGAGGATATAATGCGTAGTACATAAAAATGTAAATAAATATACAACATAACGGTTGCTTGAAGAATTTTTATTTATATGATATTGATATACATACATACTTATATAATATCATGTTTATTTACACATCGTATATGTCACTAGTGAGTGAATGATAAGAGTATATATGTATATTATATAGCACCGTATTTACATACATATATGTATTTTATTGTACTTATAAGAAATTATTCTGTCAATGGAATATTTAAATATAATATAATATAATATTTAAAATTATATTTACTATTTTGTACTAAGTAAATTTAATATACATTTACCGCTTAGTATTAAATGGTACTATAGAATATTTGAAAAAGTTTTGGATTGATAATTGTTATGTGAAAGGTTAGAATTTGCTTTTGAAGAATGTATAAACATATATGTAGTTTGAATATATCTACAACCCATAGTTCTAGAAATTATAAAATTCACCCAAATTATTTTAAAATACTAAAATATTAAAAAAATAATATTGTGAGCAGAGCGTCAGGCTGTTAACATAGTAACGGTTCGTACGGGTATCTAAGAGTTGACAAAGTTTTTTTATTTTTATTGAAAATTATTGTTGTTTTGTTTTGTTTTTCATTCAAAAATAAAACTTTCGACAAATTTATCTGATATAATATAAAGTCGAAACTGTGTTTGTTTAATTGTTTGTTCATTTGGTATTTATTCATTTCTACACGGTGTGTGCGATTGTAAACAAATTTTTTAGCAAAGTTCCTCTGAATTGTAAAAGTACCGTATACAACTTTTTACGGGTCTGGCAACATATTCCGATAGCAGAGTTTTTTTCGTGTTTTGTTTGTCCGGCTACGGTTTCACGGATCTATACAGTTTCACGGATTGAGATCAAACATTGTAGAAACATAGTGCTCCACCAAAGCAGTTAATTGTAGTCGAATTTTGCAGGGTGCTTTAATGGAATTAAAAAACAACTTAATTATAATGATGACACTATTTTCAACCCGCAGAATATAAGCAATATAATGAACACGTTCTTTACAACAGTAACAGATAAGTTGAACATGTCTGGTGGAAAAATTGATTATAGTTTATTTTTCATGATCATGTCTATACTCTTCAATCCATTGAGTTCAAATTTTGTGGCAAAGGAATTCGCTGGATTCATAAAGTCGGAATGCATTAAGCCGTTACGCAGACGGGTTAAAAAAAAACAATCTTTCTGAATGGTGTCGAATTCCGTTCCAACACTACAACTCTTTAGTTTTTTCATAACCATTACTGTACCAATTTGTAAAAGTGCTGCAATGGTTTTGAAGAACAAGTTTGACAAATTTTTGAGAGATTCCCTGAACTCGTTGCAAAGCTATGTCTTCTTAAAGGAATTTGTCAGACAAGTACAACGACAATTTAAAGAAACGTTCGCCTTTTTATTACCGTGTCACTATGACAAATTGTGTAGAACCGAATTTCTTTAACAAAGCATTTCGTTTAGGATATTTAGTTTGCTTAGCACAAACAAAGCAACATTAAGGTTTAGGATATTTTAATCTAGGATAAAATATCGTTGCATATATTTTATACAAAACAACAACAATTTCACTCAAAAATTTCCACTTATCCCCTATACGATGCTAAACCAATTACAACTTTTTCGGAAAGATCCTTATTATATATCTAACTGTAAACATTTAAAATAAAAATAAATTAAATAGAAAAATAAAAATAAAAGAGTGATTATAATTATTCACTATTATAATTAAAAATTTATCAAAACAGATTAGAACCCAAGCAAATACCACAAAAATATGAAAATGTTTGTTTACAATATTTTATTTTCAACGACTTTTATAAGACAAAAGAACGTGTAAGTTTTGGCCTAGATATTATTATATCATGTTTAATATGTGTTAGTGGTGAATATCGTATTAGTATTGACTTACTATAAACATAACCATAGAAGGAGTCAAATAAATTTTTATTATAAATCTTACCGCTATTAAGAAATTTTAATGAAAAAAAAATGTAAACTTTTTATTACAGTACGTTGTCTACAGTTAAATAATATTATTGCATAATATAATAGTTTATATACACCTAAAAGAATCGCTCAATCAATCTTGAAGGTGGTATAGTAGGAGATAGTAATAATTGGAAAGATATATCAGTATATGTCTAATGCTTTAATGGTAATGTACTTGGTATCAAAAATTAAAACAATTGATATTTTTTTTTAAATTTTTTTTAAATTTTATTCAAATGATTGTTTTCTTTTATGATCTTCAATAGTAATTAAAAATGATTATTAAAATAATAAAGATATGTACATCTTATATATAAAACAAAAAAAAATACATTTTAACTGAGGGACACAAAAACAAAATATATTATACACCCTCATTTTTTTATATACATATGTATCTACCTATTCTTTGTTAATCAAATAAACGATGAATGTTACAATTTATTTTCTTCATTCTTCCAATTTCAATTCCATATTGTTACAATTTAACTAGAAATTAAATAATAATGAACACATACATATATATATATATATATGTGTGTATGCTGGCAGAGTACCCGGCGTTGCCGGAGTATTTTGTTGGCTTTATGAAATAAATATTATTAACTTTTGCTTTTGCCTTAATATAATTTAATTAATATAGTTCACGTATTACTATACATTTACAGATGCTGGTAGTTCATATTCTAATTTTTATTACATTTAGTTAAATTGAATAAACAGAGCGAAGAATTAGAGACAATTCGTCTACAAAAATTCTTTAAAGGAATCAATAATCTATTGAGTACACAATTACGGCGAAGTGAGTTTTCACAATATATTCGTTAATACCGAAACATAAAATCGCATTTCAATTGTAAAAGACCATAATGTAATACATTTTTATACCCGTACGATAAGTATCGGGTATAATAAAATTACTCCTCCTTTTGTAACACCTCGAAATAAGCTAGCTATATATACCTTCAAAGGTATGGATCGGATCAGAATCAAATTCATTCATTCATTCAAATTCTTCAAATTCCCGTCCATTGATAGATATCATAAAAATATTAATTTTTCTGTAGCGCCACCCGTTAAGGAGCTACAGCCCCCCAAAGTTCGAAAAATCTCTATATTTAAATTGTTATAACACAAGCTCTATAACGTATATCTTCAATCTGAAAATTCCAAACGATAGGTGCTATTATGAGCTTTACAAACATGTATATAATAAATATAATCGGTGTCTTAATTTACCGTTATGCGAAACTTAATTATTGCAAAATCCTTTAACCCTTCTATCTTCTAAACGGTTTAAGTTGGAAACTTGAAATTTTGACAAAAGTTAGATCTTTGAAAATAAGTCATTTAGATCATTAGATCTTTGTATGAGTCATTTCAGAAATTTTTTTGTATTACCCCCCGTTTAGGAGTTGTAAGGGGTCAAACATTTTTTGCATTTTGTTTTACTCAATAATTTGAAATTGTTGAGGATATAATGCGTAGTACAAAAAATGTAAATAAATAAACAACATAACGGTTGCTTGAAGAATTTTTATTTATATGATATTGATATTTATAAGAATAAGAACTTATAAGAAATTATTCTATGAATGGAAATATTTTTAAAGAAATATTGCAATGTATGGCGATATACTTATAACAACATAAATATACTATGTGCGCATTAATATAATATTTAAAATTTATTAATATTAGCATTAAATGGTACTATAGAATATTTGAAAAAATTTTAGATTGATAATCGTTAAGTGGAAGGTTAGAAACTGCTTTTGAAGAATGTATAAAGATATAGTTTGAATATATGTACAACCCATAGTTCTAGAAATTATAAAATTCACCGAAATTATTTTAAAATACTAAAATATTAAAAAAATAATATTGTAAGCAGAGTGACAGGCTGTGAATACTAACTACTAACTACATACTAACGGTTCGTACGGGTATCTAAGAGTTGGCAAAGGCAACTGTATTCTTTCTCGTTTTTCGTAAGTAAAGTCACCCCATGTTTTTATGAATTATCCTTTTAAGCACATTTTGATAAATTTTCTATTAGGTTCGCTCTGTCCCTCCGTCTGTTTGCAAAACTTATATACTGTTTAATAAAGAGCAATGAAATATTAACTATGCATAGGTCTTTTAAAAGAGTAATGTTGTTGATCAATTTTTTTATGAACCCTTACCGTTAGAGATCCTACAGCACCGACACCTCTTCAAATTTTGAAAAAACTTCTTTTTAAATGTATACATCTCAGGTTCTGTTTAACATATTTTCAATATAAAAAATACAGGATTGTTTTTTACTTTTATAAATCAACCAGAATTTTTTTACGTTTACTTTTTCTATGTTTTCAAATTGATTGGCTAAAAATATGTGTAAAAATTGTATATGGATAAGAATGTAAGGTTTTCTGTTCTTTAAATATGTATGTACTCATTTTTGATTCAATACTGTACAGAAATTTGAATATGTTTCCTAATTTAATTGATTATGTTTATAGTATTTTTAAATATACGCACATTATACATACTATATGTACGTACTTCAATGATATTTTATGGGAAATATGTTATACACATGCATCTTATATAGGTAGACCACATGTAAGTAATGCATTTCTGAATGATGACATGATGGATTGTCTAATGTAGGAGATTTTTTATGTTTTTTATCAACGGCGGAAAATGTTATGTTGTTAAGAGTTAAACACAGTATTCTTAAGATACTTAATAAGGTTATTTAAATTATTGTTATATATTAGAAACTAGCATTTAAAGATTTTTATGGAATATTAAAAACAGTAAAGAGTGTTGGAATAGATAAAAGTAAAGAGTGTTGGAAATATCTTTTTAATAATAATAACAATACAAAAAATTAGGTAGAATATTTTTAATATAGATGCTCGTGCGGTAATGTGTTAACAAACGTTAACAAAAATTTTGTCACAGGCTTTATTTAGAACCATAAATTCATCATGCCAAACTAGACACAAATTAAAAACAAAACATTTTTTTGACAGTCTATCGTGTCAAAATGTGTTAATGTATCACGACAAAATGCATTGAATGAGTTTGTGTGCCAAAGTGCAATACTTGTACAAATTTTCAATTGGTCAAATCGTTTAAGCACAACAACAAAACAATGAGAAACTTCATGGCTTGAAGCCTGATGCTGAAACGGATTAATGTATCGTAACCCAATCAACTCAGAAAGCTTTTGTGATGAAGACCTACACTTTTGTAAATTTTCAAACTCAATTGCGCAAACCGCTTAAGCGCGACAACAAAGAAATGAAAAAACTTCATTGGGCTCTGGTGCCGAAACGGACTAATGGATCGTAACTAAATCAATTCAATGAGCTTTTCTGCTAAAAAGCAAGAATTTTGCGAATATTCAAATCAATTGATTAAAATGTTTAAGCAGGACAACAGAAAAATTTAATGAAGTTCATTCGGCTTTCGTGCCTAAACGGGTTACCGGAACTTCATAAAAATTTACTTTTTTTCAGACCATTAAACTACCATACAAAATTGGACGTAAATCGGAAATAAAAAATTTTTGGAAGCCCGCCGGGCTGAATCCGGGTAACATATTGCATATAAAATTCTTCGGTAATGCTAGGAAGAACTTTTGCGCAAATTTTCAACTCAATCGGTCAAATGGTTTAGACAAGACAACGAAAAAACCAAAAAGCTTTAAATGACTCAATTTTGTTGCAATCGGACTGGTGGTGCAATCGGAAACAGAATTTCTTTTTTGTATATTAGATACAAATTTGCAAATTAATATATGTACATATATATGTATAAATAAACACAATATTAATTTATGTACAATAAATTTTTAATTTTTGTACATATTTTGTAGAGTTTTGTAATATTTTCATTTATTACAAATGATTTTTTTTTTTTTATTATTTTGATTTGTTTTCATCCGGAATCACATCCTTACTGCAGTTTCCTCTAACAGATAATTATTATATTTTTTTTTTCTATGCATAGTTTATAATATATTTTTTGTAATAGTTTTTTTTTTTTCTTTTCATTTCAATGATTATTTCTTTATTTAATACCCTAGAAAAGAAATTAAAAAAAAAAAAAAATTAGCATAATTAATTCTGATACTATTACTGTCGTATTCATATATAATATTACATTATAACATAGTGGCATACCAATTAGTGTTTATAATGTTATAATAAACAAAAACACTTATTATTGCTGTCTGTTACCTATTCACATTTAAGTTAATGTTATATGCAAAAAAAAATTCTCCTTTTTTCTAAATTGATAAAAAAAATCAAACCAATAATAATAAATAATAATGCGAGATTTTATAGATACATATGTATGTGTAATACAAGATGTCAGTCAACAAATTATATTTATCCAACCCCCTTTTTTAGTTATGATTGTAAAAGTAAAGTAAAAAAAAAAAAAAATGATTAAAATTGGAATCCCCATTTCCTTCTTTTTTTTTTCAAGTTTTGCATATTCTTTTCATTTTTTATTTGAACAATATTGAATTAATTTTTCTTTCTGCTGGTCTTATTAGTAATTTTTTATTTAACAGATGATAATCTAAATCGGGTTTCGGGTAAAATAAAAATTTTCTATAGAAATAAGAACAAAAAAAAAAAAAAAAAGTGTTAGTCTTAGATCTTGTTTTTGATTTTTGTTTTTTCAATAGATTTTTTAAGATTTAGAAATATCATTAAAAATTTATCTAAAATATTTAAAATAATTAATTTGAGATATTATAATTAATTAAAATTGAATAAATATATTATCTGATACTATCTTATAACTTTGCAAATAAATTTAAATTATAGTGTCAAGTTAAAATTTAAATTATAGTGTTAAGTTAAAATAATATTAAGAATAAATTGTGACTCAAAATTTAGTTTTTAAATATAAGTATGTAGGTATAACATTTATTAATTTTATTAATATTTAATAATTTTTTTAATTTATTGTTATTTGATTTATTAATTTAAGATTTTTTTTTTTTTAATTTAATTTAAAGTAACAATTTAAACAATACCATATTTAAATCATTATTAACTTTTAATTTTTGTTAAGCCTTAACTATAATTATCCTTTACCAAACTTTAGAAATTGTATATTTTTTTTTTTAAAGATTTGTATTCGCAAATTCGGAATACATAATCAAAATTTAAGCAAAACGCAGAAAATTATTTAACCATAACCAACAATATTTTTTCAATACCTTTTCAAGTGTGTCTTGGAGGGTTCCTTTCTTTATGTATTTAGTATATACCAAACAAAAATAAAAAATTTTGTATAGTGCAGGTTCCTAAAGACTAACTTCTGCTAAACAAATTATATTTTTTGTTGAACTGTAATTTCTATAAAACATAGTTTCTTTTTTTAAATAGACAAATTATTTTTTATATTTTTACTCTATTTTATTATAATATTCTAAAAAATATTTTTTTTAAAATAAAAAAAAAATAGTAATGATGAAAGAATACCAAGTATAGTAGCTGTAGTACATTACTTGACTGCATTTAGGTCAAGATATTACTATATTTGACTTGTAAGGATATTTTATAATTTGAAGTGCATCTTTCATTGTAATTAAAAATCGACTAAAATAATAAGATAAAACATATAATTGAGTTAATTTTAAAAATTAAATTGATAAAGTCAATGATATAGTATTATGCTTCTCTTACAATTGAAAGTTTATACATTTAAAAAGATCTATATTACTTATTCTTTATGTTATCTTCCTCAGACCATGAGAATTTTTAGATATTTCTATCTCTATAAAATTTATTAAGACTAGATAAGGTAATTAAAAAAACATCCTTTATTTCAATTATTTTTCGATTATTTCGTTTAACTCTCAACTCAATCCAACTATTAAAAAAATAAATTTGAAATTCAAACCTTCTGCGGAATTCTAACTTAAACAGTTTGGAAGAATTTTGCAAAAATTGAGTTTCGCATAACGGTAAATTAAAATACCGTATAGCAAAAGTATAAATTTATTGTATACTTTTTTGTAAAGCTAATAAAAGCAGTTATAGTTTGGGGTTTCCAGATGTACCTTATAGAACTTGTCTTAAAATAATTTAAATATTGGGCTTTTATCAAATTTTGGGAGACTGTGGCTCCTTAACGGGTTGGACTACAAAATAAAGTTGTTCATTAAAATTCATTTCTTCGTTTTTAAATTATCGTGTTGATTTTGATTCTAATCCGATATATACACTTGAGTCTATATATCTAGCTTGCTTAATTCGAGGTGTTAAAAATGGAGGAGCAAGATTAATATACCCGATTCTATCGTATAAAAATTAATGATAATGTCAATTTTGACATTGCAATTTGACACTTTTTATATGTAACTGTAATTCTAATATTGTAATTTTACACATAATGTGCTCTTGGGTATGTCCAGATATTGTGTATTAACATTACATTAAAAGAGGAATGAATATAGGCACAAATTATTTTGTTTTGTACAGTAAAAAAAAGAACACAGAAAATAAAAAGATCAAAAAACTTTTATCATTTTATGAAAATCGAAACTAATTACAGTTTTTTGTTTCTTTTTATGTTCAAAAAGAAAAAAAACTTTGTCTTATTCATAAGTTTTTTGACAATTTTTTTTTTGTATTGTATATTTTGTATTAAATGTGTAATTATTTTCTTTTACCCTGAATTATCTTTATATTTTTTATTTTACTTTATAAAGAACTTTCATTCGATATTAACAGAAAAACAAATCAGTAACTTTGTTATAAAAGTGAACACCATATCTATTATAAAACACCCATATCTATAATAAATATCGCACCCCGAAAATAATAACACCACAATCTAAAATTTTAAGTTGCGTGTGATATTAGGTGTAAGTATTACAATATTTCAAGGGCAAAATTTCTTTATCCGAATTTGTTCAACTTTTTAGAAATAATATGTATCTTGTTATATTCGGAGTAGAATATAAATGTTGCTTTAATTTTGAAAGGGGTACTTGCATATAAAAATTAGAACGATTTTTGTTAATGTTTTTTCATATTAAACGAATTTGGTTTCTATATTGTGTTGTACCTATGTTAAATAATATTATAAATTTTATTTTATGTTATTTATTTGTAAAGCTGAGTTGCTTGTTTTTTACCTCATCATTGCTAAACCGTAGATGCATTTGATTGTCACTAAATTCTTAAACACCGACTAGGTTCCAGTGAAGTTTCAAGCTATTAGGATAAAGCCTTGGGGTATAACTGCCTTGCAAATTTTTGAATCTAGGCTGCATATCTTTAAAACAAATTAAAATGGATAAGTAAGGTATAAACCCTTTTGCACAACTTCAAGTTATTGAGACAAAGTCACAGCCCACAGGTAGCTGCCATACAAACTTTTGAATCCACTTTGCATATCTTAAAAACTAATAGGACTAGGAGATGTCATATTAAAATGAGCAAGTAAGCTATTGCTGTAATATTTTTTGCAAAATTCCAAGCTATTAAGGACAAGCCTTCTTCAACGTTTGCAAGACCATGCAACACGAACATTTTTTAATGTCATATCTATGCATATGATGCCATTTTTTTTTATATAAAGAAAAAAAAAAAATTTGAAAGAAACACATCTAAGCCGAGTAGTTCTGGTAGTATTTTATATTTTTCCTAAGTTTTGGAATTGGTTCATTCGACTCGCATGAATTACTTATCTTGATATAATATCCGGCAATTAACTTTAGTGGCAAATCCTTGTTCTTTTTTTTGTATTGTAAATTTTTCATTTAATGTTTTTAAAATGAACAAATTTGACAATTTAAAGTATAAAAAAGACATTATAATATTTATGACTTTACAAATGAATAGGTATATGATTTATATATATCTATCGTATACTTATTTTTTAACTAAAGATATAACGTAGGTAATTAAATGTATATATTATGTAATTTAAATTTTAATAAATAGTGAGTCATTTAATTTAACATACATCATAAGATTGTAACCCAAATACATTGGGAAGGCTAAATTGATGAGTCACCACCTTTGTCACCACCTTTTCTTTCTTTTTTTTCCTTGCCACTCCTATAAGGAGTATAGAGCATCCACTAAGTCATTTGAAGTCATGGAATCATTATTTCACTAAACCGTTGATTACTCAGTTGTATAGCTATTGTACAAGACATGTATGACATGGTATATGACATGTTTCTTTTATTTTTGCGCCATCTATTATCGTATTCAAGACTTATTTTTCATTATTATTTTATTATTATATATATTACAATATGATATTAATTATATTTATAGGACATATTATACTTTTTTTTAATTTAATTCTAATTTTTAATTTATTCAACTAATTATATATTATAACAAAAATCTATATTATTTTTTATTAATCAATATGACCCAGGCGGGGTTTGAACCCAAAACCTTTCGTATGAAAGGCCGGTGTCTTAACCACTACACCATTGGCTGGATCAACACCTTTCCTCAAATTTACTCAATTACGTTTTCCTTTTATAATTGTTTCAATGTTTCTCAAGCATAGCGTTCTTTTGATGATAATATGATCAAATCAACTTCATCTTAATTGATACTGTCTGAACCTACTGCTATAAAATAGTAGTCTAAAAAATATTCAATGTTTCACTCTTTTGTTTGATATTATTATTTACTTTTTGTAAACGATAATTTTAAAATAAATGGTAAATAAAGTAAAGTGATATAAGGTGATCTAAAAGGTCAAGTTATTAAATATTACTAAAAAAATAGATGTGAAACCAATGGCTAAAGAAAATGGAAGGTTAAAAAAGTGAAATACGGTTTTTGTTTTATATTACATATACTATATTACAAATCAAAAATAAAATTCTATTTTTATAAAATATTTAATAAAATAGAGATAATATGTTGGTTTTATTATTGGGGTGCGATATAATATCTACAATAATTCATACTCATATGGATACATCATATGTTATAAAATGTATATTGGGGATTATATTAACATTGAAAATAAATAAAAGGAATACAAGAAAATATAAATACACATATATCAAAATATTATAAGGCAAAGTTCATATTATATTATATTAATATATATTATCAAATATAATTTATTTCTTTTTTGTATAATCTTCACTATACCTAATCTTCTTAATAGGTTTTTAAGCTCATATTGCGGGGTACTTTCTTGTTATTTCATTTCATTTCACGGTGACTTATTACTATATATGTAAACACATTCAAGAACAATAATATCCTTTGATATTTTTATTTTATTTAAGATCTACACAAGAATTTTTGTTAGAAGAAAAAAAATCTCTTTTTTCATTAGACTATTTTTAACCAGTTTTAAAATTACCTTAAAATTCTTTAAGAAATATTTTACTTCAATATATTGTCTTCAGTTTTTAATTAAAAAAAAATTTCTTATCGTTATTTAAAAACTAGAAAGTTTTACATAATAAATCAAACTAATCTTTTTCACTTGGCTATTGCATCTAATCTAATGTCACCTCATCTGCGTCAAAGGTAATGCAAAGGTAAATAGAGAATAGATATCTAAAATGCTTTGACATGAGGCCCATCCTCATTAACTGAAAATTGACAATGACTCTCTGTTTAATGAAAGCACACCGAAAAAGTTATTTATGGTTTTAACCAATACCAGCAGAGAATATAGCAGAGATATGTTCGTATATTATATATTACTTATTTATAAAATGTGGTGCATTTCCCTGCCACATAAATATAATAAGGAAACTACACAGCCTTTTTTCAGGCGGCTACAAGTCGTAAGGGATCATTACTCCTGCGACGTGTGTGGAACTCGAAATTCACACACTCGGTACTTACAGCGTATTTTACATGGTCTTACCCACTAGGGCACCGAGGCCCCATAAAATTGATATTAGCCTTATTGTGGAGGAACAAAAATTGCTTGTATAAAAGAAGCAAAATTTTTGGAATTATTTCCATATTATGATTGACATGTTTTTAAAAAAGACAAGAATAGTTATATTTTAAAGCCATTTTATTTGAAAACTTATAAACTCATAGAGCTTAATGTAGAAATTTGTTTAATATTTATGTACTTTTTATTTCTTATTTAAGATGCTAATTTTAATTCTTGCTAACACTCATTTGCAGTATCTTTTAATAATGAAATAATAAAAAGTGTGAACGGAATTTTGATTGTAATATAAATTAAACTGTTTTGAAAACCTCATTATTATTTTGCAGAATATTATTACATACTTCAATTTTATGTAATTTAAAATTAGTACAAAGAAATGTGGAAATACTATATGTCTATACCTAATACACATAGTATACTTTACTTTATCAAATTTTGGTTAAAACAAAATTTTATTTAAAAAAAAACCGCATTCTTTTCTAGATATTTTCAAACAATAATTTCGTTTCTTTATTTGCAAAACAGATTTGTTTTCAAAAATACATCTTTTATATTTTGATACCTTTAACATTTAATCTACAAATCGTTTAAAACTGTATTATGTTTGATGCAAATAGAATTGTGCAGTGCAATGATCTGAAATTATCGTATTTTATGATAATTTCAGATCATTGCACTGCACAATTTATTTTATGATGCTGTAAGGCAAGAATTACCACGGTCCAGTTGAATTTGATGCTTGCAATGAACACCTTCTAGAAATGAAAATATTACAGATTCGATATGTAATTGAGTTATTGCAATTTTTGATTTCTAATGACTATTGTATAATTGAATTTATACCAGATGAACATATTTCGTTAAAGTTGACTTAAATTATTTACAAGAATTCAAGAAATTTTTTTTTATGATAAAGGGTAGTTAGCATTTTGCAGTCATCGAGAGAACTAAAAATTAAACTAAAAATCTAGTAATTTGAATTTAATCGTTATTCTTTAAAAAAAAGTGAATGATTATGATATGGATGTCTAGGGTTTAACATCTAACATTGTAATGCAATTAGTGGTAACAATTTATTTAAATGTAAACAGCTTAATTATATTTACTCCTGTTAAGTTCTAGGTTTGTTAGGTTCAATCAAAATTAAGACTGTCTATGTAAGTCTATACGAATCGGCAAAAAAAGTTGGTTCAAATCTTGAAAATGTCGCAAGCTTCAATGTGTTTAAAAAAATTTTTTTAGCTCATTTAAATAAAGTCAAATGAAATAAAGCCAATTGGCTTTTTTTAAGAAATTTTGGTCTTATTTCAATTTGAAAAATTGAAATAAAGCCAATTAAAATTTATTTCAATCTCCTAATTTTTTTTATAATGTTCAAACAATTGAATTGTTATTTCCCAGAAATTTTATAAAAAGTAAATTTGTTATAGATCAATTGCTATAGTTGTATATACAAATTCCGGAAAAGGTGGCAACCCTGATTTTATAACCAATTATAAAATCCCTTCTATTTAGAATGGCACACATACACATATATATTTTGGATAAAGCGTACAACCCTGCTTGAATCCAACTTTGCTTTTGAATCCAACCAATAAAAAACATTTAAGAATACATTTTGAATATACCCGAAAAAAAATTAGAAATGATTAAGAGTTAAACACAAAATCAGAGTTTACGCTCTTTCCGGAATATATAATATGTAAGTATATGCTCGAGAACTAAATAGGAGGGATTTTATAGTTGGTTATAACTTTAAACTTAAATAAATTAGAATTAAAACTTCATCAAAGTATATCTGTTTAAATATGTTTTCGTAAAATACATATGTTTTAACATTAATTTTGGTTTTATTTCAGCGCACCTTTTTTTGAATGTGATATTGTATTATGATAATCAAAATGTCATGGTATAAAACCAAAGTAATTTCTTTTGAAAAATTGTTAAAATAGGAAAATTATTAATTAAAGAAAGTGTAGCTAAAAAGAAGCTATAACTCGAATATTAACGTCAATGCGATGGCAATGATTTTGGTCTAATCATTTTATTGTGAAAGAAAAAAATATTTTTGTTTAAGTAGAAAAAATTCATATTTTTAAACATTAAACGTCTTTCTTCTTCAATTTTTATTAGTTTCAATAAAAACCACAACGACAAAAATATTAAATGCGATCACAACAACTTCCTTACGCTCAAAAATTGTTCTACCATAATTGTTTTTACATAAATTTTTTTTTCATGAATTTTATTAAATTTTTTATCATTAACAATAAAAAAAAAACAGTTAATATAACAATAAGTCTACGCAACAGATATTTTAATGTCCTACGTACACCTGAAAAATTCAAATTAAATTAAAAATCCCAAGGTATTTTAGTTAGATATTTAATATAAGCTAAAACCATAAATGCTTTTACAACCCTTTTATAAAATTTCAAGTTTTTGTCTTTATTAAATTGAAAGATATGCTTGTTAGACCTTGGCAGGCGTATGTCAGCTACTCGAACCGCCACTCCAATTTATATTAAATTGCAGGAGTATAGAGAAAGCATTACACCCTTGCACCAATTTTAAAGGTTCTATCTTTATTGGTTTTGGAGCTATGCTCGTTTGCTCTTTGGCTAGTCTGGAAGCTTTCAAAATACAAACCCATTGCCCAAATCAATTCGAATATCAATTTCCAATTTTAAAAGAAAGGAAACACGCCAGAACACCCTTGTGCCAAGTTCAAAGGTTCTATATCTTTATTGGTTTTGGAAGTTTACTCGTTTTGTCTGCGGGTCATTCGAAAGCTTCCAAAATCCGAACCCATGGTCCAAACACTCTCAAATTTTAGGAACATAAAGGAAACATGAAAGAACACACTTGAACCGAATTGGAATGTTCTATCTTTATTGTTTTTGGAGATATGCTCGTTTGCTCTTGGACTCGTTCGGAAGCTATCATTTGAGCAAGTTTTGCATTTGAGCAAGTTATCATTATTCATTCATGCAATGAACCTGGTTTACTTGAAATCTTCTACTTTTTCTCTTCGGAAGTAATAATATTTTCTTCTACATCCATTTCTTCATCTAATAACATTCTATTTCATTATTTTTTTTTTAATATTTACCTGACGCATTTGATCTGCATGTCTTTTCCAGATTATCTCATCGTTCAATTAAATTTTGTCATGTAATATGGTGACTTTTCGAGCCAGTTTATATTTCGCGTGGGATAAATAATCCCACACAATGATTTATAGGATAAGTTTTTTGAATAATTTTGTTTTGGACATGATGCCTCTCCTCCGACTCAGTGATCATTATTTCTAATTTCAATCTTATTTGTCTCCCAAACATCAACATTTTAGGGGATCGGCCTGCCGCTGCATATACACTACGACGATAATCCAAGAATATATTGAACAATTCTCAATTCCACCAGCAATACCGCCTGGCTAATATTTTTACTTTTGTAATACCAAAACATCAACAATGAAGTTCTTCTAAATCCCTTTTTCGTAAATCAGAAAGTTCGAAATCCACGTACGATGCAAACAATTTTCAAAGTAAATTCTTCTAGGGATATTTGAACTTTTCTTTACATACACTTCCGCATTTTAATGCTTAAATTAATACCTTCATGCTATAATTTTTTTCTGTAGCATTCTGCGAATTCTCGAAAACTAAGTGGTAATGTTGCTATTGCATTAAAGTTTATAACATCACTTTTTTCAATGCAATTTTCTGGCTTGTATTGTGTTAACTTTGATATTGCGTCTGCATTTTCACTATGCTGTGAATGTTTATGTCGTATTTCATAATTGAATTAAACATTTTTTGTTGCTGGAATTTCGACATCATATTATGACATCATTACTAAAAACTGTTGGACACAGTTCTGCTTTTTACAGAAATTCGGATTGGCAATTTAGTAATAATAAACTAATAATTATCAAAATTAAAGTAAACCAAAGATGTCGCTGTCATAGTCAAATATATTTTAAATGTGAAACATCCTCAAGACGAGGAACAGATATACAGATAAATGCTCTAAATAACCTATACATGTTATATACAGATATACCTACATGTTAAATGCTCCTTTGAATTCTACAAGAAAATGTAAATTTGTAACAAAAAATTAATTCTGAAATAAAAATAAATAAAAATAAAAAGGGGCTTCGGTAGCCTAGTGGGTAGGCGTGTGACGTATTAACCGAAGGAGTGTGGGTTCGATCCCTGCACAGGTCGTAAGTGTTTTTTTCTTTACATACCCCCCTTACGACCAAATATAATGTAAATATATAGTATATAATATAAACAAAATAAATAATATTAGTTTATAATTTAATAATAGTATAAAAACCTATAATGGCCTTGGTAGCCGATGGTTCAATAATATTGCATTACATTTATGTATGTAATATTAATATAAATAAATAAATAAATAAATAAATAAAAATAAAAATATTTAAAACAAAAAAAAATATATATTTTATGTCACGGTTACGTTTTCGCAACATTTCCATATCTCGAAATATTCTTGAAGCCGATTGGTTTCAGATTGACCAAAAATGAGCTTAATAAGAAATTCAGCTTTATTATAATAAAAAATTCGTTATTTGATTTTTTAATTTCTTTTACAACCTTTTTATAAAATAGTTATAATTTCTCGTAATAGTTTATAAAACAAAAAAAAAATCTGCTTTAAATTTAAAAAATATGTTATCTTTAGATATTATTTATATTTTCAAAATAAAATATATTATTTTGCTCAGAGTAAGAGAGTCTTGACTGTGCATCGTTTAAGCTTGATAAAAGAATATTAAAAATCTTTTGTTAGAGAAAATAAAAAATATCCAATATAAAAATCAAAATTTATTTTTCTTTTAAAAAAAAATAATTTAAGAAAATAATTTCATCTCCCATAATTTTAAAATACAATTATCACAATTTCAATTTTATAATTATTTTATATGAATTTTTTTTTTTTTAACTAAAATTAACACATTTCGTTTCATTTCAACATTCTTTTTCACTTTTAAATTCCATTTCTACAAATTATTTATATTTTATGCAATTTTAAATATAAGTTAAATGGTTTTTATGCAAAAGAGTTTTCTTTTTTTTTTTTTTATTTTCTCAAAAAAATATTTTTGTTAGAATAAAAATAATTTTTTTTTAGAAAATTGTTAAGCATTAATTCAGACAAGGTTGATGAATTTTAAATACGAACCAACCTTAATAAATATACATATCCTTATAAATGTATTTATGTATATATATACATATTATATATTTATATAAGATTGCTATTTTTATTATATTCCTGCAATTAAAATGATTTACTTGAAATGATTTCAACCTAAATAACCAATGAATTTTATAGCAATTATGAATATAATAGTAAATCTAGGATATTCATATAGCGTACTACTATATATGAATAATTTAGATGAAAAAATTTGTACACAAAATTTAAATACCTACTTTTTTTGTACTTGAATTTAATTTACCGAATTTCATTTTAAGAAAACTTGTTCCTTGTTTTGAAACCAAATATAATTTTTATATAAATAAAAAAAAAAAATTTTTTTTTATTCTGTTTAAAAACTACTAATGGACTAATTAAAGCAACTAATGACTTAAACGACTTCAACAATATTGTAATTGTAATACCTCATGGCTCATACATATATTAAATATTTTCAATGAAAAATTCTTTAAAGCAGTTTATATTCCATGGAAAGTTCTTTAATTTAAGCTTAATATTTAAAAGGAAAGGTGCGAGAAGAAGAATATGCCGTCTTTGAAGATATTCCTATGCAATGCAATACGATGTTAGGCAAAAAATTAATTCCGTTAGATTCATATTTCTTGTATATTTGTTAAAGTTGAACATTTCTAGTGCTTCTAATTTTTATTTATTTTTAGTTTCTTATTGAGTTAACAAATTCTTGAGAAATCTTGCAATATCTAGAACATTATTGTCTTTATTTTTTATTTGTTCGTACTATTAACATTGATAAAGTCAGCTATAAGCATTCATAAAATATGAGAAAAATATTATCTCAAATTTTGCAAATAGTTTATGTGGCTATAAAAAAATCGCGAAAAAATTTTTGTTTAGTCTCTTTTTATTTGAACTCTTTTCCTCTAAAGTGTAGTAAATAATATTTTAAATTAAATTTTTATAACAGTACAAAAGTTTCGGGTATACCTATTAAAAATGCTCTTCTGTTTGTAACACATCGAAATAAGCTCGATAGAATTTATAAACTTAAGTGTATGAATCTTATTGAATCTTATCTTAACGAAAAATTAGTCGATTAAGCTTTGTCCGTTTATCCATCAGCACGATAACTGAAAAACTAAGATAATTAGAGTCATTTAATTAACACAACATATTCTTGTAGGTTCCCTATTGTTTTTGATTAAAACTCGACGGTAGCTCTGGAATCAAACAACTTTTTTGTCACCAAATTGTTCATACAATAATTTGAATTTTTCATACAAAATGCCAGTATATCAAAAAATTATTTTTTTTTTTTGTGTTTATGTGCTCGTATCTATCAATAATTTATATTATTGAGAATGTAATACAAAATATAAATAAATAAAAAATATAACGATTGCACGGTTGCGATTCTGATAACCTGAGTTCGGTTGTTACTACACCATATAAAAGAATTTGTGCACATATCATATCGCAACAAATAATTTTTAAATTACGCCTACAAACTCAGACGCAACACAAAAGTGCAACAGTGCAAAAGTGCAATGCAAACATAACTCACAACACAAAAATGCAACTCGCGCCGTTGCAACAGCGTCAGAATCGTGAACTCGTGTCGGAAATTACCTTTGCATGCGTCCATGTTGAAGTTCATTGTTATTACAAGAGTGGGTTTGAGTCAAACACATAAAGCCCTCCTGTGAATAAAATGGGCAAAATACTGCTTGTTTATATGGACACATGTGTCATAAATAAATCGCACTAATGAGTACTTTTCCTTCCGAGAAATTTGGTCATTCACCAACACACATGGGCACAGTGTATTGTCTTTTCCCGTATAAATTGTGCACAAAAGTCGGAAAAATTCCACCGCGTGCGTTCGAGTTGACGTATTCTGATGACGAAAGTCGGTTTGAGTTAAACACCATTAAGGTAGAAAAATACTGTGGGTTTATATGGAGACATTTGTCTACAATAGGTTGCACTAATGAGTAGTTTTGAGTCGAAGATATTTGATCATGCATCCACACAAAAGTTCCGTACATTGCTGTGCATAAATCGTAGCTAAAAGTCAAAATAATACTACTGCATGCGTTCCAGTCGAGTGTTGATTATTTTAATTAAATCATTATTATGAATAGCAAAAAAAATTAATAATAATAAAAACGAGGAAGAATACAGTTGCCTTTGTCAACTCTTAGTTACCGGTACGACGTTATTAGTTTTAAAGACATATGTACAATAAATATACACTTGTGCTATACGGTGTCCGTTATGCGAAACTGAATTATTGCAAAATCCTTTAACCCTTTTATCTTCTAAACGGTTTAAGTTGGAAACTTGAAATTTTGACAGAAGTTAGATCTTTGAAAGTATGAGTCATTTCAGAAATTTTTTTTGTATCACCACCCGTTTAAGAGCTGTAAGGGTCAAAAACTGAAAATTTCCTATTTTATTATTATTATATGCTTTTATATTAACTCGTCGGTGTCGGTGTCGATGTCGGTGTCGGTTTATTTATTTATTTATTTATTTGTCATTCTGTCATGCGTTTTATTATCTTCGTCATCTGTTAGCAACATTTGTAAGTGTTGTATGGTGCAGAGGAAAGTGTACAGGTTTCAAAAGTGGGGGTCATGTTGTTCGAATTCACTTCACATGCAACTTTTTTTTTTTTAACTATCTATTCATCAACATTTTTTGAATAAAATATGTATATATTTTGCATATGTATATGAATTTAAATCTCTAAATTCATGCATACAATACACACGCAATATATTTTTGATCTTTTCTCCTATAATAGTATAATATTGATGTCCATTGCACATGGTGGCCCTGATTTCGATAGTCATTTCATAAAAATGAAAATTTCATTTAATTTTAATAATTTTTTGCGATTTCGATAGTCGGGCAAAATGAAATGGAATTTAAAATTAAAATGATTTATATTTTTTTTTTAAACCGGCAATACTTTCTTATTTTGAGGTTTTGACTATACAAAGAAAAGATGTAAGTAAAATATTAAGATTTAAAACACGTAGTTCCCAATACTGTAATAGAAAAAAAGCAAAAAATTAAAAAAAGTGCCGAAAAGTGGTTTCGAAAAAAAGGTAGTTTTTGGGTTCTGTTTTTTCGGGCGGGCTTAAAAGTTTAACTTTTTTATTTTTTTTTATGATATTTAAATTTTACTACAAAATCGGTGAGTACTGAGTACCTTTTTTTTAATCATGTCGGAACGACTTCTAATTCACAAATTAATGGGCGTTCTTGCAACCTATGCTATCGCATAGTCATAGGTTACTTATAAAAATGCCTATATTCACATAAATATAAATAAAATATTTCATAATTTTTTGCTAAATCCATTTTTACAAGCACTCATTTAACAATTTCAAAATGAGAAAATTTGACGTTTTAAATGAGTATATTCATAAAAAATTATTATCAAAATCAGCTTCTTTTCATTTTTTATGATTTTTTTCATTTTTTATGACTATCGAAATCAAAAATTTTGTTTTTCATAAAAAATTAAAGTGATATAACTATCGAAATCAGGGCCACAATATTTTTATGTATGTTGCTAAATTATTTTGTTTACAACATTTGTTTAGTATTTAAATCAAAATATTTGCTGTCAACATTCTTTAATGCATATTGAATATGCATGGTTAAAAATTAAGATTTTATGTTCGTAATATGTTAATTGAACATTTAAGTGTTGTATAGTGCAGACGAGAGTGTACAGGTTTTGAAAGTAAGGGTATTTGATTCGAATCCAATCCGTGTACGTACATTTTTTTTTTTTCTTAACTGTATTCATCAACATTTTTTTAATAAAATTTTATGTATAATATACACATATTATTTGATCTTTCCTCCTATAATAATTTAGTTCAATCAATCTTGATGTGCACATGTGTTTTGTATTAGGATTTAGCAAAACACAAAATATATAGGTACAATATTTTTATGTTGCTAAATTATTTTGTTTTAAAATATTTGTTTAGGATTTAAATCAGAATATTTGTTGTCAACATTCTTTATTGCATATTGAATATGCATGGCGTTAAAAATTAATGTTTTATGTGTTTTATTTAGGAACATTTATTATGGATATTGTGTATATAGATATTACATACATATAAAATTTTATTCAAAATAATTCCAATTGCCAAATTCAAACAACATACATACATAATATTTTTTTTGTATATATATACATAGTAAAGAATATAAAAAGTAAAGATCATTTCAAAATTATGCTTTTGCGCGTTACGAATTATGATTTACAAACAAAATTTTGTCAACACAAAAAATTAAAACTACGTATGAAAGTATGTACGTACGTACATAATATTATGTTAAACTAATTTTCTAAATTATTTTGTTCCGCTCCATTTGTTCATAATTTAAATCAAGATATTTGTCAACATTTTTTACTGCATGATCTTATTAAGCGATTAAGTAGGTGTTCAAGGTTAGATATTTGTTTGGATATACGGTATATTACTAATAGTATACTGTAGAAATATACAGTAAAATACATTTATGTACATATATATATATAATTTTCATATGTGTTAGAAATGTTGCTTCAACTAAAATTGGATTGTAATATTTATAAATTATAATCACAGTATTTTGGTACATATTTTACCCTTCGAGGTACTTTCATTATTTATGAGTTACTGAAATAAAAAATTTTTACTCTTGCTGTAATGGAATCGATTTAACGTCTCTTAATTTACTTAAACATTTGGTATAAAATTGTAAAACGTATTTTATATCAGAAACAATAATGTATGTGTGAATAAAAAATATCCCATCTTTTTAGCACAATTCCAAAAAAATTTTGAAAAAATGTGCTTATTAGTTTCACTATGTCCGTCCGTCCGTCTGTCCGTCTGTTTACAAAACTTCTACACCGTTAAAGATAGAGAAAAAACCATGGGTAGGTCTCATAAAAAAAATAATTTTGTGGAACAACTTTTTCATGTAGCCCCATCCATTACGGAGCTACAGCCCCTCAAATTTTGAAAAAGCCCTATTTTTAAATGCATATATATCTTATTGTCTGCTTAAGATTTTTTTTATTTTTTATTTATTTTTTTTATTAAAGAATTGAGATAGACAGTAAAACTGGTATAAATCTCTTCTATAATCTAACTTAAAACTAATTTAATATTTAAAATTATAATAAATATTAATAAAATTTAATACACAGATTAAAATTATAGATACATTTCATTTTTGTTTTTTTTGCTTTTTTATATATTTTTCAATTATTTAATTGGGGTAGTACAGCTTTCAAACGTTTGTTGAATAACCTTATGTTAGGCAGGAAGACTATTGAAGCTTTTTATGCCATTAAACATAATATCTCTTTTACCTCTTTCAGTTCTGGGTGCTTCTAATCGATAATGTTCCGCACTTCGTGTGAAGTAGCTATGCATTGAAGCATTTGTTTGTATTTTCAAATTGCTTTTGGTTAAGTTATTTGATAGTTTATAAATCAACTTGCAGTTTTCCAAAAATATTGTTTGTTCAACGGTAGGTAAATTTCGATCAGAATACAATGATGTAGTTGGAGAATCATATGGAAGTCTGTATAAGATTTTAATAGCTCTGTTGATAATAGCGCTAACCGAACTAATAACGTATTTGCAACTTTGACTCCAAACTGGAATTAAATACCTTATTTTAGATTGAATGTGGGCGTAGAAGACCAATTTAGCTATATCTTCACTTAGTTTAGAACACCTTCCAATTGCACCAGTTAATGATAAAACGGCTTTTTTTAAATTATCTATATGAATTTTCCAAGATAGATCTTCATCAATAAGTAAACCTAGATATTTCGACGATTTTACTCTTTGTATTTGTTGATTATTAATATTGATTGATAGATTAATGTTTTCTTTATTTTTTTGTTTAAATATGATGAATTCAGTTTTAGAGACGTTAATTGTTAATCTCTTATGATTTAGCCACTCACTAACTTTGTATAAATCATTATTAATATTTTCTTCCAGTTGGTTCTTGTTTTTACCTTTGTACAGAATTATTGTATCCTCTGCAAACATTCAATAATGTCCACTTAGCCGAATTTTGTTGAAGCTATTCACATAAGCTAGATAAAGAATAGGGCCTAGAACTGTGTCTTGTGGAACTTCAATTTGTAGACTTGCTTCTTCACTAATATGGTCTTTTATTCTGGTTTTGATTTTTCGAAAATTTAAATACGATTTAAATAGATTGGCTGCAACTCCTCTTATACCCATATTGAATAGGCTATTTATTAATATATCATGATTTACGGTGTCAAAAGCTTTTTTAGATCTAAAAGAATAGCGGCTGCGTTTTTTATCTAACGCCATATTTATGAAATTAACAACTTCAAGCGCAGCGGATTCTGTGCTGCTTCCGTTTAAAAAACCAAATTGATGGTCATCAACTAGATTTGAATTTGTGAAGAATGCAATTAAACGACTTTTAATAACCTTTTCAATAATCTTAGATAGACAATTTGTCAAAGATATTGGTCTATAATTGTTAACATCTGTCCTTTTTCCTGATTTAAAAATTGGAGTGATAATACAATCTTTGGCCTTATTTGGAAAAACACTAGTCGATAAAATTGCATTTATTATATCAGAAAGCTTGTTTGATATTATGTGTCTAATTGATTTTATATGTTTTATTGAGATGCCATCTGGTCCAGGAGATGAGTTAGTTTTAAACGAGTTTATAATTTGTGTTATTTCATTACTATCTGTTGGAATAAAATAAATTGAGTTCTGATTTATGTGATCCTGTGTATTTATTACATTGTTTGTAAGGTTGTTGAAGTTTTTATCTAACTTGCTTCCGACGGTAGCGAAATGATCATTTAGAATATTAGCTGCTTCTAAATCAGAAGTAGTGATTTCCCCGGTGTTCTTTGTTACGTGTATTGCCGCACTCTCTTTAGAAATGTTCGAACTTAAGTGCTTATTAATAATTTTCCACAGCTGTTGAGAGTTGCAACTTTCACTTATTTGGTTGTTAAAGTAGTTATCCTTTGCTTCTTTTATTAATTTTTGAATATAGTTTTTCATTTTTTTATACCTATTTTGCAAATCATAGTTGTTTTTTTGTTTACGAATTTTAGCATAAAGTTTATTTCGTATTTTGATTACATTAAGTATAAAAGGAGTAATCCAATGGTTTTGTTTCCGTCTTCTAACTATTCTTGTTGAAGAAGCTAATGCTTTACTTACATTTATACATTCCGTAATTTCATCATAAGAGTTACACATTTGAATTTTTTGCGCAACTAAGTTTTGGAAAGCATTCCAGTTAGTTTTTTCTATAGTTACTCTTGTCATTTGTTCGAGTTCATTTGTTGTCATTTGTTCGAGTTCAATCTGAAAACGTCATTCGACAGGTATTTTTTTTAACTTTGTAAATTAATATCAAAATTATACATTTTTTTTAAATTTAGTATTTAAATTTACCGTTATGTGAAAACCAAATTTTGCATGATTTTTCTACTTTCATAACTCCGGCACGCTTTTAGATAGAGGCTTGAAATCTTGAGACAAGAAAGAACTTTTAGAATTAGTATAAGTTTGCTCAGAAAATTTTTTTGGACCACCCCCTGTTTATGAGCTATTAGGGCTCAAAAATTGAAAAGTTGCTATTTTTAAACACCTGTAACTTAGGAACCCGTAAACATTTTACTTCTGCAAGATATAAAAATTAAAGCTACAGTACCATATTTTTACGTATGTTAAATGTTTATTTTAGTTGTAAAGGGTTCCAAAGTTGCAGCTCTTCAAAATTGCGAAAAAGCCCCATTTTCAGATGTATATACATCAGCCTCTGCGTAATAGTTTTGCAATCTAAAGTAAATTGCTGGAATAAAAATGAAACACGAACCTCAAATTTCCTAGATTTTTATTTAACCTTACTCCAGCAATTTACTTTTATATTATAACAATCCAAAATGCTTGCACTAGCAATTCACTTTTATATTATAACAGTCTAAAAAGCTAAAGTTTTGTAATCAATTTTATTTTCTACTTTTTAAGGGGCGAATTCGGTTTCGATAAAAGCATATTTTAAAAAATATTTTTTTTACATTATTTTATTTAAACACCTGTTAAAATTTTTTTGAAGTAATATATAAAAATTAAAGCTTCAACATTATACTCTTATTTCTGTTAACAACTTTTTTTAATAATATAGGGTTACTTTATAATTAACGAAAGTGTTACTTGATTTTTTCAAATTTTCTAATAAATTTCTTTAACGAATTTTTTGCATTTTGTTTTACTCGATAATTTGAAATTGTTGAGAATACAATGAGTAGTACAAAAAAATATAAATAAATAAACAACATCACGGTTGCTTAAAGAATTTTTATTTATATGATAGTATAAATAGACAGTAAAGAATTGATAAAAATATTATAGCTGCATATATGGTCGTACGTATTTTGTGTACTTGAATGAAATATTTTTTTTCACTTTTCTACAAAAACAAAATTCCGTACGATAAAATCCCGAAAAAAAAAATCTCGAATTTAAATTTGGTGGAAAAAATCCCGAATGCTACAAAATCCCGAAAAAAAAGTTAAAAATAAGAATGAATAAAATAAAATGAACGAAAAAAACGATTTTAATTTGTTGTATAAATAATAAAAAAAATATTGTTTTTTATTTTCTTTATTAAGAACTTCAGTAATTTCGAACTTATCCGTACCGTTAACTTTTATTAAATAACTTTTACATTTTGATTTATTATTTAATAATTGAATTGACAATTTTACTAACAAAAGTAAAAACGGTTGTTTTTCATAAAATATTATTTTTACTTAAAAACGTACCTACGATTTTATATAGGTTATTTAACGTTGAATCGTTTGTGGACGATTTAATATGTCAGTAATGTGGAAATTAATTTCTTTTAAAGGTATCAAAGGCATTGCATGTTATGTTACCGAATACATTTTTATATTTCGACGTGACAGGAAAAGGTAACGTAATCCGAACGGCTCGTATGATCAATTCTAAGATTAAGATTAAGATTAAATTTATTATGCCTTTTTTTTTTTTTACATTGTTTACTTAATTCTAAATTTAATGCAGATTACATTGTTTTTTTTTTTTTTTTTTTTTATTTTTACTAAATTATAATGTTTGATTTAGTGATGTTGAAGATTTGTTGTTCCTAACAATCTGGAGATACATTGGGATTTTTTTATTTTATCTGGTTTATCCTTTTTTTTTTTTTTTTTTTTTTTTAGAAGACTTGCACCCGGTCTCCTGCCTTGAACTGTGCTAATTGCTGACTAGATTTTGAAAAAGTAAAAGCAACATAGAAAACAACACAAAAATTAAAATAATGAAAATTCTAAGTATTTAACTCAAGCAGTTTCGTTTTTGTTTTTATTTTTTTCCTTTTCTCTATTTTTTTTTTAAATTAATTCGAAATTTTTATTCATAGATGAATATTACATTGAGACCTTTTCGCAAATTCATCAACCTCTATGTTGATTTTTTGTTTGGTTGCCGTATATATAGAAATTGGCCAAACATTTAATATTGTCAATATTTTTAAACACGGCGCTGCAGTTCTCGTTTATAATAACACAAGGTGATAAATAGTACTTATCTCTAAAATTAAAGTTCTCTTCATTTTCAAAGATATTGTTAATTATTGTGTTTGGATGTATTTGTGATTTATTTAAGTATTTTTCCGCGATTGATATCATATATGACATTAAAGGATTTACCTTAGAGTTCTCGTAGATGAAGACGTTAGAATATCGCTTTTGTTGAGTTTCAAAATTTTTTCCAATACAGTTCCTAAGAATTTTTCTTTCGAACAATTGTAACTTTTCCGCGAACGTAGGAGAGATTGTAAACCATATTGGAAATGCGTATGTTAGAATTGGACGTATCATTTGTTTATACATTAGTAATTTTGTGTTAGTTGTTAAGTCTTTGTGAATGAACAGGCCCCTTAATTTGGAATAAGTCATTGCTGCTTTTGCAATCGTTTTTTTGGCATGTTGGTTAAATTTAAATAGATTGTTGAAGTTAACACCTAAGTACTTAAGATTTTCTTGTAGCGGAACAGAAGAACCACCAATTTTTAAAGACAGCAATCTACTTTTTTTTGCTATGTTTCTTGGACCTTTCCCACTTGCATTTCTTATGCAAATAAGGGCTGATTTCTCCCCATTAATTGTGATATTCCATTTTTTTAAATAATTGAATATTAAGTTTGAGTGGACTTTAATATGTTGAAGAGCTTCTTGCGGGTCTCTTGCGTGACTTACAATTGAAGTATCATCAGCGTACAATAGTGCAAATGATACTTCTTTATTATGGTTCATTATTCTGTGAGGAAAATCATGTACATAATAATTAAAAAGTTTAGGCCCCATTATTGACCCTTGCGGTACTCCTCGGTTTACTTGTACCATTTCTGAATTTTTTCCTTCGATTGAGACCTGGAGATATCTTTCACTTAAAAAACTAAATATCATTTTTACCAATTCCAAAGGCGCATTTCTAGACAATAGTTTGGAGATTAACCCTTTCGTCCATACAGAATCGAAAGCTTTTTCACAATCTAACGACAGTAACAGCGTGCATTGTTTTACGTTTAGATTATTTGTGCAGCTATTATGTAGTTTTAAAAGCGCGTCCGTTGTGGAGTGCATATTTCGGAAGCCTGTTTGAAAAGATGGGATAATGTTTTCGCTTTCACAAAATTTGTCAAAAGTATCCACTATAATTCTTTCTAAAAGTTTTCCCAGGTTAGATAATAACGAAATCGGCCTATAATCTTTTGTTTCAAATGAATGATTTTTCTTTAAAATTGGAATTAACTTGGCTATTTTCCAGCTTTTGGGAAAATAGCAGTTATTTAAACAATTATTAAAAATAATAACTAAAAATTCTATAGCTTTGTCTGAGAACTTTTTAATTAAAAAGTTAGAAATGCTATCAGGTCCGCACGATTTTTTATTATTTAATTTTTTTATTAATGATTTGACTTTCCACTTGTTTGTGAATTTGTTATTATTAACTGTTGGGTCAAATTCGTTGGAAAAATTCTCTTGACGGGTGAAATACCCCTCTGATTCAGTGTTTTGGTTAATAAATTCGTTAACTATTTCATCAATGTTTACAGATTGTTCATCCGGTATATTTGGTCGATATAGGTCTTCGTAGAAAATTTTAAATTCGCTTAATTTATCTTCAATTGATGTAATTATTTGCCCGTTTTTTGTTAGTTTTATTTCGTTCGAATTTGTGGTTACGACTAGCCTGTTGATTTGTCTGAAGGCTTGAGGTGATGGTTTAATTGCTTTTAATTTTTCGCAAAACTTTTTGTTAAAGTGCTTTACGAGTCTCTCACTAATAATTTGTTGTAGACATTTAATTTGGGCTTCTAAACTTTTGTATGCTGGGCATTTTCTATTTAAATTTCTTTTAAAAATCTTTTTAAGATCGGTTTGCCAAATTCTCTTGATCTTTATCATATTTTTAAGTTCATTAGGGATATCATGAAATTTTCTGTTAACTTGTTTTACTAGTTTAGAGTGACTTTCTGTTATTTGAAGAACCTTTTCTGTAAATTTTTGGATATACAAATCAATTTCATTGTTTGACAGATTTCTTGATGTGGGTGGTAACTCTGACTCATTAGAGAAACATAGATCAAGATTTTGCCTGAAATGATTCCAATTAGTTTCTTTAAATGATTTATATTCTTTTGGTAGATTTAATTCAAACTTAAAGTTGCTCATAAAAATTCTAATTTCTATTGCGTAGTGGTCTGAGAATGAGGGTAATGTTTTACAGTAGACATTTTGGTTTAATTCGTTCACAAAATCTTCCGAAATAATAAAGTAATCCAATATTGAAGCACCGTTTGGATATGTAACTGAGAAAGGTGAAATGGGTGTCAGCGTTTTATCAACATTATTATCTAGCCATTTAACTAGAATTTCTCCATTGCGATTATTTTTTGTATCTCCAAACCTTATGTGTCTAGCATTTAAATCTCCACCTAAAATACAGTAATCATAATTCCTACACATTTTGGTTAGTTCTTCCAAAGTTTCCTCAAAGACCTTACTATCACATTGTGTTTCTATGTAGATAGCTCCTAGTAGAACCGTTCGCGATATGCGGTTTGAATCTATTATTTTGCTTATACCTAATGTAATGGGAATTTTAAAATGTGAAGAATTTAGCTGGGTGAAAACTAATTTGTCAGATATAGCTATTGCTGTACCTTGATTTGTGTCATTTCTGTATATCTTATATTTGTCAAACACTACCCTATGTTGTGATTTAAGTCGCGTTTCTACTATAAACCCAAAGTCAGGTTTTTCTTCATTTAACATATCATTTAATAATACCCTTCTACTTAAATTTCGTATAGAGCATACATTTATGGCTATTGCTTTTATATATTTATGGCACTGGATCATTATTAGTAATTTTAATTAAGAATTGAAGAAAGGCTATTTGTTTTTCTTCAAGTGTGATCAATTTCTTGTATGTTATTGAAAATGTGTTTATTTCTCTAAGTAAAACTACAAAGTCTATTCCAAATAATTCATTGGATAGATTAAGTATTTCATTAATGTTGGATTGGGATTGTGATCGATTTGAACTTTGATTGTTCGGTCCAAATTTTAGCATATCGGCAAAAGATATTTCGTTTTGTTTGAAGGAATTAGTTGCTATTGGAAACAAATTACTTACTTTGGCCTCCCTTTTCGTGTTAGAGTCAAGTATTCGCTTTTTCCTACTAGTCAAGTAATCTTTGTAGTAACTACAACCGCGGTAGTTAGCTGGATGTTCTTCACCGCAATTCGTGCATCTTGGTTTATTTGTCTCTCTTTTTAGGGGACATTCAGTTGGACCGTGACTAAGTGTGCATTTAACACATCTGTAATGTCGGCTACAATTGATCGCCACATGTCCGTAATCTTGACAATTCTTGCACTGTATAGGACCTACGGTTCTCAATTTCTCCCACTTTATCGATTGGTAAAGCAAATACTTAATACTAAGCATCTCTTGTATATTATCTGTTGGTTCGACTTGAATAAGAAAAATTCCTAAATCCCTATTTTCTTTACGCGAATTGTTTGTAGAAAATCTTGAAACTTTTTTAATTTTAACACTTTTTAACATATTTTTTAATTCAGCCTCTACCTCTTCAGATGAGAAGGTTGTATTAATACCTTTCAAGAGAAGATTTACAGGTTTTAGTTGGTTAGGTGTAAAGCTAAATCCCTCAATGTCATTTGTTCTTAAAAAAGAGATCACTTCGGTGTGAATTCTCGTTTCCTTTACAAAGATTTTACTCTTATTTCTGAGATTGTTATTTATCACCTTAAAATTATCGTTTCCGATTTTTATTTTTGACCCTATAAAATCAATAATTTCTTTTAATTTATTATTTTTTACGATTATCGGTGGGCAAAATTTTATTTTTTTTTTTACAATAGTTTCATTATTTTTTTCATGGTTGTTTTTATTGCTTACTTTTACGTAGGGCAATCCAGCGTTGATATGAGTTGATAGTGGTATAAATCTATTTTGGCTGATTTCACTTTCTGGAGAATCTGATCGCCTACGTTTTGCATTTACAGATTGACTGTTTATTTGTTTTTTAGCTTTTCTTATAGGAATTTCGGTCCACATTCCTTCGATATTATTTTCTGCTTGCCCAGATGTACCTGGGTCGATCGCACCAATACTGGTATTCATAATTAGTGGATTGTCCATCTCATTATTTATAATTTGTTTATCAAAAAAAAAAAAAAAAATTATTTTAAAATTTCTTCTTTCCTTTTTTTGTTTTTTTTTCTTTTCTTTTTTTTGTTTTTGTATTGTAACTTGATTTAGTCTAACTGAACGTGCATATAATTCACATTTGTGAATTAACACGTGTTGCTTGTTTTTATTTTTTTGTCTCTTATCTTTTATTTTTTCTTTAGTTAACCAATTATTAAAAATGATTAATTAATAACAATGTAAGAGTGATTGATCACTATTTCAGAATTTGCTAAGCGAATTAGCAAAATTTTTTTTTTTTTGTTTTAATCAAAATTCAAGACTGCACTTTGTTATATTTATTTAATTATAACTATAACTTAGAAACAACCTCTCTCGGTAGAGTATCAACAAAAACTCTGATCAATTCTAACCTAGATTATAGTTTCAAAATTTTAACAATTTTGAATTGCTGCCACTAAATTAACACACTTGAACCATTAGTTGAACCATTTCTTATTTTGGAAATAAAAAAAAATATTGGATTTTTATATCATAATAATACGACAATATTTACTAAATAACTTCTTTTAAAGAGAAATAATGTACTTCACTTCCGATATTTTTAATTTCCCATTTTTCTATTAAATTATCAAAAAATAATTATTGTTATTTTAATAATAATATTCTATAAAAAAAAAAATAAATAAAATTGTAAATAAAACTTTATAACATTATTAAAAAAAAATTACTATAATAATTCCAGTTAGCTGATTTAAAAGCTCTGCAAACAATGTCATAAGACTTTACATAATAAAAAAAAACATTTTATTATTAAATTCCTTTGTTAGCCTGCAGTTATTATTTTTTCTCTCTTATTACTTTAAACATAAATTGTTTATTTATTGATTGAAAAATCTTTCCATCGAAACTTTTTAATTAAAGTTCATAACTTTATTAAAAAATTCTTTTTTTTACAAGACAGTATTCGCATATAATAGAATAGCTGCAATAACAGTCTGCAATTATGTATTACATAGCTGCTCATATACCCTACAATTATTGACCATGATGGAAAAAAATTAAAAAAATAATTTTATATATAAGGATTTTTTGAATATAACACCTTTCAACATTTAAAAACAACTGTGAGAATGCAGATTAAATTTAAATTTTAGCAGATTTGAAATTTAAAAATGTTTACTTTAACTTAGAAAAGACTCTGAAATTTGAATGTATATAAATCTTTATGAATAATTTTTGAATTTTTTCAAAATTTTCACTTGGTTTAGAATATCTCTTAGATTCTTATTCTGCTAAAAGCAATGATATTTATGTTTATTCATTATCTGATAAGTTTAATATTTTTTAGCATTTTAGATTGTCCAAGATCGGGAATGATCCAATGAACCAATGATATGAGTATTATTACGTGCTGATATTAAAGTTTAGTATGAAAATAAGCCATTCACAGAGAGGTTGAGAACCTCAACCTCAGGCACCTAACGATTTACTATTTTGTGTTGAAGACCCAACATAACTTGTGTTAAAGTAAGATTTCACCTGAATTAGTTTTATAATAATGAACGACAATCAATAATCTTATCATTTATCACTATGACTATGACCGTAAGGATGCTCAAATTTTATTTTTAAAAAATATGTTATGACTCTTTAAAAATATTGTATAAAATATTGACAATTTCAACAAACAGATTTTTTTTCAAAGGGAGTTGAGAATTTTCCAAAGACACCAAGAATTTCGCCTTGGTAATGTCAAATTTTTACTGACTAAGCCCACCTCCCCCTTTAGCCAATATAATGGGATGAAACCCTTACCTGCTAACGCAGGGACTGTAGAGATAGGATAGGCACGATTGTATTTTTTTTAACAAATACTCATAATACAGAAACCTTTAAATAATTTGTTTTAAGTTATATAATATACATATATGTATATTACTTTTAAAAATACTTCTTTTGGTAACAATAATTATAAAGAATTTTTGCTTTTCACAAATATTTTTATTTTTTCTTATACGTACTTCGACTTTTACGTCATCATCATAGTGCTTGTATATTTCTACTAAAATATTAACAGTACAGTAGTCAGTAATATTAATTTTAATGAAACCTAATAAGGAAACAAAAAATTAAATAAAAGAGGTAAGAATTGGAGTGTATAATAAATCTGTTTGGTCGTTTAGAATGTTTTTACCTGTTGAGAGAGCTTTTTCTACTTCAAACGATTCTAAGATATTTAATTTCTTTCCTTTCTTTTCTATTTGTGAAATTTTTAAATTATTTAAACTATAATTATGTTTTTCGTCTAAAAGATGTTTTGCCAGATTGCAGTCACCTTAGCTGAACGAATATATATATATCATCAATGTATAATTACAATCACTACATTTAATTTCATATACACCAGATTTACAAAATTTTTCTGCGACATCATAGTTATTAATAAAAATATTTTTTGGATTGTATGTATTATAAAATACAATATTACAATTTAATTTACTTTTTAAAATATTAGATATTTTGTAGCTTGTTTCAACTATGCAATTCAATTACCAACCAAAAACTAATACAACTAGTAAACGGACAATTATTATCAAAAACTAATTTTTCAACAAAATTCATATAAATTTCGGCTAAAACTGGAGAAAGCGGAGGGTCTGTTGTAGTGTTTTTATTAAGGATTATTGAACTATGCCCTTTGTCAACTTTTTTAAATACTAAGTCACTGTTTCTTATTTTATATTGAATACTTTTTATTGTGTACTTTTCATTAGATGGTTGGGAAACTGAACTATTAGTTAGCTTATTAAAATCAAAACATTAAAATTGTGGGCTTCTTGCAAGATAGTAAAGCTGTTCAAATAAAATCAGATCCAACAAGTAAATTTCAGGCAGATGTTAAAAATTGCATTAAAGCATGTACAAATATTTTAAATAATCAACACATACTCACATTCATGAATTCAAAAGTTCCAAATTTGTGCGGCCTGCCAAAACTGCACAAAGAAGATAGTGTAGAAGGAAGAAGAAAGTAACACCGATCCTGCATTCTGCCATAATTGTTTCATACACCAACGCACCACCATATAAATCGTGTAAATGTTTAAATTATTTATATATTAAAATATACTAATGTTAACTCAGAATTTTATATAAAAATAGCATAGATTTAGTTGATAAGATAAAAAAGATTTTTATATACCATTTCATTATAAATTAGTGTCATTTGATGTTAGTCTATTTACTTTTATTCCAATTTTAAAATTAGAACAATTAGTGTTTGAAGAAATAGATAATTGGGTTAAGAATTGTGAAGTTAAGAGGCAGCTAAAACTTTTATGTAAAACTTGATGAACCAAAACTATTTGAAATATAATAATAATTATTTTAAATTCAATAATGGTTTACCTATATGGGATCTCCGCTTTCTCTACTTTTAGCCAAAATTTATATGAAGTTTGTTGAAAAATTAATTGAATAATTGTCCGTTTACTAGTTGTATTAGTTTTTGGTTCCGTTATGTTGATGATATACTTTGTCTGTGGAGAGGAACTGATAAACAGCTCTAAAAATTGTTAACTCAATTAAGTTGTCTGGATCCGAATATAAAATTCACGATGGAAGTAGAGGAAAATAAATCGATAAACTTTTTAGGTATTAATCTTACACGTCATATAAATAATAAATTTTCCTTTAATATTTACCGTAAACCTACTTTTTCGACAATCATATACAACTAACATCTAGACATTCTTCTAATATAAAAATGTCAGCTTTTCACTCGATGCTGGACAGATTAATAAAAATTACTTTAACAAGAGAGTGTTTCGACAAAGAATTAGATATTATCAAACAAATTGCGGTAAACAACGAAATCTCTCCTGAAGTAATTGATAAAATACAAAATAAAAAACAAAAGAAACTAATTTTAGATAGTATTTTTCATATACCAATAACTAATGACAAAAAGTAGATAAAATTGAATTATATAGGTGAAACAAGTTACAAAATATCGACTATTTTTTTTTAAAAGTAAATTAAATTGTAATATTGCATTTTATAATACATACAATCTAAAAAAAATATTTTTGTTAATAACTATGACGACACAGAAAAATTTTGTAAATCTGGTATATATGAAATTAAATGTAGTGATTGTGATTGTACATATATACTGTTTTCCAATCAAATACAACAATTTTTCATCCAAGTTAAACTTTTTTTCAACCAAATCCAACATTTTTTCAAAAACGTTAAAAACCTTTTAATTGAATATAAATCCATTTTTTTTTTAAATGGAAAACAATATATTTATAAGAGAAACCGGTAGATGTTTTAAAATTAGATTTTATGAGAATATTCGTTCAGTTAAATATAACAAAGATGGCTCCAATCTGGCAAAATGTCTTTCAGACGAAAAACATAATTATAGTTTAAATAATTTAAAAATTTTACAAATAGAAAAGAAATTAAATATCTTAGAATCGTTTGAAGTAGAAAAAGCTCTCTCAACAGGTAAAAACATTCTAAACGACCAAACAGATTTATTATACACTCCAATTCTTACCTCTTTAATTAATTTTTTGTTTCTTATTTAGTTTTTATTAAAATTAATATTACTGACTACTGTACTGTTAATATTTTAGTAGAAATATACAAGCACTATGATGATGACGTAAAAGTCGAAGTACGTATAAGAAAAAATAAAAATATTTGTGAAAAGCAAAAATTCTTTATAATTATTGTTACCAAAAGAAGAATTATTAGAAATGTTTCACAAAAATATGACGATTCAAACAATTAATTGTATTTATTATTATTTTCTTCTTTTATCAATTAAGTCAACACCTATTTCATATATCAAATTATACTATATTATAATTTTTCTATACATTTTAAATTTATTTTTATATCTACTTATTTCTTATACTTTCAGATAATTCTTCAGAAAAATATGAGGATAGTTTCAAAAAAGAAGAGATTTTAAACAAATTACTTTTATAACAAAAATAGAACAATTAACAACATTTTAGTTATAAAAAAAAAATATAAGAAACAAAACTATGCTATAGAAGAACTATAATAAGGCTCTAATTATTTAATTACAAAAGCAAAATAGGAAATTGCAAAGAGAGAGAAAAAAAAAAAATAAAAACCCCAAAAACAACTAAATATTAAACTATATCCTAAAGAAATATATTGTACATGAAAGACAACCTAAATAATCGTATAAATTAAATTTTATTGAAGGAAAATTTAACATATTCATCAAACTTTGCTGGGAATTTAAATTACCATTGAAAGAAGAATTACTCATTCCTAATTAATTATATTTTAATGTTTATTTATTTTAAAACACTCAAAAAACATTTTTGAGCCTGTTCAACACTTTTTTCAATATTTTTTTAAAAATAAGTATGTCATTCAAAATCAGCAAAAATATTGTTAAGTAACTTAAAAAAAACAAAAAACAAATAATTCACCAATTTTTTTTCTCATCCTGATACCAATACTACTTACTATTATATTACTGAATCTAAATTTTTGCTGTTTTGTTATACAATTTACAATATTATATACATTATATAATATGTATATATATGTGCATGGGCTTTGTGCATTTAAAGATGAATAAAAAGTATTTGAAAAATTAATTTAAAACAGATTTTTAAAAGAAAGTAACCCCATTTGAGATAACCGTCCTAAAAAAAAAACTAGAGAAAATAAAGAAAAAAACATTTTTTCTCCTTGTTGTTCGTTTTATTATTTCTTGATCACATCATTAAAGAAAAATAATCTAAAAATAGTTGTCTTCATTCATTTAAACGTATTTCATCATTAACTTACAGTCATCACAATAATAATGACCGTTCTTTAACGCATAATATTATAAAATATAAATCCTTCATGCTAGTAAAAACAAAATTATTGTTATAATGTCATAACATCGTATATACATATTCTTACTTACACATCTATCCAAAATATTAGAAAAGTAAAAATCAATATCTTTTTTAACTTTTTTTTGATAAAAAAAAAGCTTTGGAATCACAAGTATTAGAATCACAAACCTAAAATATTATAAATATATAAAATAAATAAAAGATGCGATTCAATAACAATAAAAACAACAACCATCACTTTTGAATCACATAATGATTAATTTGAAAAATTAATTACAACAAAAAAAAAAAAGTTATAGAATTTTTTATACAAAATTTATGATATTCATATATTACATAAATAAGATGAAAATATAAAATAATAAATTATGAAACAAGCATATAATACTATATAAAATAAAGATAAAGAGAGGAAAATTGTGTTCAATACAAGAAATATATTCTTCAATAACCACGAATAGAGTAAAAAAAAAAACAAATTAATAAATAATGGAATGAAAATATATAAAAATAATCAACCAATTAATAAAAAAAAATTACATAAATTTTTACAACAAACGTAATAAAAAAATATATACATATGTCATATACTGAACAAGTATATATCGCCTAAAAGAAAGATAAAGAAAAATAAATTGCAATATAATACAATATATTATAACATAATGCAAAATTTAAATATTTTTTTGTAGTAACTGAATCTTAAAATAATTGGAAAAAACTTATAAAACAATTATTTTAAACGTAAACACAAAGCATAGATACAAGAAAAAGCTTAAAGAAAATATAAAATACATATTGTATAGAAAAAAAGCAATAATAAAATAATTTTGCGTAAAAAGATGAAATAAAAATGTATAAATAGAAAAAAAAAAAATAATTGAAATATCAGAAATAGTAAATATTAAATCAAGAAATGTATAGTAGTAGTATAAAAACATAATATAAAATAAAAAAGAATATTATATATAGAAAATAAAAAATAAAATTTAGTTATAAATAAAATAAATAAATAAGATAAATAAAAAAAAAAATTAAAGGAAAACGGTTTCGGATGGAATTTACAATAAAATTTCTTAATTACTGGTATTTTTATGTAATAGAAATCAATCAGTCTTAACAAAAACAATAACTACAACAAAAATATTCTAGAATAACAAATAATTTGAACAATAACAAACACAACAACAATAACAGCAAAAAAAAAAATTATATTAATAATTTTGCAATTATTAACAACGTAATCCATATCGATTTATGTTTTTTCCCTAGCATTTAGTTAAAAGAAAAATATAATCTTTTTTATTTTTTAATTTGCTGAAAGTCATATAGCGTTGAAATTTTACGCTGTTTCACTTCTGTACCTGTACATATTATAATAACAACAACAACAACAGCAAACCGAAAAAAAAAACATAAAATAACACAAAAATATAGCAATTATTATAACAATAAAAATATTACTGTTAATTAAAAAATTACAACAAATTATTTAAATTAAATAAATAAAATAACATAAAATTAAAAATTTATATTAATAAAAATAAATAAAACATCGCTAAAAATGGTATCAACTTTTTTGTAAAAAAACGTATTTAATATACATACATACCTACAATATAACAAAAAATAAGAAAACAAAAAATCAACAGAAGAAACGAAAAATAGTTGTTATCGTCATTAAAAAATTTGAACAACTACAAATAAATAAACAATAATAAAAAATATTTTTAATCATCATCATTATCCAATATCACTACTATTGTTATTTCATTTGTTTTTTTATTTAAAATATCACACAATAACCGAAATATACAACCATGAGCAAAATTACAACGGGTCCATTAACAGCTATAGTTATAGCACATCTATTTTATTGTGTTGCACTTGCTGGTGGTAAGTAAAACAAAAATATTTTATTAGATATCTATTAATTTTTATAAAATTTATAAAGTATTTTTAATATTATAACATACATATGTATGTATGTATGTATGTATTTACAATTATAATTGACTTTTGTACAACGATGTCAATATATGTATGCTGTTTATTTTCTCGTTATTTGTGATTAATACACGCCAAAGAACAAGGAAGCTTTCACGCTTCGAAAGAAGATCTGTGGCATAAATGCTGTAAATAAGTGTCATTTTCGAAAAGTATTTCGCTTTAAATAATTTCTTTAGAGCGTATAAATCTTAAAAGAAGGTTGAGTTTTTACTTATATGAAAGCAAATACATAATATGTACTTATTAATAATGAAAATTTTTTTTTAAACATGTAGAACAATAGCAATTAGAAACTTTTTGCGCTGAGTTTTCTTTACGTATAATTTTGAAAGTTAAAAAAATTCTTCAAGATTTAATTTACCATTGCCTACTAATATATGTAAGAATCTTATCAAAATGAATACTTAAATACATTAAAATACATTAAAATATATTATTATAAATACATTATATATTATTATAAATATATTCCTCATATTTTCTAATATTCAAAAATTAAAATTTTCTAAGATTCATAAAATAAATTTATAACTAGAAATTCTGTTCTTAATATGAACATAAACTATGTAAGAATATTAAAAATAGCATAAATATCTTAAAATGAATTTCTACTCTACTCAACATTGCAGTATAATTCTTGAGTTTTACCGGAATACCACATCATTTTAATAAAATTATGCTATATAGTTAGTGTTTTTCCATTTTGTAAATTTTTCGTTTTTCAACAGTTCTCATCGTTCCGTGTTGTTTATATCAAACGTTCAACAAAAAATTTAGGTCAAAAAGAAAAAAAAAATTCTTTTTGTCAAAAGTACAAAAGTTGTTTTTAATTTTATGCCAATTTACTAGAATTTCTTGGGTACTTTGCCAATTTATTTACTATTACACAATTATTTACCAATTTATTTGTTAATTTATTTATCTGTTATAACTGGCACATTTTGTAAGAAATTTATAATTTTGTTTTTCTTTTTCTTCACTTAAATGAATATCTAATTCTATAAAACACTGAGTAAATAAACACACTATAAAAATTATTTTTTGTTATATCATTTACCATCATTATGACAAATTATTATTATATGTTGTACGACTTTTACCTGTATTTTCTTTTTCGTGAATCCAAAAAATTTTTACCAATATAAAATTAGTTAGTATACAGGCAATAAAAGACGTAAATGCTAACCATTTGGAAAATAAAATACTCACAAAAACATAGAAAAAGACTAGGGACCTTGTAGCTGGTGTGTAAGTACATACATTTAACCGTGACACTAAATTAAAAAAAAATTCGTATAGAATAAAAAATTTCTTGATTCCAAAAGAAAATAAAAAACAAGGTAGAATGTAAACCAACGGTTTTTAAATGGCCACATTTTGAAAAGACAATACAAACTGTTTAGAATTGTGACTTGCACAAAAATTTGAAAATTTCATGTAATAAGAAAAAATATGACTTTTCTGGAATTTTGAGGGGCTGTAAGTCCGGAACCCTATATAACTAAAAAAAACCGTTAACACAAGTTAAGTTACAGGTAACTAAAAATAAAAAATTTCCAATTTTTAAGCGTAATAACTCTTTGGGGTGCTACCAAAAAATTTTCTGAGCAACCTTATACTAATTCTAAAAGTTCTTTCTTGCCTCAAAATTTTAAGCCCCTATCTAAAGGCATGATGGTAGCAAAAGGAGTTATGAGGGTAGCAAAATCATGAAAAAATTGTTTTTAACATAACAGTAAATTTAAATACTAAATTTAAAAACTATATATAATTTTAATATTGATTTTTATGAGACCTACCCATGGTTAAAATTTTTTCTCTCTACCTTTAAGGGTGTAGAAGGTTTGCAAACAGACGGACAGACGGACCGACAGGCGGACAGAGTGAAACTAATAGGCACATTTTTTCAAAATTTTTCTGCAAAAGTGCTAAAAATTATGATTCTAAACATACATATGTATGTATGTTATATGTTAATGTAGATTTAAAAATGTTTTTTTTTTTAATGCATTTCTCAGCCACATAAATGTGGGCAGGAAATTACACAGCCTTTCCTGTTCAGGCGTAGCTGTAAATGTCGTAAGGGGGAATAACTCTTACGACGTGTGTGGGATTCGAATACACACTCCCTCGATGTTTTCAGCTTATTTTTATACGCTCTTACCCACTAGGCCACCGGGGCCCTTTTTTTGTAATAGAAAAATTGTATCCAAATATGTATTTGTATTCAAAACTTAGCGGAGTACCATAATACTTATAGTATGTGGCTGAAAACTACTAAATTATAATAATAGATATTTGAAGGCGAACTATTTACATACAATGCTAACAAAAGTTTGTAGCCAACGTGTTAAGCAAATTTTCTTTCCTCATACAAAAAAAAAATTAATTAAAGAGTTTTAATAGTTAAAAACGAACAATTGGAAAACTTTTAAACAATCAAAACTTATTTGCAAATAAAAAAGCTGCTAACTTCAGGGTAGCCCAAAACTCTTAGTATATTTATTTAACACCCTTTTTATTTATGTTTTTATAAATTATAAAGTAAAGTTTGTAAAATAAATTTAAGTATGAATAATTTATTTTTATTTTTATAAGGCTATGTGAACTAAAAAAGGTGTTAAATATACTACAAGTTTTGGGCTATCCTTAGGTTAGCGGCTTTTTCAATTACAATTCCAACACATGTTTGAAAACAACCATTATTCGTTACTGATTAAATTAATAATAGAGATTTAATGCAAGATTTTTTCTTGCAAAAAAACAAAGTCCATCGTATAGGAGCAGTAACTTGGTTTAGGAATGTACCTACTCATCTATTTTAGAGGGGTGAAGGGTGAAAACTGGTCCCGTTTTTAAAAGGTTCTAACATCTCTCTGTGATAAAATCACTTGATTTTATCACAATTTTAATTTAAAGCCCCAATAGTATAGCTAGAACCCACTTGGTTTCCAGTCTCAAATTATTTTAGCAACATAGCAAGAGTAACATTTATACCAATTTTCATTCAAATCGTATAACAATTTAATATGTGCTCTAGAACATATCAAATAATATTCATACTTGGATATTTTAATGCATTTTGATACATCGACATCATTTGGCAAATTTTTTATGCGGCATCAAAGTTCAGCAGCATTTTCATGTTGCAGCAACATTTCACAGCAGCAGTTTCATGATGCAACATTTTATAGCAGCAACATTTTCATGATACATCAACATCATTTGTATACCAACCGTATACCAACATTTTTATGTTGCAGCAACATTTCACAGCAGCAGTTTCATGATGCAACATTTTATAGCAGCAACATTTTCATGATACATCAACATCATTTGTATACCAACCGTATACCGAATTTGATTGATATCCGAGCCTTTTTTTTGTCTCACTTCTTCACTTTGTCTGGTTTTTTAGAACACATAATATTTTATTCGATCATTATGAAGAGGCTCCACTACGATTTCCGATCTCAATGTTTTTTTGCAGAGTCCTAATCATAACACTAACCTATGTTGAGTTATGTTGAGTTATGAATTAACGACTAGAAACGACTAGAAAATGAATTTCAGCGATATCTATTGTTTTTTTCCCAAAAACTATAACAACACTCATATTATTTATACTACGAGTAAAATTATTTTAGAGTAATTCAATATACATAAGTACTTATATATACCTAATAAAATATTTTCATTAACCAATGGACTAACTTACATTTACATAATATATAGAAAATGTATGAATAATTTTTAAATATTAATTTAAACAAGTAAGTTTAAAATTTTATTAAAAATAAAATTTAAGGACTGGCTATTTTCTAATATGTTTTAAACTTTGCCACATATTTCAATTAATACGTAATTGGATCACTTATTGAACGGTTATTTTAAAATATTTTCTATTTTTAGCACTCAGATTTCTAATTTTTAATAAATTTTTAAGAAAAAAAATATTTGATTTGAATGAAAACGAGGAAGAATACAGTTGCCTTTGTCAACTCTTAGATACCCGTACGAACCGTTAGTATGTTAACAGCCTGTCACTCTGCTCACAATATTATTTTTTAAATATTTTAGTATTTTAAAATAATTTGGGTGAATTTTATAATTTCTAGAACTATGGGTTGTACATATATTCAAACTATATGTTTATATGTACATTCTTCGAAAGCAGATTTTAACCTTTCACATAACGATTATCAATCTTAGTTACATTACTTAGTACAAAATAGTAAATATAATTTTAAATATTATATTATATTATATTTAAATATTCCATTAACAGAATAATTTCTTATAAGTACAATAAAATACATATATGTATGTAAATACGGTGCTATATAATATACATCTATACTCTTATCATTCATTCACTAGTGACATATACGATATGTAAATAAACATGATATTATATAAGTATGTATGTATATCAATATCATATAAATAAAAATTCTTCAAGCAACCGTTATGTTGTATATTTATTTACATTTTTATGTACTACGCATTATATCCTCAACAATTTCAAATTAGCGAGTAAAACAAATGCAAAATATTTGTTGAAGAAATTTGTTAGGAAATTTGAAAAAATCAAGTAACACTTTCGTCAATTATAAAGTAACCCTATATTATTAAAAAAAGTTGTTAACAGAAATAAGAATATGATGTTGAAGCTTTAATTTTTGTGTATTACTTCAAAAAAATTCTAACAGGTGTTCAAGTTACAGGTGTTTAAAAATAGGAAATTTTCAGTTTTTAACTCCTTACAGCTCCTAAACGGGGGGTGATACAAAAAAAATTTCTGAAATGACTCATACTTATTTTCAAATATCTAACTTCTGTCAAAATTTCAAGTTTCGAACTTAAACCGTTTAGAAGATAGAAGGGTTAAAGAATTTTGCAAAATTTTAGTTTCGCATAACGGTAAATTAAGACACCGTATGCCACAAATATATATTAATTGTATATATACTTTTAAAGCTAATAAAAATAGTAATCGTTTGGCGTTTTCAAAATGAAGATATACCTTATACAACTTGTGCTATAACAATTTAAATATAGAGCTTTTTTGAACCTTTGGGGAGCTGTAGCTCCGTAACGGGTGGGGCTACAAAAAAAAGTTATTAAAAATAAAATTAATATTTTTGTGAGATCTATCAGTAGTTAAAATTTCATAGCTCTATTGCAAAAAAAATGTGGGGATCTAAAAGTTAGGTGTTCGAGAGCTACCCTAAGGCTTGGTCCAAACTCAACCAAAAAAAATAGGGAACCTACAAATTACTCCCAAAATATTTTGTGTAAATTTCAAGATTCTAGCTTTCTTAGTTTTTGAGTTAGCGTGCTGACGGACGGACGGACGGACATGGCTCAAAAGTCTTAGAATTTTTTTCTGATCCGATCCATACCTTTGAAGGTATATCTAGCTCGCTTATTTCGAGGTGTTACAAACGGAGGAGTAATTTTATTATACCCGATCCTATCGTACGATCCTATCGTACGGGTATAAAGATGCAATATTGTTGAATTTGTGATGCATACATTGTAAATCATAATATGTATTAATTTTAATGCAAACTTCAACAAATAATTTTGTGAATTGCAAGGAAATTATTTTGCACACATAATATGCACATATTATAAATTTTAAGGATCTACCCTTAAATTTTATTTTTAAAAAAATTTTAAAATGACATACTACCTGCTTGTTTTTGACTGGTTTACAAATCAATTCAATTTATAATCTAAAAATATTAATAATTTTTCATATTACCTATATTACCTTAATGGAAGCGACGAATTTTTATTAGAAACATCACAAATACTCATTCCAATAATACCTTAATTTATTTTTACAAAATCTACTTTCATACACCAAATTTGTATTCGGGTTTTATACAAATATACGTTACTGCGGTCAGCGGTGCGTGGACACCTAAAAAAAAGTGTTTTTAACGTGATGTATGTCTGTGTGTGTATGTTTGTGTGGGTATGGTGTGAGCACGTGTACAGCCTAAACGACCGAGTGGAATTTATTGAAATTTCATATTTAAGGTTTTGACGTAAATATCTAGAAATTTTTGGAGTTTTACAGTAAATCGGACAACCACAAGATGTAATTTACTATTGTAATTTTTAAGGATTTTACGAATATTTCGTAACAGGAAAATGTTATGAGAAAAATTATTAAGAAAAAATTGTACATAAGTAAAAAACTAAAACTTTGCCATAGAACATTTTTTTATATGAGGTTTTATTTAATTAAATAACATACGTATTTTTCTAAGTTCAAATGTTATACATGATATTATAACACGCCACATAATAAATAAATTTGTTTGCACTTATATTTTATAATCATGAAAACAAACGAGGAAGGGTGAAGTAGAGTAGGCTGTGTCAACTCTGGGCTATCCGTATGAACGTAATATATCTTGTTTCTATAAAACTTAATCATCTTTTAAAAAATTTTAGTAGTTTTAGTACCGACGTTAACTATCGAGATATATTTATTCAAATTGTGCAGTTGTATGACAGCTACCCGAATCTATTGTACCATCATAAGCAAATTTTACAGAAGTTTGCGCCCTAAAACTTGATAATCTTTTGTAAAATTTCAGACGCTTAGCTTCATAAAGATGCAAAAGCCTGAATCTACTGCTTTAGCCCAAACAAATTTTGCAGAAGTTGTCAGCAGGCAATTCAACACTTTGTTACAAAATTTTAAATTCCAAGATTCAATAGACTCGAAGTTATTTTCATTTAAAAAGAGAAGGTGTATGGCACATACACAAATTTGTTGCGCCATTTCAATTATATTTTACCGAAGTTGTTTCCATATAACTTGATCATCATTTGGAAGATTTCAGACGCCTACCTTCATTAAGTTCCAAGAGGTGCAAGAAGCCTGAACCGGCTGCTCTAGGCCAACCAAAATTTTTGGTATGACTCTTGACACCTCTTCACTAAACTTCAGATACTTAGCTTCAATAGACACTGAATTATTTTCATTTAAAAATATAAGTTTTGTGGCCAAATTTTACAGATGTTGTTGGTCTGTAACTTGACACCACTTTTTAAAATTTCAGATACCTAGCTTCAATAGATACTGAGTTATTCCTATATAGAGAAAGAAGTTGTATGGCAGCTACTCGAACCGGCTGAAAATTCTGGATTTAAATAGCGAAACTAACAATTTTGCAAAAGTGACGTAAAAGATTTTAGCCTCCTAGCTCCTTTATTTTTTGAGTCATCATGCCGACGGACGAACAAACGGACGGACGAATGTACTTGGCTTAATCGACTCAGAATTCGATTCTGAGCCAATCCATACCTTTGATACTATATCTAGCTCGACCATTAAGGTGTCACAAACGTAATGGAAAATTTATTATATACTTGAACATAGTTCATGCGGATATAAAAATCATGTAGATTATATATGGATGTATGTATGAATGTACATAATATTTTGACGATTTTCATTGCTTACCATTGTAATTGAATAAAACAGAATCTGCTAACCTAAGGGTAGCCCAAAACTCGTAGTATATTTAACATCCTTTTTATTTATATTTTTATAATTTAAAAAAAAAAAAAATTTTAAAATAAAGTTAGGTATGAATATTTTTTTTATTTTTATAAGGCTATTTGAACTAAAAAAGCTGTTAAATATACTACAAGTTTTGGGCTAACCCTAGGTTAGCGGCTTTTTCAATTATAATTCAAACACATGTTAAAAAATAACCATTATTCGTTACTGATTAAATTAATAATACAGATTTGATACAAAATACTTTTTTTTTGCAGAAAAAACAAAGTTCACCGTAGAGGGACAGTAACTGGGTTTAGGAATGTACCTCCTCATCTACCTTAGAGGGGTGAAGGGTGAAAACTGAAAGGTTCTTTTTTGAAAGGTTCTAACATAATCTATCTAATTTTCAAGTTTAAAGAATGTATCTTAAAATCACTTGATTTTATCACAATTTTAATTTAGAGCACCAATAGTAGGGCTAGGAGGTTTCCAGCCTAATTTATTTTAGCATCAACTATATCGCAAAAGTAGCATATACCAAATTTCATTCAAATCGGATAACAATTTAATATGTGGTCTAATATATCGAATAATATTCGAATCGGGATATTTTAAGGCGGATATATTTTTTAAACTATAGACTTGAAATTTGGTGTTCTGATGCAGGACCGTAAGACCAAATTTGATTGAAATCCGAAGCTTTCTTTTTCGTCTGGCGACATGGTTTTTTTTATAACAAATCATATTTTATTCGAACATTATGAGGTGGTTCCACTACTGTTTTCGATCTCAACTGTGGGTTCTATGGTAAACAAAGCAAATTTTTTTTAATTATATACATAATTTAAAATATTAAACAAAACAAGGTAGAATGTAAACAAACGGTTTTTAAAAGCGCACATTCCCAAAACTCAATATAAACTGTTTAGAAGTGTGACTTACACAAAAATTTGAAAATTTCATGTAATAAGAAAAATTGTGAAAATAGGATATTTTTAAAATTTTGAGGGGCCGTAAGTCCGGAATCCTATATAACTAAGAAAAGCCATTAACACACGTAAAAATATATTATTGAACCTTTAATTCTCATGTCTTGCCGCAGAAAAATTTGTACAGGTGCCTGAGTTACAAGTATCCAAAAATAGCAAATTTTCAATTTTTGAGGCGTAATAACTCTTAAAGAGGGGGTGTTACCAAAACATTTTCTGAGAAAACTTATACTAACTCTAAAAGTTCTTTCTTGTCTCAAAATTTCAGGTTCCTATCTAAAGGGGTGCCGGAGTTATGAAAAAAGAAATTTCATGCAAAATGTGGTTTTCACATAACGGTAAATTTAAATCATAAATTACAAAATATTACATAATTTTGATATTATTTTATATAGATAATAAAATTTTCGATCTTCTGGCGGTTTTAGATTGCAAAATTATTACGCAGAGCCCGAGATATATACATCTGAAAATAGGGCTTTTTCGCAATTTTGAAGAGCTGCAACTTTGGAACCCTTTACAACTAAAATAAACCTTTAACACATGTAAAAATATATTATTGTAGCTTTAATTTTTATATCTTGCAGAAGTAAAATGCGTACAGGTTCCTAAGTTACAGGTGTTCAAAAATAGCAAATTTTCAATTTTTAAGCCTTAATAGCTCATAAACAGGGGGTGGTCCGAAAAAATTTTCTGAGCAAACTGATACTAATTCTAAAGTTCTTTGTTGCCTCAAAATTTCAAGCTTCTATCTAAAAGCGTGCCTGAGTTATGAAAGTAGAAAAATCATGCAAAATTTGGTTTTCACATAACGGTAAATTTAAATACTAAATTTAAAAAAATTGTATAATGTTGATATTAATCTACAAAGATAAAAGAAATACCTGTCGAATGACGTTTTCAGATTGAAAAAATCTTAAGCAGAACATAAGATATATGCATTTAAAAATAGGGCTTTTTCAAAGTTTGAGGGGCTGTAGCTCCGTAATGGGGGGGGCTACATGAAAAAGTTGTTCCACAAAATTATTTTATTTTATGAGGCCTACCTATGGTTAAAATTTTTTTTCTCTATCTTTAACGGTGTAGAAGTTTTGTAAACAGACGGACGGACGGACGGACGGACGGACAGAGTGAAACTAATAAGCACATTTTTTCAAAATTTTTTTGGAAATGTGCTCAAAAGAGGAAATGTGTATAGTCGATTATGTCATATATGTCACAATTAAATAATATGACTTAATTAAATACCGAGATATATTTATGTAAAATATGGAGTTGTATGACATCTTCTGACAATTATTTCTCCGAACCAACCAAATTTCATAAAGGTTTTTGCTTTATAACTTGATAATCTTTTAGAAAATTTCAGATGTTTAACTTTATTAAGTGCCAAGGTATGGCTACGCGAAGCTGTTGCGCTAACTTAATTAAGTGCCAATATATGAAGATATAAATTCTACAACTACCCGAACCTCTTGCGTTATACCTTGCTTTAATAGACACTTAGTTATTTTCATATAAAAAAGAATTTAGGTACCTCCTTGAACCCCCGGTTGAACTTGACCAACTTCAAAAGCGAAATTAACTATTTTATAAAGTTGAAATGGTTAGAATTTCAGAATCATGGCTTTATTATTTTTTGAATCATCGTGCGTACAGACGAACAAACTGACGACTTAGACTAAACTAAACGAAATCGACTTAGAATTCCATCCTGAACATGTGCATGTATGTGTGTGCATATCATGCATATTTTCGTACGGATATAAAATGAAAAATCTCTCTTTTTGCTATATTCAATTGAAACAATTTTACAGTTATATTTTTCAAATAATCTCCAAACAATACTATTTTTTTCAAACTTAAGATATTCATGTTTTTTTAACATTTAAAAAAAAATAATAGGATTAAAATAACCACAAAAACTACACAACAACAAACAACAAATAAAATATAAAAAATTTTAAACAATTTTTTTTTTACTTTTATAAAATCCATTTTTATCACCATTGAAAAAAATTTCAGTTAACCAAAACTAAAAATAAAAACAAAATAATAAAAAAAAAACTTTATAATCAGAATTATCTCATCAAAGGTTTTTTTTTTGTTATTAGTCAGACTTGCAACAAAATTATATTTAAATTATTATAAATTTATAATTCCATTCGGAATACCATGTGTTAAATGGTGGATACATTTATCGTGCTATATCAGTTTTTGTACAGAATGGTATTTTGCTTTACAGATATTCTGTTGAATTTTATATTGATTCGTTTTGAGGTTAAACTTTATAAAATAATAGAGATAGATTTATTTTCATTCTTATCATCCTTAATGATATGTATGTGCATACTGAACTGAGAATAGGATTATAAATAATAGCTGAAGTCTCGATGATTAATATTACTAGCAATCATGGTTTTAGTACATTTCCAAAAAAAATTTAAAAAAATGTGACTATTAGTTTCACTTTGTCCGTCTATCTGTTTGCAAAACTTCTACACCGTTAAAAATAGAGAAAAAAAATTGAAACCATGGGTCAGCCTCATAAAAAAATTAAAGTTATAGAACAACTTTTTCATGTAACCCCTCAAACTTTGAAAAAGCCCTGATATTTCATTTTTCATAACTCCGGCACGCTTTTAGATAGGAAACTTGAAATTTTGATACAAGAAAGAACTTTTAGAATTAGTATAAGTTTCCTCATAAATTGTTTTCGTACCATTCCCAGTTTAAGAGCTATTATGGCTGAAAAATTGGAAATTTACACCTGAAAAAATTTTTCTTTGACAAGACATTAAAATTAAACTTTCTGTAATATATTTTTACGTGCTTTAACGGTTTTTCTTAGTTATATTAGGTTTCGCACTTACAGCCCCTCAAAATTTAAAAAAATTATAACCTGATAAATCAGAACCTATTTATAACCTGATAAATCAGAAGAGTTTTTTGAAAGGAAATTATAATATAGTAAAAACATATTTTTTTATTTTATGCATCAAAAAAATATATTATTTTGGAAACTAATTAATCGTATAATCCACAAAGGCATTTTGATACAATTTTATTGTGTTTCAATACAGCATATTATAGTAATTTGAGTTAACAAGATTAATCTTATGCTATTTATGTTAATTTTTTTTTTATTTGAATCAAATTCTTGGATTGGGTTTTACTTATACATATTTCAAAAATATTATTTTAATTTTTTTCTTTTGTTAAACTTATATTGTATGATCTGAAAAAATATATAGGTAACGAACTTTCAAGTATTATGTTGAAAAGGATTTATATATACTCGTAGAATCTAAATGGTGCAATAATCACAATTTTTTTATTATATATACGGACTCCAACAAATATTCTATGTAGAATCCTATAATATATAGTTTATAATATTTTTTTTTTATTTATCCTTTATAATATTTAAACAGGTATATATTATTATGTACTGCTATATTATGAGTGTATATCAATGTTATTTATCTAATAAATTATAGGTTATATTAATAATACTATTTATATTAACAATTCTAAATAGTAATTCTCTATCACTAACTATAAAATATAAAACAAAAAATAAAGTAATTAATATTGAGATTAAATATAGTTAACCTTTGAAGTTTATGGAAAAAAAATTGTTTTTTTTCCCCTGTAATGGACTAAAGATTTTTAATTAAGGATTTTTTAGCACATTTTCAAAAAAATATTGAAAAAATGTTCCTATTAGTTTCACTTTGTCCGTCCGTCTGTTTACAAAACTTCTACACCGTTAAAGATAGAGATCAAATCATAATAATAAAAATTAATTATGTATATACATTCCACATATACTTAAAGATTTAACCCAGCTCGAAAATATTATCAACTTTAATAAAGCTTATATAGTTAAAACTAAGGTAATTACAAAACAAAATGAATATCAAAATTATACAATGTCTTTAAATTCAGTATTCAAACTTACTGTTATGTAAAAATTAAATTTTGCGAGCATAGAATTGGTATAAATTTCCTCAGAAATTTTTTTTTGAACCAGCCCCTGTTTATGAGTTATTAGGAATCAAAAATTGGAAATTTTCTATTTTTAAACATCTGTAACTTAGGCATCTGTACAAATTTTTCTTCGGAAAGACATGAAAATTAAAGCTACAGTAATATATTTTTACATGTATTAACAGTTTATTTTAGTAGAATAGGGTTCCAGAGTTGCAGCCCCTCAAAACTTAACAAAGGCCCTATTTTCAGATGTACATATCTCATACTCTGCGTAGTTGTTTTACAATCTAAAAACACTGGAAGACCGAAAATTTTCTTACCTCTATAAAACAATATCCATATTATGCAATATTTTGTAATTTACTATTTAAATTCACCATTATGTGAAAATCAAATTTTGTTTGATTTTTCCTTTTTCATAACTCCGGCACGGTTTTAGATAGGAATTTGAAATTTTGAGACAAAAAAAACTTTTAGAGTTAGTGTAAGTTTCCTCAGAAAATTGTTTTATAATTTGCAACATTTAACATATGAAATTTGTTTCATGTTAAATGTTGCAAAAATGCTTTTTTAATTAGCAATTTGCAACATTTAACATGCAATGCTTTATAATTTTACATTTTTTTTTTTTGTACTTGATTTGGTGGAAATCTTCAAAAGGCACAATTGGCCCCCTAACACATGTTAATGCCATATTAATTTTATGCTATCTTGTTGGAGTATAGGTTTTATTTACTTTCCCCAAGGAAATCTGTACTTTGTGCTAAATCTAAAGGTATTTTTCTTTTAAACCGTCCTTTAATAATCCGATTATTTATTAATTGACCAACATTTATATGCTCTTCTAAACGAGCTTTACTTAGGTTGTAAATTAAAACTTTATTTTCAAGTTCTAGTTTTTTCTTTTTAACGTGTTCATTCCATCTTAGCTTGACATCCATTTTCGATTGATACGTTCACACCATTTAAATTTATTTTTGGTGGGTTTTTTATAATTCTGTTTGTAAAATTAATATAAACAAATTTACTTTCATTAAGTTTTATTTTCCATTTGTTCGTCCAATAAAATTCTTTTTCAATTGCTTTCTGTAATTTTCTTGTAGCTTCGTCAATATAATCCTATGATCCTAATGCCAATATTGCAGTATCGTCAGCAAATTTTACTACAGTTACCTTTTCTACTTCTGGTAGCTCATTTGTGAAAAGCAAGTACAGCACCTAGAATACTGCCTTGAAGCACACCTGCTTTTATTTCTCTTAAAGTGGAGTTGTCTTTCTTCTTGTTTAATTCTAAATAATCTCTCAGACAAGTACGATTCGACTATCTCCAAATATTGTAACGGTATCAATCTTGTTAACTTAAATAATAATCCTTCGTGCCAAACTTTGTCAAACGCTTGCGCTACGTCTAGAAATATTGCAGAAAATAGTTGTTTTTCTTCAAACGCTTTTTCTAGAATATTTGTTATTCTATGTACTAGGTCAATTATTTCGTGCTTGGCTCTAAATCCAAATTGGTGATTTGGAATTAAATTTCCATTTTCTATAACTCAAGCTAAGTCATGAAATTTTGCAAATGATGATCAAATTTTATGGCAACACCTTCTGTAAAATTTGGTTCAGCTGGTGCAACAGGTTCGGGTAGCTGCCATGCAACTTATTTTTTTTGTGAAAAATGAAAATAACTCAGTGTCTATTGAAGCTAGATATCTGAAATTTAGTGAAAAGGGGCAGCTGCCATACAACTTCTCTTTTTAAATAAAAATAACTCAGTGTTTATTGAAGCTAGGTATCTGAAATTTAGTGAAGAGATGTCGAGTTACATGCCAAAAACTTTTGTAAAATTTGATTGGTCTAAAGCTGCCGGTTCAGGCTTCTTACACCTCTTGGAACTTAATGAAGGTAGGTGTCTAAAATCTTATAAATGAAGATAGAGTTTTATGGCAACAGCTTCTGTAAAATTTAGTTGTGCTTGTGCAATAGATTCGGGTAGCTGTCATACAACTCCACAATTTACATAAATATATCTCTTTCCACTAATTTCTTCTTGTGTAAATGGAGTAATAGTGTTTCCTTCTGTTATAATATCTTCTACTAAACAAAGATCTGAGTTTATTTCGTTTGGTTTGAAGATATTTTCTAATGATCTGCAAATAATTCTGCTTTTGCTTTTTTATCTTTTACCCAACTGCCGTCTGATTTCATGAGCGGCGGGTAGTGCTTTATTTTTTTACACTCTTCGTTCCTTTTCACAATAAATAATTTGTTTCTTTTGTTGCCGATAAGCTTTATATATTATTTTCATATGATACTGATTTTAAAATCTGAATTTTCCTTTTAAGCGATTACCAGCATCTGTTCAAAATCTTTTTATCATCAAGGTGACGAGATTGTTACGAGATACGTCTAGCCCTTATTTTATGTTTTATTAAACCAGTTATCTTTCAATTTTACATTTAATTACATTTAATACATTTAATAATTTTACATGTGTTAATGGTTAGTGGTCTTTCTTAATCATGAAAAAATCATGGTTTAAAGCGTCTCTTTATTTTTAATATTTTTTCTTATTATATGAATTCTAAGAAAATTTTCAAATTTTCAAGTCACAGTTTTAAACAGTTTGTATTGTGTTTTGGAAATATGCGTCTTTAAAAACCGTTAGTTTACATTCTGCCTGGTGTTATTACGCTTAAACGAAAATCTATGCAAGATCCAAAATGTAGTTTTTATTGGCAAATAGATAACACCTGCACAAGAGACAGCACGGTCAATTATAATACATCTACAACAATCACCGGCCATAATCCGTTTTTAATTACGATTAGCTATATACGTTCATTTAATAATGACAATAACCTTTTTAGCACACTTTTAAAAAAACTTTTAAAAAAGTTTTAATTAATTTTACTCTGTGTGTACTCGTCTCTCTTTTTACAATATTTCGAAACTGTCTAAAATAGAACAACGCAATTTTAAGCATGGATAGGTTTCAAAAAAATTAATTTTGTAGAACAACTTTTTAATTTAGACACCCATTACATTAGCTACAACCGCTTGAGGTGTCAAAACGACCCATTTTATAAATGTGTGTATATATCTCAGATTCCGCTTCATACTATAATATGTTTTCAATCTAAAAACACCAAACGACAGTAATTTATTTTACCTTTATAAATCAATATCAAAATTATTCAATTTTTTTAAAAGTTTAGTATTTAAAATTTATCGTAGCTAATGCGAAAACAATATTTTAGGAAACTTTGTATCCTTCTTATTCTAAAATTATTTTAGTTAGAACCTTGAAATTTGGAGGGAAGAAGATCTTTTATAATACATAGTAGCATAAGGTGCCTCAGAAAATTTTTCTGTTTAAAAGCAATTAGGTTTAGACACCTATGCAAAATTTTTTAAAGTACAAAGCAAAAAGGAAAACTTCAACATTATGATTATTTTAAGTTTTTTCTTTTTTTTAATGCATTTCTCTGCCACATAAACAGGAAATTACACAGCCTTTCCCGTTCAGGCATGGCTGTAAATGTCGTAAGGGGGAATAACTCTTACAACGTGTGTGGAATTGGAACCCATACTCCCTCGGTCTTTACAGCATATTTTATACGTTCTTACCCCCTAGGCCACCGAGGCCCCTTTTAAGTTGCTTAAAATTGATAAAAATGTCTCACAAATTTTGTTTTTAAATGTGTATATAAAATTGTAAGAAAAACTAGGAAGAGTGCAGTAGAGTAGACTGTATCATCTCTGAGATATCCGTATGAACGTAATACACCCTGTTTCTATAAAACGCATCCAACCGATCGACCATCTTTTAAAAACTTTCAGATGTTTTAGTACCGACGTTAACTACAGAGACATATTTATGCAAATTGTGGAGTTGTATGACAGCTACCCGAATCTATTGCACAAGCACAACTAAATTTTACAGAAGTTGTAGTCATAAAACTTGATCATAATTTATAAGATTTTAGATGACTAGGCTTCATTAAGTTCCAAAAGGTGCAACAATCCTGAACGGGCTGCTCTGGACCAGCCAATTTTACAGAAGTTGTTGCCATAAAACTTGATCATCATTTGCAAAATTTCAGATACCTAGCTTGAATAGATACTGAGTTATTTCCATATAAAGAAATAAGCTCTATGGCAGCTACTCGAACCCGGCGGCCGAAAATGCTGGATTTAAATAGCAAAAATAACAATTCCTTTATTTTTGAATTATCGTGCGGACGGACGGACGGACGTACATGGCTTAATCGACTCCGAATTCGATCCATACCATTGACACTATACCTAGCTCGACTCTTTTAAGATGTCTCAAACGTAATGGCAAATTTATTATACCCTTGAACATAGTTCATACGGGTATAATTACAAGTTTTGGTGTAAGTAACATTACCATTTTTTAAATACGTTCTCATTCATAAAATCTTTAAGTTTTCAAGGCTATATAATTGAGTAATAGATTAAGACTTAAGAATATTAAATGATGAAATTGAAACGAACCTAATATTTTTATTGTAATACCTTATGTTTATTTGTTATTGTAATACCTTATGTTTATTGTAATACCTTATGTAATAATTTTCTAAATTTTTAGCAAAAAAAAAAAAAGATTTAATTTTTAATATTAAAAACATTTCTAGGAAGACCCAATTCTTTAATTTAAAAATAAAAGAAGTATAAAATATATAGTAAGATATTTAAAATGAATGAAAAGTAATAAATGTAATTATAAAAGTATAAAAAAGTAATTATTTTTTAATTTATTTCTTAAAGAACAATGATTTCATTATTTTTATTTTTGGTACCATTTTAAAAATTTTTAAAATTATTCTTTTTAATAGCATTGAAATAAAAAAAAAACAAACTAAAAACATATAGAAAATGTCAAATCTAACAAAATGTTATTGTCTTTTCGGTTAAAAGCAAAAAAAAAAAAATTTAAATAAAAGAAAATTTTAAATTGGGAAGATAAAACGGTGCTAATATAATTCAAAGATGAATTTGTTCTGATAATGAAATTTTATGAATCTAACAACAATTTTTATTTTTTTTATTTTTCTTCTACTTAAACATGAACCTTCTTAGCCAGGAACGTAAAATTGATAAAAGGAATGAAAGTAATGATTTCGCAATCAGATCTATTTTATCAAAATAAAGAAAAATACAATACAGGATAATAATATAAAACACACAATATTATGTAGTTTATTAATTTATAATATATATATTTATAATTATTTTAAAATATTTTTATCAGAGAATTTTTTTTTTATTTTAAGTGATGTTGATTACATTATACTTTAGGTGTTTAAAAATTAAAATATAAAAGAAACTATTTGTTCTTTCTTGTTTTTGTAATTAATTTCATTGTCTTGTCACAATCAAAGAGTTTTGATAAATTATTTTAGGTTAGATATGGTGAACCTTTTGAAGGTTTTTAAAGATCGAAAAGGATTATAAAATTAACAATATATATCTGTTAGATTATTAAATGATTATACACTTCATGTACAATGCAGCTTATATTAGATCTTAACTTTTTAATGAGGAAATTTTACTTAGCATTACGATAACAATACGATAATATTATTGATTAAATATTAAATATTGTATTTTTTTGAAGTTAAGCTATTTGAAATATTTAACTTTAACCATTTTTATTTAATGTATTTTTTTTAGTGTTACTATTTCAATTGTTTTGTAGTGGGTTCTTGTGAGCTTTAAAGGTTTTAATGATTTTGTAGGACTACCGCCAACTGAATATCATAAGATACCTACTGTTATTCCGTGCCGTCTTATGTTTTGTAACTTATTAATTACGTAAGTAGTTATTTTGATAATTTTAATAGGTTTAATATAAATTAATGGGTTTTGTAAAATAAATTTTCAGTCAACTTGTTTAAATAGCGTTAGAAAACATTTTATATATTAGATAGAGCTTATTCAGTGATAAAAATAATTTTCTAAGATATAATTTTTAATACGACTATTATTCATAATTCTATATAGTAAAGATATTTTGGCTATACTTAACATAAAACTGAAGAAATTAAACTGCAAAATAATTGAAAAATATTATGAGCAAATTTAAGTTTAAAGCAAAACATTTCACTAAATTACACCCATATAAACTCTTCAAATTACATTAAAGATATTTTTAAGTATTATTTCACAAAACAATTTAAATTGTTTCAAAAAAAAAAAAAGCAAAACAAAAGTTTACTTTGTATTAATTAAGGGGTTGTCACTGCTTTTTATTTTCTTCTCCTTATCATTCATTTTTTTGTTATAATTGTGTGAATATTTTTTTAGTATACTCAAAGTATAATAAAAATATAATTTTTGCGATCGATTGTAAATTTTGTATTTGAATTTGAACTTGTACATTTTCTATTTCTTTTTTGTCTACAATTAAAAAAAAATTCTTTTTAAAAAGTTTTAATTTTATTTATTTTTTATTTCATCACTTCAGATTGTATTTCTTTTCTTTCTATGTTCTTATATTTAGTGTCATGGCTAAAAACGAGTCGTCGTCTTCACCGCCGTCATTCAAGTAAAGAAATTGCACTTTGTATTAAAATCACCTACAATAATTATTATTGAAGTGAGATAAGATATTCTTCTACTAACAGAATTGGAGACTATTTTTTTTTTTGAATAATTTTCTTGTTTTTTTTTTTTTTTTTTTTTTGTTTTTGTATCGTCCTTTTGCGAAAGAAATGTAAAAATGAAAAAGAAAAATTTTCTTTAACTGTTATCTGCTTAAATTCTTTATAAAAAGATTTTTCTATTTTTTTTTTTTTTTATTTCTTCAAAGTATAGAAAAGACAACAAGAGGTTAGTGAATCGTGAAAATTTTCTTTTTAAAAACAGATTAAATTGAATGAAAAAAAAAATTAAGATAAAGTATCAAAAACAAAAGAAGTAAATGTAGAAACAAAACTAAGAACCATAAAAAATTAAAGTAATTATTTAAAATAAATAAAAACAATTTATTAACCACTTTTTATAAAAGTTAATACTTAAGATTTTCAAAATTTAACTTTAAATTAAGTTTATGTTGCCGTAAGTAAAATATTTTATAGATTTATACAAAATTCTAGGTCAGTTTAGTAAACTTTAAAATTTTAATAATAATATCTGGAAAATTGTTTTTTTAACAAATAAAATAAATATTATAAAAAATATGTTTGTATTATTTGTTAGTTGTTAAACACCCTTAATTTTGTGGTTATTTTTATGCACTTAAAAGAAATAGTTAAGAAAAAACTATTGTTACAAAATTTAAAGAAGTTATTGGCATAAAACTTGATCACCTTTTGCAAGATTTCAGATTCCGAGCTTAATTAAGTACTAAGATATGTAAGTTACCTGAATGGTAGCTAGATGAAGCTCTTAATGTAGTTACCTACCAATATACGCTCTTTTTCACCCGATCTTTGAATTTTTCCTTTTTGCTTTAAATTTTAATCGTTGGAATTGTTTTTTTTAACAATCCAAGTAAGCGTTTTCTATTAAATTTAAATTCATTCTGACATCTGTTAGTAATTGAAAATAAGTGAGAAGTGGAAACAATATAAATTAAAAATGTCGTGTAAAAAGTATATTTTTGGTAATAATAGATAAATTATTAATAAAACGTATACAATTCTTTAACATTGAGTTTTTATTAAAAATTAATGGAATTTTCGATTGCATGGCATCATGTAGACCTAATAATATTTGATGTTTTAAAAATGTTCCATTATTGGAACACCGAGCATATAAGACTATTAAAATGGAATATTTTTTTATAGATTTCTAACTGCACAGAGATTTTAGAAACAGTGGAAGATGAGCAGTTCTGTAAAGAAATAGATAATGTAAATGTTTTTATAACTCCTTCTGAAAGTGGTGAAGAAAGTGAAGAAGGTAGATAGTATCGATGAGAACGATCAATAAATCACATAAATCACCTCAGTGGTCGACAATTGCAAGCACAAGCTGTGGCTTCAATTCTTTCGAGGGTGAACCAAACTATTAATTTATCTGAAGAGAGTGACAAGCAAGATAATATTACACTTTCAAAATTTGGAAAACAAGTAGTTACAAATAAAGAAATAGAACGCAATTGGTCAAAAAAACAAGATTTGGAAACTAATTTCGCACCATTTACATCAACTAAAAATTTATAATACATATATTTCTTCTGATCCAGTAGTATGTTTCGAGTTATTTTTTGATAAGATTTGTGTTGAATAGGTTCGAGTTGAAGAGGTTGGGGGGTATGCAAAATATGACTCTGAAATATGCTAAGTTCAAAGGAGATCATAATTTTGATATGAGGATTGGTTGGTTTAAAAGCTTTTTGGCAATGGAAAATTTTTTGGGAATGGAAAATTTTTTGGGAATGCGATACCGAGACATAAAACCCATTTGTAGCAAATCCAATACGATGTACCCGTTTTGAACAAATAAAGAAATATTTGCATTGTAGTGATAATGACAATCTTACTCAAAAACCAAAATTTAACAAGCTCTGCCCTTTATTTGATTAGATATGCTACTTTCCTTTGGCTGGCATTCTGCAAAAAAAATTGCTAAAGGGTAGGTAGGATTGATAAGTATAGAGTATCATTATGAAGTAGTGGTGGACGCCATTTGCATTTGCTGCTTGGATACAGCTCTTCATAATGCTTGGCAATTAACAGTAAGCATTCACTAGAATAATCAAAGCTTGAATATCTGCATTTTAGGCGAAATGTAGTCCAGGTATAAATAAAAATATACGCATTACGCAACTGCTGTACTATCAAGGGGCAGGCCAAAGTCTTTTAAAGATGTTGCAAGTAGAGTTGCAGAAAGTCTAAGATAGGATCGAATTGATCACTAGATTGTACCATCTACCAAATAAAATCGTTGTGTGTTGTGTAAAAAAAATTTAACTGAGTGTTGCAATAAATACGGAGTAAACCTGCATGACGGATGTTTCAAAATTTTTCACAGCCATTAAATTTTTTTTTATATCTGTTCTTATTTATTAAATTTGATTTAATATGTAAAAGTATGTCATTTTTGTTAATTCTCAAGTGCTGTATTTTTTATTATAAAATACAAAATATAAAATTTAGTTCTTAATACAATATAATTAAAATTTATTTATTTTTTTTTTTAAAGGGAAAGCAAGAGAGCATGGCGACCTTAGAGATCTATTGTGTATTTACTACCCCTCTTCCCTACAACATTTCTAAAGATTTATAGAATATCAGTTTGTTTTCGGGAGCTATATTGGCCAAATTCATCTGTGGAAAAAAATCCTTTGCCTAGCTGGTAAAGTCTTCTTCTTGCTGCTGCTTCTTCTTGAGGAGCATCTACTGCGCAGTGGCAGAGTAGATGCTCCGTTGTTTCTGCTGTGTTTTGACAGTGGCATCTACCATCTTCAGCTAGTTCCCTTTTCTTTAGGTGGTAGTTTATAGGACTATTGCCTGTAATGAGGTCTATAAAGGTTCTGATGTCCTTTTTGCTGAAATTCAGTAGCTTATCCACTTCTATTTTGTGTGGTTTTACAAACTTTTTTGATATACTTAAACGTGGAAGCTTATTCGAGTAGATTTTGTGCTCTTGCTCTATCCATCTGCGGAGAATAAGTTTTGAGTGTACTTTGGGTCTTCCGCAGAATGGTTTCAGCCCAATGAAATTTGATGTACAGCCGATATTTGCAAAGCGATCTACCTCTTTGTTTCCTTCAACTCCTATATATGGTGGTACCCACATTAGGACTACATTATTTTAATATGCCAGGAATAAACGTTTCAGGAGACAGTCCCATACCATTCTTGACTGCTGTTTATTGGACAATAGAGATTTTGAAACTGCTTGGCTGTCTGTTAGTATATATATTGTACCTTTTCAAGTTGATCTGCTTAGGTTTTCTTGGATGCATACATGCAAAGCAGTTAGTTCAGCTTGAAAGATTGCTACTTCTTTTGGACTTTTAACTCCAGTCCCTCATTAGATTTAGACCCATCTGTGTACCATATGTTAGAATTACCTTCTAGTTCAGGAGGCTTGGATTGCCGACCTTGCGCTCTCTGATTATAACTTTAAATGGAAATTTAAAGTTATATGCAGTCGGCATTTCACCCGATATGTTTCAAGGGGTTAAAAAGAACTCAGAAGGGAAAAAACTATTCGTCAGAAAATTTTAAAGGTCATATTTATCTGCTAAAAATTTCCAAAATAGAGGCAATATGATCCTCAACATTTTCTGATGAATAGTTTTTTTCCATCTGAATTCTTATTACTCCCTCGTTGTTTCCTTTTTTATCTCGAGATGCAGGGAAGGGAGGTTTTAGATCATTTCCATTGATGCAGTCGGGTAGATTCTCATTGGTCCTGTTATTTCAAGACAAGCAAATCTTTTAATTTTGTTCAGCATAAAATGAGTTTTATTTGATGTTGTATTTTGTTCAATTCCTTGCTGCGGCTGAAATAGCATCATGAGGAGTGTTGTCGAAGCTCCCCTCTATGTCTATGAATGCACATAGGACTATTTCTTTGTAGTCAATTGTCTTTTCAATGGATCTTGAAAGATCATGAAGAGCTGACTCTTTTGACTTCCCTTTTGATAAGCATGTTGCTTAGGGTGAATTCGGATACTGTTGGGTCCAGTTCGGATATGATTATCCAATTTTTTCCACCATTTTAATGAAAAATATGTCTTGAGGCTGATAGGACGGTATGATTTAGGCTTCTTTGTTGGAGCATATCCCGTCTATGAAATAAATACGACCTTTGCCTTTCTCTATATTTCTGGGATGTAGGTACCTCCAAATGAAACCAGCTTTAAATATTTTTAATAAATTTGGCATAAGGATCTCCATTCCCTGCTGTAGTTGGATGGGAAAAGTTGTGTCTACCCCTGCAGATTTGAATGCCTTGAAAGTGTTTATAGCCCATTTAATCCTATGTGAAATTAGGAGTGAAGATTTTATTTGCAAATTTTCTACTGTAGTACATCGAAGCGACCTTTGTTCTACCTCTGCATCTTCATTATTGGCTGCAAAATTTCAGCCCGGAAAATGTGTTGCCAATAAAACTTTTAATGTTTCCGTGATGCTGGTTATAAGGGAGTTATCTAGCTTCGCTAAGATACCGATATCTGCTACAGTGTGTCTTTACTTAACAGTTTTTGAAATCTGGACTGGGAGTTCGTTAAACTCTTCACAGAATTTTCTTCTTTTGAACTTAATTAGCAGATTATTATATTCAGCAAGGAATATTTTGTAAGCTTCCCAGTTACCAAAGGCTTGTTTACAATATCTAAAAAAGTTTCCTGGTTACTGGAGATGAATACTGGAATTGAATTATCTGTATTAGAAATAGAAATGTGTGGCATGCTTTCAAAAAATAATTTTGACACAAATATACTGCATAGTTAAGCTTGAAAAGTGATATAATAGTGGGTTTCAACCCACTTAGTTATGTCATTTTTAAAATAGATGGCGGTACCTCTTGTGAAGCGTGGAGCATATGATAAAACTTACGCTTATTCTCAAAAATCTTCTTTCTCTACTCAAAATTTGAATGTTCTGACTTTTAATAATTGTTCTTAATTTTTTTAACGGAGGTCTCTCAAAATGTAAGTTTCACATAACGGTAAATTTAAATACTAAATTGCAAAAAATCATCAATATTATCAATTTTATAGGAAAATATAACGCTAAAACAATTTCCTCTTCTTTCACTTTATATTATTGAAAAAGTATTCACTAGAACTTGTACTTTTACTAGATTTGTAAAAGTACAAGTTTATTCATTCCGTGTGCATATTCACCAAAAAATTTTGTATAAAAAAAATCTATATAAAAAAAAATGTAATTTTATATTGATAATTTGCATGGAAACTTGAAGTTCAATTATAGATAACATGTTTCGCGTCTTTTGTCCTCCCCTAACACTCATTACTGACATATTGCCATTATAATATCTATGGTACTATTATATATATGGTGTTCCTGTGTTATGAGTTAACAATTTCTTTTAACTCTTATGAGAATAATCAAAATCGTTTACTTCTAAAAAATTTTCTGAAACAACAATATACGTTTAAATCTGTTGTGGTCCATATTTAGATAATTTCAACAATGAATATATAATAATAATATGTACATATAAGTACATATTGTATGATATATTACAGGAGTTATATCAGCTTTAAGGATTATTTGGCTATGAAATTAAACGTAGATCAGGTTTTATATATACATAATACATAATATATAATATATATCAATATTGTTTATTATATTTAAATAATAATGAACATATAAAAAGTTCATTTATCTCATTCTAACGATATTAAACCGCCATCGTCAGAACCGTTTAATACAAGCATACAACAAATACAGAAATGTGTATAATATATATTACGTTTATTGTATTATACTATTAAATAAATATAAAAAAAAAAATCAAAAAAGCAAAACAAAAGAAGCAATAAAATTCGTATATAATTTATTTTACTTCCCTATATTCAAGTCGAAGGTTTGGCTTTTTATGAGCAACAAAAAAAGATGCAACAAGGCAAAAAATAATTTATAGTTTTGAAAAAAAAAAAAAAAAAATCCTATTGACGAAAATGAAAATAAAAAAATTATTGGAGTTTATAATTCATATGTTAAAAGCTAACTGCCACATTGGTCTATTTTAAATTTCATGAATGATTCAAAATTATTTTTTCCGATTTTGTTACCTAATTTTTTGCCTTATTTTAAATCTTTTTTTTTTGTTTTAGGGACAAAATAAATTATTCTTCTTCTATACAAAATATAAAATGATACAAATTGGTTTAAAGTACAGATTTAATATTTCATTTTATTTAATATTTTTTGCTAAGATCTTTAACATTTTAAATGTTAATATAACGATTAATTATTGATATTGATAAATTTGTAAACTGATAAATTCTGTAAATGTAAAGTATAAAAGTTTAATTTGTAGTTGTGAATTGTGATTGTAATGTAATTTCATTTGAAGTTTAAAATACATAATATTATGTTGTATGTAAAAGATAAATACTCATAAAGTAAAGTTATTCAACTGCAAGCAAAATTTTGGATTTAATGTGACGCGATTAGTAAAACATAATCTTTTGTTTCTTTTATTGTGTTCTACTATACGCGCTTAAAAAACTTGTGTCTTATTTAATTGACATCTAGAAAGTATTAAAATTTGGACTAATTCAAATAAGTCACATTTTAAATCGTACGTAAATAATACATACACTTTATTATTTGTAGTAACCTCGTTTCTACTTCAAAAATGTAACAAATTTTAAAAAGTGTTTAACCGCATCTTAAAATACATAGCAGCAGGACAACAAGTTCATAGCTGTTATATGTTGGCACTATTAAGTTGAATATCCGATATTTTGTTAAAGATGAGAAAGTTTTATGTCAAGAACTTTGGAGAAGTTTGGTTAGATCAACAGATTTACACTTGATTAGGCTAGACATCTAAAATTTTGTAAAAGAAAATCAAATGGGGTAATAACTTTTATGAGATTTTTTTTGCGTGGGGAAACGAGTTCGAGTAACTGTCATTCACTCCAAAATATACATAAATATATATCGGTAGGGGATTAATTAAGTCCGATATCTAAAAATATACACATACATTTCTTTTTTCCTTGTCACTCAATAAGGTGCATTGGGGATCCACTAAGTCAATTTTATTCATATTTAACAAATCTTCAGTTTTGTGAATTATTAATTTCACTAAACCGTTCATTACTCGGTTGTAGCTATTGTAGAAGGCTATGGAGACATAAATATTTCTCTATTTCTAACCCACCTATTTATTATCTTATACGATAACTAGCAGAGTACCCGGCGTTGCCCGGATTATTTTTTTGGCTTTATGAATAAAAAATTATTAACTTTTGTTTCTGCGTTAATATAATTTAATTAATATAGTTAACTTATTACTATGAATTTACAGATGCTGGTAGTTTATATTCTATTTTTTATTAGATTTAGTTAAATTGAATAAACAGAGCCAAGAATTAGAGACAATTCTTCTACAAAAAATGTTTAAAGGAATCAATAATCTGTTAAGTACACAATTGCGGCGAAGTGAATTTCCACAATATATTCTTTAATACCGAGACATAAAATCGCATTTCAATTATGACCATAATGTAGTACATTTTTTTTCGTAAGTAATGTCACTTCATGTTTTTGTGAAATATCCTTCTAAGCACATTTTGAAAAATTTGCTATTAGGTTCGCTCTGTCCCTCCTTCTGTTTACAAAACTTATATATTCGTTAATATTCGTTAATACCGAAACATAAAATCGTATTTAAATTATAAAAGACCATAATGTAATCAATTTTTTTTTTGTAAGTAATGTCACTTCATGTTTTGGTGTATTATCCTTTTAAGCACATTTTAAAAAATTTGTTATTAAGTTCGCTCTGTCCCTCCGTCTGTTAAAACTTATATACTGTTTAATAAAGAGCAATGAAATATTAACTATGCATAGGTGTCTTAAAAGAGTAATGTTGTAGAACAACTTTTTTATGTACCCTCACCGTTGGAGATCCTACAGCACCGACAGCTCTTCAAATTTTGAAAAAACTTCTTTTTAAATGCGTACATTTCAGGTTCTGTTTAACATATTTTCAATATAAAAAATACATGATTGTTTTTTACCTTTATAAATCAACCAGAATTTTTTTACCTTTAGTTTTTCTAATTATGTTTCCAAATTGATTGGCTAAAAATATGTGTAAAAATTATATATGGATAAGAATGTAAGGTTTTCTGTTCTTTAAATATGTATGTACTCATTTTTGATTAAATGATGTACAGAAATGTGAATATGTTTTCAAATTTAATTGATTAAGTTTATAGTATTTTTAAATATACGGATATTATACATATCATATGTACATATTTCAATTATGTTTTATGGGAAACATGTTATACACATGCATCTCATATAGATAAACCACATGTAAGTAATGCATTTCTGAATGATGACATGATGATTGTCTAATGTAGGAGATTGTTTCTGTTTTTTAACAACGGCCGAAAATGTTATGTTGTTAAGACTTAAACACTGTATTCTTAAGATACTTAATAAGGTTACTTTAATCAGTGCTGTTCTATATTAGAAATTTGCATTGAAAAGTTTTTATGGAATATTAGAAACATATAGATAAAAGTAAAGAGTGTTGGAAATATCTTTTTAATAATAATAACAATACACAAAATTAGGCAAAATATTATTTATAAGTGCTCGTGCGGAAATGGGTTAACAAACGTTAACAAACATTTTATCACAGACTTAATTTAGAACCATAAATTCATTCTGCCAAATTAGACAGAAATTAGAAACAAAAATTTTTTTTTACAGTCTATCGTATCGAAATGTGTTAATGTATCACAACAAAATTTATTGAATGAGTTTGTGTGCCAAAGTGCAATACTTGTGCAAATTTTCAATTGGTCAAATCGTTTAAGCACAACAACAAAAAATGAGAATTTCATGGCCTGAAGCCTGATGGGTTAATGTATCGTAACCAAATCAACTCAGACAGCTTTTGTTATAAAGACCTACACTTTTGTAAATTTTAAACTCAATTGGTAAAACCGTTTAAGTGCGACAACAAAGAAATTTAAAAATTTTATTGAGCCCTGGTGCCGAAACGGGTTAATGGATTGTAACCAAATCACCTCAGTGAGCTATTGTGGTAAAGAGCTACACTTTTGTAAATTTTCAATTCAATTGGCAAAACCGTTTAAGCGCGACAACAAAGAAATTGAAAAATTTCATTGGTGCCGCAATGGATTAATGAACCGAAACGCGATATAGCCTCTTTCCGGGGTCGTAGGAACGTCCCTGCAAAATTTGGTTGCAATCGGACTGGGCACAAACAAACAAACAGAATTTCTTCCTTATTTATTAGAAGATTATGCTTTATTATTATTTCATTATATGTATATTACAATATGATATTAATTATAATTTGTAACACATATATACTCATTTTTAATTTAATTATAATATACTAATTATATATTATAAGAAAAATCTATATTATTTTTTTATTAATCTATACATATGACCCAGCCGGGGTTTGAACCTGAAATCCTTCATATGAAAGGCCGGAGTGGTAAGTACGACATACCATTGGCTAGATAAATATTTATCGGTAGTTAATTAATTCAGATATCTAAAATTTTGTAAAAGATGATTAAATTTTATAGTAATAACATAAAGTATGTACGCCCGGGTATCTTACTGACAAACTTATTAAAACTTGAGTTAAAACACTTTGGAAATAAAACTTTTTCAATTTCGGCGACAGTATAATCCGAAAAGGTAGGAGTTATTTAAAGCACTGTCATTTTTTTGTGAAAAAAAACAAACGTATAAATAGACAGAAAGAAAGATTATTGTAACTAAAAATATATAATTTTTTGAAATATTTGTATGCTACATTATGGGCTGATGTGCTGATATAAAAAGTTTTATGACTTTAAAATATGTTTACAAGAAAAATTTACTTTTTAAATTTTTTTTTTTTTTAAGTATTTGAATTATCTTAAATTTCAAAATTAAATATTTAAATACTGTGTTTTTTTTTTGAAAAAAAAAATAGAGAAAAACTAAAGAATTGCATTAATTTATTTGATTTGCTTTAGAATTCCTACGCTTTACCGTAAATATTTGAACAGGCAAAGCGTTTGGATTCTGAAACAAATTTAATGAATAAATCAACAAAGTAAAATAAAATGTTAAATAAATAAAATGAAGATGAAATGTAATTTATTTTTCTCTTTTGTTTTTTGTTTTTTCTTTCTTTCATTTTTATGCTTTGAATTTTATAAAATTTTTATACAAAAGAAATTATATAAAATATTATATTGGTACCTATATGTAACACATTTTTATATTTAAATACAGGTAAATTCATTTTTTACGAATTATAAAATTGTATTTTGTGAATATTTAAAAGCTTTAATTGAGAATTTAAATTTTTTGTTGTTTAATTTTCATTAAAATTTACTAAATAACTATAAAAAAAAGTATTTAAATTTTCTTAATAAAATGTTTAAATTTTTTGTTTTTGAACTACTAATTCTACTTCTGTAGTTATAATAATAGTTTGCAGTTTTAACCATACTTGGTTTGATCAAATTATATTTAAACAAAGAAAAATTATTATCTATAATTACATTATTGGATATTATAAGTGTTTTTTTTTTGGGGATGAGTTAACTTCCACGGTCATAAGTTCCATGGAACTTATATTCTCTTAAATGGACTTAAGTTCCATGAAAGTAAAGTCCATTTTTAAATGAACTTAACTTCCATTAAAATAGGCTTCAAAGCTTCCATTAATCTCATGATCCATTTGCTTGAAGACATAAATTCCATATGGAAAAAAATACTCGTAAGATTTTCTAAATATGATTTTCCTTTTATTTAATGCCGGAAAATGTATATATATATAGTATAGGGTGTTCAAAATTGAGGTATCATTTTAATTTAAAAAAAAAAGACTTTTTTTTTGAAATATTAAATATATTTTTATTTTAATTTATTACAAATAGGTTCCGGTTAATAATGAAAAATTATGTCGGCCAAGTGGCCCCCTCTACTACTTCGGCAGGCTTCCAATCTTTTACCAAAATTCTGAATCACGTTGTTCAATAAACTGTTCTCAATGGTTGAAATCTGCTCGATAATGTAGTTTTTAAGCTCTTGAATTGTTGTGGGATTATTGCTGTACACTTTCGATTTCACAAAACCCCACAAAAAAAAATCCAACGGTGTCAAATCGCACAAATCGCATCAAATTGACCGTAATCGCATTTCCATTTGCGTTTTCAAAAAAATATGGTCCGATGAATTTTTCTGACCACAAACCACACCAAACCGTAACTTTTTGTGGATGTACTGATTGTTCTAAGATAACCCTTGGATTCTCTTCACCCCAAATGCGGCAATTCTGTTTATTGACGTAGCCATTGAGCGGGAAATGAGCTTCGTCGGTGAAGATTATTTTGTTAAAAAAATTCTCATTTTCTTCTTGTTTTTCGATTGCCCAAGAAACGAATTGCCGACATAATGCATGGTCAGTTGGTTTTAATTCTTGCATTAGTTGGATCTTATAAGCCTTTAAATGGAGATCACGATGCAAAATGTTGAATAATGTGGATGGTTTGATGTTTAATTGCTGCGAACGATGACGAATGGAAGTTTTTGGATCTTCTTCAACACTTCTGCTCACAGCTGCTACATTCTCGGTGGAACGGCCACTACGTTGATAAATGTTGCCTCTGTTATCAAGAACAGATCCAGTTTCTAGAAATTTATCAACCATCAGCTTGATGGCACGATTTGTTGGAGCATTTTCTCTACCAAATTTTGTTCGAAATTTCCTAATTATATCTTGAAAACTTTTACGATTTTCAAAAAATGTTGTAATAATAAAAACACATTGTTCCTTCGTGTAACGTTCCATATTAACTAACCTGAATGTATTTAGAATATACCTAAAGAAACCTCGTATAAAAATTCCAGGTAGAAAAAAAATGGCGGCAAAATCAAAATTATACCTCAATTTTGAACACACTATATGAATATGTGAGTTTCTGATTAGAACGCATTTTATAGTCGGTTACAAGATTATGATTATACGATTTTTCCATATATAACTACATATATTCTGTAAAAAACGTATAACCCTGATTTTGTTATAAACTCTAAAATTATTCCTAATTCAGAATCTCAGATATACATATATATTCTGGGAAAAGAGAATACCCTGTAAAGTAAAAAAGGCTTTAAAAGACCCCATAGTAAAAAGCCTTTAAAAGCCCCCACTATTCGATAAGGTTTGCATGTAAATTATTTATGTAAGGAAAATAATTAGAAAGGATTTTAGAGATGGTTACAAAATCAGGGTTTCAATAATTTGTTTAGTCGGGGTTTAGGGCCTTCGCTAAATTTTTATTTAATTTTTTATCTATAATTATAATTTAGTAGTTTTCAGCTACACACTACGTATTATGACATTCCGCTAAGTTTTGAATACGTGTACATATTTGGATGTGATTTTTCTATTACAAAATCAACATTAACATAATACATAGAAAAACGAGGAAGAATACAGTTGCCTTTGTCAACTCTTAGATACCCGTACGAACCGTTAGTATGTTCACAGCCTGTCACTCTGCTCACAATATTATTTTTTTATTATTTTAGTATTTTAAAATAATTTGGGTGAATTTTATAATTTCTAGAACTATGGGTTGTACATATATTCAAACTATATGTTTATATGTACATTCTTCAAAAACAGATTCTAACCTTTCACATAACGATTATCAATCCAAAACTTTTTCAAATATTCTATAGTACCATTTAATACTAAGCGGTAAATGTATATTAAATTTACTTAGTACAAAATAGTAAATATAATTTTAAATATTATATTTAAATATTCCATTGACAGAATAATTTCTTATAAGTACAATAAAATACATATATGTATGTAAATACGGCGCTATATAATATACATCTATACTCTTATCATTCATTCACTAGTGACATATACGATATGTAAATAAACATGATATTATATAAGTATGTATATATATTAATATCATACAAATAAAAATTCTTCAAGCAACCGTTATGTTGTTTATTTATTTACATTTTTATGTACTACGCATTATATCCTCAACAATTTCAAATTATCGAGTAAAACAAAATGCAAAAAATTCGTTAAAGAAATTTGTTAGAAAATTTGAAAAAATCAAGTAACACTTTCGTCAATTATAAAGTAACCCTATATTATTAATAAAAAAAGTTGTTAACAGAAATAAGAGTATAATGTTGAAGCTTTAATTTTTGTGTATTACTTCAAAAAAATTTTTAACAGGTGTTCAAGTTACAGGTGTTTAAAAATAGGAAATTTTCAGTTTTTGACCCCTTACAGCTCCTAAACGGAGAATGATACAAAAAAAATGACTCATTTTCAGTCATTTTTGAAATGACTCATACTTATTTTCAAAGATCTAACTTCTGTCAAAATTTCAAGTTTCCAAATTAAACCGTTTAGAAGATAGAAGGGTTGAAGGATTTTGCAAAATTTGAGTTTTACATAACGGTAAATTAAGACACCGTATGCCACAAATATATATTTATTGTATATATACTTTTAAAGCTAATAAAACTAGTAATCGTTTGGCGTTTTCAAAATGAAGATATACCTTATACAACTTGTGCTATAACAATTTAAATATAGAACTTTTTTAAACCTTTGGGGAGCTGTAGCTCCGTAATGGGTGGGGCTACAAAAAAAAGTTATTAAAAATAAAATTAATAATTTTGTGACATCTATCAGCAGTTAAAATTTCATAGCTCTATTGAAAAAAAAATGTGGGGATCTAAAAGTTAGGTGTTCGAGAACTACCCTAAGGCTTGGTCCAAACTCAACCAAAAAAAATAGGGAACCTACAAATTACTCCCAGAATATTTTGTGTAAATTTCAAGATTCTAGCTTTCTTAGTTTTTGAGTTAGCGTGCTGACGGACGGACGAACGGACGGACGGACGGACATGGCTCAAAAGTCTTAGAATTTTTTTCTGATCCCATCCATACCTTTGAAGGTATATCTAGCTCGCTTATTTCGAGGTGTTACAAACGGAGGAGTAATTTTATTATACCCGATCCTATCGTACGATCCTATCGTACGGGTATAATAATAAATCTAATATAACATATTATATTTTTGATAGTATTAATCCATAAGTAACCTATTGGAATTATTAAATACAAATAGAATATTATGCGGAATTTTTATTAATTTTATTAAAGAATAATATTAAGTTTATACTTATGGGATACTTATTTGTTAATACTATGAAACATATACTTAATATGGGATGATTATTATAATATAGGTTTTGTAATAGAAAATATCAAAAAATATATGTATTTGTATTCAAAACTTAGTGAATGTCATAATACGTAATGTTTGGAAGAAAAAAGCGTAGAATCGAGTTTTTTTTTTTTGCAAAACAGTAATCAATTTAGAAACTGTATGTGTATCTATACTGTATACATTATAGCTATGTATATTTTATTTTTCTATAATAGAGAACAATACACTTACAACACAACACTTTAAAGTTAATGATATTTTGCCAAAAATGTTAATTATCTTTCATCATAATGTGCATTGAAAACATTATGGTGAATGTTATACACACCAGCTACAGGCCGCTTATATCTTCTAAAAGATAAGAGATATATTCGAAGTATTTATGGATGATTTTTTCAGTGGAAAGAGTGATAAAATATGTCGATTTTAGAGAAAAATTAAAAAAAATTTTTTTTGTGAAAAATTGTAACTTTTGACTCATATATCTCTACAACGGCAACACTTATCTTTACCAAACAGACGTTAGAAAAATTATACATTATAATATATTTATATTATATATGTGCTACAAGGTAGTTATAAATTAAAATACTATACTATATTAATACATAGTATATTTGGAAACGTTCTGCATTGATATTCGTTAGGTGGTATCTGCATTAGAACAATCATATTATATAAACCATAGTTTCAGAAATTATAAAACTCCAAATTATTTTAAAATAATGAAAAATTAAAAAAATAATATTATAAGCAGAGTGATACTATATTTTATGCTGAACACAATAATTTTATGCTGAACACACAACTTTCATCTTCCACGCTTCTTTTTCTTGTTTATGTATGTATCAAAATAGTTTAGCATGGATGAATACACAAAAATGTATTAGTTATTAGGTACGTATTATACATATTTGTTAATTTGTAGTAAATTTGAATTTGTCATGTAGTATGAGATAAATAGGTTTTTAGTATCAACTACCTATACTAAAAACCTATTTATTTCATACTGCATGACAAAAAGACTAAGTAAATCTACATGACAAATACTACATGACAAATAGACTAAGTAAAGACTTAAATAGATCGATAATGATTTGGTGGTACATTCGAATTTACCCTGATAGAATTTAAACAAATTTTATTTTGCTATATAATTCTATAGGAGCCAATTTTAAGGTGTTACAATTTTGCAACATTAAAATGGCCTGACAGTACATCTGCGACACATTTTTACAACCGTACGATAAGTATCGGGTATAATAAAATTACTCCTCCATTTGTAGAACCTCGAAATAACTGAGATAGATATACCTTCAAAGGTATGGATCGGATCAGAATCAAATTCTGAGTCGATTAAGCTTTGTCCGTCCGTCCGTCTGTCAACACGCTAACTCAAAAACTAAGAAAGCTAGAGAAAGACCAATTTTAGGCTCCCTATTTTTTTGGTTGAGATCCGACTAAAACCTCGGGTACCTCTCGAACAGCTAACTTTTTAATCTCCACATTTTTCATACAAATTTTTCAAAAATTCTTTATCATTTGAAGTAGAACCATAAAATTTTCATTACGGGTAGATATCTTAAAAAAATTAGTTTTATGGAAGAACTTCTTTGTGTATCCCCACCCGTTACGGAGCTAAGCAGCCCTCCAAAGTTCGAAAAAGCTCTATATTTAAATTATTATAACACAAGTTCAATAAGATGTATCTTCAATCTGAAACTTTCAAACTATAGCTGAAGTTATGAGCTTTGCAAATATGTATATAATAAATATATAATTATCCTATACGGTGTCTTAATTTACCGTAATGCAAAACTGAATTATTGCAAAATTCTTTAACCCTTCTATTTTCTAAACGGTTTAAGTTTGAAACTTGACAGAAGTTAGATCTTTGAAAATAAGTGTGAGTCATTTCGGAAACTTTTTTTGTATCACCCCCTATTAGGAGCTGGAAGAGGTCAAAAACTGAAAATTCCTTATTTTTAAACACCTGTAACTTGAACAATTGTTCAAATTTTTATGAATTACTAAAAATTAAGACTTCCACATTATACTTTTATTTCTGTTAACGACTTTTTTTAATAACATAGGGTTAACTTAATATTGACGAAAGTGTAACTTGATTTTTACTCAATTTTTCTAACAAATTTTTTCAAAGTTGAGGATGGTATGATGCGTAGTACAAAAAATGTAAATAAACAACTAAATGTAACAGTAAGTCGATGCCACCGACTTATTATATGCATATTAACATACATACATATATATTGTATTTTGTAGTAAGTTTAGTATAAATGAATATACATTTACCGCTTAGTATTAAATAGGTCTAGAGGTACATATATCATATTTGGAAAAGTTTTGGATTGATAATCGTTAGATGGAAGGTTAGAATCTGCTTTTGAAGAATGTATAAACATACATGTAGTTTGAATATACATATGTACATATGTACAAACCATAGTTCTAGAAATTATAAAATTCACCAATTAAAAGATATATTTTTCACTCCCTATCCCTAGCCAAATGGAACAAACTTCGAAACTGATTAAACTAAAATTTTTTTTTTTCACAAAACAAATAAAATACTCAAAAGTAAGTATAACAGACAGCGACTTGTTTATATAACAGGTGTTATAATAACTTTATTATCTGATGTTGAAAAATCTTAAATTTGTTTGCATTATCAATTTTAAAACACTTTAATTTTATTGCTATATCGAAAAGCATATTATAAGGCTATGTTAAACCGTTGAATATAAGTTTTAAAATTATTAAGTCAGTAAATTTTATTTGCAGTATTGAAGCTTCCTCTTTTAAAGAAAATTTGCCCGGAAAAAATTTTAGAGAGTTATTTTGGTCTATTTCCAATTAGATCAATTTGATTAAGGCTAAAATTTTAACAAAATGTAAAGCAAAATTTTTAATGCCGTTTGTTTAAATTAAAAAATAATATTTGTAACTTAATTGTACATCAATTTATAATCGTCTAATTCTTTAAAATTATAACTTTCATTTATTATACATAAGCAAATAAAATTTTAAAATTTTATGTTTGTTCTTAATTGTTTTTATCGAATACAAGCTCGGCAAAGTTTAGTATTGCCGGCAAAGTTTACCGGACCACTTTTGTTTCCCAATGATAATAATATATGTACATACATACATATGTACATATGTATTTAATAAAATTTTATTTAAATTAATAATTTTAAAATATATTAATTTTAATTATTAATTTTATAACTGACTCGTTAGAAATTTTCAAATTAATCATTATGCTAAAAAATGACATCGAACCTTTGTAGATAAAAGGTGGCACGTATTTTAAATTAAAATCTGAAAAGAAGAACTAAGAAAAAAGTTTTAACAAATTGTCCTATATAATAATACTTACAATTACATTCGTATAAAACATTCTGATTGGTTTAAATAATAGTTATATTGTGTAATATCAAAGTTAAATTAATGTTTTAAAAAGGGAATAATGGAAAAACATAAAAACTTAATTGGTAACCTCATCTTTTTTAACTCTTTTTTCACTTTTATTTTTTGGATTTTTATTTTTTTTTTGTTTTGTTCTTAAATTCATTTTATTTTATATTTATATTTAATTTAATAATTTCTACTTAAGTGTTCTTGTCTTTAGCCTAATTAGCTTTTCTGATATATTTTTAAAAAGCCATTAAGAATAAAACTTTAAAATTCCTAAAAATTCTAAGAAGTTTCAATGATAATTGAAATTTAAAAAGTTTAAAGTGTTCCTTCATCATTTCAATATGATTTTTTAATTTCTTTTAAATTTCCCTTCCCCCTTTTTCATCAAAATTTTAGTAAATGTCATTATAAAGATAATCAAATATGTACTGAACATTTTTTATTAATATTTATATGTATTTCGTTTTAGTTGTAGACAAGACAAGTAAACCGAAAATACAGATAATAAAAAAAAATTAGCAATGTCCACCACAGAACCGACCAGTATTACACAAAAAGCAAATTACGAAATTTCATAGATTTTTTAAATAATAATTTATATCAAAGCAAAATAACTTCTAATAAATTAAAATTTTTTTTTTGTTCAATAACAATAATAAGCAATGAATTAATCATAAAAATACGTACGTTCATACATACATATGTACTACATGCTTTCTTAGCACATATTCAAAAAATTTTGAAAGAATGTGCTTATGAAACTTACTCTGTGAGCTTATGAAACTTAGTGAAACTACACTCTGTCCGTTATCCGTCCGTCTGGGGGTTTACAACTTCTACACCGTTTGAAATAAAGTAATGAAGTTTTAAGTTGGATAGGCATCGCCAAAAAACTAATTTTGTCGAACAACTTTTTTCGGTAGCCCCACCCGTTACGGAGGTACAGCCCTACAAAGTTCGAAAAATCCCTATCTTTAAATTGTTATAAGACAGGTTCAGATTGAAATAAGGCATATCAATCTGAAAACTCCAAACGATAGCTAGTGTATAAGCTTTATAAATATATATAACATAAATATGTCGCTTTACCATGCAGTATTTAATATACCGTTATGTGAAACTGATTTTTTTGGAAAAATTTGAACCCCTTCTATTTTTAATCAATAAGCATAAATATAAGGTCATCTTCTAAGGTCATCAATAAGCATAGATATTATATAAATTTTTAGAGATATAAAAAAAAAAATCAAAAAAAAATTATTCATACATATAAATTCATATGACGTGTTATAACTTATAATATGTATGAAATATGGACTTAGAAAAAAAATTAAATAAAAATTAAAGTTAGTCGGATCAAAAAATGTTCTATGGTAAATTTTCCACGTTACTTGTGTAACAACTTTTTCTTAATAATTTTTCTCTTAATATTTTCATGTTACGAAATATTTGGTAAAAAACTTAAAAATGTAAACTACGGTCCGATACGGTCCGATTTGCTCCAAAAGCTTATTAATCTGAGATATTTACGTCAAAACCTTAAATATGAATTTTCAAAAAGTTCTCATGAATCGTTTAGTCTGTACACGTGCCAACAGCCATATCCACACACACACACAGCACACATATGTATGAAATTTGGTCTTAGAAAAAAATGCACACTACCTTTTGTAGTCATAAGATTAGCTAAATTTAGTAATAGAGAGAAATAAAAATTATAAAAAAAAAAACATTTAAAATATTAATATTAAAAAGAAGTAATAAGCAAAACAATACAAAAACAAAAATACAACTGTCAATATAAGTCATTCTGATAGTTTTGAATTGTTCAAAACACTCCTGGCCATTAATTGCAACCTAACCTAATTGACTTGGTAGATTTCCCTTATTTTCGCAAAAGTTTCTGCAAAATTTACGCCTAGTTTTGTCTTGCAAATCCCAATGTAATTTTTCTATACATAGTTCTCGGTAGTAGTCAAATCTTGTGCTTTTTGTAGCATTAAAGCGTCTCCCGTAACCTTTCCTTGAAAGTATTTTTATTCTACAAGAGAGCCTTTTATTTATCTTAATATTCGGGTAAAAAGACTGAGAATTCTTGCTCAGAACCGAATTAACTTTGTTAGCTGTTTTTTTTTTATCTCACTACCGTTACTTCTTACATATTAATTGGTTTTTAGAATGAACTTCAAACCTAGAGTATTACCTAGAGTTTGAGGAAAGAGTGAAAACCAGGACCTCCCGTATATTTCCCGTTATGAAAATAAGACAAATACTGACATTACAAACATTAGGCTAATCTTGTTTCTTTCTGATTAAATTGTATTTTAAAAAAAACTGGATTAAGTTACCGTGATTAGGAAAGCAGTAATTATCTTGTAGTCCTTGTCGTTAGATTTCAGGTTGGTAGAAGATACAACTTCATTGTTAAAATTTGGTGAGAGAGTCATATTTAAGCTTTTCTTTTTCAAAATACAAGATGTTACTTTACCAATGTTTTCGTAGTCAACTTTAACAATGCAGACTTTACCGCCTGTCACTCAAAGTTTTTGTATCAAGATACTGCCCATTGCCCGTTGGCTGCAACAGAATAAATTAAAAGAAGGAAATAACCAAAATAGAAATTTATATTTACACTTATGGGTAATAATTTCGAAAATAACTTATTATCATTGTCAGTAGTTATGACCTTCTTGAAAAAATATTTTCAAGATTAAACAAATTATACTATAGAATACAGTACATAAAAACTACATCCAAAATTAACAGTATATAATTGAAATTTAACATTGAAGAATTTTTATGAAAAAACTTTAGAAACTTTTTTTTAGTTGATATTTGTTTTAATATATGTACATATGATGTCTGTTTTTTTAGTTCGTAGAATTTAACCAGATTTAACCTAAATTGGAGTTGAGTAAAACAAAAACAATTATATCCTTGCAAGACCTTTAAAAACTTTTGAGGTTATTGCTAATAAAAGGACTTGCCGTATAACCAAAAATGATATTTGTTTAGAGGTCTTCTCAGTATATTTCTTTGGAAACTGTGTTGATATGTACAAATTTTAATAGAAAAATGTTTTTAAAGTGTTTTATACAACAGCTATTTATTTTTGTTTTGTTATTACATGTTGGAATACGTGTCACATTTTAATAATCTTCAAAAAAAATAGTTAATATTGCTATAAACAAAGTATTTTTTTAAGTGAAAGCTTGTCAATTACTTCGAAATAATAAAAAACGAATTAATCACTTCATTTAAATAAATGTACATAGCTACTAGAAAGAAAATCCTAATAAAAAAGGAATTTGCCATGACACTTAACTGTGAATTCAAAATTGCTACAAAAATTAAACAAAACGATCCCAATGGGACTTCTGGCTATGGGAGCTTTGACCTTGCATCCATTTTCATCATTGCCTTTTCATTAACTGTTGACAGATTTTTTGAATGGATAAAGTAAAGTTGTAAGACGTAAAGGCGAAAAATTATTTGAGAAAAATACATTATTACGATCAACTTAGAATTTTATCTAAGTCAATAAGGAGTATCAATACATTCAATACTCTTTCCTATTTTATTATTGTGAGCCTTTCTGTAACAAATTATTGTTAACAGATGGTTTTCGAAATATTCGTGTGTTTTTTGAATAATATATCGAAAATTTGCTACTTGTAAGCCATTAATATCTGCTAAATAAGGTAAAATAAAATCTTTCTAGGGTCTAATCATTCTATGGCTAAATAAATCATTCTAGGGTCCTTTTATTATTTTTTTTGATATTATGTACAGAGTTGTGGGTAGGTATATTATTTATTGTATACGCATGTATATCATATATTTTAATAAAAAGTCTTTAATTCAATATACCTTTTTTACATTTTTTTATAATTTCCGTTTTTTTTACTTTTAACTTTTGTTTATTATTTTTATAACCTTAAATTAAATCAACAAATTAAATATAATTTAAAAAAAAAATCGTAAAAAATTGGTATAGGCACCTTGGAATAATACTATCATGTACAAAATAATAATTTCCCATTTTTAGCACATTTCTAAAAAAATTTTTGCAAAAACGTGCCTATTAGTTTCACTCTGTCTATCCGTTTGTTTACAAAACTTCTCAATCGTTTTAAAGATAGAGCAATGAAATTTTAATCTTGAGTAAGTCTCATAAAAAAATAATGTTACAGATAAACTTTTTCATGTAGCCCCAACTATTACGGAACTACAGCTCCTCAAACTTTGGTAAAGTTATATATTTAAATGTGTATATCTCAAGCTTTGCTTAACAATGCAGGACTCTTTTTTACCTTTATAAATCAATATCAAAATTATACATTTTTCTTAAATTTGGTATTTAAATCTACTATTATGTGAAAAATAAATTTTGCATAATTTGTCTTTCTTCATAATTCTTAAATTTTTTTTTATACCGCCCCCTGCTTAAGAGCTATTAGATTTCAAAAATTGAAAGGCTATTTTTAGAGACTTGTAATTTAGGCCCTGTACACATTTTTCTTCGGTAAGACATAAAACTTAAAGTTCCAGTAATATATTTTTAATTGTGTTAACGGTTTCTCTTGATTTTGTAGCGTTACGGAGTTACAGCCCGTCAAAAAAGCCCTACTTTCAAAAAATTCAAACAAGAAAGCAAATTGATAACATATTTATAAAATTTCAAATATTATTTTATTCTAAAACTTTGCAACCAAGGAAAAATCTAACTACTGCTATAATTCAGACAAAATAAAATCTGAAAATTTTATGAAGATCCCAATTTTTAAAAACATTTTTTGGGTGTAATTTAGCACACAGATAATTTAGCTCATTTTAAGAATTTTTGTCCTGCTCCCAGTTGGATCAAACGTCAACAAAGTGCTCTAATTATAATTTGGAAATTTCAATAGTACGTACATGCAAATGTGAACGTGCAAAATCCTCTAAACTAAGAGAGGTTATAACGTTTTCATGACACTAAAAAAAAGACCTAAAAATTATAATTCTGACCATATGTATTTATTTCGGATTTATGAAGTGGTTCAGTTATACAGGGTCGCATCAAGAAAAATATTTAACATAAATTTTTGCTTTATGTTTAATTAAAAAAAAAGTATATATAACGGTACATTTTGTGTTATCCATTTATTTTACGTTCTTCCGGTCTTTCCAAAATGGGTTCAACTATTTGTTTAGCTTTAACAGTTCCCGAGTTATAATGTATTTTGATGAAGTGTCTAACTAAAAAATTTATATTTTCTAAGAAATAAATAATCAGTAATTATTAAAGAATAAATTGTATTTGCTTATAACACTTATTTTTTTATATGTATCTATACATTTATAGATATACATATCTATATACATAAATATTTAGGGGACGGACACGGGAGTTAAACGGAAGTACATATATCCAATTTTTTCAAAGCCATTCATCCGATCATATTTAAAACTATTTAAAGTTCTGAACTTATTCGTCATCTAAATTTTGTTCATCCTTCATCACCTATAATGTTCACATATGTGGAGAACCTGATTTTTTCTATTTTAATACCTACTTGCTTTTTGAATTAGAATAATAAAAACTTAAAATTGATAGAGAAAAACCTAAAATTAGTTAAAACTAAAAAGAATACAGTTGTTGTGATCAGTTATTAAACACCCGTAGAAGTGTTAAAAATACTGTTTAGCACATTTCCAAAAAAATTTTGAAAAAATGTGCTTATTAGTTTTACTCTGTCCGTCCGTCCGTCCGTCTGTTTACAAAACTTCTACACCGTTAAAGATAGAGAAAAAAAATTTTAACCATGGGTAGGTCTCATAAAAAAAATAATTTTGTGGAACAACTTTTTCATGTAGCCCCATCCATTACGGAGCTACAGCCCCTCAAACTTTGAAAAAGCCCTATTTTCAAATGCATATATCTTATGTTCTGCTTAAGATTTTTTCAATCTGAAAACGTAATTCGACAGGTATTTCTTTTATATTTGTAAATTTATATCAAAATTATACAATATTTTTAAATTTAGTATTTAAATTTACCGTTATGTGAAAACCAAATTTTCGTTGATTTTTCTACTTTCATAACTCCAGCACGCTTTGAGATAGAGGGTTGAAATTTTGAGGCAAGAAAGAACTTTTAGAATTAGTATAAGTTTGCTCAGAAAATTTTTTTGGACCACCCCCTGTTTATGAGGTATTATGGCTCAAAAATTGAAAATTTGCTATTTTTAAACACCTGTAACTTAGGAACCTGTACACATTTTACTTCGCCAAGATATAAAAATTAAAGCTACAGTACTATATTTTTACGTATGTTAAAGGTTTATTTTAGTTGTGAAGGGTTCCAAAGTTGCAGCTCTTCAAAATTGCGAAAAAGCCCCATTTTCAAATATATATATCTCAGGCTCTGCTTAATAGTTTTGCAACCTAAAACCGCCAGAAGATCGAAAATTTTATTGTCTATATAAAACAATATCAAAATTATGTAATATTTTGTAATTTACTATATAAATTTACCGTTATGTGAAAACCACATTTTGCATGAAATTTCTTTTTTCATAACTCCGGCACGTCTTTAGATAGGAGCCTGCAATTTTGAGACAAGAAAGAACTTTTAGAATTAGTATAAGTTTCCTCAGAAAATTTTTTGGTACCACCCCCTCTTTAAGAGTTATTACGCTTCAAAAATTGAAAATTTGCTATTTTTAGACACCTGTAACTTAGGCACCTGTGAAAATTTTTCTTCGGCAAGGCATGAAAATTAAAGGTTCAATAATATACTTTTGCGTGTGTTAACGGCTTTTCTTAGTTTTAAAGGATTCCGGACTTACGGCTTCTCAAAATTTCAAAAGAGTCCTATTTTCACATTTTTTCTTATTACATGAAATTTTCAAATTTTTGTGCAAGTCACAATTCTAAACAGTTTGTATTAAGTTTTGGAAATGTGCGCTTTTAAAAACCGTTGGTTTACATTCTACCTTGTTTTTTGTTTGTTTTTGTATTGCTCTGCCAAATAAATGTGGACAGGAAATTACATAGCCTTTCCTGTTCAGGCGTGGTTGTAAATGTCGTAAGGGGGTAAAACTCTTAGGACGTGTGGGGGATTCGAATCTACACTCCCTCGGTGTTTACAGCGTATTTTATACGCTTTTACCCACTAGGCAACCGAGGCCCAAAAAATACAATGTAATATCTCTGTACTTATAGTAGGTACTATTTTTTAACTTTTCATTAAAAGGAACCCAAAGAATAATTTGTGTAGCTTATTGTTATAAATTTTCGCTGTTTTATTTACGAAACATTTACTGTAAGCAAAATTTGTATGTATTTATATTCCATAACAAAATCTAGATGTAGAGTGTGTTCAGTAAACTTAGATTGTAAAAGTAAATTTATGGTTACGAGTGTAATGCTACCGTATTAACATTATGTAATTGTAACTACGTTTAGAAGCACAAATTGTTTTCGTTATTGCTACATATTGCTGACAAAACGTTTATATTTGGCTTACATATTTATTCAAGTTTCAAATATTGAAATAAATATTTAAGTTGAAAATAATTATTATATCCAGAAAAATAATATCAATATTTTTTAACAACGAGAAAGAATACAGTTGCCTTTGTGAACTCTTAGATACCCGTACGAACCGTTAGTATGTTCACAGCATTGCACTCTGCATACAATATTATTTTTTTAATATTTTAGTATTTTAAAATAATGTGGGTGCATTTTATAATTTCTAGAACTATGGGTTGTACATATATTCAAGCTATATGTTTATACATTCGTCAAAAGCAGATTCTAACCTTCCACATAACAATTATCAATTCAAAACTTTTTCAAATATTCTATAGTACCATTTAATACTAAGCGGTAAATGTACAATTAAATTACAAAATAGTAAATATAATTTTAAATATTATATTATATTAATCCGTATATATTATATTTATATTATTACAAGTATATCGCCATACATTGCAATATTTCTTTAAAAATATTTCCATTCATAGAATAATTTCTTACAAGTACAGTAAAATACATATATGTATGTAAATACGGAGCTATATAATATACATCTATACTCTTATCATTCATTCATCAGTGACATATACGATATGTAAATAAACATGATATTATATAAGTATGTATATATATCAATATCATATAAATACAAATTCTTCAAGCAACCGTTATGTTGTTTATTTATTTACATTTTTTTTTACTACGCATTATATCCTCAACAATTTCAAATTATCGAGTAAAACAAAATGCAAAAAATTCGTTAAAGAAATTTGTTAGAAAATTTGAAGAAATCAAGTAACACTTTCGTCAATTATAAAGTAACCCTATATTATTAAAAAAAGTTGTATAAGTATAGTTGTAAGGGGTCAAAAACTGAAAATTTCCTATTTTTAAACACCTGTAACTTGAACACCTGTTAAAATTTTTTTGAAGTTATTCATAAAAATTAAAGCTTCAACATTATACTCTTATTTCTGTTAACAACTTTTTTTAATAATATAGGGTTACTTTATAATTGACGAAAGTGTTACTTGATTTTTTCAAATTTTCTAACAAATTTCTTTAACGAATTTTTTGCATTTTGTTTTACTCGATAATTTGAAATTGTTGAGGATATAATGCATAGTATAAAAAAATGAAAATAAATAAACAACATAACGGTTGCTTGAAGAATTTTTATTTTTATGATATTGATATACATACATACATATATATATAATCATGTTTATTTACATATCGTATATGTCACTAGTGAATGAATGATAAGAGTATAGATGTATATTATATAGCGCCGTATTTACATACATATATGTATGTATGTATTTTATTGGACTTATAAGAAATTTTTCTATGAATGGATATATTTTTAAAGAAATATTGCAATGTTGAACGACAAACATCAACGACAAATTAGCAGAAATGAGTCAAGATGATACGGGCATGTCATGCAAAGAGACGAAGGAAATGCTTTTCAAAAAGCTCAACATATCAATACCTAGGAGAGGACCTGGGAGACCATCAGCAATATGCCTTGAAACAAAGATATGAAGAAAGCGGGACTAAACGCTATTATCAAGCTTCAGATCAAGGAGGACTGACCCCAAATAAGGAAAATGGTCACGAAGAAGAAGTTTCAACTTCCAATCTTCCTTCTGTTCCAATTCTCCTCAAACTCTACCGTAAAACTGATTGTTTGAAATTGCTTATTTGCTTATTCAATGTTTCTAGTAATTGATTTACTACTTCTTTTTCTATTACTACAAGCACATCATCAACATATCGAATCCAAATTTTTGGTAGTTTCTCTTCTTTTTTTAAATTCTTTTCTAACTTCGCCATAAATGTATTGGTGACAAAGCATGACAGAGGATTGCCCAAAGCTGGGCCATGTGATAGTTTATAGAAGGCATCATTAAATTGGAAATAATTATTTTCCATGCAAATTCTGGTCGCTTCTAATAATATTTTTGATTTTTTTATCGGCAAATTGGTATGTGAGAGCCATTCCTTAATACATTTCAAAGTTTCTGAAATTGGTATGTTTGGATACAACGATATCACATCGAATAAGACCAATATATCTTCTCTTTGGTGTCTTCCAATTTCTCTTGCAATTTGGTGTCTTTCACAATTTCTATGAAAGTATTACATTTTCAGATGGTTTTAATTTTTTGAATTCATTTATTACCCATTTAGCTATTCCGTAACACTGTGACTGGATGTTGGAAACGATTGACCTAATTTTATTTCCGGGTTTATGAATTTTTCTTTCCACGATATAATCGTGGTATCATTGGATTTGGAATAGATAATTTCCATTTTCGAGTTTCCAACACATTGTGAATTTTAGATATACATGTGTTAGCCTTTTTTATCATACGTCAAAAGGATTCTTATTTGTTTTAATAAACTTAGATTCTTGCATATCTTGCTTGTCATTATAATATTGATTTTTATCTAGAATTACCAACAAGTTGCCCTTGTCAGATTTAGTGTAAAATATTTACAAAATAAATACAAAATTGTTATTATTATATAATTTTTTTTTATTATTATTTATTTCATTTATTAAAATGAGTTTAATTTCTTTTCTTATATTATTCTTGATTAAATCACATTTATATTTTATTGCGGTTTCAACATCTACAATTGTTTTATTAACATCTAGTTTAACTGTCATAGGTTTGAACTTTAAACCTTTATTCAATAAGTTAAGTTCTTTGTCGGAGAAAATTTAATATAATGGGGAACAAAATTTTACTTGTGGTTTTTTTTATAAATTGTTTCCGTTTATTTTTAAAAAGTATTGTGAATTTTTTGTCTAAAATCTTTTGTTTTACTATTTTGGACACTCTATTGGAAACTAAATTTAAATAGTTAAGCCATATATCTGCACCGTCCAATGCTTTGCAGAAGCTTTCAATGCTTTCCCGACCCCCAAAAAAAAAAATCTTAAACGGTGTAGAAGTTTTGGAAACACACGGCCGGACCGAGTGAAACTAATAAGCAAAGACTTACTTATTTTCAATACTAGTAAATAGTTGAACAAACTGCGTTTTTACTTGAACAGAATGATATACACCTATACCGAAAATGGTACTGTAGCTAGGAATTAGATATGAACTTATGAATAACTACATATTATTTATTCTTCACCACATTCTAGTTTAGCTGCTGAATTCAAAACTCATTATTTTAATCCCCTTTTGATTAATTTTAATTAAAATGAGGAAGAGTGCAGTAGAGTAGACTGCGACTCTATGATACCCGTATGAACGTAATATATCCTGTTTCTATAAAACTTGATCATCTTTTAAAAACATTCAGATGTTTTAGTACCGAACTACAGAGATATATTTATGTAAATTGTGGAGTTGTATGACAGCTACCCGAATCTATTGCGCCTAGCTTCATGAAGTTCCAAGAAATGCAAGAAGCCTGAACCGGCTGCTTTAGACCCACCAAATTTTACAAAAATTTTTGGCATATAACTCGACACCTCTTCACTAAATTTCGGATACCTAGCTTCAATAGACACTGAGTTATTTTCACTTAAAGAGAGAAGTTGTATGGCAACTATCCAAACCTGATATACCAAAAACTTTTGTAAATTTTAGAAAAGTTTTTTGCATGTAACTCGACGCCTGTTCACTAAATTTCTGATACCTTCAATATACACTTAGTTAGTTTCATTTAAAAGTAGAAGTTGTATGGTAGTTACACGAAACTGTCGCACCAGCACACCAAAATTTTACAGATGTTGTTGGACTGTAACTCGACAACACTTTGCAAAATTTCAGAAATCTAGTTTCAATAGATACTGAGTTATTCCTTTATAAGGAAAGAAGTTGCATGACAGCTACTCAAACCCGGTGGCCAAAAATGCTGGATTTAAATAGTGAAACTAACAGTTTTGCAAAAGTGACGCAAAAAGAATTCAGCCTCCCAGGTCCTTTATTTTTTAAGCTATGGTGCACACGGACAGACGTACATGGCTTATTCGACTCAGAATTCGAATTTGAGAAACGTAATGTCAAATTTATTATACCCTTGAAAATAGTTCATTCGGATATAATAAGCGAAAATGTGATGCAAAACTTATGAAATTAAAATTAAAAAAATATAAATTACATATCTTTATTTTACTGAAAACAAAAATATTTGGAAAAATACCAATTAACTTTTATAATTATATTAGGACAACTTATATATATACATATATCTACTTTAATTAACATTTTAATTGAAATTTTAAAATGATTACCTACTTTTAATATTTCATTAAATTTTAAGTTTTTTTTTTTAAATATTAATTTCAATGTTATCAATTACAGAGGCCGACTATACATTGGATGATTCATTTTGGAATGAAGAAAGTCCAGTTGGTAAGTAGATTAATTTTTTTTTGTTCATTTTTTAATAATTTTTTTTTGTATCACTTTTGAAGGATTAACATATATTATAACATATATTATAAAAATTATCGAAATGAAATAATTTAAAAAAAAAAAATTAAATTTTGTAAATAGCAAAACGAGAAAATAATATTTTACTGGATTATATTTTACTGCACATTTCCAAAAAAATTTTAAAAATTATGCCTATTAGTTTCACTTTGTAGGTCCGTTAAGGACTTTTACACTGTTAAATCTAGAGCAAAGGATAAATCTCATAAAAAAATTAATGTTATAAAACAACCTTCTTATGTAGCTCCATCCAATATGGAGCTGCAGCCCCTCGAACGTTGAAAAAACCCTATTTTTAAATGTGTATAACCGTTAAGTGTTAATAAACCGTTAAGAAACAAATGTGTTCTTCTTTTTCAAAATTTTTTTTCCTTCATAACTCCGGCACACTTTTACATAGATGCTTGAAATTATGAGAAAAGAAAGAACTTTTAGGATTAGTTTCCTTAGAAAATTTTTTAGTACCGCGCTCTGTTTAAGATCTATTAAGGCTCAAAAATTAAAAATTTGCTATTTTTAGACACCTGCTGCTTAGGTACTTGTACAAACTTTTATCACCAATGGATATCACCAATTTTAAGAAAATCCTATTAAATTTTTTCAACTTAAATCTTTTTATACTTTGTTAAAATCTAATGTTTCAGATTAATTTAACTTTATTTCAACTATTGGTAGTTTCACAAGGAAAAAATTATTTTGCATTTATGTTCATTAATAGCTAGCACCGAAATAGTAAAAATGAGATTAGGGTTAAATTTTACTTATCGTCTTTTAAAAATTGACAAAAAGGTTCAAATTTTATTTAATAAATGAAGAAGATATTTAATAGAAGGAATTTTTGATTGGATTTTGAGTAAAGGTTAGGTCTCTGGACGATAATTTCAAATGGAATTTCACTTTCAATAAATCAACTTAATTATTAACTTACGAGTATATTTAAAAGTTAATATTTAAAGCTTATGCAAAATATGAAAATCTAAATGGAATTTATTGCAATTTTACTAAGTATATCTTACAAATATTTAAAATAACAATTATAATTAAAAAATATTATGCACAACATTGTTTGTTTGTGCATCAAAATTATAGTTGATTTTAATGTAGTAAAATATTACTTTTAAAATACCATATTATGGTAAAATGTATTTAAATTCCATAGATATTTGTATTCAAGATCTAAAAGTAGATACTTTTAATGCAAAAAAAATTTTTATAATTAAAGTGATATTTTTTTTGGAATGGTAAAAGTATCATAATATTATAATATTATTTCAAATAAATATGTTTAAAGTATCTAGAAGTACTTATATCCCATTAAGATATAGTCAACGTTAGAAAAAGCATAATAAATATATAGTAAATATATTGTTAAAAAAACATTAAGAAAAATGCAATAAAGAAAATTTTTTCTTAAGATGGCTAGCAAAATAAATTTATATCAAATATGGTCATTATAGTATATAGTTTTAGTACCCGTATGATGGTATATTTAAAAATTGCTCCTTCGTTTGTAACACCTCGAAATAATCATGATAGATTTTGATTTTTTGTATGGATCAGACTGAATCGAAAAATTGACTGTTTAAGTTTTTGGTTAAGATCGGACTAAAACTTCACATAGCTGTCGAAGAACTAACTTTTTCATCTCCAAATTTTTCATACAAAATACAAAATTTCAGTATATAAAGAAATTATTGTAGTGTTTTGTTTTTATTTTTTTATATATTATTCGATATCGATAAATTGATTTTTGAGGATGATGAGTAGTGCAAGCAAAAAATCTCAACTGTGTCCACCACATAACCGACCGCTATCTCAAAAATAGCGTAATACGAAATTTCAAAATTTTTTTTACATTATATCAATTATATTAAGATAATATAATAACATTTTTTAGCACATTTCCAACAATATTTTAAAAAAATGTGCTTATTAGTTTCACTCTGCCCGTCCGTTCGTCTGACCGTCTGTCCGTCAGTCACTCCGTCTGTGCAAAACTTCTACACCATTAAAGATAAAGAAAATATTTTAACAATGTGTAGGTTTCATAAAAAAACGAGGAAGAATACAGTTGCCTTTGTCAACTCTTACAAACCCGTACGAACCGTTAGTATGTTCACAGCCTGTCACTGTGCTTACAATATTATTTTTTTAATATTTTAGTATTTTAAAATAATTTGGGTGAATTTTATAATTTCTAGAACTATGGCTTGTAAGTATATTCAAACTATATGTTTATACATTCTTCAAAAGCAGATTTTAACCTTCCACATAACGATTATCAATCCAAAACTTTTTCAAATATTCTATAGTACCATTTAATACTAAGCGGTAAATGTATATTAAATTTACTAAGTACAAAATAGTAAATATAATTTTAAATATTATATTATATTAATGCGTACATAGTATATTTATATTATTATAAGTATATCGCCATACATTGCAATATTTCTTTAAAAATATTTCCATTCAAAGAATAATTTCTCATATGTACAATAAAATACATATATGTATGTATATAAATACGGCGCTATATAATATAAATCTCTACTCTTATCATTCATTCATCAGTGACATATACGATATGTAAATAAACATGATATTATATAAGTATGTATATATATCAATATCATATAAATAAAAATTCTTCAAGCTACCGTTATGTTGTTTATTTATTTACATTTTTTTGTACTACGCATTATATCTTCAACAATTTCAAATTATCGAGTAAAACAAATGCAAAAAATTTGTTGAAGAAATTTGTTAGAACATTTGAAAAAATTAAGTAACACTTTCGTCAATTATAAAGTAACCATATATTATTAAAAAAAGTTGTTAGCAGAAATAAGAGTATAATGTTGAAGCTTTAATTTTTGTGTATTATTTTTAAAAAAATTTAACAGGTGTTCAAGTTACAGGTGTTTAAAAATAGGATGTTTTCAATTTTTGACCCCTTACAGCTCCTAAACGGGAAGTGATACAAAAAAGTGATACAAAATTTTTGAAATGACTCATACTTATTTTCAAAGATCTAACTTCTGTCAAAATTTCAAGTTTCCAACTTAAACCGTTTAGAAGATAGAAGGGTTAAAAGATTTTCCAAAATTTGAGTTTCGCATAACGGTAAATTAAGACACCGTATGCCACAAATATATATTTATTGTATATATACTTTTAAAGCTAATAAAAGTAGTAATTGTTTGTCGTTTTCAAAATGAAGATATATCTTATACAGCTTGTGCTATAGCAATTTAAATGTAGTGCTTTTTGAACCTTTGGGGAGCTGTAGCTCCGTAATGGGTGGGACTACAAAAAAAGTTATTAAAAATAAAATTAATATTTTTGTGAGATCTATCAGCAGTTAAAATTTCATAGCTCTATTTCAAAAAAAATGTGGGGATCTAAAAGTTAGGTGTTCGAGAGCTACAATTTGGTCCAAACTCAACTAAAAAAAATAGGGAACCTACAAATTACTCTCAGAATATTTTGTGTAAATTGCAAGATTCTAGCTTTCTTAGTTTTTGAGTTAGCGTGCTGACGGACGGACGGACGGACGGACATGGCTCAAACGTCTTAGAATTTTTTTCTGATCCGATCCATACCTTTGAAGGTATATCTAGCTCGCTTATTTCGAGGTGTTACAAACGGAGGAGTAATTTTATTATACCCGATCCTATCGTACAGATATAATTGATGTTGTAGAACAAATTTTTCATGTAGCTATAGCCCCTCAAACTTAGGGAAAGCCCTATTTTTAAATGCGTAGATCTCATGTTCTGGTTAACATTTTTTATTTTGAAAACGCCATTCGGCAGAAATTTTTTTTTCGCTTTCTAAATCAATATTTAAAAAATTAGACATTTTTTTAAATTCAATATTGAAATTTACAGTTATGTGAAAATCTAATTTTGCATGATTTTTCTACCTTCATAACTTTGACGCGCGGGGACTTGAAATTTTGAGGAAAAAAAGCACTTTTAGAAACAGTATAAGTTTCCTCAGAAATTTTTTTTGGATCCCTGTTTATGAATTTTTAGGGCTCAAAAATTAAAAATTTTCCATCTTAAACACCTGTAGCTTAGGCACCTGTACACATTTTTCTTGGGCAAGACATAAAAATTAAAGCTCCAGTAATATATTTTACATATCTTAACGGTTTCTTTAAGTTGTATAGGGTTTCAGAGTTACAGCCCCTCAAAATTTCAAAAAAGCCCTATTTTCAGATGTAGACATCTCAGGCTGTGCGTAGTAGTTTTACAATCTAAAAACGGTATAAGTTTAAGTAAAATAAGTATAAGTTTCCTCAGAAAATTTTTGTATATGATTTTTTTTTATTCAAAAATATTAGAAGTAAAAAATAATAAAAAGTGCCAACAAATTTATTTATTATACTCGTGCACGTAGCTCTAGCTACCCAACAAACATACATTTTTATATGTATATATATGTATACATTAATATTGAATCTAACTAAAATTCACAAAACTAAGGCTAAGGCTAACAAAAATTTTACAGTTTGCATTTTACGTTATCAACAACATGTATGTTTAGGTATATGTATTATGTATAAATTTTTAGAGAAATAAAAAAGATATAAAAACAAAAAAAATTTGTTCACATAGTTGATATGGCGTGTTGTAATATGTACGAGTATAAAATTTGGAAAATGTTATTTTAAATAAAATTTAAAGTTAGTTGAATCAAAAAATGTTTTATCGAAAAGTTGTTGCCCTTTACTTATGTAACAATTTTTTCTTAATAATTTTTCTCATAATATTTTACTGTTAGGAACTAAACTGTTTCAGTTAGAAACTTGAATTTTGAGAGGATTTTGACCTTTGAAAATAAATATGAGTTATTTCGAAAATATTTTTGTATTGCCCTCTGTTTAGGACCTGTAAGGGGTTAAAAATTGAAAATGCCTTATTTTTAAACACCTGTAACTTGACACCTGTGAAAAATTGAAATAAATAAAAAAATATAACGGTTTCTTGAATAATTATATTTATATGATATTGGTATATATACTTATACATCATGTTTATTTAGATATATATGTTCAATGTGTATTATATGTTTTTCTTGTTTTAATTTTGAAATTAAATTATATTTTAAATTAAAATTTATAACATTTCCCCTTCCCCTTTTGCCTTCCAATCCGCTCGCAAATTGTAGTTAATGGTTACTAACTTTTTATTACATTTTTGTAACATAAGAGGCATGTAATTTTCACTCAGTTGAAGCCCATTGCCACTCCGAAAGGCAAACCAGCAATACTAGCTTTAAGCGAAACTCAGGTTATAGGTGATGATACTAATTAGAGTATTAATGGCTATACGCTGGTTCCGCTTTTCATTCCACGTTGCGAAGTACCTTTATATATAAGGTCTAATGTAGCTCTTCACGACTAAAAAAGCTTCATTATCTTTGGGTAAAAACCAGTGTTAAAATTCTCATACTCTTTTTCTGTTTTATTTACAGATTTCTTCAAGCCAGCCAGCTGGAAACTGCTATGGCGATTGAATAATTATCCGACAATATCAATAAAATTCTTTAAACTAATCCCGAATGTAAGATAGTTGTTGCGGGTGATTTCAATATCCATAACAAAGACTGGCTTCATTTTTCAAGTCACAACTCTCCGGAAAAAGGTTAAAGTCACAACTCTTCCTAAAAGGTTAGTTTGGCACCACAACCGCGCTGACTGAATAGCTCTGAATTTTGATTGGCCGATATGCTTTCGACACAGGAACGTTGACTTTGCTGCAGATGCCATTAGTAAAACAATTTTGTTAGGAATGAAAATTTTCATTCCCAGTTTTTATAAATCGGTTGAACTGCAGGAAAGTCAACTGGTCCTGATGGAATTCCTGCAATGGTTCTTCGATTGGATATTGCCACTCCGATTTCGAAACCTCTGCATAATCTTTTCTCTTTGTCATTTTCAACTGGTAGATGTCTCATTCAATGGAAAATTGTACACGTTTCTCCAATTCCTAAAAAAGGTGACAAGAGCAACTCCTCCAATTACCGACCAATCGCTATTGTCTCGGTCATTTCCAAAGTTATGGAAATTTAAATAATTAGAAGTTTGATGATATATCTTGAAAGTAGGGGTATTTTAAACAACCGCCAATACGGCGGTTAGAAGTAAAATTTCAACAGGTGACCTTTTAGCATACCTTAGCGAGAAGCTAAATATCAGCATTCATTGCTCAGGCGAATCTGAAGTTGTAGCTCTTGATATCTCAAAGACCTTCGATCGAGTATGGCATTCTGCCCCTTTGAAGAAATGTCAACCTATTGGTTTAAATAATTCCTTTTGCAAATGGATTGAGGATTTTTCCTCGAATCGTCGTATTCGTGTTCTTGTCGACAGTTTCGTGTCCGACTCTTTCGAAATAAATGCTGGCGTTCCACAAGGCTCTTCGTTATCTCCAACTCTTTTTTTGATTTTTATCATATGATCGTCAGCCTGATTAACCACGACTTAACTAAAATAGTCGACTGGGGTAAAGCAAACAGAGTTGAGTTCAACACCTCAAAAAATCAAAGCAGTCTGATTTCCTACAAAATAAATCAATTTGACCCAATTCTGCAATTCCAAGCGAAAAATTTACAACGATCAGAAACAAAGATCTTCATGTATTTCTTGAATTTTTCGATATCATTCACATAACGGTTCCCAATATTAGGAAACACTTCCAGCAGTAAGCTATTCCATATTCGCGCTGTATGTATTACAAACGAATTTTCTTGGGAAGGTGTGCCATCTATGGTTCTTTAAGGTATAAGGCCACAGAGAACCATTACGTGAATGATATCGATAAATTCAAGAAATACATGAAGATCTTTGTTTCTGATCGTTGTAAATTTTTCGTTCTAAATAATCCGCCCAACATTTAAAAATTTCCTATATTTCCCACTTTCATTGTACCATAGGTTCCAACCTAATATTTGGTTTAAAAGGGAGTTAGTGTGGGTTCCATTCCCACACACGTCGTAAGACCGTCCTTGTATCTCTACTGAAATTTTTAAGACATTATTATTTTTTGTTTTGTTATTTCAATTTACTAATGCTATAAGAGAGAATTTTATCTCTCGTGATATGCTATACAGATTATAATATATTTCATTTTTATCAAACATTAAAGATGTAAATAATTAAGCAAAATTGCAAAAATAGTAGAACAATATAATCATAACTTAATTAAAAATGAAAGATAATTAAACTTAACTTAAAGATAATGAAACTGAAAACACAAAATATACATCGAACAAACAAAAAAAACAAAAATTAGTTAGTTATATAAATTCAGAAGAAACTTCTTCTACAACCCTTTTTTTCTAAAAAAAAAGGTTGCCAAAGAAGCTTAAATTATCAAATTTGTTCTCTTCTATATTGAGTAATATCGGGTTTTCCAAGGGGAATGATGCAATTTAAAATGGTTGTAATGTCAACACTGAGTATAATTTTCTGACATTTCTTATGTCATTTGATCATGGAAAGATACACACTTCAACAACGTTTAGAAATTGTTCAATTGTTTTATCAAAATCAATGTTCATAAACATTTTTATTGAAAAATTTTATTTAGTGATGCAGCTCATTTTTGGTTAATGAAAAATCCACACGAAACTGTTCAGACACCATTACATCCAGCTAAAGTCACTATGTGGTGACTTCACCAAAATGTTAAGTTCTTTTTCTATTTAGATGCATTCAATTTTGATTTCTGGTATTTATTTTGTAAAAATCACTACGTTTAGGCAATGCAGTTAAAGTATGGATATTGGAACAGTTTATGTCTTGAATATAAAGTATAAGTTTTATGTTGAATAAATTTTTTATTAGTAACAAGTTTTTTCACTATGTGTATATTGTGTTTTATCCCTCCTCCTGTAATTATACAAGCTTTTTATTGGTGTATTTTTAATTACTTGGAGTTCATCAATTATTTGCTTAGTTGCAAATGTCGTAATACCCCATAGTTTTACACCATAACTTATATGGCAATGGCAAAGCGCATTATATACTGATCATTTCATACTATTTGGTATCAATTCTGAAATCTTATTGAGAACACCAACAAAGGATGAACATTTTTTACAAAGACAGAAAGTATGAATATTAGATTTCAATTTGTTATCAATCCGAATCCCTAAATATTTAACTTCATTTCCTTGCTCTAATGAATTCATTGAGATTTTGATGTTGAGTATAGGAGGCGAAGAATCAATTAGCATATATTTTGTTTTTTTTATGTTGATTGATAATTTTTGTTTAGTCATCCCAGAGCATAGTTTGTTTATCTCGGAGTTCATTTTTAATTGCAATACGTCACAGCTTTTAGCTTTAGGAAAATAAGGCAAACATCGTCGGTAAATAATATTATTTCTGCATCAAGGCTAATATCAATTATGTTATCTGTAAAAATTGTAAATAATAATGGAACAACAGTATCAATGTTCAACTGTATTTGAACATTGAAATCCTTCGCCAGAGCCATTTCTGCCTGTGAGCCTACGATATCGTTGATGTGGTCCGAAAGATTTTCAATTTCCAAAACACTTTTTAGTTTTTTTAATTTGAAGAGCTTTAAATAAAACAAAAAAATATGTTATTGCATGGAGGGTTAACGCAGTTTTTTTAACATGGAGTTTCATCCAAATATATTGAAATATTGCACTTGTAATTATATAAAATGTTGAAAGCAGTTTTATAAAGAGTGAATTCCCCTTCGAGGCACAAATTGCGACATCAATAAAAAGTTTCGCATGGCAAAGTTGCCATGTTGCTCATTTACCTGCGTTTCATAAAGTGCTAAAATATCTGATATAAGTGTATTGAACTAACTTTCTACAGCATGAACAATATCTTAAAGACCACGAATATTAAAAAATGTACACGAAAATTTTAGAAAAAGGCTATTTTAGGAAAAATTTAGACCGTATATTACAATAAAAGAAAAACAAATTTGTTTCCTACTTTTTGTTAATATTCTTCTTTTATTTAGGCGAATTGTCATTTCATATTCATATAATTTTATTCTTTTCTTAAAAATATCTGTAATTAATTCTGTAACGTTATAATACGATGGCAATTAGCAAATGCAATATATTTATTGTTAAAAAATCAATAATACTTTCCAATAATACTTTTAAATTGTTTATTTAGCTGAGAACCTGAGAATTTTTTTTAAATAAGTTCAGACCTGGCAGTCATTCGAAACTAAAGTCGCTATACATATTTGCTATTTAATTTTAAAAAAATTAGGTTCAAGACCTGGCCTAGTAGCTCAATATGCAAAAAACCTAAAATGGCGTTTTCACTGTATATTCGCTAATACCGAAACATAAAATCGCATATCAATTATAAAATCACCTATCACCTAATGATTATGAATCCAAAACTTTTCCAACTATGCTACATTAGTACAATTTAATACTAAGCGACAAATGTGTATTCATTTATAGTTACTTACTACAAAAGAGCAAATATAATATTAAAATATAATGTAAAATGTATAATGTATAAAGTAATAATGTATAATGCATATACTTTATTATTACATCGCTATCGCTATACATTGCTATATTTCTTTCAAAATATTTTCACCATAGAATAATTTCTTAATGTACAATAAAATACGTATTATGTATATACTTCGCTATGCTCGTATATATATGTATATCTATACTCTTATTATACATCATTCACGTAAAATATATATGTACATAAGCATAATAGGTATGAAAATGAATGATATGAATGTGTACCAATATAGTATCCATACATAAATATTAGTTATTCAAGCAAACGTTATAGTTTTTATTAATATAAATATTTTTATAAACTAAAAACAAAAAAAAAACAAAAAAACTCATATAAATTCTTGTAGTAGAAAAATTTTGTATGAAAAATGTGAGAGATGAAAAAGTTAAATGTTCAACAGCTACCCGAAGTTTTGGTCGGATCTCAACTCAAAAAAATAGGGAACTTAAAAATTTATCCAAAAATATTTTATGTGAATTTCAAGACTCTGGCTTTCTTAATTTTTGAGTTATAGTTCTTAGGGACTGACAGACAGACAGGCGGCTAAAGTTTAATTGACGACCTATTTTTTTCGATTCTGATCCCATCCATACAGTTGAGTTTATATCAATCGGGCTTATTTCGAGGTGTTGAAAACGGAGGAGCAATATTAATATACTCGAAACTATTGTAAGATTATAATCAGTTTTTTATATTTTTTTACGTAATGGTAAAAATCCTGTATATTGTTGGTTTTAATTTCTTTTGGAATTTAATCGAAACTTTTGCCACATTTGCATTTTTTAATAATAAAATAATTTATGTTATAGAACTACTTTTTTATATACGTTCATCAATCACGGAGATACAGCCCCTCAAATTTTGTAAAAGTCCTATTTCCAAACGTATATATCTCGTGTTCTGCTTTACACATTTTCATTCTAAAAAAGACAAACGACAGGATTTTATCTTTATAAATTTTAAAATTTCCTATTTTTAAATACCTGAAACTAAGATATTTGTGCAGATTTCCACAAAGTAAGACATATAAATTAAAGTTGCAATATTATATTTGTACATGTCTTAATAGATTTTCTTAGTTATATAGAGTTACGGAGATGCAGTCGCCCAAAATTAGAAAAATACACTATTTATAAATTATGTTTATCGCAAGTTCTGCTTAATATATTTTTAATCTAGAGACGTCAAACAACAGGACGTATAAATTATAATTTCCTAAATTATGTCAAAAAAGTACAATTTTTTAAATTTGGTATTTAATTTTATGTACCTTTATATAAACAGAAAATTTTTCTTCATTCATATCTCCGAAATGCTTTTAATTAGAACCTTGAAATTTTCAGAGAAGAAAGCTCGTTCGTTATTATTATAGATTATCTCAGAAAAACTTTTTGTACGAACCCCTGTTTAAAAGTTATTAGATCTAAAAAAAAGAAAATTCACTATTTTTAGAAATCTGTAACATAGGCACCTATACAACTTTTTCCAAAGCAAAGCGTAAATATCAAAACTTAAACATTATGGTTTTACATGTGTTATCATCTCCTAATTGTAACACGTTTCCTTAAACTGTTAAACTTGATTTTGATTTTTCAAAAACCCAAGATTGCAAAATATATTTTACCTCTTTAAACCGTATGTTATCATGCCTACATCTTCGCATTTTAAATATTTCTCTAAATCTTTCTCCAAAATCTGCATTATATTACAAATGTATACAGTTTTATTCATAGTCTTGGAAGTTGTGGCTGCTAAGAAAGACTGTAATATCGCTACTCATACACTTGTTCAATTTTTCAAACATTGAGATGTTTTTGTCATTTTTTTTGTTTAATTTCAAATTTATTATTTTGTAACGCATGCTTTACTTATCTTAACTTCTATATAAACAGATGAACATTAACAAGTAATACTAGCTAGCTAAAATAAGTTATATTGTATATAAAAATTTCATAACATGATTTATAATAATATTAGGATATTAATTAAGTATAAAAAAATATATGTTAATCTTTATTTTCATTTAAAATTGTATTTTTAAAAATAGAATAAGCATCCCAATGTTCGAAAAATCGATCACCATTTTCCAAAGGAACAACAAATCTGGAAATGTTTTTTCAAACAGATTTAAATTTTTCATATCAAGGTTACCTAAAAACAATCACCAAACCATAAATAAATATAATGAAGCTAATATATAAATAAGTAAATGTAACAGTAAGTCGATGCAACCGACTTATTAATATCCTATGAATAATTCGAATTAAATTAAAAATCCATAATTTTCTTGGCAGCTGCTTGAACAGCCTCTCTTTCCTTCCGAATCGCCACTCCAATTCATCTCATATTTCAGACACATAGAGGAAACTAATGCTTTAACACTTTTGTACCGATTTTAAATGTTTTATCTTTATTGGTTTTAGTGGTATGCTCGTTTGCTCTTTGGCTAATTCGGAGGCTTCCAAAATCCGAACACATGGTCTAAATCATCTCAAATGTCAGTTTTCAATTTTAAAGAAAAGGAAACATAACAGAACACTCTTGTACCAAATATAAAGGTTTTATCTTTATTGGTTTTTTAGATATGTTCGTTTGCTCTGTAGCTCGTTTGGAAGCCTCTAAAATCCGAACCCACGGTCGCAATCCTCTTAAAATTCAGGGACATAAAGAAAACGTTCCAGAATACCATTAAATTTAAAGGTTCTACTTTTGTTGTTTTTGGAGATTATTTCATTTGCTGCGGAATCATTCGCTTCGATCGAAGCTTCCAGAATCCGAACCCATGGTCCGATTTTGTCCAGATGCAAGCCCGGCCTTCCTTTCGTAATTAGCAACCTACTTTATAAATTTTGCTTTTATTAGTGTTAGTTTTTGAGTTATCGTGCGAACGGACGGACATCGTTAAATCGACTCAGGAGGTGATCCTGATTCAGAATATATGTATATACATGTCCATATTTAACTCGCTTCCTTTTGGTGGTTACAAACACCATACCAAAGTTAATATGCCCAGTAATTTGGGTGTTGAGTATAAAAAATTAACATTTACTATACTTTAAAATTATGATTAAAAAGTATGTACTCACTAAAGGAAATTTATTTTAATTCAATTTTAGAACAAAAACTATAGTTGTTAAATTAGAGTTGTTAATTTTTATTTGACAAAATTCGATACCTTTTTAACTGTTAAAACTTTTTTAATAATTTGTGAAAATTTAAAATTTATGTATTTAAATGAAATATCTAAAAGTTAAACAAATTGTTAAAGTTATTATTTGAAACTTTTTTGTCAATTAGCAAAATAATAAATAAAATATATTTTTTTTTTTCAAAACTTAGTACATTTTAAATACAAGTGTGCAGATTTTCTTTTTGTTAAATAATTATTTTGTTAAATATTATTTTAAAAAATAATAAAAGTCAGTTTTTAAAAGAGAAAAATTTTTAATTAAAGTTTAAAACTCCTCTTTTAAAACATTTAATAACAATTAAAACAAAAAAAAATTAATAAATAGAAAAACATGAGATATCAAATGAAAATAATTAAACAATTTTTTAATTGTAATCCGAGAACAAAATTTATATTTTTATTAAGTACATATGTATTTAATGTATGTATGTATTGAAACACAGTTATCATTCATGCAACGCATATAATATTGCCATGATATTTTACAAGAGTTTTTTTTTTTACACGCTAACCAAACTTTAAGGCAAGGTTTATTTATGCAACATTGCTGTAGGTTTGATTAAATATCAAAGAAGTGAAGGAAAATAGGATAACTATAAAGAGAGGTGAAAAATAAATTGGAAATTAACTTAAAAAAGTTCTTATGGAATAATTGCAAATGGTAATACGAGACGAGATATTGTGACAGAAGAAACACATTTGATAAATATATGTTTTACACTTTATAATTTCTCACAACAAATGAGTTCCCATAACAAGGCATAAGTTTTGGTTATGTTTGTTTTCCAAGTTCCAAATAATTTTACAAACATTTTTAAAACCTATTCAGTAGTCCATTATTTAATTTTATTTAAATAACAAGTGGATAAATAAATAAATTTAAACACAATTTTAAAATATTAACTATCTAAGTTTTATTGAAACCCTACATAATATCTTATCTTCATTTTATATTTGCAACACTTAACATACAAAGGTTACCTTTATATTAAAAATTAAAAATTTTTTTTTTTGTTTAAATGTATTTATTTTTCAATAAATAAAAATTTACAAAAAAATTCCAAAAAATTTTGTTTTAAATAGTTAAAAAATTTAAAAATAAAATCTAAACTAAAAGCATTAAAATAAAAAACAACAAATATAAAGAAATTTTGGAACTAATTTGAAAAGTTTTTTAATATTATTTATGGTTCAGATTTTATTTTACTAATTTTATTTAATAAATTTAAAGTATATAATAAAAAATTTAGATATAAAATAATTATAGAAAATTATAAAAGGTGCCCGACTACTGTAATACTTCAATAGTAGGAATAAAGTTGGTAAAACCTCGAAGGTCAAATGCCGCTTTACATACAATGCATATTAAAATAAGAAACGACGTATCACAAGTTAAACACTATTAAACACGGAGAGGTTACTATCACAACACTTTGCTCTAGAAATAATTTTGTCTTCATAGAGAAGTCTTATAATTATTTTTTTTTTAAACTAATTTGATCAGTTGTGTAATCAGTCCATGTTTCTCCGTAGAAAATTGGCAAATATAATGTTCAATAGTGTGAAGGTTATAATTACACATTACATTGTAAATGTAAAAAAATATAATAAATGTTGAAAAGAAAATTTTTAATGAGCTTGTAAAAGATGATATGACATCTATCAGTCATTCCGAAATGACTAAAATGATTCAATATACCTTCTTCTTCTTTAGCTGCGTATCCACTACTGGATTTTTGCGACCACATTTCTGAAGCTTTCTCTATCCTGTGGTGCGTGCATTAGTTCTCCTACCGTTTGGACGACCGTCTATTGCGTGATCTTTCTTAGTCACGACTTGCTTGTAGAATATAATACTTATCATTGTGCATTATATGACCCAGATAAGCTGTTTTTCTGCGCTTGATTGTTAATATCAACCCACGGTCTTTATTTATTCCAGCTAGAACCTGACTATTACTCTCTCGATCTACCCATGATATTTTCAATATTCTACGGTATACCCACCGTACTTTTACTCCAATATTTGTGTTATGCATTGTTTCCTCAAATATAGTCTCCGAGTACAGATTAAAAAGTAAAGGTGACAATACGCAACTTTTTAATTTCAATACATTTTGTGATAAAATCTTCTGAAACTACATAGGCTTTTTGGTCTCTATTCAAGTTCTTGACACACTGAATTTCTGTTTGATATAAATTTATTTTACTTAAGACTTCCATAAAATTATCATGTTGAACGCAGTCAAAAGCTTTTTCATAGTCTATGAAGCAGAAAAAAATATCCGTGAACATCTCGGCAGTTTTGAACCAAAACTGCAGGTAGAAAAGAGATAGAAAATACATAGATAAGAAAAGAGATAAAATACATAGAAAATACATAGATAAGAAAAGTTTAGAGAGAGAATATTTTCCTTTTATAAAGCATTATTTCATAATTATATCACACTTTTTTCATTACACCCTGTATCATACGTTATTATGTATTTGCAATTTTTATGTCGTTTAAATAAAGGATAATATTTTAATATAAAAAATATTTACTCAAAAAAGTGTAATTTTTAATATTTTTTTTTTTTTTAAAACTTTAAATTCTCGTTTGACTTATCAAAGAACAAATAACAAAAACAAAAATAAATAAATTTCATATTGACGAAACTTTAAAATAATTCTTTTGGTTTCAAATTTTATTTTTAAGTGCTGTTCTAATTTTTAATTTTAAATTAAAATTAATATTTAAATTTAAATGTCTATTATTCAAGTAAAAAAGAAAAAATATATGAGCATATTAAAACAAACCTTAATTAAATTCTAATTTCTTTATTGAAAGATATTTTCAATAAAAAAATATTTGGGTAGTACAATGCTTAGGTAATTATTTATAAAATTAAATATTGTTTAATAGTAATAAGATTTATATAAAATTATTATTAAACTGCACGTATTGCAAATATTTTATTCGGTCAACGTCAAAGCATTGAGCATTGAATTTATAAACATAAACTTTTAACTTATTTTCATTGTTTTGACTTTAAAGATAATATTATCTTCCTTAAATTTAAATATTTTATATAAAACTGATTATCGATTGGAAATTAAACTACCCCAAGAGTTTCTGATATTATATAATCTAGTAATCTAATATCTGTAAATTATTTTTAACTTTGTATAACACAATACAAAAGATGTTCTTTAAATTTAAGAGATTGCCAACATTTTGTGTTATCATCATTATATAAATACGCTAGCATTGTTTTGGGTTCCCTTTTCTGAGAAAACTACTAGACCGATTTACATGGTTTTTGGATCATTAGAAAATTATGGCCAAGGAGCCATAATTAGGAGCGATAATAGGAGGAGGAATTTTTTAACCTTTTTAATCAGGATGGTAGTTTAGAAAATACAGCTTATTAAAACTTTAAACATGTGATATGTGCGTTTTTTTATACGACTTTTTATGTATTTACATATTAATTCTTTCTTTGCTTTTAATACTTGTTTTTTATTACTTTGCAAATCGTAGTAGTATTTTTTGAGGTAAGTCAGAATGTAATATGTATTTGTGTTTGTAGACAAATTGAATGTGCTCTCGCACTCCGATATAGGTATTAGGTATATGATTTAGTATTGTATTTGTATTACTCTGAGTATAGAAATTATTAGAATATGAATATATGATATAAGAGTGTAGAAAATTTTTTACATTGGATTGGATTGGTGAATTTTATTAATTTCTTATTTTTAATGCATATCTCTACCACATAAATATGGACAGGAAATTTCACAGCCTTTACTGTTCAGGCCTGGCTGTAAATGTCGTAAGGGGAAATAACTCTTACGACGTGTGTGGGATTCGAACCCACACTCCCTCGATGTTTACAGCGTATTTTATACGCTCTTATGCACTAGGCCACTGAGGCCCCAAGAACACTTTATTAATTTATTTTAATTTTAAAAAAATTTTTTTTGAAAGTTTTGTATGAAATGGATAGCAGTTTTTTTTTTTTAGGATATACTGATAAAAAAATGATAGGTTAGTGTAGGCCTTTTTATTATTTTATTTTATTTATTATAATTAATTTTATTTTATATTCATTATTTTATATTCCTAAAATGATAAAGTATACCTGTAGATTCAATGTTCAATGAATTCCAATTCTTGTTTTTGTTATTGGAATTTTATGTTCTGTTTTTGATAATTACGTTTTTACATACATAAATGAAAAATTTCAGAAGCTCTTTATATAATATATATTGTAATATATAGTCATGTTTTATTTATCAATTTCAAAGCCTTTTTTAATTTTGTAAATTTGGTTGGATAAAATTTTTTTCCACTAATAATGTATATGTACATGTGGAATTTTATTAAAAAACATACATAGGGGCGCGTCGGTGTACATTCACAAAATTTGACAACATAATTTTTATAAAAAAAAAAAATCAGAAAATAAAATTCTTCAAAAAAAATGTATTCTATTTGATTTATATATATGTTTATATATATGCACTATGCATGTATAATAATATGAATAAAAAAATAATTTTTTTTTTGCAATACTCTTTAATACTTTACATGTAACCATGTAACATGAATACAATATTAAATACTTAGTTCATCTCATATATATACATACACATTATGGAAATATGCCCTTTCAGCTTTATACTTAAAAAAATTTATTAAAAATCTATGATTAAACCAAAGAATAGAGATTAGTAACAAGAAGTTTCACTCTTCGTTTTCGTAAACCTAATGCAATTGTTTACCACTACCAAAACAGCAAAAAATCCATAAGTTACAAAAGACAAAATCTTCGATAGTGTGACTTCGATAGTGATAGTGTGATACACAAGTCATAAACAACTTTTTGTTACTAAACAATACATAAATACCTACTTGAAGCCCGACTTTTTTTTTTGACTTTAGTCATATTATTTGCATTTTACTCTGATTTCTGACAAGTTATAAATGAGTAGCAAAATGTAAAATAAACAAGGTAGAATGTAAACCAACGGTTTTTAAAAGCGCACATTTTCAAAACACAATACACAATACAAAAATTTTAAAATTTAAAAGATAAAATATAAGAAATTTTTTTATAAGAAAATATGTGGAAATAAGACTTTTCTGGAATTTTGAGGGGCTGTAAGTCCGGGAGCCTTTACAACTAAGAAAAACCGTTAACACACGTAAAAATATATTACTGGAGTTTTAATTTTTATGTCTTGTCGAAGAAAAATTTGTACAGATGCTTAAGTTACAGGTGCCTAAAAATAGCAAATTTTAAATTTTTCAGCCCTAATACCACCCCCTGTGGTTCAAAAAAATTTTCTAAGGAAACTTATACTAATTCTAAAAGATCTTTCTTGTTTCAAAATTTCAGGTTCCTATCTAAAGGCGTGTCGGAATTATGAAAAAAGAAATTTCATGCAAAATGTGGTTTTTACATAACGGTAAATTTAAATAGTAAATTACAAAATAGTGCATAATTTTAATATTGGTTTATGTACATAATAAAATTTCCGGTCTTCTGGCGGTTTTAGATTGCAAAATTATTACACAGAGCCTGAGATAAAAACATCTGAAAATGGGGCTTTTTCGCAATTTTGAAGAGCTGTAACTCTGGAACCCTATATAACTTAAATAAACCTTTAACACACGTTAAAATATGTTAATGTAGCTTTAATTTTTATATTTTTCTGGAGTAAAATGTGTACAGGTTCCTAAGTTAGAGAAGTTTAAAAATAGCAAATTTTCAATTTTTGAGCCCTATAGTTCATAAACAGGGGTAGACCAAAAAAATTTTGTGAGCAAACTTATACTAATCTTCTTATACTAAAGTTCTTTCTTGCCTTAAAATTTCAAGCCTCTATCTAAAAGCGTGCCGGAGTTATGAAAGTAGAAAAATCATGCAAAATTTGGTTTTCACATAACTGTAAATTTAAATACTAAATTTAAAAAAATTGTATAATTTTGATGTTAATTTACAAAGTTAAAAAAAATACCTGTCGCATGTCGTTTTCAGATTGAATATGACCTGTCGAACATCGTTTTCAGAAAATAGGGATTTTTCAAAGTTTGAGGGGCTGTAGTTTCCTGATGGATGGGGCTACATGAAAAAGTTGTTTCACAAAATTATTTTTTTTATGACACCTACCCATAGTTGAAATTGTTTTTCTCTATATTTACCGGTGTAGAAGTTTTGCAAACAGTCGGACGGACAGAGTGAGACTAATAAGCACATTTTTTCAAAATTTTTTTAGAAATATGCTAAAAATATATATTAGCTAGGTACCTATTTATATTTTTGTAAATTTAATTTTAATTTTCAAAAATTTTATAAATAGTATACATACATATAGTTACATAATCATCGTGTACATCGCAGATTTTAGCACATTTCCAAAAAATGTGTCTATTAGTTTCACTCTGTCCGTCCGTCCACTTGTTCGTCCGTTGGTCTGTCTGTGTGTTTAGAAAACTTTTACACTGTTAAAGATAGGGAAAAAACTATTTAACCATAGTTCCCATAGGTCTCATAAAAAAATTAATTTTGTGGAATAATTTTTTCATGTAGCCATCCATCAGGGAACTACAACCCCTCAAACTTTCAAAAAGCCCTATTTTTAAATGCGTATATTTCATGTTCCGCTTAACATTTTTTCAATCTGAAAACGCCATTCGACAGGAAACATTTTTTTACCTTTACAAATCAGTATCAAAATTATACATATTTTTTAAACATACTATTTAAATTTACCGTTATGTGAAAACCAAATTTTGCATGATTTTTCGATCTTCATAACTCCGGCGTGCTTTTAGATAGGAATTTGAAATTTTAAGGCATGAAAAAACCTTTAGAATTAGTACAAGTTTCTCCAGAGAATTTTTTTTGGTTTTTGCTATTTGCTATTTATAAAAATTTGCTATTTTTATACACCAGTAACGCGTAGGCCCCTGTACAGATTTTTCTTCGGCAAAGCTCGAGTAATATATTTTTACGGTTTTTCTTAGTTATATAGGGTTCCGGATTTACAGCCCCTCAAAATTGCAAAAAAGTCCTATTTTCACATTTTTTTTTTATATGAAATTTTAAAATTTTGTTGCAAGTCACAATTCTAAACAGTTTGTATTATCTTTTGGAAATGTGCGCTTTTAAAAACCGTTGGTTTACGTTTTGCCTTGTTTTTTTTTAAATATTTCATTCATTTATTTTTTTTATAAATAAACAAAATAAGTACAACCTAATACGCAGCGATATTTATATCTACAGTATTTGTATATATGCCATACAAATTACATACACATGACACAATAACATAATAATATATGTATGTATCTATAAATAATACAATACGTATTAATATTATGCATACACATACCAATATCATAATATAAATAAGTTTTTTACACAAATTACTCATCAAATCATTCTACACAAATTTTAATTTTATTATTGTAAGTTAGATGCAAAAGCGCAAAGAAAACAAAAAAGAAAATTTATATAAATTCTCATTATTAAGAAATTTTGTAGGAAAAATTAAAATTTTTAAATGAAAAATGTTGAAATGAAAAAGCTAGTTGTTTGAGAGCTACCCGAAGTTTTCGAATTCGAATAATAAATTTATGAATTTTTGGAAAATTTTTATGTATACCTGGCAAAATATGTAGTCCAATTTTAAGGATTTGCTTTTAATAATTTAAAAGTTCTTTACTTTACTTTTTTTATAAGTACTTTTTTAGTTTAACATTTTTTTTAATAATAATTTGCGGTTTGCTAAATTGATAGGCCGGCTGTAACACCAAATATATCCATGAAAAAAAAAATCTCGCTTTCACGGAGAAGATGTACTGTATGTAGCTGTATTTTAATTTAGATTTGCTCGATTTTCGAGCAACGGGCAAAAACTGGTTAATATACATAAGTAAAAGAAAAAGCAATTATAGGAATCGGATTTTATTGTAATCTAGAGGCAGATTGAAATAGAGATTTTTTTAACAAATTAAGTAAATTCAATTGTTAATTAGAGTTTTTCAAACGTCTGTAAATTATAAGCAAGAGAAACTTTTTTTTATAAAACCTTTACTTTAAAAAAGCAATCGTACATTCAATATTAGTTTATAAGTTATCTTCCGAAAGCTTAACCTCAGAAGTTATAGTTTGTGGTGTAATATTTTTAGGATAGAAAAGATCTTTAAAAGCAAGCTTAGGTTACCTCAAAAGAAACTTTTGTGCACATGATTTTCGTATAAAAATATATGAAATTACAGAAATCGAACATTTAATTTGTTTTACCCCAAAAAGTTGAAACCTAGAAAATTGGCTACGAATGTTTTTTAAAGGTAATATCTAAAATTTAGATTTGTTAATTAAACTTTAAAATTTTTTTTTAACTAAATAAAATTAATTTTTTTAATTTAATAGTAGATATATATATTATATGGAGATGGATCAGCCAAATCCTCAAGCGCACAACAATATTAGTGGCACGTTAAGCTTTAGACTGGAACGCTACGGGCAGAAGGAAACTGAGAAAGCTTAGAGCGACTTGGAAAAGAAGTGTCCAAAAACAGATAGAGAATAGTGGAAAATCTTGGGTGAAGTTGGGTGAAAAAGATTAGCGTAAGATAGGGAAAATTGGAGAGATTTAGTGAAAGCCGTATTTTCCCTAAGGGAATAAGAAAGGAGAAAAAAAATATATATAATATAAAATAAACCTTGCTTTGAAATCTTGAATAAAATCCATTAATTCTTATAAATACGGCCTTTTTGTTCATTTTCTTCTCTTTTAAAATTTGCGCGATACATCAGCACTCAGCAGTTTAATAAATATTTAAATATTATAAACTTTTGGCGTGGACAAAAATAAATTTTTTCTTACAACGTAACAATGCAAAATGGTTTAAAAATGTTTTCCTTCAAAGCAATTTTTCAGTTTTTCTAAACGGTTGAAAATTTGGAGCACGGTTGTACTCCAAGTTTTTTTTATGTTTTCCAACACGTCGCTTGCTCTAGGAATTCCATTCGAAGGACTGTATACCTAGGTTTTAGTTTCGCTTTCTTAGGGTGTGACCGATTCATTTCCAGTGTTTTTGCTTTTTTCTTTGCATAGTTCTTGATTATAAATCGTATTCGGCCATCGTATCTTCATAACATGTATAATCACTGCCTTCACTATATTTTATGAAGATACGATGGCTTGCAAATTTTTTGCAATGTTACTTGTGAGGTTCATAAAACTAATTTAGTTTTATTAAATAAAGGATCACTATTCAATAAATTTTATATCAATGTTCCTGAAAAATGAATCTTTATATAAAAAAAACTTATTAAATTTCATTTTGATAGGAGTTTTAAAGTGGTTTAAAACTCCATTTAAATAATAATAATGTATATTTTGTTAAATAATTATCTGTACTAAACATAATCCATAATATTCTTCATTTTACCATTTTTTTACCATTTTAATATTATTTTATTCTTTTGTTTTCAATTTCGTTTTCAATATAAACACCAATAGCAACACTATGTTGTACTCATTTTTATTTTTAATTATTTTGGCATTTAAAAAATAAATAAAAAAAAAAAGTTTTTTGCAATCATCAAATTTACATATGAAATTTATGTAAGAACACATATATGTATGTATATTGCATATAATATACATATGTATAATACATATATATTTTTTGCTTCTGTTTTTTCACTTGTTTTTTCAGTAATATAATTTGCAAAATGCTGAGAACCAAATTGAATGTCATTAAAGAAGTCAAAAATGAACATACCCCCTTATCATGTAATTTGTCTATTTCAACAACAAAAAAAAAACAATTTTGGTTTTTATAACAATAGTCAATAGAATCGGAAAAAACTAGAGTGTATTGAGGATAATAAAAAAATATACATATATTTTACCCTTCATTCATACATTCATTTTTTCATTTATAAATGCATTTATCTGCAATTTTTTTTATCGTTTTTGGTAACATAGCCTACTTATTAAATTTGTTTTTTTTACAATTTGGAATGCAAAAAAATATTTATTTATACAAAAATATAATTTTTACACTGAAAATAAAATTGTCAACGCAGTAAATTAATAAGCAAATACAATAATATTTCCACTGTAAATTAAAGAAAAAAAAAATAAGAATGAATTAATTGATTCTTTTTAAACAACAGTTTTTGTGCTGAAATTTATAAATACAGCAATTGATAAAACATTTTATTATCAAAATTTGTTTTTATAGATTCCATTTTTGAAAATGAGAACAACTGAATAAAATACATACAGAATACTGAATAAGGTAATAGAATCCTTTTAATAATTTAAAAAATTTTTTTTTGTTTTTGTTTTAAGCAATGCATCTATATGCCTTTAGTTTTGTTAATACTCCGCGTGTTTAACAATAAAAAACGTATTTTTTTACTCAAAAATATTGCTTTTTGTCGGCAGTACCCAAACCTTTTTTAGAAACAAGTTTTTACTTAAATAATAAAAAAGAAAAAAAAATGAAAACTTATTAAATTCTCTTTTACGTATAAATTGTGATTTTCTTATTTTTAGTCTGATTTGTAATGTGAAGGATTGAGAACGTTAAACGTATGATTTTTTTCTTGATATTTTTCTTTTTAGCACATTTACAAAAAAATTTTGAAAAAATGTGTTTATTAGTTTCACTCTGTCCGTCCGTCCGTCTGTTTACAAAACTTCTACACCGTTAAAGATAGAGAAAAAAAATTTTAACCATGGGTGGGTCTCATAAAAAAATTAATTTTGTGGAACAACTTTTTCATGTAACCCCATCCATCAGAGAACTACAGCCTCTCAAACTTTAAAAAAGCCCTATTTTTAAATGCGTATATCTCATGTTCTGCTTAACATTTTTTCAATCTTAAAACGTCATTCGACAGGTGCTTTTTTTAACTTTGTAAATTAATATCAACATTATACAATTATTTTAAATTTAGTATTTAAATTTACCGTTATGTGAAAACCACATTTGCATGCAACCAAATTTCTATCCTTATAACTTCGGAACGCTTTTAAATAGGGACTTGCAATTTTGACGGCAGAAAGAACTTTTAAGATTTATATAAGTTTGCTAAGAAATTTTTTTTTTGACCACCCTCTGTTTATGAGCTATTAGGGCTAAAAAAAATTAAAATTTGCTATTTTTAGGCACCTGTAACTTAAGCACCTGTACAAATTTTTCTTTGGCAAGGCATAAAAATTAAAGCTCCAGTAATGTGCATACACGTGTATTCGCTTTTTCTTAGTTGTATGGGGTTCCAGACTTAGAGTCCCAAAAAATTCCAAAAAAGTCTTATTTTCACATTTTTTCTTATTTACATGAAATTTTAAAATTTTTGCGCAAGTCACAATTCTAAACAGTTTGTATTGTCTTTTGGAAATGTGCGCTTTTAAAAACCGTTGGTTTACATTCTACATTGTTTATTTTAGTTATGAATAAAAATAAATTTATTTTTTAATAAAATTTTACAGTGACAGAAAATGTCATATTATATTATTTTATAGGTATTTAATTGAATAGGTATTTTTGAGGACAAATAGACTCTCCGAACAAAGAAATTTACCCGCATAAGATTTATTTACACACAATTAAGCTCACTTTGTGTATAAATTATACTATATTTTGAAGCTATATGCTAACCAAAAGGCGTATCACTTAGACTTATTTGTAAAAATTATTTCGAAACTCAAAATATCTAAAACTAAATTATTGTTTTTGTGGAAATAAAAAGGTTGCCATGCATTAGTTATATTCTGTAATAGGTATTAAAGTTAGTTTATCTATTAACTGTTTCTTTTACAATGTTGTAATTTAAACATAAATAAAATATTAAATAATATTTTTGTTTTCATTGAATAATCAAAATCACAAAAAAAATAAAGATGAGGTTAATAAAATTTCACATTATTGTCATTTAGCTGAATAAAATATGTAATTACATTGTTACAATATTATTTATTTATTGATTTATAATTGCTTACCCGCCACATACAATGTAACTTCTGTAGTCTTTCCCTTCCAGATGTGACTGTATTCTTAAATCTAAAGCTTAGGTCTAATATTTTGATATTATTCTAGTTTTGTTAAGTAAATATTTTAAATTAATTTTATATGAATTATATTAATTCTAATTGTTCTTCTATAAACAATAAATTAAAATTAAGCTTCTATAAATTCAAGTTAGAAAAAATTAAGTTTCATTTTTCTTTTTGTTATTTTATAAGTAGTTGTAACTTTATTTAGGTTTTGTTTTCTTATGTTATTGTGAGTGTTTGCGTTTTTGATTTATATGTTGTCCCATAAGTCGAAAAGTCTAAAACGTTCAACTATTCTTTCCAGCTCTTCGCGTCTATTAATTTTGAGGGTTGATGTTGTGACTTTATATATCTGGTTCGAAAAGATATATTCTGTTCGAACAGTATATCCCTTCGAACAGTAAGGGTTGTATTTTAATCGATAGATGACAAAGAAAACTTCGCCTAAACAAACCAATAATTTGTTTACCAAATATTTATTTTTTATTTTGTTATTTCTTTCCCAATTTCTCACCAAATTTCGCCTAAGTCGTTGGCATAAAACTTAACTTCTTTTTAACAAAATATTTAACCCAATGTTTGTAATAAAAAATAGGGATTTAAGTCGCATTTATCTTACATCTTACTTAAGATTTTTCAACTAAAACGAGTTAAATTTTTTTTTTTTTTCAACTATAATATTAGTAACAAATTTGATGGCCAGATTAGGCGAAATTTGTAATACAAGATAGTAAAAGATTAACCTAAAATTTTTTTAAATTTATACTACAGATAAATACCTGGTACCATTTAGAATTTAAATTTACAATTTAGTATTAACATTTGTTTTTATTATTTGTATATTTAATTTTGAATTAATTTCTATTAGAGTTTATTTATTGCGCGGGTCTCGGGATATCATTATTTCATACTTGTTGTAATAGGTAAATTACAGCTTTAGTATAAGACCATATTTTTATAAACTTATGATAAAATTTGTTGTTACTTCATCTAGAAGATTCAGTCTAGAAGAATTCTTTTCAAATTAGTTATCTTTATGTGTGGACCCTGATTCACTAGGTGCTGCTTCTTAGACTATTTTAAATTATATTTTAGTTGGAGGTTTATTTTAGAATTTTCTGACTTATTAAAGTCAACTTAATTACCACGTATTAAATTTAATATAATCTCTTTTATTTTTGAAATGGATTTTCCATTTTGATTTGCTATCTAGATTCATGACTAAGTATTTTAAATTATTCATTTGTCTTCTAATTAATTTGAACAATGTTATCATTAATGAAAAGTAGATAAAAAGATAATATTTTTGTTTTTTCGCTTTCTGATTCATTAATTGATTATAATAGTGTTGTAAATAGAACAATCTGGAAAAGAAATAATCTAGAACATAATAGGAATAATCTAGAACTATAATATAGAAAATGTAAGTAAAATAAATAATACATATAAGCTTTAAGAATAATAGTAACATTAACATCACATTAACATAGCAGTAACATAACATTATATGTATTTGTATTTGTATTAGTATTAGTAATAAGTTATCTAGAGAAATGTAAAGTAACATAAGCAAATAATTACGTTAACAATATTAATTAATTAAAATATAAAGGTAAGTTGAATGTAAGTTGATATTAAGCAAATAGAAAATAAAGGTATTTATTATTATGAAATTATATTTAAAGTGCTATGTTGTATTCGTAACTCACGCAACAATATCTTAATTTTATTGAAAATTATTTATTACAATTATATTTAGAAACTCCAGTATAAAATTTTACAAAATCATTTGAGAAACTGATTAAATATTAAGGCTTATTTATTTCTTTGCATATAGCATCAATATACATCTTTATAATTTTCCATGGCGTGAACTAGTTATCAGTAAATTTCGACTTTGCCGTTTAACTTGTAGATATTCAGGAATTCTCATATTGGTTATATTTACAAACCTTTTTATACCTATTATAAATTTTAAATTTTCTAAAAGACTTTGGAAAAACCTGTTCTCTGTGGTAATCTATTCTATTTTAGTAACTTCTTTAAGTTTAATTACTAGTTTTGAATACCTAAATATTTGTAATATTATTTTTACCCAATATAGAACAGAAATAAACTATTCTAAAAAAAAATATTAAGAAATAGGTACAATTGTTGTATAAAAAAAAGAACACCAATATAATAGTTATGAAAAATTCTTTTCTTTTAAAAAGTATTATCTCAAAGTTATAAATATAATTTCTTTCTTCTTTTGTTATTTAAAATATGGGTTTTTTTTTATAAAACAAAAGTCTTAATTTTTTTTTTGTAGAATATTGTGGGCATCTTAAGAATTTTTATCTTTAATTCTTTTATTTTACAAATTAAAAACATGAATTGTCAAAAGTGATCCTCAACTTTTGAGGCTAATTTAAAATACAAATGAAAGTTATATTTTCCTAAATAATTTTATAAATATTAATATTACATATAATATTATTAATATTTCTAAAGTATTCTTCATCGCCATAGGAAGACTGCAGACCGCATGAGGAAGACTGCAGTAGAATAGAGAGTACTGTGTCAACTGTGGGGTACCCGTATGAACATAATATAGGTGCTGTTTCCATAAAACTTGATTATCATTTACTTACTAGCTAGAATTAGCTAGAACTAGCTAGAACTAGCTAGAACTAGCTAGAACTAGCTAGAACTAGCTAGAACTTAATTAAATTCTACGGTATGCAAGCTACCTGAACCTGCTGGGCTATAGCAACCAAACTTCATAGAAATTATTGTGATTAAACTTGCTAGATATCTAGCTTTATTAAGAACAAATTTATGAAGATATAAATTATATTTATTTATATAAAATAAGAATTGTATGGCAACTATCTGAACCTGCTGCTTAAGACTAACCAAATTTTATAAAAGTTTTTTGCATACAAAAAAGTTTAGAAAAGTTTAGATATCTAATTCAATAGACAGTTAATGATTTTCATATAAAACGAGGAAGAATACAGTTGACTTTGTCAACTCTTAGATACCCGTACGAACCGTTAGTATGTTCACAGCCTGTCACTCTGCTTACAATATTATTTTTTTAATATTTTAGTATTTTAAAATAATTTGGGTGAATTTTATAATTTCTAGAACTATGGGTTGTACATATATTCAAACTATATGTTTATATGTACATTCTTCAAAAGCAGATTCTAACCTTCCACATAACGATTATCAATCCAAAACTTTTTCAAATATTCTATAGTACCATTTAATACTAAGCGGTAAATGTATATTAAATTTACTAAGTACAAAACAGTAAATATAATTTTAAATATTATATTATATTATATTTAAATATTCCATTGATAGAATAATTTCTTATAAGTACAATAAAATACATATATGTATGTAAATAGGGCGCTATATAATATACATCTATACTCTTATCATTCATTCACTAGTGACATATACGATATCTAAATAAACATGATATTATATAAGTATGTATATATATCAATATCATATAAATAAAAATTCTTCAAGCAACCGTTATGTTGTTTATTTATTTGCATTTTTATGTACTACGCATTATATCCTCAACAATTTCAAATTATCGAGTAAAACAAAATGCAAAAAATTTGTTGAAGAAATTTGTTAGAAAATTTGAAAAAATCAAGTAACACTTTCGTCAATTATAAAGTAACCCTATATTATTAAAAAAAGTTGTTAACAGAAATAAGAATATAATGTTGAAGCTTTAATTTTTGTGTATTGCTTTAAAAAAAATTTAACAGGTGTTCAAGTTACAGGTGTTTAAAAGTAGGAAATTTTCAGTTTTTGACCCCTTACAGCTCCTAAACGGGGGGTGATACAAAAAAAGTTTCTGAAATGACTCATACTTATTTTCAAAGATCTAACATCTGTCAAAATTTCAAGTTTCCCACTTAAACCGTTTAGAAGATAGAAGGGTTGAAGGATTTTGCAAAATTTGAGTTTCACATAACGGTAAATTAAGACACCGTATGCCACAAATATATATTTATTGTATATATACTTTTAAAGCTAATAAAAGTAGTAATCGTTTAGCGTTTTCAAAATGAAGATATACCTTATACAACTTGTGCTATAACAATTTAAATATAGAGCTTTTTTGAACCTTTGGGGAGCTGTAGCTCCGTAACGGGTGGGGCTACAAAAAAAAGTTATTAAAAATAAAATTAATATTTTTGTGAGATCTATCAGTAGTTAAAATTTCATAGCTCTATTTCAAAAAAAATGTCGGGATCTAAAAGTTAGGTGTTCGAGAGCTACCCTAAGGTTTGGTCCAAACTCAACCAAAAAAAATAGGGAACCCACAAATTACTCCTAAAATATTTTCTGTAAATTTCAAGATTCTAGCTTTCTTAGTTTTTGAGTTAGCGTGCTGACGGACGGACGGACGGACGGACGGACGGACATGGCTCAAAAGTCTTAGAATTTTTTTCTGATCCGATCCATACCTTTGAAGGTATATCTAGCTCGCTTATTTCGAGGTGTTACAAACGGAGGAGTAATTTTATTATACCCGATCCTATCGTACGGGTATAAAGATAAATTCTATGGTAGCTACTCGAACCCGAATTGGCTGGATTTAAATAGCGAAACTAAAGATTTTTCAAAAGTGACGTGTAAGAAATTTCAGAATTCTACCGCCTTTATTATCTTTTAAGTCATAGTGCTGGCGGACGGGCGGAAGAACGGTGTTCACGGCTTAATCGAATCAAAATTTTATTCTGATCCAATCGATTCACTTGAGTTTATCCCTTAAGATGTCACAAGCGTAATGACAAATTTATTATATCCTTGAACATACTATAGGTTTAAAGAATATAAGAAATTTAAACAATCAAGTGTTTATCAAATGTTAAATGCCATCATTATTCAGAGCAAACAAAGTATTGCAGAATTCACAAAAGAAAAGATAGAGAGAAACAAGGAAGATTAAGATTAGATTAATTTACAATCAGTTTTTCTGATTTTATTTACTAATTTATACTTTAGTGAATTGCTACACTTGATATTCATAATTTAAATGTTGGATTATCCATTCAGATTTTATTTCTTTTTAGAGAAGCTATTGAATATATTATATAAACTAAATATTATAATACATGTTATACATATATTATAATACATGTTTTTAGTTAATTAATTTCCTTTATTTTAATATATTGTATATAATATATATTATATGGTTCTCTAATTTTATATTATTAACCCTTCGTTTTCAAATGGCTTTGGCAAGAATTTTTTAAATTTTAATTGCATTTTAAATGGGAGCATCCCAGTTTGCCTAAATCCAGTTTGACAAAACTGAAAAGACATTTTGCCAAATGGCATTTGACAAAAAAGACTTATTGAAAAAATACTTTTAAGAAAAGGTACACTTCATAAAACGATTTTTAATAAACTAATATTTAACAAACAAATAATTTTAGAAGTAATAAGTATTTATAAAAAAGATATACATACATAGGTATAATATGTATATTAGGAGAGATTTTAGTTGGTTTGGTTTTTTGCAGAATATTCATATATGTATGTATATGTATATATGATATAAGAGATTCTGAATTATGAGGAATATGGAGTTTCTGACTATGATCTATAAATAGAAATAAATATTGTATGCAAGTAAGTAATAAAATTTGTAATTAATTTTTGACTTTAAAATTCAGTAATTATAAATTTTATTTTTTTTACAAATTGTCGTTTCATGTCTTTTCCTAACTTTTTATTAGCAATAGTTTGATAGAAAATCAGGGCTCAAACAGCTATACAAAGATTGTTAATAAGGTGAAATGTTCATATACACATCCTATTAGTAACACATATGGTTCAAAATTATGCATTTTTGATTTTAAATGTTTATTAAATATATGTTTAATTGGTATAAAAAATCTATGTTTCTTGGAATGATGGGATATATTTGTTTCTCATAATTTAGGCATACTTGTGCCTATCGTCTACAACCCTGTAGCTATTCGTAACATATCCAATTTGTACAAAAACTATAATCCACATGAGAATATTAAACTCGATGACTAACTTTTTCCTTATCAAGGTAAAACTCACTTAACGCAGAATATTATACCTAACAGGATAAAAACAAGGAGTTTAGCGTGATGTTAATCAGGGTGGAAATATTTTGCTGCAACTTGAAAAAAAAATACGCTAACGGTAGAAGAACAGTACATACATATATGTATTATGCAGACAATTTGTAACAAATTTGTATACTGTAAATATCTAGCTAAAATTTGGCTAAAAACCGTTCCATCCAATAAAATATATATTCCTGAAGAAATGAGAAACCCTCCATCAAATCCTGTTCTTTCAAGTTAATTTGGATTTCATGAAAAATTATTTTAAGTTGCCGCTATGCGCCGAGAAAGTACTGTGACAAAAACTTTTTACATAAAAACAAAGCGAAGATTTGATGGTAGTTAAACCAGCATATGTTACGTCAGATTAATCTTAGCTATTTTTATTAGACCAAGAATAAACTTCAGTTACTTTAATCATTATTTTCATTGTAGCTATTGTACAAGTTTCTGAAAGACAAATATTATAATACATAACATCTTATACAATTGCCATTTATTATCGTGTGCAAGACTTATTTGTTTTATATTATGTAATATATAACCTATTACGATATATTATATTAATAATATTGGGAAAGAAATGCAAGACTTTTAAATTAAAAGTCCACCTACTTAATCACTACGCAATTAGTCAATTTTGACAGTTTGTTATTCTGTAATTAACTATTTGTAGTACTGAGCCACAATTTCTCCAGAAATTTGAGAAATCCTAACACATGCTTATCCAATGAACTTCTAACAAACCCGACTTTATATGTCTGACATTACAAATTTAATTTTTACTTATTTTAATGTTATTACCCTAATTTTACGGCGTTTTTTGTATAAGTGGAGTTGCCGTTTGTAATTTTATTTTTTTCAGTCTGAATTTTTGACGTTTGGATTTTTTGTCAATTTGGATTTTTGGATTTTTGAATTTTGGATTTGTGAAATTTGTATTTTAAGAATTTGGATTTTGGCAATTCGGATTTTTGAAATTTAGAATTTGGGAATTGTAACTTTTAAGAAATTAGGGATTTTGTTTCATTTTTTCAATTTTGGAAACACAGATTTTGTCGGTTTACCGTAAAAATATGTACATTCATAAATACATCCATACACAGGTACATGATTTTTTTTTCATTTAAAAATGTTAGAACTAAAAAACAATAAAAAGTGTAAACAAATACAAAACAAACATAACATTAATATTGAATTTACTAACGAAAATTTTACAGTTTGAATTTTGCGTCTAAATAAATTTTTAGATACAGAAAAAAGATAAGAAAACCAAAAAAGTTTGCTTATATAATGCATATGGAGTAATTAATGAAATTTGGATTTAAAAAAAAATTAAAAAACCTTAAAGTTTGTCAGATCAAAAAATGTTCTAAAGTGGCAAATTAGTTGGTTTTTATTTGTGTAACAACTTTTTCTTAATAATTTTTCTCATAATAATTTCCTGTTACGAAATATTGTAAAAAACTGAAAAATTACACTAATAAATTACCACTTGCTGTTGTGGGATTCTCTCCTAAAGCTTATCAATTTGAGATATTTACGTCAAAACCTTAAATACGAAATTCCAAAAAAAAATCAATCAGGCTTTTAGACTGTACACGTGCCCACAGAATACAGACAGACGCACACATGTACACACAGTCAGACATCATGCTAAATTTTTTTTACAGCTTTCTACGCATCAGAGTAATGCATATTTGCAAAAATCTCGGGTAAAAATTTTTGGTGTGAAAACAATACCTACTTTATACATTAATGTATGTGGTCGGTAAAAACGATTGCAAAGAATAAAAACAAAATTTTATATACATATATATGTATGTGTGAGAATGGAGTAAGTATAATAAGTATCATATGATTATATTTTATATATAATATTGTAATTTGTGTATTTGTGTACCTACCACAAAATCTACATTTTTAATAACTGAAGTTAGAAAATGTATGTATGTATGTATGTGCAAACTTTGCCGTGGAATTAATTTTTAAAACACTATAGACAAAAAAGTATGAAAAACTTTAATTTCTCATATTAACTAAACTTATTTTTATTTCTTTGCATCTACAATCTACATATACATACGTATGTATATAAATAGAATACTATAATTTATTATTTGTATGTTTACACGGGTTATATTATGTATGTATGTATATGCATGGATTAATATAAAAATGAAAAGAGTTAACGGATATATGTAGTTAGAGTGAGATAGTAATTAGGATTTATATACAATATTACTATAGAAAACTGTCATAATAATAGAAAATTATAGGAATTATAATAGGTTTAATATTTTAAGGTTGTTAGCATCACTCATAAAGTTAATGTAGAAATTAAATTATATCAGAAACGAAAAAACATAGGTTACTACCTATTTTATATCAGTAATAAAAACTTAAAAATTTTTGTCCGTGATTTAGGAATTTACAGCAGTTCATTTTAATGTCAATACTTTAGATTCTGTTTTTCCAGTTTTCCAGTTAACAGTAAAATCGAATACTTTGTTAATATCTTATGTGGAATAAAAAACTAAATATGGTGAACTGTGAATTATTTTGCAAAATTTATTATTTTATGTAAATATTATGAAATAATTTTAGTTAGGTTATTTATGGCAAACTGACAACTTAGATTCACCGGCAGAACTTGAGTAGATAATTAAACTTTATTAGTCGACTGTTAAAGCCTAAAGCCCTATATCATTTTTAATATTTTCCATTTTGCATAATAAATTTGTTTTGAAATATTTTTGTCACTTAATGTTAAATTGCGCACAACTTTTATATGCACCCTGTCATCTTTTATCCTTAAAACTTTGAAGGAAAAGCTGCATATTCGTCATATTATTGACTAAAATAAGCAGCTTCCGCTTCACAAAACGCGTATACTAAGAGTAGGTCAGTTGAAACTGCCTTACAAAGCCTAGTACGCAGGTAGTGAATCTACTAAAAAAAAAACGTGGTCTCTACTAAGAACTTTTGCATCTTCATGGATAGTTAAGCTACTAGTTAAGCCTTGAATTTACATTCTGTTAGCTTTCTTAACGGTTGTGAGTAACTGCTTGTCATTCTTAAATAAACAGAGTAAAAGTTTTGACATCCACTTCGTCTAGGTACCTAGACATAACGGCTTCGTTGGAAATTGGAGAGCTGATGACCTTGCTATAAGGGCCACAAACCATAAAATTCTCACAGAAAAGAAATATCTCGGAGTTCCTATTACATCCTATTTAAGTCTGAACAAAAGCCAGTACCCTCACAAACCGCACATGGTTTTCTATTTACACTTGCACTGTGGCCAAACAAACCTGGTCCACATTATATCTTAAGCGATTAATTAACTCTTATCCTTAAGTCACCGCAATATCGATAATGTAATAGATATGTTAACAGGACACTGTTCGGTCGTCAGACATGAGAGAAGATTAGCACTTCCCTCATAAAGCAGAAGCTGCAAAGATTAAAAGGAAGAGGAATCAATATTTCTCCTGCTATAAGAATTCACGACTCTTGCTCTAAAAAGAAGTAAGTTTCTCGTTAAATTCTTCTTAAACAACCTTTTTGATCTGCCCGAGGTGGACTTAATAAATTTACAGCGCTTTGTAAGAAGCTCCCAATGGTATATTTGGAAGAAACACTGATCCAGAGTAGCATAATGAGTCTAATTTGACGTGAGTGTGCATCTGGAGTTCCTACCTAAAATTTAATATAACTTAATTAAGAAAGCAAAATAGTATAATAACACAAAAAGCATTGACTGTTTAAAACAAGGATTAGATACTTTTAAATATATATAATGTTATATATATGCATATATATGAATATATGTATATATATTCTTTTAAGACACTAAAGCTTGTCTTTATTATATAAGGATAACAAAAATTCTTAACTTAAAACGGACACAACTTACTAATCAAGTGTTATGACTCTTCTTAATTCCCTTTACACTCAATTTAACTCAATATTTTAAGAGTATAAACGATCAAAGGTTGTATAAGTACTCTAAAAAGAAACGAAAAGATTATTTTTTATCTTTAGGAGAAGTAAAACAAAATAAAATAATAATATAAAAGTTAATATGAAAAGCCTAGAAATATTTTCTATCTTTTCTTTTGAAAAAAAAAAAAAACAAAAACAAAATTTTTTTTCTATTACTAAAAGAAATAAAAGTACAAAATGTTATATGGTAACGTACACTTAGATTTTATATAATGACTAGTTTAGTGTGTTCACAAATCGTTTAGCACAAGAAATAGAATTATATATTTAATGTATAATATATATTATTATATATATGTAATATATATATATATATACATATATATTAAAAAATATTTTGTTATTAAGAGGTTTTTATATTAAGTGGATGTAAATTTCTTTATCCTTTTTAAAAAGGTTACTTTTTATAGATACATAAAAAAAAAAATTTCGATTCATTTTGATCTTCTTATGTATTATTATATACTTGATTCTTTAAATTGTGATACTTATAATATAAAAATTAAAAAGTTTTTTTCATTTTATTTTTTTCAATGGTTGAAGAAAAATGGGATATATATATAATATAGTAAATATAAAAATGAATTAAAATTAAAGGGATAAAATTATTTTTACGAACCTATCGTCATAGTTACCAGATAATAATTATTGAAAGGAGACATATTTGTTTTATTTTTGGGGTAGACTATTTTAAACTAATGAAATTGACTTGTGGGATGCCACAATTACAGAACAATAAAGAAAAAAACAAAACTTTTTAACACCTATAAACAATGGTAGTTGAATATAATTTAGGACAGGTATTAGCTTAAACTTTTTTTTTTCTGTTTACAGAACATTAATATGTGGTGTACACATCCCCATTTCAAATGATATATCTCAAAACATTTTGGGTATGTTAATTTTTTTTTTTGTTAAATTAAAACTTTAAGGAAGGTGGAGTAAAATTTTACCAGCTAATTTTGAAAACAACAATATTTTGTTTTATTTAACTAAAATTATTATAGAAAGTAATGATTTCATCAGTGAATGAATTAACATTAGTGTTACTACAAAAATAATTGTAGTAAAGTAATAAAAACTTTAAAATTTGACAAAGCAATGACCTTTAATCAATCAATCTTGTAAATTATTCTATCAAAAGGTTTTTCTATATTTTCAATCTAGAAACGCCAACGATAGTTACTTTTATTAGCTTTATAAATATATATTATTACCATACAGTTTTTAATTTACTGTTATATGCGGAACTCAATTGCTAAATTTTTGGCTACTTCTATCTTCCAAACAGTTTAAATTCGAAGCTTGAAATTTTGAGAGGTGTTAGATCTTTGGAAATAAGTATTTATTACAAAAAATATTTTTGTAACGCTCGCCATATTTACGAGCTGTAATTTGTCAAAAACTGAAAATTCCCTATTTTTAAATACCTGCCCAAATTTTTTTGAAGGGCTATACAAAAAAGATATATTATATCTCCAACACTATGTTTTTATTATAGATAACAACTCTCTTAATAATATAAGTTTACCTTAAAATTGCCGAAAGTGTGACTTGATTTTTCCCACTTTTTTTTAACAATCTAAAAAAGATTCTAATCTAACAAAGAACACAAATTTTTGAAATATGCTTTTTTAACTTTCCGTGGTTTTATTCATTACTTGTTTCTGTTAGACTTAACAAAATTCCTGAGGAGAAATTTCAGTTGAAACATAAATGTTTCTTTTCAAGTGGCGGAGGATGTTATATAAATTCAGTTTCAATTGTTGAGTTTTTATTGTTGTTAGAGATTTATTTTTATGTGATAGCGGGACAATTTGGCGAATTGGGAAAATAAGCCATACAATCAACATAACTATGTGCAGTTCGAAAAATGTTGCAAAATGTATACCTACTGAAAAAGGAATCATTGTAAGAATAAGAATTTAGAATTGATTTGCCAGTCCTTAATTAGAAGAATGAAACCATAAAAATAACAAGAGGTACTTCAGCATGGAATTTCTAGTTTTAACAGTTTAATTGTATAAGTTATAAGTTAAAGTTATAAAAAAAATATAAAAAATGCGGTATTGGGTGAAACACTTTATAAAAAAAATTTTAAGGTTTATAAAAGTTTAATATAAAAAGAAACAAGATAGAATGTAAACCAACGGCTTTTAAAAGCGCACATTTCTAAAAGACAATACAAACTCTTTAGAATTGTGACTTGCACAAAAATTTGAAAATTTCATGTAGGTAATAAAAAAAACGTGAAAATAGGAATTTTCTGGAATTTTGAGGGGCTGTAAGTCCGGAACCCTATATAACTAAGAAAACACACATAACACACATAACACATTCGTTAACACACATAAAAATATATTATTGAACCTTTGATTTTCATGTCTTGACGAAGAAAAATTTGTACAGGTGTCTAAAAATAGCAAATTTTCAATTTTTGAAGCGTAATATCTCTTAAGAGGGGTGCTACCAAAAACTTTTCTCAGGAAACTTATACTAATTCTAAAAGTTCTTTCTTTCCTCAAAATTTCAAGCTCCTATCTAAAAGCGTGCAGGAGTTATGAAGGTAGAAATATCATGCAAAATTTGGTTTTCACATAACGGTAAATTTAAATACTAAATTAAAAAACTATATATAAAAAAAAATTCCTGTCGAATGGCGTTTTCATATTGAAAAAATGTTAAGCGGAACATGAAATATACGCGTTTAAAAATGGGGCTTTTTCAAAGTTCGAGGGGCTGTAGTTCCCTGATGGATGGGGCTACATGAAAAAGTTGTTCCACAAAATTAATTTTTTTTATGAGTCCTACTCATGGTTACAATTTTTTTTCTCTATCTTTAACGGTGTAGAAGGTTTGTAAACAAACGGACAGGCGGACGGACGGACGGTCGGACAGAGTGGAACTAATAGGCACATTTTTTCAAAATTTTTTTGGAAATGTGCTAAAAACCATATTATCCATCAAATCAAACAAATTAATCATGGTATTCAATGTCAAAAAAGTAAAATTGAAGATATATTAATAAGTTACTAATAAAGCTTTACCAGGCTTTATCGTAATAAATGGAAAATGTTTCCAGAACTTTTATTTTATAAAAATTTAGTTGATTCTGAAAGCAGAAGTATTAATAGTGATTATGGACACCAAAAAAATTATATTGATAAAAACGAGGATCTTAAAATTCGAATTTTTAATAAAAATGTTATGTTATTTCGTTTCAAACTTTTTTTATATTTGTATGAACCTCAATTAAAAATACTAAGATTTATTTTGGTTAATAATATTTCTTTTATTTATAAAATATTTATTTTCTATGGAATTTGATTTTATTCTATTTCTACTACAATAATTTTGGTTTAATATAATCCAATACAGCCAATACAGAATTAAAACCCACTAGATCTGTATTTACATTTGTAAAAAACATCTTATCCATTGTACTATCACGGATCGCCTTATCCAAATTAAATTTCCCTATAATTAGTTAATTTTTGAATGTTTAAGACAAATTTAAAACTTAGATATTTATATAAATCACAACTTTTTTCAATTATTTTCCTTCAGCTTTTACCAATTAAAATATTTTTTTTGATTCATTTTTTATTTTTGAAAAAATGGATTAAATTGAGCTTTATTTGCAATTGGACGTTTCAATGAATTAAATCTAATATTTGAATATAAATAAGCTAAGTTAAGCCTTTAGCTTAGTTTTACTATTAAAAAAGAGAGCAAAAAAAAAAAAGATGTAAGATGATGTGAAATTGTGTCGCAGAAAAGGTTTTTTTTCCCATATTTAGTTCTATGTGTTGTTTCAATTAAGAATTTGGTATATCTTGTAGGCATAACATTATTGTTGACTTTGATTTTATCTTTCGACGTTAATCTTATTGGATAAGACATCAAATGTAAAGTTGTTAGAATTAGTAAGATTCTACGGGAACTTAAACTAAGTAAATTGACTAACTGCAGCCTGTCATTGTATAATGAAAGGTTATGAAAGTCTCTGGGATTATGTAGATGTCTTAAAGCAAAGAGAAGAAACTGCTGCTGGATTGATCCAATTCTTGTATTATGAATAAGAAAGGCTGGATTCCAGATAATGCTACCGTATTCTAAAACTGAGCGTACAAGTGAGCAATATAAAGTTATTGTTACCCGGATATTGTTAAATTCTCTTGCTCTTCTTTTTATAAAACCTAGCATTTTGTTAGCTTTTGATAACATTGATTCATAGTGGAGATTATAATTCAGTTTGTTATCCAAAATCATTCCCAAATCTGTAATATGATCCACACATTCTAGGTTGCAGTTTTGTATGGAATAATTATGCATCAATTTGAATCTTTTCCGTGAAAAAGTCATAGTATAGCAGAGTCATAGCATGAAAGTCATAGCATGTTGTCAGAGCACCATTTTTCTAAACACTTCAATTTTGATTGCAGAAAACAGCAACCAGTATCATTCTTAATTACATGATACATCTTAAGATCATCAGCATAAGTAAGGTGGGCAACGCCTGATAAGAAATTCGAAAGATCACTTATATATATATTGAATAAAAGTGGTCCTAAGTGACTACCTTGGGGTACCCCAGAGTAGACAGAAATGGGCTTAGATATAGTACCTTGAAATCTAACAAATTATACTCTTTCAGTGACATATTGCTTAATCCATTTTAATATGGAGCCACTGAATCCTAGCTTTGTCAGTTTTTCTTTTAGTATATCATGATTTATTCGGTCAAATGCTTTACTAAAATCTGTATATATTGCGTTTACCTGAAGACCTTTTTCCATAGCAGATAATATTTCTGATGTGAAAACCATCAGGTTGGTGGTAGTTGAACGACCTTTTATAAAACCATGTTGTTCTTGATTAAGATAAGGATCTATTATAGGTGTAATTTTATCAGTAAGAAGTTTTTCAAATAATTTGGGCATAGTCGACTGAATTGCTATACGTCTATAATTGTCTATTAATGCTTTGTAACCTTTTTTGTCAATCGGAATCAGGTATGGAGTATGGGTTAAAAATTAATGTAAGTGGGCCAGTTAAATTATGAATACAGTTATGAAAAAATTGGTGGAAGAAGATCAGGACCAGATCCTTTTTTAATATCTAAATTACTAATTTCTGAAAAAACATCTTCTAATGATAAGTTTAAATTTTGAATGAGAGGAATAGTGTTATTTAAGGTCTGGAAATTCACGTTTCCATGTCGTGTTTGCGACTGACTGTACACGTTTTGGAATTTGTGTGCAAAAAAATTGCAAATTTCATCAGGGGAGGATGAGACTTTACCATCTAAGGACATAGAGTTTGGGTAACCTGACGACTTACGTTTTGTATTAACAAATTCAAAAAATTTTGTAGGGTTACTTAAAATGGAGTTACCAATATTTTGAACGTAATTATCGTACCATGCAATGCATTTTATTTTAAATTCATCAGCTAATTTTTTATGCTCATTAATAGTTTAGCAGCTTGGATAAACTGATGGTTTAATAATTTTATATAATTTATTTCTATGATTACGTAAAGATCTGAGTTCCCTATCTAGTCAAGGTTACATTAATTTATCTTTTTTTAGTATCCTTGGCGTGTAATTATCAATTATAGATGATAAAATTGTATGAAAATCCAGAACTACTAAATCTAAATCTCGCTGCATTAACAGCTCGTACCAGTTTATATTAGATAAGGCATTGTTAATGCCTTCGTAATTAGCGTTACGGAAGTCATATACAATTTCATTATTGTAGGACTTCCAAAAATTGTTGGTTAGCTTGAGTTAGTTCTATTGATATTGCATTATGATGGAGTGAGTTGGTAAAAAGATTATCTGTATCATTGATAGCATGAACCACAACATCATCATAAGCATTTGAAAAAGCTAGGTCTAGTCATCTACCATTACTATTAGGATGTTGTATTATTTGTTGTATATCATTTCCATAAAATGTACTTATAATACTAAACTCAATTTCATGTAAAAAGTTAACTAGTAGTAGTTTATTATCCAGTTCATCAATCACAAAAGATAAAGATGGACGGTTAAAATCGCCCAAGACAAAAATATTATCATCCTCTGTCATTAAAGCAATTACATACTTACATATTTTCAAGAATTCGTAATAAGAGGATTCATCAGAATTTGGAGGAAAATATACTACTCCTATATAAATACTTTTATTACCAGTAAGAATTTTAACAAATATGTATTCAAAAAATAAGGAGTTGTTGGAACATATTAATTCACATGAAAAGCCGTTATTGACAGCAATTAGACCACCACCACCTCTAGAGAGACCTGTGGAAAGGTAGTTACGATAATTTCTATAAATTGACCAATTGTTATCGAGAATTTCTTCATTTTTAAAAGAGTCGCTCAACCAGGTTTCTGTAATCACTAGTATATTAAAATTGCATGATTTGGCGTCGATGGAAACGTTTTTTATTTTACTTCTTAAACCCCTGAAATTGTGATAGAACATCCTAATAGTGTTATTATAAAGTTGAGACTTATTTTTACTTTGATAAGTATTATTTGGCTTATTAGGCACGAAAAAACTTTTGATCAATATCTCCAAGCTTTTGGATATACTCACGTCTTTTGCTGGATAAGTGACTACGAAAGGCACTTAGGTCTTCTTTAGCTTCTTCAGCAGACATTCCTTCAATTTCATAATATTTATAAAATTATTTACTTAGTTCCTTGTAGTCAGAAGGGAGGCTCTCTTGTTAAATGAGTACTTTTAAGAATGTTTTCGTTTTGCCTTCAATGCAAACGTGGTTATCTTGATCGACGAGATAAGCAAGATATAATCTAATATTATAGAGCAAACTAGGCTCTCTGAAACGAAACATTATCACCATTAACTATTGAATTTTCGGAGGAATGAGAGGGTTGGTAAAATTAGGCGATAAGTTATTATTACTAATATTACTAGCGTTAATACTACTGGTATTACTGTCGCTGTTACTATTGATATTAATATTACCAGTGCTGTCAATATTATCAATAATATGGTTATTATTATTATTATTATGATTAATATTATTATTAATATTATTATTATTATTGTTATTATTTATATTATTATTAGTATTATTATTAATATTATTATTATTATTATTATTATTACAACTATTATTATTAGTATTATTATTATTATACTTAATATTATTAATGTTATCAATGATATTATTGCAAGCACCCGGTATTATTGTATGTGAATAAATAAAGTTATCATAATTTTTGCTGGTAGATGGTTTGGGATTATCTACTTCTGGTGAAGTAGAAGAATGATTTTTGGCTATTACTAAACTAGTGTCCCTATCAACTACCGATGAAGTAGAAGTGTGTTTTTCAGCTACAATTACGCTAGCGTCATGTATACCGTTCAATAAATTTGTTTGTGTGTGTGTTGAACTATTGGTTAGATAATTACTTAATTGTGTAGTGTCTACAGATTTGTTTTTCTTTGAAAGTACAGGTTTGAGAGAGGCTTGTGTAAGTGTTGGATAGGTTTGTGTTGAGGTGGAAGAATCCTTGTTAAACTTATAATTGTAAGGATTAGAAAATTTATTGCATTTATTTTTTAACTTAGGTTTACTAGAGTTCTTAGAGTTGTAAATTAAACTATTATTTTTATTTTTGTTTAACTTAACATACCTGTTTTTCCAGCGACTTAAAGTGATGTTATTACCAATGAAGAAAGTATCATTATTGTGCGCAAAGAAAAGCCAATCGTACTTAAGTGAAATAGATATGTTGAAACACTCGTATTTGTATTTTTTCCTTTTTACTAGTAGTTTTGGAACTATTTTTTCTGCACTTATGATGGGAGTTCTAAAGTTGTCATAAAAGATTTTTTATATACGCTGCTGTGTACTTCCAAATGGTACTCCTTTTAACATGTAAACCGCACTTTCACTATCTGTAGTTCCACCATTTAACTTGCTATTTTTTGTATATTTGCGGTTATTAATTTCAGAAGTGGACGTTTCTTTATTTTGTTTTAAATCGACAGCTTTTAGCTCATCATGTATAGATGGGCAATGGATGGGCGTGTCGGGTGGGGTTAAAGCTGAGGTCTGACTAATTTTATTTTCTATGGAAACAAACATATATTCCCATTTACTGTACATGTTATGAATTTTATTAATTCCATTATGAAGTTCGGTTGACACAGAAACCAGGGTGTCCTGTAATGGTATAACCAAACTAGGTACATAAAACTCCGCAAAATTAGCTGGCATATCATTATAAACTTTGTAAAGATCTTGCACTTTACTTGTTAAGTTATTTTGGTTTTTTTGTATAACCTCCAATGAATTATTTACGTCCGACATTGTGTTTAAAAATTTGTTAATTAATTCATCCAATTTATGATTTAAAGTTTTGATAATCGAGGGACTGCTAAAACACTCTGATGGATTAGTTATGTTTTTACTTATACATATTTTATTTAAGAGGTTGTCTATGTTCCTCGAGGTCTCCAATAAATTTTCATTATTGAGTTTTGATGAGTTAATTGTTAATGAGTTATTTTATAGTCTTGTATTTTTTTAATATAATTTGATCTAGGTATACATTAAGCATTTCACTTATAGTATCTATACAATACATACAGTCAATATCGATTATAACGAAATTGAGCGGACCAGCAAATTTGGTCGTTATATCCGATAGGCTGTTTTGTATAAACAATTTAAAAATTTAATTTATTCATACTAAAAGTTTCATTCACATCTATATTTTCTTGTATAATTTTATTACTTGTGGTGTGTTTAACAACAACTGATCTAATGCAACATACATACATACATAAATAAAAATATTAGACATAATCATAATGTATGTATGTATATATGTATCTTTATTTTTTTTTTCATTTTTTCGGCGTTATAACCGATAATTTTTTTCATTTTTAACTAAAAATAAGTTGTTATAAGCAATATGTCGTTATAAGCGATGTCGTTATATCCGATACCAATTTGTTTGAAATTATATGAACTTAAAACCGGGACTTTTAAAATTTGTCATAATAAACAAAATGTCGTTATAACCGATTTTTACTGTATATACTCGTATAAAAGGCAGATTAATAAAAATGTGATGTACATAATATATGAACAGTCTCTATTTTGAAGGAGTGGTGGAAAACAAAACTGCAAAATTTATATATATATATACCTATATACATAATATATAGTTTTTAAGATTTTATAATATACCTATATATAAAACAATATTAATACCAATTACTATTAAAATAGTTTTGCAAATAAAAGTTTTATAAAATATACATATTACAAAATATCTTAAAAATACCAGATTATTAACAATGTTTTCTTTTAAATTTACATTAAAATATACATTTTAACTTTTAAATAGAAGATAATAATAAATTTGCATAAAAATTCAAGTAAAACTTAAATACCTGTCAAAAACAAAAAAAAAAATATTATTAAGTTTTTAGTTTGAAACTTCATCTAGTAAATATGTTGTTGAAAGTAACTTCAAACTAATTAGAGTCTAAGAAAACAAAAATTAAAAAAAATAAATAAAATCTTTTTCTAAACAACTGTAATTTATTTTTATTTTTGTTACTTACATATATACAAAAGTAACTTGAATATTAATAAATTTTAAAGTCATAACAGGTAAAATTGTTAAAAAATATCTTCACTATTTACAAAATAAAACAATAGTATCTTTATAACTTTTGTAAACTTTTTGTTTACTTTAAACACAATTTACTCAACTTCTAAATTATTTTCATTTATACTTTTTAGAAAGCAGATCATAATTTAAGAAAATTTCTTTCAGTGTTTGTCTAGCATTTATGTATGTATGTATTTTTATTATATGGCAAAAAAAAAAAAATAAAACTTCATAATTATTTATTTGTGTTTAACTTTCTTAAGAAAATTTCAAAAATTGAATTAAAAGTGTACCTACCTTATCTAATACTTGATGTTTGCCATTTAAAATACCTTTATACATATGTACTTTTGTGTACCAGTTTTAATCAGTGCCGTGTAATTATTTTTTTTTTTTTACTTTATACATTCCTAATTTGAAGTTTTTTGCCTGAAAAATCATAAAAATATTTCTATTTTAATTAATTATAAAAGTATAAAATTTTATTTTACTAGCTACCCAACTACTACTCATATCATTTCAAATAATATGTGTCACTAAAATTTGTCATTGAATAGGGGTTTGAACCATAGAGCTTTTAATATTATTTGGCTACAAAAAGTTAAATAACCTTGTTAAATGGCTTACTGTACTCACCAAAGTACAATTAAAATTTCTATACATAGTTCGTATTTTAATTTGGTGACAAATTTTGATAATAGATACCTCAAGTCTAACATGATATGGGTAAAATAACGCCTCTAGTGGAAAAGTTTTTTTTTGTTTAAATTTTACCAAAACAACGAGGATAATATGAAATAATTATATTGACGTATTATAATGACATACGATAATGACTTTTAATATAGTGATTGCTGCACAACACCTTCAATTTATTTTTAGAGTAAAGTTGATTCTTTAGTATTTTATAGCTTATATGTGATAATTTTTATATTTTTTATATAATTTTTTTTTATTTAATTTTAGTTTAAGAATTAGACATTTTAATATGCCTATAATAAAATTTTGAATATGTATAACATTTTACATCTTTGACTATGTATGAATATGTAGCCTATAATATTAACCTAATGTAAGCTAATAAGCTTGGGTTATATTTAAGGAAAGTTTCGCAATATAACAAACAATATATTAATTCAGTTAATAAAATTTGATTAAATTTAAATTGCAATCTTTTTTTTAGATATACATATATGCTATTTTGTTAAAGAAGAGTTTTCAAAATTAAACGCCTCTGGTATTTACCCGTACTTTTGATATACATATACATAGATAGATCACCTAAAGCATTTCGCGAGGGAATTTTTATTTTTTTTTTATTTTATTATTGTTGTTGTTGTTACTAAGAAAACTGAAGGAAAATTATCATTTTACTGATGGTTGTTTTGTAAATTAATTCACATTGTTGAATATAATATTGTTAACTAATGTGTGTTTACAATGTGTTTTGTATATGTTTGCGGTATGAACTGAAACAAAAACAAAAAAAAAACATTTAGACAAGAAGTTATTTTAATTGTTATATCTTACATCTTCTTTTTACCTTTTTAACCTTCTAATGAGTTAAAGATACATTATTGTATATATTCATAAATAAATATAAAATATAATATATATGTTAGTATGTACATACTTATGTATGTACATATATTATAAAATAATATGGTATAAAAAATATAATCTAGATTGATGTTTATTTATTTTTGTTTTGGTTGGTTAACAAACTGACATAAAACCATACCAAATAACGGAGAAAATAGAAAAAAAACAAAAATAAATGAATAGAGTTTTCCTTTTCTTTTAACTACTGTTTTTTTTTTTTGTTGCGTTTGAAAGACAAAGGATGGAAGATTAAGATTATTGTAATATGTCGGGAAGAAAATTGTGGACCTAAATTAAAATGATATTCAGAAAAAATAAAATTAATTAGAATTAAGTTAAAACTGTAACTATATATTATAATATACATACATTACATATATATTTTTTTTAATTATGTTGTTTACATTAATTTTTCTATTTAGTTTTTAAATATAAAAAATTTTTTTTAAATATATCTCCAATACTGATTATATAATTTAATTTAATTTTAATTAATTGTAACGTTTAAGAAAAAATATTTTCAAATTTTTACAATTTGATTTAGTGCGAATTATTTTTGTAGGATCAAGAAATTGTCCTTGTATTAAGTTTTAGTTTTTTGCGTTGGGGAAAGAGAATTTATTATGGATGTAAAACACAGCATCATAATAAAATAGCTTTTATAACAGCTTAAAGTTAAAGAGAATTATTAAAATAGTTAAGGTGAGTTTACACGATATATGCTTTTAATGGATGCCAAACAGAATGATCAAGAGGACCATTTGACATGGATCTCGAGTTCAAAAAAAAATCTTTAAATGTGCCCTTAAAATTATTTTGTAATAATCCTTTTTTTTTTTTTTGATTTATTGATTTGGAAATGGTCGAAGGCGGTTGTGCTAATGAATAAAATCAATATTAATCAAAAAGAAACAAATTCTAAAAGAAAAGTGTGTCCACATGTATACTATTTTCACTTTAAAATCAAATTCGTCCAAATTTTCAAAATCAATTTAGTTTTTTTTCAGAATCAAATTCCTTTTTTTTAAGTTTTTTTAAATAAAAAACAAAAACGTACATTTCTAAATTTTGACGAAATTGATTTTGAAAATTTGGACGAATTTGATTTAAAAAAAAGACAAATATAATGTTAAAAAGGACAGATTTGACGTGAAATGAGTATATAATAGAACCAAGCCATGATTATTGTTTGTAATATTTGTAAAAAGACTATATATAAACTTTATTTAAAGAAAAACTATAAAATTTTAAATATTGTTCTATTACGTATTCAATTGTCTATTCAATGTATTCAATTGAGGAAATATTTATTACAAATTTAATTCATTCACACATAAACGAAAAATCGAAATTTGTTCTCTAATGAATTTTTAGAAAATATTTCCTTGAATTACTTTGTGCAATGGGGAAGTATATCAGTTATATTAAGGTTTGTAGCAGTTGATTGAGCTGAATCATGTAAGGCGTCTTGTTATATATTTTGGAAAAACTTAGCATATTATAATTATTGTTTAACAGCAACCCTAGAAAATGTGAGTTTCTAAAGAAAGAATGATCCGAATAAATAATATATATAATATATAAAATTACATTTAAGAAAACTTTACATAAATATTTTTTTATTTTTTTTTTTTACTCATAAGATCTCATTTATTGGTCTAAGCCTTGCTTCACAATTAACTTTAATGAAAGGCTGATACTAATAAAAGAATTTAATTGCTTTTAAAAGCAATATAAATATGCAGTTCAAACACTTGTATATAAATATTTGATAAATGCAATACCTATCTATATTTATTTGTTCTATTCTAAATTTATTTCTTTTTTGGTCTCAGCTATTTTTTTATAACTAAATAAATATGTTGACTGCCATTATGAATTTCCATCAATCTTTTTCTTTCATATTTAGAAAGAAGAGATTTAATCAATTATTCTATTCTAAAATTCAAACAATTGCAACAACCATTTTTTTTTTTTTATTAAAAAAGAAACAAAATACCTAAAAAGGCATATATAGGAATGCTAATATATTAATGATTTTAGTTAAATTTAACAACCAAAATAGAATTATTTAACCTACATATTATTTTTGTTTCATCCCAAAATATTGAGGCTGCATATTAATTACTTTTTACATATATACCTAATAAAGAAGGAGAAAACAAAAAAAAAAAACAATTTTTATCTATCACTTTTGAATAATTCTGTATAATTAAGACTCATTAAATTTTTATTTTATAAGAAATCTTTTTATTGGAAACATTTCTTTTTTAATGAATATTAGTATATTAGAATTAATTATATTTACATATTAGATAGAAAAATTAAACAAACATTGAAATAAAAATATAAAATAAAGAAAAGGAAATCATAAAAGTTTAATTAGATAACATATTGACCACCAATATAATTAAATGCTTTATTCATGACCTTTTCAAAGAACCTTCAATAAATTTTGAAATGAATTAAAAAAAAAAAATAGATCGAAATATCAACATACATTTCTAATAATTTATTTATTGGCTGATATTTTATCTGTAAATTTATTTTTAGATGGATAATATATTATGTATTTTGATGTTTAATACACTAAATTTATTTTTCTACTTTTTAAATTCTTCTTTTTTAAATTTTTTATATTCTTTTTTAATCAATAAGCAAGGACGTTTTAACAAATTTGTGAAGCTTTGACAGAAACTCTAATTTCAGGACATTAGCTAATGAGAACAGTATTCAAAAAAAGCTAATAATTTTCTGAAATTAATTAAACACTATAGTTGTTGAGTCAAAGAAAACGTTGATGTTGCAAAACATTTTCTTTCTCAATATCTACCTTTTGATAAAAAAAAAAACGACTTTTCCTTTTTGTATGCAGGTTCCTTAGACAGTTTTAAACTTGACCGAAATATATGTAAGACAAAGGCATGAATAAAATATTCTTATTAAAAATCTTATGATGATTAATAATGTCAATAGTGCTGCCACAATAAGCCAAGTGGCCTTCGAATTTTTCATGTTTTTTTAATCATGGTTTGATCTTCTTAACAACATCATTCCACACGTCGCGATCTTGAGCAATTGTTTTCCTGCCATTTTCATAGCTACAAAATTTTATAATAGATAATAAGTTAAATTTACAAATAATATGCACCAAATTTTCGGAAAAACTATTGAAAAAAGAAATCTTGAATAAAATAAAATAATGTATAAAAAAGTTTTTCCAATAATATGCTTTTTTCGAAACAAATCTAATCACTCAAAAAGTAGAAAATAAAATTTGTTGTAGATCTTGAGCAGCTCAAAATGTTATAAGATAATGAAAGAACTCCACAAAACATTTGATGTTCAGTGTAAAATTATAATCATTGTTGTTTAAAAAATATTCTAAACGATGTTTTATGGGTTCGTAAGATTTTTTAATGACCCTTCATTATTTTCTATAGAAGTATATTTATTTTTGTTCTGAAATAAGAGCTAAATTTTTTAGTAGTTATAATATATATCGAAAATATATCCATTATAAAAATAAAACGAGGAAGAGTGCAGTAGAGTAGACTGTGTCAGCTCTGGGATACCCGTATGAATGTAATATATGCAGTTTCCATAAGACTTGCCCATCTTTCAAATGTTTTAGTACCGACGTTAAAAACCGAGATATATTTGTATAAATTTTACAGTTATATGACAGCTACTTGGATCTTTTGAACCAGCACAAACAAATCTTACAGAAGTTATTGCCCTAAAACTTCATTATCTTTTGTAAAATTTCAGATGCCTAGCTGTGTTAACTTCCAAGATGAACAAACTACGACCCCAACCTGCTGCTCTAGCACAATTAATTTTAACAAAAGTTGTTAGTGTATGTACAACGCGACATCTTTTCACTAAATTTCAGATATTTAGCCCTAGCCTCAATAGACACTGAGTTATAGTTTTTTAAAAAGAGAAGTTGTATGGCAGGTACTTGAACCTGTTGCCTCAAGCGATATTGACAAAAGTTGTTGCGATAAAACTTGAGCATCTTTTGTAAAATTTCAGATGCCCAACTTTATGAAGTCCTAAGCTGTGCAAGCCACATGAACCTCCTGCTGTAGGCCAACCAAATTTTTACAGAAGTTGTTAGCATGAAATTCGACATCTGTTTATAAAAATGAAGATAACTAACTTCAATAGACCCGAAGTTATTTTCATTTAAAAAGTTAAGTTGTATGGCAGCTGCTCGAACCCTTTGCACCAGCACAAGCTTTATTAAGTATTAACCATATTTATTATTAAGAAGTTATTACCATAAAACTTAATCATCTTTTGTATGATTTCAGACGCCACGCTTCTTTAAGTTCCAAGATGTGCAACAAGCCTGAACCTGCCGGGCTAGAGCAACCAAACATCATAAAAGTTATTGCCATTAAACTTGATAATGTTTTAGAAAAAGTATGAAGTTATAGTAACATAATTTGCTTATATGGAAGAAGGAGTTATATGGCAGCTCTGAACCGGCTGCTTTAGATCAATCAAACTTTAAGAAAATTGTTCATCTGTAACTCGACATCTTTTTGCAAAATTTCAGATATGTACCTCTAGCTGCAATAGATACTGAGTTATTTTCATATAAAAAAGAAGTTGTATGGCAGCTACTCGAACCTGCCGGCTAAAAATGCTGAGCTTTAATAGCAAAACTAACAATTTTACAAAAGTGATGTAAAAAAATTCAACCTTCTATTTTGTTTAGTTTTTGAGTTGTAGTGCGTACGAACGAACATACATGGCTTAATCGACTCGGAATGCGATTCTGAGCCGATCCATGGCCTTGTTTAAGGTGTCACAAACGTAAATGCAAATTTATTATACCCTTGAATATATGTTCATTCGGGTATAATTATATAGTACCTAAAGAAAATATGATATGAACAAATTGCTACATAATAAATAAATATGTAATAAAAAAATCCGCTCTGAAAAAAATGATCAAAGTAGCAAAAAAGTACCTATTGTAACAAAAATTTTTAACTATATTACAAAACAGAATACAAAAAAATTAAATAAATAAAATAATAATAAGAATTTTCAATAAAATATTAAAACATAGAATTAAAAAAAGTATTCAGCTAGGTATGTACAATTTATTTTTACAATTGCAACAAAACAAAAAACGAATGAAACAAAAAAGGGAACGAATGAAAAAAACGAATGTTAAATGATTCAAAATCAGGAACATTTTTCCAATAAAAAAAATGAATAAGAAGAAATAAAGCAAATATCGTAATTATTTTTTAAAAAATGTTATTTCTTTTTTTTTTAGAACAAAGCAAAATATCTGCTTAGATACAGATGATGATTCTTTTCAGTACATTTTCAAAAAATTTTGAAAAAATGTGCTTTTTAGTTTCACTCTGTCCGTTCGTCCGTTTGGTTGGATGTTTACAAAACTTCTACACCGTTTTAACCTTTAATCACAGAGATGAAAAAAAATCACACTAACGCAGACGTGACGTAAATTTTACAGCTTTTTTTATTGTATTATTTTGGACAAGTTAATTAATCCAAAAAATACCCAGGAATTTAAAAAAATAAATTAAAAACAGTTTATTAAAATTAAAATTTTTATTTTTTTTAGTAAAACAACAAAAATTAAATTCTTTATCATGAGCCTCCTAAAATTTTATCATCTTATTCAAAACAGTTTTTATCATACATAATTTAACAAAACGCAAAAGTTTTAAAAACATATAAAAAATTAAAACTTCAAATTATTTAGAAAAGAAAAGAAAAATAAAAAAACATAAACCTGCCAAAACTGCCGGAGTCTCAATCGAACCTAAAAAAAGTTACGTAAACTCAGAGATGACGTAATTTTTACCCCTATACGTAAATTTTACGTCACCTCTGTAAATCAAATAAAAATTAGTTTTGTTTGAAAAAAAACGTTAAAAAGTTAAATTATAAGATTTTCTTTTTATTTTAAGAACAAAAATAGTATTAAATGAAAATAAAATAAATTATAAATTATATACTCGTAGATATTAAATTCAAAATAAATGGCATATATTTCACTAGCCTTTAAAAATAGTCTTCATTAATATATGTAAACAAAAATTAAGCATAAATACAACTAGTAAAATTGATTAAATCTAAAAGTATCAAAATTGTAGGAAAATATTCAAAAGTTCTGAATATTAGGAAAAAAAAAAAAAATATAAACTAATTAGATAAACATGAACAATTAAAAAAAATATTTAGTCATTATCTTCGTTTTCTCCATCATCCTCTGCACAATATAAACAAATTCGTTTAGTACATTGCATGCATATTGGTTTATTGCATTCTATACATGCATTAACTGTTTTTCGTTTTAGTCGACTTGGACAGATACTACACGTAGTTGATGGAATTTTTGATTGTTTGTTAATAACAACGTTTTGCACTTTCAAAATGCGACTTATGGTACACTTTAGATCTCTTGACAATTTTATGTTTTTCATTCCGTTCTAAATGTTCGAGAACTAATTGATTTGCCAAGTTAAGGCTAAATGTTGCTCTTGAAGTATGTGAAAAATCGCCAGATTGTGATGATTGGCACAAAATAAATGAATTTACGCATGATACATCCAGCAGTTGGTAAAATACGGCCATTGTCCACCGATTAGTGCGACGATTGCTTGAATATATAGAGCATTTTTTATTCAAGCTCATCTACACCTCCTTTGGTATTGTTGTAATCTGATATCATTTGCGGTTTGTTTGACATAGGGTCTGTTTCTTCTGCGTGATGGCTCGTTGATATGAGTAACACCGCTCTATATTTCCTTGGCACGTATGATAGCAAAGTTAAATCTTTTGTAAAACCATATAATGATGATCCAGCCAATCTCGTGCGATTTGGTAAAAACTCTGGTGGAATTTGTTTTTTATTTTTTCTAATAGTCCCTAGTAATGTCAATTGTCTCAGTCTCAATTGCTGGGCGAGTTCTATTGAAGTGAACCTATTATCTGCGGTGATATTTCTATTGCTTCCTTGTATTGGTTTGATCAATCGTAGAACTGATTGCGTGGGAATTGAAAGTTTTTTTTCCTCATTACTAAGACCAATCCCATCACTGTTTCTTCCCTGGTAAATATATGCATTTGCTAAATAATTGGTTCTAGCATCTGTCATCGCCATTATTTTGATGCCATATTTAGCTGGCTTATTGGGCATATACATTTTAAAGCTGCATCGCCCGCGAAATGGAACTAACATTTCATCAATGCAAGCGTGGGTTCCAATCCTATAATATTTTTGGGAATTTTCGACTATTTTATCAAAAATTTGTGATATTTTAAACGTATCATTTATTAATTTTTCATCTCTACTTTCGATGTCGTCAAAACGAAGAGCTACCAGTAATTTTTCAAAAAGATTTTTTGACATTGTTGCTCTAAATATTTCTATTCCATTTCCGTTGCACGAAAATAAAATGTTTAAATCCGTATGATTTGATTTAAACACTGACGAATATATTAATAATCCCAAAAATGCTCTAAGCTCTGTCGTGTCAACGTCTTTCAATTCTGGATTTTCTTTGTTGACGTAATTAGTACGCATTTGTTTTAGCTTTTTATTTGTACATGCTATTATAATTTCTATTATTTCAATGTTAAAAACGAGGAAGAATACAGTTGACTTTGACAACTCTTAGATACCCGTACGAACCGTTAGTATGTTCACAGCCTGTCACTCTGCTTACAATATTATTTTTTTAATATTTTAGTATTTTAAAATAATTTGGGTAAATTTTATAATTTCTAGTACTATGGGTTGTACATATATTCAAACTATATGTTTATATGTACATTCTTCAAAAGCAGATTTTAACTTTCCACATAACGATTATCAATCCAAAACTTTTTCAAATATTCTATAGTACCATTTAATACTAAGCGGTAAATGTATATTAAATTTACTAAGTACAAAACAGTATAATAATATAATTTTAAATATTATATTATATTATATTTATATATTACATTGACAGAATAATTTCTTATAAGTGCAATAAAATACATATATGTATGTAAATACGGCACTATATAATATACATATATACTCTTATCATTCACTCACTAGTGGCATATACGATATGTAAATAAACATGATATTATGTAAGTATGTATATCAATATCATATAAATAAAAATTCTTCAAGCAACCGTTATGTTGTTTATTAATTTACATTTTTTTGTACTACGCATTATATCCTCAACAATTTCAAATTATCGAGTAAAACAAAATGGAAAAAATTCGTTAAAGCAATTTGTTAGAAAATTTGAAAAAATCAAGTAACACTTTCGTCAATTATAAAGTAACCCTATATTATTAAAAAAAGTTGTTAACAGAAATAAAATACTGCAAAAAAATTTTAACAGGTGTTCAAGTTACAGGTGTTTAAAAATAGGAAATTTTCAGTTTTTGACCCCTTACAGCTCCTAAACGGGGGGTGATACAAAAAAAATTTCTGAAATGACTCATACTTATTTTCAAAGATCTAACTTCTGTCAAAATTTCAAGTTTCCAACTTAAACCGTTTAGAAGATAGAAGGGTTAAAAGATTTTGCAAAATTTGAGTTTCGCATAACGGTAAATTAAGACACTGTATGCTACAAATATATATTTATTGTGTATATATTTTTAAAGCTGATAAAAGTAGTAATCGTTTGGCGTTTTCAAAATGAAGATATACCTTATACAACTTGTGCTATAACAATTTAAATATAGAGCTTTTTTGAACCTTTGGGGAGCTGTAGCTCCGTAACGGGTGGGGCTACAAAAAAAAGTTATTAAAAATAAAATTAATATTTTTGTGAGATCTATCAGTAGTTAAAATTTCATAGCTCTATTTAAAAAAAAATGTGGGGATCTAAAAGTTAGGTGTTCGAGAGCTACCCTAAGTTTTGGTCCAATTTCAACCAAAAAAAATAGGGAACCTACAAATTTTTCTCAGAATATTTTGTGTAAATTTCAAGATTCTAGCTTTCTTAGTTTTTGAGTTAGCGTGCTGACGGACGGACGGACGGACATGGCTCAAAAGTCTTAGAATTTTTTTCTGATCCGATCCATACCTTTGAAGGTATATCTAGCTCGCTTATTTCGAGGTGTTACAAACGGAGGAGTAATTTTATTATACCCGATCCTATCGTACGGGTATAATTAGAGACCAAAAATCAAATTCGGTTTTTAATTTTCTTGATATATTTGAATACCGAGCTGCAGGAAGTCAAATTATGTTATGAGCAGGAGTTTTTAAGGAACGTGTAGGTCCTACTTGTGACCATTTGAAAGAATTTTTACCGTAGTAAAATCGTTTTGATGAAGCGCTATTATTTTCAGTGTTAGTATTCGTATCAGTATCATTATTAGAAACATTATTATTATTATTATTATCATTATCAAGAATAATACTATTATTGTTATTATTATTGTTATTATTATTATTATTACTATTACTATTACTATTACTATTATTAATATTATTATTACAATTATTAATATTATTATTACCATTATTATTATTATTATTATTATTACTATTATTAATATTGTTATTATTTTCACTGTCATCGTTATTATTTCTATTATTATTATCAAAATTATCATTATTTTCTTCTTGATCGGTGGAATCATACTCTTGTTCAGTACTTGAATTATGTTCAGATGTTAAACAAAAGTTAGGATCTGCTACATCATCATCATCTGAAAAATCATCCAAAATATCACAAATTTCTTGTTCGAAATTCACATCTTTAACATTTATATTTCTGCGTGACATTGTTTTCAACATTATTTTTTTTTCAAATTCTAAAAAAAAATTATTATTGGTTTAAAAAAAAAATTCACATAAACACGGCGTAACCTAAATTTTCTGTTTAAAATACTTGCGGATTTACAGACATGACGTAAAAAATCTTCTAAGAGAAAAAAACTTATTCACAGAGGTGACGAATTTTTTACACCAATTCTTCGATTTCTCGTATTCAAGTAACATAAAGAGACATAGAGATATTAGCTATTACTGACATGTAGAGACAAATAAAATATGCGAATAAAAAAAAAATTGCATGCTTACTACGTTTATTAAATAAATTTCTAAACAAAGAAATTTCATCGACGTAAATTTTACGTCACGTCTGTGATTAAAGGTTAAATAAAGCAATGAAATAGGCATCGCCAAAAAAATAATTTTGTGGAACTTTCCTCTGTAGCCCTATCTGTTACGGAGCTATAGTCCTACAAAGTTCGAAAAAGCCCTATCTGTAAATTGTAATAACACACATATTCTTTAAATTGTAATAATAAGGCATGTTTTCAATATGGAAATACCAAACAATAACTGGTTGATAAACTTTATAAATATATGTAAAATAAATATGTGGCTTTGTCATGGGGTATTTTAATATACCGTTATGTAAAACTCAATTTTTGCAAAAATTTGGACCATTTCTATCTTTCATACTGTTCAATTTAGAAGCTTGAAATTAGATCTTTGCAAATAATGCAAATAAGTATAAGTCATTTCAGGAAATATTTTTGTAGCGCCCCCCATTTAGGAGCTGTAAGGCGTCAAAAACTGAAAATTCTCTATTTTTAAGCACCTGTAACTTGGGCACCAATTTTTTTTTGAAGTAATACACAAAAATTAAAGCTACAATATTATATTTTTATATTTTTGTTAATAGTTTTTCTTAATATAGGGTTAGTTTATAATTGACGAAAGTGTGATTTGATTTTTCTAAATTTTTTCTTACCAAAAAAAAAATCAACCAAATTTATTATACCCGTACGATAATCGGGTATATTAAAATTGCTCGGGTATATTAAATTGTAGGGCACTTTCTCGAAGTCGTCGGTCGATACTCTTTCAAATTCATTATTGATTGACAGATTCACGCACTTATAATTCGATTAAGAATCCAATTCTGATCTATCTTGTATAATTTAAGGTGCCACAAATTTGATGTAGATCTATTGTAGATCCTCCTATTACTATGTACTGTGAATTTTACCCCACTTATAATATTTCTGTCAGCACTACTAGCGCTAGGAAACTAAAGACATCACAATCGTAAGGAGGAATTTATTATACATTTGAACTATGTTTGTACGTGTAAAAAATAAAAATAATTTGTCAAAAGTAATGATTTATCACATCACCATAATGTCTTTTCAATATTTTAATACAATATTTTGATTTTAACTCCAAATTGCATTATAAATGGATTAAGGAGATTTTTTCAGTTTAAATGATGAATTATTAAAATACATTTACGATTTTAATAATCTTTTTTGAAAATAATTTTAATTGAAATTGTGATGTATTATTATTATTAGAAAACTAAATGTTTTCGCTTTCATAAACTAATAAATCAGTTTTCCATTAACTAATCAAGTAATATTCAGTTATTAACAATTATTAATGTTTTGATAACAATTAAATTTATATATTATTCCCCTCTTGTAAATTGGATATTTCGCAAAGAAAAGTCTATAACTCAATATGGTGACTTAATAAAGCCAAATTACAGAACTTATGACTTATTGAACGAAATGAACTTAAGTATCATAGAGGTTTTGACTACTTTTTTTTTTCAAATAAAATCGCCAGCAAAAGTAGAATGAGAACGACTTATTACAAAAAGGATTAGAAAATTTTTCCATGTTTATATTTATTTTCACCAGTCATTAATAACTGGTCAAATTTGAGACTCTTTTCCACTAGTATGGGGCTCTTGAAAATTTTTCTTTACCTATATTAATTATTTTAAATATCCATATATTTTTTCATTTCACACTTATTTTGTAAAATATTTAACTCGCAAATCTTTTTTTTCTCACTATATATGAAAATATTTATCATATACAAACTAATAAACTATACAACACTGTGTAATATAATATTAATATAACTTCGTATGCATTCAGTAACTAAATCTGATATAATGGCTTATTTTCAATTTACAATACATTTATTTTGTGTCTTTTTCCTCTTTATTGATTAAGTACTTAAATCTTTAAATTTATTGCTTATTTAAATTGTCTTTCGATGTCCTCTTTATTGAAAAACAACTGTAGAAGAAGAATTATTTGGTTTAGATTTAATGCATTTCACTGAATTAATTAATTATCGTATTTAATTATTTCCATTCTAGCGACTTTTAGAATTTTTAAGGTTTATTTTTTTTTGTTGATTTTTAAATTTCCGATTTAAAGAAAAAAAATCTATTTCGATACACTATGTTACAGTCCTTTTTAAGGTTTAGGAATGCGATAGATGATAAAGTTAACAAACATTCATATCAAGAATATAATATAATAGTGTACATATATACACACTTTTTGCTAAGTTTTAGTTTTATGTCAACAATAATGTCAAATATTTTTTTTTAACGCATATGACATAAGGTAGAATGAAAAACGAATTTTCCAAAAGACAATACGAACAGTTTAGAATATTGTCATTTGCATTAAAATTTGTAATTTATCTTAGAATTTCATATATTTTTGAATTTCATTTTTAAAATGTTGAAAATTAAGAGAAACTTTCTTCAATTTTAATAAAAATGTAAATAATTAAGAAAAACTATTAACACATTTAAAATTATAAAGTTGAAGCTTAATTTTTGCATTTTATTTTGAAAAAATTTGTACAGGTACCTGCGACATTTGTAAATGTTGTGCGACAATCTTCATTTTTCTAAGAGACCTTTCTATGGTTAATTTAATTGTTCAATCTTAAACGGTGTAGATTTGTAGAAGTTTTGTAAACAGCGAACAGACGGTTGAACAGAGAACAAAGGATATTTAGTTTTAATTTTTACAATTTCTTTTTCTAATTTTTTACAATTTCTTTTTAAATAAATATTTAAAAATGATGTATTTTGACCAAGATAGTTTGTCCTTCTAATTCTTTCTATAACAAACATTGTTTAATCTAAGCATTTCTTTTCTTTAATCTAAGCATTTCTTTCTTTTATACTAAAGAGATTTGTTGATTTTCGTTCGGGATTTTATTAAATACAAAACACGAATTTACCAATAAAACACTTATTTTTTCATTACATCATTTTTTCAACATTTATAATCAAATACAATCGGGCGTCAGACTTGTAATTGTTAAACCCAGTTATTACTCTACTCTCATTATACCCGTGTAAACGTATGTTTGAGGGTATAATAAATTTGACATTACATTTGTGACACCTTAAAGCAGTCGAGCTAGATATAGGTCCAAAGGTATGGATCGGCTCAAAATCAAATTCTTAGTCTCTTAAGGCCATGAACGTCCGTCTGTTTGCGTCCGTCGTAAAAGACGACGCAAAAGACGAACGTCCGTCTTGTAAAAGACGATCATGTTCTATGGCAATAACTTCTGTAATATGTGTTTGGACAAAAGGTTAGAGTAGCTGTCATACAACTCCAAAATTTACATAAATATATCTCAGTACATAATTAAGTGAAACATTTGCAATTTTGTAAAACATGATCAAGTATAAAACGGCATATACTATGTTCATATGGATATCCCAGGATTGATACAGTCTATTATAAGAAAATATTAAAACATTTCGACTGTATTCAGCCATTTTTTTTCCTTATTGTCCCTCTTGGGAGCATAGGTTATCTACTAGGTATCTCCATCTGACTCTATTCGGGGCAGTTATTTTTGCTTCCTCCCATGTTTTCCATTTGAGGTTAGTTCCTCTAATATCGTTCGCCTCCAGCTAATGTACTACTTGGTTCATTTTAGCTTGCATGTTATTTATTGTATGCGATAGCATGCAGTTGTCATCGGCATAATCTAGATCTTCTAATTTCCTGAAGAGATTCCATGTTATTCCATTTCTTTTGAGACTGATCTCTTTCATGATGTCATCTAGCTATACTGTGAAAAGGATTGGTGATAGTGGGCAACCCTGTTTTACTCCTGTGTTGGTGATGAATGGTTCGCTGGTTTTACCATTGTGGAGTACTGAGAGTTGTGTCTCTTCATACATGTTCTGTATTATTTCTATTAATTTTTCCGGGACATTTCGATTTATAAGTGCTTTTCATATGGCTTTTCTACTTATACAATCAAATGCTTTGTGGAAGTTGATGAACACCAGGTATAATAGGGCTCGCCATTCTATTGCTTGTTCAACGATGATTCTGACCGTATTAACCTGGTCTATGCAGCTTCTATGGGGACGAGCCATATAAACAGTTAAATTTTTATAACAATTATATTTAGCCAGATTAATTTATTAGGTACCTAAAGACAAGTTGACAGTAAATATTTTTCAAAATGTTTGCATGTTTATCAATAAAAGTTTTTAATTTTTACAATTTTTTGAATTAAAAAAATTATCTGAATTTATTTAATAAAAATCGGAATTCCCAAAAAAAAAAAACCTGAAATTATTTAGTAAAAGTCTGAATACATTTAGTAAAACTATGAATCCCAAAAAAAAAAAATCTGAATTTATTTGGTAAATTCCTGAATATATTTAGCAAAACCCTGAATATATTATAAACCAGGAAATGCTATATATATTCTGGAAATGCGTATAACCTTGATTTCAAATTCAATTCTAAAATATCTCGTAATTCTAAAAAAATTATCTATGTAAAATTAAAACACGACTTTCGAAAAATAAATTGCAATTTTTTTCCGACTTTAGTTCATTTTAATGTTTTCATCTTTAAGGTTTTTCTACTTTAATTCATACAACCTTGTGGAAGTTTATCCAAGCTTTTATATATAAGATAATAATATTTTTTTTTAAATTATAATAATAATCTTTATTAAATAGCAAAAAATATTTAATAAATAAATTTTAATTCTAAGACATATTTTGAAGATAAGATAAATTTTTTTTTTCCTATTACAAAATTCTAATAAAACCTATAATTAACTTTAATAAAGTAATTTACTAAAATAATATTTATAATATACGAATCCATAGTTCTATTTTCTAACAGAATATTATAGTATGAATATCCCTTAAAATGAAATGATCCCTTTTTAAAAAAATATTCCAAATTATTTAGGAGTTTAATGTTGTAATATAACCTTAGCCCTTGAATAAGAAATATTTTCTTTAAAAAAAAAAATGTTAGTTATTTTGTTGTTTTATGGAATGTATTGAATGAAAGGTTCAGATTTATTATATTTAGTATAGAACGAGTCTAATACAAAAAAAAGGATAAGGCTATTCAATTTTATTAGAAAAAGAATGCTCTTTTTTTATATTTTGTATGTGCCATCAATTGCCAATTCATAAAAAAAAAAAAAAATCTTTTAGAAATTCCGATAATTATAAAGTAATATTCCAAGAATTTATATATTTTTTTTTTTCTTAAAAATTCTCCTCATTTATGAAAATTTTCGATTATAATTATTGGTAGAATATTTTTTTGTCTCTCGTTCCTTGTTTCATTTGCGTAAAAAAAAACACAAAATAGAAGAAAATAGTCTTCAGGGATATTTCTTATATTATATAGTAAAACACATTAGATTATTATCTAAATATGAATATAATAAGAGTAAAGGATATAGACTGAAAATACTTATAAAGGTAATTTAGATTAAATTTCTATTCAAGGCAAACTAGCTTTGAATACAAAGGATGCATTTAAATTTATAATATCTCATTTTTCTCTATGTTATATGCATATATAAATATACATATTCATATACATATTATTTGTAGTAATAAAAAGAGTAAAGATGAAAATAATATGAACAACATTTTTTTAAATATAATAGAAAATGAACAACAGATTTAGCCAAAAGATGGCCTAAAAAATTATTATTTTACATAAAATTATTTTAGTTATAACAAAAATAAAACGAGAATGACTGCAGTAGAGTAGACTGTGTCAGCTATGAAATACCCGTATGAACGTAATATATGCTGTTTCCATAAAACTTAATCATCTTTTACAAAATTCCAGATGCTTTAGTACCGATGTTAATTATCGATATATTGGAGTTGTATGACAGCTACCCGGATCTGTTGCACCAGAACTACTAAATTTTACAAAACTTATTGCCATAAAACTTGATCATCTTTTCTAAGATGTCAGACGCCTGGCTTCATTAACTTCTAAAATGTGTAAGCTACCTTAACCTGCTGCTCTAGCACAACCAAATTTTACAGAAGTTGTTAGTATATAATTGAACATCTTTCCATTAAATTCCAGATATCTAACCTTCATATGCACTGAGTTATATTCATCTAAAAAGAGAAGTTGTGTAGCAGGTACTCGAACCTGTTGCCCCAAGTGAACCACATTTTACAGAAATTATTGCCATAACACTTCATCAACTTTTAATAACATCAAATTTCATCAATTAATAATATCTTTTAATTTCATCAATTTTAGATGCCTAGCTTTATTAAGTTCTAGCTTCATTAAATTCCAAAATGTGCAAATAGTCTGAACCTGCCGGCCTAGAGCTACCAAACTTCATAAAAGTTATTGTCATTAAGATTGCTAATTTTTTAGAAAATTGCAGTTGTCTATATTTATTAAGTACAAAGTTATGCTTTTATGAAAAAAAAAGTTGTATGGCAGTTCTCTGAACCGGCTGCTCTAGACCAACCAAATTTTAAAAAAGTTCTTGGCATGTAACTCGACACCTTGTGACAAAATTTCAGATAGCTAACTTCAACACTGAGTTATTTCTATATAAAAAAAGAAGTTGTATGGCAGTTACTCGAATCTGCTGGCCGAAAATGCTGGATTTAAATAGCAAAACTAATAATTTTGCAAAGGTAACGTAAAAAATTTTTGTGCGGACGAACGAACGGACGAACGAACGGACGGACGTACATAGCTTAATCGACTTAGAATTTGATTCTGAGCCGATCCATTCCTTTGAGCTTATATTTAACTTGAATCCTTTAAGGTGTCGCAAACGTAATGGCAAATTGATTATACCCTTAAACATACGTTCATACGGGTATAAAAACATAATGTAGTGCAAAAAATAAAAGGTTGTTATTTTTTTTGTTATTTATACAATGGAATTAAGTTTTTTGGATTAAAATAGTCAACGCTCAACTGGAACGCATGCAGTGGTATTATTTTGACTTTTAGCGCAATTTACACATATTAATGTACGGAATTCTTGTGTGTGTGATTGACCAAATATCTTGTAATTAAAACTACTCATTAGTGTCAGCCATTTCTGACGCATAAATTCATATTAAGCCTCAGTGTTTAGCGCATCTTAAACATAATAGAACTATTTGTGTTTGACTCAAAGCGACTCTTTTGATCGGAATTTGTCAACTCGAACGCATGCGGCGAAATATTTGCCACTTTTATGAACGATTTATATGGAAAAAAAACTTTTCTGGGTGTATGAATAACCAAATATCTTGAACCCAAAACACATGACACATGAATCTATATTAGCAAAAGTATTTTGTGCATTTTAATCACAAGAGCTCTATTTATGGTTGATTCAAGCCGATTCTTGTGTTAAGAATACGTCAACTCGAAAGTATTTTCTTGAAGTTTGCGTAGGTACGATTTGCATGAAAATTTATAATGTATTAAACTTTTGAGTGTGTATGAATGAACAAATATCTTGGTCTCAAAACTAGTGAACACTAGTGAAAGTTGCACTGTGCAACTAATTGCTGACTTAAATCAACAGTATGTTTCCGTATCTTACTTACAAGAAAACTATTTGTGCTTTATTCTCCTAATCAGAATACGTCGTATCGAAATATCTTATTATTATTATTATTATTATTATTATTATTATTACATTAATGCATTATATAAATATAAATACATCTTGATTATAGGGCCGGTTGCATTTTATGCATGTGGGCCAGCGCAGAATACTCAAAAATTATAAAGTTAAAACAAAATTGATTATTAGCTAACAACTAATGCTAATTAATTACTAAATTATTTATATTTATATTTATTTATATTTATATTTTCGTTTATTATTATTAATTATTTATTTATACCATTACGAGTTGTTCATTATTTTATCTTTATTATTTAAACTCTAATTCTAATTAGTTCTAGTTTTCTATGTTTGTTAATTTCAATTTGTTGTTATTATTTTGCGGCTTAGATTACTTTTATTTATTATTATTTGTTTTTATTTATTATTTATTTATTTATTATTTATTTATTTATTTATTACAATTAATCTTCTTTATATGTGTTTCCATATCTCGTGGTGCTTAAACAGATTCACTGTTTTATTTATGTAATCCCAGTTGCTACTTGCCACGGCTACTGTGGGAGAGGCTGATTCTTTAGCCCAGTAGTTTTTGGATTCCACGCAGTCTAGTACAATGTGTTTTATTGCGGCTATTTCATTGCAAAAACGGCATCTAGGAGGCTCTTCTCCGTTGAATATGTGTTTATGGGTGTAGTAGGTACATCCCATTCGGATTCGCGAAATTTTGACTCCTATTTCTCTGCTCCCTGTATTTATGAGGTTGTTTTTGTTTACATCTGGGAAAAAGGCTTTTCTAATGGAGTTGGTTTGGTTCCATATTTGTTGTCTCTTATTTTTTATATATTCACTGATCTGTTTCTTCGCCGTTGTGTGGGATTTTGGGATCATTAATGTAGTTGGCCGGATTAGTGCTTGCTTTGCTTCTTTATCTGCCATCTCATTCCCTCTTATTCCGACATGACCTGGTATGCACGTAATTTGTATTTTTCCTCTATTTCGGATTATTCTATTGCGAATTTCTGTTGTTGTTGGAGAACTCTTATTTAGATTCAAGATCGCTCTTACGACACTCAAACTGTCTGTATATAGCATAGATGTTTGTCCCCTAATTTCCGCCACTTTGATGGCTTCCAGCAATGCTGTTTGTTCAGCGACGTATATTTGCACGTAATTTGGTAGAATAAGTGTTTTTATTACCTTTTCCTCTTCAACTATCGCTATTCCTACCCCGTTTTCTGCTTTTGTGGCATCTGTATAAATAGGTCTCAGTAATTTTGTTTCTTCTCTATGCTCTTGGAATAGTTTGATGAAGGTTTCTTTGTTGGTTTCTGATTTGAGTTTTTATACTAATGTTTGTCATTGTTGTATACTAATGTTTAGCCATTGTTTCCAGTGTCCCCAAAGGTGCTGATCTCTCTCTTGTGTTTCGCAACCGCTCGTGATGTGTAGATCTAGTTCCTCTAATAAATCAATTGCCATCTTGACAGCAGAGTTTTTAGGAATTTTTGCTTCTTCTTTGAGCGCTGCATTCATTAGTAAATGTAGAGGGTGCTCTTTATAGTAGATTGCTTTTGTGATGCAACGTAGCGCCAATTGATCTCTTCTTTGTTCTACTGTTTGGAAGTTTGCTTCTGTTAAGAGTGCTTTCGTTCTTGTGGGCCTTATAGCTCCCAGCGCTATTCTGGCAGACTGGTTCATTGCTACTTGTAATTTCTGCATAAATTATGTGTTTTATTTCTTTAATTTCCCTCAATCGTTTACTGAGTTCCGGCTGAGTTCATTATGGCTCACCGAAATTTTTCTGTTTGTGAGAAATCCAGCTGTAAAATTGATTATGTTTTTTCCTACATGCCAATCTTTGAGTTGTTTAATTACCACATACTTTTGAACTCTGTCGAAAGCCTTCTCTAAATCACATGAAAGTATATCAATGTGGTTTTTATTTTCTAGCGCTATCTGAGCTTAAAGCTCTATTTCTTTAAGTAATGTGGTTGTACCTCTTAGTTCCCTAAATCCATGAATTTCAACAGGTATGATATACTTTGTCGCGAAGTTCAACCTTTTAGCTACAATTTTTTCCAAAACTTTGCTCATGGTGCTTAGAAGGGATATGAACCTATAATTTTGTTGGTATCTTGGATCTTTGCCTTGTTTTAGTATCGGTCTTAATTCTCCCATTTTCCAGCTCTGCGGTATTTGTCCGGTTCTGAATATCTTGTTATATAATTCCGTTAGTCTCTCCAAGAATTTTGGTGTTGCATTTTTTAACATTCCGTAAGATATTTTATCCATTCCTGGTGTTGTTCCTTCGAAAGAATCTATAACCGTAGTGACCTCCTCGATTGTTATTGGCAAATCCGTAATTTCGTTTTGAGCTATGTTTGCAATGGGAGAGTTAAGCCGCTCGTTCGTTTCAATAACGTTTATGTTGACCATTGCATAGTTTGCGCAGCAGTTTGCTAGATATTCGACATTTTCCGCTGTATCTGTCTCTAACTTATTGTTTTGCATTATTACCAAGCTTCCAGAGGGCACGGTTTTTCCAAGAATGCATTTGGCTCTCCGCCACGTTTCTCTGGGATTGTTATTATTTATACCTTTCGCAAAATTTTCCCAAGAAGTTTTTCTTGCTTTTTTGATTTCTCTTCTCAGTTCTGCGCTTGTCTTTTTTAGGTTTATTAGTGTGTGTTGTGCAAGATTTCTTCTGAACGATCTAAGCAATTTAGTTTTCAGTTTTGATAGTTCTGCTATTTTTTTGTTCATCCATGCAGGTTTATTTTGTCTCTTTTCGGTTGAACTAATTGACATAGATTTATCTGCTGCGTATCTGATGACTTTGCCCAATTTGGCTGCCTCTTGATTTATGTTTTCGGTTGGTGAGTGGTTGTTCAAAAATTGGTCCATTTCGGTTTTGTATATTTCCCAATTCGCTCCCTTTTCGTTGAATTTGACTTTGTTTTTGGTTTTTATAATTGCTTTGTTCCTGTTTGTAATTATAATTGGGTAGTGATCGTGACCTTTCGGATTCTCTGCTATTTGCCAAAGAAGTTTATATGCTATGGATGTATGAGCGATCGTTAAATCTGGACATGTGAGTGTTCCTCTAGTGTTTAATAGGGTTGGCGATCCGTCATTTAGTATGCAGGCTTCTCCTATATCGTCTGTCCATTCATCAATCACCAATCCTCTTTGATTCGTTGTTATATCACCCCAAGTTTCGCTTCTTGCATTCATATCTCCAAGTATTATGTACGGTACGGTGATTTGTGCTCTTATCGCGTTTAAATGTGCATTTTCTAGCCTTAGTTCGTTCTCGAGGTAAACATTGACCACAGTGATATTTTCTTTGAGCCCAGGTAAGGAAGTTCTAATGGCGATAGCCTGGTGGGTTGTATTGAGATGAATTTCTTCGAAATTTATACTTGAGTTAATCAAGAAACCTACCCCACCACATCTGCGGTGCGTTATTGGAAACAAACATGTGTAATGTTTATAATTATTTTTAGTATTTGGTTTGTGGATATTCGTCTCTTGTAACGCTATTATTAATGGATTATATTTGTAAATTACTTGTTCTAAATACGGTTTGTTATTATGGAAGCCTTGAATGTTCCATTGTACTATATCAGTAATCTCGGTTTCGATTTGTTTCATTTTTTGCGAATAATTTATGAAATTTAATATCTTGTTTTTTTATTGGTATACAGAAAATTATAAGTTGTAATAGTAATTAGAAATTTTATAGTACAAAGAGCAGTTTTAAAATATATTTTTGTAATAATTATTGTATATCTGTTTATTTCGAAGTAGTTCGAAAAATTCCATTTCTTTATTTTTCTATAATTCTCTTTAATATTCTTATTTTGAATACTAAGCATTATACTGTATATTATTTTGTATATCTTTGTAGTTTATCTACTTATTTATAAAAACTAAAAAAAAACAAAATTTTTTTTTTTAAAGAAATGTAAATTTATCAGTTTGCAAACATGATTTACTATCTTTAAAATAGTAATCTGTATGCGCTTTTTAATACAATATATCTTCTATGGAATTATTTTGATTAATATTATTGGTAATATCGATATTTTTATTTGCTATTGTGAATTTGTTTTGTGATTGTGAAATGTTAAGTGGAGAGATGATTTGACTTTTAATTGGAGAGTTTTCATTACCATTTGTAATATTATTATCGCATTGAATGTTTTCGACTCTTTCTTTTGCTTTTGCTTCATATTGTTCATACTTTTCGTTTAATTGACTCTTGTCGAGAGCAAAAGGGAAAGCAGGTGTTTTGGTTTTGGAGTTTGAAGTAAAATTTATTTGGTTTTAATTTAAATTATTTTGGCTATTTTGATTTTCTTGTAAGTTTTTTATTTCTTGAACTTTCTTATTTGTGGATGATGATATATCTTCAATTTGTAATCTTTTTAGGTTCGAATTTTCAGGTATACTTTTAATTATCGGATTATTTGGTTTTTCTATATTTAGTAATTGTTTATTTGGTAAGTTTTTTACTTCTTTTGTTACGCTATTATCGATTGTATTTTGTACATTATTTTTTGTTATAGATGAGAATGTTTGCAGGTTATTTTTTTGAATGGGATTTCTTTGGCTATGTATTTTGTGAGCCTCCCTAAAACTACATTTATTTATAGTTTTTATTTTTAGAATATCTTTCTGCTGCACGTATTTTGGGCAATTGTTGGAGGAAGATGGATGATCTCCTAAGCAGTTAGAGCACATTGTTCTCGTACAGTCGGATGGTTTGTGTGGTGGAAGATTACAATTTTCGCAATTTGCAGCATTTTTGCAGTGCTTAGTTGTGTGGCCTAAGAGTTGACAATTTTTGCACCTCATTGGATTGGGAAAATATTCTTTTACTTTCTGTTGATACCATGCGATATCGATTTTTTCAGGAATTTTATATAGATTGAAAATAAGGAGAATAAGGCCAGTATAAATTTTCTTATTGTCAATTGTTTTTGTGAATTTATATACATTCGTAACACCTTGTTTTTTCAGATCATTTAGAATTTCTTCTTCGCTCGTGGGAATTAAATTCTTGTCGAAAATTGTACCCTTCGTTGAATTAAGTGTCTCGTGAAATTTTGCCGAGACGGTACATAAACCTGCGAAATTTTTGGTTTTAATAAATTTTTCAGCAATTTTTTGAGATTTTGTAAGAACTAGAAGATTTCCATCTCGAAGAAGACTGATTGAAAGAATTTCTGTGCTGATACTGTCCAGTGCTTTCTTTTTCGCGAATACACTGAACGAAGAAAGTGGTTTGGCCTTATCGGTGGATTCTATCACAATAAATTTAGGTGCTTTTTGTGAATTTTGTGATTCTAGTTGTGGTAGTGCTGGGAATATGTCTTTAGTAATATCCATACCTCTTGGTCTTTTACCTTTTGCTTTCCATGTGCCGGAATCATCCATCAGCAATCCCGCAAACCGGTTCCCCGTAGGGAACGGTTCGTCATTAAACATTTCACTCACTAATTATTATTTATTGGGTTTATATTATTACAATAATTGTTATAGTAGATATATATTATTATTTTCTTATTATTTGTGTAATTGTCTATTCTAATTTGTATTCTTTTTAGGTTAGATTTTATGAAAGAACGAGATAAAAGTATACGTAGAGTAAAAATAGCAAACAAAAATAGCGGAAAATCAAAATGAAAATGTGAAAATGAAAAGGAAAAACACACTGTGCTCAGCGTCCACTCGCAACGAAAGTTAGCCGAAGACTGTCGAAATATCTTTAACTCAAAACTATTCATTCGTGCAACTCAATGCATAACCATGAGTTAATATAAGCCCACAAAGTCTTGTGCATCAAATGTTTTGACTCAAACTGACTTTTGTGAACGAAAACCGTCAACTCAGACTCATGCGAAGGTAATTTGCGACACGCGTCCAAAACTGAGTCGGTAATGTGACGTCAAGTGCTGCTCTTTTAAGTCGCGATTAAATTGACACAAGCAGTAGCATTTTTGGGCGTAAATTAAAAATTATTTGTTGCGCTACTTAGTTCGTTTGTTTTTTTTATTGAAATTCAATTTTTGAATTTAAAACAAATGATTAAAAACTAATTTCCATTTATTTTTGGAATCTTTTATAAATTAATAAACTCTTTACGTTTATAGCACCGAGAGGAGATAGATATGAATAGTATATAATGTATTCTTGCTCAGAATTAAATTCTGAATCGATTTAGCTGTATACATCAGTCCGATAAGGTAAATTTAGTAACATATTAACATTATGAATTGATTTAATAAGAGCAAACTTCCAAAATTTTGGAAAGATGCCATCAGCTAACAAACAACTAAATAAAATGGTAGTGGACCTGCTAAAGAAAAAGAACATTTTTACGCAAAAAATCTTGGAAAAATTTTGAAATAAAATTAGGATCAGTGCTGTTAAAATTGTAATAATTCGTGAAGGGAGGATGTTGATCATTTTTTCTTTTGTAATTCACAAATTTTCAGAAAAGTTTAGGATTAGTTTTGATATTAAATGACATATTATAACATCATTTGAATAAAGCCCATTCGTTAATCAAGGTTATTGTTATCTTTTATAAATTTACACCAGGCTATATTTTTTTATTTTTCAATTGTTTAAAATTTTGAGAAAACCAAAGTGGATAAGACACATTACTTCTATCAATTACAAATGGAACAAAACAAGATATAGTGGAAAAAATAACTTCTTAATATGGAAGAAATTTGAAATGAAAAATCATAAAAGTTTAAAAAACTATAATTGATATCTTCAACTTTTGCTAAAAATTAAAGTAGTAAAAAGATGCTGAATCAATGTTGGGAGAAGAAAATGAACAAAATCAAAAGCATTGGAGGATAATTAAGAACTATTTTCACAAGTTCCAAAGAACATTGAAAATAACTAACAATATCATTCCAGTTAATTGTGGAAAGGAGATTGAATTGATTACCTCGATAATTATAAATATTGTTGTAAATTAAACCCTTGTTGTAAATTAAAAGAATTTAACGAATCAATAAGTGAACATTCAGTATTGTTTCATAATTCAGTTGAAATCAAGTATGCTTTTTATGTATAGGAGGAACGCACATGATACTCGGTAAGTTGAAGTCCCCATAAAAAATAATTTCATCCTCTGGATAATAATAATTGATTCAATTATAAATAAATACATACTTTGATTAAAGTTAACAACGAGAAGCTGAAATGAAAAAATTAATAATGGCAAGATTTTGTAATTGAAAATTTAACTTTTATAGAAACAATTACAATAAGTTCCGATGCATCACTTTACGAAAAATTGATTTGAGAAAAAGAGAAAGTATTTTTTACAACTCTTATAATATATTTGAAATATCTTTAAAAAATAATTAGCTGTAAATATACGAGCTGTAAAAATAATTAGCTATAGACAAAACTAAATATATAGCAAAATCATTTTCATGCGTTTTTAGCACATATTCAAAAAATTTTTGAAAAAATGAGTCTATTAGTTTCACTCTGTCCGTCCGTCCGTCTGTCTGTCTGTCTGTGTACAAAACTTCTAAACCGTTAAAGATAGAAGAAAAAAATTTCAGCCATGGGTAGATCTCATAAAAAATTAAAGTTGTCGAACAACTTTTTCATGTAGTCCCATCCATTACGAAGATGCAGCCCCTCCAACTTTGAAAAAGCCCTATTTTTAAATACGTAGGTTTATCTCATGTTCTACTTAATATTTTTCCAATCTGAAAACTGATTTAAATTTACCGTTGAATTTACCGTAACGTGAAACTCAAATGTTGCATGGTTTTTCTTGAAATTTTAAAGTAAGAAAGAACTTTTAGAATTAGTATAAGTTTCCTCATAAAATTTTCTTGTGCCGCCTCCTTTTATGAGCTATTAGGGCTCAAAAATTGAAAATTTGCTATTTTTAAACACCTGTAACTTAGGCACATGTACACATTTTTCTTCGGGAAGATATAAAAATTAAAACTCCAGGAATATATTTTTACGTGTATTAACGGATCTTCTTAGTTATATAGAGTTCCGGACTTACAGCCCCTCAAAATTGCAAAAAAGTCCTATTTGGACATTTTTCTTATATGTTCTAATTGTGGTAGAAGTCACAATTCAAAACAGTTTGTATTATCGCTTTTAAAAACCCTTGGCTTACATTCTGCCTTGTTTATTTTTAATACCAAATTTAACATTTTAAGAAGAATTCAATAATAGAATAAAAAAGAACCTAAGAGTTCTGTTAGAATTCAAGCTAATATAAACTCTTAAGGAAGCTATCTTACTTGAAGGGAAGGGAATTATATGCTAATTATAATCAGTTAATTAAGAAATCGAAAACATACTAAAATTAGGAATAAAACAAATGGTACTAACAACAGATTTAGAATTCCAAATAATCAAAGTAATAATCGCAATTCTAATAATATTTTTTATAACAATAATCACAATCAAAGTACGAACAGTAGAAATAATAATAATTTTTAACAAAACCCTAACCGTACTAGCAATAATAATAACTAAAACAGAAGTCATAACTTTAATTTCTATCGTTCAAGCAGAAATAATAATTCTAATTATAGCTATCATTAATTAGTCATAACAACGGCCAAAAGATTCAAACACATAGAAGCAATCACTATAATAGTACTCAAACTTCTTACTAGAGTGAATAGATATCGATCCAACTGTAAGTCAAAGATTAATACTGTATATACTGAACCACAAGTAAAAAAGCGTCCCTCGACAGACCAGTACGACAACAGGGAATCTTACCTTATACACCTATACAATCAAAGGGCAGATACTTAAAGTTTATTATAGATAGCCACTAAGATTGTAATAAACACCGGGATCTGTAACCCCATATTTGCTATTATTTATAAAACGTAAGCAGGAATATTTTGACAATTTACGGAAAATATTACAGAAACTTAGTGATACGAACTTAAATATCCAATTAGATAACAGTTAGTTCAAAAAACAGAAAACTGAGTTTTTAAGTCACTCCATCATCACTAAAGAAAAAAGCCCAATCCAAATAGACAAGACACTATCAACAAATTTCCAATTCCCGAGACCCCAAAACAAATAAAGTTTTTCTAAGATCTAAATAAAGTTTTTCTAAGGTAGGATACTATAGAAAATTTATCAAAGACTTACAACGTGTTTGAAAAAAGGTAAACAATGTTATATTACTGATACTAAATATAAAGATCCTATTAACATTTTATTTACTAATTTCAACAAATTACTTATTTCTTCAAATCCTTTTCTTAGTAAAATTTTTAAAAACTTTTTTTTTTTGCCTTTTCAAAACTATTTTTAAAATGATTAATTATTAAGACGGAATAAAGGTCATTATAAATTTTCAACATTGTAAAGTCAGATACAACGAGAAATACCTATATCTTTCTTTGTTTTCTTAATCTAATCTTAATTAATGAAGTTTATTTTAGGCGTTCTTTTTTAGTATACTCTATTTTAGAAATAGACAGAGAAATCATCCATCCCGTATAATAGAAATTTGATATTTTAATCACGTTGGATTTCACGTTTCAACACATATGGTCGCTTGAACGAGTCAGTTTTAAAATAGATGTTCTAAGTCATGTTTTAGAAATCATTTAATCCTTTCGCATAATCAACCTACATCTTTATAATGATAATCTACACTCATTGACTAGAATTGGGTAAGCTTTTTAAACCTATTCAATATTAAATATATCGAATAGTGATTTAACTTTTTTCCACTCTATACTTTTACATGTCTTTTTTTTACTGAGATTTTATTCTTAAAACATCGCTTGTTCAGTTGATAAAATTTATTTCCTTTTAACGAAATAATAAAAATATAAAATTTTTGCTATAATATAATAGATAATAAATATATTATAATAAAGAAATATGAATGTACATATATAATATTATAAAAATGAAATTTATATAATATACAATTTAAATTTTATTTTATAAAAAAAACTTTAAATTCTACTTTAGTTGTAAACTAAACAAAAAAGTTTTCCTGAAAAAAAAAAAACACTAAATTTACATAAATTTTAAAAGTAAACCTTACAGTAATGTTTTATTAAAAATAAAATAAAAAAAAATTGTTCAGTTTTGTTAGCACTTTTTCTTAGAATAATATTAAAAAATTTCATTATTTGTTTCGATAATATAATATCATTATAAACTCTTATTTTGCGGTATTAAATCAAATCAGATTTAAAGATAGCTAGCAACTATTTTTTATTTTAAAAGCTTCTATTTTTTTGTTGCAATTATTTAGAAAATTCAATTTGATAGTTTTGTTGGGTGGAAGTTATACTTGTAGAAAAATATTCCTATTTAAAGGTAACCTATATTATTTTATTGTTTATGTAATCCAATGCAAACCAATAGAATGAATGAAGTAGAATGAAGATCTCAAGAGAATTTATAAGACAAATCAATCTAAATTTTTGAGAAAATCTTATGGAAGTCTGAAAAAAACTTTCAATTTTAAACTTTTGTTCAAAATAATTTCTAATTCATTTCCAGAAGATGTTTAAATCTCAAAAAACTCAAAAATTAATTTTTAGAAATCAAAAACTTGTAGCAAAGTGAAGTGTCCTCTGTAGCAAAATCCCGTCCCAAAGAATTAGATCTATAGAAAATCGGAAATCTTAAATAGCCTTAATATTTTGCATGAAAAGTTACATTTTTTTTTTTCGTAGGTCGGTGGAGGTCTTCAAAAGATACTGTAGAACCCGTGTTCTGCTAAAGTATGCCGGATTCTTACCGGCTAAAACCACCTTTCCTTCCACCTTCATGCCGTCATCACCAACCCTACCTACGAAACTTCCAACAAAACTTCCAAACTCACCAACAAAATTTACAAAACTTCCACATCGATAAAGATAGAATAATTACATTTTAACCATGGGTAGATCTTATTAAAAAGTTAATGCTGTTTTATGTAGCCTGACCCATTACTGAGTTACAGCCTTTCAAAATTTAAAAAAACTCTATTTTAAAGTCTATTTCTCAGCTTTTGCTTAATAATTTTTTCACTCTAAATACGCGTTTCCCTCTAAACGACAGGCCTTTCTTTTACCTCCATAAATCAATATTAAAATTATATAAACTTAGTATTTAAACTGTTATGTAAAAAGTAAAAACAAAATGTTGTTCCTTTCATATTTCCGCAGCGCTTGAAATTTGACAAAAGATAGATATTACAGATTTTTTTTGTGCCACTCAATGATGAAGAGATATAAAGGTCACAAATTTAAAGTTTCTTATTTTTAAACAACTTTAACTTAGGTATCTGCGCAGATTTTCCAAAGTAGGATATTTTGAAATTTTGAAAGAACAAAGATCTTTGAGAACTATTATAAGTAACCTCAAAAATTTTTTTTGGAATTATTAGGGATCAACAATTGAAAATCAGATATCTGCAATGTTACACTTTCACATGCCTAAATTGTTCTTTGCGAATATTTAACGTTTTCTTAAAATTTAAGAAAGTGTCTCTTGATTTTTCACAATTTTTTGTTTATACATTAAATATAGAATTTCAATGAAAATTTGATACAACTGTGGCGGACTTTTACTTAGAACTTTGCAATTGCGAGAGTAGAGCTATTATCTAGAGGTAAAAATTCTAAAATTTATTACTTTTGATCACCTGTAATCTAGACACCTGTGCAAAGTTTTTAAAGTAAAACGCCAATAAAAAAAAGGATTTTTTTAAAACTGAAAAACTGTCTCTTGATTTTTCACATCTTTTTATTCCTACCAAATTTGAAGAAAACTTAGAAACTTTGGTTCAAGTCACAAGTCAAAACTGTTTTTATTGTATTTGGGTAAGGTGCACTTTTAAAAACCTTTGGTTTACATTCTTGTTTTAATTGGTTTTAAGCACATTTTTCAAGAGATATTTGAAACATTCTTTCATTCTCTCGCGCTTTATCGAGTTGTTCTGACGTAAAAGGTACTGAAAATATATCGGAAATCTTAAATAGCCTTAATATTTTGCATGAAAATTACATAGTAATAAAAGTATACACTTATAGTGAAATTAGTTCTCTCAAAGCAAAAAAAAATAGTTATGGAAGAACAATTAAAATCACTACATAAAAAAATAAATATTTTGGAACAAAAAAAATTTTAAAATAGGTATAAAGGAAATTGGGAAATACAGGAAGTTATTGGATGTTGGGAGAATTATTTAGAACAAAAATGTTGATGTTCTTCTTAAATTTATCAATGTCACACACGTTATGATTGCAATTTTAAGGAATACTTCCGGCGACAAGCTATTACATATTCGCGCTATACGAATTACAAACGAATTTCCATGTGCGAAAGTATGCCATGTGGGGATCTTTAAGACAAAGATGTTAGTCTGTGCAACTCTCCTTGCATCTCGGTTGAAATTTTTGAGAGCGAGCATTAATGTCTTTATTTCTTCTGAAAAGGTTCCTACACTAACAAAATCGTAATAGGACATATATTCATTTTAGGAATTTTATTAAATAAAAATGTTAAGACATTAACAATATATTTAGTTCAATTTCTTTTATAAATGTGTTTTATAATCGATTATCAAAGCACACATCAAAAAAGTATTCGTTTTTAGCACATTTCCAAAAAAAATTTGAAAAAATGTGCTTATTAGTTTCACTCTGTCCGTCCATCCGTCCGTCCGCCCGTCTGTTTACAAAACTTCTACACCGTTAAAGATAGAGAAAAACAATTTTAACCATGTGTAGGTCTCATAAAAAAAATAATTTTGTGGAACAACTTTTTCATGTAGCCCCATCCATTACGGAGCTACAGCCCCTAAAACTTTGAAAAAGCGCTATTTTTAAATGCATATATCTTATGTTCTGCTTAAGATTTTTTCATTCTGAAAACGTCATTCGACAAATATTTTTTTTAACTTTGTAAATTAATATCAAATTTATACAATTTTTTTAAATTTAGTATTTAAATTTACCGTTATGTGAAAACCAAATTTTCGTTGATTTTTCTACTTTCATAACTCCAGCACTCTTTGAGATAGAGGGTTGAAATTTTGAGGCAAGAAAGAACTTTTAGAATTAGTATAAGTTTGCTCAGAAAATTTTTTCGGACCACCCCCTGATGAGCTATTTGGGCTCAAAAATTGAAAATTTGATATCTTTAAACACCTGTAACTTAGGAACCTGTACACATTTTACTTCTGCAAGATATAAAAATTAAAGCTACAGTAATATATTTTTACGTGTGTTAAAGGTTTATATTAGTTGTAAAGGATTCCAAAGTTGCAGCTCTTCAAAATTGCGAAAAAGCCTCATTTTCAGATGTATATATCTCAGGCTCTCCATAATAGTTTTGCAATCTAATACCCCCAGAAGATCGAAAATTTTATTATCTATATAAAACAATATCAAAATTTTTGTAATATTTTGTAATTTACTATTTAAATTTACCGTTATGTGAAAACCACATTTTGCATGAAATTTCTTTTTTCATAACTCCGGCACGTCTTTAGGTAGAAACCTGCAATTTTGAGACAAGGACAAACTTATACTAATTTTAAAAGTTCTTCTTTTGAGAAAAGAAGAACTTTTAAAATTAGTATAAGTTTCCTCAGAAAATTTTTTGGTAGCACTCCTTCTTTAAAAGTTTTTACGCCTCAAAAATTGAAAATTTGCTATTTTTGGACACCTGTAACTTAGGCACCTGTAAAAATTTTTCTTCAGCAAGACATGAAAATTAAAGGTTCAATAATATATTTTTACGTGTGTTAACAGCTTTTCTTCGTTTTATTCCGGACTTACGGCCCCTTAAAATTTCAAAAATTTCCTATTTTCACATTTTTTCTTATTACATGAAATTTTCAAATTTTTGTGCAAGTTACAATTCTAAACAGTTTGTATTGAGATTTGGAAATGTGCGCTTTTAAAAACCGTTGGTTTACATTCTACTTTGTTGAGTTTATAAGTCAATTAATAATATCAAAAATTTCTATCGTGGTTAGATGCTCGTGGTTACAAGAAGAAGCTTTTAGATTATGAAAGACTGATTTACACTAGGAATATCATCACAATTATTCAACCTACGTTAATTCCTCTTTTTATATTCATATTTATAAATTCGTTTTTATTTTAATAATATTTATTTTAATTTTATTCAGTAAAATTAAGTAAAAGTTATCTTTGTATTTCTGATATCTGTATTATTAAAACTATTTGATTAACAAAATTCCATTCTTTTCTAAAATTTCTACTAGCTTTGCTAAATTCATTGAAATGAAACCTATTTTATATGCTTTTATATTAACTCGTCCGTGTCGGTTTATTTATTTATTTATTTGTCATTCTGTCACGTGTTTTATTATCTTCGTAATCTGTTAGAAACATTTGTAAGTGTTGTATGGTGCAGAGGAAAGTGTACAGGTTTCAAAAGTGGGGGTCATGTTGTTCGAATCCAGTTCACATGCAACTTTTTTTTTTTTAACTATCTTCAACATTTTTTGAATAAAATATGTACATATATATTTTGTATATATGAATTTAAAACTTACATTTTTTTCTATAAATGCATGCATACAATACTCACGCAATATATTTTTGATCTTTTCTCCTATAATAGTATAATATTGATGTCCATTGCACATGGTGTTTTTTTTGTATTAGCAAAACGCAATACACAATATTTTTATATATGTTGATAAATTATTTTGTTTACAACATTTGTTTAGTATTTAAATCAAAATATTTGCTGTCAACATTCTTTAATGCATATTGAATATGCATGGTTAAAAATTAAGATTTTATGTTCGTAATATGTTCATTAAATATTTAAGTGTTGTATAGTTTAGAGAAGAGTGTAGAGGTTTTGAAAGCAAGGGTAATTTGGTTCGAATCCAATTCGTGTACAAAAATTTTTTTTTTTTGTGTTAACTGTATTCATCAACATTTTTTTAATAAAATTTTACGTATAATATACACATACTAGTTACTGATGTTCAAAGCTTGAAACGGAATTCATAATACGTAGTGTGTGGCTGAAAACTACTAAATTATAATTATAGATTATTTGATCTTTCCTCCTATAAATAATTTAGTTCAATCAATCTTGGTGTGCACATGTATTTTATATTAGAATTTAGCAAAACACAAAATATATAGGTACAATATTTTTATGTTGCTAAATTATTTTGTTTTAAAACATTTGTTTAGGATTTAAATCAGAATATTTGTTGTCAGCATTCTTTATTGCACATTGCATATGCATGGCGTTAAAAATTAATGTTTTATGTGTTTTATTTAGGAACATTTATTATGTATTTTGTGTATATAGGTATACATATAAAATTTTATTCAAATTCCAATTGCCAAATTCAAACTACATACATACATAATATTTTTTTTGTATATACATATATACATAGTAAAGAATATAAAAAGTAAAGATCATTTCAAAATGATGCTTTTGCGCATTACGAATTATGATTTACAAACAAAATTTTATCAACACAAAAAATTAAAACTACGTATGTAAGTATGTACGTACGTACATAATAATATGTATTATGTTAAACTAATTTTCTAAATTATTTTGTTCCGTTCCATTTGTTTATAATTTAAATCAAGATATTTGTCAACATTTTTTACTGCATGATCTTATTAAGCGATTAGGTAGGTAGGTGTTCAAGGTTAGATGTTTATTTGGGTATACGATATACTACTTATAGAAATATACAGTAAAATACATTTATGTACATATATAATTTTCATACGTACGTGTTAGAAATGTTGCTTCAACTAAAATTGGATTGTAATATTTATAATGACAGTATTTTAGTACATATTTTACCCTTCGAGGTACTTTCATTATTTATGAGTTACGGGAATAAAAAATTTTTACTCTTGCTGTAATGGAATCGATTTAACGTCTCTTAATTTTCTTAAACATTCGGTATAAAATTGTAAAACGTATTTTATATCAGAAACAATAATGTATGTGTGAATGAAAAATATCCCATCTTTTTTTTAAATTCAAATTATGTTTCTTTTAAAACTAAAAAGTATAAAATAAAATAATGTAAAAAAAATATTTTTTAAAATATGCTTTTATCGAAACCGAATTCGCCCCCTAAAAAGTAGAAAATAAAATTGATTGCAATACTTTAGCTTTTTGGACTGTTATAATATAAAAGTGAATTGGTAGTACAAGCATTTTGGACTGTTATAATATAAAAGTAAATTCCTGGAATAAAAAAGAAACACGAATCTCAAATTTCGCAGATTTTTATTTAACCTTATTCCAGCAATTTACTTTTATATTATAACAGTCCAAAATGCTTGCACTAGCAATTCACTTTTATATTATAACAGTCCAAAAAGCTAAAGTATTGCAATCAATTTTATTTTCTACTTTTTAGGGGGCGAATTCGGTTTCGATAAAAGCATATTTTAAAAAATATTTTTTTTACATTATTTTATTTACATATTTTTTTTTCCTTGCCACTATAAGTAGCATAGGGCATCCACTAATTCATTTATTATTCATATTTGACTAAGTTTCAGTTTAGTGAATCATTAATTTCACTAAGCCGTTGATTACTCGGCTGTAGCTATTGTACAAGACAATGAGACGTTTCTTTTATTTCCACCACATCTATTTATCTAATACAAGAATTATAGTTTATTATTATTTTATTATATTACTAGCAGAGTACCCTCGGATTATTTTATGGGCTTTATTGACGAAAGTGTTACTTGATTTTTTCAAATTTTCTAACAAATTTCTTTAACGAATTTTTTGCATTTTGTTTTACTCGATAACTTGAAATTGCTGAGGATATAATGCGTAGTACAAAAAAATTTAAATAAATAAATAACATAACGGTTGCTTGAAGAATTTTTATTTATATGATATTGACATACATACATACTTATATAATATCATGTTTATTTACATATCGTACATGTCACTGATGAATGAATGATAAGAATATAGATGTATATTATATAGCGCCGTATTTACATACATACATACATATATGTATTTTATTGTACTTATAAGAAATTATTCTATGAATGGAAATATTTTTAAAGAAATATTGCAATGTATTTCGATATACTTATAACAATATAAAATATTATACTATGCACTCATTAATATAATATAATATTTAAAATTATATTTACTATTTTGTACTAAGTAAATTTAATATACATTTACCGCTTAGTATTAAATAGTACTATAGAATATTTGAAAAAGTTTTGGATTGATAATCGTTATGTGAAAGGTTAAAATCTGCTTTTGAAGAATGTATAAACATATAGTTTGAATATATGTACAAGCCATAGTTCTAGAAATTATAAAATTCATCCAAATTATTTTAAAATACTAAAATATTAAAAAAATAATTTTGTAAGCAGAGTGACAGGCTGTGAACATACTAACGGTTCGTACGGGTATCTAAAAGTTGACAAAGGCAACTGTAATCTTTCTCGTTTTGGAATGAAACTAATAACCTTTTTAATAGACTTGTTAAGTTTTAAATAAACAACCATATTGACATTTTTAAATTTCCCAAGTTTTCTCTCATCACACATATTAAAAAAATTCTCATATTTTGTTCGATATAAAAAAAAAGAAAACCAGTAGCCAAATAAGAATAAAAAAATTAAAAAAGAATAATGAGATCAAAAAAAATTGAATAACATTTTCTTTTGTCAGTATAATAAATATAAGAAAGAAATAGAAATAGAAATAAAATATTTATTTATTTATTTAATAATTTTTTGTATAAAAATAATAGAATATAATTTGCTAGTACGAACTCGTCTGTTAATAGGTGAAGAAAGCTATAAGTATCTAAGGAAAAGTATATTCATGACCTACAACCTCTTCTTATATATTTCTTTCTGATAAAACAAACAAAACAAAAAAAATTGAAATAAATAGCTGAATCTGGGTTGGTTTTTTTTATTTGCAGATCTCATATTTTTATTTAATACATCGTGATCTAAAAGTGACATAACAAAGTTTTTTTTATTAATAATTGAAGTTAATAAACGGTCTTAATTAATAAAGAGAATTAAAAATGATTTGTTTGTGAGGTAAAATTAAAATTAAAATCATCAGTGTCCACCACAGAACTGAACGCTCGATTTGTTACATAATAATTATTTATATCTCAAAGCAAAATAACTTCTAATATTTTAACAACATTTTTTTTATTCAATAACAATAATAGGCAATGAATTAACCGTAAAAATATGTACATTTTGTGTACATACATTATGTATGTATATACATGATTTTTATACCCGTACGATAGGATCGGGTATAATAAAATTACTCCTCCGTTTGTAACACCTCGAAATAAGCGAGCTAGATATACCTTCAAAGGTATGGATCGGATCAGAAAAAAATTCTAAGACTTTTGAGCCATGTCCGTCCGTCCGTCCGTCAGCACGCTAACTCAAAAACTAAGAAAGCTAGAATCTTGAAATTTACACAAAATATTCTGGGAGTAATTTGTAGGTTCCCTATTTTTTTTGGTTGAGTTTGGACCAAGCCTTAGGGTAGCTCTCGAACACCTAACTTTTAGATCCCGACATTTTTTTTGCAATAGAGCTATGAAATTTTAACTACTGATAGATCTCACAAAAATATTAATTTTATTTTTAATAACTTTTTTTTGTAGCCCCACCCGTTACGGAGCTACAGCTCCCCAAAGGTTCAAAAAAGCTCTATATTTAAATTGTTATAGCACAAGTTGTATAAGGTATATCTTCATTTTGAAAACGCCAAACGATTACTAGTTTTATTAGCTTTAAAAGTATATATACAATAAATATATATTTGTGGCATACGGTGTCTTAATTTACCGTTATGTGAAACTAAAATTTTGCAAAATACTTCAACCCTTCTATCTTCTAAACGGTTAAAGTTGGAAACTTGAAATTTTGACAGAAGTTAGATCTTTGAAAATTAGTATGAGTCATTTCAGAAATTTTTTTTGTATCACCCCCCGTTTAGGAGCTGTTAGGGGTCAAAAACTGAAAATTTCCTATTTTTAAACACCTGTAACTTGAACACCTGTTAAAATTTTTTTAAAATAATACATAAAAATTAAAGCTTCAACATTATATTCTTATTTCTGTTAACAACTTTTTTTAATAATATAGGGTTACTTTATAATTGACGAAAGTGTTACTTGATTTTTTCAAATTTTCTAACAAATTTCTTTAACGAATTTTTTGAATTTTGTTTTACTGGATAATTTGAAATTGTTGAGGATATAATGCGTAGTACATAAAAATGCAAATAAATAAACAACATAACGGTTGCTTGAAGAATTTTTATTTATATGATATTAATATATATACATACTTATATAATATCATGTTTATTTAGATATCGTATATGTCACTAGTGAATGAATGATAAGAGTATAGATGTATATTATATAGCGCCGTATTTACATACATATATGTATTTTATTGTACTTATAAGAAATTATTCTGTCAATGGAATATTTAAATATAATATAATATAATATTTAAAATTATATTTACTATTTTGTACTAAGTAAATTTAATATACATTTACCGCTTAGTATTAAATGGTACTATAGAATATTTGAAAAAGTTTTGGATTGATAATCGTTATGTGAAAGGTTAGAATCTGCTTTTGAAGAATGTACATATAAACATATAGTTTGAATATATGTATAACCCATAATTCTAAATTATAAAATTCACCCAAATTATTTTAAAATACTAAAATATTAAAAAAATAATATTGTGAGCAGAGTGACAGGCTGTGAATATACTAACGGTTCGTACGGGTATCTAAGAGTTGACAAAGGCAACTGTATTCTTCCTCGTTTCTCAATCAAACATCAGAAATAAACAAGTAATGGAAAAAATCAAGGGTTTTCAAAAAAGCACATTTCCAAAATAAAAAATATTCCATAATAAGCCTAGAGTAAAAAGTAGATATATTGAAAAATAAATTTTGATAACAAATTGGCTTTTATTTGATTTTATTTTTGGTACGAGAAATTGAGAAAAATCAAATAACACTTTCGTCAATTATAAGGTAACCCTATATAATTAAGAAAAATTTTTAACAGAAACAAAAATATAATGTTAATGATATGTTAATGATAATGTTAAAAATATAATGAGCTTTAATTTTTGTATATTACCTCAAAAAAATTAGAACCGGCGTCCAAGTTACAGGCATTTAAAAATAGAGAATTTTCAGTTTTGACCTCTTAAAGCTCCTAAACAGAAGGCGATACAAAAATATTTTCTGAAATAACTAATATTTATTTCCGAACATGTAACTCCTCTCAAATTTTCAAGGTTCTATGTTAAACCGTTTGAAAAATAGAAGGGGTGCATATTTTTACAAATATTCAGTTTCACATAACGGTATATAATACAGTATGGAAAAGTAACATATTTACTTTATAAATATTTATAAAGTTTATAAAATTAGCTATCGTTTGGCGTTTTTAGATTGAAAATATGCCTTATAGAACCTGTGTTATAACAATTTGAAGATAGGGCTTTTCCGAAATTTGTAGGGCTGTAGTTCCGTAATGGGTGGGACTACTGAAAAAAGTTGTTCCACAAAATTAGTTTTTTGGCGATACCTATTCGTAGTTAAAATTTAATTTCTTTGTTTCAAACGATGTAGAACTTTTGTAAACACCCAGACGGATAAATGGACATACGGACAGAGTGAAACTAATAAGCACATTTTTCCAAAATATTTTGAAAATGTGCTAAAAATAATAAAGAGTGTAAACAAATTTATTCATTATAATATGTATGTAGATAGGTAAAAAACAACCATATATTTTTATGTGTATGTGTATACAATAAATATTGAATCTACTAACAAAAATTTAAAAATTATTGGATTGATTTATAAATATTGAATCTGCAAATTCAAACCGTTTATTTTTTAGAAATATAAAAAAGATAAAAAAACAAAAAAAATTTGTTCCTTATTTTCATATGGTGTGTTGTAATATGTATGAAATTTGAAATCGCGCTAAATAATTTTTTCCAGATTTCTACGCGCCGGAGTAGTAGTAAATTTGGCATATTTGAAAAAATATCGGGTACAATTATTGGTATGAAAACAACGCCTACGTTATACATTCATGTATGTACGCGGTCTGTATAATTATATACATATGTATGTACATTCATATAAACCGTCGGAACATCTTTCACATTGAAGTTAATTACAATACATTGAAAATAAATTCAAAACATCTGAACTTCTATTATATTTTATCCATGGACCAATTTGACTCTAGAATTTGAATTTTACAAATAATTCAGCTTCTTTTAGTTTTAGACGTTCATATTTAATCAGATTATAGTATCTTTTATAAGAAAAAAAAATTGATTAAAAGAGAAATAAAATATTAATTGAAACAAAGCTATCTTAAAAGTCTTAGGCTCTATAAATTTTAAATATTACAAATTAAATTTTAAAAAGCGATTCACTTATCTTTGTTCCGCAAGGGTTGTTAATCTATGACGCATGAAATTAAGATATTCTTCGGAATTATTATACCTATACGTATGTGAAATAATTTTATTTATATTAAGATTTATTCAACTTAACCTCTATAGGTTTCAACATAATTCGGGAATCCGTCCGTCAGTCTGCACTATAACTCAAAAAATACATTAGCTGCCATACATACAATTTTTGTTTTTAAATGAAAATAACTCAGTGTCTATTGAAGCTTGGTCGTTATCTGAAAATGTGGAAAAATGTCAAGGTATCTGAAATGTGAAAAAATGTCAAGTTGCATGCTGTAAAATTTAGTATTGCTAGAGCGGCAGGTTCAGGTTCTTAAAGCTAATTAAGTAAAATATTTCAAATTTTGTAAATGATGATCAAGTTTTATGGAAACAGCATATTGTTCATACGGGTATCCCAGAGTTCAGACAGTTCTGTTCTACTGCACTCTTTCTTGTTTTACTCTTAATTTTTATGTTTATTTGCATTTCAATAATAAGTATTAAATAACTTTATGTTGTTTTTTTTTTGAATATATTATCGAGTGCTTTTAAGGAATCTACAGTAAAAACTCCATATAACGAACCTATTTTCAAATTTGTAATTAATTGGTAATAACTCTACAATGTTATTTTATGTTATTTCATTTTATTGAATTTCTCACATAAATTAGTTTGTAAGCTCAAGATCATTTGATACTTGCCCTGAGAGTAATAGAATATCATTCTATTTTTTTCTTTTTTTTTTTAGTGCATGTCTCTGTCACATAAATGTGAACAGGAAATTACTCAGCCTTTTCTTTTCAAGCGTGGCTGTAAATGCCGTAAGGAGGATAACTCTTACGACGTGTATGGGATTCGAACCCAAACACTCCCTCGGTGTTTACAGCTTATTATATACGCTCTTACCCATTAGGCCACCAAGCCCCTTATCATTCTATTTTTCTTATTAAGTATTTAACACAAATTTTAATTGAATTTTTGTATAAATGTTAAAGTTAATGTTAAAATTAATTTACTTAAGAAAAAATAAAAATGAAAAAAAAATTTTTTTGTTATTAAAAACTTTGTTAATTAGTTTTACTCTGCCCCTTTGAATTCGTTTTGCTCTGGCCCCTTTTGAAATTTTAAAAGGATAAGATAAGAACACGAATACCTACATCACAAAATATTTATCAGATTAATTTAGAAGCATTTAGAAATCTGTGTAAATCTATTTAAGATACAAAAAAAATTAAGCTCCAAAGGCTCAAACATTAGGTATATTTTTGCGTTTTTAAAAATACTTGGTCTTAGATAGGTACTGATTTCGTTTTGTTTTACATAAAAAACAATATTCTTCCTTTCTATAGAGAAGGAATTGAAGAAGAAATTCTTTGGACATCTTTTTGACCATCCTGTATTACTATTCTTTTATTATCAACGAGTTGTTTACATTATTAAATCCAATATACAAAAACAAAATCAGCAAGATTTTGCTTCATTTTTCACGAATCCAGCTTTTATGAAAAAAATAAATATTATAAAAAAATTTTTTTTTATCATTCACAAATTATTCTTATTTTTTCAATTTTTTTCTTGCCAAATTTACTCTTCTTTATTATATTATTTAATCTTTTGACGTGTTTGTGAAAAAAAAATGTTTTTAAATTAATAAAATTAAGAAATTTTATGGTTTTATAAAAACAAACATAATAAAATAAAAATTGAATTTATGTCTTTTTCTTAAGTACATAATGTATATAATCGTAGATGATGGTGTTGAAGAAACCTTGACTTTTTTACTTGCCACCCATATTTTTTTTTCTTTTTGTATAATAAATATTTAATAATGTTGAAGATTTTGACATAAAATATTTGAAAACATTCTAGTTTTATTGTCTGGTTCCACTTATAGCTGCTATGATTATCACCTTTAAAAAAATATTTTAGCCTCACCCCACCTCACCCATAGATAAATGTTAAAAATATAAATAAAAAAAAAAGAAACTCTTGTGAAAAATTTTCATATATTTTAGAAAAAAAAGCAACAAAACAAAACTAAAAAAAAGTTTTTTAACAATTATCTTAACAATTTCTAAAGAAATTTTCAAATCTGGATACAAAACGGGAGAACAAACATTAAAATTGAATGGATGAAAATAAATGTTGAGTTATTTAAATTTTTTGTACAGAACACAGTCTATTATATCGTAGAGTTTAACTCAAAAGAAAAAAGAAAAATAATAACTAAAATGTAGAAACAAAAATTAAATTTTTGCAAAAGATTTCTTTGTTATTTTAAAACAGATTTATTAAATTCTCGCCACAATAAAAAACTAAAAGAAAAAACTTAAAATTAAGATCGTCGATATTTTGTTTTTGTGGATGCGTTGGAGTTTATAGTAAAAATCCTTAAGTTTTTTTTTTATTTTGTTATAATTTTGGTAAATTAATAAGGATTTTTATTCGACTTCAAATTCTATTGGTATGACCTAATATATTATATAATATCTACTATAATATAAGACATTCACAAGTTAGATCTTCTTATTATATTATATAAACCTATTATAATACATTTGGAAGATATTCAGAAGTTTTGCAGATTCTACGTATCTATATCACTTAAAGAATAATTGACATTTCCAATTTAATATATAAGTAAAGAAAAAATAATAAATAGTTTTTAAAGAAAATTTAATATACCTACTTAAATTGAAAACGAGGAAGTACAGAGCAGATTTTATCAACTCTAAGATACACGCACGAGCATAATATATATTGTTTCTGCAATATTTAATCACCATTTAGAAAATTTAAGATATCTGACTTAATGAAGTGTCAAAATATATTTATATGAATTTTACAGTAGTATGAGAGCTACTCGAATAAAACTTAATAATCTTTTACAAAATTTCAAATATCTAACCTAATTAATTGCTAAGATATGACCGCTAACTGCACTAGAGCAACCAAACTTCACAGAAATTATTGCCATAAAACTTGATAATCTTTTGCAAAATTTCAGATGTCTAACTTAATTAATACACCGAGATATATTTTGTAATAATAATAATTTTGAAGCTACTCCGAGTATGACAGCCACCCTCTCGGAGTAGCTGATACCACCCTGATACTCCAAGCCACTCTTTACGTTAACCAACCAAATTTTACAGAAGTTGTTACCATAAACCTTGATCTTCTTTTATGAAATTTTTGATGTGTATCTTAATTAATTTCCAAGATATGAAAGTTATCTGAACCGGTTCCGATAGAGAAATCAAATCAAACCTGATAATTATTTTTAAAAAATTTCAGATGTCTAGTTTCATTCAGATCCACGATATGAGGATATAAATTACGCTAACATAAAAAAATTATATGCTAGTTACCTGAACTCCATTCTGAGGAAGACTATATTATATACTTTTCCGCATTTATCTCATCTCTATATATCTCGTCTCTTGAATTACTAAGAAAAACTGGACGATGAAATGACGGCGCAGGTGTTTTAGTCGACCCTACAGAAACGGCATCAAACGAATCAATGACCATAAAGGTTATTCGAGCTAACTTCCAAAGAAGCATCGCCGCTGAGGAAACTGAATCGTTAAGCAAGATATCGACGAAAAGTCGAGGACGATAAATATCCAACCCATAGGTGGAATTCGAGACACTTCAAGTGCTACCATAAAAAAATATTGACAGGCCTAGAGCTTGAAGCGGAATCATATGGAAGTTTTGCTAGTCAAAGTATTGATAAATATATCAAATATAAAACGAGTCGTTAAAAGCACTAATGGCAAACAATTTTTCCGATAGTGTAGCAGAAGAACATGTTACACAATGGCAACAACATGGGTGGATACAATGATCTCAAATAAACTCCTTTAAGGCGGCCGCTGGACCAGAGAATATCTACCCAAAACAGGTACAAGAAGAGTTCAGAATTCTGTGCGGGAAACTCAACGCTGTTTATGAAGCTGATCTAAAATTAAAATTAAGAAGAGAATTCAAAGTTGTTTTCTCCCCAAACCGAACAAGACATGTTATAAAAAAACAAACTCATGATATTGTGATACTGCTAACCGAAAAAGAGCTAAATAACAGAAAGGTCAAAATGCGAACGACAATAGGAAAAACCATTAAATGGGAAACAAATAAAGCTTCAGAATTACTGAGGAATAACTGGTTGGATAAGAACTACGCCAACCAAAGTTATAACAACACTTCTAGATCTTGAACTGATAGAAATTGAAGTAAAAAGCAGGACTATAGATAAGGTCGTTTGGAATTTTATAGATTCAGTGCGTTTAATCAGCCGGCTTCGGTCACAAAAACATTATATCTATAATTACCAATTATAATTATTCGCCGAGCACGCAGCCAAACAACGGCAATCAGAATGGCTATCGGTTGCTAAGAGCACACTCTGAAATATTAGGCGAAGCCGACAGAGTAATGTGTGGAGTGTGTGGGTGAGACACAGCTACGTATTATGCAAATGCCTGACGCTAGAATAGAAGAGGGCTACTGGAAAGATTTCTCCGAAGTGAGGGCGCTTGACCAGGACCCCGTTGTTAGATTTTTTAGTTATTTTAACTGGGTTGATGAGCCACTATGATAAACAACTGTCTCATGGAGTTTGTGTGCATAACGGGTGGCAGGGGTCGCAAGAAATGTAAAATTAAGACTATTCAGTCAATATTATTAACGGATAAACACATAGCTCAGGCGATATTTTTTTCTCTAAATACCACAAAATATAATTAAAATATTCAATATCTGTTATCGATCATTAGGTTCTTAATAAAGCTCGTTAAAGAGTAGGCGCTATACTTTAAGAATGTTTATCGATAATTTATTGAGACTAAACTTATTTAAACATGAATATAACGATTTTTATATTGCATTTTATTAAAATTTATAATTATTTGAAAGAAAAAATATGTATGTTTAAATAACAGTTTAAATAATAAGTTTTAAATAACACCTACATTGAAAGTAAATATAAAACAATGTTAGGAAAAAAAATGAAAAACAAAACTAAATATAAAGTTGAATGAACGAATTTTTTCTACGATTTTCTAAACTTTTAATGTACTACTTATAAATTTCTTATTTAAGTTTTTATTATTTTATGTTTTGACATAAATTTAAGTTTTATACATCAGGCTTAAATTTTAACTTTTATATTTACACAATTTTATGTACATATTGCACATATTTTTTATTTATTTTTTGTTTTTACTCATATGTACCTACAATACAAATTTCTTTTTTTTTCTGAAGTGAAAATAAAACAAATTTGTCCGCCATCTTAATAATATGCTTTTTACAGTAAAAGAAGAAATAAATCACTTGAAAAAAAACTCTTATTTTTGTTTGCGTTTTGTTTTTATATATTTTCTTTTTTTTCTTGAATAGCACTTAGAATTGCACAAAGATCTCTCCGACATTTATTGTTATTTTATCTTAAGCCTTTCCTTAAACTATATATGCTCAACTAACTGTACTGTACCGAATCAAGGAAAACTTTTATCACAAAACCAATTTAAGAAATAAAAAAAGAAAAATTAAAAAAAAAGGAAATGGAACAAGTTGGTACTCATTTCATGGGTTTGTCAAAAACAGACTTTCAACTGCAGAGACAATGTTCAATTTTACTAAATACACATATATGTTACAGACAGGCATACCATTCACATTACTTGAATTGCGAAAAGGAAAGCAATATTCATTTTTCTTATATTTTTTCATTTCTTGAAAATAAAAAACAAAAATAAGTAATGCAAAAAGAGTGGGTTTTCAAAAAAGTACATTTCCAAAATTAAACATGTTGACGAGCGCATTCAGCTCAGGTATACATGCCTTGTATATTAATTAACTTTGTAAAAAGCAGATATTACCTATTACAAGAAGATACCTATTACTCTTAAAATAAGATGTAAGATAAGAATAAGATATTTATTTAAAAAAGCAACAACATAACGCAAAATAAAATTTCAAGCACGGCTTTAAAGATATGTTATGTGGAAATATGTATGTAATATTCTTTTTCTTCCGATCTGATTCTTCCGATTATTGTTCCTTTAAAACAGCATTATGTATTTATGTAAATAAAAAAAAATATGTGATCTTTGTTAGTTTTTTTTCGGTTAGAAAAAATTATTAAGAAAAGTTGTTAAAGCAAACAAAAATGCAATGTTGAAACTTTATATTTTTTTATATTACTTTAAAAAGAAATCGCGACAGGTGTTGGAACCCTAACAAGTACTAACCGAGGAGCGACCTAAAAATATTTTTTGAAATACCTCATACGTATTTCCAAAGATCTAATTTCTCTCAGTTTCAAGTATCTAACTTAAACCGTTTGGAGCAGAGGCCAAATATTTTGCAAAAATTAAATTTCGCATAACGGTAAATTGAAATACCGTATTGCAAGTGTATATATTTATAAAGCTAATAAAAGCAGCTATCGTTTGTCATGTCATTCATATGGAAGATATAGCTTATAGAACTTGTGTTATAACAATTTAAATATAGAGACTTTTCGATATTTGGACTGTAGTTCCTTAACGGGTGGAACGACATAAAAAAGTTGTGGAACTACACAAAACTAACTTTTCTATCCGTAGTAAAATTTCATTGGTCTATTTCAAAAGGTGTAGAAGTTTTGAAAACACCCGGACAGACTAAAAGTATTAAGTAGATTTTTTTAAAGTTTTTTCAAAATATGCTAAAAATGGTTTGAAAATTCTTTTCGTATTTCAACGTAATCGTATCACTTGCTTTTTAAAAGCTTTTTTAACTTAAAAAAAATCTTTATTGTTAAAGTATATTCTATATAATATTACTTTACTCTGCAAGAATGTTTCTTTAATTTTGTTTTTTCTACTCTGTTTTTAAACTATAACTTATAAAGTTATAAAAACAATGAGTAACAAACAATATTTTGTGACAGATTTATTTTTCCTGTGTTTTTTATAGAGTCAAAATGAAGGAGAACTTCCAAATAACGGGGAAGAGCTTGTATCAAGGCGTCATCACATAACGTTACTTTGTAAAGTCAAGATTCCGGCTAGTGGCCGAAAAATAAATTAAAATATTTCTTTTAAAATCAGATTTTAATAATTTTTTACGTAATGGTAAATCATAAAAAACCCGCTTTTCATATAAATCATAGATAAATAAATTCTCTATATTCTGGACCAAAAATTGAAAAAATTATAACCGTTTTACGAGAAAACTGGTTTTAATGAATTTTTTAGTGCTTTCATTGCTTTACCGTTATTTATTTATTTTCTTTTTTCATTTCGTTCTCAAATTCATTCTTATAAAACATTTTTTATAAATACAATGTTAAAAAATTATTAATAAAAATTAAAATTTATATGAATGTATATAAATAATAATTCAAAATACAAAATATACTGAGTGCAAGAGAAATTCTGTTAAACAAATATTTTTAAACTAACACTTTACAGAATTAAAATGTTTATTAATAAGTAAATGTAGTAAGTCGATGCAACCGACAACCGACCCTACACCTGAATAATTCGAATTAAATAAAAAAACCATAAGTTTTTTGGCAGCTGCTTGAACTTCTTCTCTTTTCTGTCTTGGGATATGCTTGACAACCTTGTAAAAAAATTTCAAATTTCTATCTTTATTAATTTCGAAGATATGCTTGTTAGTTCTTGGGATGCGTGTGTCAGGTACCCGAATTGCCACTCCAATTCATCAAATCCATATCAGGGACATAAAGAAAACATGCCAGAACACCATTGTACTAAATTTAAAGGTTCTACTTTTGTTGGTTTTGGAGATATACTCGTTTGCTCCTGTGCTCGTCCGGAAGTTTCCAAAATACGAACCCATGGTTCAAATTCTTTCAAATGTCAGTTTCCAATTTTACAGAAAAAAAACATACCGGAACATCTTTGTACTAAAAATAAAGGTTCTATCTTTGTTGTGGAGATATACTCATTTGCTCTGGGGCTCGTTTGGAAGCTTCCAAGATCCGAACCCATGAACCAAATTCTCTCAAATTTCAGAGACTGAAATCAAACATGAAAGAACACCATTTTGACAAATTTAAAGATTATATCTTTGTTGGTTTTGAAGATAATCTCATTTGCTCTGGGGCTCGTTCGAAAGCTTCCAAAATCCAAACCCATGGAACAAATCGTTTTAAATTTCAGAGACATAAATCACGAGAAGGATTTGTAAAAATCACATCATTGTAAAAAATTTAAAGGTTCTAGCTTTGTTGGTTTTGGAGGTAATCTCGTTTGCTCCGGAATCATTCGGTAGCCCCCAGAATCCGAACCCATGGACCGATTTTGTCCAGATTCGAAATTAGCCTTCCTTTCGTTATTAGTAACCTACTATATAAATTTCATCAATATAGCTTCACTAGTTTTTGAGTTATCGTGCGAACGGACGGACGGTCGGTCGTCGTTAAATCGACTCAGGAGGTGATCCTGATTCAGAATATATATACATGTCCATATCGAATTCGCTTCCTTTAATGGTATGGTGGTATGGTGTTTGGTGGTTGCAAACACCATACCAAAGTTAATATACTCTATACTTTAGGTGTAGGGTATAAAAATCAAAATGAAATTGAGAGATTAGTGGATTTTTATTTTACCAGAAAATAGTTTTAAAACTACTTCATTACATTGAAACTGCATATAATCAAAATTTAAAAATATAAAATAATTGCACAGAGTGATGTGTATATGGAAGTAATAGTAAACTTTGATACACAGTATATACCTACTAGTATAACGCCACTGCTAACCAGCTGTAGTAAAGTTTGGGTGCAGTTTAAAAAAGTATACACAAATGTATTGTAGAGATTATTATGTACTAAGCAAAAAGGTTTCAATCTTCAGACATGAATGTTTAATAGAAGTAAAAACAATAATAAGAATAATTTTAGAACTTTGCTTAACATGAAAAAAAACAAAATTATGTACATATATACTAATAGAGTTAGTTTCATCTATAATTTTTGAGTCCGACTCAAATCCAAACTTATGACTATGTCGATCGAATTTCCTGTTTATTAACTATATTTGTGGTTATGAATTTTTCCCCTGTTTCCTGCATATATATTTTCAAATTTCCCTTTTTTGTACCGCGTGACATAGCGACATAAAGTTGTCCATAAAAAAACACTGGTTTGTCGAGATAAATACCAACTTTGTTAAGTACTTGTCCTCGATTCTTATTGATTGTCATTGCAAAACATGCTCTTATTGCGAACGGTCTTTTTATCAGTTCAAATGGTAATCCGCTGACAATATCAATAGGATTGTTGGAATCAAAACTGTATCACCTTTATGTGATCCATCTAAATTTTTGGATTATTATTAGTTATTACTATTATTATTTTTTTTTTTATAATTATTTAATAGATATCTGCACACACGTACGTATATATGTTTATATGAATAATCGCCTTTATTTAATTATTGGGATCACAAGATGTACAAAAATTTAATGTTTAATCTTTAAAAAGATTGTTTTTTTTTAAACAAATTTTTTTTAATCAAATAAATTATGTAATTTTTTATCAAAATTAAAGAATTATCTCAAATTAAAGAAACAATTACTATTGAATTATTATCTTCAACTAATTTTCAGAAACTCTACACTACCTATGAGTTATGTCCTATATTTTCATAATCCATTAAACAAAATTTAATTTATTGTAAAATAGAGCAAAAACATTTTCATGGGTTTGTTTGGTTGCGCATATTTTAAAATTTAAATAAAAACAAGGAAGAATACAGTTGTCTTTGTCAACTCTTAGATACCCGTACGAACCTGTTAGTATGTTCATAGTCTGTCACTCTGCTTATAACATTATTATTTTACTTTTTCAGTATTTTAAAATAATTTGGGTGAATTTTATAATTTCTAGAACTATGGTTTGTACATATATTCAAACTATACATATGTATGTTTATACATTCTTCAAAAGCACTAACCTTCAACTTAATGATTATCAATCCAAAACTTAGCGGCAAATGTATGTAATAATAATGATACTAAGCGGCAACTGTATGTATATTAATTTTTATACCCGTACGATATGATCGGGTATAATAAAATTACTCCTCCGTTTGTAACACCTCGAAATAAGCGAGCTAGATATACCTTCAAAGGTATGGATCGGATCAGAAAAAAATTCTAAGACTCTTGAGCCATGTCCGTCCGTCCGTCCGTCCGTCCGTCAGCACGCTAACTCAAAAACTAAGAAAGCTAGAATCTTGAAATTTACACAAAATATTTTGGGAGTAATTTGTAGGTTCCCTATTTTTTTTGGTTGAGTTTGGACCAAGCCTTAGGGTAGCTCTCGAACACCTAACTTTTAGATCTCCACATTTTTTTTGCAATAGAGCTATGAAATTTTAACTACTGATAGATCTCACAAAAAAATTAATTTTATTTTTAATAACTTTTTTGTGTAGCCCCACCCGTTACGGAGCTACAGCTCCCCAAAGGTTCAAAAAAGCTCTATATTTAAATTGTTATAGCACAAGTTGTATAAGGCATATCTTCATTTTGAAAACGCCAAACGATTACTACTTTTATTAGCTTTAAAAGTATATATACCATAAATATATACTTGTGGCATACGGTGTCTTAATTTAACGTTATGCGAAACTCCAATTTTGCAAAATCCTTTAACCCTTCTATCTTCTAAACGGTTTAAGTTGGAAACTTGAAATTTTGACAGAAGTTAGATTTCTGAAAATAAGTATGAGTCATTTCAAAAATTTTTTTTGTATCACCCCCGGTTTAGGAGCTGTAAGGAGTCAAAAACTGAAAATTTCCAATTTTTAAACACCTGTCACTTGAACACCTGTTAGAATTTTTTTGAAGTAATACACAAAAATTAAAGTTTCAACATCATACTCTTATTTCTGTTAACAACTTTTTTTAATAATATAGGGTTACTTTATAATTGACGAAAGTGTTACTTGATTTTTTCAAATTTTCTAACAAATTTCTTCAACAAATTTTTTGCATTTGTTTTATTCGATAATTTGAAATTGTTGAGGATATAATGCGTAGTACATAAAAATGTAAATAAATATACAACATAACGGTTGCTTCAAGAATTTTTATTTATATGATATTGATATACATACATACTTATATAATATCATGTTTATTTACATATCGTATATGTCACTAGTGAATGAATGATAAGAGTATATATGTATATTATATAGCGCCGTATTTACATACATATATGTATTTTATTGTACTTATAAGAAATTATTCTGTCAATGGAATATTTAAATATAATATAATATAATATTTAAAATTATCTTTACTGTTTTGTACTTAGTAAATTTAATATACATTTACCGCTTAGTATTAAATGGTACTCTAGAATATTTGAAAAAGTTTTGGATTGATAATCGTTATGTGAAAGGTTAGAATCTGCTTTCGAAGAATGTACATATAAACATATAGTTTGAATATATGTACAACCCATAGTTCTAGAAATTATAAAATTCACCCAAATTATTTTAAAATACTAAAATATTAAAAAAATAATATTGTGAGCAGAGTGACAGGCTGTTAACATACTAACAGTTCGTACGGGTATCTAAGAGTTGACAAAGTCAACTGTATTCTTCCTCGTTTATACTAAACTTACTACAAAATACCAAATAATATGTACACATATTAATATGCATAATATATATTACTATACTATAGTACTATATGTATATATTAATATGCATCATATATATTACTATATGTCGCCATATTCATTGCATTACTTTTTTTAAAAATATTTCATTCATAGAATAATTTCTTATAAATACAACAAAATAAGTATATACATCGCTATATACATATATATATATCAATATTCTTATTATATATCATTTATTCTTGAGTGACATATACGATATGTAAATAAGCATGATATATTTATATTATATAAGTATACACATCATATAAATATAAATTCTTCAAGCAACCGTTAATTTTTTATTTATTCAAATTTTTTTGTACTACCCATTATCATCCTCAACAATTTTAAATTATCGAATAAAAAAAAATGCAAAAAATCGTTTAAAAAATTTGTTAGAAAAATTTAAAAAATGAAGTCACACTTTCGTAAATTTTAAGGTAACTCTATATCATTGAGAAAAGTTGTTAATGGAAATAACAACTTTATAATATATTATAAATATAATGTTGGGGCTTTAATTTTTGTATATTACTTCAAAAAAATTTGGACAGGTGTTCAAGTTACAGGTGTTTAAAAATAAAGAATTTTTAGTTTTTGACTCCTTACAGCTCCTAAACGGGGGGCGATTCAAAAAAATTTCTGAAATGATTCATACTTATTTTGAAAGATCTAACTCCTCTTAAATTTGCAAGCTTCCATATATGTGAAACTGTTTAAAAGATAGATATACATATATACACATTTGTAAAGCCAATAAAAGCAGTTATCGTATAGCGTTATATATCAGATTGAAGATATACCTTATAGAACTTGTGCTATAACAATTTAAATATAGAGCTTTTTCGAAATTTGAGAGGCTGTACCTTTGTAAAGGGTGGTGCTATAGAAAAAAGTTGTTCCTTAAAATTAATATTTTTATGATATCAGCAGTTAAAATTGCATGACTCTACTTCAAACTATGTAAAATTTATATTAAAAGTGTGGAGATCAAAAAGTTAGTAGCTCGAGAGCTAGCCGAAGTTTTCATCGGATATTTAACTATTTCGGATATTTTATATTTAGTACATAAGATACGGAAAAGTAAATTAATAAATTTAAAAAGAAAATCAGCTATCTCCAAAACAGGACCGAAATAAAAATTTTATTATTTTTAGAAGTAAAAAATAATAAAAACTATAAACAAATACAAAACAAACATAAGATTAATATTGAATCTGCAACAACAAAAATTTTACATTTTGAATTTTGCGTCATCAACAAGAAAATAATATACATACATAATTATATATGTACATATAGAAATGTTTAGAGATATAAAAAAAAACAAAAGAAATTTGTTCATATAAATTTATACGGCGTGTTATAATATGTATGAAATTTGGACTTAGAAAAAAAATTAAATAAAAGTTAAAGTCAGTCGGATCAAAAAATGTTCTATGGCAAAGTTGTTGCTCTTTACTTGTGTAACAATTTTTTCTTAATAATTTTTCACATAATATTTTTCTGTTACGAAATATTCGTAAAATGACACTATAGTGACATTATACTATAGAGTATAGAGACTATAGTGACATTATACATATATTAATGATACTATAGTTTACTATAGTGACTATAGTGACACTATAATTTACTATAGTGTCACACTACTACTCCCGGTTGTCCGATTTGTTCCAAAAGCTTACCAATCCGAGCTCAGTGGTTTAGGCTGTACCTTACACATAATTGTATGCGGTCGGTAAAAAGTTAAAAAAATTTTAATTCAAAAACCAAAACGAAATATTTAAAATTAAAATTAAACGAGGAAGAGTGCAGTAGAGTAGACTGTGTCAACTCTGGGATACCCGTATGAATGTAATATATCCTGTTTCTATAAAACTTGATCATCTTTTAAAAACATTCAGATGTTTTAGTACCGAACTACAGAGATATATTTATGTAAATTGTGGAGTTGTATGACAGCTACCTGAATCTATTGCGCCTAGCTTCATTAAGTTCCAAGAGGTGCAAGAAGCCTGAACCGGCTGCTCTAGACCAACCAAATTTTATAAAAGTTTTTGGCCTATAACTCGACACCCCTTTCCTAAATTTCAGGTTCCTAGCTTCAATAGACACTGAGTTATTCTCATTTAAACGGATAAGTTGTATGGCAGCTACGCGAACCCGCCGACCCAAAATGTTGGATTTAAATAGCAAAACTAAGAATTTTGCAAAAGTGCAGTAAAAAAAATTTCAGCCTCCTAGCTCCTTTATTTTTTGAGTTATCGTGCGGACGGACGGACGGACGTACATGGCTTAATCGACTCAGAATTCGATTCTGAGCCGATCCATACCTTTGACACTATATCTAGCTCGACTCCTTTAAGGTGTCACAAACGTAATGGCAAATTTATTATACCCTTGAACATAGTTCATACGGGTATAAATATTTTTAAAAATATAAAAAGCAAAAAATAAAAAAGCTATTGGTCTCAGATAAAGTAAAATGTTTATCGATATTTTTTTTTTCCTTGCCACTCCTAAGCCTAAATACCTTAACAATAGACAGTAATTTAAGCTGGTTTCCTCACACTAATTCTCTAAAAAATTAGATGAGCGGAACTCATCGAATTTTTACAACCTGAATTCGAATTCCTACAAAAACTTTGAGGATTATTTATTTTAGTCTTGTGCAATCTAAGTTACACTATGAAATATTTTGCTGTGGTAGAGCTTTATAAATAAAGGGCTACCCATACTTCGTTTACAAAATTTTATAAGCTGTAAAATTGGTAAGTGATAATAGATTGGACAGCAGTTTTCCGTCGTTTGTTAACCTAAATAATCTTCTTCTTCGTCATCTCTACTGCTTTAAAGTCTTAAAAATATTTTTCATTCAATCTGCATATCTAAACTATACAGATTCCAGCACATATAATTTGCGTGCTAAACATACTTTCCCCGTTATGTTCCATTTTTCGTACTACAAGTTACCGTAATTTTCTTAGTGTAAGTTCGAGTATGCTGTTCAATAAATTGGCTTTATTTCTCAGGTCCTTGGGAGTGTCTAAAATATGTTTAACAGTTAAAGATTTGGCATCTGGGATTGAACTTCGAACATTTAAATAACTTATTTAACATTAAAATTTAGCAAACCTATTATCATAAACCATCTCTTATAGAATATAGGTGATGGAATGCACTTTACACTTTTTTTTGGATTTATTAATTTATGTTTGACTTTAAATTGATTTTTAAACTAAACTTGATTAAATTGATCCAGAACATCAATAACAAAGCAACCTTTATTGCACAGAATTTCACTATAAAGAAGTTGATATTGATTCTGTTTATTGCAACAATTATCACACATTAACATAAACTTCTTACACTCTAGGGCACAATACATAAATTCGAATTGGACATCACTAATATAACCCATGAAGTTAAAAAACATAATTTTTGTTTTGTTACCAATAACTAGCCTGTGGGCCGTAAATCATTTTGTTAATAGCTTTAAATCAAAAATAATGAAAACTACCAAGTCTAGAAGACTCTATGAGCCATAAACAAATACTAGATCATCAGCAAATTCAGTTGGCACACTTTTAAAATTGCTGTTAATGTAAATTAAAACGAGGAAGAGTGCAGTAGAGTAGACTGTGTCAACTCTGGGATACCCGTATGAACGTAATATATCCTGTTTCTATAAAACTCGATCATCTTTTAAAAACATTCAGATGTTTTAGTACCGAACTACAGAGATAAATTTATGTAAATTGTGGAGTTGTATGACAACTACCCGAATCTATTGCGCCTAGCTTCATTAAGTTCCAAGAAATGCAAGAAGCCTGAACCGGCTGCCTTAGACCAATCAAATTTTACAAAAGTTTTTGGCATGCAACTCGACACTTTTCACTAAATTTCAGATAGCTAGTTTCAATAGACACTGAGTTATTTTCATTTCAAAAGAGAAGTTGTATGGCAACTATCCGAACCTGTCATATCATCACAACCAAATTTTACAGAAGTTGTTGCCATAAAACTGGATCATCATTTGCAAAATTTCAGATACCTAGATTGAATAGACACTGGGTTATTTCCATTTAAAGAAAGAAGTTGTATGGAAGCTACTCGAACCCGGCAGCCGAAAATGCTGGAGTTAAATAGCAAAACTAACAATTTTGCAAAAGTAGCGTAAAAAAAATTCAGCCTCCTAGCTCCTTTATTTTTTGAGTTATCGTGCGGACGGGCGGACGGATGGACGGACGTACATGGCTTAATCGACTCAGAATTTTATTCTGAGCCGATCCATACCTTTGACACTATATCTAGCTCGACTCCTTTAAGGTGTCACAAACATAATGGCAAATTTATTATACCGTTGAACATAGTTCATACGGGTATAAACAGTATTAAAAGTACAGTACTTTTAATTATTACAGTACAGGTCCAAAACTGAACCTAGTATTACTAGTATTACAGTACAGATCCAAAACTGAACCTTGCGGTACACCTATTTTCAAAACTTTTGATGTCCTAACTTCATTACTAGTTTTCGAATTTAATTTCTTATAAACAATTTTTATGTAAATTGTCTGAAATTAATAATAAATAAATAAATAAATAAAATATTTTTTACAATATTTGTGTTCTATACATTTTTTAAATATAAAGTGGTTAAAATAAAAAATGGTATAACATGTACACATTTAAGAGAATCTGGGTAAATACCAGAGAATAAATTTTTTTTTCTTGCCACTCCTATGAGGAGTATAGGGCATCCACTATGTCATTTATTATTCATATTTAACTAAGCTTAAGTTTCGTGAATCATTAATTTCACTTAGCTGTGGATTACTCGGCTGCAGATATTGTACATAAAAGACGTTTCTTTTTTTTATTTCTACCCCATCTATTATCTTATACAAGAATTATGGTTTAATATTATTCTATTTATAGGCTATTACAATATGATATTATAATTATAATTTATAGGGCATATATACTTATTTTTAATTTAATTATATTCTACTAACTGCATATATACTAGATAACCCGCAGCAGTCGCCAGTCTGGTAATCTAGAAATAATATTGGTTTTTTTGTCACTTTGGTTCATTTTGTCACTTAACTTTTTAATGAATTAAAAATAAATATCTTTCTATTCTAATATAGTCTTTATTTATCTTCAAAAACGTTTTTGCTATGAAAAATGTTATTGTTGGAAACGTTTTCGGCTTTTATATAATAGATAAGAAAAATTTATATAATTTTTATTAATCTATATGACCCAGCCTATCCAGTTAGAACCCGAGAGATCCGCATGAATATGAGAGTTTTAAATAATTTATTATTTTTAAAATTTCAAAAGCAGTGATAGATTCAAAAAGAAAGAATAATTTACAGTTTGATCAACTTGGTTGAAACTGCAATACGAATATGAAATATTTTCTATAAAGATGTGAAGTGGTCACTAAAGCTATTTTGCTATTGCAGTTACATACGAAAAAAAAGTATCATACTTTTCAATGATAATAGAATCATTTCTTCCTTTAGACCTGTTAGTAATTTCATTTAAAACAGCCCATGTATCCTTTAAGTTACTTCTTTGTAAATTAAACTTATGTTTATAATAATCATTTCGATATTTTGGAATTTTTTTCTTTAATATTGAACACAAACGAACAGATTGCTTAATTATTGAATGATAAACACATTGCTCTTATTATGAGAGTGTTTATAACATTTTATTCTTAACCTATTTTTTATTAATTTGATCAACTCAATAACGACTGATCCAAGGTTTAATTTTCTTAGTCGAGTTTTTAATCTAATAATAGTATTACATTTATTTATATGAGTATTTAGTAAACGAAGAAAATTGTCAATATGATTTCGAAGGATTACTATCACTAAAACATTCATGCCAAAATTCATATCTTAATCTATTATTAAGTTTACCATAACTAATTTTAATTTTATTATTTAAATCTTCTTTACTACTTTTAAATTTTCTTTTCAAAGTTTTAATGACCAATTCAGTCATTTAATGATCTTAAAGTGAGAACTGCCACTTTCAAAACAATTCAGAGCAATATTAGAAAATTTTTACCAGAAAGAAGTCCAGACATTTGCCAGAAAGAAGTCTAGTAGGCTGAAAAATAGCTAAATGTAACCCATGAGAAACTAAGAATTTCTTATAATTGTTAGGTTCTTCATTTTCACACAAAATATCAAAATTGAAATCACCAACAGTAATAACTTTATTTTAAAGTGCAGAAAATTCAGCAAAGTATTCATTCATTTGGGATTGCATAAAAGTTATTACCTGGAATTCTATTATCATTAGTTTTTGGATTATAAATCCAAATTTCAGAAACAAATAGGATATTAGATAAATAATTAACGAATGCTTCTTAATGGTTCACTAGAAGCATTGGTTAAGAAATTCTCCCATAAACTACGAACACTTTGGTGCACAACAAAAAATTTCTTATTTGTAATTGAATCAGAAAGGAATACACTTTTACAATTATTATTAATTAAACTATGAGAGATTATCGATAAACTAAGTGAGATTATCGTTATCAAAATCATCTGTATCGAAGAACATATTTAAGTATTAACATAAGTTCTACCAATAAATTAAGGTATATTTTAAATTTCCGTTAGGTCAATGAAAGATCTTAAAACAATAACCTCACTTCCTTCATTATGCCCATGCGATAGTCTGGGGTATATTAAAATTCTTCCTTTCTGAAATCAATTTTTATTCTTAACACTTAACTTTCCTTGTCCAAACAGTACATTCGTACTAAAGATTAGTACATAACCAATTGCTTACTTCTAATTTCTAAAATGGAATGTGGCATTTAGTTGATTAAAGTTTTACACACTTATTGAAGACTCGTGCTAGTTTCATTCCTCTATAGTGTCTTTTGATAATTCTTTCTTACCCTCACAAAGAAATCAGTCTGGCAAAATATTACTAAGCTTTTGCCCTGAAATCAATTATTTATTTATCGTTAGAAATAATGATAGTGATATTGTATTCAATATATGTATATAGTTATAAAATTAAAAATATAAAACTTTATTATCAGCGAACGGAAAATTTCGAATACATGTTAGAGAAGTTCGATACTATTTTGGACCAGTTTAGATGATAGAAATGAATTTACTCCTTCGGTTTCTCTTGTCTTAATCTTATAAAATTTATGCGACTACATCTAAACCATAAAGAAAACTTCTGATTTTAAAGCTATACCTATAATATTATATCAATTAAATATTTATTTAAAAATTTTCGATTTTTAATATATACAGTAAAGGAATCGAATTAAATGAATACAGTAAAGGGACCAGTTTTTGATACTTTTTGTTTTAGATTTAATTTTTTTTATTAAGTTAAGTTTTATATGGATACATTTTTTTTTAAATTTTTAAAAAATGCTGAAATTTTGAACTATTCTTCAACTTTTTAACCTTAAAAAACTTCAAAAATGTTTGTTCTTTAATATGTTGATAATAATATAAAAAAGCTGCTAAACTAACGGTAGCCCAAAAGTCGTAGTATATTGAACAGTCTTTTTATACCCGTACCATAAGTATCGGGTGTAATAAAATTACTCCTCCGTTTGTAACACTTCGAAATAAGCGAGCTAGATATACCTTCAAAGATCAGAAGGTCTTATCGGATCAGAAGAAAATTCTAAGTCGATTGAGCCATGTCGGTCCGTCCGTCTGTCCGTCCGTGAGCACGCTAACTCAAAAACTAAAAAAGCTAAAATCTTGAAATTTACACAAAATATTCTGGGAGCAATTTGTAGGTTCCCTATTTTTTTTGGTTGGGTTTCGACCAAAACTTCGGGTAGCTCTCAAACACCAAACTTTTAGATCCCCACATTTTTTTTCAAATAGATCTATGAAATTTAACTGCTGATAGATCTAACAAAAATATTAATTTTATTTTTAATTACTTTTTTTTTTAGCCCTACCCGTTACGGAGCTACAGCTCCCCAAAGGTTCAACAAAGCTCTATATTTAAATTGTTATAGCACAAGTCGTATAAGGTATATCTTCGTCTAAGGTATATCTTATACTATACAAGTCGTTTAAGGTATATCTTATAAGATTACTGCTTTTATTAGCTTTAAAAGTATATATACCATAAATATATACTTGTGGCATACGGTGTCTTAATTTAACGTTATGCGAAACTCCAATTTTGCAAAATCCTTTAACCCTTCTATCTTCTAAACGGTTTAAGTTGGAAACTTGAAATTTTGACAGAAGTTAGATCTTTGAAAATAAGTATGAGTCATTTTCAGAAATTGTTTTTGTATCACCCCCCGTTTAGGAGCTGTAAGAGGTCAAAAACTGTAAATTTCCTATTTTTAAACACCTGTAACTTGAACACCTGTTAAAATTTTTTTGAAGTAATACACAAAAGTTAAAGCTTCAACATTATACTCTTATTTCTGTTAACAACTTTTTTAATAATATAGGGTTACTTTATAATTGACGAAAGTGTTACTTGATTTTTTCAAATTTTCTAACAAATTTCTTTAACGAATTTTTTGAATTTTGTTTTACTGGATAATTTGAAATTGTTGAGGATATAATGCGTAGTACAAAACAATGTAAATAATTAAACAAGATAACAGTTGAAGAAGAATTTTTATTTATATGATATTGATATACATACATACTTTATTGTATTACATATCGTATATGTCACTGATTTACATATCGTATATGTCACTGATGAATGAATGATGAGAGTATAGATGTATATTATATAGCGCCGTATTTACATACATAAATGTATTTTATTGTACTTATAAGAAATTATTCTATGACTGGAAATATTTTTAAAGAAATATTGCAATGTATGGCGATATACTTATAACAATATAAATATACTATGTGCACATTAATATAATATAATATTTAAAATTATATTTACTATTTTGTACTAAGTAAATTTAATGTACATTTACCGCTTAATATTAAATGGTACTATAGAATATTTGAAAAAGTTTTGGATTGATAATCGTTATGTGGAAGGTTAGAATCTGCTTTTGAAGAATGTATAAACATATAGTTTGAATATATGTACAACCCATAGTTCTAGAAATTATAAAATTCACCGAAATTATTTTAAAATACTAAAATATTAAAAAAATAATATTGTAAGAGTGACAGGATGTGAACATACTAACGGTTCGTACGGGTATCTAAGGGTTGACAAAGGCAGCTGTATTCTTTCTTATTTTATGAATAATTGGTTTTTATTTATATAAAGCTGATTACAAGTTTTGGGCCACCCGTAAGTTAGCGGTTTTTTCAATTACAATTCAAACATATGAACACATGTTGAAAAACAACCATTATTCGTTACTATACTATTTTCTTGCAAAAAAAAAAAGTCTTGCGTGGAGGGGCAGTCACTGGGATTAGTAATGTACACACCTATCTTAGAGTGGTGAAGGGTGAAAACTGATCGCGTTTTTTCAAGTTTAAATAATGGATCTTAAAATCACTTGATTTTATCACAATTTTAATTTAGAGCAGCTATAGTAAGGCTAGATAGAACCCACTTAATTTTCCAGCCTCAAATTATTTTGGCATTCACTAAAGTTAAGGCTTCTTGGATTGCCATAATTTCCGCTTGGACGTGGTTACAATGGTCCGGTAATCGGAAATTATGAATTATATTCTCATTTTCTGAGAAGACCCGCATCCTACACTACTTTTAATTTTTGAACCATCCGTTTAGAATTGTACTCCTTCGAAGGTCATCTCTGTGTTCGAGTTCCAACTCTCACGGCTACGTATGTTCATCACGTGAGATTTCCCAAAGAAGTAAGAGGGGGACGTGTAGTCTACTAAAACGGGAGCGAACTTGAATTGATTTAAGATATGCGAGTGGCCTTCTCGTAAATTGATCCACTGGGATGTAGCTTTTAATATTACAGCTGTGTTTGCGGCTGCAAATTTGCTATAATATTCTACAGGCTTTTGATTAAGCATGATATCTAATGCCGCAGAAGGGGTTGTTTTTAAAGAGCCACTAATACATAGTGCGGCAGTTCTTTGAATCGTAGCGCTTGCCTTGCCATTGACGTCTTTATCTATTGCCTTCCACCATTCTAGGACTCCGTACATAAGAATAGGTCTTATTACGGGATGTGTATAGCCAATAAGTCATGTACGGCTGAATCCCCCATTTCCTACCAATGGCTTTTTTGCACTAATAGAGTGCTATAGAGGCCCTCCTTACTCTTTCTGAGATGCTAGTCTTCCAGCTTAACTTCCTGTCTAGAGTTAAATCCAGACATTTCGCCGTTTCGCTAAAGGCAAGAGCAGAGCTTCTTAACGAAGGCAGCTTTATTCTGAATATTTTATATTTCCTTGTAAAGATGACCAGCCCAACTAACATTTTGTCTTATAAATCTGCTTATAAGAATATTTTTTACTTATAAGAACCTTATAATAACATTTACCAAGATTGGTAATAACTAAATACTTGTAAAGTACCTGCCGAAAAAGTGGCGTTTAAAAATTAGATTCTGTTCTTATTTACATCTTTGCAAACTCTGTTATAAACCTGCTCTTACAGAAGGCTTATTATAGTCTTATTGCATCTCGCAGTAAAGTTTGCTTTATCAACTGACAAATGTTCTTACAATGGTCTTTAATTCTTTTCTTATAAGTGTTTTGTAGGTTTTCCCTTGATCAGTTTTATAGGATTAAGATTAAAAGGTTTCTTATTGTAGAACTTATTATATTAGATAGAACTTAGATATAGATTCTTATTATATAATAATAATACTGTTGTTGAATTCTCATATAAGGGTCTTAGGTAGGTAGGTATGGTGGTGACCTTCACGATGCTGCTTGAAGGCCTCAATTAGCACTAGATTGCGCCATTTTGATACCACTGCACTCATGTGACCCGTGTTTTTAGATTGTTTGCGGTTTTATATCCAACCCGAGCGGTTTAGATTCAAGATCAGTTCTTTGATTTTGTGTTTAGAAAGCTCGCTGAGGTTGTGGAAGAACGGCTTGCCGAGTGAGAGACGTCTGGGCGTGCCCACTGGCCAGTGGCCTGTGATGATTGCTACTAGTCTGGCTATGTCTATGCGAGATTTGGATATCAACTCGATTGATCTCCTTTTGTTGTATGTGGGCCACAATGTTCTAGATATGGTGCAATTGCTCAGATTGCTCCACCTATTTTCTGATTTCGCTATATACAAAGAAAGGATCCGTTCCTTGACGGTACTGATTGGGCAACTAACTCTCCGGTAACTTTCCGGGGAGTTAGTGTTCTGAGTAGCTCCTTTCTTTGCTAGTTCGTCAGCTTTTTCATTTCCTTCAATATTGCTATGCCCAGGCACCCATAAGAAGGTTATGTTTAACCTTTCGCTTGTTAGGGCAATTTCCTCTTGGCACTGTCGAACAAGCTTAGAGGTTGTGATGTTCGCGTTAATGGCCTTGATCGCGGATTGACTGTCCACACAAATGGCGACCGTTCGCATTTGTGTGTTGTTTTCGTTCAGAATTCGAGCAGCCTCTCTAACTGCTAGTATCTCCGCCTGAAAGATGCTAGCTGTGTCGGGTAGCTTGTAGAATTTTGAAATGTTGAGTTTCTCCGAGAAAATGCCAGCACCAACTCCTTGCTTCATCTTCGATCCGTCGGTGAAAATAGTGACATCAAAATGCTTTGTCACATTACCGCCCTTCCATTCCGCTCTAGACGGAAATTCTACGACTAAATTACTCCCGAAGTTTATTTTGGGAATAGTGTAGTCGGTCAGGGTTGGTATAAAGTCCCTTGGAAATATCTACAGAATATTACCGTGGCCATATGGTTTAGTAGCAAACCACCCAGTTTCTCTGAGCCGAACTGCACTACACGTTGCGACATGCGTAATGTATAGATCCGGGGGTAAAAGAAATAAAATAGTATTCAGAGCATCAGACGGACACGATCGCAGTGCTCCTGTGATGCCCACAGATGCCGATCTCTGTATTCTATTTAGTTTTGTTATATTGTATTTCCGATTCATCGGTGGCCACCACACCAGCGATCCATAGGTAAGGATTGGGCGAACCACGGCTGTGTAGGTCCAAAGCGCCATCTTTGGCTGCATACCCCATTTCTTCCCCATGGTTTTATTGCAAGCATAGAGAGCAACACAAGCTTTCTTAACTCTATGCTCGATGTTAGATTTCCAGAAAGGTTTCGAGTCTAGAATAACGCCTAGATACTTAGCGCTAGTACTCAGATTTAAAGTATAATTGTTGAGTTTCGGTAGGACAAAAGTAGGTATTTTGGATCTTGTCGTGAAGACCACCATTTCAGTCTTCTCTGAGTTGACACCTAGGCCACAACTTGTGGCCCAGTTGTGAACCTTGCCTAGAGTTCTATTCATGATCTCACTAATCACGGATATAAACTGGCCTGATACTAGTATCACCACATCATCCGCATACGCCACTACCTTTATTTCTTCCTCAGCAAGTATCATTAGAATTTTGTTTATAACCATTAGCCATAGCAAAGGTGATATTACACCTCCCTGAGGTGTACCCCTGTTGACTAATTTAGTAACACTGCTGTTTCCCAATTTCGCGTGAATTATTCTGGAATTCAGCATGGATATAATCCAATGCTTCAGAAACTGCTCTGTTCCCGCCTGGGTTAGAGCTTCTTCAATAGATTGGATGTTGACATTGTTAAAAGCACCTTCGATATCTAAGAAGGTGGCTAAGGTAAATTGTTTGTACTTAATGGAGTGTTCAACCGTGCTGACCACTTCACGAAGAGCCGTTTCGGTGGACCTACCTTTTAAGTACACATGTTGGGATTTCGATACTAGAGTTCCCTCAAAGCGTTGCCTAATCTGGTAATCCAAAATGCGCTCCAAAGTTTTTAAAAGAAAGGAGGACAGGCTGAGTGGCCTGAAGTCTTTCGCAGACTCGTGTCCCCTTCTGCCTGCCTTTGGAATAAATACTACTCGGACTCTCTTCCAACTGCAGGGAAAATGATTATGTTTTAAACAGCCACTGAAAATGGCGACAAGCCACGATGTCGACAGCATTAACGACTTTTGCAACATAATCGTAATTATGCCATCCAAGCCAGGCGATTTATATGGAGAGAAACTTTTTATAGCCCAAGAAACCTTTTCCTGACATATAATTTTACTTACTTCATCCCATGAGGTTCCTTGGGCTACAGGGCCTCCATTGGGTGGAGTTACGTTACCGTTAACATTGCTGGCTACGGGAAAATGGGTGTTAACTAACAGTTCAAGAGATTCAGCTGAAGAATTAGCCCAGCTCCCATCCGTTCTTTTGATTAAGGAAGGACAGGATCTATCATTGGACAGAATTTTACAGATTCTAGCTGAATCCTTTGTAGTTTCAATAGATTGACAAAATTCCATCCAAGTATGCCGCTTGGCTTCTTTGATGGCTTTCTTATATACTTTTAGGCAATTTTTGTAAGGTTGCCAGTATTTATGTTTGTAGCAAATATTGAAAATAGACCTAGTCAATCTTTTGAGGTAGGCTAAGTCTTCATTCCACCAAGGGGGATAGGTTTTCTTTCCGCGACTAATTGGACAAGAGACTTTAAAGGCTACTTCCATTGCCTTTTCAAAAGTTTCAATCTTTGCATCCAGTTCTTTTATCGTTTCAATTTTGATGTTCGGTACATTAATTAGTTTTGACTGTATAATTCGGCTGAATTTTACCCAGTCAGTTCTTTTAGGATTTCTATAGAATTTGGGGATATTCATCTGAAAATTCACCTCAAAGACTATATATTTGTGATCTGAGTAGGAGTTCTGGCTAGACATAGACCAGTTTACAACTCCAATGATATTGTTGTTAGTAGCTAAGGTAATGTCTATTACCTCTTCCCACCCACTATATCTGCCTGAACTTGGGAAAATAAAAGTGGGTTTGTTACCACTATTACATATTTTAAGGTTACTGTTAATAAGAAAATCAAATAGTGACTCACCTCGTTCGTTGTTCTCCGAACTGCCCCATAGGCAATGCCTAGCATTGGCATCACATCCGATGAGTAGGTTGTCTTGCCTTGTCGCTCGCACAAGTTTACGAACTTCCTCTGGTGGTGACGGATCGTCATGAGCCATATATGCAGAGGAGATGTAGAGACTATCTCCACCAAGCTCTTCTAACCTGACGACAGTCAAATCGGATGAGCTAAAATCGGGGTGGAGAAAAGCATTAAATTGTTTATTTACTAAAATACAAGCTCTGGGTTTACCTGTATAATTTTTCTAAAAAAGATTGTTATCTTTATGATGTAGTCCCTTGATCTCAGTACCTCTGACCCAAGGTTCTTGAATGAGGCTGATGTCTATGTTTTCCTCGCTGAGGAAAACCAGAAGATTATCCGAGGCACTTCTCGAGTGCCTGAGATTAATCTGCACTACCTTTGGCATCATTACCCCTAACCGCACCCTCACCTGGTGCCGAATTCTGTCAAAGAGGATCTCTTTCGATCGTAAGATCCTCTAACAGCTTAGAAGGTAGATCCTCCTCTGGATCTTCTTCCGCTGGAGCTCTGAAAATTTTCAGTTTGGCATACCTTATGCCGAACTTCATTCTATAATCAGCCTTCTCAAGTTCCACTAGGCACCCCTCATTTATCAAAAGCAGGAAGGACTTACTGTTTTTTTGAGGCTCCTCAGCCTTTATTATCCTCCAGTTTCCCATCTGGATCTTCGGATTCTGGAGCTTAAGACATTGAAGAACCTTTCCATTGTCTATGCTGATATTTGGTAGCCAAATGCGCGCCCTAGGTCTCCTTGGAATTTCCCCAGCCGGGATAAGCTTGAGCTTCAAGCCAACCCATTTATCACTAGCCTTAGCGACGAATTTGCTGAGGAAATCCAAAGACACCTGATCCTCGCATTTGACAATCCTGCATCCTCTCAACACGTACCCGCAGTCGAACGATATGAGAGGTCCCTCCGGGTGCTCCAAAACGTGTTCTAATACCATCCCAGATAAATGGGTTTCTATCTCGCTCCATTTATCTGTGATTGGCTTCCCACTGTTCGATAACCCGTCAATCAGTGCCACGTTCAGGTGATTTATAGCTACTTCTTTGTAGGATTGCCTATTCTTGGCACCGACTTCAGAAGTAGCCTTTTTCTCCTTGGGTTCCCTCGCACACTTAACACCCCCTAGTACCAATGCGCTAGACCCCCGTTTTCTATTGGCCCTCTTAGCTGCGTTATTGATCTCATCTTGAGATCTGTTGCGCTTCTGGCCAGTTGTTGTGGCAGAAATACTCCTATTCCCGTTCTTACCAGCTTGCACCTTTAGATATTCATCTACGACAAGCTGGTACTTAACTTTATCCGCAGCGTCCTTCTCATGAAAAGTACGTGCTTTTTCATTCTCAGCTATCTTGTTGAGAATGAAGAGAGCCCTGTTGTACTTTTCCTTCATGAGTACGCCAGCGGACTTACGTCTCTAATGATTTTTCTTCTTGCCGCCCTCGCCATTGTTGACGACAAGAGTTTTAGGTTGACCTGGTATTGGTGTACTATGGCTGGTACTTGCAATGCCACTAATTAGCGTCTCTTGGCTAGACGCTAAAATCTCATCTTCAGATGAGCTCCCCATCTCAACTTATTCCTTCTCTATTTGTTTTTTTTTTTAATTTTCATCCATTCTTGATCCCACGAGTGTGGCCGGAAAAAGCGGTCCATCCCGGCATTGCCGCCTTACCGGGATAAGGTACTTAATACAACCGACCTTGCCTGAGCATCGGAGGAGACCGTTCGCGACCAGTTATCTTTTACCACTTACTGACCATTCAGCTCTCGGCACGGTACCTGGACACCTTAGCTTACAAGTGGAGGGATTCTCTTGGTTTCGGATCTCCCCTGCAGCCTTATCGGTATGGTTGATCCTACTGATACTGTGAAATCCCCAGGGATGACACAGTATCTCCGACATCGCCCACAGGATCATTGATTCTACTCAGCCCTCCCACCACGTCCAGGTGGAATCCCTATCGGGAGGGTCTTAAAATCCCTATAAGGATCTTAAAAGTCCCTATAAGGGTCTTAAAAGGAATCCCTATAAGGGTCTTAAAAGTTTTAAGTATTTTATAGGATTTCTCTTAACCGAGAGTTTTACAAGATTAATAGTCTGCAGTTGTCTCTGTTTGCCTTTTTAAGTGCTATTTTGTACTGACTAAGAGCCGCTTTATAAGAGCCCCAATCCTGTACCTCATTTGTTTTTTTGGCATTATTAAAAGCCTTCATACTATCTTTCCTTGGAGCTTTGATTTTGTCATTCCACGAAGGTGGTTTAGGTTTTCCCTTAGGCTTACTGATGGAACACGAATGCTCTAAGGACTTATTGCAGGCCTTAGTAAAAACGTTTACTAGGCTAACTAGATCCTGGATATTTTTAGGAATTTTAGGAGTTAAAGGGGATAGCGTTGACTTTAAGTGCTTCCATTATTTGTTCAGTCAGTTCTCTTAAGATAGACTGACTTTATTAGAGAACTTTCGTTCAGACTGAACTCAACGTATCTGTGATTTGAAAAGAAATACTGATCAGAAACTTTCCTTCAGTTTATTTTAGAATAAATGAAGTCTGAGACTAAGGTTATGTCTAGGACTTCTTGCCTATTACTAATCAAAGGTAGGTTCCCTGCCAATATTACAGATAAGAACGATAGCATTTAAAATGATTTACAGATAGCACTTAAAATGTAATCAAAAGGTGACTCACCTCTTTCGTTGGTATCCGAACTACTCCAGATGTCATGGTGAGCATTGGTGTCTAGCGTGGCGAAGAGTATCTAACATTTATTCCAAATTTCATTCAAATTGTATAACAATTTATACTAAATTTTATTGAAATCCGAAATTTTTTTTTTGTTTTTTGTATGAGGGGGTTTCACTACAGTTTCCGACCTCAACGTTTTTTGTATAGGTCTTAATCACAACACGATACAAAATTTCATTTGAATCGGATACGAATTACATGAGTTATGCTGATACCAATTTTTTGCGGACGCAGACACGGACTCGAACGCGGAATTTTCAAGAAAAAGTTTTTTTTCTTGTTTTTTTTTGAACTCTACACCCTTAAAAACGTCCAGAAAATGAATTTTAGCTAAATCTATTTTTTTTTTTCGAAAACGCATCACAACATTAATAGTATTTATACTACGAGTAAAATAATATTTAATTGAAGTAGAATATTTTAAAATTTAAGATTCATAAAATATAATATTTATTCGACGTCAACTACGTAATTAAATGTCGGATTTTTGATCTTTTCAATTTTATTGATTTTTTAATAATAAAAATAAATTTATACAAAGTTACAGAAAGGCGGATGAATTGTCGAAATTAAATGATAAATTATTACATAATATAGAAAGCTTATATGCACATAAAAAAAATGTATAATATGCTTATGTTTATATATCTGGTTTAAATGATTGTTTTTGAAAATTATAATACGACCATAAAAAGAATTATATAAAACCTAAAGGTTTTGTTTATTGTGCTAAAAAATTTAATTGTCTGCTCACTGACGCCAATAAGTATTTTTCTTAAGCATAATGCTCTTTAGTTTCCAAGTAGCTGAGTTTTTATATTTTCTGAAACAATAACTGTCATTTTATGGTTGATTTTGTAAAAACTTTATTTATATTTACAATGTGAAAAACAGTCATTCACTTATTGTTCAATTTTCAAAAATTTTTATTTCTTTTTTTTGAATTTTTTGTTTTAAATTCTATTAAACTTTGTACCTATTGGAAAAGTATTTATCATAAAATTTTACATAAGAGTATAGTTTCATTCATTTTGGTTTAGGTTTACAGCAGCTACAAAAGTATTTGCAGTATTTCACTCTACGAGTAATATTAAAAATGGAAAATATAAGTGTAAAATATTTTATGTTTTTATTTTGACACTTTTTCTTATTTATTCTTTTTAGTTAAATAAATTTAATTAAATATATTAAATAAAAATTTTATTATTTGTAAAAATACTATTCAGATGATATTATTATTAACGATAATTTTTTATTTTTAAGATTGGCGCAGCGCGAGTACTTAATATCCATAATGCATATTATATTCGTTGCCACTAATTTAAGTATATTTTTTTAAAACTTTTAAAATTTTTTAACAAGCAAGACTATAAAAAAAACCAATTAATATGATTAAAGTTTTACTGCAATTATGATAACTATAAGAAATTTATATTGATTTTATTTCTTTATTGTATAGAATTTTCTCCCAGAAGTCATAAATTGTATTTATTACGTATGAAAAGTCACGTGCAATGTACTTATTCATGCTTGATTTTTCTCATGATTGTCTATTCACAGATGCACATTTTTCAGATTTTTCTTTATATATAATTTAAAAAGATATAAATATTATATACACATATTATGCCTTGGGAAATCTTTAAATTGAAAATTTTGATCTAAACAACGAAAACAATATATACATATGTATATCTATGTTGTGTATGAGCATTTAAAATATTTGTCTTTCAAAAAAACATAAAGTTCTCTTATAAATAGTTTTGCAATTTTATTTTTTTATTTAAAAATATTTTCTATGAAAAATAAATTTTCTAATTTTTGTTTTTATTTTTAAATATAGGAAAAAATAATTCTACATTTACAAAAAACTTGAAACAAATACAAATGTAATCAAGGTAACTAGTTAAAGTTTAAATTAAAAATCAAAACAAATTGAATTAAAATTCGATTCTAATCGATTCGATTCGCGAGTAATCTAATTAAAGGAAATTAGGTATTATATAAATCTTATGATGATTGTAGTTCAATAAAATATAAAAACAAAACAAGGCAGAGTGTAAACCGACGGTTTTTAAAAGGAGCACATTTCCAAAACACAATACAAATTGTTTAGAATTATGGCTTGCACCAAATTTTTTTTAGAAATTCATCTATTAAGAAACATTGTGAAAAATAAATAGATTTTTCAATTTTAAGGGAACTCTATAATTAAGAAAAACCATTAACACCTGTAAAATTATAAAGTTGAAGCTTTAATTTTTGCCTTTTATTTAAAAAACAAGGTAGAATGTAAACCAACGGTTTTTAAAAGCGCACATTTCCAAAAGACAATACAAACGTTTAGAATTGTGATTTGCATAAAAATTTGAAAATTTCATACAATAACAAAAAACGTGAAAATTGAACTTTTCTAGAATTTTGAGGGGCTGCAAGTCCGGAACCCTATATAACTAAGAAAAATCGTTAACACACGTAAAACAATTTTATTGAACCTTTCATTTTCATGTCTTCCCGACGAAAATTTTTTACAGATGCCTAAGTTACAGGTGTCTAAAAATTGCAAATTTTCAATTTTTGAGGCGTAATAACTCTTAAAAAAAAGGTTGTACCAAAAAATTTTACAAGGAAACTTATACTAATTCTAAAAGTTCTTTCTGGTCTCAAAATTTCAGATTCCTATCTCTTAGCGTGCCGGATTTATGAAAAAAAAAATATCATGCAAAATTTGGTTCTAACATAACGGTAAATTTAAATAGTAAATTACAAAATAATGCACAATTTTGATATTCTTTTATAGAGGTAGAAAAATTTCCGGTCTTCTAATGTTTTTAGATTATAAAACTACTGCGCAGACCCTGAGATATATACATCTGAAAATAGGGCTTTTTTGCAAATTTGGGCGGCTGTAACTTTGGAACCCTATACAATTAAAAGAAACTATTAACACACATAAAAATATATTACTGGAGCTTTAATTTTTTGTCTTGCCGAAGAAAAATGTGTACAGGTGCCTAAGTTACAGGTGTTTAAAAATGGCATAATTTCAATTTTTGACCCCTAATAGCTCATAAACAGGGGGTGATACAAAATGATTTTCTGAGCAAACTTATATTAATTCTAAGAGTTCTTTCTTGCCTCAAAATTTCCAGCTCCTATCTAAAAGTGTGCCGAAGTTATGAAGGTAGAAAAATCATGCAAAATTTAGTTTTCACATAACGGTAAATTTAAATACTAACTTTAAAAATTATGTATAATTTTGATATTGATTTAAGAAGGTAAAAAAAATTCCTGCCGAATGGCGTTTTCAGATTGGAAAAATCTTAAACATAACATAAGATATATGCATCTAAAATAGTGCTTTTTCAAAGTTGAGGGGCTGTAGTGGGGCTACATGAAAAAGTTGTTCCACAAAATTAATTTTTTTATGAAACGTATCCATGGTTAAAATTTTTTTTCTCTATCTTTAACGGTGTAGAAGTTTTGTAAACAGACGGACGTACGGACGGACAGAGTGAAACTAATAGACACATTTTTTCAAAATTTTTTTTGGAAATGTGCTAAAAATTATACAGGTGCTTAAGTTACTGATGTTTAAAAATAGAAAATTTAAATTTTTGAGCGCTAATTAAACATGGCGTGGTACAAAAAAATTCCTGTGACAACTTACACTAATTCGAAAAGTTTTTTCTTATCTCAAAATTTCAAGTCTCTATCTAAAAGCATGCAAAATTTGGTTATCAATATTAATTTATAATTATTATAGAGGATTATTTCAATTTTTTAAAAGCTTCAGTGGCCGCTAAATTAGCCTAAAAAGGAATGCGGGTTCAACTCCTTCACAGATGGCAAGTTTTATTAATTCAAAATAAATCTCCCTAGCTACCAAATATAGTGTAAATATATAAAATAATATTACTGTATAAATTATTAATAGAATTGGAGATTAATTGGATTAATTGGATTTAAGATCGATCTTAGTAGTCGATAGTTTTGTAATATTGTATTCTCCTAAATAAAATGATCGTTAGCCAAATAATAAAGTCTATAGAGAATAAATTAAAGTCAATAGCATTTCAAGAAGGAGTTTATTACCTGCACATATTCCAAAAATTTTTAAATGAAATCAAAATTATACAATTTTCTTAGTACACCTTCTTGTAATCAAATATATAATGTAAATATACATATATAATATATATATATATATAATTCTTATATATATATATATATATATAATATATATATAATAAAATAATATTTATTTATTTATTTTGTTGCATTTCTCTGCCACATAAATGTGAACAGGGAAATTACACAGACTTTCTTGTTCAGACGTGGCTGTAAATGTCGTAAGGGGGAATAATTCATACGACGTGTGTGGGATTCGAACCCACACTGCCTCGGTGTTTACAGCGTATTACAGCATACAGTGTTTACAGCATAATATTTAATTTACAATGGCTATGTATCATACGGTATAAAATAATCTAGTACTAATATATTTAGTGTCATTGAATAATCCTATCTGATTTTTAGTATTGAAATAAATAAAGAAATTTGTGATACGAAATAACATCAATAACGGAATTAACATTAAAAATATGTATTAGATTTGTAAAAGAAATAATTAATAACTAAAAATGTTTATTTTCTAAGTATAAGTAACAACTATAATTAATTCTTACATATATTTTAATTTTTTGTTTTTTGATGATTTTGATTAGATAATCTAAAATATCCTAATAACGCTAACTTAAATACGATAACATATAATAATATATAACATATAATAATACATAATGCAAATACCAATCAGTTTTTAGCACATTTCCAAAAAAATTTTCAAAAAATGTGTCTATTAGTTTCACTCTGTCCGTCCGTACGTCCGTCTGAAAGTTGAAAACAACGTTGAAAGTTGAAAAGTTGTGGAACAACTTTTTCATGTAGCCCCACTACAGCCCCTCAAACTTTGAAAAAGCACTATTTAAATGCATATATTTTATGTTATGTTTAAGATTTTTCCAATCTGAAAACGAATGGCAGGAATTTTTTTTACCTTTATAAATCAACTTTTAGAACTTTTAGAATTAGTATAAGTTTGCTCAGAAAAAGTTTTGGTAGCACCCCCTCTTTAAGAATTATTACTCCTTAAAAATTGAAAATTTGCTATTTTTAGACACCTGCAACTTTGGTACCATTTTTCTTCGACAAGATATGAAAATTAAAAGTTCAATAATATATTTTTATGTGTGTTAATGGTTTATTTTAGTTGTATAAGGTTCCAGAGTTACATTCCCTCAAAATTGCAAAAAATACCTTATTTTCACATTTTTTCTTATATGAAATTTTCAAATTTTGGTGCAAGCCACAATTCTAAACAGTTTGTATATTCTTTTGGAAACCGTTGCGCTTTTAAAAACCGTTGGTTTAAAATCTACCTTGTTTTTTTATTAAATTAGATACAAATTTATAAAAGGTATAAACTTTATCTTCCAAATTTTTTTATATTTTCTCATTTCAATTACTGCCAAAAATTATTATTTGCTTTCAATAAAATTTTTGAAATATTTCATAAATTTCTAACTGATTGACATTAACACATGATGGAAATCTAAAGTTAAATTTTTTTTTCTATAAAGAAATAAAATATAATATTTATACTATATATTACTATATTTATTTTAGAAAAGGACAGAAATAAAGGAAGTGTTTTTTTGATACATCAGATCAGAATAAATTTATTTTGAAATAATATTGAATATTTAATCGTTTATTGTTGAATTGTTGGCATCATATATCATAAATTACAGCATCAAGAATCGATTATTTGAATATCGTTTTTATCAGAATTCGAATATCGTTTTTGTTACATTCATGCTTGTGTATCACAAAGATACTATCAATATTTTGAAAAGATTTGATCTCGATATTTAACTGATTTTCACTGAGTTCAGAAATATAATTTTTGGAAGCACATCTGTTGATTGTGAGCTGTGGGTATGCCATGTTTCTAAGTGGTGTGAGTTTTTTGTTTATTTGTTTATGTAACTTCATGTTAATGTTGCTGGTAGTATTTAAATTAGATCTGTAACTTTAAAAATAAAATTTTAGGATAGATCTAAAAACAAAAAATTATTTTCCAATATATAAAGCAAAATTATAATATGAATCCTTATTCTTTAAAGAATAGATATGTCCAAAAACTTCAACATTAAGGAATTATAAATGCCCATTAATCACAGTATACAGTACAAATAGATACATACAAAAAGCCAAAAAAAAAGTCTGTATGTCGAAATAATTGACTAAAATCAATTTGATTCATATAAACTTACACACCTATTCTAAATTCCATCGTGAGATATCTACGAAAAATTAGCTAAGATACGACGTACTAAATTTACATTAAAGTGTAATTTAAACAGTAATATTAAAAAACTAACACATAATCAAAGATTCAAAAGTTTTTTACATGATAATAATATTTTTACACAAATTCAAATAATAAAAAATTTGAATTGAAATAATAAAAATTTTGTTCGCACTTAGTTATCCTTTTGGTTTTTGTTTATTTAATTATTTTTTTTCTTTGTTCGGACATTTGTCCTACTTATATACCTACATATTTTTATATAACATATTTTTGTAGGAGCAAGAGTTAAAATTATTCTGGTAGATTAAATTTTCTTTTCAATTTAAAACTCATTAACTGTGATATGTACCCAACACAGGATTGAATTCTTTTCAAATACAGAAATAATATAACATAAAAAAATATAAATTTACTATAGGCATATATTTTAGATATATACAAATGTAAATGATTTAATGTATTTAATGTACTGCATATACTTACTGGTATGTTTGAATATATGTATACCTTTATGTAGGTACATATAATCAGTTAACTTTAATTTAATTTGATGAGGTAACGGTTATCTCTTTAAATAAATGGGTATAAAAATGTTTTCATCACTCATTCAGCTTTAAAAAAAAATTATATATTATTACGTACATATGTATAAAAAACCTATTTATATACAATATATGTATACTTATACGATAACTTTAAAATATCCTACCTTTTTTGTTCGTATATACCTACCTATTCTTTTCTATTCCCTTCTATTTCTCTTTTTTTTCTTCAGTTTTTAGCACATTTTCAAAAAAACGTTTCTATTAGTTTCAATATGTCCCTCTGGGTGTTTAAAAAATTCTACACTTTGAAATAGAGTAATAAAATTTTAGCTATACGGATGATTATCGCAAAAAAATTAAATTTGTGGAACAACTTTTTACTTAGATAAACACATACTAAGATAACAATAAAAACAAAGATAATTAGAATAAGATAAAACGTTTTCTTTTACTTTTTTTTATTCTTTTGGTTTATTTTTATGCTTTTTTTTCAGTTTTCTTAAATTTTTTTTTTCATAAATACATAATACTTAATGAAATATAGATAAATACATAATACATAGTTAAATATACATATACATATATTTATCTGAAAACTCCACCAAAACGATAGCTGCTTTTATTAGTTTTATAAATATATATGTGTATATAATAAATAAATAGTTTTGCCATATGGTATTTTAGGTTAGCGTTATGCGAAACTGATAATTGACCTCTTCTGTCTTCCAACGTTTTAAGGTAGAAATTTGAAATTGAGAGAAGGCAGATCTTTGGAAATAAGTATAAGTTATACTTTTGTGCCGCTTTCCGTTTAGGAGCTGTAAGGGGTCAAAAACCGAAAATTCACTTTTTTTAAAAACCTGTTATTTCAACACCTGTGCAAATTTATTTTTGGCATAATATACAAAAGTTAAAGCTCCAACATTACAGTTTTGTTTGTGTTAACAAATTTCTTAATAATAATATAGGGATACCTTAAAATTGACGAAATTGTGACTTGATTTTTAAAGTAATTGACGGAATTTTTCCTAACTAAAAATGTAACTAAGATCACAAGTTTTATAAAAAAATACTGAAATTATATTATTTTAATTTATTTTTCAATATACCCTTTACACAAAACTTATTTTGGAATATTGTTTAAATTATGAAATGGGCTTTTTTGCAAATACGTGTTTTTTTCATTACTTGTTTGCTTATGTTTTGATTTTTTTCTATCTTTGCAAGAGCTTTAAGTTTTTTTTTTGTATTTTAACCGACTCAACACACACTAAGATAAAAATAAAAACGAAGATTATAAGAATAAGATAAAACGTTTTCTTTTACTTTTTTTAGTCTTTTGGTTTACTTTTATGTTTATTTTAGTTCTTCTTCAATTTTTATTTTTGTAAATACATACCTAATACATAAATATACATACATACATATATTTATCTACATATTGAGATCCCTTAATTTTCTGTTATGCTCCTGACGTGGATGATATTATATAAGTTTCGTTTCAATTTTCCCACCTAAACAAAAAAACAAAAATTAAAAAAATAAACAAAATGAAATGAAGAACTCTCCACTTCAGAAGTTTACTCTTATCCTTCTCAATTTATTTTTTTTTGTTTCACTTTTTTTTTTATATCTTTGTTTTTTTTGTACGTTTTTATTCTTTTTCTGATTTTTAATTCTGCCTAATTTGGGGTTGTTTCATGGTGTTTGGTTAAAATTTTAACATAATATTATTGAATGAAAAAGATGACTATAAATGATTGAACGTTTAAAACAAAATAAGTATATTATATGTCTTTGAACATTATTAAAAAAAAAACGAGGAAGAGAGCAAAATAGTATATTGGGTCAACTCTGGGATACCCGTATGAACATAATATATGCTATTTCCATAAAAATTGATGATCTCTTACAAAATTCCAAAGTTTTACGTAGCTACTCGAACCTGTTGCCGCCAATCTACCACGTTTTACAGAAGTTATTGCCATAAAACTTGATAATCTTTTACAAGATTTCAGATGCCTAGCTTAATTATGTTCCAATATAAGCTAGCTACCTAAACCAAATTCTCTAGTACAACCAAATTTTTACAAGTTGTTCGCTATATTTTCAAAAAATTCAAATATTTAGCCTCAATAGACATTAAGTTATTTTCATTTAAAAAGAGAAGTTGTGTGAGCGCTACCCGCACAACCAAATTTTACAGAAATTATTGCCATAAAACTTGTTCTTTTTTTGAAATATTTCAAATGCCAGTATCATTAAATTCCAAGATGTGCAAGAAGGCTGAATCTGTTGGGTTAGAAGAACCAAACTTCATAGATGTTATGGCCATCAAACTTTATTATTTTATTGAAAATTTCAGTTATTTAGCTTTATTCAGTATCAAGTTATATATTGCTTATATAAAAAAGAAGTTGTCTAGCAATTCCCTGAGTCTGCTACTGTAAACCAACCAAATTTCACAAAAATTGGTGACATGCGACCTCTTTTCAGAAAATTTCAGATTCCTAGCTTCAATAGACACTTCGTTATTTTCATTTGAAAAGAGAAATTGTATGGTAGCAACCCGAATCTGTTGCACCAGCACAAGCCAAATTTTATAGGAGTTATTGGATGCAACTTGGCATTTTTAATATAATTTCAGACACCTAGTTTCAATAGACACTGAGATATTTCCATATAAAGTAAAACGTTGTGTGGCCTACTCGAACCCGTCGATCTTACTTGATCGATTTTAGCGAAACTAAAAATTTTTCAATAGTGACGTGATGAAAATTTCAGAATCCTTGCTCCTTTATTTTTTTAGTAATTTTGTGAACCCCGTCCACTGAGGGGCAGACGTATAAGACTTAATCGACTCAGAATTTGATTCTGATCAGATCTATACATATAACTATGAGTCCATATCTAGCTCGACTCCTTTAAAGTGTCACAAACGTAATAGCAAATTTATTATACCCTTGAACGTATATTCATCATATGTTCAAAAAGTATATACATATTATGTACGTTTGTACTCATATATAAAAACAAAGACAAGCAACAAACAAATCAGCGTGGAATTTAATTTTAATCGTTATCATAGGCACAGTAAATTTTAATAACATTACTTGTTTTAAATATTTTTTATTTAATAGTTGATATGAATTATAGTCTCATTTCAGAATTCAGTACGGTTAAGTCAGTTTCATAATATTTGATTAAATGTACAAGATTTCAGTTTAGTCTCAGTTGTATCAACCTAAAATTTTAATGAAACAAAAAATGGATGAATTTACATCGGAACAATTAATCAAATTTTCAACACTTGTTATTTTGAACACAAACAATGCACCAAACTAACACAAAATAAATAAGTTAAAATAAAAATCTCTTATTAAGGTTTTCAATAAGTTATTTTTGTAACAATTAGAATATTAGTTTTATAAGAATATTCGAATATCGTTTTCTTTACACTCACATTTGTGTATGACAAAGATACTAACTAAATTTGGAAGAGATTCGATCTCAATATTTGTATGAGTTTCACTGAGTTTGGAAATATCATTTTTCGAAGCATAGGTATCTGTGGGTTGAAGCATATATAGTTGTGGGTATGAGATATGTCTACAGTCTATATGTCCACCCCCTTTTAAAACCAAACTTTAGGATGGACTTTTAATACGAATGTACAGTTTGGTTTTGGGGATAGGGATGTGGTAAAGATAATTGGGAAAATTGGAATTTGGAAATTTGGATTATGAGGGCTAGGTAGGAAAATTTCGAGGCACATTTTGACGAAAGATGTTAATGATGTTCTTAAACTTAAGTAAATCGTACACATAAGAATTATCAACTTTAGGGAACGCATGCGATGGTATATGGTTCCACAAACGGGACGTGCGCACAACAAACGAATTTCCATAGGCTATATTTCGCCAACTTGATAACTCAACATGGTAGGGATGAGCATCTGTTGCCCTCCTTATTTCTCGTTGGAAAACTTTGAGTGGAGGCATTAGTTGTTTTAGTTCTTTAGAACAAGTATTAATCCCTACGAGATACCTATAAAACAAGGTCAGTGACCCAACTGTGCGACGATGGCTGAGTGGAGTGAGCATTGAAGTAACACTGGGGTCGTTGATCAAACGAATAGCTCTGTTTTCCACATTATCTAAATAACCCAGTGCTGTTTGAGGCCCTGCAGCCCAAATGTGTTCATTGTACTCCATTTTCGGCCTAATGTACGTTTTATAGATATTGAGAAGATCAGATGCGGAAAAGTAAGTTTTGCAGCGATACAAAAAACCCAAACATTTAGCTGTATTATTAGCTATATCAAAAAAGTGATTAGACCAAGTCAGTTTTTGGTTTAACCCGATGCCCTTGACTTCACCCCATTTTTGAATTTTTGCTAAATCGTTATTTAGCTCACTAATAGTGAATTTTGTGAATTTGTCAGATGAATATCCATCAACCAGTACACGAATCGTGCGATTCGACAGGAAATCTCCAATCCATTTTAGAAAGACCCTACCTAGACCTAATGCTTTGCATTTTGCCAATAGAGCATCGTGCCAAACTCGATCGAAAGCCTTAGAAATATCAAGAGCCACAACATCAGACTCACCAGAATGATGAAGGTTGATGCTTAGCTTCTCACAAAGGTAAGTCATGAGATCACCGGTTGAACGAAGGGCTCTGAGCCCGTATTGACGATCATGAAGCAAACCATTGTCGTCCAGGTATTTCAGAAGCTTTTGGTTCACAATTTTTTCCATTACCTTGGAGACTACCGAAGTTATAGCAATAGGGCGGTAGTTGGAGGGATCGCTTTTATTACCTTTTTTGGGAATTGGGAAAACATGTGCAACCTTCCATTGGGTAGGATGAATACCAGAAGTAAAGGAGAGGTAGAAAAGGTTGCGCAGAGGTTTTGAAATAGTGGAGTAGGTATTTTTAAGTACCATGGAGGTTATACCATGATATTAAAATCTACCAACTAAAAAGTGGAGAAAAAATGAAAATTGAAGATTTGCTAATTAGTCTCTTGTCTCCGTATCTCAATAAAGGACATCACGTAATAATGTTCAACTATTTTAATAGTATTAGCCTCTATAAAAAGCTTTTATCACATAAAACTCATATTACAATAGAAAGGGAAATCCGAAGGAAGTCACTTACAAAAAATTATCAAAAGGAAATTGTGAAATTGTGTACCGCCAAGGCCAAGGAATAAACGTGTTGTTCTTCCAATAACAACTGAAAATCATCCAGAAATTGTTGAATCTAGAAACAGGTATGGGCACAATAAAAGGAAACCTAAGGAAATTGAAATTTATAATACATACTTGAGTGGAATCGATAGAACAGATCAAATGACGTCGTATTATTCATCACCCCGAAAAACTATTCGGTGGTATAAGAAATTGATTTTCCATTTCTTAGATATTTCAGTTTAGAATTCCTTTTATATTTATAAAATAACAAGGTAGAATGTAAACCAACGGTTTTTAAAAGCGCACATTTCCAAAACTCAATACAAACTGTTTAGAAGTGTGACATACACAAAAATTTGAAAATTTCATGTAATAAGAAAAAATGTGAAAATAGGACATTTTTGAAATTTTGAGGGGCTATAAGTCCGGAATCCTATATAACTAAGAAAAGCCGTTAACACACGTAAAAATATATTATTAAACCTTTAATTTTCATGTCTTGCCGAAGAAAAATTTGTACAGGTGCCTAAGTTACAGGTGTCTAAAAATAGCAAATTTCAAATTTTTGAGGCGTAATAACTCTTAAAGAGGGGGTGTTACCAAAAAATTGAGGAAACTTATACTAATTCTAAAAGTTCTTTCTTGTCTCAAAATTTCAGGTTCCTATCTAAAGGGGTGCCGGAGTTATGAAAAAAGAAATTTCATGCAAAATGTGGTTTTCACATAACGGTAAATTTAAATAGTAAATTACAAAATATTACATAATTTTGATATTGTTTTATATAGATAATAAAATTTTCGATCTTCTGGCGGTTTTAGATTGCAAAATTATTACTCAGAGCCCGAGATATATACATCTGAAAATGGGGCTTTTTCGCAATTTTGAAGAGCTGCAACTTTGGAACCCTTTACAATTAAAATAAACCTTTAACACACGTAAAAATATATTATTGTAGCTTTAATTTTTATATCTTGCAGAAGTAAAATGTGTACAGGTTCCTAAGTTACAGGTGTTTAAAAATAGCAAATTTTCAATTTTTAAGCCCTAATAGCTCATAAACAGGGGGTGGTCCGAAAAAATTTTCTGAGCAAACTTATACTAATTCTAAAAGTTCTTTCTTGCCTCAAAATTTCAAGCTTCTATCTAGAAGCGTGCCGGAGTTATGAAAGTAGAAAAATCATGCAAAATTTGGTTTTCACATAACGGTAAATTTAAATACTAAATTTAAAAAAATTGTATAATTTTGATATTAATTTACAAAGATAAAAGAAATACCTGTCGAATGACGTTTTCAGATTGAAAAAATCTTAAGTAGAACATAAGATATATGCATTTAAAAATAGGGCTTTTTCAAAGTTTGAGGGGCTGTAGCTCCGTAATGAGGGGGGCTACATGAAAAAGTTGTTCCACAAAATTATTTTTTTTATGAGACCTACCTATGGTTAAAATTTTTTTTCTCTAGAAAAAAGTAGAAGTTTTGTAAGTAGAAAGTAGAAAGTAGAAGTTTTGTAAACAGACGGACGGACGGACGGACAGAGTGAAACTAATAAGCACATTTTTTCAAAATTTTTTTGGAAATGTGCTAAAAACGGGATCAAAATTAGATTTTATAGAATTTAGAGATATTCTTACCACATCCATGTTGAAATTATTAAACACAATTACAAGTGGACGGATGTTGGTTCCACCTGGCTTAACTCAAGGAGGGCATCGTCCGCGGAAAAATCTACCAGCAACTGCTATTCCCGATTTATCTGGAACACACTTGATGGAAAAAATTCCAGTTCCAGTTGGAAAGAAAAGAAAATCAGTTTACTAAAGATGCAAGGAATATTCCAAGAAAAAATTAAGGAAGGAGACATCTTTCAGATGTAAGAATTGTCCAGATAAAGTGGCTCTTTGAGTATCATATTTGCTTTGATGAGTATCATATTTCACAAATTTGATTTTATGTATATTATGTAACATAAATTATTGTATTAGATATAATATTTATATACATAATATTATTAATATTATTTATTAAATTTTGTTTTTATTTATGTATATTGAACTGTTATAAAATTTGATTTGAAAAGAAATTTTTTTTTGTTTATGTATATTAAACTGTTATAAAATTTGAATTGAAAATAAAGAAATAGAATATAATAATTCTGAAAAAATTTGCAAAAAAAAATAAAAAAAATTTTTTTTACCTAGAATGATACTTACCGTCTTGTCAGTACAAAATAACTTTACCCTATTTCCAGGACAGAACGGCTATAACCGACAAAAAATATAAAACAGTATATGCCGTTTGGTCCTTTTGACTAGATTTTATTTACTTGCGGGGACTTTGCGGGGACTTTGCGGATATGGCCGTCATAATAAAATGTATATAAAACCGCTTTATTAAAGTTACAGAATTTATTTTAATCATTTTTGTCCAACTCCGCATAAAATATCACAAAAAATAGCAGAGATACAACATCCGCGCCTACAGAAATCTATACAAAAATAGTTTGTCCGCGAATGTGTTAATATTGATGTATGTATATCTGGTAGTATGTGGATTACATCTGAAACTCTAAAAATAAAATTGTGGAATATATATAGAAACAAGAATTGAATTTCCTACCCTTCATACCGTACTTTTTTTGTGATCAAACTTTAACTTCCTATGATTTATTGAAGAATCATAGCATTGATGAGCTTTACTATTATTGATAGGAAACCTTATAGAAATTTTATGGCAAGCCACAATTGTAACTGTTTTTATTGTCTTTTGGGAAATGTGCGCTTTTAAAAATTTTGATTTATATTCTTCTTTATTTTTCCTTATTATTGATTCCGTCTTTGAGAATATTAATTGGGAATTTCACTTATTCGGTTTTAAACATGCTCAATATATGTTTTTTAGCATATTACGTTTTCTTTGCTCCAAACACTTAAAATACAGAATTACACAAAATCTTATAGACTAAACTATTACAAAGTATATTATGAAACCACGCTCATGTATAATAATTTCTTCTTTTTTCTGAAGCTTATCCGCTTTTAATGTTGGCTAACGTGATTGTGATTTTGTCCTTATGTCCTTACTCTAAATAGTGAAGTTTCATGGTCCCATCACTTTTAAGCCATAATTATTCTGTTTATATCATTCGCCTTCTTTCAACTTTGCAAGGATAATTTTCAGAAGTCGATATGTGTCCAAAGTATTCTTACTTGTCAGTTGTAACTATGAATTGAATTTTTCTTAGTTATACCATTTTAAGCTGAAACTGTTGCCTTATTAATATGATGCAACAAAGATATGTTATCTATTCTTCAATTCAAAATTTCAAATGGTTCCAACTTTTTCAATGATGATTCAGAATAATATTGAGGTTTTGAGTTGTAGTAGAAGTTAAATTTTTGGGGGCGTCGGTGGCCTAGGTAAGAGCGTATAAAATCGAGGGAGTGTGGGTTCGAAAAGAAAAGGCTGTGCAATTTCCTGTTCACAGTTATGTGGCGAGGAAATGCACTAAAAAACAAAATAAAGAAAAAAATTTTAATTTTTTATTAGTATTAATTTTTGTATTGGTAGAAAAAAATGTGTTAAAAATATAACTATACAGATCCACAAAAGTAAAAATTTCATATTTTTCAGTAGCCAGATGAGTTCGTGAATTAGGCATGCTGCAACAATTTACACATAATACAAATTTGTTATTTTTTTTATTGAATGTTATTATACTGAAGAAAAACGAAAAGAAGAAAATAACAACAAAATCAATTTAGTGCAGACCATAAAACTTGGTATTTTATATTGTATTTAACTTGGTCAATGATTCTCTACTTCTACAGACATACAAACATTATCGTAGACTTTGTATTCAACATCATTTTGAAAAGAATCCACTGGATTTAATATCTGATATTAATTATATATATTTTTAGAATACAGTTTCTATTAAAATAAATTAATATAATATAATGCCATTCATCCATTCGCCGGTCTCTATTTAAAAATCTTCTACGTCGTTAAAGACAGAGCAATACAATTAGCCAGATTAGGTAGATCTCATAAAAATATTAATGTTATTGAAAAACTTTTTATATAGTCACACCAATTACAAAGCTGTACCATCTCAAACTTTGAAAACGTTCTAAATGTTTATATCTAAATATGAAACTTTCCGTTATGTGAAAACAAAATTTTGCATGATTTTGTTTGCTGCATATCTTTGTAATGTGAAATAAAGAAAATAGAACAAGATAGAATTAAATAGAATTCTAATAGAACTAAATAGAACCATAAAGAAACTATATATATGTATATGGAATATATATAACTATGTAGTTTCTTTATGATGGAACTTAGAAATTTTGAAGAAAGCAAAATCCTTTAGAAGTGATATTAGCTACTTCAGAAATACATATCATATCTTCTACCTCTATTGATTATATTTCCACAACACTTCGTTGGAATTTTAAGGAAAGAAAGATCAAGCCTTGGAATTTTGAAGAAATAAAAATCTTATAAAATTAGTACAAATTGCCTTAGAATTTTTTTTTGAACAAACCCCTTTTGAAGAGCTATAAAGTGTACACCTGTAACTTAGGCACCTGTTAATATTTTCTCAAATTAAAACATAAAACGTAAAGCTCTATTACATGTCTTAATAGTTTTTCTAAATTATAGGGTTATGGAGCTGCAGTCTCCCAAATTAGGAAAAAAGACCTATTTTCAAATGTTTGTATTTCAAGTTATGATTAAATATGTTTTTTAATGTAGAAGGTTCAAATTCAAACAACAGGATATTTTATCAACTTTATAAATCAATATCAAAAAAGAAAATTTTTCCAAATTTTATATTTAAATTCATCGTTATGTTTTAACAAACAATTTTTATTTTGGGAAAACATGGAGAAAGCTGTATCTGCTGGTCCAAACAAAAAAATGGGGTACCTAAAAGCTTTTAAAAATTTTAAAGTTCACCGATGTGCTCTATTTAGACTATGCAAATATACATAAAGGAATGCATACGAAGTTGTGAATCCATACGAATCCCTACGAATTGCAATTTGGTCAAAGTCAGTATTTTCAGAAACCATGATGCTTGAATTGGTACAATACATAAAAGAGATTGTGGCAAGACGTTTCAGTTTGACATCGACTGATGTAAAATAATTAGCGTTTCAATTGGCAATAAAAAATAACTTAATAAATAACTTTTCCTCAATTTACCAATCAGCAGGAAAGAAATGGCTCAAAGGAAAGGCGTCAAATGTAATTTCAATACGACGATCAACTGGAACGTCATTTGCCAGAGTTACTGAATTTTCCAAAGCTAATGTTAGAACATTTTGCAAATTACTTGAAAATGCATATGAAAAATTTAGTTATAAACCAGATCGTATTTTAAACGTAGATAAGACCAGTTTCTCCGTGTTTCAAAGCAAACAGCCAAAGGTTTTGGCATCTTAAGAAAAACAGCAAATTGATATTTTAACTTTCGAAAAAAGAGCGTCACTAGTTACTGTTATCACTGCAATCGGTGCGAGTGGGTAGTTTATTCCGCCCATCTTTGTTTTTCCTAGGAATCCAGAAAATACAAGAATATACTTAATGCTCAAATAAACCCGGAATAGAAATGGTTTACTTAATTAGATACTTAGTTAAATAACTTTGTTGAATACTTACAATTAAAATAAATATTTTTGGTTTAAAAAATGATGTGTAAAAAACTTATTTTAATACATTTTTAAATCAATTATTATTATTAAACAATCCTTTTTATTTTTCTTTTCAGGTAAGTTTACGATTTTTCCACAATTACTACTATAATTTGGATAACAATGGAAATTTCATAAGTCATACATTTTACAAGTTTACTTTAAAGAATTCTAAATTAAAATTTTTTAAAAAAAAAAGTCAAAAAAAGGTAAACAAATAAAAACTTTTTGATTGAAATAGTATTTTTACTTACATGGGTACGTGGAAAATATCCAAAGTCACATAGAGAAACTGTACGTTGTTTTCCGGATTAGGTAATGTTTAAATTTAAGTAAAAACCAACCATCATTAAAACTAAAATTTAGGGTAAGACCGATTTTTTTTGCTTTGGGCTTCCTATTAAAATTAAACATTCTTGTATATTCCTTAAAAAGAAATATGTCTGAGGTAGAATGCTGGAGCAGTCTAGAAATCTTAATTTGACCTTTTTTTTTTTTTTCTTTTTCTTTATTAGCAATATGAAATTTACAATGAATTAATTAAGTATATATAATGATTATAATAAAATTTTAAAGACCTTAGCATGAGCTGTGTGGTCGTATAGATTAAACAATATATGAATTTATTATTATTATATTCTTATTGATTCTTATTTAAATTTAATTTTATTAAAAGCTTGAAATATATTTTTATTTGACATTAAATTTATTTTTAATTTGAAATTTATTCTAGATGTAATTTTAATTGTAATTTTAATTGCGATATTGACAACATTATAATTTTTAAATTATTAAAACTAATTAACATTCAGGATTAGAACTAATTATAACTAAGTAACATTACAGATTAGGATACTACAAATCTTAGATTTTAAGTTTTACTATAATACAATCTTATACTACACAAAGTGTATTTAACTACAAAAATAAATTCCAATGGCATAGTTAAGTTTTAATTATTTTGTATTTTATTTAATTAGTTTAAATTATGCGAATTAACTAAAAAAATTTTTACTTCTTTTTTGAAAATACGGAGATTGGTTATGGCTTTCATTTCGTTTGGAAGATTATTGTACGCCTTTAAACAGTTGTACAGACAATTGTTCTTCTGTTTACCTGTTTTAAATAATTTTAAATAGTAATTTGATTTGCTTCTAGTATTGTGATTGTGTATATCGACCATCCTATCTAAGTTGAAATTGTGTTTTAATGTTTTATTGATAATTTTGAAATTTAATAAAAGGGTTTCCCGATTACATATATGATTAAAACTTACATATTTTTCGGAATATAGCAAATTTGTTGGATGAAGCGTAGGGTATCTGTTTATTGTTTTGATTGCCTTTTTATTTAAAATATTTAATTTATTTATCATGAAAATTGATCCACTACTCCACAGAGGGTTCAAATAAGTTAAGTGAGAAAGAATATACGATGAATAGATGCTGTACAAGGCGCTATCGGAGAAGAAGTTTCGCATTCTTTTTAAAATGAAAACATATGCACAAATTTTTTTTATAACATGGTCAATGTGCTCACACCATCTTAATCTATTATCAACTACAAGACCCAAGTAATTAAACGTTTTCACAATTTCAATTGGGCAGTTTTTATAGTGAATATTGAAATTGTGATCTGTTTTATTATTAAATACAATTATTTTGGTTTTTTTTGCATTTAATAGTAGACGATGTTTATCCAGCCATATATTGATAGTTTCTAAATCACAGTTTATTGCATTTGCCAAGTCAACTTGATTTTTTTCAGCATATTTCAGTACAGCATCATCCGCGTAAAGCTGAAGTGTTCCCTTTAAATTTAGCTGACATATATCATTAATATATATTTGACAGAGGTCAGGACCTAAAATAGAACCCTGTGGAACCCCTTTTCCTATTGTCTTTGCCTGACTTTGAGAAGAGTTGATGCGAACAAATTGTTGTCTATTAGAGAGATATAATTTAAAAAGATTGAGTTGGTTATTGTTAAAACTTAGATTAGATAATTTGATAAGTAGAATTTCATGGTCTACACAATCGAACGCTTTTTGCAAATCAAGGAATACGCAAGCCACAAATTTACGTGAATCGATTTCTCTAGTAATAAAATCAGTTAAGTTAATACAAGCCGCAGTTGTATTAGAACCTTTTACGAATCCATATTGTTCCTGACTAAGAATAGGGTTGTGATAGACGAAATGATGCAATCTATTCTTGATAACTAACTCGAAAATTTTGGAAAAAGCTGGTAAAACCGAGATAGGGCGATAATTAGAACAAAGTTCAAAATTTCCACTTTTGTAGATTGGTGTTACAATTGCTGTTTTAAGAGAATTTGGAAAAATTGAATTCTATATAATTTTGAGCAAAAATTTTTCGCCATCAATTCTAAATATTTTGAGCAATTGACTTCCAATTTTTTATATATGTATATCTGCCAAGACATGGATATACATATATTAAAATCGATTAATAAATTTCCGTAAAAGCTCATTATTTCCAAACGTTTATTAAGATAGAAGAATAAAAACTTATACTTATTTGAGAGAAAACCCTGCATGGCAGATAATTCTTCTAGTAATTTATAATTTATGAATCAAGTAATATATGTTTAATCTATATAATAATATTTAACAGTATAAAATCACAATACTTCTAATAAAGTTGTTATTATTTTTAGAATTTAAATAAATGTAAAAAATTATAAGATTATTTAGCTTAGCACCTTTCGAAAAAACATTCTGGAAAAACAGGTCTTTTAGTATCACTATGTTTGTCCGTCCGTCTGTTATCAAAACTTCTACACAGTTAAAGATAGAACAAAAAAATGCTCAAATTTACCTACCCAAATTTAACAACGGGTAGGTCTCATAAAAAAATTAATTTTTTAGAACAACTTTTTCATGTAGCTCCATTCATTACCAAACTGCAGCCACTCAAATTTTGAAAAAGCCTTATATTAAAATATGTATATCTCATGTTCTGCTGAAAATTTTATTTGTTTAGTGCATTTCTCTGCCACATAAATGTGAACAGGAAATTTCACAGCCTTTCCTTTTCAGACGTGGTTGTAAATGTCGAAAGGGGAAATAACTCTTACGAAGTGTGTGAGATTCGAACCCACGGTTTTTACAGCGTATTTTATACGCTCTTACATACTAGATTTTTTCAATTTGAAAACGTCATTCGACAGGAATTTTTTTTGGCTTTTGTAAATTAATATCAAAATTATAAAATTATTATGAAATGAAGTTATGAAATTATAGAATTTTTTTCAATTTTGTATTTAAATTTACCGTTATGTGAAAATCAAATTTTGCTTGATTTTTCTACCTTCATAACTTCGGAACGCTTTTAGATAAGGACTTGAAATTTTGAGATAAAAAAGAACTTTTAGAATTAGTATATGTTTCCTCAGAAAATGTTTTCGTCTGTTTAAGAGCTATTAGGGCTTAAAAGTTGAAAATTTGTTGTTTGTAGACACCTGTAACTTAGGCACCTGTACAAATTTTTCTTCGTCAAGACAAGCTTCAGTAATATATTTTAATGTAAATTCTTTGTTATATAAGATGCCGGAATGACAGCTCCTCAAAATTGCAAAAAAGGGTTATTTTCATATTTTTTTCTTATTATATAAAACTTTCAAATTTTGTTGCAAATCACAATTTTAAACAGAATTTGTATTCGTATTTGTATTGTGTTTGTAAATGTGCGCTCTCAAATACCTTTGGTTTACATTTTTACCTTACCTTATTTTTTTATCTTTTCTAAATTTTGCAAATAAACAACTAATTTAGATTTGTGGTACAGTAATTTTATTTTTTGATACTTTAAATTTATGTTTAAAAATATACCATTGTAATTGCTAATAATTATCCTTCTCCATAGTTTTGACTTCACAAATTACGTCCACAATTAAACAGAAAAATTTAAACAATTTTATTTTAAATATTTTCTGCTATTTCTTTATAGGTACAAGTATATATATGTAATAATACAAATAGATACCAGCTACCACCTACAAATTTTCTTAAATTTAGTTACTTACTTCCTGTAACATTCAGATTTTTGAATGTAATAGTTACCCACTTATAAAACAATATTTTTTTTTTTAATTTAAATAGAAAAAAAATGTAATTTAAGATTATTTTCTTTTTAAATAAGTACTTTAGATTCTATTATTTTTGTTACTTAAAGTTTATATTTTTCATTTTAGGAAATTTTTAAGTTCTTTTCAATCAGTTTGTTTTTACTTTTTTTTCGGTCTAGAAGATTTTACTTTAGTTTATTATTTTTCAATTTTTTTATTTTTTCTTTTTTATCCTTTACAAAAGCATTTAATTATACTCTGAACTGTTGATCTACTTATTTTAATTATTTTCACAATTTCGTTATAAATTTTGTTATCATTTTTTTTGTATATAAATTTGTATATAAATAAAAATACACATATATTATATATACATATAAGTAAATTTAAAATAATTTTGTGTGTTCTGTAAAAGTTTTTGCTTTTTTTGTCATTTTTGTTTTATATAAAAACTAAAAAGTTTTAAAATATAAAAGTTATAACTGCGCAAAATCAAAATTAAAGGATTGATTTATTTTAAAATTAAGGATTTATTTAAAGGCGAATTCGTTTTTAAAAATGATTGCTTATATTTTTAAATTTGATTTAAAAACTCGAAAGAATCATAGTCTTATAAAACATTCTAAGTAGTGCCCTACTGCAACAATACTGCTTTTATATCTTGATTTTTTGAATATATTGAATTTTGAATGCCCCGCCGTATTTCAGAAAAGATATTCTGTATTTTATTCATACTCTTATAAAAAAAAGATATTCTGCATTTTATTCAAATTCTGTATAGTATGTTATTCATACTTTTAAAAAAACAGTTTAAAGTTCATGGAAGAAGAACTAGTGAATACGGTGAAAATGGTTAACTTTTTAGCTAATTTGTTTAAATATTTATGTAACTGGTTTTGATAAAACTACTTGTTATAATTTTCGGCATACTATGTTTATTTTTAGAGCAAATATTAGTTTGAAAGGCTAATATTACATCACAACATTAACTTTTCGCTGAAAATGTCACTTTAATTTTAATTATCTTCTTTTAACTCTACGCTTTTCTTATACTTTCCTTACATGTTCTCTCCAAAAACACTTTAATTAATTGATAATATGGACATTTTAAATGAAATTTTGATTCAAGTGGTATGTATTTGAATTGATGATTCTAATAATATCTAAGAAAATTTAACGGCCATCTCTTAACAATAGGAGTTTATTTACAGAAACAATAGCAATTAAGTATGGTTTTTTTTATATTAACACTTTTTGACAATTTTCGCCTCGGCATACCTATTTGATTACTTTATTCATTTTATTATTATAACTACCGGACATTTTAATAACCGAACTTAATTATATATACTTAACTATAATTAACTATAATAAGTATTTTTAATGTATTTCGTATAAATGATATTAACCAAGCAATTACCATAAAGCAGCTTATAAGTCACTACTATTCAAAATTTTCAACCTATTATTGTATCATCTATTCATGTCTGATAATTTTAGTACAGTTTTAGTCGATTAAATTATTTAAAAATGAACACAACATAAAATTTGTCCCTTTAATCAACCAAACGATAAAATTAGTGAAAATGAACAGTTAAATAACAGAACAGTAAAATCTTTTAGAAATAATAAAATAAAAATAAGCTAAAATATAGTTAATTAAAATTATAGTTAAATCATGCTGAAGAAAAAGAGAAAAAAATATTTTGTTTTCTGTTTCAGATTTTTCTATTTTTCTTTTTGTTTTGTTAAACATACCTACTTAAAAATTATTCAGATTTTTGAACCTTAAAACCCAACCAAACCATATAAATTTAATCCCCTCTTTTTATACCCGTATGAACTAGGTTCAAAGGTATAATAAATTTACCATTACGTTTGTGACACTTTAAAGGAGACGAGCTAGATATAGTGTTAAAGGTATAGATCGGCTCAGAATCGAATTTTGAGTCGATTAAGCCATGTACGTCCGTCGGTCCGTCCACACAATAACACAAAAAATAAAGGAGCTAGGAGACTGAAACTCTTTTTACGTCACTTTTGCAAAATTGTTAGTTTTGCTATTTAAATCCAACATTTTCGTCCGGCGGGTTCGAGGAGCTGCCATACAACTTCTTTCTTTATATAGAAATAACTCAGTATCTATTCAAGCTAGGTTTTTGAAATTTTGCAAATGATGATCAAGTTTTAAGGCAACAACTTTCATAAAATTTGGTTGTGGTAGTGCAACGGGTAGCTGCCATACAAATTCTCCGTTTAAATGAGAATAACCCAGTGTTTATTAAAGCTAGGAATCTGAAATTTAGTAAAGAGGTGTCGAGTGACATGTCAACAACTTTTGTAAAATTTGGTTCGTCTAAAGCAGCCGGTTCAGGCTTCTTGCATTTCTTGGAACTTAATGAAGTAGGCGTAATAGATTCGGGTAGCTGTTATACAACTCCACAATTAACATAAATATATCTCTGTAGTTAACGTCGGTACTAAAACATCTGAATGTTTTTAAAAGATGATCAAGTTCTATAAAAACAGGATATATTAAGTTCATACGGTTATCCCAGAGTTGACACAGTCTACTCTACTGCACTCTTCCTCGTTTTATTTGTTTATTTTTTTAGAGGTGGATTTTATTTGTACTAAATTAAAATCTACAAAATAACCAAAAATTTCTAAATAATTTTTATTTTTTTTAATTTGATTGGTGTGTGTATATTATTTACATTAAATTTAAAAAACTGTTAGACTTTAGAGATAGAGAATTTCAAAAATTTATAAAACAATTATATGAATTTACAACAAAAATCACCAATTCCCAACAGATCACAAACAAATCAACCACATTTTGTTTTTTACATTAGATTTTTTTTTCTTTTATTTTTGTTGAGGATTTTTGGTTTTTAAATTTTTTGTTTTTTATGTATTTATGTATTTTGGATTAAAAAAGAATTATTTTTAAATGGTTTAAAGTTGGTTGTTGATGGCAACTAACAATTAAGTTAAAGACATGGTGCAACAATAAGATTTTTTGCAACAATGAAAGATATTAAAACATTTTTTTTTAATTTTAATAATATCATATTTTCAACTGTTTAAAAAAGGATTTTTTTTACTAGCAAAGAATAAGTCTTAAAAGAAAGTTTGATTAATTCGGTTATTGTATGCATTAAGATGTTACAATTTACAAAGAGTTGTAGTATTTATTGAAATCTTGGAATTTTTAATTTCTAATTATGTGGCGTGTGGCGAAAACTAAACTTAAACAGCACAGTAATTTTTTTTAAAGTATTTTAAAAAAAAAAGTACATGTTTATGACATTACATAAAAATATGAGTGTGCCTAAAATAATTGAATATAATAAATATTGACTTACTTAATCAGTGAATAGAATAATAATAATAATATATACATAGATAATATAATAGAATTACAGTCGAGTAATTAACGGCTTAGTGAAACTAATTATCCCAGAAACTGCAACCCACTTATTAGTACTCTACACATGAAAAAAGTGCGTGTGGCAGCTGCTTGAACTGCCTCTCTTTCCTTCCTTATTCAATTCGAATTTCAGGAACGTAAAAGAGGCATGATTTAACATCCTTGTACAAAATTTCAATTTTCTATCTTTATTAATTTCGAAGATATGCTTGTTAGGCGTTGTGAGAAGTGTATAAGCTACCCGAACTGCCACACCAATTCATTTATTCAGGGAAATAGAGGAAACATTACATAACACTCTTGTACCAATTTAAAAGTGTATATCTTTATTTGTTTTGGAGTTATGCTCGTTTACTCTATAGTAGTTCGGAAGCTTCCAAAATCCGAACCCATGATCCAATCATCTCAAATATCAGTTTTCTATTTAAAAAAAAAGGAAACATTACATAATTTTTCGGACAGATCAGGAGCGATTTTTCCCGGTTGTAATCCCCACCTCGCTTTCGTAATTAACAACTTGCTATATACATTTCATCAAGATTGCTTTATTAGTTTTTGAGTTATCATGCGAATGGACGGACGGACATCATTAAATCGACTCAAGAGGTGACACTTGTTAAGAATATAATTACTTGTCCATATCTAACTTCCATATCTTGCTTCCTTTTGGTGGTTACAAACACCATACCAAAGTTATTATACTCTATACTTTAGGTGTAGGGTATAATAAAATAATATAGATAAAAGAAAGTGTTTTAAATAATATTCTTTTATCAAAACAAATCTAATCACCCAAAAAGTAGAAAATAAAATTGGTGCTAGATCTTGAGCATCTAAAATTCTTATAAGATAATAAAATAACCTCGCAAGTCATTTTAGGTATGGGTAAAATAACAATCACTAAAATAACCTCAAATGATTTCCTAGGTTCATTTGTTTACACTATACTAACTAATCAGTTTTTTTACAACATTAAGTATAGGCATAAGAAAAAAAAGTATTATCACATATATTTTTATAATTTAATTTTAAATGCCACCTAAATGAATTTGTTTATGTTTGAGTGTAATGTATTAGGTGTAGGGATAGCTGAAATTGAAATGCTTGTTATATATAAAGGCTACCCAAGTAAATATATTTACTTGCATTTTATTATATTTCAATTTCAAATCGTTGCATGAAAAATTCTTATTACCTTCCATTTTTTTATAATTTGGGTAAAATTTTACATATTTACATATATGTGGGTTAGCAAGAAATTTTTTGGTCACGTGGTAAGTGAAACTACAAATAAAATATACATATATATACTTTGATGTAAACTTCATAAGCTTCAGTTAAGAAATAATATGTACACGGCTATATATAATATTTTTAAATGATAATAAATTGGGATTTTGAAAAACATTTAATACGTTTTTTTTAATGCAATAAAAAAATTGTTAAGTTTCGCCTTTTCGTTTTGGCATCCAGTTTTACCGTGCCATCTGTTTTACTTGTGCCCTTCTTAACTACATGAAAATTTTAAATAATAGTAAAATTTCTTATATGTGACTCTCTTAATAATATGTCTAAACTTGGCATAATATGTAGTCCAATTTTAAGGATTTATTATAAAATCCTATAAAAGTTACTATTGAATATTTGCATATATTTGGGTATTTAATTTTGTGTTGTGTGTGTGCGTGTGTGAGTTTTTGTGTTGGTATGTGTGAGTTTGTGGGTTGGTGTGTTGGTTTGTGTACCTGTGTGCACATATCAGCCTAAAAGAAAAGCGAAATTTTTTGAAATTTTATATTTAAGATTTTGACGTAAATATCTCGGATTGATAACCTTTTGGAGTAAATCGGACAACCGCAAGTGGTAGTTTATACTATAGTGTCATTTTTAAGTTTTTTACGAATATTTCGAAACAGGAAAATATTATGAGAAAAAAATTATTAAGCAAAAATTGTTACACAAGTAAAGAGCAACAACTTTGCCATAGAACATTTTTTGATCTGACCAACTTTAAGTTTTAAGTTAATTAAATAACATATTTTCTAAGTTCAAATTCCATACATGATATTAGAACACGCAATAGGCAAATTATTGCCTATTATTGAATAAAATAAAATTATGTTAAATTATTAGAAGTTATTTTGGCTTGATACGAATATTAAATTATTATGTAAAAAATCTATGAAATTTCACAAAATGCTTTCCGTGGAATAGCGGTCAGTTCTGTGATGGAAATAGTTGATTTTTTTGGTTGCGATGCGGCCAAATCTTGGGCTATTGGTCTCGAATAATAAACTTTTTCATCTCCACATTTTTCATACAAAATTTCTGTAGAAAAAGAACTAATACAAGTTTTTCTGCTGCTTAGCAAATTTACAAAAAATTTTCAAAAAAATGTGCCTATTAATTTCACTCGTTCGTCTGGGTGTTTAGAAAACTTCTATACTGTTTAAAATAAAGCAATGAAATTTTAACTACGGATAGGCATCGCAAAGAAATTAACTTTATGGTAAATTTTTTTTTGACGTCTCTCCACACTCCAGTTACCGAACTACAGTCACTCAAAAGTTCAAAAAAACCCCATATATTTAAATTGTTATAAGACAAGTTCTATAAGGCATATATCTTCAATCTGAAAACGCCAAACGATAGCTGCTTTTATTAGATTTGAAAATATGTGTATACATATAATAAATGTATTCTTTTGCCATACTATACTTTACAAATTATTTTCTATTAACCAAAATTAAAATTGGGTTCTATACTTTTCATTTACTTAAATTTTTTAGTATAATTGCATCTAAATATTCCTAAAGAAAAAAATTCAATATATGAGTATAAATCTTAAAACTATACATCTATCTAGGCCTTTCTATACATCTATCTATATACCAACATAATATTCTAATACATTTTTATATGACATTTAATTTTAAAAATTATTTTATACGATTAAATTATTTGTTACAAATTTTCTACCTTTGAATTTTGATAATATTATTATTACATACATTCATTTTCTGTAAAATTTTCAATTTAAGAAAATCGTCTTATTTGAAAATTTTTACAAAAAACAAAATAAAAAAAAAAAAAAAATTAAAAAAGAGCTTTTTTCTTTTTTCGTTTTTGAATATGTATAGGTAATTATAATAATTTTCATTTGGAACTTTTTTTCCCTGTATGTCCCAATTAACATAAATTCTATTTTGTTGAACGTATATTTCTTGTAAAAATAAAAAAGTAAAATTTACAAGTGTAAGAGAACATTTTTTTACCTAATACCTTACAATAGTAACCTAGTACCTATATATATAATATACTATATAAATAACAAATTTTATATATACATATAAAATATAAATACTTATATATGTATATATCACTTTTACTTATAAAATTTGTATATAAATTCATTTTACTTAAATTTTTGGTAATTAGTTTATAATTTTATTTTAAGTGGGAGCATATGTTTCCACTTAGTCTGTATGTTTAACCAACGTTTGAGGTTTTCTACTAATAAACTTTCAATAATTATTTTAAAAACAGTGTTTCTATATATAATACAGAGAGAATAGAGATAAAATGAAAAAAACAAAGTTAAAAATCTTCTTAAAAAACATTAATTTAACATGAATGTTTCAATAACCTGGCCAGAAAGATTATAGTCATATTTGATTACTCTTAAGAATTGAATAAAATATATTATGATATTATATAAATTTTGTTTGAAATATTCCAGCTACAACTTTATCTAATTTTGTAGATATGGAATATCTATTCAATCTAAAATATGCAATTCTTTTATAGTTACCTGAGTTTTGTTAAAATATATCTTAATTATGTTTTTACATGACAAAAAAATATTGTTAAACATATAAAAATCCGAGAGATATGTTAGATAATTTGTCCGTTTGAAAGATTCGATGTTGTTGGAGGGAATTTAAACATTTTGGCATTTTATACCGTTATATATCGATGGAATGTTGATTCTAATAAAGTTAATACTTTTATTTCTACAAGTGATAACATCATGTTTAATTAAAATTAACAAAAATTTTTATTATTTAGTTTCTTCTTCTTCTGCTCTTTCAATTCTAATAGAGCTATTCAGGCAAATTTTAGTGAAATTTTTCTGGTTTTCTGTTGGTATGAACCTATTAAACTTAAGAGAAATTTTGCAAACAGTAATAAATCATAATATAAAGAGTGTTTTGCAGGATAATGTACTAATGCTTGATATCGAACTATTGCTACTATATACTTTTTAAAAATATTTGAATATAGCCCTAAAGCCTAGATCGTTTTATTATTATATTATTTTTACATTATTTTAAACTTTTAAAATATGGTGTATAATCTATATATTCTATATTGTATTACTTAATATACTAAAATTTGACAGCTAATCAAATGCGGAAAATTAATTAAGTGTGTTGCATCCTTATTACACTTAAAAAACATTTGGTCTAAATAAAGTGCGATTAACTTGTATTATGTAAATGACAAGATTCGACAAAATTCCTTATAATTTCACATAATTTGAAAAAAATGTTTTTCAAAAATTTTAAAAAAAAGTATATAGTAGTAGTATGATTTTTACCAATTAAAAATGAAATGTTTTTAAATATAAAAATATAATTACTTTCAACTTCTGCTATTATAATTACGATTAAACTTCTATTGTTCTTCTTTTTTTCAATCTTTTAACTATGTCATTTTAATGTAAGTCAGAACTCACAATATGTCATAATTTTGTGATAACTGTACAGATTACAAGTGTAAAAAGAATTTTATATGCATATTATTAAATTGAAAAAAAATATAAAAATATTTTGAGTAAAAATTAAATTAAATGAATTAAACACATTAACATTAATAATATTTAGAAAATGAGGAAGTTTTTTTATGGTAATTTTAACATTAATATGTAAATATGTACACAAGAAAATGAGTGAGTATACAACGTATGTAAGTATTATTGTTAAAAAAAAAAATATTAAAATTTGCTAAGTAATAATTATATAGAACTGGAAAAGTTCATTTTTGTTTTGTAATTTAGAATATTTATATAAAAAATTTTAAATAAATATATATATATTTTCTTTTATTATAAACTTTATTAATAATGTTATAAATTCTTATAAATACATTTTTTTCTAGTAAAATTTTGATATCTTATCATGGATAAATTTGTAGTTTTTATTTAAAAAAAATATCTGTTCTATTAGTGTTAAGTCTCACTTGTATATATCACATACCCTTAATTTTTTATCTCAAATTCTGTTGTAATGGAAACGGATTTAATTGGACAACTACCCAGACATTATCACGGTCAGAAAATCTAGCACAAAAGAAACGCAGCAGTCTTGGATAGAAATTAAGTTTCAGAACCAGAAAAGTACAGAAAAAACCAGAAAAGTACAAAAACGTTTTTCACGGAAAAAACAAGCTGATTTGCAATTTTTTGACAATCCTAACAACTTAATTGTAGGAAAATATTATATTAGATAGAAGACATACAGAGTTAAGTAGCGAAATAAAAAATCAAAGTCATTAGAAGAACAGCTCAATAAATATGTCTGGGAAGAAGATGCTTAGATAATTCCAAATTTTAATTTTCAACAAGTCTTATTACTTATAAGAAAATTTCAGAAAGTCTTGTGCGATTTAATAAAACATTTTTTATTTTTTTTATTTTTTGATTTATAAGCATACATAAACATATCAATACTACTTGCTTACTGAAGACTTTCGGTAGTATTGTAGAACGAAACATTTACTAAATCATGTATAAAATATTCTTTCAAGGTGTATTTATGGATACTATGATGAAACGTATTTTGTATCGAAATATCCAAATAATTTCAAATAAGGCGAAGTAGCTGAGGCGAATTAGCTACTTACGAAAATGTCCATTCCTTTGCACGATAACTAAAAAATATTGAAGCTGGGATTCTAAAATTTTTGCCATTTTAGTTTAATATAAATGTCACTTTTACTATTGAAATTGGACAAGATCGACAAGTGAATTCGAGCAGCAGCTGCGATTCATTACATTTTTTTATATTAGCTTAACTCAATGGCTAATTAAATTGAGTATCCGGAATTTTGCATATACGAACTTAAGTTTTATCTGAACAACTGATATTGAAAATTTAGTTGGACTAACGCAGCAGGTTAGTGTGCGTTATCAATTATGTGTTGAACAGGTTAAAAATTGATTAATAAGAAAATGAAATTATCAATGAATACTAATATCTATATAAAGTGTATAATTAATAAGAATTATGTACAACAAAATTTCCTTTTTTAAAAACTTAACAATAATAAAAGAGTTTTTTTTTTAACTTCGTTTTATTTACAACTTATTATGTTAAAGTCTTAAATTCAAAGATATTAAGTAAATGACAAATTTGTTCGACAAATTATGGTTTTTGAGAATAATATTACGATAAATCTTATGTTAAAATTAGTATTGATACAATTAATTTTGCGGAAGCTACACAGATAGATATTTACATAATATTACACTTAAAATTTTGTACTAAGACCATCTGGAATTCATCTTTTTAATCTTCTGGAACTATTTTGCTATTGTTTTGTTTTCTACCAGTATATTTGGATGATTCTATTATTGCCAATATTATTTACTTTTGTGCTTTAATAAAATCTTATACAGAAGAAACGTGTAAGTCTTTCCTGATGTTTGTGTTACGAACATAGGAGGGTAAATTTACTATTGCCCTAAGTATCTTAGCTTTAAAAAGGATTATTGTTTTCATATTGGAGTTGATTGTTGATTTTCAATATTCTATGACCATATTGGCTTTAAAATACATTCGGAAATTGTGACTCTGTTGTTCAGCAAAAGTTGAGATTGACTTAAGCAGTATGAATATCATCGAGATTGATTTGTAATTTAGATGATGTTATTTGAGGAAAACATTTGATGCAAGAAAAGCTGTATCGTCTGCAAATGTTGCCACTAAGTAGTATCGCATCTTGTTGGTATATAATTATAATACATAATTAATACAGTAGGGGTTTCAAAACCATACTTTGTGGCACATCAGTAAATAATTCGGTTATTTCCCCATTTAATTTTATCTTCAATTTTCTATTTCATAAGTAGGACGCTAAAATTTGTTAAAACTGGTGTGGTAATTTGTGTTTGAATTATAGATTGTTTCAGATATATCTAAAAAGATAGGTGCACAGTATTTTTTGCATTTAAAATCATATATTATTTTGGTTGTAACTCTATGAACCTGTTTAATGGATGAGTGATTATTTCTGAAACCGAATTGCCGATGCGGTATTAGCTTTTCTTTTTTTTTGTGAAACGTTGATAATAAACTTATTATTCTATATGAGTCTAGCTTTTTAATCTTTTCCCCGTTTTAATTACTATACTATATGATTAGTATTTTTATGATTATAATTTAGTATTTTTTATGATTACTTTCTTTCGATATAGTTCTTTGAACTGAACTTCATTTACCGTGACACTCTTTATAGGTAAGTTCATTTGAAATGGTACTACTTGTAAAAAATCAATTATCTATTTCTTGATTTTCACATCGGAAAATTTTGTCTGTACCAGGAGGAATGAATGTTTTATTAGCGCTACAAAAGTGTAAGCTTTCTCTACATTACTTTTAGCCTAGTAACCATTACTTTTTGTCATGACTGGTATTTATCTACATATTGTTTAGGTTATTTTATTTCTTCCTTTTCCTTCTATAGTGAATAATTTATTGATTCAGTAGTCGATAAATTTTTAATATGTTTTTGTATCGATTCATCTTTAATTTTAATTAATAATTTTTTTATATATTTTTAACAGCACTAGTGTATCGCGATTTATTAGATGGGGCGCGAGTATGTTGCGAAACTTTTCTGAGCTTCCTATTTTCTTCCATTTTTTTTGAACATCAATTGAGCACAATTTTTGCGCAAAACGTTTCACTCATGTCGGCGTATCTTCTTTAACTGCTGCAACAAAAATGTTTTTACTCGAAATTATCAGAGTTGTCAATCATATATCTGAAGTAAACCCAATCAGTTTTTTTAGTGCACATTTTTTTTTTTTTGATTTTACACTTTTACTTTACCAATGAAATTTTTGTTACTATGATTAATATATCTGGTAAATTATCAGATGATTTCTCGAAACATAATTCAACTTTCAAATTGTTATCTGCAAAACTCTTAGTTGTGTAAAAATCTATTAGATCAGGTGTTTACTTAGATCTGAGGTGATAATAAAATAATAAAAGTGAATTAATCACCACTATTATTTTAATGTAAACAATTTTAATTATTGTCATTTTAGTTTGAAATATTGTTTACATGTATCTTAATATAATTATTACTAATAAGCTTTACTTTTAGTTGATATCACAACATATTATTATGTACAAATATGTACAAAGAACATAAGGCAATATAAAGAATTAATATTTAGACTTTCTACGTAGTAAAGTAACATTCTCTATATCATTCTTTGTCCATCAATCAAATTTCATTTGACGTCTGTCTTAATAAAATATATTTTAATCAAGATTATGATATATAAAAGATATCACACTTTACTAATTTTAAACATACGAAAACGAAAACAAAAAGCGCAAAACCAAAACATGAAACAGAAAAAAAATCAATGAAATTTCTCATGCTTAATCAAACTTCTCAACATTTTTTTTATAGTCATAGAAACATAAACCAAAGTTTATATTTTACAAAAAAAAAAACAAATAAGACACAAACCAAAGGAAGGAGTCTAAAAAATTTCTGATCTCTAAAACGTGTTTTTTATACAAGGAAAAGCATTGTGTTAGGATTTTTTTTAATTTTTGCTTTTATTATTTTTTTTTTTTATAAGTAATATCAATGATAAATTTTTAATAATGAGTTATGTATTTTATAAAAAAAAAATTATACAGAGTGTCTCAAGTAAATAATTGTTAAAATTCTATATTACTGAAGATAAAAAAGAAAAATTATAAGTCGCGTTTGTAATATCGTAAATACAAGTATCTACGTATTATATTTTCTTGAAGTTTTCTCAAGATTGCTATTCTGAGTTTTTTCCATTCGTCCATTTATATATATATGTATATATATATAATATATATATGTATATATATTTTTTTCAATGTTTATAATATTTATCTGTAAATTTTATGTCAACATGCATCTCAATCAAGAAAGGACTAAAAAAATGGTAAGTTCAGAAATGAATAACTAGAATGGCTTGAGGAAAGGAGGACTAGAATAATAATAAGCACTATCATTATTATAAAGTGAAAAACCAATTCTTGTTCATACCGTTTTTTAGATGCATTTATACTATGAAGTAATTGTTTACTAGGTTGGGAGAAGAAAAGAAACCCAATAGAAGAAATGAATTTCTAAGAGCTTTTAGGGAATCTATAGTTGAACTTCATATTGGGAAATAAAAATAACTTACATGAATCAGCTCAAATTGCAACAGGTTTAAGTATGAAAAAGTTAAAAAAAAATTTCCATTGTGCCCATATCTAAAATCAAAAATGCAAAAGCTAAGCTGCATTAATTGTAATAAAAAAGTACTGAATCAACATTTGACGACAACGATAAATTAAGCGTCCTATCAAAATACATTAAAGAATGTGGAGTGTAGGTACAAACATTAATTTTTTATTTATTTATTTATTTATTTCTTGCCTTGATTTAATTTTTTACAATTTCTTTATAAACAAAAGTTTTAAGAGCTTATACTAGAATTTAGAATTTACAACTATAATTAATTTTATTTATTAAGGGTCTTTCCGAACCATCACACACTTGACACTAGCACTTCGCACTTGCACTTTCCGAAAATACTTGATTATCACATTAAATATCGCACTAAATTTCTGCCCGGATTACAAATTTATGACAGTTAAAAATTTTTTAGGAGTAGAATCATCCTTACCTTAATACATATTTTTATGGCATTTTTATGCAAAAAAGCATATTATTCTAGCATCATTTAACTATATTTAGAATCATTTATGATTATTACATTATTGAGTAAATTTTGAATGCACACATCATTAATATTGTCAGTTGTTATTTTAATTTTTTTTGTGAAAAGAAGAAATATGGAAGCTGTTCTATTCTACATTTTACTGTTTAGGAACTATTATTGGCACAATATTTAAAATTTGTGAGTTTTAAACCTGTAACTTAGGCATTTTACAATGCAACTTAAGCAACCTGTAACTTAGGCTCATGTACATTTTTTTACAAAATTACAAAAGTACAAATCAAATCTTCAACATTATATTTTTACATGTGAATTCGAAAAAAAATTATAAGTTTTTGTGCAATTCACAAAGCATTCTGAACTGTTTTTATTGTCTTTTAGAAAATGTTTGACTTTAGAAACTTTTTGGTTTACATTCTGCCTTGTTTTTTTTATTATTTTTATTTATTTATTTATTTATTCGTGCTTTACAAGGGCATGCAAATAATAACCTTTCATAATCCTTTCATAATTATAATTTTTTTTTTTGGTTCTTTAACCCTTTTCGGCAACAACAGCTTTTATATTATTTGGTTTAAACGGTTCGATAGAATGACTTCAAACTTTGTATACATTTGTTAATTTAAGTAAATGAAAGTAATATTGATTTTTATGTATTTTTCGCTCTGAATTCTAAATGATTTGAATGATGGCCTATAAAGCTTTTATATGTCATCCTCCATAACAAACAAAGGATATACATTACCAACTTCTAGAATTTAGTTTAAAAAGTTAATACATTTTGTTTAATGTATTAGGTAATTTAATAAAATTTCAAAATATTGTGAACTTTGATTTTGTTTCTTTATATCTCCATGTAAATTTTATATAAATTTTTTAAATAATTTCGCGGCAATTTATCTTTTCCATTTTATAATTTTATTAGTGACATGTATCTCTACAGCCTGTACAATGAATAATCAAAAAACATATCGAAAATAAAAACATTTAAAGATAAATATAGAAAAAATAATCCGGAAAACATTAAAAAAAATTCCAAGTACACGAAAATTAGTGGACACCAAAAAAAACGATATTTTTTTCAAAACAAGCTTGTTTTAATATTTGCCAAGGACTTTTTTTTTCTTTTTTACAAAAAATCATTTTATCCTTAGTTTTATTTTCTGCTCTGGCAATTTGTCTTTTTGCTTCATTTTACAGTTTTAAAAAATTTCGGATTTTAAATGCTCCATTAGGTCTACAGTGTAATGACATATAGAATGTTTTGATGAAGATTGGAATCTATTTTAAATGATTTTCTGTAGATGTATAATTTCTTTCCAGTTAATTGTTTAAAAAACAAGTAATGAAAAACACACGGGTTTTCAACAAAGAACAATTTCAAAATTGACGGATGCATGAAGGTATATATATATGGTTACATGTCATAAGTCTTTTTGTCATAAGTCTCTTATTCCCTTTTTCCAGAATATTTACCTATATGTATATACGAAATTCTGAATCTATATGTATATAGGAAATTATGAAGATGTATAACTATGATTGTGAATTCAACTTTAAAACCCCTCCTAATTCAGAATTTCGTACATAAATATAGGTAAATATTCTGGAAAAAGGGAACACCCTGATCTTGAATCCAACCCTAAAATCCTTCCTAATTCGAAATCTCCCTGATCTTCAATCCAATCCTAAAATCTGCCCCCAAAAACGCTAAGCTGTCACCCACAAATCCCCGCTAAACAAATATTGAAACGCAGATTTTCAAACCAACTCTAAAATGCCTCCTAATTCAGAATCTGACGTACCTATTCAAATATACATATAAATATTCTCGAAGAGGCGTAATAGCTAACTGAAAAAATAAGATTTTGATCAAATAAGATTTAAATTCACATCTTTTTATGAAAAATTGACTTTGGAACAAATTTGGGAACTTGGGACTTGGGAAAAAAAATAACTCCATGCGGGTTTATGACTATGGGACTTATGGAACGTCACGAAGAATGGTAAAATTACTGTTATAAGTTAAGTTCAGAGAAGAGAGACTTAATTATTTAATAAAAACTGATATTACTTAGAACATTGATAAATTACAACTATAATATGGTATGATTTCTTTTCACTATTTATAAAATTACTGTTATAAGTTAAGTTACGGAAAAGAGAGACTTAATTATTTAATAGAAACTGGTACTACAGTGGTATTACACTTTTGCTTCATTATAAAGGCCCGAAAGATAATAACATTAAGCTGGCTTAAGCTAATGTCAAAAGTGAAGGATAATTCAACGAAAAGTTTTGTTAATTTTTAAAGTCACTGAAAATGTTTTGATTTTACTACAATTTGTTTGACTTATATCTTTGGAAAAGGGGTCATATCCAAGTTAATACGAAATTATTTTGGCTTTATTACAATTTGTTTCACTTAAACCTTCTGGAAAAGAGGTCATATCGCCACATGACACGTCGCTATGCCGCTGCGCCGAAAACCCGTGGACGGATGCGAAACAATGCAGGACCGCGCCCGTGGGGAGAATGGGCGTCGGGCATCGGATGCTCATGCTTTAATTGAAATTATTAGCAATATTTTTAAGTTTGAAATATTATAAAAAGGAATTATGGCCCATGGCCCATGGATTTCAATTCTTATTTTAAATGGAAAAAAGAGTTGTGACATACTTTAATATTTTATTTTGTGTCATAAGTCCCTTAGGAAGTTATGATACAAAAAAGTCTCAAAACTCCCTGAAGGGATTTATGACATTTTTTTCAAGGGACACTTTAAAATTTTAATAAGTGTCATAAGTTCATTAGAGAGTTATGACACAAAATAGAGTGTCATAACTCCCTAAGAGACTTATGATAAAAGCAGTTATGACATGTCACCTATATACGTATCTAGTATATTAATTTACTATGACACTTTTCACGTTTCTTTTCGTTTATTTAGAAAGTATAGGATATTTATTGTTAAAAAAAGAAAAACATAACGAAAAAGAAAATGTGCGGCTTTAAAAATATGTTAAGTACAATTAATATTTATGTGTTTTTCTTATTCTTCCAATATTACATTGCACAAATCCATATGTAAAATATCTTTCCATTGTCTTTAAAAAAGCATTATAGATATTATGTACATATGTATGTAAATCAAAAACAAAATTTGCGATCTCTGTTAGATTTTTTTTTGGTTAGAAAAATTGGCAAAATTAAGTCATACTTTCGTCAATTTTAAGGTATCCCTATTTTAAGAAAAGTTGTTAACGCCAACAAAAATATATTGTTAGAGCTTTTGTATATTAATTTTTGTGTAATTACAGTTGTTTTAAAATAGTGATTTTTCAGTTCCTGAAAAAAATTCATACTTATTTACTAATACAAACATCAAATTCGTCTCAAAATTTCAAATTTTCAATGTAAACTGTTTTAAAGATAGAAGGGGTCAAACTTTTGCAAAAATTGAATTTGGTATAACGGTATATTTATTATAACGATATATTTGGTATAACGGTATATATATATGTATATATATATATAATATATAAATATTAAAAACCTAATAAGAACGTCTATCGTTTGGGGCTTCCAGATTGGAGACATACCTTATAGAACTATATAATAATTTAAATATAAGGCAAATTTTAGGGGGCTGTAACTACGTAACAAGTGAGGGTACAGAAAAAAAATTTTCCACTAACTTAATTTTTTTTTATACCTATTTGTAGTTAAAATTTCATTGCTCTATTTCAAATAGTATAGAAGTTTTGTAAACACCCAAACGAACGGACAGACGCACATAGTGAAACTAATAGGCATACTTTTTCAATTTTGTTTTAAAAATGTGCTAAAAAGGGATAGCCTGAAGTTTTTTGAAGCAGGAGATTTAATTGTGCAATCATTAATTTTATAGAATTATATTAAGCATTTTAAAATATTATCAAGGTCTGCTTTAATTTTTATACCCGTATGAAATATGTTCAAAGGTATAATAAATTTGTCATTATGTTTGTGACACCTTAAAGGAGTCGAGCTAGACATAATGTCAAAAGTGTGGATCGATCTACTAAGCCATGTACGTTCGTCCGTCCGCATGATAACTCAAAAAATAAAGGAGCTAGGAAGCTGAAATTTTTTTTACGTTGAAGTTTTGTAATTCAGCTTTTTCGGCCGCCGGGTTCCAGTAGCTACCATACAACTTATTTCTTTATATGGGAATAACTCAGTATCGATTGAAGCTAGGTATCTGAAATTTAGTAAAGAGGTGTCGAGTAATATGCCAACAATTTTTGTAAAACTTGGTTGGTCTACAGCAGCCGGTTCAGACTTCTTGCACCTCTTGGCACTAAATGAAGCTAGATGTCTGAAGTCTTAAAAATGATGATCATGTGTTATGGCAACAACTTCTCTAAAATTTGGTAGTGATGGTGCGACAGGTTCGGGTAGCTGCCATACAACTTCTCTGTTTAAATGAAAATAACTCAGTGTCTATTGAAGCTAGGTATTTGAAATTTAGTGAAGAGCTGTCGAGCATCATGCTAACCATTTTTGTAAAATTTGGTTGTTTTTATAGTCTCTAATCTATAAAAAAAATTATTTAATAAGTACACCAAATACTGGTAATTATAATTTCATTAAACATTTCTTTAATAGTATCACTAGTTTTATTTTCATACGATATGTATTAGGATATGAGTATTCTTATAAAACTTCGCTTTTCTTATACAAATATTTTGAAATATATTTTAGTTATGAAATTTATTCTTAATGGCGATCTTCTGTACGAGAACTGAATAATAAAAGAGGAGAGATTAAAAATTGATTTTGTCAAAACAATTAAATATGAGTAAAATTTTCACGATTTATTACAATTTCTTTTACCTGAATCATTTCAAAAACTAATTTCTAGCTAAAATTCATTACACTTTAGTAAACTTAACATTAAAACCAAAATAAATATAAAACTTGGTATTCTTTTAATAAATGTATGTATATCAAGAAATGTAATTGAAAAAAGGTATCCTAAAAAACTGTTAAGATTCCTTTAACCATAATTTTATTTTTTTGTCCTAACAAGAATGAATTTCATTATTTAATATTCAGACACCTTAATATTTCTGTTATGTAGCGTTTGTCTTGAGGATCCGTTATGAGTTATAAGAAAAGTTTTAATTTAGATAGTATGATTTCGATACAAAAGGAAAAGATAGAGATAGAGAAAAAAAATTTTAACCATGGGTAGGTCTCATAAAAACATTAATGTTGTAGAACAACATTTTCACGTAGCCTTTCTATTACTTAGCAACAGCGCCTCAATCTTTCAAAAAGCGCTATTTTTAAAAGCGAATATTTTATGTTCTGTTTAACATTTTTTCAATCAAAGGAGGCCATTCGACAGAAATTTTTTTTACCTTTTTAAGTCAAGATCAAAATTGTAGTATTATTTTAAATTTAGTGTTTAAATTTACCTTTACGTGAAAACTAAATTTTGCTTGATTTTTCTACCTTCATAACTCCGGCACGCGTTTAGACAGGGACTTTAAATTTGGAGGGAAGAAAGAACTTTTAGAATTAGTATAAGTTTTTTCAGAAAATTTTTTTAGGCCGCCCCGTTTTTATGAGCTATTAGGGCTCAAAAATTGAAAATTTGTCATTTTTATATACCTGCAACTTAGGCACCCGTACACATTTTTCTTCGGCAAGACATAAAAATTAAAGTTCCAGTAATATATTTTTACGTGTGTTAATGGTTTTCTTTTCATTGTATGGAGTTACGAAGTCCTATTTTCATATGTATATATCTCAGGCTTTGTGTAGTAGTTTTACAATCTAAAAACGCTAAAAGACCGAAAATTTTCTTACCTTTATAAAAAAAAAATTATGCATATTTTGTAATTTACTATTTAAATTTACCGTTATGTGAAAACCACATTTTGCATGATATTTATGTTTTCATAACTCCGGCAATCTTTTAGATAGGAATTTGAAATTTTAGACAAGAAACAGCTTTTAGAATTAATATAAGTGTCCTCAGGAAATTTTTTTGTATCGCAAAAAAATTTTCAAGAACATAACAACGTTTAATGCATTTCTTTTACAATAAAACATTTGTTGGATTGATGTGCCAAAATGGATGTTGGTCGAATGAGTAGGAACTGAATTACCGCTGCTATCCTTTGAATTTTGATTGAGTGTACAATAAAAAGTCATTAACGGAATCTACTAAAATAATTTTTCATGAGTTATTTCAAAACAGTTAAAGTTCCTATATAGAAGAATAACACACATACTTGTATTTTCTATAAAATTCATTTTGAAGTATTATTTATTAGTTATTTTAAATTCGTTTATCATTTTTGTAATTCTATCAAAATATCCTGTTTTATATTTCGAAAATTTTGAAATTAAAATTTTTTAAACATTAAAATGCAAACTGCAAAAATCAACTGCAAATGAATTGACTTAGATATCCTTAACCACATTTTCTTCCACTTTTTCGCTTTGAAAAAAAAAATTAAATTATTTATAATCAATATAAAAAAAATATATATATATATATATATATAATATAGAGAAATATGGTCTTATGAATTTACTTCATAACTTTGTTGGTTGAAAAAACAATAAATAAAAAATAATAGTTTCCTGATTAATAGGTAATACAGAGTTTACATTGGTAACATCTATTCAGAATCACTACATTTTCCTCCAGAAGTTTCTCAAGACTCCCTTTTAGTGTCCATTCTATACTATATGAACACCTCAGATTTGCCCGAAATTTCAAACAATAATCTTTCCATTTTTGCTGACGATACATGTGTATGCACATTAAATATCTTTTCAGAAATCATTGAATTTAACTTCCAGCATGCTCTAAAATACCCTTTCCAAATATTTTCAAAAATTGAAAATACTTATTAATACACAATCCATTTACTTTAGAAAAAATGTTTCTACACAAAATGTTTCGACGAAAGACACAATTTACAAAAAAAATAGTAGGTAAGAGCGTATAAAATACGCTGTAAACACTTGTAGTTGTAAACACCGAGAGAGTGCGGGTTTGAATCCCACACACGTTATAAGAGTTATTCCCCCTTACGATATTTACAGCCATGTCTGAACAGGAAAGGCTGTGTTAAAAAAAAAAATTTAAAGAAAAGCTTATGTATTCTAAAAATCCGTTAATCAGAAATTTAAAGTTTTGAAAAAAAAAATAAATAAATAAAATATGTAATTTTCTTGTAAGAAACTCTTAGTTTTAAGTTAATTAGTTCTAAGTTTTAGTATAGTAGGTTTTATATAGTTGCTACTGAGGTTTTTGCTAGTCCGCAACAACCAAATTTAAAAAAAGAAAACAAAAATATACCTACTCGTAAAATATCACATAAGAAAAGTTTTAAATAAAACTAAACTATGTAAAAAAAAAATAAACTAAGATTATAAAGAAATTGTATGTGAAAGAGACAAACAAACGAAAAGAAAAAAAAAATATATATATATACATATATATTTTAATTGCCTAATCTACCCTAGTAACAAATGCTCATCACTTTTCTAGCATTTTTGTCAAGGGGACGGGGGATTTTATGAAAAAACTAACAGAACTGCAATTTTAAACTAAAAAACATAAATGTGTATTGTATATAAGTTTATAACAAAACTATAAAACAAATGAACTCATTAATGAGTTTTCAATTTACTGATGCAACGGCTCATTGGCAAATTTTATTTTTATTTGTTATATTTATTATAAGTTTTTCTGAAGCACTTTTTAAGCAGATTACAGAACTGATAAGTCACTTCATGAGCATTTTATTAAACTCATGCAGTAACTTATCGTTATTTCTACTAAGTGTTTGTTGGAATCGGTTGAATTTCTTGGCCTGGTATATTTTTCGTAATAATTTCGTATGCACCGTTATTTATTATGTTTGGGAAAAAAATTTGTAACTCTTATTACATTTCAATTATGAGTTATTTGATGAAATAATTATAAAATATAATTTATCTTCACAACTTGTTAAACTTGTTAAACGTTTAATTTTTTTTACTTTAAAAGGTATCTACTTAACAATTTAAAACTAAATTTTAGATGGAAATTATTTAAGGGAAATAGATTTTTATTAGTCTCATAATCTTGACTATTGGCATAGAATTAGTCTCATAATCTTGTATAATAGCTATAGCTGAGTAAACGGCTTAGTGAAATTAATGATTCACGAAGCTTAATACAATATGAATAAAAATGACCTAGTAAATGCGCTATGCTCCCTATAGAGAAAAAAAAAATTTTATTGTAAGTTAAAAAAAAAAAAATTATAATTATGAATTCTGAAAATCAGTACTTGTTTTTTTATTATTTCTTTAATACATATTTTATTTAACTTAAATTTTTTTATTTTTCTTCAGAAACAGAAAAAAATTTGTGATGATTCATAGTGTATATACTTAATTGATGACTCCAGTACATACGATCTATTATTCACTCATTCAGTTTATTAGTTTTCTCATCAATACATTACTGATGATTTCAGTACACATAGCTCATTAATGGGCGTAGTACATACAATCAGCAATCGCTCATACCATCGTTCATTATAAACAACCGAAGTACATAAATGAGTTTAGTTCCGCCGCTAGAATAAAATTCATTACTACTTTCATCTAATCGCTCATTATGAGTTCCTCGATGAACTCATGATGAGTTTGCTACTAGGGTAATAATTAGAAATTTTTTTCTTTCTCTTTAAAAAAAAATTATAAATATATACCATATACATTTTTAAAGTTTTTTGAATTCTTCTTGAATGATTTAATTAATATGATTTTATTTTTCATTATCCTATACTTAAATTGTATAATAAGTTCTCGTTACCACAGAAATAATATATTATTATATATAAATATACCTACATACATACATAATTAAAGTCTATATATAACTCATATAACATAAAATAAAAACGTTTTTCAATCATGATGGGGTTTTTGGTGATATTTCTTTGAAAGTTATTTGTTAATTTTATTTGAAATTTTAAAGTACTACAGATATTATGGAGTTTAATGAATTTAATTGAAAAAAAATTTTCTTTGATGTATTTTCTAATCAATTTTTTAGTATTTTTTTTTTAAATTAAATAGTTCATTACGGAGTAAACTTTAACTGTCCATCCATTATTTTGGCTATATAAATTCATTTTGAATTCAAGAAGAATCTATTATATAAGAGCGGTAAACGTTTGCAGCAATTTTCTTTATTTTTCATAGCAAAAACTAATACTGAACATAAAAGAAGAAAATAATAAAAACAACTGAAAATTTCTAGGGTTAGGGTACATAATCCCAAAAAACAAAATCGGAAATTTAAAATTCCGAAAACAAAATTTCGAAAATTCAAAATCTCCAAAATCAAAAGCCGAAAACTTAAATCCCGAAATTACAAAATTATTTTTACTATATAAGTAAAAGATAGGTGTAACAATAATTTAATTATGTTTTTATACTCCTGCAGCATCAGTTACAAAGTATACAATTTAAAAATTGTTTAATATAGATTATACTACATTTCATATTAAATTGATTTTTAAATTTTTTATTTAATATTATATTTAATCTCAATGTTAAAGAACAGCTCAGAATCAGAAACTGTATAAAAAAAAACCTTTCAATTTAATACGATTTTAAACAATCATTTTAATAAATTTAACAGTTAGCCAAAACTTAAAAACTAAAGTCGACTATAGTTTGAATGTTTTGTTTTTAGAAATAACCTAGAAATATATTCATTTACTTTAATAAGGAAAATTAAATAAGTAGCCTTGAGGCTTGAACTATCAATATTTAAGACTTTCAATTAATTTATAAACAATTTTATCTATTACTTTGGCTATAATTACTATTACAATAATGATTGAGTAGTATTATAATATTATGTTTCATATTAGTTTTATTTTTATAAATTTATTTAACTGCACATATGTATACATAAAAGCAGCTATTTAAAAACACATTCAGAAAAATAAATTAAAATAAATTATTTTATACAAACTTGAAATTCTTTTACCAATTTATTTCAATTTTAATATACATATGTATATATTATAAAATTTATACAGAGCAACCGTAAATAATTATTAGTTATTATATTTTTAAGCTATAACTTCGGTTTTATTTCTGTTATCTATTAATAATTATAATTAGTTCTATATTTTAATATTTCGCCTTTTTATTTTTCAATTCCAAAAAAAAAAGGGCAAAAGAGCATAGAGAATCCACTATAGGTCGTTTATTATTCATATTTGATTAAGTTTCAGTTTCTTAGTTATTATTTCACTAAGCCGTTGATTACTCGGCTATTAAATTTTTGCTTCATCTTTTTTCTTATACTATTACTATACGTAAATTATTCATACTTGGGCCGGATTCCGCAACGGTGCACACTTTTTTTGTGCAAATGTAAACTTTTTTCATTCTCACCAACAGTTTGCATTTGCAAGCGTTAATGCGTTAATTCCGCAAGCGTTAACGAAAATTGAAATGCTGAATGAATTATATACAGCCACTGACTATCATTTCAATATAAAATATAAAATGAAAAAAATATATAAAATTTGCACAAAACAATTTAATGTTAAATACTAAACTATATAAACTATAAAACTATATAATTTTCCATTTTTTTTTATAAATAATAAAAATACTGTCTTTCTCTTTTGCATTCTCATTTGCACGGATAAATACTTGGTGACAAAACTTTGCACCGTGCAAACTAAATCTCAAATTTTTTCATTCGTACTCTTGCGGAATTGAATATCAGTGCAAACTAAAATTTTAAACAAAAACTATCAAATTTTCTCATTTGTACCGTGGGAACCGGCCCTGGATATAATCTGAAGAGCAGACGGCCAGCAACTTAACAACTGCAATATTAGTAAGTTTCTCTTGGCTTACCAAGCTATTACACTATTACATAAACCCTGTTTTCCTACTTATGTAATCTTATTATTTTAACAGTCGGACAAGTGGATCCAATTAATATAACATATCTTATATAAGGGTCTTTATTCCATTAGCAATGACGGTTTTCATTACTTAATTTCAGTTATAAAGGTAGACGAGATTAACTTTAAGTAAAAGTTTTCCATAGGAAGGACTTGAAATCTTTTGATGATTGAATGAAACAGAAAATATAAAATATATAGTAAATGGGAGCACCTAACATTTATATTTGTAACTTCTCCTTAAGATGCTAAAGTTTTTTTTTTGTATAAATGGGTAAACAGACACTTTTAATTAAATACATGTAATGTTTGTTAATAATTTTGGAAAAATTCCAAAATTAAATGAACAAACAAAAAAAAAAATTAAAGCAATACAAAGTTTTAAAAAAACCAAGTAAATACTACAAAAGCAAATAAATACATATATACAAGATTGTATATATAAAATACGTAGATAAAAATTAAAGAGACACAATAAGGAAAAAAAAGATATTGGTCTTGAAGAGAAAATTCTAATATCACAGAAAAAACTGAATTGACGTACACACATACATATGGAAATAATTATATAAATACATAATATAATTCGAAAAAATTGTATAAATTATAATTCTAAAAAAATAAGTAAATAGGTATATATTAATATATTGTGCATATGTTTCAAAAAAATAAAAAAAAAAAGATGTGGTATGTTCAATAAAAGCTTTTTATTGTTCGGGTTCAATTTACTCTCTATAAAACAGATGAAGAAATTAAATATAAAGTAAATAGAAAAATAACACTATAAAGAAAATATAAATAAAAACAACTACTACAAAAAATAACATATAGAAAAACCAAAAAAAGTAAAGAAAAAATTAAAGATATGTAGGTATATAACGTTTATTTGTAAATAGAAATAAAAAAAAAATATTATATAAAAAAGAGAGACAGTGTTTAAGTACAAAAAAGTAATAAAAATAAATTAAGATTTTATTCTAATTTTTATTATTTTTTTTTTTACACAAATGTTTTGACGTTATTTTACAAAATGTTAAATATTTTTTGAAATAATGAGATATAAAACACTTAAACACGCAAACAATTTATTTAGGTATATAAAATATCTATCTATAGATAAATTACAGATTTTTAGGAATAATATTTTTGTATTTACATAATAATATATTTATATAAATGTTTTTGTATTATACCGGGTGGGCCAACTTGGACTGACTGATTTGAAATATTTTTTTATTTTATTTTTTTTAAAAGAAAGTATAAATTATTAAATTTTTTTTTAAATTAAGTGTGAAAAATTATATCCTCTAAATGGCTTTAATTTTCCGGTTGGCAGGCAATTGCTCTTTTTAAGACATTTTGTATTATTCTGTGTGAACATTCTGCTTTAGTTGCTGAATGTTTTGCGGTTTGTTCACGTAAAACCGTTCCTTCAAGAAATCCCACAAAAAAATCAGAGGCCGTCAAATCCGGGTTCTCACAAAATCGCCATTTTCTCTCTCGCGGTATGAGCTGGAACCATATGTGACGATTATTGAAAACTACCGAACGTAAAAGCTTTTTCAACATGGTTCGATATACCGCCCCAGAGACAGTTTCTGGATGCTCAGCTTTATTTTCGAAAAAATATAGAACGATAACTCTATCAACCTTAATTCTACACCAAATAATGCGTCTGGGACGGTGTAATTGTCGCTGTTGCACTGCTCTCGGATTCCCCGTACCCGAAATTCGGCAGTTCTGTTTATTGACATATCCATTTAAATGAAAATGTGCTTCATGACTCATAATGAGATTGACATTATAAAATTTTATAAAATTCTTTATTATCTGCAAAAAAAAATTAAAATAAAAAACTTTAAAAATAAAATATTTATAAGCATTTCAAATCTGTCAGTCCAAGTTGCCCCACCCTGTATTTTCCTTTTCTTCTTGTACGAGTCTAATTAAAAAGAAATTGAAAGAAAAAAATTAATAAATCACTATTATTTCAGAATAAATATTGTCGGTTTTATGAGATGAATTTTTTTTTTCTTCATTTGTGATGCAAATATGAAAGAAGAATCAGTGTATTATTTTGATAAAATTAATATACATAGTTGATTATGTTAATCACAGCTTTTAGCCTGTTAAGATAGCAAATAAATAATATTAGGTTAACCCATATATATTAATTCGATGGACCTGGAATATGTTCCGGAATGCTAATTTTTATTTAATATTCATATTTATGTAATATATTCATCAAGTTTTGTTTTTTTTTTCTTTTTTACGAGGGTCGATGAAAACTCAAAAGTCAACCAGAAGAATTGATTCTGATTCTAAAGCATAATGTTGACTTTAAACAACCAAAACTACCATCTTTGTAACCAAACTTCAGGTTCGTACTTTTAATACAAATGTACAATTTGGTTTATGGCGTAAGGATATACTTAGAAAGAATTCTTGGGAGAAACGATTAAAAGAAGTTTAGGATTATGTAAGATGTGTAAAAAAATTTTTAGATACATTTTGAGGAAAAGTGTTAATGTTCTTTTTAAACTTTTCTTAATCGTATGTATATAAGTGAGGAGTTATCAACTTTGAAGAACACATGTTATAACATCTGATTCCACAAACGCAACTTACGCATGGCAATGAATTTTCATAAGCAGTGTTACTTACATTTAAACTTCAAACAACAAAGTTAAGAATTGTTATTTTATTTTTAAGATTTTGTATTATAAAATTTATTAAATTAGGACCAAATTATAGCCACTCTTTTTCAATATACTTAGAGATTATTGTGTAAATTTAAATATTGAAGAATATAATTTAAATGCTGTTGATATCTTTTCAAATTAATTCTGTAGGATAAATTTATATTGAAAAAAAATAAAATCATAAAGTTATTTTCTAGTAAACAATTTACTAGCATTTTATATATAATGCACACTATACGTTACCGAAGGACATATCCGAAGTTCTTCTATACAATTAATACTACTACATATCAAAATATATAAAAGCATATAAATGGAATTGCTATGATAATGTAAAAAAAATGGATGCTATTTATTTTTCCTAATCTATTTCATTTAACTGTGAAAGGCAGATGTTTATTGAAAACAGAAAACCGTCTTACTAAGTAGATAGAGAAAACCGAACAAAATTTCCATAAAATAAAAATTAATTTTCTATATGCTATAATACTCTCGTTACCCTCGTGTTTCATTCGAAGTTCAAAAATTAAAATCTTTCGAACTTCGAAGAATACAGTAAATACAATTTCTAATATTGAAAGAATATATTCTTTATTTTAATTTTTTTTTATTATACTCTTATTATGTTATTTCATTATGATTTCCGCAACAATATACTTATGTCGATTGCACTTTATATAGTGTGGTTCAAAACTATGAGCACCTACTCATCTTAAACAAATTTGAAATACGTTATTTTTGGCCTTAATATTATCCCATGAGGAAAAATCAGAACTTTTGCATAACAACAAAATATACATGGCGGCTATGATTTAAAAAAGAAGCAACTAACAAAATGAAAACTAAATTTTTTTGAATGACATAATAAACGGAAATTTAACATTAACAACTTTTAAAACACAAATTTTTTCTTAATTTAAAAAATAAACAAGTAATGGAGAAACCAACGGTTTTCAAAAAAACTTATTTCCCAAAATTAAATTATATTCCATATTAAGTTTTATTAGAAAAATTTATTAGAAAACATTGGGTCACACTTTCAGCAATTTTAAGGTAACCCTATATTATTATTAAAAATTGTCAACGTAAATAATTAAATAATATTAAAGGTTTAATTTATGTATATTACTTCAAAAAAATTTAGACAGGTGCTCAAGTTACAGGGGTTTCAAAATAGGCGATTTTTTAATTTCCTCCATAAATTTCCGCTCTTAAAGAAGGGGCGACACAAAAATATTTTCTGAAATAAGTTATACTTATTTTCAAAGATCTAACTCTTCTAAAAATTTCTTAACTTCTGTAATCCTTCACCCCTTCTACTTTTTGAACGCAAAGAGACTTTTATAAAGACTTTTATAAGATTTTTATAAAACTTTTTCAAACCTTGAGGGGCTGTAGCTCCATAACAGGTGGGGCTACAGAAAACAGTTGTTCCATAAAATTAATTGTTTTGCGATATCCCGTAGACATTTAAAATGCCATTGCTCTGTTTCAAAGAGACGTTGATTTCTATTTAAGAAAGACATGTAGATCTTTTGTAAACATCCAGGCAGGCAGACAGATAGATGGATAGAGTAAAACTCACAGGCATATTTTTTCAAATATTTTGCAAATGTGTCAAAAAACTATTTTAATTTATTAAGGTTTTTTTAATTGCTCCATAATCCCATCAAAATATCTTGTCGTATTATCATTCACTACCAATGGGAGACAACACCATATCAAAACTATTGTGTTATATTTGATGCATAAGGCCATAAATATTAAAAATATTAAGGGACTTAGAAATTTCTGGATTTATGTGAGCTTCTGCATACCCAAAACAAAAACTATTTATTATATAAATATATATACCATAATTACCATAAAATGAAGTTAAAAACAAATACATAATAAGTAAAAAAAATTGTACTAAGATCTCGTGTCCGAAGACGGTAGTAAAATTAAGATATACGAGTTTAACATTAAATATCATACAGCATTAAAAAAAAACTGACAGCTACTCAAACCCATTACGATAAAACTAATAAATAATTTTATAAAACTTGATTATCTTTTACAAAATATCTGATATCTAGCTTTTTTCTATAGTATCAAGTACCAAGATATAATCATATAAATTTCGCAGTTAACCGAACCTGTTCAATTATCCTAATCAGATTTTACAGAATTCGTTTTCATTAAATCCAACTTCTGTTGACAACATTTTAAATATCCAGCTTAAATATAAACTGAGTTATGCTCATGTAAGTTTTATGGTATAGCTACTCTAATCCGTTGGTCAAACTTGTTCCATTTCAATAGCGAAACTGAAATTTCAGAACTCGATAAGAGGCAAAAATATTTATACTTTTTCATATTATCTTTCTCGTTTCACTTAAAGTACCACAAATCTAATGCCAAATTTATAATACCCTTGAACTATGTTCGTACGAGTATAAAAATTGAATGACAACAGATTGAAAAATTCATTTTGAAATTGAAAATTTTCAGTAAAGAGCTTGTCCTTACTTAAAACCGTTTTATTATAACAATTATAATATAAATATACATATAATATATTTTTACATTATATATTACATCAATTAATATCCCTAAGAATGTATAGAAATACGAAAAAAACGAATAAATGATAATAAAGTATGAAAAAAGAAAGAAAATAATAAAACGAAAAAATCGACCAAAATACGACAAATATTAAATTTATCAGCATCTCAATAAATTTGATGTAAATTATTTTGTTGATGTAATTAAAAAGGATTTTTGAATGAACTGTTACAAGAAAAAAAATTAAATAAAGAGAGGTGGAAACAGAAAATTGAAATAAAAATGAATCAAAAAGAAAGAAAAAGAAATTGTCTTGAATATTTTGTTTTTATACGCGTTACACATTTAGGTCCCTTTTTTTCTTTTCATGAAAAAATATTTAATACATAAAGGCGACTCAAAAAAAAAATATAAAATCTCATTAGTCTGATTATTTATTAATAGGGTTTCCATCTAACATCTATAAAAAAAAACGTGAGCAAAGCAAAAAAAATTTCCGGAATTTCCATAGAAAATATTTGTTATTTTTTGTGACGGTTTTTGTTTTTTGAGCATTAGAACAAGTGGTTCAAATTACTGTAAAATATTGCTTTTACCAATAGCTTTTATGTATTTCCATGTTTTTTTTCCACTTTATTCTATTTTTATAGACCGCATACATGAATGTATAAGGTAGTTATTGCTTTCATACTAAAAATTTGTACCCCAAATTTTTACAAATCCTTTTTCCTTCTTTTTTCCAAATCCTTTACAAAAACCTTGTTTACATTTGGTGGAAAAACGTACATTACTGCAAAATTTTTAGGCAACGGAGGAAAGCGGGATGGTAAAACAAAAACACATAAGAAAAATAAAATTTCATATAGGTACGTGTCGGAACAAAATGAAAAAGAAATGCAAAGAAATCGTCGTTTCATTTCTAATGTACCAATGTTCTGACATGATTTTGCCAAGAAAAAAAGTTCCTTTTTCACCATGGTGTAAACATGAAGGTTGAAAAAGGAGTGGAAAAAGGTTTAAAAAGGCATTAGAAAGATGACAAATATGCGTAGAAAGCTGCAAAAATATTTTTAGCGTGATGCCTGTGTGTTTGTGTGAGGTAATTTTTAAGTTTTTTACGAATATTTAGTAACAGGAAAATATTATGAAAAAAATTCTTAAGAAAAAATTGTTACACAAGTAAGGAGCAAAGAAAATTTTGCCATAGCAAATTTGTTGATCCGATTACCTTTAAGTTTTATTTAATTAAATAACATATTTTATTTTAAGTCCAACACGCAATAAAACTTATTACAACACGCAATATGCATTATAAGAACAGTTTTTTTTTACCATTTTTATATCACTAAAAATTAAATACCTAAACTTTTGTATGTACATATATATTCTCTTGTGGGTGATTCAAAATTCAAACTGTAAATTTTTTGTTAGCAGATTCAATAACTACATACCTATAAAAATTTGTTTGTTTTGTACATACATATGTACATTGTACATACAATTATAAATAAATTTGTTATAGATGGAAAGTTAGGTATTAATAGCCGTTTCTTTTCTTCTTATGTGTTTTCCTATCTTAAGGTGTTCAGTCAAAAAAACACGTATGCATTTTATAGTATGTATACATTTCGTTCACTCAGCTGTTTATATTTATTAATTGATATATTTTGTTTTTTTAATTTAATAAAAAAATTAAAATTTAAGTTAATTAAACTTATTCAAAATTTTAACTACTTGTAAAATAACAAAGTAAGAGATAAAATTCTTTAAAAAATTAGAAATTAAATTATTTCACCTTTTAGGGCCTATTTCTGAGGAAACTAAAGCAATACATATACGCACTGTTAACTCAGCTGTTTCTCAAAATTGTCTGAAAATATTTTCTTCACTGCCTATCTATTAGTGAATATATCTGTTGTATGAATGTAAATATTTTTACGATTAATTTATTGCCTATTATTTTTATTCTATAAAAAAAATGTTAAATTATTAAATGTTATTTTGCTTTTATATAAATTATTAAGTAAAATATCTATGAAATTTCGCATTATACTTTTCGTATAACAGCAGTCGGTTCTGAGGTGGATGTCGCTGATTTTTTTCCCTGTTTGAGCTTAAAATAATATTAATAGAAAAACAAAATTCAATTTGAAGAAAAAATTTTATTAAAAGTTTTCATTTAATAACTACATTTAGTAAATTAAAAAGAAGTTTAAATTTTTAATTTACCATATTATAAGTTTTTTTTTAACGAAAATTAATTTTTTTAATAAAACAAAATGTAACGGTATATTTAACGTAGCGTATTTAGAAATACATTTTCCAAACGTTAACATAAAACATTCTAAGGATGCATTTTTATTTGAGATCCGATAAACATTAAGAGCCGTAAGGTTAGAGCAGCGACAAATTATAGCTTTTTTCTATATTTTCGTGTTGTTTTTATACGAAAAACTAATAACAACGTTCGAGAATAACAGTGTTTTTAATAAAAGTTATTTTTTTTGTACATTTATTATGTGCTAGGAAACAACCCCTATTTGCCAAGCTACCCCGAAAATTTTCAAGAATATATTATCTTTTACGGTGATTTTTATCTGTTTGATCCTATATACTAATAAGAGGCTGACTAAAACTTTCCCTTATTAAATTTTTAACATTCATTATAAAAAAAAAAAAATATTACAGTCGGTACTAAGAAAATACAACAAACCTCATGTATTTTTATGAATATACTCATGTATTTTTATAAAATATATCTTATAATAAAAATTCTATTACATACTTTATTTTAAAATTTCGAGGAATTTTATGAACAGGTCTAAAAGGTATAACAAAAGGTCTAATTTACTTGTAATTATTTGTACAATATGATAATTTATTTAGAATTTTTTGTGCGTTAGAATTATTTTGTTGGGAATTTTTTTTTGGGTGCTTACCAGGTATTTAAAATAATTAACAATAATAAAATAATTAAATTATTATTTAAAAAGATTTCTACAATCTGATATTATGCGTTTTTTGACAGATTTAATATCAGTATAGTGCTGCCCAGTGCTTTAGATCTTTAATTTTTGGTTCGTAAAGAAACGGTTTTTAGTTGTATGTTTTATGTTTATTATTCACCAAATGCTATTGAACATTGAACTCTGAAATATGGAAACTAAAGAACTCCAAATGTACGAACTCCATTGGTGGTAGTTTGTAATATATTGTTGACTGAATACAGGTTGTTCAAAAAGATTACTTCCCTTATCAAAGTTGATACCAAATCCCTTTAGATTTATTAATAGGCATAGTCATAGAAATCAAAAAATATTGTAGGAATTCATTTCCCGAAAAAATATTAATGCAAAGCAAATTATTCTCATAAAAAAACGAAAAAAAAATACAGTTGCCTTTGTCAACTCTTAGATACCCGTACGAACTGTTAGTATGTTCATAGCCTGTCATTCTGCTTATAATATTATTTTTTTAATTCTTTAGTATTTTAAAATAATTTGGGAGAATTTTATATTTTCTAGAACTATGGGTTGTACATATATTCAAACAATATGTTTATACATTCTTCAAAAGCAGATTCTAACCTTCCACATAACGATTATCAATCCAAAACTTTTCCAAATATGCTATAGTACCATTTAATTCTAAGCGGCAAATGTATAATAATTTATACTATATATATGTATTATGTGTATCATTCATTCATCAGTGACATATACGATATGTAAATAAACATGCGTTATATAAGTATGTATACTAATATCATATAAATATAAATTCTTCAAGCAACCGTTATATATATATTTTATTTATTTAATTTTTTTTGTACTACGCAACAATTAAATAAAAAGCAAATAAATAAATAAAAATTTAAAATTAGGACTTTTTTGGAATTTTGAGGGGCTGTAAGTCCGGAACCTTATCTAACTAAGAAAAACTGTTAAGACCTGTAAAAATATATTACTGAAACTTTAATTTTTGCCGAAGAAAAATTTGTACAGGTGCTTAAGTTACAGATGCCTAAAAATAGCAAATTTTCAATTTTTCAGCCTTAATAGCTCTTAAACAGGGGGTGGTACAAAATAATTTTCTGAGGAAACTTATAAAGTTCTGAGGAAACTAATTCTAAAAGTTCTTTCTTACCTCAAAATTTCAAGTTCCTACCAAAAGGCGTGCTGGAGTTATGAAAAAAGAAATTTCATGCAAAATGCGGTTTTCACATAACGGTAAATTTATATAGTAAATTACAAAATATTGCATAATTTTGATATTGCTTTATGGACATAACAAAACTTGCGGTCTTCTAGTGTTTTTAGATTGTAAAACTACTACGCAGAGCCTGAGATATATACATCTGAAAATAAGGCTTAATTACTACTTTGCAATTTTCGGGGCTGTAACTTTGAAACCCTATACAATTAAAAGAAACCTTTAACACACGTACAAATATATTACTGGAGCTTTAATTTTTATATCTTGCCCAAGTAAAATGTGAACAGGTGCCTAAGTTACAGGTGTCTAAAAATAAGAAATTTTTTAGTTTTTGACCCCATACAGCTCCGAAACGTGGGGCGATACAAAAATATTTTCTGAAATGACTTATACTTATTTTGAAAGACCTAACTCCTCTCAATTCAAATTCAAAAACAAAATTTCAAGTTTCTAACTTAAACCGTTTGGAAGACAGAAGGAATCAAGAATTTTGCAAAATTTGAGTTCAGCATAATGGTACATTAAGAAACGGTATGCCACAAGTATTATTTATTGTATATATGCTTTTAAAGCTAATAAAAGCAGTAATTATTTGGAGTTTTCAAATTGAAGATATACTTTATACAACTTGTGTTATAACAATTTAAATATAGACCTTTTTCGAATTTTGGGGAGCTATAGCTCCGTAACAGGTTGGGCTACATAAAAAAGTTGTGAAAAATGAAATTAATATTTTTATGATATCTATCAGCAGTTAAAATTTCATGACTCTATTTCAAAAAAAATGTAGGGATTTAAAAGTTAGGTGTTCGAGAACTACCCGAAGTTTTGGTCGGATCTCAACCAATAAAAATAGGAAACCTACAAATTGTTGTAAGAATATTTTGTGTTAATTTCAATACTCTAGCTTTCTAAGTTTTTGAGTTATCTTGCTGACGGACAGACAAAGCTCAATCGACTTAGAATTTGATTCTGATCCGATCCATACCTTTGAGGGTATATCTAGCTAGGTTATTTCGAGGTGTTACAAATGAAGGAGCAATTTTAATATACCCGATCCTTATCGTACGGGTATAAACACAACAATCAAAAAAAAGAGCCAAAAAATTAAATAAGCCGGTTAAATATTATGATGTATTTAACTTTTGTTAGTGTCACATATTATAAACAATATTTTTGATGATTTTATGGTACATAATTAAAGAATGCTGATGTATTGCATGTTAAATTAACATTGAATTAGATTCGATTTTAGTATTATGAATGGAAAATAAAAAAAAAAAACTAATTTTATAATAATTTTTAATTTATTTAAATTAGGGAACAAACAAAAATAGGGCATCTCCAGAATGAAACCACATACTTAAATTTAAAGGAAACTAACTTTATAAAACCAAATATTCACGATTTATTCTGCAGATGATGCAGTTTAATTACAAATTCCAGAAATATAAATCTGAATGATGAATAAATCAATTAATTATAAATTCAATAAATTATAATAAGTTATCTTTAATGTTAATTAATTAAATCGAGACATCTTCCTTCTTATGACGCTAAACTTCTTTGTTGAACTTGAATTTCTTCCAGTCATGCCGTTTAGTAGCTGATATCATATTAGTTCAGCAAGTTATTTGCAGTAATATTATTTTTCTTTTTATATTCTCGATCAAATAAGTTATAGAGAAAATCTAAACAATATTATGAAATCGGTCGAGCTTTTTAATATCTCACACGGCAAATTTAAGTTTTTCTAACGTATGTTAGAAACCAACTCAATATCTGAACTCTTTGATTCCAACGTTAAGAAACAAACTCTAAGAGTCAGACTTTACGTTAACATTATGAACACCCGCAGACTGCATAAATAATCATTTAACTACACTATAACAGTAATTAAGTACTTTAATAAGTAGTAGTTTAGTTAGACTAAGCAATGTGTCTGATACTAGAAGTTGCCCAAGGAATACTGGAAGTAGTTAATTTATTGCAACAAATAGAATTTTAAATTAAAGCCTTTTGTAAAAAGTGATTTACTATTATGGCAGTGCTGAAATTACTACTTATTGTTAATGCTAATGTATTATTAATGATAAATTTAAAATAACTAATGTTGACATTTTACGCTTTTAGATGGTGTACTACCTTAAATCTTTATCCTTAATATATCTGCGACCTGAAAAAAAAGAAAAACCAAATGAAAAGTTAAAAAAAGATAAACAGGAGGCTTTATGTTTTACAAATTTTTCGACCTTGTAACATTTAATCATTGTGTAGTTTATTTTAAAAACTACGTCATTTTTAATTTTATATTTCATTGTATTTATAAAGATATGGTATATATGACAGGTATTTACATTCATATACATATATACCAAAATATATGTTTATAAATGTTATATTTTTCATATTTATGAGAATAATAATAATATAAAAAGTATCTGAAGAATGTCAAAAAGTACACTTTTTATTTAATTTAAAAAAAAATAACTAACGAAAACTGAAAAAAAAACATATACACATAATTTACTGTAGGCTCGTTCGCGTTTTGTCAAAAGGAAGGGTGTGATTTAAGATGTTAAAGTTCCATAGTTCCATAGATATAATAAATATGTCATTCGGTTTCGGAATCCATAAAGGTGAAAAGATATGGAAAATACTTACTTACTCGTCACTGATACATGAATCGATTTATCTAATATGTGGATTAATCCTTTCTTAAAACCTTTCTTAAAAAAGAAAAAAATAACATAGAAAATATCATTTTAGAAGCCTTCTCTCACAATTCATTCATAATTTATTATTAGACCATTAATAATATTGTTAACCATGGAAAAAAATAAAATTTATTAGAGAATATCATCAGATCAGATAACTTACAAATTGTTTAATATGTGTGAATTCCGTATAAGATAATAAGATTTCACCACCAGACAAAAAGTCGCAACGGTTTTATAAGATTAATTAGGAAGCTGTCGAAAAATACCGTCACAAAAAAAAGCGTCCGAAAATTTATGAAATTTCATTATCAGACACATAAATCTTTTATTAAATATACCAAAGATCTCTTCCAAAGTACATTTAAATACAATAAATTCAGCAAATGTTTTTCAAGCAAAAAAAAATAAACGCAAAAGACTTGAAAGTAGTTTTGTTAAATTAATTTTAAATAAAGTTAAAATTTTTGATATAATGAAGAAAATCTTTATTTTAATGTAAAATTCGGAATATTTAGATAAATATGTCATTCCAAAAACACTAAGATTGATAGAAATATTTTTGCAAAAAAAAAATTAACACTAATTGTTTAATAGCAAGTGTCCAAGTGTCATATTCTTCTAAATTTCGTGTGAATTTTCATATGGAAAACATAAAGTTTTAGCTAGACCTAAAAGGCAAAAACACATTCAGGGTGGCGATGGGGTCCAAAATCTCGCAGCGAAAACAGCAGTTTTTTATTGGCATAAAAATTTTTTTAAAAATTAAAGAAAAGTAGAAATTTTAAAAAATATTAAAATTATTTTGATTATTGGGATTCTGTTAAATGTAAAAAAAAAAAATGTCGTAGCGGTTGGTGGGTGAATTCGAATTTCATAGCAAATGAACATCGGAACAAGATGATTTCTTCGTAAAATATTATATGAAAATAAAAGAAAAGGATGAAGATCGTTTTTTGAAACTAACAAAAATGAATGTGTCTTCATTTAATTTACTATTTCCCTTTTTACTTCCTTTGATTAATTTTTCTTCAAATAACATATTATAATCTTAACCTATCTACAAATCGAATATTAAAAAAATGGCATTAAAAATTGTTTTTGAATTTTAATGTCACAATATAACTATATTGATTTTGCCGCTAGAAAATTGTAAAACATAAATTTTTCAGCCGGACAAAAAAATCGCCGGCATTGTGTACTTTTTTTATTGTGTACTTTATACATGTGTTTGAAACAATTTTCGACATATCGCTACGCACTTTTACCCTGAATGTGTTTTTAGCTTGGACCATGTTTTCTCAATGATTAAAAAACTGTCAAAAATTATCGCCACGAAAAAACGTTTAGAAAAAATTAATGAACTGTACCTAGCTTTTTTTATTTTATGTGTTTAGATTTGTTTTATGATTTTTTTTTCATTACATCAAGTAAGTGATTCCAACGTTTTTTTAATGGTGCTGATGTAAAAATCAAATTTTTAGAAAGTTTATTAAGGGAGTCAGTATGATAACGTAAATGTTTTTGCATCTATAGAAATTATGCAATTGCACAGGGGATTTTCTAGTATATTATATTTGTGTGGGTATTGTAGAGTTGATACAGTCAACTATACCATTTTCCTCATTTTAATTAAAATGTTACCAAAATATGTAGAATAGAATGTCTTATTTAACTCTAGATTTACCATATTTCATAACTCCATCAAATCCTGTAAAAATATTCGCAAAACTTTTTTAAATAACCGGGTTGTTTGATATTATTTTAGAATACTAAAATTATTCTAAAAAAATTATTATTTTAACATTTTAATGTTTTACTATGGTAAATAATTTTACAAACAATTCAAAAGAACACAAGAGAAAGTATGATTAGAAAATAACTGAAAAAAGAGAAAATAATTGATCCCATAAAAACATTCATGTTGTAGAACAATTTTTCATGTACCTCGTCCTATCCATTACGGAGCTACAGCGCCTCAAACTTTGAAAAGGGTCTATTTTGAAATGTGTATATCTTATGTTCTGCTTAACATTTTTTCAATTTAAAAAAGCCATTAGACAGGAATTTTTTTTACCTTTATAAATCAATATCAAAATTATACAATTTTTGAAATTTAGTATTTAAATTTACCGTTATGTGAAAACCAAATTTTGCGTGATTTTTCTTTCTTTATAACTCCAGTACGCTTTTAGTTAGAACCTTAAAATTTTATGAGCAGAAATATCTTTTAGAATTAACGTAAGTTGTCTTAGAACTTTGTTTTTGTAGCCTGTTTCAGGACTATTAGGATTGGAGAATTTAAATTTTCCTGCAACTTACCCATCTGCGCAAGTTTTTTAATATAAAAGGTAAAAATTAAGGCTTTATGATTTTACATATGTTAATGGTTTTTCTTAATTATGTAGAGTGCAGAGTCACAATTCAACAGTTTGTATTTTCTTTTGGAAATGTACGCCTTTAAAAACAGTTGGTTTACATTTTGCCTTCTGTTTTTTATTTATGAAGCATGTCTCAAACCGAAATAGATTAGGAAACAACTCAAAGGCAACACTTATTTATGAGAAAATAAAAAAAAAAAATAATGAAATAATAGATGTTAAAAGTTAAAGGAAAGAGAGTTTGTATTTTTTAGGTACTGACACGTTTTTAGAAACGTCGCACAATGTAATATCTAAATAATTAGTATGTCAAACAAAACGTATTTCACTTCTTTCTTTTTTTTTTGATTTTATTTTTTGGTTGTTTTTGTTTTTCTGAATAAGAAAAAAGTAAATCAAAAGTAAAATTATATATTGTACAATATTGTTTATGAAAACAAAATTGTGTACATCTTCTCCTTTTTGTATGCAAACGTGTATACAAGGATATGAATTTTTTCTTTGAAAAAAAAAAAAATTTCAAATTCGAAATTAAGTTGTTAGTTGATACAGGCGAATTTAAAAAGAAAAGAAAAAGAATTACTTAACATATTACAGTTGCATAGTTTTAGGCAAATGCAAATAAAAAAACAAAATATGTATTGATAATAGTTGAAAATATGATATGATATATACAATTAGAGCATTAACTAAGAAACTATACAAAGGTTCTTGTACAGACAATAAAATAATAATATTGTAATATTTGATCATAATTAAAAATCTTTTTACAGTTTATCAAAAACAATAATTCGTTCAAATTTGGAAATTATTAATTAGTTTAGTTTCAAAGAAAACTAAGTTAGATATAAGCTTTTAAGATTAAAGTTGAACTCTCTGGTACAAACAATAGGAAGTACAATTGAGAAAATTTTAAATAGGAAGCGTTCTAAGAATTAAAATAAAATTTATGTTCAAGTTTAAAACTTTATCAATCTTACTTTTGTTATAAGGAATGTTTGAGTGGTAAATTAATGTATAAAAATTATTTGTGAATTTAGAATATTTCACTAGTGACAATATATTACATATGAACTTTAAGAAATTTGTTCTAACAAGTCATTTCAAATGATCTAATTTTAGAAATTCACAACTTTACTTTCATAAAATTTCATTCCATAAAAAAATGCATTGAATTGTTGTCACATCCCAGTTCGTAATAAATGACAAATGTTCTTTTTGATGAAACCTCTTGATTGAATATGATCTGAACTGATTAGCAGATATTAAAAATTATTTATGGCTATTGTCACTGTTAGTAAAATAGTAATAATAATGGACGGATTCATTGTTTCTTACAGCCCCATTCCCAATTCAATGTTTCCGTATTATTTTATCCTTTTCTATCCGTACATCCTGCCCAATATACAGCGTTAGCAGGTAGGAGTTTCATCCCATTATATAGGCTAAAGGAAGAGATGGATTTACTCAGTAAGAATCTGGCACTATTATAAGAGGAAATTCTTGATGTCTTTCCCTCTCCCCGAGGAAAAAAAAACTCAGAGCTATGCTGCAATCATAGTTAATTGTTATTTTCTTTATTTAATGTTTAATAAATTAACTCCATTACAATACTACAGGTGGTGCTAGTGATTGAGTTGTTTACATATTACTGTTGTAACAAACTGTAGTAATTTTTCTTTGCTTATTTTCTACGTTCACCCTTTACGCAGCTTATGTATCACTAGAGTTTACCTTTCATCAAATTTAGAACTAAAATGGAATAAATAAAACTTTTAGAGAGTGTTATACTGTTATAGGTATGACATAGTATAAATAGTATGTATATAAATATTAAATAATGGCTCCATCATGGGTCCTACTTGATTTAGCGATTTTATACTTTATAACTATGTATAAATATAATTGAATGTACATACATAAATTTGTATATGTATTTTGAGATATAATAAAAGTTAATTCAGTAGTATTTTATAACTTCAATTTCATATTACAATTCCTATCAACTCATTTAAATCTTATATAATGCAGGATATCGCAACTTAACTTTAAACTACAAAAACAAAAAAAAAACCATTCGAATTTAAAATCTGGTTTTGGTGAAAACTTTTGTAAAATATTTTTGAGACTGATTACCTAATTTTTTTTTTTTTTTTGCTTTTTAATTTGAATGAATTTGAGGACAAATTATTCCGCCTACGAATAAATAAACAGACATGTTTAAATGTTTTCCATTTTCTACATATTTTTATTAAGTTTATGTTTCTTTCTTTTTTTTTTTTAAATTATTTTAGATATTTTTACTTTAAAAAAAAAAAAACAAAGAATATAATATGTATATATATATTTATATATATATAAAGTGTAAAAAAATAAATAAAATACAACAAACTATTACTAAAACAACAATGTCAACAAAAAATAAAAATAATATATAAAATAATAAATGTAAAATCACAACAAAGTGAATAACAATTACGTGATAACAAAACACTAAAAAAAAAAAAATTTGAAAAGAAACAACTATGTTAAATTTGTATTTTTGTAGATTTATTTTTATTTTATACATAATATTATGTATACAACATAATGTATTATGTATATGTATTATTATTTATCTACATATATAACTATTATAACTTAAGTATTGTCCTTGCACGACTTTTTTTTTTTTTACTCTATAAAAAAAATGTTTTTATTATTTGAAAAAAAAAAAAAACAAAAAAATGTTTTTTTTTTAAAACACGAAGCGTAAATGAAAATTTATCCTATTATCTATTTATGTATACCTTATATATTATTATATACAATATTATAATATATAACTACTTAGTATATATATATACTTCAGTTATATAATTGTGTTATCCTGCTAAATATTTCTCTTATATTCATAGTAGATAATATTATTAAACTGCTACGTGGACAAAAGGTGGAAAATGTTGGTATGCAGGAACAATTTAAGAAAAAATGTAATTGTAAATTACTGAAAAATTGTTTTATATCCTCTTGACTTATGATCCTGTAGATTAGTAGATAGAAAAAATATATTTCTTAAAAATTTTTGAAATAAAAACAAGCTATTTTGATTGGTTATAAAAGGAAATTTAATCATTTCTCTATATATATATATATATTATATATCCCTATATACTGCTAGAATATATCCTTTTAATTTAATTAGTAAATTTTTACTATAGAATTATTATTTTTATACCATTGCGGGGCGGGGGGCGGTTCGCTGTACAAGTAATAGATAATATAACTAAATTTATTTTTTGATTATTTTTATTTATGTTATAATAACTATATAGGTACTTATTATTCATGCTTTAAAAATTACAGTCCTACATCGCTCATTGTTCTATTAAAAATATTTAAAAATTTTAAATAATAATTTCTGCAATACATCCCCTATTTATTATCTTAACATTATTCAAAATCAGAGAAATATGAGTAGGTACCTTATTTATATTTTGCAAAATTTTTGTTTTCTTATTTTAAAGGTTGACTAAAAAATTAAATGTTTATGCGCATTATACATCAATTATTGCAAATAGTTAAATTTGTAAGGATCATTATTATTAATTATACGTGCCACTTAGTTTATAGTTTTTTTTTATAGTTTACTATTCGGCCACAAGAATGTGACAAGAAAATTGAACAGCCTTTACATACCAAATGTGGTTATAAATGTAGTATAAGGTGGAATTATTTTTGGGTTGTGTGTTATTCTTATAATCCACACTCCGTCGGTATTTAAAGCGTATTTAATAATCTCTTATATCCAGTAGGCTACCGAGACCGCCAGTTTTTAAATATTTCACAAATTTTTCAACAAATTTATGGTTATAATAAATGACAATAAGTTTTACCTTTGCCTAATAAGTTTTTGATCATTTTGCCTAACGTTTAATAAAGGTTAACACATACCTCAATATACATATGTATATCAGCTTCAGATTATTAAGTTATACTGTGCATTCTGATTACTTTACCGGAACGAATTTTTAAATACAGTTCTTTAAAGTGAACTGCTAATATTATTTATTATAGATTTTATATTTCTGAACACTAAAAACCAACACAGAAATTGTTACTTTAGAACAGTTATAATAAATTCAAATTTATATTATTCATATAACACATATACCACATTTTTCTTTCTCTTCCTGCATTAGTACAATAAATGCTATTCTATATAAATTTTTTATTTTGGTATCTTTGCAATGTAAATTTCAGTAAAAAAAAAAAAAAATTACTTATAAATTATATTAGTAACAGAATACATGAAGTCCAATTTTTTTCTTTGAGTCCAATTTCGTTTTTTATTGAAATAAACCAAAAAAAAATATATATATATTTTCAGTGGGACCACAGTTTTAGTCTGTAGATTATGAAAATGATTATTTTAAACCAATAAAAACAATTTTTTTTTTTTTTTATTCTTTTTGAAGTATTTAAATTTTTATTTTCAAAGATTGTATAAAATTACATGTAGGTACATATTACATCTTTATCTTATACAGTTCTCTTACAATGTACTCCTAATATATAACACGTATACGTCTATTTAAACGTTTGTTGTACATAGATAACTACATACCATGAATATTTTATATTAATTCTAATACCTGTACATAGAATTCTTTATTACACTTCTATACAGGTAAGTTAAAAAGAAATTTGAATTATTTCCTATTTTATCTTTTCGCCCATTGCAGTTTTTATTTAAAACTAAGCAATTGAAAATAAAAGTATAAAAGAGTAAATTTAGAGATAATTTTAAATTATTACAGAATGTATATCTATATATTAATGGATTTTAAGATATAAGTAATTGTTCTATTTTTTATTAAAATTTTAAAAAAATAAACACAAAAAAGCAATAGTCAAATAAATTACAACTGACACAATACTTATCTATTAACTATTACTTAACTATAACTAAAATATTAATTACAAAAATTACCTAAACTTTCCAGATTAGTGGAATTACTAAAGAAAATTAGGAAAAAACTTTCTCCAATACATTAGCGATACATTAGCCATATATGAATCCAATACAAAAATCCAATACATTAGCGATATATGGAAATCATAAAATTGAAGAGTTAAATAAACGATGCACATCTATATCATAAACGAAGTTCATCATTACCATAACCTCCTCAAGCTACAACCTGCGTCACCTAAAGTCATTTAGTAGTAGTGTAAAGTAAGATAAAAGTCTACCTAAGAAACATTCACATTCAAACAATGTGAAACAATTAAACATTCATAGTTTAAATTATTATACAATATTTAAAAGATATATTTGTAAAGATACATTTAAAAGTATATTAGCGTAAAATTCTCATTTAATTTATTAAGCAATGCCATAATATTTAAAAGTAAAGCATTGTTAGCATTTCACATGTCATATTATATTATTGTTTCTTTTACTGATATATGTATATTTTTACATTATTGCTAATTGTGGTATTAATGAATTGTTCATATTTTAAGTAAACAATACAAAATCTGTACGAGATCTAAGACCCTTTTAGTGAAATCAATCGACAAAATATAATTTTTCGACAATTATAATCGACAATTTTAATGAGCAAAATTTTATGCCTTTTGTAATATACAATTTTTACAAGGGAGAAAAATAACTGCAACCAAAGAATGTCAGGGTGCATTAAGGTCAATAGGCTATAAAATTCATTCCATTTATTTGGAATGAGAAATAAAGCCTAATCCGATTCCTAACACTTTGTGAAATATCCGTGAATAGGCATTATTTCTGATTCCAAATGGAAATAAGGCCTAATTATTTTTTTTTAAAATAATGGAATTAAAGCCTAATTGTAATTTTTTATTCCAATAATAAAATTTTTTAATATTTTTCTTTCATTTTTTAATATTCCCATATTTCAGCTAATTTACATTTGACTCTGTACGTTCATCAATCAGTTTTTTTTCAAGATGAAATAAGTTCGAATTAAAAATGGAATAATTTCGATTAAATTCAACATTCAAACTTATTTCACTTTTTAATTTAATAATTTTGTCGAACTTATTTTAGTTCAGTGGAGCTTATTTCGGTTCTTGTTGTAACCAACAATTTGAAATTAAATTAAATTAACATAAAAACAAAAGTAACAAAAGTAGTTAACGTAATCATTTTTATTTCTTAAAAGCAACAAAATAATTCCGGACAACGGCCGGGATCCTTGCCAGTATAAAATAATTTGAGAAAAAAGTAAATTTTTTAATTTCAAAAATATTTTAATTTTAAAAGTGATCCTTGAAATTCAAAAATCATGTAATTATCACATAGATCTTGGACATTTCAATCAAATTTGAATCATTCAGACTTGAAAAAATTTCGCTTAATTTGCTGTTAAATGTATGGGTTAATATCGCAAGACTGTATTTCATTCGAATGTATTTCATTTGTATCTAACTCTAAAATCCTTCCTAATTATATAGTTTACACACATATTTCAATGAAACGTGGATTACACCTGCTTAGCAGATTTTTGAAACCTTGGCTTTGTAACCAACTATAAAATCCCTATAATTATATATTTTACATACAGACAAATTAAAATACAGGCAAATGATAATATACAGGTAATTTGCAAAAAATACAGTTAATGTACAGTTGAGATACGTACAAAATCCCCAAAAAAAATTTCCGGTGACTAAATTTCACTAAGACAAAATCCATAAAGACAAAATCTCCAAAGACAAAATCCCCAAAGACAAAATCCCCAAAAAACAAAGCTGTTTTCTGCATTGCGATGTTTGTCTTTTACAGAATATTTATATGCATGATTGTGAATTATTTAATTATTGACTTTATATTATTACTCAAATATTTTATACATAATTTTAACTTAAAAACAATTTTGTGCATTTAAATGGTATGTTATCATAATTTGAGAAAAAAATCCCAAACTTACTAAATTCCAAGCAATGAAAAAAAAATAATTCAAAAGGAAATTCCAAAAAAAAATTTTTTTACAAACAAAATGGAATTTTAGAGTTCCTTGCAAAATCGGGATTATATACCTACGCTTTTTCCATAATAATATTATATTTATATATGAATACGTGAGATTCTGAATTAGCAGGTATTTTAGAAATATATTGAAAATCAGAGTTATACGCTTTTTCCAGAATATTTATATAATATGTATATGTATATTCTGAAATTATGCATTAAGAGGTAGCTTAGAGTTGAGATCGAAATCAGGATTATACGCGTAGGGATTTTGTTTTTGGGGATTTCGTCTTTGGGGTTTTTTTGTGAATTTTGTCATGGGGATTTTGGCTTGGGGTTTTCATGGCTAACCCTTTACAGTTAATGTACAAGTAAATGAAAAGTTTAATACAGATCAACTTTATCAATAATGACAGCAATCCGGGCTTGTTTTGTTAACTAAGATTGTATTTTAATATATTTAGGAAAATTTTAGGAATAAATTAAATTTAATATATTTTTAAAACAAAATTGAGGTACACATTTATAGGTAAATAATTATAAATTTTATTTAATATGTGCTTAACGAAGTTTTTGTTAGGTGAAGTACAAAAATTTGTAGGTATTTTTTTATATTTTAAATAAATGATAAAAATTTGTACAATTTGTATAATATTTTATTTATTAATTTATATAAGCAATAGATACAATTACGATAAATATTATTTTATTGAGTGCGTAACTTAATACCGAAATTCAAAAGCCGCCATATCAAAATTCCATCAATTCAAATTCCAACATTCAAAATCCTGTCATTTAAAATACTGAAATTTCTAAATCCGGCCAATTAAAAATCCAACCAAATTTCAATTTCACTCAGAGCATATTTTCAATAATTTTTGTGTGCTTATTATAGTTTCACTCTGTCCGTCCGTCCGTCTGTCTGATTGTTTACAAAACTTCGTTTGAAGCAAAGCAATGAAATTTTAACTACGGATAGGCATCGCCAAAAGAATTAATTTTGTGGAACAAATTTTTTCTGTAGCTCCACCCATTACGGAACTACAGCTCTTCAAAATTCGGAAAAACCCTATTTTTAAATTGTTATAACACAGGTTTTATAAGGCATATTTTCAAATTTCAAATTATATATTTATACAGTTTATAAAACCAGCTATCATAAATATATGGCTTTGCCATGCGGTATTTTAATATACAGTTATCTAAAACTCAATTTTTGTTAAAATTTGCACCCGTTTTATCTTTCAAACGGTTTAACTTAGAAGCTTGAAATTTTGAAAAGAATTAGATCTTTGGAAGGAGCTGTAAGGGGTCAAAAACTCAAAATTCTTTATTTTTAAACACCTATAACTTGGACACCTGTTCAAATTTTTTTGAAGTAATATACAAAAATTAAAGTTCCAACATTATATTTTCGTTTGTGTTAAAAATTTTTCTTAATAATATAAGGTTACCTTATAATTGACTAAAGTGTAATTTAATTTTTAATTGTCTCCATTATTATTCATAATTTGAATTAATAAAATACGTAATTTATATTATTATAAATTTATTTTTCAGTATATATCTAGACTTTACTCTAGGATTATTATAGAATATTTTTTTTTTGCCTTGAGCAATTTTCTTCTGACTCGAAGTGGAAGTGAAAGAAGTGGATTTTATTGTGAAAAATAAAAAACTAAATTAATTGAAACTTTACTTCTTTTTCAACGAAATCACAAATTATGCGACTTTGTTTTGCCAATTGGCTTTATTTCAGGTCCCCATGCACCAATTAATATAAAAACATTTGTTTCAAGTTTAAGATTTTTCGATACATAATTAAAATAATTTATTATACAATTTTTTGCTTCTACAAAATATTATCATATAAAAAATATCAGTGTACGAGTCAAAATTTAAATCAATATCTTCCATGAAAATTATTTTTCTTGCTTAAAGAAATAAACAAATATAAAATATTCTTATTGCATTTTTTTTAATACCAAGGCCATCACCAATTTGAAAAAAAAATATAAGTTACGAGTATAAGTTTGTACTAAAGAATCACTCTATATTCTATATACATATGTAAATATTAACAGATTATAAAGTTATGTACGTATGTACATATTATTCCTATGTATAAAATATTTAAAAAAAAAAAAAACTCTCCAATTAAAATAAATCCATTCTAATATTAATTTTTTTTTTTCTTTTACTGATTATATAAATACTATAATAATAAAATTTTTTTGAATAGAAAAAAATTATAATATTTAAAATTGTTTATAAAATATTTGTATAATATAATATATTAAATTTTATATTTAAATAAAACATTCATTTCTATTTTCAATAGGTATAAATTTCATACAGTATCTATATATATCTTTAGATACATATATTTATGCATCTTCTCAATTGAAAACTCTTCAATATGTATCAGTTCGCTCTACTTGTTTTAGAATGAAATAAAAAAAACATATATATATATATATATATATATATACATATTATATAGGTATATAAAAAGAAAAATTTCTGGTATTGACATAGAAAAACCAAATCCTTTCAAAATCATTTATTATTATATCGTATAGGTTTTTTTTTTTATCTTTTTTTTGTTTCAATTTTATTTCAATTTTATTTCATTTTACAAAACAATATGTGTTTTTTTTTGTTTTTTTGTATTTTGTATTTTTCTTTTTATTTCTATTCTCAATATTCTTTCTATACATAATTCTGAATAAATCTATTTTGACTGAATGATGGGTTCTTCTTTTCAAAAGTAATATACTTTGTACGTGTTAGTTTACACATGCATAAATTTTCAAATGTTATTGTATGGTCAGAGCAGTGTTAATGTCTAGATAAAAGCCTAAGATTAAACTAAAATGTTTTTCCATAATTTAATCCTTTACGAAATTAATTTTGAAACTTGTTTTTTTATTTACAAACTACATAAAAAAAATTTAACAGTCTACTTTAAAACTAATAATTAAATAGGTACCTTTTACGTCTCGCGCAGTATTTGAATGGATTTCTTGATGTTCGTTTTTTTTTTGATGACAGTCTTTCATTCTGTTAAAAACATTTTCTCTTACTTCTTCTATAATGCTTTATATCATCCTATATAATATTAATTACTTTTATTCTTAATCTAATGTTTACATATGTATTTTTTAGTTGTATTTTTCTGATAATTCCCAATATCAATCTTTCAAGCCCTCTTATACCTACAGATCCGAATTTCATTATAAAGGTTTTTGTTAAAGAGAATGTTTCTGTTACATTATTATGTAACCACTAGTAAAAAACATATTTTTCTTTGAAGATTAAAATAGCACCTATACCTATGTTTTAAAAACTACTTGTAATTTTCAGATTTTGAATAGAAACTGAGTTTTGCTCTATGTTTCATTTTTCGTGTATCAATCATTGTAGTAATTATTTCTATCAGTACATTCTTATTTAAAAATTTATAATTAATTTATGGATTATTTAGGCAATACAATAATAATATTATGTTTTAAATTTGCCTATTTTCAATTCACCATTGTTTCACCCCTGTCCATTACTGTGTTCTATAAATGTGCATATCATTACTTATTGTACGTACTATAAGCAATAAAATTTTTATCTCTCTTTTTAGTTTTTCTTTACTTTTTGTTTTTCAACCATAACTAGTTTAGAAATTGTAGAATTCATACATTATATTTTTTCCTTTTTTTATTACCAATATATTAACGTATCATATACGGATGTAAAATATATCGTCAGGAACAGTTTTCTGGTTATCATTTTTATTTTTTTCTTTGAATATGATTTTTTTTTTTTTGTATTCTATTCCAAGTGTGTATAGAAATCTTCAATTTACTCTTAAAAGTTTTATTATCAAATAACTGTTCTAGACCTTTATTCTAAGCCTCTCTATTTGCAAAATATATACATAATAAAAAAAAAAATATGTAGATATATATTTTTTTAAAGAAAAGAAGGATAGAGAAAATCACAACGTTTTTATATCCAATGCAATAAACATCAAAATTGAAATAAAAAAACAAAAATAAAAATGAAAAAAAAAAAGTTATTTTGAATTCATAAAGTTATAAACTAATAATAAGGGTGTTTTTAAACAAAATTTTCGACACAATAACCACAAAATTTATTTTGTTTTTAAATAGCAGTATAAGAATTATATATGTATGTAGATACATTCAGCCAGATAGAATATTACATAATATAAAGCTATATAGATACTAGATGTAGATATTATTATTCTCATATATTTTGTAAACAATTTTTTCTGTGTAGTGTAGCTACATATAATAGGTATATAGATACATAATGGTGTATATTGAAAAATGTTTAAATTTTAAAGTTTTATTGTGGTTAACCAGTAAAAAAACAAAAAAAAAAGAATATGTAAACTTATTATTTTTAACGTTAATCACTATTTGACCGTAATAATAAACTTATTCTATAGTTTATAGTTATAATCACTTTTTTTTAATTTTAAATTATTAGGGTAATATTGTAATTCTACATTCAATCCTTAAACTGCACATTTTTCAAATAAATTTTGAAATAAAAAATGTTATTTTAATTTTCTCGAAAGGGGTCTCAGTGGCCTAGTGGGTAAAAACGTCTAAAGTACGCTGTAAACACCGAGGGAGTGTGGTTTCGATTCCCACACACTTCGTAAGAGCAATTCCCCCTTACAACATTTACAACCACGCCTGAAAAGGAAAGGCTGTGTTTTCTGTTCATATTTATATGGCAGAGAAATGCACTGAAAAAAAAGAAAAATTCTCGAAAGAACAACAAAATTCCGTAAAGATTTTTAACAAGACGTATTTATTGTGTAATTTCTATTCAGCTAATGGTGTACAGATTAGAACTACAACCTTTTGTACGAATGCCTGGGGTTAAATCACGGATGGGTCATATAGAATAATAAAAATTAATATAGATTTTTCTTATAAAAAATAATTATAATAATATAAATAAAATAAAAAGAGAGAGGTCTCGGGTTCGATTCCCGGTTGGGTACAATAATTATAATAAAAAAAAAATAAAAATATTCATATATCGCAATATATAAATACTTTATATATCATAATATCTCGTACACCCCACATTCCTACCAGGAAACAGGGGTTATAGCTACCTGGCACATTTATGTTATAGCTACCACGGTACCTGAATATAAATAAATAAATAAAAATAAAAAATAAGTCTAATTTGTTTAAATAGTCTTGTAAAATAACTACAGCCGAGTAATCAACGACTTAGTGAAATTAATGAACCAGAGAAAATGAAGTTTAGTCAAATATGAATAATAAATTTGTATGATGTAATTAGTAGTTTATTTTTCTGAATTTTCAGAAATCGTTTTTTTTTAAATAATTTTTTTCTTAATTGATTTATTTCGGAATTGAGATGACTCTACACAGCTATATGAATAAAATTATAACGAAACTAGATTAGCCTATGTAAGCGGAATGGAATCGTTTTTCTAATTCTTACACAAACGCAATACCTATATTTAGTTATGTATATGTAATGTTTCTTATATTAATTGTTTTATTAGAAATCTATCACTTCGTTTCCCTACAAGGTAATGAAGAACCCAATAAATATAAAGTTTTTGAAATGTTTAGATAGCAAAGTTTTAATTCGTGACGGACAATATGGGTCGTTTAACTAAAAATCTCTTGCCTTTGCGTAAGCTTTATATTTCTTTCCACTAGTCGAGCGAGTCTAACGGTATTGTTTTCTATATTTTTAAAGCTTTTGATCTGGTATCGAATGAGACATTGATGGCTAAATGTAAAGCATTGGGCCCCGGTGACATTTTTCTTAAATGGGTTGGAGTTTTCTTTCGAATTGGCCGAATCATGACCTGGTTGATGGTTACTTATACGATCTATTCAAAATCAATGCTGGTATTTCTGAAGGATCTCTAGTATAACTTCCAATCCAATTCACAGTTTTGCAGACAACAGCACGCTTGTTGCCTCTTATGAAAAGAACAAAAAAAAATTCCACTTTTTCGTCGCTAAATCATGAACTAAAATTTCTTACTCAGAATTGGGCAGGGCAAATCAACTGGGTTATAACTATATATACAAACTATATTTTTGGTGTAGCAAAAGATGCAGCTAGATGATTGGATTTCCTGTAAAATCTATTTCTCATTTTCTGATCTTTTCCATACCTACAAAGCGTTTTTACCATCAAAGATGGATATTGTGTACTTATTTGGGCCGAAGCCCCTAAAAAGGCGTTAAAATTTCTCGATAAAGTGCAAAATAAGGCAATTCTTCTAACAAACGATCCCAATGTCACCTCAATCCTCTATACATATACTGCGTCTAGGAGGGTTGGAAAGTTCTCTTACTTTGTTTTGCATATACTTTGTAGAAGTGCAACTTGTTCTCACGAATAAAAATGATGCCTCCACTCAACTCTATGGTAAGAGATTTTTGATTTGCATCTTACTTCTCCTTTTAAAAAATTTTCTTTAACGTTAGATGTTTTTAATGCACAATACAATAAGGTAGTTAAGAATGAAAATAGCCTTTTTTATTTTGATTAAATGAGTCGAAAAGAACAACGTTAATCGGCCGTTCCAAAAAAACTAATGAATAGCTATTTAACCGCCTGTATTACAAATATATGGTTCATATTATAATCCATATACAATCATATTTTTTTTTATTAAAATATAATATTCTTTTTAAATATTCTATATACAATTGCTTTTTAAATATTCTTATTCGTTCGTTTATTAAACAAAGTTATAAAAAAACTAGGAAGAATACAGTTGCTCTTGTCAACTCTTAAATACCCGTATATACGAACCCTTTACTGTGTTCAAAATAGTATCATTCTGCTTATATTATTTTTTTAATTCTTAATTATTTTAAAATAATTTGGGAGAGTTTTATAATTTCTGAAACTGTGGTTTATATGATTTTTCCAAGGCACATTTAAACCTACCAACTAACGATTATGAATCCAAAATTTTTCCAGCTATACTACCTACATCAGTATCATTTAATACTAAGCGGTAAATGTTTAATTTATACTAACTTACTGTAAAATAGAAAATATTTATTTATTTATTTTATTTTATTGCATTTCTCTGCCACATAATTGTGAATTGGAAATTACACAGCCTTTCCTTTTTAGACGTGGCTGCAAATTTCGTAAGGGGGAAATACTCTAATGACATGTGTGGGATTCGTACTCCCACTTCTTCGGTGTTCATAGCGAACTTTATACGCACTTACCCACTAGGCCACTGACGCCCCAGAAAATATAATATTATAAAAGGTATACATACTCGTATTGCAATATACCACTGTACATCAATATAATATATATGTACATATATATATATACTATTTTCAATTCAAATTTGTCCTTTTTAACTATAATTGCCTTTTTTCAAAATCAAATTCGTCCAAATTTTCAAAGTCAATTTCGTCAAAATTTAGAAATTTACGTTTTTTTTTAATTTAAAAAAGCTTAAAAATAAAATTTGATTCTGAAAATAGACGAAATTGTTTTAAAAACAATAAAATGTAACAGTAACTCGATGCAACCGACTTATTAATACCTAGCTACACCTGAATAATTCGAATTAAATTAAAAATCCATAAGTTTTTTGTCAGCTGCTTGAACTTCTTTCTTTTTCTGTCCCTTGTAAAAAATTTCAAGTTTCTATCTTTATTAATTTCGAAGATATGCTTGTTAGTCCTTGGGAGGCGCGTGTCAGGTACCCGAATTGCCACTCCAATTCATCAAATCCATCTCAGGGACATAAAGAAAACATGCGAGAACACAATTGTACTAAAAATAAAAGTTATATCTTTGTTGGTTGTGGAGATATACTCGTTTGCTCTGGGGCTCGTTCGGAAGCTTCCAAAATCCAAACCCATGGACCAAATCCTCTTAAATTTCAGAAACATAAATCAAACAGGAAGGAACAACATTGTAAAAAATTTAAAGGTTCTATCTTTGTTGGTTTTGGAGATAATCTCGTTTGGTCAGGAATCATTCGGTAGATTTTGTCTAGATTCGAACATAGCTTTCTTTTTGTAAATAGTAACCTACTATATAAATTTCATCAAGATAGCTTTACTATTTTTTGAGTTATCGTGCGAACGGACGGACTGGCGGAAGGACACCTTTAAATCGACTCAGGAGGTGATCTTGATTCAGAATATATATATATATATGTCTATATTAACTCGCTTCCTTTTGGTGATTACAAACTCCACACCAAAGTTAATATACCCTATACATTAGGTGTAGGGTATAAAAAAAAGAAATTGATTTTGAAAATTTGGACGAATTTGATTTTGAAAAAAGACAAATATAATTTTAAAAAGGACAAATTTGAAGTGAAAAGAGTATATGTATATGAATGTATACCAATATCATATAAATATAATTCTTCAACCAACCGTTATATTTTTATTTATTTACATTTTTTTGTATAATTCATCATCCTCAACAATTTTAATATTAATATTTAAACTTGTCAACACCTCTTAAACTTGTCAACAGTTGTTGTTAGCTGCTTAAAAGTTGAAGTTGAAACTTTATATGCGTGAGTTAATATTAAAGTTTTAACAATTTTTTCGGGTGTTATCCGCGTTTTCGTAATATTTTTTTCGTTTTTAATCTTTTTTGTTGGAAAAGTGAGGAAGTGGAAAAGAAACAGAAGAACTTGCTAGTCGAAGTTTTGGTCAGATCTCAACCAGAACAAACAGGGAACAAAATTATTCAAAAATATTTAATAAATATTTTTAAAATCTAAGAAAATAGCGAATAGGCGGTCCTTTGGAAAATTTTCATTTACAAACCGTAATTGCAAAAACAAATATTTAAAAATTGGATTAACAAAACTTATATAATTCCGTTATACAGAAAATTACCTGACAGAATATGCATTAACGTTGAATTACTTACTATTATTCTTTCCTTTTTTTCGTTCTATTCTTATCTATATACTATAGGATGCATAAAGAAATTTATTGAATGAGTCATTGTTTAATTCTGAATGTGTAACGTTCAATTAATAAAATGCTCTCAATGTAATGATGTTTATGTAGCAAACAAAAATAAAAAAAGAACGAAGAAAAAAAAAGAAATAGGTATAACAAATGAACAGAATATTCATTTTCTTAATTGACATGGATCAAAGAATTCATTATACAACCATTCAATATTATATTTCAATATGTATAAATATGAATGCAAATCAAAGTATTGAGTATAAATAAAAGTATAAAAAAGTAGTTTTCAGCATAAATAAAAAACTTACTTTTGACGTAACAATTCTATTAGGAATCTGGACCATTGATGAAAAAAAAAATTGGATATGAACAAAAAAAATTTTTTTTCTTATAAATTTAATTTTTCAGATTAAATTAATGTTTCAGTTTCATGCATTTAATTTTTTCAATAACTCTCGAAATGGAATGGAAATTTACATTTTTATACTCAGTCATAGTTCAAGGGTATAATAAATTTGTCATTTCCTTTGTCTTAGAAGATCAGATACAATATATGGAAAGTATTTACAATGTATTCTTATGTATTCGTATTTATAATGTATTTTACGTCGGCCGTCCGTTCGCTCAATAATTCAAATAATAATATGGTTCTAGGATTCTGAAATTTTTCCGTTTCATTTTATATAAATACCAGTTGTGCTATTGGTTCAAGGGATGCCAACTTGCATGTCAACAAGTTCTGTAAAATTTGATTGTGCTACAGCAACAAGTTCAGGTTGCTTACATTTTTAATCTAACCATGCAATTCAGAACATTAAATATTTAAACAAAAAGTGAATAATTACATTTCTGGATATTCGTTATATTTTAAAGTAGTTTGTATGGCCTTATGGTAGTTCATTCAAGAGATTAGATTTGGTATCCAATATCATCCATCATAATAGAAAATATTCTACAACAAACCTTTTTTTAAAAAAAAAAACTTAAAAAACAAAGTTTAACTTTCAACATCAAAACATCATAATATCAGCATTTCAAATTGCTAAAGATAAAACTATGAAGAAGGTAAGTGATGCTGAGCTTCTTCTTTCCACTTTATTTGCAAAAAAAAACCAAAAGAATTTTCCCATTCTTCTATTTATTACGAGAAGTTTTCAACTTAATTGTCAATCCGACCGATTTTATTCTGTTTAAATTCAAATTTGGCTAGGAACTTTTACATTCCTCACTATTGTTATAGTTAAACGAAATGCTAGAAGCTTTTGACAAAAATTGTGATTGAGAAAAATTAAATTTCTTTTTGGAACTGTTAAATAAATATTGTTTTTTTTTATGTTTCAACGGCTTGGTTATGTTTAAACAAAAGTACAAACCATTACATTTTTATAATATTCCATTACCTCATAAAGAATTATACTTTATCACAAATCAAAACTTTAAGTTTAATATTCAACAAATGTTTTACATATTACATGTTTTTAAAAATAAACGGTATTCATTAAAAAATGTAAAACAAGAATAAAAACATAAATTATAGCATAGGGAAATTAATTCAAAAAATAATGCTACAATAAAAAAATCATGCCGCCTAAAATTATGCATTTTTAAAATTTTGTAAATTTTGTTATTTTTTTTTTTGTTATTTACAAAAATTTACTTTTATTACTGTTATTACTGTTATTTACAAAAGCTTTTTACAAAAATTCACCAATTTCAATTTTCTCATCGGTTTTAGAATTTTTAAAACATTTCTGTCGTAAAAACTAAATAAGGAAAACTTTTTTATTTTTAACTTTAAACTTAAACAATTTAAGGAAGTGGGGTTTATTAACTGTAAGAGTGTGTGTTCAAATTTTTGAACTTTCTATTAAATATAGTGTAAATATATGATATATAATGTAAACAAAAATACATAATATTTTAGTGTAAACTAATATTAGTATTCAATCTACAAAAGCCATAGTAGCTAATGGTTTAGTAATAATGCATTATCTTATCTGATTTGTAATGCTAATATAAATAAAATATAAACAAAAAAATAATTTAAGTTAAAACGAGGAAGAGTGCAGTAGAGTAGACTGTGTCAACTCTGAGATACCCGTATGAACGTAATATTTATCCTGTTGCTATAAAACTTTATCATCTTTTAAAAAATTTCAGATGTTTTAGTACCGCCGTTAACTACCGAGATATATTAATGCAAACTGTGGAGTTGTATGACCGCTACCCGAATCTATTGCACCAGCACAACCAAATTTTACAAAAGTTATTGTCCTAAAAATGGATCATCTATTGTAAAATTTCAGATTCTTAGTTTCCAAGAGGTGCAAGAAGCTTTAACCTACTGCTCTACCCCAACCAAATTTTACAGAAGTTGTTAGCATGCAAAATTGACATCTTTTTAGAAAATTTCAGATACCTAGCTTCAATAGCTACTGAGTTATTTTCATATAAAGAAAAAAGTTTAATTGCAGCTAATCGAAGCCGAAGCCGGCCGAAAATGCTGGATTTAAAAAGCGAAACTAACAATTTTGCAAAATTGGCGAAAAAAATTCAGCCTACTAGCTCCTTTATTTTTTGAGTTATTGTACGGGCGGACGGACGGACGAATGGACGTGGCTTAATCCATACCTTTGATACTATATCTAGTTGAACTCCTTTAAGGTGTCACAAGCGTAATGGCAAATTGATTATACCCTTGAACGTAGTTCATGCGGATATAATGATTATTGATCAATAGGGTACAATTAGCTTGAAGTTATATTTAACTTTAGATGTTTACCTAAAACAGTCAAGAAAAATTTTTGTTAAGCGTATAAATCCAGGGCTAGTGCACTTATTGAAAAAAATTTTGGAAAATGTGCCTATTAGTTTTACTCTGTCCGCCTGTCTGGCTGTCCATACGTGTGTTTACAAAATTTCTACACCGTTAACAATAGAGAAATAAAATTTTAACCGTGGGTAGGTCTAAAAAAAAATTAATTTTGTAGAATAACTGTTTTATATAGCCCCATCCATTACGCAGCTACAACTGTACGCCCTCAAACTTTGAAAAAGATCTATTTTTAAATACGTATATCTCATGTTCTGCTTATCATTTTTTCAATTTGAAAACGCCATTCGACAGGAAGTTTTTTTACTTTTGTAAATTAATATCAAAATTATACAATTTTTTGTATAATATGCATTATACATATATATAATATGCATTATACATATATACAGTGTATAAATCATGCGAATAAAATTTTGTATGATTTTTCTACCTTCATAACTCTACCTACATAATTTGCTTTCTACCTACATAGCTCCGGTACGATTTGAGATACAGACTTGAAATTTTTAGGTAAGAAAAAACTTTTAGAAATAGTAGAAGTTTCCCCAGAAATTTTTTTGAACCCCTGTTTATCAACTATTAGGGCTTAAAAAATGAAAAATTGTTATTTTTAAACACCTGTAAATTAGGCGCCTGTACAGATTTTTCTTCGGCATGGCATACAAATTAAAGCTTCAGTAATGTATTTTTACGTATATTAACGGTTTTTCTTAGTTTTATAGGGTTGCGGATTACAACCCATCAAAATTGCAAAAAAGTCCTAATTTCACATTTTTCTTATTATATGATATTTTAAAATTTTGTTGCAAGTCACAATTCTAAGCAGTTTCTATTGTATTTTGGAAATGTTTGAAGCTTTTAAAAACCTTTGGTTTACATTGTGCCTTGTTTAATTACATTTTGATTTCAATACTTTTTCATTTTATCATTTTAAAATAAATTCCCTTTAAAATCATGAAAAATAACGTCCAAAACTGAAAAAATATTTCTTTTGCAAAATTTATAAAAAAAAATTTCCTTAAAAATTATATGACATACGAGTAAATATTTGTCTGTGAATCATATGATATATAAATCTGATTTGTTTTTATTGATTATTTTAATTTTATATCTAATCATGGCTACTTTTTACCTATGTTGTTCGTGACTTTTTTAATAATGTATGTAGGTAGGTAGATACAATAATATGTTTGATATTAATTTGTGATTAAAATAAATAATATTGTACTTTCTATTGTACTTTCTGATTATTTATGTCAATGCCTAAAATTTAATTTTTACATTTATGAAATCACTTTCCCACGGCTTTGCATGTTCAGAATTTTGTAATATTTTTTTTTTAAATTTATTTATGAGTGGTGTTCTGCGAAAACTAAAGTCAATAAATATTAAAATAATATTGTCGAAAGTAGTCCATTTTAAAATATAACAACCGAACGTTTACTACTAAAATGAAAAATCTTGATTTCAAATTTTTTGAAGTTTTTAAAAAAAGTTATAGGAACCAAATAAAAATGAAGATAGGTAATGCATTTTTAAAAAGTAATGACAGATAAATAAACGGATCGATAAATAAAAATTCTTTCTTCCCAGAAACTAATTAATAAATAATATTATGGTTAGGGGTTTGGATAGCCTAGTCGGTAGGCGTTTGGCGTATTAACCGAAGGAGTTTGGGTTCGATCCTTGCCCAGGTCGTAAATGTTTTTTCTTTACATACACCCTTTACGACCAAATATAATGTAAATATCTAATATATAAGAAAGAAATTCTGTTTGTTTGTTTGGCACTGATTCACGTAAAAACCACCAGTCTGATTGCAACCAAATTTTGCATGAACATTTCTACGACCCCGGAAGGAGTTAAAGGTTTCGGTTCATTAACCCATTGCGGCCCGAGAGCGTTTTAAAGCGTTTTGGTGTTTTCGTTGTTCTGCCTAAACGGTTTGACCGATTGAGTTGAAAATTTGCACAAATGTTCTTCTCACCTTTAGGGGTGTACCCAAGAAATTGGGTTGCCATATATCGCCCGGGTTCGGCCCGGCGGGCTTCCAAAAAATTTTTTGTTTCCGATTTATGTCCAATTTTGTATGGCGGTTTTATGGTCTGAAAAAACTCTGAGACAAATTTTTGTAAAGTTCCGGTAACCCGTTTGGGCACGAGAGCCGAACGAAGTTCATTAAATTTTATTGCTGTCCTGTTTAAACGGTTTCATCAATTGATTTGAAAACTTGCAAAACTGTTGCTCTTTAGCAGAAAATCTCACTAGGTTAATTTGGTTATGATCCATTAACCCGTTTCCTCACCAGGGCTCAGTGAAATTTCTTAATTTACCATAATGTCGCGCTTAAACGGTTTGACCAATTGAGTTGTAAATTTACAAAAGTGTAGTTCTTTACCCCAGAAGCTCACTCAATTGACTTGGTTACGATTCGTTAATCCGTTTCGGCACCAGAGCCCAATGAAGTATTTTAATTTTTTTATTGTCGCGCTTAAACTTTTTGACCAATTGAGTTGAAAAATTGCTAAATTGTTACTCTTTAGCACAGAAGCTTACTGAGTTGATTTGGTTACGATACATTAACGCATTTCAGCATCAAGCCTTAATGAAGTTTTTAATTTTTTTGTTGTCGTACTTAAACTGTTTGACCAATTGAACATTGGCACAATTATTCCACTTTAAGACAGAAGCTCATTTAATTAATTCTGCGGTGATACATTAACCCATTTCAGCACGATCGACTTTCAAAAAAAATATTTTGTTTCTAATTTTTGTCTCATTTGGCAGGATGAATTTACGTTTCTAAATAAAGCCTGTGACAAATTTTTGTTAACGTTCGTTAATCCATTTCCGCACGAGTACCTATTAAAAATACTCTGCTCAATTTTTGGTATTGTTATTATTATTAAAAAGATATTTCCAACACTCTTTACTTTTATCTACACTGTTTTTATATTCCATAAAAACCTTTCAATGCAAATTTCTAATATATAAAAGTAATTAAAATAACCTTATTAAGTATCTTAAGAATACTGTGTTTAAGTCTTAACAACATAACATTTTTGGCAGTTAAAAAACCGAAACAATCTCCTACATACGACAATCATCATGTTATCATTCAGAAATGCATCACTTACATGTGGTCTACCTATATAAGATGCATGTGTATAACATATTTCCCATAAAATATCATTGAAATATGTACATATAGTATGTACAATGTGCGTATATTTAAAAATATTATAAACATAATCAATTAAATTAGAAAACATATTCACATTTCTGTATAGTATTTAATCAAAAATGAGTACATACATATTTAAAGAACAGAAAACCTTACATTCTTATCCATATACAAATTTTACACATATTTTTAGCCAATTAATTTGAAAACATAATTAGAAAAAGTAAACTTAAAAAAATGCTGTTAGATTTATAAAGGTAAAAAACAATCATGTATTTTTTATATTGAAAATATGTAAAACAGAACCTGAGATATGTGCATTTAAAAAGAAGTTTTTCAAAATTTCAAGAGCTGTCGGTGCTGTAGGATCTCCAGCTGTGAGGGTACATAAAAAAGTTGTTCTTCAACATTACTCTTTTAAGAGACATATGCATAGTTAATATTTCATTGCTCCTTATCAAACAGTATATAAGTTTTGTAAACAGACGCAGGGAAAGAGCGAACCTAATAGCAAATTTTTCAAAATGTGCTTAAAAGGATAATTCACAAAAACATGAAGTGACATTACTTAGGAAAAACAATTTATTACATTATGGTCTTTTATAATTGAAATGAGATTTTATGTTTGGGTATTAACGAATATATTATGAAAACTCACTTCGAAAACTCAACTCACTCACTACTTAATTGCGTACTCAATAGATTATTGATTCCTTTAAAGATTTTTTGTAGACGAATTGTCTCTAATTCTTCGCTCTGTTTATTCAATTTAATTAAATGTAATAAAAATAGAATATTAACTACCAGCATCTGTAAATGCATAGTAATAAGTTAACTATATTAATTAAATTATATTAACACAGAAAAAAAAGTTAATCATTTTTATTTCATAAAGCAAATCAAATACTCCGGGCAACGCCGGATACTCTGCTAGTAGTATGTAATATAAACAAAATAAATAATATTAGTATATAATTTAATAATAGTATAAAAACCTATAATGGCCTTAGTAGCCGATGGTTCATTAATATTGTATTACATTTGTGTATGCAATATTAATATAAATAAATAAATAAATAAATTATGGTAGCTTAGATATGACTCGTATTATGCACATTTTCACACGGCTTGCCTTGTTCAAATTTATTATTAAAAGAGTAAGTTAATTTGATTTTATTAAAATATTTAATATATTTTATCCAATTCTTTCAAAAATACTGAAGAGTATTTGATTCACTTCTGACATCTGGTGACTTCTGGTTTCGGCGCTAAGTATCTACAAATTAATTAGGGTTAGCTGAAATAAGGCCGAAAGAAATAAAGCCAAATGCCACTTTTGTTACTTTATTTCAAAACGCAAATTTTATGTTTTCGGCTTTATGTCAAATGGCTGTTCAAATAAAGTCAAAATTAAAACGAGGAAGAATACAGTTGCCTTTGTCAACTCTTAGATACCCGTACGAACCGTTAGTATGTTCACAGCCTGTCACCCTGCTCACAATATTATTTTTTTAATATTTTAGTATTTTAAAATAATTTGGGTGAATTTTATAATTTCTAGAACTATGGGTTGTACATATATTCAAACTATATGTTTGTATGTACATTCTTCAAAAGCAGATTCTAACCTTTCACATAACGATTATCAATCCAAAACTTTTTCAAATATTCTATAGTACCATTTAATACTAAGCGGTAAATGTATATTAAATTTACTTAGTACAAAATAGTAAATATAATTTTAAATATTTTATTATATTATATTTAAATATTCCATTGGCAGAATAATTTCTTATAAGTACAATAAAATACATATATGTATGTAAATACGGCGCTATATAATATACATCTATACTCTTATCATTCATTCACTAGTGACATATACGATATGTAAATAAACATGATATTATATAAGTATGTATACATATTAATATCATATAAATAAAAATTCTTCAAGCAACCGTTATGTTGTTTATTTATTTACATTTTTATGTACTACGCATTATATCCTCAACAATTTCAAATTATCGAGTAAAACAATATGCAAAAAATTCGTTAAAGAAATTTGTTAGAAAATTTGAAAAAATCAAGTAACACTTTCGTCAATTATAAAGTAACCCTATATTATTAAAAAAAGTTGTTAACAGAAATAAGAGTATAATGTTGAACCTTTAATTTTTGTGTATTACTTCAAAAAAATTTTAACAGGTGTTCAAGTTACAGGTGTTTAAAAATTGGAAATTTTCAATTTTTGACCCCTTACAGCTCCTAAACGGGGAGTGATACAAAAAAAATTTTTGAAATAACTCATACTTATTTTCAAAGATCTAACTTCTGTTAAAATTTCAAGTTTCCAACTTAAACCGTTTAGAACATAGAAGGGTGGAAGAATTTTGCAAAATTTGAGTTTCACATAACGGTAAATTAAGGCACCGTATGCCACAAATATATATTTATTGTATATATATTTTTAAAGCTAATAAAAGTAGTAATCGTTTGGCGTTTTCAAAATGAAGATATACCTTATACAACTTGTGCTATAACAATTTAAATATAGAGCTTTTTTGAACCTTTGGGGAGCTGTAGCTCCGTAATGGGTGGGGCTACGAAAAAAAGTTATTTAAAATAAAATTAATATTTTTGTGAGATCTATAGTATCTATAGAGATCTATATAGTATCTATAGTATCTATAGAGATCTATAGAGATCAGCAGTAAAAATTTCACAGCTCTATTTCAAAAAAAATGTGGGGATCTAAAAGTTAGGTGTTCGAGAGCTACCTTAAGTTTTGGTCCAAACTCAACCAAAAAAAATAGGGAACCTACAAATTACTCCCAGAATATTTTGTGTAAATTTCAAGATTCTAGCTTTCTTAGTTTTTGAGTTAGCGTGCTGACGGACGGACGGACGGACGGACAGGGCTCAAACGTCTTAGAATTTTTTTCTAATCCGATCCATACCTTTGAAGGTATATCTAGCTCGCTTATTTCGAGGTGTTACAAACGGAGGAGTAATTTTATTATACCCGATCCTATCGTACGGGTACTTTTCTATTAGGCTTATTACTTTTCTATTAGGCTTAATTTCATTTTTAAAAAAGAAATGAAGCAACAATTAAAATGAAATAAAGGCAAAAATATTATTAACAGATGATATTGATAAATTTGAATTGTAATTAGAGATTTCAGAGTGTCATTCAAAATTAGGGTATTTGATTTTCGAGAATATTTATAGTTATACTGTATATATTAATATTTAAGGACCTCGATGGCCTTAGGTAGCTATAGCAACTATACACAATTTTTATGTTTATTTAAAAATAATTAAAAATTAAAAAAAATATGCTATATAAACAGAGGGTGAAAGGATTCAGGTATTTAAGAGATGATAAGGGCAACAGTACTCATCCTCGGTTTATGTGAAACTGATATGTCAACTAATAGTCCTGCTTACACTTGTTAACATTTCTGTATGCAATAATGTATTCATTCTTGTATTTAAAATGTGTTGCAAAACTTTCGCGTTTACATTAAGTTGTATTTTGCTGTTCCAACTGTATATGTGTGCGTTAATATTATAACTTATTTTTTTGAATTGATAAAATTTTTTATTGTTGCTTTACATGTATTGGTGACTTTCAACAGCTAAAGCAGCAAAATTTTGGTTAACAAAAATTAATAAAGGTTTTCGGAATTTTACGCATTTTCGTCGTTTTTTTGCGTTTTTAAATTTTTGTTTTTGGAAAAGCGAGGAAGTGGGAAAGAAAAAGTTGCAACTGAATAATGCAACCAGTGTAAACAGGCGCAATAAATATGGATTATTCAATCTATGTGATCAATGACTGATGATGAGAAAGATATCGAAAAACCTCGTTATTTTACTTCCTAAAATTAATTATGGAACCTTTTAATGTGAAATTTGACAATTTTCCTAGTTTTCAAGAATTCTGCCAATTTTGTATTATATGTATTTTGTTATCTACATTCGTAAAATAAAATATGATAGTTTATAATTTACATTTTGTTGATTTTATGTAATAAATTTAAAAACGGTGGATGATTTAAAACATATAATAAAATTTAATGTATTTTTTTTCTAGTTTTTAGGTGATATTAAATAGAAATTCATATAGAATTAGGGTTTAAAGCTATACTTAAAAAAATTATATTTTTTTTTGATTGGTGTATAAAAGAAATCAAAATTGTTACCCATTTTGTACAAAACTTTTAAGCATTTTTTTAAAAAAATCCACAATACAATTTAATTTAAAAATTTACTACACGACCATGTCTATTTTAGTACCTATATTCTATACTCAAACTTCACAGCACAATATCTATTATATAAACGCCGTAAACTTTTGCAACATTAACATTTTTCATAGTAAAACGAGGAAGAGTGCAGTAGAGTAGACTGTGTCAACTCTGGGATACCCGTATGAACGTAATATATCCTGTTTCTATAAAACTTGATCATCTTTTAAAAACATTCAGAGTTTTAGTACCGAACTACAGAGATATATTTATGTAAATTGTGGAGTTGTATGATAGCTACCCGAATCTATTGCGCCTAGTTTCATTAAGTTCCAAGAAATGCAAAAAGCCTGAACCGGCTGCTTTAGACCATTCAAATTTTACAAAAGTTTTTGGCATGCAACTCGACACTTTTTCACTAAATTTCAGATAGCTAGCTTCAATAGACACTGAGTTATTTTCATTTAAAAAGAGAAGTTGTATGGCAACTATCCGAACCCGTCATATCATCACAACAAAATTTTACAGAAGTTGTTGCCATAAAACTCGATCATCATTTGCAAAATTTCAGATACCTAGATTGAACAGACACTGGGTTATTTCCATTTAAAGAAAGAAGTTGTATGGCAGCTACTCGAACCCGGCGGCCGAAAATGCTGGAGTTAAATAGCAAAACTAACAATTTTGTAAAAGTGACGTAAAAAAAATTTCAGCCTCCTAACTCCTCTATTTTTTAAGTTATAGTGCGGACGGACACTGAGTTCTTTCATTTAAAAAGAGATTTTGTATGGCAGCTACCCGAACCCGTCACACCACCACAACCAAATTTTGCAGAAGTTGTTGCCATAAAACTTGATCATCATTCGCAAAATTTCAGATACCTAGATTGAACAGACACTGGGTTATTTCTATTTAAAGAAAGACGTTGTATGGCAGCTACCCGAACCCGGGGACAGAAAATGCTGGAGTTAAATAGCAAAACTAACAATTTTACAAAAGTGACGTAAAAAAATTTTCAGCCTCCTAGCTCCTCTATTTTTTGAGTTATCGTGCGGACGGACACTGAGTTCTTTTCATTTAAAAAGAGATTTTGTATGGCAGCTACCCGAACCCGTCGCACCAGCACAACCAAATTTTGTAGAAGTTGTTGCCATAAAACTTGATCATCATTTGCAAGATTTCAGACGCCTAGCTTTATTAACTTCCAAGAGGTGCAAGAAGCCTGAACCGGCTGTTCTAGGCCAAATAAATTTTACAAAAGTTGTTGGCATATAACTCGACACTTCTTTACTAAATTTCAGATTCCTAGCTTCAATAAACACTGAGTTATTCTCATTTAACCGGATAAGTTGTATGGCAGCTACCCGAACCCGCCGTACCACCACAACCAAATTTTACAAAAGTTGTTGCCATAAAACTTGATCATCATTTGCAAAATTTCAGACGCCTAGCTTCATTAGGTTCCAAGAGGTGCAAGAAGTCTGAACCGGCTGCTCTAGACCAACCAAATTTTACAAAAGTTGTTGGCATGTAACTCGACACCTCTTTACTAAATTTCAGGTTCCTAGCTTCAATAAACACTGAGTTATTCTCATTTAAACGGAGAAGTTGTATGGCAGCTACCCGAACCCGCTGCACCAGCACAACCAAATTTTATAGAAGTTGTTGCCATAAAACTTGATCATCATTTGCAAAATTTCAGAAACCTAGCTTGAATAGATACTGAGTTATTTCTATATAAAGATAGAAGTTGTATGGCAGCTACTCGAACCCGCCGACCGAAAATGTTGGATTTAAATAGCAAAACTAACAATTTTGCAAAAGTGACGTAAAAAAAATTTCAGCCCCCTAGCTCCTTTATTTTTTGAGTTATCGTGCGGACGGACGGACGGACGGACGGACGGACGTACATGGCTTAATCGACTCAGAATTCGATTCTGAGCCGATCCATACCTTTGACACTATATCTAGCTCGACTCCTTTAAGGTGTCACAAACGTAATGGCAAATTTATTATACCCTTGAACATAGTTCATACGGGTATAAAAATAATACTGCACATAACAGAAAAATGGAATAAAAAAAATTGAAAATTAATAGGGTTTTGTATGTAATATCGAAAATCAAAATCCCAAATTCAAAATTTCGAAATTACGAAATACCGAAAAATTAAAATCTCGAAAATGAAAATCCTGAAATTACGAAATTCCGAAAATCAAAATCCCGAAATTCCAAAATCTCCCATAGACATAAATATATGGATATAAATATTCCGAAAAAGGGGAATACTGTAATTTTGAATTCAACTATTAATACTTACAGTGTGCCTGCGCAAATACCAATTTCATTCGAAAAAAAATAAATTTTCACATTTCCATATGAAATATAGTTAATTTTGAAAACCCTCGCATACAAAAGTATTCAATTTTGACATTTCACTTAAAAAATAGTGCATTTTATACGAATTTAGACATTTTTATGAAAAAAAGATTATTTTTGAAGGAACGGAAGCTGTCGTCCCCAAATCCCCACTACAAAATTTTTCTTTAGTTTTATTAGTATTGTTATCTACTTTTTATGTTAATTTAAATTCATTCTTATTCTAATACTGTAAAAATTGAGTATTCTTACTGATGAAGGGAACATAGTTTTCAAAACACGTTTTTAAGATAAATAAAATCCATATTAGAAAAAGATATTTCATGTAAAAGTTAAATGACAAAAATCAATATTACTTCTAGATTACTAAGATACCAGAATTATTAACCAATATTATTTATCGATTACCAGACTGGCGTATGCTATGCGGGATTTATCAAGTATTTTATATTATTATAACTTGAAAGAAAGAATTGACATATAAATACATAACCACTTAAAAAATTGTCTAAAAAAATATATATCTATATATTTTGAAATTTTTAAGGGCTATATGTTTCCTAAGCTACCTGTTTGATTTGGAAAAATTTGAATTCGTGAACTTCTCCTGAAAAATATCATCCCAGTTCATCTAAAAAGGGAGGCAAAAGTTGAAGTTTACCAATTTGTATAATGATGATGACGACGTATGCATTATAAGTATTAATATAATATTTGCTACTTCGTAATAAGTATGTATAAATTAATATAAATTTGCCGCTTAGTATCAAAGGGTACTGTAGTTGGAAAAGTTTTGGATAGATAATCGTTAGATGATAGGTTCGAATCTGCGTGGGAAGAATGGAAGAATCATAAAAACCATAGATTCCAGCAATTATAAAACTCACCCAAATTATTTTAAAACAATGAAAAATTAAAAAAATAATATTATAAGTAGAATGATACTATATTGTTTTGAACACAATAAAGGGTTCGTACTAGTATTTAAGAGTTGGCAAAGTAAAATGATTCTTTCTCGTTTTAATTAAAATTTCCAATTAAAGATTTAAGAAAATGTTCTGAAACAGAAAAATAACTTTTATATACTCGTATAGATACAAACAAAAAAGAAAAATAAATTAAATTCCTTTCTCTCTTAATATTTAAGTATATGACCCGAAAACATTGGAAACATTAATACAATATTATAACAATTTATACAAATCACCTTCACTTTTTATTAAAGACATTGATCACTTAACTAAATATATTTTTATTTAATATTTTCAGCACGTACACACCTTTTTTTTTTTTTTGTTTCATATAAGATTTTTCTATACATTACTTTAATTAATTTTGACTTATCTTTTTATGATAAACCCTTTTCAATTTTCTTATACTTTAATTATACTCTTAAACAATTAACCTCTAATAATTTATTTTTATTCAATATTATTTTTATTCTTTTTGTGTATCTACATACATAAGTCAGTTTTAACAAATTTCCAAAAAAAAAATAAGAAATATGTGCCTTTAAGTTCAAAACTGTTCGTCTATTCATTTACAGTCTAAATGTAAGTAAAGAAATGTATTTTTACCCAAGAAAATATGTTTAGTCTACATAATATATTCAAAATTAACTTTTACTATAATAGGTGAAGATAAAAAAGCATTATATTTACATGACTATAAGAAGTAAAGATCCACAACATACTTTTTTAAATCTAAAATTATCAAACGAAAGAAAATTGTTCTTTCCATAAAACATTATAAAAACGCTTAAGATTGCTTCAGACTACACATATGTATTTTATAACTGACATGTCCGAATAAAAACAGAAGATAAACAGCTGATTAGACAAATGTAGATTTTTTTACATCGTTTTTACTTTCTTTCTTCACACCAACTGATAATTTTGACAGTGTTTTTAAATAAATTTTGTAAACAAAAAAAACTGTTTTAGTTTTGCCAAATTTATTTTAGAAAAAATTTAAAAACTAATCATGAATAATTATTTTTAACCTTAATTCTTTATAAAATCTTTATTTTATAATTCCTTTATTTTTCAGCGGTTAAACACTTGAACTGTAGTGTATACGAATGTATGATCAATTCTAAAAATACATAAGTATCAAAAGTCAGATAGAATTAGAATCAGTTCTTAAATAAAATTTCAAATCAAATGACATGCCAAAAGTTATTTTTATTATGTTCACACTAGATATCTGTTTTTACAACTGACATGCTGAATTCAGTTTGTCAGATTTAAAACACATATAGTTTGAAGCATGCGATCTTTAAAGTTTGAAATTGTAGTTTTAAGATCTTAGAAAATGAGCAATATAATAAAGATAATCCATATAATCAACTTTAGAATACCCTACAATCTACATGGAAATCACTGGAACAAACTTTAGAAAAGGGCATCTTTCAAACCCTCATTTCTATTCTTTTTTGATTTTTCTTATATTACTTAGTACCCAATACAACAAAGTATTAAACATTAATAATAAGAGTATATTATAATGGGTCATATTGTTTTGTATTTATAGATTCATATATGTATACAAATTGAAAGGTAAGAACATATTATACAAAACGAGTATGTATTCACTTTTTGAGTATAAAATTTTTTTATTGAATTTTGTTAAATTACAAAACCAGTTTCCATAAAGGATATTAATATTATTACTTATTATTAATATTGCTAATTATTGTTATTTTTTTTTTTAATGCATTTCTCTACCATATAAATGTGGACAGGAAATTACACAGCCTTTCCTGTTCAGGCGTGGTTGTAAATGTTGTAAGGGGGAATAACTATTACGACGTGTGTGGAATTCGAACCCACACTCCCGAGGCCACCGAGGCCCCCTATTGCTAATTATTAATATTACTATTGCATTTTAATAAATATAGAAAGTTTAAAGTAATGTATACACCTACATAATATTATATCTTTATATAGGTATCCAATATATGTAGATATAAATGAATAAAAATGCGTTTTATAAACGTATATGCAATTATAGACATCAAAGTGAGAACAATGATTTGATAAAAAAAAATGTAAGTATTACTAAATATATAAATTACTAAATATTTCCTAAAACAAGTAAATGTAACAGAAAGTCGATGCAACTGACTTATTAATACCCTACACCTGAATAATTCCAATTAAATTAAAATTGCAGAAGTTTTTTGGCAACTGCTTGAACCGCATCCTTTTCTTTGCTAATTCAACTCGAATTATAGGAACGTAAAAGAGGCACGATTTGACACCATTGTAAAAAATTTCAAGTTTCCATCTCTTTTAATTTCGAAAATATGCTTGCTAGACCTTGGGAGGCGTGTGTCAGCTACTCGAACCGTTCCTCCAATTCATCTTGAATTTTAGAGACATAAAAGAAATATTACAGAACACTCTTGCATCAATTTTAAAGGTTCTATCTTTATTTATTTTGGAGGTATGCTCCTTTGTCTTTTGGCTACTTCGGAAGCTTTCAATATACATGGTTCAAATCATTTCAAATATTCAGTTTTCACTGTTAAAAAACAGGAAACATAACAGAACACCCTTGTACCAAAAAAAAGTTTCTATCTTTATTGGTTTTCGAGATATGCTCGTTTGCTCTGGAGCTCGTTCGGAAGCTTCCAAAATCCGAACCCATGGTACAAATCCTATCAAAGTCCAGAGACGTAAAGAAAACGTCAAAGAAGAGTCTTGTACTAAATTTAAAGGGTCTACCTTTGTTGGTTTCAGATATATACTCGTTTGCCCTATGGCTCGTTCGGAAGTCTCCAGAATCCAAACCCATGGACCAAATCCTCTCGAAGTTCAGAAACATGAAACGTGAAAGAACACCCTTGTACCAAATTTATAGACTCTACCTTTGTTGGTTTTGAATATATACTTGTTTTCTCTTGTGCACGTTCAGAAGTTTCCAAAATCCGAACCCATTGTGAAAATCCGCTTAAATACCAGACTTCAGTTTTAAGGAAAAGGAAATATAACAAAACACGCTTGTTCTATCTTTCTTCTATCCGAATCATTCGAAAGTTTCCAAAATCCGAACCCATGGGCCGATTTTGCCATGAGTTGTCAAATTAAACAATTTCAATTTACATGGGTATCGATCAATTTATTAAAAAACGAGGTCAACTTTGGGATACCCATATGAACATAATATATACAGTTTCCATAAAACTTGATGATCTTCTACAAAATGTCCGATGTTTTAATACCGATGTTAAGTACCAAGATATATTTATGTAAAGTTTAGAGTTTTATGACAGCTACCCGAACCTGTTGCAACAGCACAACAAATTTCACAGAAGTTACTGCCATAAAACTTTATCATCTTTTGTAAGATTTCAGATGCCCAGCTTTATTAACTTCCAAGATGTGCAAGTTCCCTGAAGATGATGGGCTAGAACCAATCTTCATAAAAGTTATTGCCATTAAACTTGATCATTTTTTGGAACATTTTAGATATTGAGTTTTATGAAAAAAAAAGTTATATGGCAACTCGCTGAAGCTGTTGCTCTAGATCAACCAAATTTTACAAAAGTTGTTAGTTTGTAACTCGCACCTTTTCGCAAAAATTAAGATATCTAGCTTCAACAGACACTAGGTTACTTTCATTTAAAAAGAGAAGTTGCATGGCAGCTCCTCGAACCCTATAACCATGTTGGATTTAAATAGCAAAACTAACAATTTTGCAAAAGTTACGTCAAAGCTATTTTTTCTCTCAAAATTAATTTAAAAAAGGGACCTCGGTAGCCTAGTTGATAAGAGCATGAGGGATTGTGGGTTCGAATCCCACACACGTCGTAATAGTTATTCCCCCTTACGACATTTACAACCACGCTTGAACAGAAAAGGCTGTGTAATTTCCTGTTCACATATATGTGACAGAGAAATGCATTAAAAAAAAAAAAAGAAAAAACGAGGCAAAATACAGTTACTCTTGTCTCTTACTCTTACTTAAATACCTGTACGAATCCTTTATTGTTTTCAAAATTCAATATAGTATCAGTCTGCTTATAATATTGTTTTTCATTGTTTTAAAATAAATGTAAGAATTGTGCATAGTTGTACCTGGTCCAACCCTGGTCCAATAGTTTCAACTTTGTCTTATTTAATCTTATAAATTATATTTGGTATATAAATTGAAATCCATATAATTATTGCATTGTAAGTTGTAACTATTAATTTAAAAGTAATCAAATTTATTTTTATTCTTATTTTTTTTATACCTTTTTTTTTTATTAAATACATTATACCTATTAACATTTATCAAAAATAAAAAAATATGCCTATATAACCAAACAAAAAGTTAATCTCTCTTAAAGCAAATTCGAATCTACGGTCCATATGGATCTATTATCTAAATCTCTACCAACTTATATGGAAATGTTCTTTTTTAAATATTTTATTCATTGATTTTTTTTCTTAAAGTACACAAAATACGTAGATACACAGCTGTATATATTTATACTAATTTTATTATCATACAAATTACACATACAATATGACCAATAATACATACTCAATACAATACATATATGTATACATATATGTATACCAAAATCGGATCCCCATCGATATCCTGAAAAAAAAAATATGGAACAAAAAAAATCTTGAAAAAAAAATGTTGAAAACCAAAAATCTGAAAAAACAAATCTTGAGCAAAAAAAATTTTGAAAATAAAGTCTTGAATTAAAATTATTTATTTTAGAAATGATGATTTCAAAAATAAATAATTGTAATTCAAGATGGCAGTACGCTATACTTGTATTATTCTTATAACATACTTATGAATATTTATGTTTAGTGAAATATTATGGAATAAGGTAAAAATTAACTTTCAAAATTTCGCGCCTAAAAATCTCGTGCCTTAAAATCACGCGGTTTGAAATGAATTAATATTTTTCATTAATTAAATAGGTTGGGTGGGTATTAAAATCCAAAAAATTTCATAAATTAATTTTTAAATTTAAATTAATATTGTATATATATAATACAACTCTAAAACTCCTCCTGATTCACACTCTCACATATACATATATATATATATATATATAAAATTTCTGGATATATATATGGATATATACATATATATATATATAAAATTTCTGGATATATTTTATATTTCCATATATATAAAAATTCTGGAAAAGCACATAACCCTACTTTTAAATCCAACTCTAAAATCACTCCCAGTATTTGGAATATAATATAAATCTCGCATATAATATAAATATTTTTAAAAAGCGAATACCCTGAATCTGATTGCAACTTTAAAATCCCCCTAATTATATTTTTTACATACATATTTAAAAAAAAAAAAGAAACTTTTGAAATAAAGGGGGCTATCGCCACTAAACTCCCGTTAAACAAATTACCGGAATTCTGATTTTGTAACCAAACATTTTAAAATAGTGAGGGTTGTGGCTCCTTCCGTCCTGTTTTAATATTGTTTTAATGTTTCAATATTGTTTTTGCATACATATTTCAATATTAAAACATTAGAAAATATTTTAAAATAGTGAGGGCTGCCGCCCCCAAACCACCGCTAAACAAATTATTGAAACCCTGATTTTCTAACAAACTATAAAATCCCTCCTAATTAACTGCACTTTTGCACTGTATACTTACCTCCTAATACCGCATTTTACCATTTGTATTTTTTCGCGAGATTTTTTAAAAAATATCGAAAAAACGCCAGATTTTGAAACACGAGATTTTGATACGCGAGATTTTTTAGTTTCGCTATTTAAATCGAGTATTTTAGGCCGCCGCTAGGTATATGAAATTTTGTAAATAGATGTCGAATTGTTTTAAGTTTTATAGCAATACCTTCAGTAAAATTTGATTGTGTTGCTGCAATAGATGCAGGTAGCTGTCATGCAACTCCAAAATTTACATAAATATATCTAGGTACTTAACATCGGTATCAAAACATTTGAAATTTTGTAAAATTTTTATATAAACAGCATATATTACGTTCATGAGGGTATTGCAGAGTTGATACAGTCTACTCTACTGCACTCATCCTCGTTTTATTTTTTAATTAATAATCAATGAACTAATGATGAACTGATAATATTATTAAAATGTATAAATAGCCATTACATGAGAGTAATCTCTTTTGGAATTTTACTGTTGAAATTTTTATTTATTTATTTATTTATTTATTTCAGTATTTTAATTAATCTAGTTTTACAAAACTTATAAAAATAAATTTTTATGATTATTTACAATAATTTATAATAAACATAACATTTTTGGTATGAAAACAATACCTATCCTATACATGTATGTGGTCGGTATAAAAGCAACACTATATATTTATTTTCATAATGTGGTTTAGAATGCCACGCAAATTAATTTGATTGTAATGTATTACGTATACATTTGACTGAAATTGAAATGTTTGTTTTATATAAGGCCATCCAAATGAAGATTCAATTTACTTGAATTTTAGTAATTTTGAATTTCAAATCGTTTTTTTTTAGTTTTTTGTCTTTTTCCTGCATACCAAATTCTTATTACGATCCACTTTTTACAAATTCAATAAATTTTTGCATATGTATATGTGAGCTAGCAAGAAAATTGGTAAATGGAACCACTTCTTAGAATAGATATATTTTGGTTGTTAGTTTGAATGTGTGCTTGAAAATTTTATTTTAAAATAATTTTTAATAGGTAAACATCAACCAGCTGATTAGTTATTAAGGTGAAAAAAATATAGGTATGTGTAAGTACAAAATATTACATGCTATGCAATTTTTAAATTGAAATTATGCGTTTCCAGTTTCATTTAAAAATTAAGATGGAAATAAAAATATGTTTTTGACCCTCCAACTACCGGCCAATAGCCATTATTTTAGTCATTTCCAAAGTTATGGGAATTCTCGTTAACAAAAGGCTGATGAGATACCTTGATTGCAGAGGTATTTTGCATGATCAAACATCTACAGGTGATCTCCTAACATACCTCCGCGAAAAGCTCAACACCAGTATTCACTGTACAGGTGAATCTGAGTTTGTTACTCTCGATATCTCAAAGGCTTTTGATCGAGCATGGCATTCTGCGTTTTTGAACAAATGCCGAGCTATTGGTGTTAGTAATCCTTTCTGCAAATGGATTGATGATTTTCTTTCGAATCGTCGTATTCGTGTCCTTGACCTAGTGGAAGACAGCCCACATACATCCCATCCCCAAAAAGGGAGAAAAAAGCAATCCCTCAAACTATCGCCGTATTACTAGCACTTTGGTCCTTTCTAAAATAATGGAAAATTTAATAAATAGAAAGCTTCGGAAATATCTACATAAGAAAGGGTTAATTCATGATCATCAATGTGGGTTCCGAACCCATCGGTCAACAGGTGAACTCATGACACGCCCCTGTGAAAGGCTCAACATCACCCTCCACCATTCGGGGGAGTCTGATATTGTCGCTTTGGATATTTCTAAAGCTTTTGACCGAGTTTGGAATGATGCTTTAATTGTTAAATGCAAAGCAATGAGCCCAGGTGGGTTGTTTGTAAAATGGGTTCGAGATTTTTTTTCGAATCGTTCGGTTCGTGTCCTGGTTGATGGTTATTCTTTAAATCAATTCAAAATTAATGCTGGTGTCCCACAAGGATCTGTATCAACAGAGTGGATTTTAACTCTAAGAAAACTCAGTCTCTCGGAAAAGAAATACTTCAATCCTAATTTTCACTTTTCAAGGGGAAGTTGTGCAACATGCGGGTGAGCTCAACATTTTGGGCATGGAGCTAAATCAAAAATTAAGTTGGTCTAATCATATTTTTGGTGTAGCTAAATATGCAGCTAGTTGTATGCGTTTCCTGTATCCTGTATGTAAAGCTTTCTTTTCATCTTCGCCTTGTAGTTCAAATGCACATCCCTATGTAGTTCAAATTCCCAGATGGCATAATTCGGCTTATGGAAATTCGTTTGTAGTACGAACATCGCGAATGTAGAACCATCCTCCATCTCATATGTTCCCCAGAATTGGTGATGATTATATGTACAACGTGCAAGGATTCAAGGTGAATATTAACAACTTTGTTCACAATATGCTGCCAATTTGAAATCTATTTTCATTCCATAACTCAATTTCCTCTGACCAGGCAGTACATTAGTACTAAAAATCGTATAACCTATTGTTTGGTCAAAAAAGGGAGGTGGTGTTTAGTCGGTTAAAGTCCCACACACTCATAGAGGACTCTTGCTCGTTTTCACTCCTCTATAGTGTCTTTCGATGATTCCCCCCTACCCTAGCAACAAAAAAAAAAAAAGGTTCTGTCTAATATCTATAAAGCCTACATTCAACCTAAGATGGAGTACAACCCCCACATTTGGGTAACGCATCCCAAACTTCTTTGAATTACCTCGACAAAATCTAAAACAGCGCCTTACGCCTAATTGGCGACCCTATCTAATAGGCGTACAAGTAACACTTACTCCACTTAACTCTCGTCGTAATATTGGAGCTATTTCTCTGTTTTATAGATATCTTGTAGGTAATGACAGTTGCTCTATTGAACTTAAATCAATTATGCCTCCTCTTAAACAATTCCAACGTAACACCAGAGGAGCTGCAAGTGCTCATACCTACACTGTGGAAATTCCAAGATGGTTTAAAACTGGCTATGGAAACTCATTTGTTGTGAGAACTGCTAAGATGTGGAACATGCTTCCATCTAATGTGTTCCCCTCTGTCAATAACGTTCCGTACTACAATTTGCAAAAATTTAAAATGAATCATTATAGGTTCATTTCCAATCTTCCCACTATTTCACCTTTGACATCCTATTTTCTTAATAACTAAACCTACATATGTATTAAGCAATCCGTTCCTAGCGTTTAGTTAGCGTGTAAAAAAAAATTTAACCAATTAAAAAAAGGAACCAAAATTGGTGTTAGATCTTGAGCAACTCAAGTTCTTATAAGGTGATAAAAGAATCCCGGAAAGCATATGAGGTATGTTTTTCGATGTTCTTTTTGTATGTCATAACAATTTCAGGTATGATTTTCGAGGTTCTTTTACTATTTTATAATAATTTTAGTTAAGTTTTTTGGTTGATTCGATACAAGTATATAATTTAAAAAACTTTTTTCTTACATTATTTTTTTTTTAAAACATTTTGTAACTCAACATTAGTAACTTAGGCTTGTTTGACTCTTTGACTCCGGCTTGTATTTACTGCATTAATATGTGTGCTTCTAAATCAGGTCTTATTCTAAGCAGATATAATATTATGCAAGTCAAGTCAAAGTTGTCAATTTTAGTGCAATATTAATTTCTTCATATAATATAATATATACAACAAATTAATCTTTTTCCTGTATTTATTGAGTATAGCTAACTGATTTGTACATTTTGCAGCTTCAATAATAATATATATTCTAGCATTTAGGCGAAACTCTCCTGGACCATTTTACGGAATTTATTTTCCAATTTAAAAAAAATTTGTTTAGTCAATAAACTTATTTGTTCTGACTTTTGAAAAAGTTGAAAGAACCTTGGAAGTTGTGTGAATTAAAAACTAAAATAAATATGCATGTAGAAGAAATTTTGATCATAATCTTACAATAGAAATAGTATTGCAATTATAACCAAATCGACTTTGTTTTCAATATTAATATTCTAACATGATTAGAAAAATGTCGAAATAAAATTAAAAAAATTATCTGGGGAGGGGCGGTGCAAACAAATTGCAAAAATCAAAAATGAGAAATTTAAATTAATTGACTGTAGCTCAGCAATTTTTGTTAAATTTATATAATTTTCAAAAAAAAAAATATCTATTATGATATAATAAATTATATAATACATAATATAAACTGTATGTATACATATATATATATATATATATATATACAGTATATTAGATACATACTATAGATTTCACGCAACATTTCTATTTAAGAATATCAAAAACAGCAACCGACACTCCACAAATCCCAGTAGAACAATTTTTACAAAAAGTTACATAAAAAAAATGTTGTTCAGTAGTTTTTAGAGAAATTATCATTACCACAAACATATGAAGAAGCAAATAAACGAAAAACTTTTTTTACTTTTTATTTAATAACTTTTTACACGTACGCTAGGATAGTTGGATATAATAATATTATTATAAAAAAAATTATAAATATTAACAGTTTCGAACAAAAATCTTAAAACAATCGAAAAGAATCAAATAATTTCATTTTCAGAACGACTTGTAAGAACCCGTTATAGTGTTTTTATTAATTCTTGAGAACAATGATTTGACGCCAGTACAGATAATTATTTATAATAATTTGTGTACAAATATAAGCAAGATTGTGAATTTTTTCACATGTGTATACCTAAAGTCGTTAATATATTTATCCCGCCTTTGAAAAATTTCTTAAAAAATATTATGAAAAAAAAAGTATTTGTATTAAAAATTCAGGTTTGTTTGTAAGTGTTGAAAATATACAATCAAGGTCTTAAAATTTGCATAACAAGCCTTGTTACAATTTTTGCAAATACGTACTTGCTATATACTTTCAAAACGTCATTTACATTAGCTTTCGTAAACGAATTAATTCCGAAGATATAAAAACCAGTTTCAGAAATTTGTATTGCAGTTACCCGTACATATGATGTTAACAATTTATAAAATTATATAAATTGTTAGAGAACTTTCCCATTTTGATTTACAACTTTTTAGTTCTATTGGTTTTAACCATATGTCTCAAAATAGAAAAAAGGGCGAACAGTCAGGCATACATTGCTATTGATTCAATTTCGATACTGATCCCTCAGAGAACAAAATTTAATATTTCCATGAACTATTCCTTCGTGTGGGTATAAAAATGCACCTAAAAAATATTAAATAAATTGACATGTAACTATAATTTACCCTTTGACTAGTATAAACAAGTATGCTAATTGAAGAAGAAAGATTAACCAATTTAGAACTAGTAAGGCTGTAGAAAGTTCTTGAATTGGAGAGTAGAAGGTTAAGATTTTTTCTTTTTAAAGAATTGCAAATTGTAAAACACAGTTATGAAAATCTCTGTAGTATTCCTAGATATTGTTCAACTTCAAATGTCACCTTAATGTTAAACTTAATAATAAAATGGAATTTTTAATACTAATATATTAAAACCCTAACGATACAAAGCAGTTTCAATAAAGAAATTATAAGGGAGGTTAATTAAATTGATTGCGAATTTTTGAGATGGGAGTTTTTTTCAGTTGTAATTTATAAATAGTTTTGACAAAAAACTGTATGTAAAAATTAAGACAAAAATATTATAAACAAAATATTAATAATTATTAGACACATATCAAAGTACAATATAATATAAAATATAAACTTTTACAAACTTGACAAGATACAAAAAAAAAAAAAAAAACGAAACAAAATAAGAAATTATAATTTCTGTTTCGTTGCTTCATTGCGTACATCAATATTATAAGTAGAAAGTTTTTAAAAACTAGTAATTGCTTGGCTTAGCAGAAACAAAAAGAAATGAAAGAAATGTTTGTGATTATTCAATGAAAAGGACACAATTCACATTATATATATATTTTATTACATAAAATGTATAGAAATATAATGAACTATATTATATGGCTGATTAACAAGAAAGGCTGATATTCACTTTTCTGTCAATGTTAATACAGATTTTTTCAAAAGTTTCAATATATTTTTTTTATTTTTTATGATATTTAAACAATTTTATACAGTACTTAACATTAAAAGTTGATAAAAATAATCTCTTAATTGCGGTTAAAATAAAGTAAAAGTTCTAACTTTAAATATTCCATACAGTGACCATTCATTATCCGAAAATTCTAACCCTCGAATTGAAATATATAATTTTTATGTATTTATTTACATAAAGAAGCTGAAATAATAATGATTATGATTTGTAACGCTAAAAAATAAAAAAATTTTGGAGGAAAAGTACGCATGCATCAAAATGAATTAGAAAAACATGAAAAGGTCAAGATCGGATCCTTTCTGCAATTTAAATCAAATATTGGGCCAAATGTATAAAATTGAGCTGGAACTCAAATATCACTTTTTTGAACAAAAATACGAGTTTGTAAATGTGAAATTCGAAATTTAAGTTCAATTTTATATGCATTCAACCTATTCTATCAAAAAAAAATGTTTGTTTCTTCAAGAATTAACTTTGAGGTACCGTGAACGTATACAAAAAAAAAATTATTGAAATTATTTAATTTTGAAAGTAACGTCTTGTACCTCTTGCTACGATCAATGACGGAATGGAAACGTATTATATTAATTTTGAATTTTTATTTTGAACTGAAATTCTTTCATTTAAATTATCTGAAAATATAACATATTATGAATAATTCTTTTTTTTTTTGTATGTTACTGTATATAATATGTAATATATATAATTATCTTTAATATTTTTATAAAATCTATAGATGTTTATAATAATAATATATAGAAAATTAACTAAACATTGTATATTAACGTTAATAAATTAACATTAATTATTAAAAGTATAATTCATACGTTATTGAATTAAATTTATAAACTTTTATTCCCTTTTATATAACTACTATTAAACTGTTTTGTATTATGTCCCTCTAAATATAATAGAATTTAAATTAACGTTTTTAAGAGATAATGTGTCTATAGCTTTTTAAATTAATTTTAATGTTAAATAAAATGCTTTTTTAATTAAATAAAAAAAAAAATAAAGAGAAAAATGATTATAAAATTTGCAAATTGTCCTTAAAAATATATTATAAACAGGATATTTAATAATAGAATTAATACACATTTCATTTTTTCATTAATATTTAAATAGTTCTATCCATTTAAATGTAATTAAATTAGAAGAAAATATGTCGGAAGAAGTAAGCGTATATATGCACATAAAAAGGATATTATATTATATTACTGTATCTATAAATAAAATAATTTATTACAATCCCTTTCAAATAAATAAAAATCTAAATTACTATTTAAGTTAGGAAACCAGTTATAAAGAAATGATTTATAATAATATAAATACCTAGTAGTACGTATTCGTCGCTTTATTACGCAGCTAAGAAATTTTATTTTAATTATTTATAAATACTTTGATCAAAAGTTTAGCGATCTTTTGTAAAAAAAAAGGAATATATCAAAATAACTCGAATATCTTTCAATACTTAGGTACAAGATATAAGTAAATGAGAAATTTTTTAAATACCAATTGAATAATAAATAATTTTAATTTATGAAACAGAACAGTGTGATGTATGAAGTTATTAATAACTATACATTATCAGAAGCAGAAAACAATATATTTCAATATTACGTTGTTTTTATATTTCATAAATTAAAATTTGTTTTTTTGTAGTACCAACCATAAGGACGTTGTGCATTTACTTCGCATTCAATAACTACTAAAGGTCTTTTCTTTTTGCGGAATTATTTCATTTTTTTGTGCGAACTTATTACATTTTTGTAGTGCGGACTTATTTCATTATGAAATAAATGCGCAAAATTAAAAATACAATAATCCCGCAAAAAGTATATTATTGCATAATGAAATAAGTATGTATTTCAATAATGTAATAAATCCGCAAAAGATGAAATATGATCGCAAAAATTTGAAGTAAGTTCGCAATTCTATAAATGGAACAAGGAGTATGAGCGGTTGAAAAGGCCCGAAGGTGCAATTAGACATATACATGTTTTAAAAAATATAAGAATCTTACCTGTTCAAAATACTCTATATACACAACCAATAATTATCTAAAACAACCTTTTGGAACCACTGACAATGTCCCATCAATTAAATATTTTCGGTTGTCTATTTTTTCAATGATTAGTTTCATTATTTTTGGTAAGAGAAGAGAAAATGTAATAACTAAAATTTTCTTTTAATATACATGCGATTAAAAATGGTGTGTTTGTATTCTCTTCCAAAATTTTCCGAAACCATTCCAAATTTTTGCTCTTTGGAATCCTTCTCTTTGTATCACTTTCAGTAGTTCTTGTGCAGAACTTACATGCGTTTCAGTCACAATATTATACAGCCCTCTTCTTAATTTCTGAAAATTTAAATTTTTTCCTGCATTTTGATTTCTAAAAAGAACAACGCGAGTTTAATTATTAGTCCATTGAATATATTACGCACATTACAACGTTACATAAGACAAAACGACTGTATTAATACAGAATAACAAAAAAAACGCACACAATAATATATATTACAACTGAAAAAAACTGTGTATATACATATATGCTTACTTTACAACTGCATTTTCGAATATACATTTCTTATTCCACTCAAAGCATTGGTATCACTTAAGACATATTTGCGGTATTTCGGTAGTCTTTTTTTATCTTGTTGAGAAGTTTAAATTCTTCAAACAGTTCTTCTTGTGTTGAATGATTTTGTTCCTTAAAATACTTATTTTTTAGCACATTTTCAAAAAATTTAAAAAAATGTGCTTGTGTCACTTTCCCGTCTGTCCGTCCGTCTGGGTGTTTAAAAAACTTCTACACCGTTGGAAATTTTAACTACGGATAGGCATCGCATAAAAACTAATTTTGAGGAAGCACTTTTTTCGGTAGCACCACCCGTTAAGGAACTGCAGCCCTACAAAGTTCGAAAAAGCGCTATCTTTAAATGATTATAACATAGGTTCTATTTGACATATTTTTTATCTGGAAACGCAAACGATAGCTGGTTTTATAAAATTATAAATATAAAAAATTAAAATAAATGTATGACTTTGCCATGGGGTATTTTAATATACTGTTATGTGAAACTCAATTTTTGCAAAAATTTAGACCCCTTCTATATTTCAAACGGGTGAACTCAGAAGCTTGAAATTTTGAGCGGAGTTAGACCTTTGAAAACAAGTTTTAGTCATTTCAGAAAATATTTTTATGTAGCCCGTTTAGTAGCTGTAAGGGGTCAAAAATTGAAAATTATCTATTTTTTAACACCTGTAACTTGGGTGACATTCCGAAATTTTTTTTAAGTAATATACAAAATTTAAATGTCTAACATTATACATTTTTGTTTGTGTTAATAATTTTTCTAAATAGTATAGGTTTTTCTATTTTTCTAAATAGTATTATAGGGTATACTTGATTTTTGCCAATTTCTCTAATTAATTATTCTAACGATTTCTTTTAATTTTTGTATTATTATAAATCTATTTTATTAATTTATTCAATCAATTTAATTTCGTACTTTTTGCGGAATTATTGCATTTTTGGAGTGCGGTGTTATTGCATGCGGAGTTAATTCACAACGCCGCAATAAGTTTGATGCATTTTACTGTATAATAGAAAATAAAATTTTATATTCGTACTTTTGAGTGCATTTAATAAATTTTGCTGCTGCATCATACATCTGATGAAAACCATTCTTTTAATAAATGTTCCGCTAATTTTTTTTGATTGTTTTTTTTTTGATTTGATAACCCTTTTTGGCGCAACAGTTTTTATTCTTTTCGATTTTCTTATTACTAAACGGTTCTACTAATTCAGTTCAAACTTTGTATGTGTGTGGTTCTATATAAAAGGAATTAAGTACGGTAAGAAAATATATCGCAGAAAAGATTTTTGCAAAATTTTTTTGTTTACGATTTTGACAGATTTACTTTTCGAATTTTAATAGATTCATATTAAGTTTTGAATATAAGGTTTTTTTTTTGTTTTTTCAAAATTTTTATGAAATATTTTTTTCATTTTTCAAACTTTACGGTATTCGTATTGGTTTTATGATATTTTATATTTAGTATAAATAGTTAATTTAGTTAATTTTATTAACTGGTATAATCATATTTAAATCATGCATTGTCATAACACTTACGCGCAACCTGAATATTTTAACTTCTTAGTAGAATGAGAAGTCGCTAATAGGTAAATTTGAGTTTCGAAATTCTGTTAGTCCAGAACAAATAGATATTTATAAGGGCATTAAATAAATAAATGAATAAACATATTTTTAATTTTAGCTTTTTTTCAATTTTAAACCGTACAGAATAATTTAATTTGGTTCTAACTTTCACCGCAAACTTCTAAAAAGAAAATAAATCTTCACATATTCTTTTGACGAAATTAGAAAGTTAAACCCTGAAGTACTCTGATATAATTGCCTATTACCTTCCCCAGGTGAATACATTCAATTTTAATGTAATATAATATTTTTAAAAAATTATATTTAAAAATAAAAAAAAAATTCTATATTAAAGTTACTGCCATAAATATATTTTTCTAATTTTAATTAATTTGTTTTTCCAGGTATGTTCATCAAACAAAAAAAAAAGAAAAAACAATGAAAAAAATAATTTTGTGGTAAGATAAAATGATATTTTTTAATAGCTAGATGATACAGTGCCTAGTAAGAGTGTAGAAGTCTAGTTCGGAAGCCTAGATTCGGTTCCCAATAATAGTGGAAACTTATTTTAACTGATTTTATATTTGGCTGTTTAATACCGTTCGTTCATTGGATTCAAGTTTATAGCAATTAATGTCAATATAATATTAATATCAATTTATAATATTTTATGTCAATAATAGAAAAAATACCAAATGAAATAACGAATTTTAATTTATAATAATAATATAGATCATAACAATTTTTATTATTCTTTATAACTTCAATATAGAAAATGTAACAAAATATAAACAAATAGAATTGTATCGATTGTAATAAAACAATTCTACATGTAATATGGCAGCTAGTCGTAGGTTTAATTCAAATAACATGAAACACGGTCTAAGTTTCAAAAGGCTCCCGCCATTATACGTATTTCTTTCAGATATTTGACTAGTTTTTATAAAAAAAATTTTACAACATCACATTAAAAAATTTTGGAGCTTCGCGTTGCATTTGTTGCGTTGATTTTCAATATTTCTTTGCATTCCATGATGAAACTGAATATTTCTTTGCTTAAAGTAAACAAATTAAACCTAAAGGCTTAGTATGAAAAAGTTTTAAATATCGTACTACGAATTTTGAAATAACGCCAGAACGACCGATTTTTATTATCCATATCCATATTTTTTATTTTTTATTTTTGTTTTTTGCGGGGGTAGGTAGGAATCATTGAAAGACACTGTAGAAGAGTGAAAACAAGTACGAGCCCTTTATGAGTGTGTGGGACTTTAACCCACTAAAGACCACCTCCCTTTTTTGACCAAATATCATGTTTAACGACTTTTAGTACTTATGTACTGCCTACTCATAGGAAGTTTAGCTATGGAATGAAAATTGATTTCAAATTCGCCCAAAAACGAACTAAAACTAAACGGTTCAACGAAATTTGTAGACTACTACAACTTGAAACTTCATCGGAATCTGGGTTTCAGAAAATTTTTCCGTACAATTTAGTGACAATCGAATGTACGGTTTAGCTGTGATTAATAACAAAAAAAAAAAACGTATCAGCCACTTTATATAAATGAAATTCTTCAGATATATAAATTATCCTCAGAAATTAAGATTCTTCCGATTAAATAGCTTTTTAAATATAATATATTGCATAAAGATAATTAACAAGAAAAGAGTAACTCTTCTATTTATTTATAATCCAAATTTCTATATATATTTTAAATAAACTTTCCAATACAAGAAATATGATTTATTCTCTTTGATGTCTTTGTAATGTTCATAAAACCTTAAGAATTACTAGATGCTTTGTCTCATATTAAGGCATTAACGTTTCTTGAGTTTTTATTCGATCAAATATATTAGAAGATAATTATATTATATTGCTTTGTCTCATATTAAGGCATTAACGTTTCTTGAGTTTGTATTCGATCAAATATATTAGATATTAAGTTATTAGCCAAACAATGAATATTTTTTAAGCGATTCAGTCTTATACCAATAAAATAAGAAACCTATGTAGTATATCTGTTCTTTAAATCAATTTTTAGTGAAATAAAAAATTAAAAATATTTTTATTCTATAGAATATTTTATTTCGTTAATTGTCATTCATAGGATAGGTACCCTGTATAACAAATACAAATTTCATAAAAAAATAAAATTATCAAAATTTTGTTACCTTATTTTGGATTATTTGGTTAACCCCGTATTTTTGGTGGTCCTGTTTTTTTTAAATTTTGTTATAATATGACATAATTAAGTAAAGTAATTGAAAAATGCAGTTTTTGCAAACCAATAATTTGAATATAATTTACTTTTTTTTATTATAATAATTATTTTTTTAATGGTTATTATTTAACGTTTTTTAATGTCAAATACAATTACAATTTACATTTATTTGTTATTTATTACTTCATATTACAAACACAATTCCCTTTTTTAAATTATTTAATTTAATTTTTTTATTAACAATTAAATTTCATTACAGTTTCTATTATATATGCACATTATATATATATATATTATATAATTTTTCAATTAACTTTAATTAATTAAAATATATCCTGATAATAAAAAAAAAATTTATATAAATAAATATGTTTTTATGTATGTTTAATTATTTTAGTTTCTCTTTTTATTTTCTCATTTATTTAAACGGAAAGTATTGCGATCGTGAAAAAAAAAACTTGGAATTATAGATTGTCATTGTGTTTTGAAATTATTTTATATCAGCTATAAAAACATGTTAATATCTAAGTGAGTTAATAAGCGGGTGTCTGTCATATGTGTTCTGTAATTATAATTTGCAAATATTTTATTGAATTTTGTGGTAGTGTTAGTTAGTGTTATAGTTTTTTACTCTAGTTTGTGGGAAAGGTTTAATCTTCTGAATGAACTTAAAATTTTAATATAAAATTCTACGAAAAGTCAAATCTAGTAAACAGACCTAAATATTTTAATATAAAATGAATATTACTTGCCAAATATTTACAACCCAAATACTATTATATCATTATAGCTAAAATAAATTTCCGTATATTCATTCAAATTACTCAAATGCAAACTTTTTAAAACGTATCTTAACAAGCGGTTTTAACAATATGTTTTTATTTAAAAATACATACATACTTATTATTATTATACTCACTAGATTATTTCCTTATCTTTATATCTAAAAATATGGGAAAGTCCACTTAAACATTTCCATTAAATAAATACTTTTTGTATCATACAGCGAGCAACCTATTTCATGGATATCATATAATATGCAAAGTTTGGATTTGATTATTATTTTAGACTTTTTTTTTGTGCATAAAAGAAATTTACATAATATATTATAATAATAATATATGTACATAAAATATAAACCGTTATAATATATTGTAATTTGATCGCAAGAAGGTTTAAATTATAAAATTTTTATTTTTGAACTTAATATGAAAGTTCTTCTTTCTCTCGCTTTTTGTCTATAACGGTCTCGGCTACTGAGATCTGTCATTAAAGTTTTTTGACATTTTAATTAAATTTCATAGTTAATTCAATCCTTAGATTTGTAATAATACAATATAAGACTGGAATATTTTTTATTCATGTTAAGTTTTTTTATATTAATTATACCTATATGAACTATGTTCAAGAGTATAATAAATTTGCAATTAAGTTTATGACACCTTAAAGGAGTCGATATATCTAGTGTCAAAGGTATGGATTGGCTTAGAATCGAGTTCTCGATCGATTAAGCCATGTACGTCCGTCCATCCGTCCGTACACACGATAACTCAAAAAATAACGAAGCTAGAAGGCTGAAATTTCTTTTACGGTATTTTCGGTCGCTGGGTTCTAATAGCTGCCATTCTTCTTTTACATGGAAATAACTCAGTATCAATGAGCTATAGGTATCTAAACTTTTGCAAAGTGGTGTCGAAAATTTAGTTCTGCTGGTGCGACAAATTCGGATAGCTGCATTACAACTTCTCTTTTTAAATGATAATAACTCCGAGTTTATTGAAGCTAGGTATCTGAAATTTTGTAAAAATATGTCGAATTGCATGCTACAAACTTCTGTAAAATTTGGTTAAGCTAGAGCAGTAGTTTCAGGCTTCTTGTACCTTTTGGAACTTTATGAAGCTAGGCGTCTCAAATCTTACAAAAGATGATCAAGTTTTACGGCAATAATTTCTGTAAAATTTTTTAATTTCTATTTTTAAAATAACTTTTCAAAGTTCGCAGAACAGCCTCAATAAAATTTTACATAGCATAGTTATTGGTTATAATTTTTTTTGCGATAATACAGTTTGTCGGAAACTAAGTCAAAAGATTTTCTTTTTCTCATCAATAACATTTTGGTCTGTAATGCAACCGATAAAATAATATATTAATCGATTAATCGTATTATATTGTTGTACATAGACTTTGCTTTAAAGAACTAAAATAAAATAAACATTAAAGAAAATTATTTATAATTTAGCTATACAATTTATTATTATTTTATTGATGCTCACTGTGCTTATTTTAAATTGTTTTTTAACAAATCACTGCTTTAGTATAATACAAATTACAAACATGGAATATTTGTATGTATATATAGTTATTTGATAATATAATATGTTAATATAGATTATATTATAGTATTGATTTATGCCCTTTTTCTACTTCATCTGAAACAATTAAATGTTGTTGTTTTTGTCTTTTTTTTTTTTGTTAAAACTCGTCCATTCCAATAAAATTTCTTTTCATCATTTCCACAACTTTTTCGCTTAACTTTTTGCTTTGTTTTTTTTATTTTTTTTTTATTTTTAAAGTGGGATATAAATAGTGAAAAGAGACAGTGAATAGGTAATACCATGAAATTACGGATAAATTTTTTATTTTAATATAGCATAGGAAAAATACAAACAATTAAAAGAAATTAAAAATAATTTATTTAATTAATTTTACTTTTCAATAATAATATAGTAGTCAATACTCTGGTTAGGAGGGAATCTATTATAACATTTAATTAATATAAAATTTTTAAAAGACAAAAGAAGATAAAAATGGAGAAAAAACGAATCGGTAATTAAAAGAGAAGAGATGAATTTATCATTATATTCAATTTTGTATTTCGAATCTTAAATTATTTAAATTTTTAAAGGAACGAAATATCAATGTCGCACAAAATCCTATTTTACATTAGTAAAAATTAATTAGTTTTTTATATACATGTGCGACAAAATTACGAATTCAAATGAAATAAATTTTTAAATATTTTTGTTTTTGGGTAAGGATGATGAGAATCATCGAAAGATACTGTAAACAACTCAATTATTTGAGACTTTAACTCACTAAATACACCAACCCCGTCTTAAAATAATAAAACTAGTCTGACAGACTAAACATTAATTTTACTGGAATTGCAGATGAAGGTGATCTGCGTTTAACGCTAAATTTAGTGGCCTACTTCTATTAGGCCTTATAATGGCATTTTCTCAATGTAGGAATTTTGTAAATTCTACATTTATGTGGCCTTCTAAGTGGGTCTTATGTTTTAGTGCATATTTTTATTTCTTCGCTTACATTAGATATTTCTAGATCCCTATGTTGCGTATAATAACCATGTTGCGTATAATTTTATTTTGGAAAATTTAAATGCTCCAAGTATTGTTTATTTGCCACAACTCCATAGCTGTATGTCGTACAACCAAATATAAGGTTAATTATTTGGTAATATAACAAAACTTTATATTCTCTTGGTAATCTAGAATTTCCACCTAGGAGCCAATATATTTGTCTGAATTTCGATTTTAATTCAACTTTTACTTCTTGACGTGCTCTTTCCATCTCAGCTTGACATCTAATATCATCCCTAGATATTTTAACTTGCTTTCTTGGGGTATATCTACTCAATTTAATTATCCGGTTGGGGGATTTGGTACGCTTTTATTTGTAAAATTTACTTGGACAGATTTTAGTTCATTAAGCTTAATTTTTTAATAAAAAAAGATGATCGCTTGCTTTTTGTAATTTATCTGTAGCCTCGTCAATATTGGATGCAACTGTCATAATTGCAGTATCGTCAGCAAATGCAGCTACAGTTATATTGTATAATCTTGGTAAATCACTGGATAAAGCAAATATAACATAGTATCCTAGATACTACCATGAGGCACACCTTCTTTGATTTCTCTAAGTGTAGAAAACTCTCCATCCTGTTTAATTCTAAACAACCTATCATGTATGATGAGAGTATATCTACTTATTGTTTAGGGAGTATGTTTTTTAGTTTATAAATTAAGGCTTCATCCCAAACTTTATCGAATGCCTGAGCTTCATCTAGAGCATATTTACTTTTCTTCTAGAGGTTTTTCAATTATATCTGTAATTCTACGCACTTGATCAATAGTTGAAGGGTTTTTCTAAATCCAAACTGATAGTTTGGAATTATGTTCTTACTTTTTATTAACGGTTTCATTCTTTTTAATAATGATTTCTCAAAAGCTTTGACATTATCGGTAAGACAGAAATTGGTCTATAAGATTTGAAGGCTTTCCAAGCTTAAGTATCATAATTATTTCTGCCACTTTCCAAATACTAGGTACATGATTTAGTATTAATATAGCATTCATTATGTATGTTAGTATTCTTAGACCATTTCTCGGAAGTTGTTTTAATAATTCCGCCGTTATTAAATCAAAACCGGACGCTTTTTTCAACTTGAGACTTTTAATTTCATCAAGATCTGAGAGATCTGAGTCTATTTAATTCCGCCAAAAGATTTCTTCCAGATGATCTGCGAATGTTTCGGCCTTTTCCTTATTGTTTCTTGCCCATTTATCATCTTTGTTCTTGATAGGTGGAACTTGAAAGATAAGGTTTTTTTTAGACTCTTTGTTGTTTTCCACAAAGAATATTTTTTTTCTTTTTTAGGTGATCAATTTTCCATATAATTTTTATAATTTATTACTCTTTATTTCGAAAATTATTCTTTTTAGATTTTGGGTTATTCTATTTAAAAACGTTTTATAACCTGGAGCAGAATGGTTTGAGCCTAAATTTTGATTATCTGCTAGGCTAATGAAATAAAAAAAATAATAAAAAAATTCAGTTTTATTTGTATTAATAGGCCATTAAGTTAATTTGCCCGTTGAATGAAAATGGCAACACAATTCTCTAATAACTTCTTTTAACTCTCTTCCTCTTGTTATGTTAATCTAGAACCACAGTCGATACGTTTGGCGTTAAAGTTACCTCCCAAAATGAACCTTCCGCCAAGTAGCTTAAGGATATCTTTGAACATAGGATTCTTTATATTGCATTAACAAGGACAATATAAAGTATCTATATTAAGATTTTGTTTAAGTGACTTCATTGGTATTACCGAGAGTTGAAACTCATCAATTTGTATATTACACTCTTCGTGCTATAGTATTTCGTAGTATATAGTATTTTTTATTAAAATTGCACCGCCTCCTCTCGGTAGATTTCTTGGATGGTTTGCTTTATAGCATCTGTAGCCTAAAATCTTTATTTGTAGCCTAATATCTCTGGCTGTCTTGTCATATGAGTTTCTAATGGAAGACACACGTCGTTATTTTGAGCTTTTAAAATAATTCTAGAGCAGAGATTTTATTAAATATGGCATTTGCGTTCCACGTAGCAATATTAAATTTGTTTTCGACAATTGTTTATCATGTTTTTTGCGTATATGTATAACTATATATTACTATATACGTTTTCTAGCTTATTTAATCTTGTCGACATTTCGTTCGGATTCATTTTTAAATTTTTTCTCATTTGTAATTCTTTTGCAACCAACCACCCCCTATAGTTCATAGGATGAGCTACAAGACAGTTAGCACATTTTGGAGTTACATATTTTTTTGTCACACTTTGGTGACAACTGTTAGCCAGCGCATTTTACACATTAAGCTAGACGTTAGCAGAATATTTGTGTATGGCCATATCTTTGGCACTTCTTGAACTGAGGAATCTGATTATTTTTTCTAAGAGCTTCAACTTTCACTCTCATGTGCTGAATAAATTCTATTTTATAAATTTTTTTTATGTCTTCAGTATTTTCAATTGTTAACATAAATAAAAGTAATAGTTTCTTCATTATTTTTTTAGGCTTTCTAATTTACATCAAGGATTTTGGAACCCTTGCTTTTAAGCTCATTTTTTATATCTTCAGGCTGGCATGATAGGTGTAAATTCCTAGCCATAACTTTGATTAGGCTGGTCAACTTATTTTTATACATGTGCCATTCTAATTTAGCTTTATTTATAAGCTTTGTCAATTCTTTATATCCCCTTCTTTATCAACATTATTTTTTAATTGATTGTTGTTCATCATGCTGACTTTATAGTTAATATTTACTTCATTGAGAATTTTATTAACTTTAGGGTATTCTACACTATTACTTAATATAACCGGAGGAGGTTCTATTTTTCTAGTAAAATTGGCTATTTCAGTAGTTGGTAACTTATTTCTGGAGACCTCTCTGCTTTTCATTTTTTGCATTTTCTTTTCAGAATCCAGTCGGTTTACCAATCTAATGCTTTTTCATCTGTACAATATTCTACTATACTTTTTGTAGTTTTACTAATTTTTAGTTTTTTTCGTTCTCGAAATGCATATCTGACTTTTTAAATTTCTACATAATTTTTCACATAAGTTCGCTCATTCTCAAGTGAAATTTTTCATCTTCTTGCAAATCACTTGCATTTAAATTACCTTCTCAGATTTTTCTGTAACTGTCATCAGAGTTATTCGCGTTGTGATTCTCTTAATTTTTCCGATTAGTAATATTTTAAATATCTAATATTCGAATTTATTAGAAGATTAAGAAGTCAGTAAAGGAGATTTTATTTACTTAAAAGTACTTGGCCTAAATAGTGGAAGTTGTATTATTTCTTCATTGTCAATTGTCTTGCCTTTCTATAGGTTTTATAAATAGCATTTATAATTTCATATCCTCTGAATAAAAGTTCTTCTTTTATATCATTTGCTATACAGGATGCTATCACTCTAATTGGTTTGGCTAATTTATTTTCATGCGTGTTATTCCACTTTTACCTTGTTCATAATTTTTGTTATTTTCTATATTAATTTACTGTATCAACATTAATTTTTATTTGGTTATTATTCAATGAACTTATTTGCAGGGGTATTCCTTGAAATTACTTGTATAACTGGCGGTGGTTTCACTATACTTTTAGTTATTGCTTTCCATATCGACTTATTAACTTTCAGAACTTTTGTTTCATTTTGACTAGTTTGTTTCGAGTTTCGGTTCTTCTTTAATTGTAGATAATTCTTGTATACGCTTAGGTACGATTGCTGTAGACTTCTCTGAGTTTCTCTGTAGTTTTTCCGTTTTAAGAATTTCAACCTCGTTTTGCAATTTCGTATTTAGTTCTTCTCTCTGCACTTGGTTTTTTTTAAAAATTTCGTTCTCAGCTCTGAGTATATTAACTTCTCTTTGTACCCTAGAAGAAATGGCTTCAAGTTGATTTAGTATTTCTTGAAGTTTGCTTTCCTGAGCTATATTTTCTTTCACCTGACCTGAGTCATTAATAGTAGATGAACTTTTTTCAGTTTCTTCTTTTCCAGTTCCTTTTGGGAGTTACCTTTGAGTCTTGCTTTTCTGCTGAATTGATCCAGCGATGATTGTAATAAATGATTCTCACCAGAATCCATAGAACTAGTCTCTAAAGAGGATGTATTGTCCAATGAAATTGAAGTACCATCTCAGGTAAGTCTTCCTTTTATTTCGGTTATTGAAATAAAACGAATGCATTCTACTCTTTCTGCCAGGTATGGGAACTGTCGTCAGTCTGAGATCAGTCGTAGACGAGGGAGCCGCCTATTATAAGAAAGCCGCTTCTGAGTTTTCCCCTAAGGGATGTCGACATTACATGTCCGTATATTTTATACTATGACTAAGACCATACCAACTTTTGTGCCTCAAATATGATGGTTTAATCAAAAATAACGGTTAAATTATTGATGCAAAATTATTGGACTATTATATTAATAACTCGCATTAATAAATATTTATGGGATTAAAATAAACTGAAATAAACAAAGAATTAATTGAGTGCATTTTTTAATATTAACAAAGGTTAACAGTTGGAAACTAAGACACACTTTTGTAGAGTTCATAATAAACAAATGCTCACTTTTGTATATTAACAGGTCATGTACGTTGGTTCATTACTGTTTGTAGACTTTAGTTCGTGGAGCCAAATATGCAAGTATAAAGCTTGGAAAAAGTTAAAATGAAAATAATGCTAAATTTTAAATTAAAAAAAAGTTATAAAAATAATTTTTAACCGATCGCAATAAATCAGGTTCTGGTTGAAAACATCTCTTTAGTTTAGTAAAAATCTGTTTTTAAGTTATAACAATATTTGGTGGAAAAAAATTTGTATTTATGTTTCAATTTCCTCAAAATGATCAAATAGTGAACGGGTAACATATTATGTAGAGTTTCGGTTAAATACATTTTCTTTTAAAATGTGATAATCAAATTTTATGTTCGTTACTCCTTTTATAAAAAGAAATATTATACATAGCAAAAGAGGAGCAAAAAAGCAAAATAACTATTTACATTTTATAACCTTTTAAAAAAGCTCAAATTATTTTGGTAGTTCCGATTATACAAGTTACATTCGAAGCGTCTTTTTCAGCCTTGAAGCTTGTATTATCAACTCAAAGCTGCTTTAAATGAAAGTCTTTTATCCGTCAAGTTAATTGACATTTTTTTAATAATTAAATAATAAAAAATGAATTGAAGTATGATATGACATTAATTTTTAAGTTCTAATAAATTGTATAAATTCCTTTCCTTTTTTATTTTAATTGCGATTTATTATTAGATTCGATTATTTTAATTTCGTTTCGATTTATTTTAATTTTTCATTAAAAAAAATAATTACGAATTACTAATTATTATTTTTGGTCTTTTTTTACATTTTTTTTAATTCGAACCGCTCCAATATCTACTTTAACGTGAACACGAACCTAAAATTTGACAGCTTCACAGCTCTGATATAAAATTTCTCTTTAAAATTTCAGGATATTTTTTTAAATTAATAAATAAATTTTTATCAGAACTGAAAACTATTTGTTTAATCCAATAACCATATTTTCTTTAAGAGTAATCTTTAAATTCGTAAGAATTGATTTTTTAAAATTAAATTAAAACAAGGAAGAGTGCAGAAGACTAGACTGTGTCAACTCTGGGATACCTGTATGAACGTAATACACTGTTTCCATAAAACTTGATTATCATCTTTTGCAAAATTTAAGATGTATGAGTACCGATGTTAAATAACGGGATATAATATATTTATGTAAATTTTACAACTTTATGGCATCTACTCGAATCTGTTGAACCAACACAATTAATTTTACAGAAGTTATTAATTGCCATAAAACTTTATCATCTATTATAAAATTTTAGTTGCCTAGCCTAATTAAGTTCCAGGGTATGCAAGCTACCTGAACCTCCTGCTCTAGCATAACCACATTTAACAGAAGTTGTTCATATACAACTCGACATCTTTTCACAAAATTTCAGATACCTCGCTCCAATGGACACTGAATTATTTTGATTTAAATAGAGAAGTTGTATGGCAGCTATCCGAACCTGTTGTATCAGCACAATCAAATTTAATAGAAGTTATTGCCATAAAACTTCAACATCTTTTGTAAGATTTCAGACAGGCTAGAGTAACCAAACTTCATAAAAGTTATTGCCATTAAATTTAATGTTCTTTTAGAAAATTTAAGATATCTAGCTTTATTAAGTACGAAGTTATGGAAATATAAGTTATGCTTATATGAAAAAAAGTTAGGTTAGGCACCTCCAAGGTCCAAGGTTATATGGCACCTCCCTGAATCTGCAGCTCTAGACCAACCAAATTTTACAGATGTTGTTGGCATTTAACTCGACACCTTTTCACAAAATTTCAGATACATAGTTCCTTTATTTTTTGAGTTATCGTGCAGACGGGTTAACGTGTATGTCTTCTTAATCGACTCAAAATTCGATTCTAAACCGATCGATACACTTGAGTCTATATCTAGTTTGACTTCTTTAAGGTGTCCCAAACTTAACGGCAAATTTTATTATACATACGTTCATACGGGTATAAAAAAATTATTTTTAATAGAATTTGTATTGCTTTTTTTACTACTTACAGTTTTTTTTTTAAATTTTCCATTTCTAAGTTCTTTCCTGTATAATTTTTCTCATTGGGAACGATTTTCTGATTAAAAGAAAATTATATACCAGAGTAGATTAAAACAAAAACAATAAAATAAAAAACTTTAACAAAAAAAGAACAACAGATAATCTATTTTTTTTTTTTTTTGCAAAGTTAAACAAAAAACCTAGAAGTTCTAAAGGTGTTTTCTTAGATTTGAACTTTTTGAGATACGAGAATGGAAATACATCAATTTATAGGTATATATTTAGATTATGTAGGTAGGTACTATTTTCAATATCTTAGATACCATGTAATGTTTGTATATCAATGTTGACATCTCTAGAAGCTAAAAATTCTATAATGTATAAATAAATTCTATAATTAAAAGTTTCTTCGTTTTTCTTTATTTTTTTGCATAAGAAAAAAAAATAATTAAATAAATACTAAAAATGGAAGAAAAAAATAACATCAAAATGATTAAAAAAAAAAAAAACAAAAAAAAAATTAAGAAATTAAATAGTTTTAGTAGAGAAATAAATCATGATAAAAGTTGCCGTGATTGAAAATCTTCAAATTTAACTACAGCAATACTTATTTTCTACATAGAGAATAAAAGTTCAAACTTGTTTATAGGTATAGAATATAATTTTTGATATATATTATGTTTTTATTTACCGAAATTAAAAGAAGTCAAATGTAAAAGAATTTTCAAACACCTAATGCTTAAAGAAGTATTTGAACATGGGATCTGCATTACTTTTTATAAGTAAAGAGCTTGTAATCTTTGCTTATCAATTGCAATAATGACGGATAGCCAAAGTTCTGAAGGTTTTATTCAAATGGGTTGATTAATTAGCTCAAATGAGATTAACGCTATTGATCGTCAGTACGATATTACTCTTACATTAGGTTCAGAACATAGGAAATTTAAGCGATTTGATTTGAAAGAGTTCATAAAATGAAAAATTTAAATAAAAACGTGGATGAATGTAGAGTAGACTGTGTCAACTATAGTACATAATATATGATGAACATAATATGAACATGAATATATATGCTGTATTCATAAAATCATTCATTGTTCTGTATTCATTGATCATCTTTTACAAAATTTCAGATGGTTTACTTGTATCGAAATATATTTATTTAAATTTTGCATGACAGCTACTTGAGTCTTTTCACTAAACCAACCACATTTTACAGAAGTCATTGCCATAAAACTTTATCATCCTTTAAAAAAATGTCATATGTCGAGCTTAATTAAGTTCCAAGATATATAAGTTGCCGGAATTTGCTATTCCAGCAAAACCAAATGTTACAGTAGTTGTTGGTATGCAACTTGACATCGTTTCACAAAATTACAGACACCTAGCTGTAATACACACTAAGTTATTTTTAATTTAAACAGAGAAGTTGCATAGCACCTACTTGAACCTGTTGGATCAGATTTGATTGTATTTTACAGAAGTGATTACTAAAAAAACTTGATCATCTTTCATGAGATTTCATATGCCTATCTTCATTAAGTTCCAAGGTATGAAAACTATCTGAAACTGTTGTGCTAGAGCAACCAAACCTTACAGAAGTTTTATTTTTTTTTTATATTTTTTTTGTCCACATAATTGACAGGAGATTACACAGCCTTTCCTGCTCAGGCGTGGCTGTAAATGTCGTAAGGGGGAATAACTCTCAAGAGGGATTCGAACCTACACTCCCTTGGTGTTTATAGCGTATTTTATACGCTCTTACCCTCTAGGACACCGGGGCCCTATTATAGAAGTTATTGTCATACATTTTTAGAAAGTTTCAGATTTCTAGCTTTATTGAGACTAGCTTTATTAAGTTCACCAAATTATTAGGATATAAATTGTGGTTATATAAAAAAATAAGTTGTTGGTAACTTCCAGAATCTACTTGGCATTTAAAAGCATGTAATTTGACATTCATAAAATGTTTTATACCTATAGTTTCAATAAACACTGAGTATTTTTCATAAAGAAAGAAGTTGTACGGCAGCTACTGGAACTCACAGGTCGAACTTGCTGGATTTAGACAGCGAAGTTAACAATTTTTTAAAAGATGTAAAAAGTGACAGCATAAAATGATTTTAAAATACGGACAATGCTTTTGCGAACTTTGACAGTGGACAATAAAAATAAATAAAACGTATCATATAACTCAAATATGTTTTCGTAAGTTCGTAAATATTTTGAATACAAATTCCGATACTTAAAAATTAATATGGACAACCACTGCACTACAAAACAACACAAAAGTAAAATTCTATCTTTAATAGATAAATCAAATTAACCATATTGGAAAATTGTAAATATTTAAAAATTCTCTATAATTTTTTTTATTTCTACCTGAATTCTTTGATTAATTATTTAATTTCCCCTTTGATTTATAGGTATCCAGGTATATTTATAATTATCTTAAAACTTCAATTTGTGTTCATAGAATAGAGCAGAGATAAAAAAAATTAAAATAAATATTCTTCTTAATCCTAAAAACCTCAATATATATATATTATACACACTTTTGCATATATATAAATATTATGTTAGTGTTGTGATTTAATATTATGGCGAAGAAAAAAAAATTAAATAAAATTCAAAATCTAAAATATATAAAAAAAAATATAAAATATAAAAAAATCACTCGATCAATAGATCTATAGATTTTATATTTTAATTAATTACTTAATTGAAATATAAAAAATAATATATAAAATATTAGTTTATTCACCTGTAATAAGGTGAATAAACCAAATGATTTGGTCTTTACTGACTGTAAATTTTGGGCATAAGCTTAGGGTTCTTTTAACTATTTATATTTCGCAAATAGGGGCCTAAGGACTAGTGGGTAAGAGTTTATAAATACGCTGTAAACACCGAGGGACTGTGGGTTCGATTCCCACAGACGTCGTAAGAGTTATTCGCCCTTACGACATTTACAGCCGCGCATGAAAAAGGAAAGGCTGTGTAATTTGCTGTTCACATTTATATGACAAACTTCTATTACTAGACTCTTCTATTATTCTATTTTTTTCTATTCAAGGAAAAAAACTTCGCAAATAGAAAAATTTTTAAAAGATAATAAAATTGGGTAAAAAAGTTATTTAATTTTAGCTATAATTTTTTTTAAATTAATTTCAAGTTAAATATTTAGTTATAATGTTAGGTATAAGAAAAGGCTCCTTTTTTTCATAAAAAATAAAGGATATCAATATGAACACACAGTGCTATAAATTCTTATAAATGTATGGTGCTATCAATTCCTTAAGTCGAACTTCTCCTTATACGAAATATCTTCCTTCGTTATTTCAAAGTACATTTCCGCCTATTAAAATGATTGAAGATTTTATTTTATTTGTTGAGTCGGAAGCTAGAAAAGTTTAATTTTCATCACTTTTATTTGTGATGATTTGAAGAGCATTTAACAGTTTATGAATTTGAACTCTCCAAATAAACTTATTGATAAAAGAAATTATTGTCCGCTTCGTTATTTTATATTAAGTGAGAAAATTGTTCTTGATTATGAACATATTATATTTGATTTACAAATGTTTCCTTTTACGAACTATATAGGAAATTTTCAAAACACAGCGGAAAATACTTTACGTATTATGTATATATAAAGTCTTATCATATTTTTATCCCGTTTAGTTTTCCATTAGTACCATCCCAGGTCTAGTGAAGAAAGAGGAATGAAAAGTTTTAGATTATAGCAATTGGCATTAAATAAGAAGTGAAAACGGTATTATAAGTAAAATAAAAATGTTGACAATTTTCTTAAAATGAGTAAAATTGGAATACAGTTTTATATAATATATAAAATCTTTTATTCCTTAAATTTACCCATTTATTGAACCCGTATGAAGGTAGAAGGTATGAAGGTAGGTAGGTGTCAGGGTACAACAACTTTGTCATTACGTTTGGGATATCTTAAACGTTTATGACACCTTAAAAGACACTGGATATATATGGACAAGTATATAGATTCTTGTTCAGGATCGGATTCTGAGTCGGTTAAGTCATGTACTCCAAAACCTAAAAATAAAACAGTTGAGAACAGATATATCTATAAATAATTACGATTGAATTTATTGTCATATGCCATCTTTAATTTACGTATAATAAAAAAAAGAAGGTAAAAGCTAAATGATTTCTTTCTAAATAAAAAAATAAACCAACTAAAAATCTATTGATGGTAAAACTTAACAAAAAAAAATATTAAAGCATTTCAAAAATCATCCAGGACACATTGTTTGTATTATTTAATTTAATATTAACTTCCTTTTCTTGATTACTATCTATTATAAATCAATAACAATAGATACCTACTCTTAAATAACGATTGTAAAATTAAATAATCTTTCATTATTGATTTATTTATTATCTGAAACGGTTGGATAACTACTAGCATCATCCTTCACGGTAGAATAATTTTAATCCCAAAGGAATTTTAGAATGGAAAAATATTATCCTCTTCATTTAAGTTTTAATAGAAATATTAATGTACCCATTTTAAAAAATAAAAAATAAAGTATTTTTTTAAAATAAAATTACATATTTCTTATATACTTCATGGCTCCTTTAATATAATACCTACCTACAACAATTATTATAGTTCAGTGAAATTTGAGGTTTAACACTAAAACATTTTTTAAACAATTTGAAAACAATTATAAAGCTACTTATAAAAAACAAAAGTCCAGTACATTAGACTATAATAGATCTAATGTAACATTTTTTTTGTCAATATTATTGGACATATCAGTTCACTATGTCTATGACATGGTGAAATATTATTTGCTTACTTTAAAATGTATCTATAATAAATTAAAATAATAAATTAATTGAAATATTTATTTGTCTGTGCTCCTTCGTAACCAAATATTTAATCTTACAATAGATTTAAAGGTGACATGTCATAACTCCTTTTGTCATAAGTCTCTTAGGGAGTTATGACACTCAACTGTGTGTCATAAGTCCTTTAGGAGTTATGACACAAAGTAAAGTTTCAAAACTCCCTTAAGAAATTTATGACATTTTTTTCAAGGGACTTATGTCACACTTTAAAATTCTAATAAATCCTTTAGGGAGATTTAACTTCATCAACTGTGACAATTTTATGTAATAGAAATATTATAATTTCTAACACACGAGATAATAGATGTAACAGAAGTACTATAACACGTGAATAATCTAGAAATTTTTTTAGAGTTACATATTTTTTCAAGGGGTTCAAAAAAAATGTGTATTGAAACATATAGGTATACTTCTATAACATATACATATCCAACATAACTAAAAATAGTTTTCACTTTTACTGGGATTCAAACCCTGATCATACGGTTCAAGTTTAGTAAATCCAACCTGTACCAATGTCATGCACCTTCGCATATTTTCAATTCATCCCACTAAATGTATCTGTAGTCTGTATGTCTAGAAAAGCGATAAAACTCAACGATTTAAATAAAGACGAACATGTACATACTATAGGAATTTTATCTAACTGATCAATAAAAAGCTAACATTTTTATTATGAGCTATCTTACATTTTGAATGAAAATCTTTCATGTAAATAATTCGAAAACCAAAATTTCCAATAAATATTTAATACTATGATTAAAAAAAAACGAAGAAAATGTATATATAGTTAACTCTGTTAACTTTAGGATACCAGTATGAATATAACTTATCCTGTTACTGTAAAATGTAATCATCTTTTATAAAATTTCAGGTATCAGATTTAATTAGGTAAAGAAATATATTTATATAAATTTTAGAGTAATTGTTTGACAGCTGCTGGAACTAGTTGCTTCGAATCAACTAAACTTCATAAAAGTTAATTCGATAAAACTTGTTCATCACATAATCTCAAATATCTACCGTAATTAAGTAACAAAATATGACAGCTACCTGAACTTGTTCCGCCAAATCAACTAAATATTAGATCCAAACAATAGTCTAGTGGTTAAATCATTGATCTTTCTTTCGAAAGTAATTGGATTCAAATTTCGGCTAACTCATATAGATTAAGAATAAATAATATAGATTTTTCTAAAAACTTATATAAAAAAAATGCCAAATTCACTTTTCAAAAGCACGGAATCTAACAATTTTATAAAGATGAAATGGCAAAAATTTCGAAATTGCTTTAGATATTATTTTTTGAGTTATCTTGTAAATGGACGGACATTCATGGATAAATTGATTCAGAATTCGATGATCAGCAAGAATATATTTACTTTTTCATATATATTCAATTGTTTTTAATATGTCACAAACATAATGGTAAAATTATTATATTCTGAACTATGTGTATACGTACATCCATAAGAAATTCTGTTGAAATTCATGAATTCTAATTTTTTTTCATGGTCAAAGTATTTTTTATGATTGAAATTTATATATTTTTACTGTACTGAAATATTTAACACTTCCATTTCTTTCTTTTGTAAATAAGATCTAATTATGGCAAAAGTTAAAAATAAAAATAATAAAAAAAAAAAAAACTTTTTCAATATTTATAAAATTAAATTAAAGAAAACAAATTGTTTTTGATTAATTAATTTTTTCTTCATTAATTTTGGCAACATCTAAACATCCATTCTTCCTTATTAAGTTTTTATTTATTATTATTGTTATCGTTTTTTTTTTTGTTTTTCAAAATTTTAAGCTCTGTGTAACATGTGTATTTTCCACGTAACACATTTATATATACGAGTACATATACATATTTTTTAAATTAATTGAAAATTTAATTAATATGCCAGTTAGAAAAAGAAAAATTCACTTTACGAACTTAATAAAAAAAAAAGTTCTAATAAAATAACAGTAAAGGTTATATTTTCTGAAGAAAGGTAATTGAAATTGTTAAATTACTTGCTTATATATATATATACATATATTATATATATGCATATATATATATAAGTATATATATATGCAAATTAATAAAAATTACAATTAACAATTTTTAAAGTTTTTTAAAGCAAAAAAAGTTGAAATGTTATACACATATGTATGTATATGTGTATAATATTATACATATAATTTTTTAACCCTTCTGTTTTTCTCGGATCATTTTTTTACTTATTTCTTTAATGAACTTATACCAGAAGTTGTTTCAAATTAGTTCAATACTTGCAGATGATACACAATATCATTCACAATATGTCCAGTATATGTAACATTTTTTAATGTTCATGAACTATAAGAAATATTTTAGTTTTATAAATTTGTGTTGTTGCACCATTGCACCATTTCAGAAGTTTTATGAAAAATTACCAGTAAATGTTAAGTAAGTACTTGTTTTTTCAATTAAAGGGAAACATAACCGTAGATAAGTAATAATTTCTTTTTCGTGAACTCAATCACATCATGTTATTTTAAAATAAGATATCGCAACTTGTTGTTATTGTGATTTGCCATATAAAATTTTTAATTTTTTTAAAACACTACTTTATCCCATTTAAACGAAATGCAATTTTCTCAGCATTTATTAAATATTTACTTCCAGCATTAATACAAAACTAAACAAGGCAGAATTTAAATCAACAGTTTGTAAACGCGCACCTTTTCCATAAAACATAATACAAACTGTTTAGAATTGAGACTTCACGAATATTTGTAATAAAAAAAAATTTAAAAAATAAAAAGACACGTCCTGCAACAAATGAAAATTATAATGATGCTAAGCTTTAATTTTTGCGTTTTCTTTTTGGAAAGATTTGTACCAGGTGCCTAAGTTACAGGTATTTAAAAATAGCAAAACTTTTAACTTTTGAGATCCAATAATCCTTAAACAATGAAACAAGGGGTGGTACAAAAAAAAACAGAGGCAACTTACACTAATTCTAATAGATCTTTCTTATCTCAAAATATTAAAGTTCTAACTTAAAGCTGTTCTAACTCCGAAGGAAAAAAAATTTGGCAAAGTTTTGTCTTCACATAACGGTAAATTTAAATAGTAAATTGTAAAACATTGCATAATTTTGACATTAATTTATAAAGGTAAGAGAAAGTCCGATAGCATTTTTAGATTAAAAAACTACTAAGTAGAACTTGAGATGTATACATTTGAAAATAGAACTTATTTACAATTTTGAAGGGGCCTATATAACTAAGAAAAGCTGTTAAAATACGTAAAAATATAATACTGCAGCTTTAATTTTTATTTCTAACCGCGATGTTTGTTGTAAGTTTGTACAGGTGCCTAGATTACAGGTGCCTAGATTACAGGTGCTTAAGTTACAAGTGTCTAAAAAGAGCAAATTATGAAAGTTCATTTCTCAAAATTTCAAATCTTCATCTAAAAGCATACCGGAGTTATGACGAAAAAAACTTTTGCAATATTTTGTTTTCACATAACGGTAAATAAAGTACCAATTTTTTACATATTTGTATAATTTTGATATTGATTTATAAAAATAACAGAAAATCATGTCCATTGGCGTTTTTAGAATGAATTTATGTAAGCAGAAACCGAGATGAACGCATTTAAAAATAGGGATTTTTCAAAATAGCTATGGCTTCGTAACCGGTGGTGCTATATAAAAAAGTGCTGCTAAAATATTGCAAAAGTGGTGTTACACTAAACTTTTTAAGAGGCCTATATGCAAGTTTAAAATTTCATTGCTCTATTTTAAACGGTGGAGAAGTTTTGTAAACAGATGGACGGACGATCGGACGAACAGAGCATAATCACTAGACTCAACAGTTTTTTGAAAAATGTGCTAAAAATTAGGCGTTATACAGTATATTTAAAAAAATAACATAAAGATAAATTTTTCCATTTTTTTTTTGTTTTCAAAAAAATTATAAATAGTCCCAATTTTCAATTTAAGTTTTGGTTGTGAAATATTTATCAAAATATGCGTAATGATCCAGTAAGTTTTCGTTTCATGATAAGGAGACAGTTGTTGTACTATATGTGATAAAAAAATAAAAATTAGTATTACATATTCTAAATATTAGTACAAAATATCGTCAAACTGTGACTAATACCTATTGTGAAGAAGGCATTAAACTTGAAATGTTTTTGTTGTTCCTAAAATTTTTTTAAAAATTCTGTTCAAATAAAGATTGAAGCCCATTATGTATATTTTATTTTTAAGAAAACAGAAGGGTTAAACTACGCCAATTTAAATTAATAAATTGATTTTTATTAGGATTGATGTACTTTTAAAATGATTCTTACATCTACCAGTATTAAAGGGGTTTGATATTTATATACACTTATATGTAAGTATTTTTAAACAGAAAAAAATTATAATATATTTTACCCAATAGTGAAGTATTATATTTGTATATATATATATATATATATATATAGCAAAGTAATTAATACTTTTTTACAGATTAATTATTCAACTTTACTTTAAATACTAATTTTTTTTCCTTTACAGAAGAAATAACTTTTGTTGAAAGCTTTAATTTTATTTTAAGGAGCGCTACGAATGCTCTTATCCCAAAAACTCTTATCCCAAAAACTCGTTTTATCAAAATCTCGTTTTATCACAAACTTCTTTTATCAAAATCTCGGTACAATTTGGGTAATTTTTTCTAAAAATAAAGAAATCGTAATTTTTATGGAATAATAATAGGAGGCATTTTTAAGTTAGATTCAAAATCAGGGTTTTATGCTTTTTCCAGAATATACTAATATGCATGAGATTGTGAATTAGGATGGATTTTAGGATGGAATTGGGGTCAAAATCTGGATTGACCCTTTTCCAGAATATTTATTTATAATACAAGTATACGTGATAATTCTGAATTAGGAAAGATTTTCGAGTTCGATTAAAAAGTAGCAAAAATATTTCTAATAATTTGTTTATCGGGTGTTTGGGAACCCCATTAGAAGCCCCACTACAAAGGCTTCCATCTTGCAAAATGTATAAAAAAAAAATTAGGAGGTATTTTAGAGTTTAAATATCCGTTTCTGGTATCCACAAATTTCTTATTAAAATTGTGCTAAAAATAAAAAAAAAGGAAAAAAAAATGATATTTTAAGAAAACAACTTTTGATAAAATAAGATTTTGATAAAACGAGATTTTAAGAAACGAAATAAAAAAAAACGAGTTCTTGATAAAATGTAATTTTGAGAAATGAGCATTCGTACCCAACCCTATTTTAATTTATTTATTGAACAGTATTTTGACCTGGTTAAGAAACCTTTGTCAATTCAATTTTACAATTTCTTTTATAATACGATAATATATATATATTTTTTGGCATTTCTCTGCCACATAAATGTGGACAGGAAATTACACAGCCTTTCCTGTTCAGGCGTGGCTGTAAATTTCGTAAGGGGAAATAACTCCCTCGGTGTTTACAGCGTAATTTATATGCTCTTACTCACTAGGCCCCAATACGATAATAATTATTATGGTATAAACTATAAACTATTGCGACATAAATTACTAACATTAACCGAATTTTACGTCGAAGAGTTCTCTGGCGATTTAACCACTATTTTATTACTTTATTAGGTAGGTTTATTAGTTATTTTATTATTAAAAGGTTTTAATTGTCGCAGGTAACATTATTAACAAATGCGGGCTAATGAATTTTTTAGTTGAAGTTCTGAATTTTAAGCTATACATATTAATTAAAATTCTTCTGCAGAATATTCAGTGGTTAATTCTAATTTATTTATTTATATATATATCAAGCCTTTACTTATCCATATATCAAGGAAGATTTATATATATTTTCATAATTTAGAAGCGTTCGGTATTTGTAAATTATGGATCTAAATACAGTATAGTATAAATTTTAACGGAAAAAATTGATTTTTTTTTTGAATTGTATTAATTGTATTTATTGTGAAGGTGCACATCATTATGAGGTTGCATAATTTAACGTGATTTAATTTTATTTAATTTAGTTATCTTATAAACTACGTTATGCACTAAAATATTGTATATAATTGCTAAATACAATTATGCACTTGAATACATTTGTAAATCGAATCTAAAAGCATTTTATAATTTTAATGTTATAGATAGTAAGGGCAAATCTATATATGTATCTATGTATATATGTGTAAATATATATCCAAGTTTTAGTACTTTCGATATTCATTGTTTTAGTATACTGATAAATATACAAATTAAAATTCATCTTTTATTAAATTACCACAAAATTGAATTATTTTCTGACAGATTAAACGATGTTCTGAATAAAATTGAAAAAATATGAAAAATTTTTCTAATATTTTATTTTTGGAATTTTTTAATAATAAAATTTGACCTAATTTATAGTTAAATGAAAAACCAGTAGCATCGAAATTACTCTTTTAATGCAAGTTATTGGCAGATCAAAAATTGCTAACAAGATGGATTTTAAGAATATTTGGTTAAGCATATTTGAAATTTATTTTAAAAATTATTGTGTTTTCTAAAAAAAAAATATTTTTAACGCACCAAGGCATATAATTAATTATTTTAATATGATTTTAAATTTTCTATGAGTAAAAACTGTTTTGACACTAATTGATCGGAACCATAGTTGAAGGCAAAAAATAAATATTTTCGAAAAAAATAAATTTCTTCAAGCTTTGCAGTTTGTGTCTGTATTGTAGTTGATTCAGTGTACGAGTACATTAATTACAAGCAAATGAATTGATAATAAACAGTGTAGAAATGTTGTGTAAAGCTATTTTTGTAGAGTGGAGGAATTCAATAATGCAGGTAGCTGTTTGACTGCTTTTTTCATGACATAAGTTATTTAAATTATTAAACTCAAACTAAACTCAAAAAAATATAGAAAAATAGCGTAGGATTAACGCTTAGAGTTATTTCCTTCACATAAGAAAATGGCAATATATAATATGTACTCGTATTTGTTTCGTTTTTTTTTTCCAACGAGAAAAGTTTAATAGAAATCTTTGAATTTCTATAAATTTTTAAATAAAATAAAAAATTATCAAAATAAAAATTCAAAATTTTCGTGGAGCTTTTATTGTATTTCCTTTTCTTTTGAAAGAAAATTTAATCTGAAAAAATTGTTTCTGCAAATAAAATTTAATATATCTAAAGGTCTTAAAGTTGTTCTTTTTATTTTGTTAAATTTGATATTTTTCTCTTTTTTATTTATGCCGGAAATCAGGTTGTCAATACCATAAAATAAATTCAAACGTCAAATAACGCAATTTTAAAAGCAAATGTAGTCAATTTTGAATTTTCCTGTTTATTCTAGGATACATAAAATATCAACTGTATAGGATTTCACAAACAATTTGCATTTCATGTATATACAAAATATTGTACATTCCCTTATATTTATTTTGCAGTTGGGTTTTAACTGAGATGTATAATACTTTTGTTTTTTTGTACCTAAACTTATATTTCGATTTTCTAATGAATGATCAAGTGATTCTTGCGAATTTACTACTTTTATCTTTTTCTTAAAGTCTATAAAAATAAAAAAATAAAAACTTTTCAAATCGTCTATGCACAGAGTATAGGTGGGGTAGATTCCTTTTCATCAATTCTTGAGACTGAAAAATTTCTAACAAATTAAAACAAAAAAGGAATTTATGATCGGCATGAGAAATTAATATGCATCTTGAAAATGTTAAAAGATATAGCACAAACAATTACAACATAATTTTAGGCGGAGCCATACGTCTTCAAAAATATGGTTTGTCGAAAAAATGTACGATTATTCAAAAACATTAGGGGCTTCGGTGGCCTAGCGGGTAGGCGTGTGGCGTATTAACCGAAGAAGTGTGGGTTCGATCCCTGCACAGGTCGTAAGTGTTTTTTCTTTACATACCCCCCTTACGACCAAATATAATGTAAATATATAGTATATAATATAAACAAAATAAATAATATTAGTATATAATTTAATAATAGTATTAAAACCTATAATGGCCTTTAGTAGCCGATGGTTGATAATATTGCATTACATTTATGTATGCAATATTAATATAAATAAATAAATAAATAAAACATTATTACAAAATTATGACTTGATTTATTCTTTATTTTGAAAATGTTTGTTGCTTCTATTGAATTGCTTACACCTATCTCTATTACAAAGCTTTATGTATTTATTATTGCATGTTCAGACAAAGAAGTGCAACGTAAAAAATCACTTCTAGTAATCAAATTTAACATTTGGTTTAACCTTAGCATTATTTATTGAATAGCTTTAAAATTTGATGTGACTTTTAGATAAGAGTATATACTTAGAAATCATTTGCATTATATATAAATTGATAAGAGAACAATGACTCAATTAAATACATATATGTGTATAAATTTATAAATTTTGACAGCAATCACTTTGAAGTATATCAAACGGAATTTTTTTTTTATGATACCGGCTTTTTGATGCAATCAAAAAACAATAAAAAAAATTTTGTTCTGTTGCTACAACGTAATTTAAAATTTTCGTTTCTTTGATCATGCTGTTACCAATTTCAGACAAAAATAAAATAAAATATTCATATAAAATGTATACGTATTACATAATATACATAATGGTTATATGCATATTATGTATGTATATGGATCTATTTATTCTTTGCTAATGATTTTGATTTTTAATATAATAGCAAAAAAATCAGAAAAAAAAAGAAAAAAAAATGAGATGACTTAACATTGATTTTTTGTTTTGTTATACGCTTGTTTGTTACCTTTTAATTTGATGTCACTGTTTTAATTTAACTTTTAAATTTACTTCTTTTTATATAATGTTAAAAATAATATTAAAAATAATATATTTTGCACTATGTTATTGACATAATAATAATGACGTGTCAAAATACAAATAAAAAAAAAAAGAACCTTTTTAACTCTGAATTTATTGTTACTTTTTATTACTTAAACAAAGTTTAATCAGGTATTTTGAAAAAAATATGAAAAGTTAATATTAAATATATTTATATAATATTGATAAATTTTAATTGAGACTATTGAATTCAATTTATATTTTTTTACCAATATTCAAATAGTATGGTTATAAACCTGTAATTATCAGAAGAACTATTTAATTAATACCTGGGACTATTAATAACGTATGGCAATTGGATTTTCAATAATGCTAAACAATAATATGATTTACAAAACCGAAAAGTTTATAATGATTGGATCACGATTTTTTCTGATGACAAGACGATTAGAACCAAGTAAAGAGAAGAGAGTTTATATTAGAGAACCCCAAAAATGGTCAAATAAATCGAAATAAAAATTTTTAAAAAATTTTTTAAAGTGTGGAGTATTGGGTAGAAAAGAAAATTAACAAAGTCAAAAACTCTGTTTGGTAGTGTTGGACTTTAACCCACCAAACGCCACCTCCCTTTCTCCCTTTTAAATCGAACATCAAGGTAGGACGTATGGTACAATATATTGTTTGATTTCGAAATTTGGGAGATAGGAATAAATAAAATTGGGAAATATGGGAAGTTACTTAATGTTGGGAGGATTATTTAACAACAAAGATGTTTTTCTTAAATTTCACGATATCATACACACTATGGTTAACAATTTTTGAGAATACTTCCGGCGGAAAGTTATTCCATATTAGCACTGCACCCATTACGAATAAATGGAGATTTTTATGGTATATTGTTTGGCTCACGAATAGTGGATTTTATTTTTGTTACATTGACTGGATGATTGATGTTAAATCCTTTATTGATTTTGTATATAACAACAAGAGCACTATATACAGGTCACTGAGGTATTTCAGCTTTTATTAAAATATTGTCGGATGAAAAACTATCGACTACTACAATTTAGCGACTCAACCAAATTGAAATCTCTGATCAATTTAACAAACACATTATCAAGGCTTATCGGTTAACAATTTTCGCAATAAGGCGGCATGCTATACCTAATTAAAAGCTTTGGAAATATCCAGAGCCACAACAAGGTTGAGGCTGGCGCTGAGTTTCCACAGAGGCAAACCCTTACTATTAGGTATTCCGTAAGCTTTCAATTTAATATCGACTACACAACTTTGGAAAGGACCTAAGTAATATCGAAAGAACAATCATTAAGACGCATTGCTTGAATTACCTTTTTTTGAAATTGGATGTTACAGTTAATTAAGAACTGTCACGCTGAAAAACAACTAATATAATATTATATTTACAAAATGCAGAAGCCTAAACTTCAAAAAATTCTAGAAATGTATCATCTATCGAGTGAAAAGTTATATATAAAAGACGAAGCTTCAACAATTTAGGAGACCATATATTTCTCTATATTTACATGCTCTTTTCATCTTAGCCTAATTTTATTGCTCAGTTGTTTCCCTTGCTTTCTTAAGGTATAGCTACCCGGTTAATTTTACTATGGGATTTTTTATGAATTTATTTATATTGTAAAATTTACACACTAAACTCTTCAAAATTTTTAATTTTAAACAGCTTAACTATTCAAATATGATGATAATAGTATATCTACATATTACTTAGATAATATTTGATTTAGCTTATTAATTAAGTTTTCAAGCAACACTTTAGCAAATGCCTGAGTTACATCTAACTTAATCTATAGACGAATCCACATTTTTGAATTTCATTTTTTCACATTATCGGTAAAAGAGAAATAGGAGACTTTTTTTGGGCTTTGTATCATATTTATTTCTATCACCTTTTAAACATATTGAATACATAGTATAGATATAATTTATTATGTTTGCTAACATTATTATAGTCGAAAACTTCCATTATTAAATCGAAAACTAGCGCTTCTTTCCGGTTAAAAATTTAAATTTCACCAACCATAATTCTATTTAAGTGAATAGTGTGTTAACATTTTATTCTCTTCTAACGTTACTTTCAATGTTCATTTAACCTATGTTCATTTAGTTCGACTGAGAGATTTCTGCCAGATTATCTGCTAATAATTTAGCCTTTCTTTATTATCTTTTACCTTTTCTCTTTTCTTTTCTGAATTGATCGAACCTTAAAATCTTTTTGTAAGCACTTTGTTACAAAGAGCAATTTTGTTCTTATTTAACTCATAAGTTGTCAAGATATTTTTCATAAGATTTATTTTTTATTACAAAAATATTTCTTTTCAGATTTTGAATTATTCTATTCAACATAGTTTTATCGCAGTTGAGGCTTTTTCCTTGATCTTGCTTTCATTTTTACGTTATTTAATATAATATCTGTAGGATAATTTTATGCTGCCGCTTTATATATTTGTTGTTTTATTCATTTTACAAAATTTTAATTGTTATATTATAAATCTACCTATTTCTTCCTTAGATTTTATTTTAAATCTTAGATTTATTTCATTTTCTATCTTTTTTTTAATGCTTATAATCTGTTGATTTATTAAACGGTGAATAAGAGACTTATTAAAGAGTGAAAAAGATTACAAAAAAAATCCTAAAAACTAACTGTGTATTAAAAATATTTACGAATATTATTTTTATCAAAACTATTGTTATATAAATAAGATTTTTTTTTTTGTTTCTCCTAAATGAGTTGAGAATCTTTCAAAGACCCCAAGATTTTCCCACTTGGTAGTGTCAGATTCTTTCTGACTAAACCCACCTCCCCATTTAGCCAATATAATCGAATGAAAGCCTTACCAGCAAACGTAGCATATTGGCCAATGAGTAGGAATAGAAAAGGATAGGAAATGGATACGGAAACATTGAATTGGGAGTGGGACCATAAGGAAACAATGAATCCGCCTATTATTATTACTCTTTTGCTAATAGTGACTATAGCCGTTACAACAGTTACAACATGCAGTGGTACACCTTACTGCATGAGGTAGTTATTGAAGGCAACCCCGATTGTCACTGTAGCAGCTATTATTATTATTATTATTATTATTATTAATTATACGATATACATTATTCCATATGAAATTACTATTTTTACTATTTACTATTTTTTTTTATATGACCTGACCGGGGTTTGAACCCAAGTCCCTTAGATTGAAAGTTTGGCGACTTAATCACTGCGCCATGAGTCAGATTAATATCTGTATTTTTATTTGATTAATATGAATATCTGTATTTTTCTGTGTATCTATATCATAAGGCTAAAAATTGTATATTTTTCTGAAGTATTTTTTCACATAATAAATTAATATTTTTACAAAATCATCTAACTTTTATATTATATTTTTTTTACAAATACCTACTTCAAAAAATGTTCATATTAATTTCATTCTATCTGTCCATCTGTTCTTTAAAAACCTTCTCTACGCTGTTTAGATTTATAAAGGTTCACCTCGAAAATGAACTTTTTGCTTTAAAATGACGTCTTAGCACTTTAATTATTTGTAGCTCTAATAATATATGTAGAGTTATAAAGATATTTGTAACGTATAGTGTCACTTATATGAACGTTTCATATATTTTATATATTATTTTTAAGATTAAGAATAAATTCTTTGAATTTATTTTTATGATGTAAAAATTGTTCTTGCTGTTAAATTTTTTAAACTTATGAAAATATTAGTGTTTGTTTTTTTTCCTAATCTTTTAAAGACACTATGAATTCTCTCTTGGTAGTGTCAGATTCTTACTTACTAAACCCACGTGCCCCTTTAGATAATATAATGGAATAAAACCCCTACCTGGCTATCGCAATATATTGGCTGGGAAATAGGGATAGAAAGGGATAGGACAATAGGATACGGTAACATTGAATTGGGAAAAGGGACTGTATAAAGCAAACGGATTCATTATAATTATCATTACTGTTCTGCTGAAAGTGACAATAGTCCTTACGATATAAAAGTACTACATATTTTTTATTTATATACCTGACCAGTGTTTGAACCCAAGATCCTCCAATTTAAAGGCTGGCGATTTGACCACTACGTCATTAATCAGATATGTATAGTGTACATTTTTTATATAGAATATTGGTACTACAGAATGATACAAGAATATTTAATTAATATAGAGATCCAATCGTTTAGTTTTTAAAAAAAATATGCACCAGATCGTAGGTTCAAAGTCTAAGGATAGTTGTTTATCCCCTCTACCAACACTTCATTAAAATAAAAGCATGGTTATAATCAGAGCTGCAAACCGTACCCGAACCCGAACCCAAAATCGCTCCTGAATAAGCATTTTGACGAACCAGAACCCAAACCTGAACCCAGTAAAAAATTTGCATTTGGTTCAGGTTCACCATTTCAATTGCAATCAAATTCAACAATGTTTTTATACCCGTACGATAGGATCGGGTATAATAAAATTACTCCTCCGTTTGTAACACCTCGAAATAAGCGAGCTAGATATACCTTCAAAGGTATGGATTGGATCAGAAAAAAATTCTAAGACTTTTGAGCCATGTCCGTCCGTCCGTCCGTCCGTCCGTCAGCACGCTAACTCAAAAACTAAGAAAGCTAGAATCTTGAAATTTACACAAAATATTCTGGGTGTAATTTGTAGGTTTCCTATTTTTTTTGGTTGAGTTTGGACCAAAACTTAGGGTAGCTCTCGAACACCTAACTTTTAGATCCCCACATTTTTTTTGAAATAGAGCTATGAAATTTTAACTGCTGATAGATCTCACAAAAATATTAATTTTATTTTTAATAACTTTTTTTTGTAGCCCCACCCGTTACGGAGCTACAGCTCCCCAAAGGTTCAAAAAAGCTCTATATTTAAATTGTTATAGCACAAGTTGTATAAGGTATATCTTCATTTTGAAAACGCCAAACGATTACTACTTTTATTAGCTTTAAAAGTATATATACAATAAATATATATTTGTGGCATACGGTGTCTTAATTTACCGTTATGCCAAACTCAAATTTTGCAAAATCCTTTAACCCTTCTATCTTCTAAACGGTTTAAGTTAGAAACTTGAACTTTTGACAGAAGTTAGATCTTTAAAAATAAGTATGAGTCATTTCAAAAATTTTTCTTGTATCACCCCCCGTTTAGGAGCTGTAATGGGTCAAAAACTGAAAATTTCCTATTTTTAAACACCTGTAACTTGAACACCTGTTAAAAATTTTTTGAAGTAATACGCAAAAATTAAAGCTTCAACATTATACTTTTATTTCTGTTAACAACTTTTTTTAATAATATAGGGTTACTTTATAATTGACGAAAGTGTTACTTGATTTTTTCAAATTTTCTAACAAATTTCTTCAACAAATTTTTTGCATTTTGTTTTACTCGATAATTTGAAATTGTTGAGGATATAATGCGTAGTACAAAAAAATGTAAATAAATAAACAACATAACGGTTGCTTGAAGAATTTTTATTTATATGATATTGATATACATACATACTTATATAATATCATGTTTATTTACATATCGTATATGCCACTAGTGAGTGAATGATAAGAGTATATATGTATATTATATACCGCCGTATTTACATACATATGTGTATTTTATTGTACTTATAAGAAATTATTCTGTCAATGGAATATTTAAATATAATATAATATAATATTTAAAATTATATTTACTGTTTTGTACTTAGTAAATTTAATATACATTTACCGCTTAGTATTAAATGGTACTATAGAATATTTGAAAAAGTTTTGGATTGATAATCGTTATGTGGAAGGTTAGAATCTGGTTTTGAAGAATGTATATATAAACATATAGTTTGAATATATGTACAACCCATAGTACTAGAAATTATAAAATTCACCCAAATTATTTTAAAATACTAAAATATTAAAAAAATAATATTGTAAGAGTGACAGGCTGTGAACATACTAACGGTTCGTACGGGTATCTAAGAGTTGACAAAGTCAACTGTATTCTTCCTCGTTTTATTTTAAACTGAGAATAAAAAAAATATAAAACAAAATAGTAAAATACTTACATAGCCACATATTTGCGTACTGTGTAAGCCCACGTATTATGCTTAGCAATTTAAATATGTTTGTACCTAGTAATATATCTATTAGAAATATATGTAAGTAAGTAAATACAACTACCAAAATTATTTAGAGAGATAATATTCTACTTGTATATCTAAATGTGTGTTGCTTTTGGTATAGCTGGTGATAGTTTACATATTCCATTCCAAATAGAAAGAAGTAAACACAATTTGTTTTCATTTTTTATTTTTTTCATGTTTCTTCAAGTTTCTTCTTTCTTCTTTCATTTTTTCTCTATTTCTAATTTCTTTGCCTACTATGCACTTGCAAATAAAATAAAGCAAAAAATAATACATAAGTAAAATTAATAGATTTTGATTTGCAATCAATAATGCTGCACTTGTTATGTTGATTACAAAATTTGAACCCGAACCCGGACCGAACCCATTAAAATTTTCCAGTTCGAACCCAATTTTTTGTGGGTTGCAGCCCTGGTTATAATATACAAACATAATAATATATAAATACTAAAAAATCGAAATGTTTTTACTATAATAATTAGGTAATAAGTTAATACATTAATAATTAATGGCAAATGAAAAATTAGAATATTAATTTTAAAATGAATCATAATCAATAATTTTAATATTATTGTATTTTGGTAAGTTTGTAACCATAAATATTTTTTCTATTATACATACATATTATATTAAGAAAAATTGGATTCATCTAGAATTTCTATTTTATTTATAAACCATATAGATATCCTAGATCCTACATATTGAAATCACTTACTAACCTACATATACATTTATTAAATATTTTTTATCTTAAAAATAAAAACATATTTACGAATTTTCATAAATTTTGTTTTATTTAAACAACTTTCCCACTCTTTGTAATGTTTATTTTTATTTTTACACTTATCATTCGTTTTTTTTTTCTTTTTCATTCTGCGCTCTTCCATAACATGTTTATGACTGAATAAATACAAATACACACAAAGCAAAATAAAATAAATTCTGAAACCATCTGAACAAAAGGATTTGTAATCCAATGAAATGCTCAAGCATAAAATAGTTAAAATACTGCCGCAAGCGATAATCGATACCCAATTATATGTTCTCAATTTAAAAAAAAAAATATTTCTCCTATCTGATGTCTTAATATTTTGCTTAACTAAAGAGTAAAGTGTTATTATTTGTCAAGTGGGCAATATGGGTTACACGTTTCAAATAAATATTTTTTTTTTCATATAAACGAGTAACACTACTCCGTTCGTTTTAAAACATTATTTTGTCATCTTAATTTTTTTTTTTATTCGTACAAAATCAAAAGATTAAAATATATTTAATTTTTGTACGTAACTGTTATTAAAGTTAAAACATATGGTATATAAGAAGGCTTCTGTTAAGACTAAAGTAATAATATAGAAAAAAAATTTAAATACAAAAATTAAATTTAAATTATCTATCAATTTGTCGGACTTTGAATCCGAGACCCGTCGAACGAAAGGTCCAACCAATACACCATTAGCTATATACTTAGTCAGATAAAAGTGTATTAATTGCATAGAATATAAAGAAAAAGTTTGAAATTCAAATGTAATGGAATGCTTAAAAAACATACAAAATTTACAAAACATTACTATAATTATCACTGCTTCCGCAATGCCTAAAATATGGGAGCGGTACGCAATCTGCTTTTTTTTAATATTGTTTTATTTTTTATCTTTTTTTTCTAAATTTGGCTTTCTTCTATATATTGCTACATCTTGTTTTTCATAGGTCAGTATATAATATAAATATATATAAAAAATAATTAGTAAGGACTTTAGAGTTGTTTACAAAACCAGAGTTTTAATAATTTGTGAGCGTAATAAATAAATGTAATAAAGCGTAGATTTGGAAGCGGCAGCCGCAACTATATAAAATTCTTTCATATTGAAATATGTATGAACATACAAGGAATAACTAAAAAGGATTTTAGAGTTGGTTACAAAATCAAGGTTTCAATAATTTGTTTGCGAAGGTTTGGGGGCGGCAGCCACCATTATTTTAAATTCGTTATGTTCTAATATGTATGTAAAAAAAAAATAATTGAGAAGGATTTTAGAGTTGTAATTGGTAAATAATTGAGAAGGATTTTAGAGTTGTAATTGGTAACAAATTCAGGGTTTCAATAATTTGTTTAGCGGGGGTTTGGAGGTAGCAGCCCCCATTACTTTAAATTATTTTATGTTCAAATATGTATGTAAAAATAAAATAAGTAAGAAAAATTTTATAGTTGGTTGATTGCAAATAAATTAAAAAAATTAAGTAAAATTAAAACAAAAAAAACAAGATTTCAAAAAAACAAAATTATGAAAAACAAGATTAAAAAAAAAGAAGATAAAAAAAAAAAACAAGATTTTAAAGAACAAGATTAAAAAAAATAAGATTTCGTAGGTAACCATTTTTTATATATACCAAGTAAACTAAATTTCAACGAATTTGATTAAACCGTTTTTAAATTATCTCCTTTTCGACCTTTATTTAATAAGAGAATTCCCATTTCTGATCGTAATATTTAGTTCATATTTTTTTTTCCATGTCCTATAAGGATCACAGGGCATCCACTAAGTCATTTATAATTCATATTTGAACAAAATTCAGTTTCATGATTCATTAATTTCACTAAGCCGCTAATTATTCGGCTGTATAGCTATTATACAAAACTAAAAACAATGAGTAGAATCTGCAACTCAATTTTCCTTTCATTTCGTTATGTTGTTTGTAAGATCTCAAATTTACATAATATATCTTTATAGTTGGCCGTTTGTTATAAAAATAATATTTAAGGATACACCAACTTTATCACAAGTTTATAAGAAAACATATTGATTAATTTTGTTTTACTGTTGTACGATTTTACTGTAAAACGATTTTGTAAAGAAAAAAATTATGTTATTTTAAGACTTTTTTTATAAATTTGAAATATTTTAATTTAAAAATTGAAATTTTCATGTAATATTATATTTAATAAATTAAAATGCAACATTCATTAAAATTCTTTAAATTATTACACAAAAAAAAAAAAAAAATTATTACATTTTCCAATTATATGATTAAAGTTTTGAAACATGTGACTTGATTGTAAAATGAAAACCAATTCTATTAAATGAATTCAACTATTATATAACTTCAGAAACATAAAATTATAAAACTAATAATATATTTTATATCTAATGTTATATATTCAAGTTTAGTAGATATATATTATCAATGCAATAGACAATTTTATTTTTATTTATATTTTCAAATTTTATTAAAAGGACTCTTAAATTACATAGAATGCTGTGGTTCAATGTTTCACGTAATAAAGCTAAGTATTTAATTATAACTTACAAGTAAAATATTGTTGTTAAAAAAGTATTATTTATGTAATAACATGCACTACAAGAATAAATCTAACACCCATTATAAAATCACATGTTCTTTTTCTTATAGTAATAATTTTTTTGTTTTTCAAAAAGGATGTTAAAACCTTTTAACCTTTTTTAAAATTTTAAAGTTTTTTTTTTAATGAAATTCCGCTTTAAATACTTTTATTAAATTTTGATAGTATATTTTAACCTAGAATACCAGATTATTTTAAATGGGAGAGATTGAGATAAACCAGCCAAGAATTCAGTTTTTGAAAAACTTAATATTTGTTTAATTTTCTTAAAACTTAATATTTTGTTTAATATTTGTTTATTAAACTTTGCGCCTTGACCACATTTAAAGATTTTAGAAGAGACTTGCAATTACGCAATCATTTTCAGAAAGTTTGAACATTGTAAGCGATTTTGTATACTATGAAATAAAAATGTTTTAAGGCAGCTAAACATGACACCAAGTTTAAAAAAGTACAAGAATTTTTTATTCGGCGTAAATTCGCTTTGTCTTTTAGGAAATCGACCAATATTTATTAAGCTTTTTACGATCTAAGAATATGCATTATACCAAGAATCTAATTCTGCCTCAAAATCTTATCTATGTTACATCTGTAATTCAGCGTTTAATATTTATAAATAACCGATTTCCTTCGATAATAAATAGCACTCCTCATTATAGTCATAATATTAGAAAATTTCATTTTCAATTTTCTTTTCTTTAAATATTTTGTGAGTAATGAAATGTTTTTAATTACACCAATTTTTACTGATGATATCACAATTTTTGTCTGTGAATGTAGTTCCAAAACAAAGCAACAAAAATCTTTAAAAATTTCTTGACCAAGAAGATTAAGCTTTGTAAAATAAAAGAAATTATGTTTTCTTAAACAGAATATAGTTCCAATATAAAATCATAAGAGAGAATAAATCCCTACACTTGATAATTCGTAGGTAAATTAATTTGTTGTAAGAATATTTACTAGTTTTTCACTATTCCTTAGTTGATTCCCATAATTTAAATGATTTCATTAAAAATAAGTAAATTATAATAAAAAAACAGTTTAATTATAAATTAATTTTTTTTTTAGTGAAGAATACCAACAAACTATGTATGTATTAATGCATTCCTATATATGTAACACTATGTAATTGTTGCCATATTATTTTTTATGTGTGAAAAAACAAAAAATGTTTATTTGTATTTGTGCACAAATACAGGTTCCCCCCATTTGGAATGCTCAAAAGTGCAAATAGCTACTTTACAAAAACAACAACGTCCGCTACATTCTCATTGCATCAAATGACCTCTACATGATAGTATCTTATGCTTAGTGATGGTGTCATAATTTGGTGTCATTACATTTACCTATAGTATGTAATTTTCTGAAGAGGCATAAAAGAATTTTTATAAATTCATTGGACTACTAAACAAATCCCAATTTTTAAATAAATGGTTTACATTTTTAGAGTTTTACATGAATATAGTCTTTTTCCAGAGGATTTTTTTATAATTCTTTTATCAAAGATTCTTTGTATCTCTTGCTGAATGCAATTTTACAGATTTTTTCCATAACCAATCCACTTTCTTGGTTCTCCTTGTTGGTCTACTGCAAACTAAATGATAACAACAATACCCTGTTCAATCCATCCCTTTTTGTTAGGCATTTTTCCGTAAAATTCTCCAAAAGTCGTAGAAAATTATGTTTAATTCCCAATGTTTCATATAATATAACGTAACATATTTTCGTTACATTTAAATGTTACATGTATTCTACAAAATCTAACAGGACTAATTAATTTAATATATTTTTCAGCAATTTTTTATTTTTTTAATTAATCTTCTAAAACATAACCATAATACCAACTAAAAACTTCTTGATTTACCATTTCAAAGTCAAAATATAGTTTATTATATTATGTCCTATTGGAAATAAAAGGTTATTTCTATTTTCTTACATTTTACTACAATTCAGATTTCATATTGCATATAATATCTGTCATAAAATTCTGACAGACTCATTGCGAAACCCTCTTCTTTAATTTTCTTATAATAATATTTAAAATCTCAAGTAAATGTCTATAGATACATAGAAATGTATTTATAGGATCGTAATTTTAATGTCAAATCTTTATCATCATAGAATTTTATATCTTTCTTTAAAACAAGATTCTTGTGCTTCATTTTCTTATAAAAAAAAAAAAAAAACAAAAAAAAGATCTTGTTAATTCGTTTAATCTATTTGAAACCTTATTTCATATTTTCAAGTTGGAACCTTGTATGATTTATTAGACATATGTTCATTATAATATATATAAGTATAGGTATATTATATATATTATACTAATGTATGGGTATATTAAAATTATTTGCAGATATGCAAAGAAAAAAATAAAAATTTAAAGCTTTCAATCCTTTTGAATACATCATATTAAAACATTTTATGTGGTTAAAATAATTTTATATGAATATTTTATGATTCTAAAGTTATCAAAAAAAAAAAAAAAGTTTTTTTTTTATGATAGCTGTAGTAGTAGGATTAAATGTGACACATTCAAAAATTTTAACTAATTCCTTTTTCTTAAAACAATGGAAAAAAAAAAATATATAATTTTTTTTCTTTAATATTTAAAAACAAAGTACAACAGTACTTTATCCTGTTAAGAAAATTTCATTTTTATTAAAATTTATTTAAAATTTATGTAAATTAACATTTTAAGGCTTTATTTTCAAATAGCTTCCATATTGGATCCTTTTGAAAATATGCACAAAAAAATTGTTTAGAAAAAATAATGAACTTCTGTGAGAGTCTCGATTGATAATGAAGCCGGCTTTTGAATGAGTCAAATCGAAAGGTTTTAAGATATCTTTCAAATTATATTTCAAAAAATTTTTAGTTTAGATACAGAGTGATTTTGAAGAAGAAGAAAATGTTTAAATTATTGCTTTATTAAATATTTTGTAAAATATTTTTTTAATTATCTTATTATATTAGTCTTTTTTACCTTTCTATATACCTTCAATCGATCAACGGTCAAACGGTCTTTTATCTGTTCCCATTTTGAGGTTATATCTATTAGAAAAACCTCAACATATTCGAAAATTCTTAAAAATCTATATAGATTAGGGTTTTCAAAAATATATTACTGTTTCTACTAATTTTGTCTTGAAAAACAATTTAATTTAAAAACTTAAGTGAAAAAAAATGAGAACTTATTCCGAAATTTAAAAAAAAAAAGTAAAGACGGTTCGTCTAGTTTGGTGATAAGGTGTTATTATTTTCTAAAACATTTTCAACTCAATTAATTAAATCATAAACAAGTTTTAAAGAAATGAACAGCTGTTAGTGTTAGAAATATCAATTAGGTTTTAAAATTTAGAAAACATCTCAAGACATTTACTTTATATGCTCTTAACTGACATTATATTATGCCTTTAAGGTTTCAAGTGTGACCAATGAAAAATCAATCCAATTTCAACGCTCAAGTTCAAGTTTAAGAAAAAGTAACAGATGAGATGAGACTAACCCGAATTTGAAATACTCAAATACATAGACGTATTAAAAAAATTGAATAACTTTACATGAAAATAAAAATAAAAAATTTGAAGTAATATCATATTTCAAAAAAATGTTTCATTAAAGTAAAAATAAGTCCATATTTTAAAAGCTTAAGATGTTATGTTAATAATTTAAAAAAAAAAGAAACGTTTCAAAATATTTTAAGCTGACACAAATGGGGCCACCATGTAATTTAGAAGATTAATTAAAATTTTAAAAGTTCCAATTTTCAGAGTCTTATTAAATTTATATTTGTGATTAATTCAAGTCTTCCAACAGACCGATTTAATTATTTAATCTCTTTGTTATTCTGACTTGATCAATTTTAAAGCATCTCATTAAGTTTATTATATTTTTTTAAGGGTTTGACCATTTTCCTTTATTTAAAATATTTCGCTTTTATTTTATATAAAATATATTTTTAATATTTCCTTATTTTAAGGAAAGTGATTGAGGAAGTGTGATTTCGAATCCCACACACGTCGTAAGAGTCCCCCTAACGACAATTACAGCCATGCCTGAACAGGGAATTACAGGGCTGTGCATTCTGTCCCCATTTATGTGGCAAAGAAATACATTAACAAAAAAAAAAAATTTCTACTAAATTTTTTACTTTTATCATTTTTATAACCGTATGAACATAATTCGAGGAATATAATAAATTTGACATTACGTTCGTCACACTTTAAAGAAGCCAAGTCAGATAGAGACTCAAGTGTATAGATCGAATCACAATCGAAAAATTAGTCGATTAAGCGTCTATTGGATTTAGGTGTCTGAAATCTTGTGGAAAGAGGTTAAATTGGATGCCAACAACTTCTGTGAAATTTAGTTGTGCTATAGAGCAGCAGGTCCAGGCAGCCTGCAAATGTTGAAACTTAATTTAGCTAAGCATCTGAAATTTTTTAAAATATGTTCAAGTTTAATTGCAATAACTTCTGTAAAATGCAAGGACTAACTGTTAGCGTTAAATTAACAAGTGCAACTACATTATAGTTAAAACTATACCCTATTTTAATTGAAATTATTGTACAAGAATCAACCTTTTTTTTCAAAACTGATTTGGTAATTTAAAGTTTTTAATAAAATAGAATTAAATCAATATTATTAAAATTTAAATTAAACAAGACAGAATGTAAATGAACGGTTTTTAAAGGCGCACATTTCCAAAAGATAATACTAACTGTTTTGAATTGTGATTTGCACCAATATTTGAAAATTTTCTTAGAATTTCATATAATAATAAAAATATATAAAATTAAGAGACACTTTCATCAATTTTAAGGGAACTCTTAAATAATTAAGAAAAACCATTAATGTAAAATTATAAAGTTGAAGCTTTAATTTTTGTCCTTTATTTTGAAAAAACTTGAACAGGTGCCTAAGTTACAGTTGTAAAAATACTTAAATTTCAATTTTTGAGCCCTAGTCCTTAAGGAAGTGGTACAAAAAAATTTTTTGGGACAACTTACACTAATTCTAAAAGATTTTAAAATAATAGCAAAATGTCAAAATTTAAATAAAATTAAAAAAACATAGCAAAATGTCACTCTAATAACTCTTAAACAGCTTATTCTAATTCTAAAAGTTGTTTCTTATCCTGAAAATTTCAAGTCCGTATCTAAATGCGTGCCGGAGTTATCGAAAAAGCAAAATTATACGATATTTGGTATTCACATAACGGTAAAGTGAAATAATAAATTTAAAAAAAACTATATAATTTTGATATTAATTTATATAATAATAAAAAAAAGTTCTGTCGAATGGCGTGTTTAAATTGAAAAAATTTTAAGTAAACCTTGAGATATGATATACACATTTAAAAATAGGGCTTTTTCAAAGTTTGAGGGGCTGTAGATCCGTAATGGATGGGGCTAATTGTTCTACAACATTAATTATTTTATGTAACCTATACTCATGGTTAAAATTTCATTGCTCTATATCTTTAACGGTGTAGAAGTTTTGTAAACAGATGGACGAATGGACAGAATAAATCTAATAGGCACATTTTTTCAAAATTTTTTTGGAAATATGGTAAACAATATTTTTGTAACAATTATCATCTGTTCCAATTTCACACAACAACAAAAAAAAAAAAGTTTATACTTTAACTTCGAAAAAATGAAGACACCCACCAAAAATAGAAAATTTTCTTTCACCTTTATTTAATTTGCGGTGATAATAATAAACCCTTTTTTGTTCTACTAAAAAAAAAAAAACAGCAACATGCTTAAAAAAATAAGAGTAATAAAAACAATATTCTTAAAAAACATCAAAATATTCAAATATCATAAATTAACCACCAGCTTTTCATTATTATTATTATTCTTATTATTATTATTATTTTTATTATTATTGTATCTTGTATTTTAATTAATAATTTATGCTAAGAAATAATAATTTTACCTTTTACTTTACATTTTCCTTTCAAAAAACTAAAAGAACATAAAATACAATGTTTCGAACATAATATATATATATATGTACATCATACTTAATTACAGTGACAGACATAAAAGTAAATTCATTTTATTATTAATCATGTAGTTTAAGTGAGCTTGTTCAGCTCCTTTTTACAAGTTTGAACTATATGTATCTTATTAAGTAATATCTCTATTCTTTTTTCATTTACGATATTCAAAATAAGTTTCCGAAATCTTTAATTAAAAAATAAACTTATTTTTAGGTACTTCAGGTAGGTACTTTAGTTCTCTTTCACACAACCCCTGTTAAATTTTTAATTGAAACTTTTTTAGTAAATATGTCTTAACTTCAGTATTTTATTAATTTGTTATATAGTTTTAAACGATATTGAAAACAAAATTTTAAATATAAATATGCATTTATATGATTTTATTTAAAACGTCAACACTGTATATTTTGAAATACATATAATAAAACATTGTACCATATAATAAAGAAGTCTATATAAAATTTTTTTTTTTTCTTAACTTTAAATAATTAACTTACGCACACCTCATCTCACAGTTGAATAAATTTTAAAGTTAATTTTTTTTGGTCCTTTTAAATAATATGTATATTTTATATCTTATATATATGAACAATTTTATCCTTAAAGGATAAATTTCTACTATGTTTAATATTTTCTTTCTTTTTGTAGTTATTTTTATTTTCTATACCTTTGTCTTTCTTTTTTCTCTTCCTCTTTACATAATCTTTATTTACTTTGTACAAAAAAAAAAAAAAAAAAATTAAAATTAAGAAAAACTTTTAGTCGTCATAGTATTAAATTCGATTATCCCTTTATTATATACCTTTAAAACATATTCTTTATATTTTTAACTTTGACTTTTCTAAGTGTAAGGAACTAAATTTATAGAAGTACATGTGAATACCTGAAAACTAAGAATGAGAAGAAAGAAAACAATAGCAGATGAATATCAGAAAGAAAAAAAAAAGAAACAAACATTGAAAACAGAATACAATGTCTAAAATAATTATTCTTTATACTGGATATAAAGTATACATTCTTAAGTATATGTCTGTAAGTTTACTAATAAACATATTATTTATGTAGTGACTATAGTCTACATATGATTGTATATATGTATATATGTATATATATATATATATAGTTTTCCAAAATATGTATTTATAATAAATATTCTTCTTTACCAAAGTACCTAATCGGTTCATAAGAATGAAGAATGTGAAACAAAAATGCCTAAGGTAACCATTGATTTGGAAAATCTATTATATACAATATTATTTATACATATTATTATAATATAAAGGTATATATCAAATAAATAAGTATATCTTATATATTTTTGTATGTAAACATGTTTTTTATCTTTATATAAAAACTTATTTGACCTCATTTTTATACTTTGGTACCTACTAATAAATTATATACAAAAAGTCATATAAGTTCAATAATATACATATTACTTATAAAATATAATACATATATATCATTTATTTAAATATATATATATTACATATTATGTACATATTTATATGACGTATTTTATTTTTCAACAATAGTTTTATATTATAGTAAGAAGATGTGGTTTTATTTATTCAAATATACTGAAAACTAATAGATACAAATTCTTTTTTATGGCAAATTTCAATATGTTTTTAAATTTTTATCCTTAAAAATGCATATAAGCTAATTGTTATTGTTAATCTTTTTACTTTTATCATAAACTTGTTATTGCCATTAATGGTTGGTAAATAGTAAAGTAAAATATCATCTGTCTGTCTTTTAATTTTAGTAAAAAAAATGTTATTTTAAAGTTAAAATAATATTACAATTATTAAAATATCCTCTTATCCTCGTTATGGAAATCTTAAGTTTGTGAGTTATTAAATTATTACATAAAGAAACTGATCCTAATTATAAAGCTAACCCAATAAAATGTCAATATATTTAATATGTTTTATCCTGTGTTATATTTATGTTATTATGTTATTTTTATACTAGTACGATAGTCTCCGGTATTATAATTTACTCATCCGTTTGTAACATCTCGAAATAAGAATGCTAGATATAGACAAAAATGTATGGATCGAATCAGAATCAAAAAATTAGTCGATTAAGCTTTGTCTATCCGTTCATCCATCTTTCAGTCATCAAGATGACTGAAAAATTATGAAAGCTAGAGTTTTGAAATTAATACAATAATATTTTTGAATCAATTTTTAGGTTGCCGATTTTTTTGGTTGAGATCCGACCAAAACTTCTGGTAACTCATGAATAACTAACTTTTTCATTTCATTTTTTCATACAAAATTTTACAAAATTCCTACACCATTTGAAGTAGAGCAATAAATTTTAACTATGGAAACATCGAAAAAAAATTAATTTTGTGGAACAACTTTTTTCTGTGTAGGAACCACCCATTACGGATGTAAAGCCACCCAAATTTCGAAAAGCGCTATATTTAAATTGTTATAACATAAGTTCTATAATGTAGAATCTTCAATCTGAAACAACAACAAGCGATAGCTGCTTTTATAACCTTCCTAAATATTGCATATAAAATAAGGATATAATTTTACTATACGGAGTTTTAATTTACCCTTATGCGAAACTCAATTTTTGCAAAATTCTTAAACTGTTCTTAATTATTAATAACTAATCTTAATCTGTTAATAACTGATTCTTAAGAATAATCTAAAACCGGTTGCTTGAATATTTTATATTTATGTGATATATATATATAAACACATATATATATTATGTGTTATGTTTATATAAATGGCGTACGTATATATTACTTGAACGATATATAACAAGAGTATAGACTATAGATATATATATATATATATATATATATATATATAGCGGCGTACGTATTTTATTGTACTTGAAATTATTCTAATTAATAATATAATATAATGTGTGCATTATACATATTAATATTACATTTCCCGCTTAGTTTTAAATGGCACTACAGCATATTTGGAAAAGTTTTTGATTGGTAATTGTTAGGTGATAGGTTAGAATCTGTGTTGGAAGAATCATATATATAAATCATAGTTCCAGAAATTATAGAATTTACCCAAATTATTTTAAAATACAGACAAATTAAAAAATAATATATAGTTCGTAGGTACTTAAGAGTTGACAAGAGCAATTGTATTTTTTCCTCGTTTTTTTTTTTTTTTGATTTTATTGTCAACTTAAATTTTCTCTTATTATTTTTCCATTTCTATATGGATGCTTAAGATACTAAGATAATATATTAAACCCTAAATTTTTTTTCGAATATGAATTCTATTCCAGTTCTAATCAAGAAAAAAAAAATTTGACAAAGGAAAATTCCTTTAGAAAAAGAAATTAAAATAAATAAAATAAAGTAATTTTTAAAAGTACCGCACGATTGAACATTTTTTTGTCTACTTTTTTTTTCGTTTGTTAATCTCAACATACTGTCTCCTTTCTTTATTCTTTTCAAAATTTTTATCCTAAAAAAAAATTATTTATTCAGGTATGAAAAAGGTCACTACTATAACAGACCTACTACCTAATATTTATAAATAGTCCGCTATAAAATATAAGAATTATTGTTTAGGGAAATTTTTTTTTTGATGAATTTTGCTGACTGACAATTTTCAAAATAGTAGGATACATAATAAACATCGTCTTTAAAAAGCTTACAAGAAAGTTTATTTTAATAGTTTTTATAAATTCCTTAGAAGTAAGTTGACAATTTTCAACATATAGATTAAACAACTACTTCAAAATGCTTCAATTGAATTATATAAGGTTGTACCGTTAATTTAAAAATATAAATGCATTGAAAATGTAACAAACTGTAAGCGATTAAAAAGGAATCCTTTACAGTGTACAGAATTTGTTTAATTTAATAAAATAATTTTAAATAAATTAAGGTATATAACAAAGATATGCCATAGAAGATTAGGTATACCTGTGGATCTTTATTTGCTGGACTATTTTGTGGACTATTTTTGATTCTTTTTGTAGAGCAATTAAAAGAAGATATTTTTCTATGAATCTGTCGCAGTCGGTTAAGAAAAAGACGAAATAAATCTCAGTACTTTCTTTTTCCAAGTTTCAAGTGAAATCTCTGGCATGAATCGAAGAAGCTTACAAAGCTTCTTCCAACAGAGTGGCATAAAACTTAGCATCAACTCTTGTCGAATATATTTTTCTATCTTTTGAAGATGTACCACCAACCTAGAGTCTAGTGATTAGTGACGCGTTCGCTCAGGCTCATCAATCAAACAAAAAAAAAAACATATCACAAAAATTGCAAAAAGTTTAAATGAGATAAAAATAACTTATGGATATTTAAAGTAAACTGTTATTGTATATATATTAATAATGTGCTTTTAAGGGTAATATTTAAACAAAAGATTAGTTTTTGGAAAATGGAACAAAACAATAGAAAATCTTTCGATTGAAATTATTGCCTTGATTTGTTTTTCTGAGTACACCATATTCCATTCATATATTAAATATTAAAAAGATAATTGAAGAAGATATTGTTAACAATTTTTATTTTTATATTTTATATGCTTTAAAATAAATATTTATAAATTAAAAAAATCGAAAATATTTTCGATGCGAAAATGTTCTAATAAAATATTGTAATGAAAATGAAAAAAACATTTAGGACCAAGAATACTAAAGGGATCATAAAATAATGCTAACATAAATTAAGAATTTCCAGTTAAGTTTTAAAGCGAATAAATTTTCTATTGGATCCATCAAAAATCGACATATAGTGAATCAAATCTAATTCGCTTGCGGACAAGAACTATAAAACTTTCTTTTAAAGATTTCTTTGGATGCATTTGAAACATTAAAATTTCTGTAATTAATAACTATAATTACAATAATATTTTGAATAAAACACAAATTTAAGATTTAGGCATAATGCAATAACAATAAATATTATTAGTCTATTATCGTTTCACCCTTTAAAAGACTAAAATATTTCAATTACTTTCTTATCTCTTTTATACTCTGTTTCAATTTTTCAATCATTTTCTGCTTTTCTTTCGTTTCAAAATCATTGATATTTTATGGGTTGGGTCCGAAATTTCAAAGTGAAAATCGCAAAATCAAAATCCCAAACCCAAAATCCTAGTGTTACAAAATCCCAATACATATTACAAAATTCCAATGTTACCAAATTCCAAGTTATAAAATAATGTTATAAAATAGTTTTATGCATTTAAAAATTAAAAATTAATTTAAAATTTAAAATCGTTTTAAAACCAAATATTAAGACCAACCCTGATTTTTGGCCCTTCAATCATCATTTTTGGCCCTAATTCATCATAATTTTAAATATCTCCTAATTCAGAATTTCGGAAATACATAATATATGTATAAATATTCTGTAAAAGGCGTAGAACTCTGATTTTGAATCCAACTCTAAATTAATAATTTTAGTTTGCCCATACCTATTGCATACAAAAAATTTTTCTTTTGAAAGATTCTTAAAGGAATGGCGTCTCCTGACTCCAAAACTCAACTAATTCAATTATTGAAATCCTAGACTTTAATCCAACTCTTAAATCTCTCCTTCAAATTTGAGGTAAATATTAATAGTTTCTTTCTTCTTTTATTTTTCTTTTCTATTACCGACTGAGATTTTTTTTTTGGGATTTTCTAACTTCGGATTTTCAAATTTGGGATTTTTTTGCCGCAATTTTTTTTGGGATTTAGGTGGACCCCTATCTTTTATCATTTTTTAACTTTTCCATTAACCTAAAAATGTATTTATTTTATTACAAAATATTGTTCAATATTAATTCATTTAATTTATTTCTTTTTTTTTTGTTTTAATTTTAATTACTTGGTAGAAAAATTTTAAAACTTTAATATTATAATCTAATTTATTCTTAAATATACGTTACTTTCTGAAATATCCGTAACGGTTCAAAACAAACAAAAAAAAAATAAGTTACATGTTTAAATAAGACGTCTAATAAGAGAACTCAAACTTACTAAAGAGAATTAAACTAAACAGAAAGGTTAAGGTAAAAAAAAAACAAAAACTTAAACGGTGAAAAGGTTAAAGGACTAATCCTTTTTTTGGGATAACGGGCTGTTAATTATATTAATGTTGTTAAAAAAAATGTAAGATCCTCTGGTAACTTTATATCGTATTATATTGTATTTGTATCTAGGGAGTAACATGAAACTAAATAAAAAAAAAAAAAAAATTTAGCTCAATTCAGACGCAACATGTAGTATTACTAAATTGGTTACGGTATAGGTACTGTTTTTTTTTTAAAAAAAGGAAAAATATACATTTTATCTAATAAGTTAAATCCATCCAATTTAAATATTTTTTTTTACCCCAATTTTAATTTTTTGAAGGATGTTTTTAAATAACAGGAAAAAAAAATAACAACTACATCAATTAAATAACAATCTAATTAAAAATCTTATTTTAGTATTAAATCTAATGTATCTACAGATGAATTATCCATAAATATTAAATGAAAAAAAGAAATATTTATTAGTCAATAAATTAATAATTTTCATTTTAAATTAAAAGATAATTATTTTATTATGTCCCAGATCGTGTCGAGATAATTTTCTCTTAAAATTATTAAATTACATATTTATGACATTTTCTGTTATCATATTTTGGATAATGGCGGATTTAAACGGATAACAATTTAACAATAAAATTTAAGTAAAATTGAATCGTATATAAAAAATTTACTATAAGATTTTTAGAAATTTTGTGGTTAATTTAAAAATTTAGCTTAAAAGATGAAATAATTTTTAAATCCAATTTGTTTTTCCAATAAAATTAAGTTTCTATAAGGTTATCCATATTTAAGATGTAAGATTCAAACTGAGTAAAATTAAATCTATAGTACATACATATTTATACATTAAAAAAATATTTTATATCAATTATTTTTTTAGTTTTACTCTATCCCTACGTTCTTTCATCTATTTGTCTGTTTGTAAAACTTCGGCACCGTTTAAGATAAAATAATGCAATTTCAACCATGTTTAGGTTTTAAAAAAAAAAATAATGTTGTAGAACAACTATTTTATGTAGCCCAATCTTTACGGGACTACAATCTCTCAAAATTTGAAAAAATATTTTTGCAATCTAAAAACATGAAACGATCGGACTTTTTTTTAAATTATTAAATATTTTATTTAATCAATAAATTATTATTAAATCAATATTAAAACGAGAAAGAATACAGTTGACTTTGTCAACTCTTAGATACCCGTACGAACCGTTAGTATGTTCACAGCCTGTCACTCTGCTTACAATATTATTTTTTTAATATTTTAGTATTTTAAAATAATTTGGGTGAATTTTATAATTTCTAGAACTATGGGTTTCCACATAACGATTATCAATCCAAAACTTTTTCAAATATTCTATAGTACCATTTAATACTAAGCGGTAAATGTGTATTAAATTTACTTAGTACAAAATAGTAAATATAATTTTAAATATTATATTATATTTAAATATTCCATTGACAGAATAATTTCTGATAAGTACAATCAAATACATATATGTATGTAAATACTGTGCTATATAATATACATCTATACTTTTATCATTCATTCATCAGTGACATATACGATATGTAAATAAACATGATATTATATAAGTATGTATATATATCAATATCATATAAATAAAAATTTTTCAAGCAACCGTTATGTTGTTTATTTATTTACATTTTTTTGTACTGCGCATTGTATCCTCAACAATTTCAAATTATCGAGTAAAACAAAATACAAAAAATTCGTTAAAGAAATTTGTTAGAAAATTTGAAAAAATCAAGTAACACTTTCGTCAATTATAAAGTAACCCTATATTATTAAAAAAAGTTGTTAACAGAAATAAGAGTATAATATTGAAGCTTTAATTTTTGTGTATTACTTCAAAAAAATGTTAACAGGTGTTCAAGTTACAGGTGTTTAAAAATGGGAAATTTTCAGTTTTTGACCCCTTACAGCTCCTAAACGGGGAGTGATACAAAAACATTTTTGAAAAGACTTATTTTCAAAGATCTAACTTCTGTCAAAATTTCAAGTTTTCAACTTAAACCGTTTAGAAGATAGAAGGGTTAAAGGATTTTGCAAAATTTGAGTTTCGCATAACGGTAAATTGAGACACCGTATGCCACAAATGTATATTTATTGAATACATACTTTTAAAGCTAATAAAAGTAGTAATCGTTTGGCGTTTTCAAAATGAAGATATACCTTATAGAACTTGTGCTATAACAATTTAAATATAGAGCTTTTTTGAACCTTTGGGGAGCTGTAACTCCGTAACAGGTGGGACTATAAAAAAAAGTTATTAAAAATAAAATTAATATTTTTATGAGGTCTATCAGTAGTTAAAATTTCATAGCTCTATTGCAAAAAAAATGTGGGGATCTAAAAGTTAGGTGTTCGAGAGCTACCCTAAGTTTTGGTCCAAACTCAACCAAAAAAAATAGGGAACCTACAAATTACTTCCAAAATATTTTGTGTAAATATCAAGATTCTAGCTTTCTTAGTTTTTGAGTTAGCGTGCTGATGGACAGACGGACGGACGGACGGACGGACATGGCTCAAAAGTCTTAGAATTTTTTTCTGATCCGATCCATACCTTTGAAGGTATATCTAGCTCGCTTATTTCGAGGTGTTACAAACGGAGGAGTAATTTTATTATACCCGATCCTATCGTACGGGTATAACCAGAAAAGTTTCAGTTAGAATCTTTTAATTTTGATAAAAAGACCTTTTGAAAATCACATAAGTTTCCTCAAAAAACCGCTGTTTAAGAACTTTTGCCAACAACTTGTCTACCTATACAGGTTTTGGGTTATTAAAACTAATAGGTAAGATAAACACCATGGATAAGAATTTTACATAAACCTATGAAAAAATGAATTTAAAAAAATGTTAATTTTCATTTTAATAAGCAGATCCATTTATACATAATTATAAAATAATATAATAAATAAGTACGAGTACATTTAATGTACAATTAAAAAGTAACGGGTGTTTTTTTTTTAGAATGATAGAATTTTAAATTAAAAGAAACACATATGTCTACCTCTGAGGAACCGCATTCGATCAGACTAATTTTGGACCACGTTTTCGAGTAATTCAGGCCTTATTTCATCAATAACACGGGTTATGTTGCCTTCGAAAACGACTATTGTTTCCGGTTTATCAGCATAAATAAATAACTTCACATAACCCCAAACAAAGTAATCCAGTGACGTTATGTTGCATGATCTTGGAGGCCAATTAATTCGATTATTTCTCGAAATACTGTTATCACCAAATCATTCTTTTAATAAATTAATTGTTGCGGTAGCAGTATGAGGTGTAGCACCAACTTGTTGGAAGCAAAATAATTCCGGGTCGATACCATTCATATTTTGAAACAAAAAATCATTGATCATTAGTCTGTAACGAGCATCATTCACTGAAAATTAGCTCCAGCATTGTTTGTAAAGAAATATGGACCGACGATGCCTCCAACGTGTAAATCACACCATACGGTGCATTTTTCAGGATGCAATTAAACCTGCTGAATTTCTTGAGGATTGTTTTTGCTCCATATACGGCAATTTTGCTTGTTTACGTAGCCGTTCAACCAAAAATGTGCTTCATCACTAAACACAATTTTTTGATAAAAAGTGCTCTATAAGTTTGGCGAATAGAACACTGATTTTGAAAAAAAATGTTGATTGTATTCTTTAAACAATTTGTAAACATTATTACGTGCAATCTTTCCATAATAATTTGTCAATGCTTACCGAAATCAAATAAAAAAGATTGGCTCAATCATCATTTAAATGTGTTTTTATATATATGTTTTTATATATATATTTATATATATTGTGTTATACATATATATGTCTTATAAATTATAAATAATATCATATTGTAATATATAATAAAATAATAATAAACTAGGAAGAGTGCAGTAGAGTAGACTGTGTCAACTCTGGGATACCCGTATGAACATAATATATCCTATTTCTATAAAACTTGATCATCTTTTAAAAACATTCAGATGTTTTAGTACCGAACTACAGAGATATATGTATGTAAATTGTGGAGTTGTATGACAGCTACCCGAATCTATTGCGCCTAGCTTCATTAAGTTCCAAGAAATGCAAGAAGACTGAACCGGCTGCTTTAGACCAATCAAATTTTACAAAAGTTTTTGACATGCAACTCGACACTTTTTCACTAAATTTCAGATAGCTAGCTTCAATAGACACTGAGTTATTTTCATTTAAAAAGAGGTATGGTAACTATCCGAACCTGTTATATCATCACAACCAAATTTTACAGAAGTTGTTGCCATGAAACTGGATCATCATTTGCAAAATTTCAGATACCTAGATTGAATAAATACTGGGTTATTTCCATTTAAAGAAAGAAGTTGTATGGCAGCTACTCGAACCCGGCGGTCGAAAATGCTGGAATTAAATAGCAAAACTAACAATTTTGCAAAAGTGACGTAAAATAAATGTCAGCCTCCTAGCTCCTTTATTTTTTGAGTTACCGTGCGAACGGACACTGAGTTATTTTCATTTAAAAAGAGGAGTTGTATGGCAGCTACCCGAACCCGTCGTACCACCACAATCAAATTTTGTAAAAGTTGTTGCCATAAAACGTGATCATCATTTGCAAGATTTCAGACGCCTAGCTTCACTAAGTTCCAAGAGGTGCAAGAAGCCTGAACCGGCTGCTCTAGAGCAACCAAATTTTACAAAAGTTGTTGGCCTGTAACTTGACACCTCTTTACTAAATTTCAGGTTCCTAGCTTTAATAGACACTGAGTTATTCTCATTTAAACGGAGAAGTTGTATGACAGCTACACGAATCCGCCGCGCCACCACAACCAAATTTTACAGAAGTTGTTGCCATAAAACTTGATCATCATTTGCAAAATTGCAGAAACCTAGCTTGAATAGATACTGATTTATTTCTATATAAAGATAGAAGTTGTATGGAAGCTACTCGAACCCGCCGACTGAAAATGTTCGATTTAAATAGCAAAACTCACAATTTTGCAAAAGTGACGTAAAAAAAATTTCAGCCTCCTAACTCCTTTATTTTTTGAGTTATCGTGCGGACGGACGGACGGACGTACATGGCTTAATCGACTCAGAATTCGATTCTGAGCCGATACATAACTTTGACACTATATCCAGCTCGACTCCTTTAAGGAGTCACAAACGTAATGGCAAATTTATTATACTCTTGAACATAGTTCATACGGGTATAAACATAATTGTTGTATAAGATAATAGATGGCGTAGAAAAAAAAGAAACGTCTTTCTTGTATAATAGCTACAGCAGAGTAATTAAAGGCTTAGTGAAATTAATGATTCCCAAAACTAAAGCTTAATCAAATAAGAATAATAAATGATTTAGTGTATGCCCAATGCTCCTTATAGGAGTGGAAAAGAACTGTACATTTTATGTTAGCTAAAAACGTACATTTTTCCGCTTTTTCCAAAATATTATAAAGAAATTCTCTTGATACACACATTTGTTTTTTACAATTACATAATAAAAAAAAACAATTTAACGCGATGAACAAAAACAGTGTGAATGAATCAAGCCCGTAGTAAAATTATTAGGAGTGACGTTACAACACAATATATTATACAATTTATACAATTTATACAACACACTAAAAATTAAATTAGTAAAGCTAACAAGGCTTTTTTTTATAGCTATAAAAAATTATTCTATTCAAGAATCATACAGCCTAGGGTCAAAATTATAGCTTACTAAGCGATTATAAGATCTATTCTTAGCAATGGTTGCACGGCATGGTTTAACATAAATTCATCTCTTATGGAGAAACTTAGACTTTTTGAACGCAAATTCATAAGAATATGTTTAGGTGAGGCTCGAAAACTCGCAACGCAATATCTCCACTATATTTCAAATAAAAATATTTACAATAAAGCACAGACTATCAGAATTGACAACTTCATTGTATCTATTATAAGAAAATTCTGTAGCAGAATATATTTTATCTACAACAATAAGACAATTAAAAACTCAGCTTATTGCAATGACCTGTACATCCAACTTGCTATGGAAAAAGGATTTATCCCTCCAGAAGGGTTCATTTATTTGGATCAACATAATTATACACAAAATGACGAAAAAGTTCCTCTCTTCTACCACTTTGAGAGAAGGGCCACAGATACTAAAATACCAACAGATTGGGTACTATCAAATATGATACCGCAAAAATTTAACAAGTCCTTATCGGATAAAGACAGAAAAAATATAGAACGGAATTTTTGGTGGCTTTATAATAGTCTAAAAAGAAGCAGCTTGTGATTTAATTAGTTGTAAGGTAGGTTAAAGATTAGTTTTAAGTTTAGAAAGTAAGTTTAGATTAATTTCTATCAATATGTAAATTTTTAAATTTTCCAATGAAAAAAATATCAATAACATGTGTTAATATACATATAATTATAGCTAAGATAATAAAGAACTCTTAAAAGCAAAGCAAAAAATTAAAAACAAAAAGAAAAAAATCATAATATAGAGTTCTCGAATGGAGGGCAGTATACTAATAAGAAATTTACTTAATTTGGTGTTATATAGATTAGTTTCCAAACATGTAAAAATTTTTGAATAATTATAAGAAAAAAATTAATAAATATATAAATCTCGCTGTAAAAGTGTATAATCCTGTTTTTATTAGCAACTATAAAATCTCTCCTAATCATTTTTTCACATACATATTTCAACAACAAAATATGTACTTAAAATACTGGAGACTGCTGCCACCAAATGCCTGCTAAACAAATTATTAAAACTCTGATTTTGTAACCAAGTCTAAAACCGCTTCTAATTTAGAATCTAACATTTACATAAATATTCATATTGTGTAAAAGGTGTATAATCTGAGTTTGTAATAAATTTTAAAATCCCTCCTAATTAAGTTTTTTGTATAAATACATACAAACTATTAAAAGTATGGCTCATGTCTGTTAATTATTATACTTTCGAAACTATGGTGTAACTATTACTTTTACACTTACAGAGTTAGTAATTGAAAAGTGTGCAAATGAAGTTACGGACACATATCGTGCAAATTATATAAAAGATCACTATACATGGTCAGTCAGTTGTAAATATTAGACCTGATTTAAATGCAGAAGAAGCACTCTACTTTTGTTCTGCATTATTTAGAATAAAGTCTTGTTGCGAACTTCCGAATTACTAATTAAAGCAGATGAACTTCAAATCACGTTAAAACAGCCAGTGGATATCCCGCCTATGTTCAGTCTCAAAAATTTTTAATGCAGTTCCTTTCAACTATAAAGTGGAGATGTCCAATGCAGATATTACAGACTTAACTATAGGTAGTGCTCTCGGAATTGGAGATAAAATAAATTCTTCAATGCTAAAAATTCTTGATTACTTCGTTCAAATGCATTTAAAAAGAATCAGTGCTAACGAAAATATGCTAGATTTTAAGGAGCGTATTGTAAAAACTTATTTCAATTGTGACTACAAAAGTCTCCGATCTAACTTGATATCGAAGGAAATATTGCCGAATGTATGCTGTTCGACTTTTCCCAATTGTAGATGCTTAAAGTAACAAAAATAAATAAACAAATAAATAAAAAAACATACATAAACATACATACATACATAAAATATAGCTATTTCAATAACAAAACAATTAAAATAGTGGACGGAATTTCAATAGTAGTAATTTCATTATTTGTTGTTTTGTAAATTTTGTTTTCATATAGCTTTATGTGAAATATTTATATCTTATGGTGTTTATCTCGCGCATTTTTTTTAATGACTGCAAAACTATATTAGGTAGAAGACATTCATTTTCGAAAGACAAGAGAAAAGGAAAGTTAATGAATTTATAAAAAATGTACCGTTATATGTACGTACGTTATTTTTGTTTTTCTTCTTAAAATACCCTGTACCGGAACCATTGAAAATCTAATAACACTTCCTAATAACACATACGCGTCATTGAAAGCAAAATATTCAGGGCTTTCTTTTAAGCCTTAATAAAGGTCCGGCGTTTCACAAATGTAGGTGCTACAACTTTTTGGACCCAATAGTGTGCCAGTCACTTAGTTGGGCTCATATAACGTATCATCGTGATACGTGATCTAACGGATCTTTCAGTGAACTTTAAAAAGATCGAAAAATGTATACCTAAAGTAAAGTATACCCATTTTTTGCTTCACTAGTCAATTTTGTGTAATAGTGTAAAATTTATTTTTCTATAATTTTAAAAAGATCGAAAAATGTATACCTAAAGTAAAGTATACCCATTTTTTGCTTCACTAGTCAATTTTGTGTAATAGTGTAAAATTTATTTTTCTATAATTTTTTCTGATTTTGTAATTTTTTTTTTTTTATTAGTGCATAAATGTAACAAGAAAATAACACTGCCTTTTCTTTTTAGGCGTGGCTGAACATGTTGTAAGGGACAATTACTTTTATGATGTGTATGGGATTCCATCACACACTCCCTCGGTGTTTACAGCGTATTTTATACGCTCTTACCCACTAATCCACCGAGGCTCCTAATTTTGTTTTTTTAGTTTGTTTCTGAAGATGAATTTTGTGTAAAACGCTTTCAAATTAAAAATATTGTGTATAATGTCTATAAAGATATGAAATTTATTTCAAATTTTACTTAAATTTTTCTAAGTTAGAAATTTCTTTTCGGTTTTCAGTAACTTAGGTCTTCAACCAGAGTACGTTTATATTCTATATAATTTTTCCCAATATTTTAAACATATTATGTTCATATGTTAATAATAATTATCAATAGTTTGAGATTTTATTTTATAACAAGAGATTTTATTTTATTTTTATTTTGCTAAAAATTATCTTTTGAAATTCAATAAGAAGTTTTGGATGTCAGTTTATTTTTTCGCTTCCCTTTTGCAACAAAAATGTTTACAAAAAAAAAAATTAAAAAAATAACATTTTGGAAACAATGAAATTCAAAATATATATACCTATTTTTATCCTAATAATTTATTTAATAATTAATTACAATATACCTAAAGGGAAAATAATAAAATTAGGTAATCAATATTCAAGAATATCATCTATCCAATTACAGATTTATAAAAGTTGAATAGATCAAGAAAAAAAATAATAAAACAATATTCGATTTATTTTTAATGATTTCGATGAAAATAATGATGGTGATTAGTTCAAAATATTAACTAAAGAAAATGATATTAAGTTTAAATGTTGAAATATAAACTTTGTAGAGTTTTTTTTTTTTTGTTTTTTGAAATTTTGAATTATCTAAATTATTAAATAGACATATTTCATTATTAAGTTAATACTTCAGAGTTTTATATTAATAAATTCAGTGGTAATAAGACATAAGCTTTTAAATAAAATATAAGGTTATCTATGTTTATCTTTATATACTTAGAGAAGTTTTTATTTTTAAAATGACCTAATATCTATTACCTAATAATCGCTAAAGTATAAACTTGAAACGATTGATATATTTTTAATAATATTATTAACCAAACCAAATTAACCGCAATTACCCTATTTTATTGAACTTAAAACTCGCTTGTTTAAAAAAAAAATATTAAATAAAACTTTAGTTTCTATTTAATGTTAAGAGTTAACAGTAAGTCAATGCAACCCGACTCTACACCTGAAAAATTTAAATCAAATTAAAAATCCATAATTTATTTTAGATAGGTGTTTAATATAAACTAAAAACATAAAGGCTTTTACTAGCTTTAGCATCATTGTACAAAATTGCAAGGGTTTTTCTTTATTATTTTCGGAGATCTGCTTATTAAATTTTGAGAGGCGTGTATGAGCTACCGGACCGCCAATTCATCTTATATTTCAGGAACATGAAGGAAATATGACAGAACACCCTTGAACCAGATATGCTGTTCCGAAATCCGAACCCATGGTCCAAATCATCTCATATTTCAGGTACATAAAGGAAACAACCTAGAACATCCTTGAACAAAACTTAAAAAATCTATCTTTATTGGTTTTGTAGATATGCTGTTTGCTCTTGGGCTCATTTGAAAGCTTCCAAAATACGAACCTATGGACCGATTTTCTCCCAGTTGAAATCACCGTCTTTCTTTTGTAATTAGTAACCTACCGTCAAGATAACTTTATTAGTTTTTGAGTTATCGTGCGAACGGATAAACAGACAAACGAACGGTCGGACGCACATCGTTAAAGCGACTCAGGAGGTGACGCTGGTTAAGAATATATAAACATGGCCATATCTAACTTCCGTTTCCTTTTGGTTGTTACAAGCACCATACCAAAGATAATGTACCCTGTAAGTATTATTAATCAATGAGTATGTACAAATCCTTTAAAACTCTTTTTCAATTATTTGATTTTTTGTTTTATTGACATTTTTTGCATAAAATATTTTCTCAAAATTTTTATTTTCTCTAGTGTGGAATTATCAAAAATCAACTTAAAGCAATTATGTTTCCGCATATTATATTGCCACTGAACTGAAATATAAAGTTATTTTATCTGTTTTTATTTTCACTATAAAATTTTAAATATTGTAAATATTATATAAATTCTAAACCACTCAAATAAAATATTATATATTTAACTAAAACATAGAAAATTTTATTTTGTATATAATTTAGTCAATTATTGCACCCCCGCATTTAAAACTATATATGAATTATATATGACTACACAATTTGCTAGAATTTACAAACTAATTTTCACATTTTCCTGATATTTTTTGTTTTTCTGATTTTCATTTAATTATTCTCAATACATCATTGCGTAAATAATTGAAACGAATTAATTGGAACCAAAATTAAATCAGTTTAAATTTTTCTTCCAATTTTTACAAAAAAACCCAACAGTATCAAACAGTATAAACCTGATAATATCATATTGGTTTAATATAATTTTTGAACAGATAGAAAAATTTTTTAACCAATCTTAAAGTTAGTATTGTCAGAATTTAACATTAAATGTTATCAACAAAATATGTACAAAGATTTAACATAACCAGACTGCCAAACAAGGCAGTATTGTCCAGCAAGGGGTTTTAAAAGAGCATATTTGCAAAACAAAAAATGATTATAATTATTTCACAAATTAGAAAAAAAAAGTTTCACATTATGTAAAAATTTAGGGGCCTCGGTGGCCTAGTTGGTAAGAGCGTATAAAATACGCTGCAAACGCTGAGGGAGTGTGAGCTCGAATCCCACACATGTCGTAAGAATTATTCCGCTTTACGACATTTACAGCCACGCCTGAACAGGAAAGGCTGTGTAATTTCCTGTCCACATTTATGTGACAGAGAAATGCATAAAAACGGAAAAAAGAAAAAGAAAGTAAAAATTTAATGTTTGAGCTATAATTTATTTCATTTTATACAGTAAAAATATTTGTTGTAGCAAATTGGGACAAAATAACAATTTTAAATTTTTATCACTTATTATAGGTCTCAAGCAAACTGAAACAAAAAAAATCAACTGTCTCCACCACAGGACTGACCGCCACTACACAAAAAGTAAAATGCCAAAATTTATAGATTTTTTACATAATAATTTATATCAAAGCAAAATAATTTAATAACATTTTGTTTTATTCAATAAAAATAATTATATTCAATGAAATCGTAAAAATATATGTACATTCATTCATACATCCATTTATTATTATTATTATTGTAATGTAGATAAATGATTTTTTTTTCATTCAAAAAATAATATTAAAAGTAAAAAATAATAAAAACTGTAAACAAATACAAAACAAACATAAGATTAATATTAAATCTGCTAACAAAAATTTTACCGTTTTAATTTTATGTCATCAACAAATGAATAATATGCATTGGCATAGATATAAGTACATACATATGTATGTATAAAAATTTTTAGAGATGTAAAAAAAAAAAGATAAAATAATTGCTCGTATAAATTCATATGGAGTGTTACGTATGAAATTTGGACTTAGAAAAAAAATTAAATAAAAGTTAAAGTTAGTCGGATAAAAAAATGTTCTATGGCAAAGTTGTTCCTCTTTACTTGTGTAACAACTTTTTCTTAATAATTTTTCTCACAAAATTTTTCTGTTACGAAATATTCGTAAACAACTTAAAAAGTACACTAGTAAACTACCACTTGCGGTTGTCCAATTTGCTCCAAAAGCTTATCAATCCGAGATATTTACGTCAAAACCTTAAATATGAAATTTCAAAAAATTCCGCTCAGTCGTTTAAGCTGTACACGTGCCCAAAGACATACCCACACACGCACCCACACACACACACACAGACGGACATCATGCTGAAAATTTTTTTACAGCCTTCTCCACACCGGAGTACTGCATTTTTGCGAAAATCTCGGGTACAAATTTTTAGTATGAAAACAATACCTACCTTATACATTAATGTATGCGGTCGGTAAATATATCCTGGGGTAATTTATGTGCCAATTAATGTTATAGAAATAAGCAGGCTGTTGAAAGTGTTGCTAAATAGACGGACGGTCTGAAGAGAATTATTTGGAAAATATGCGAAAAAACATTAAGATAAACTATTTTAAAAATGCGACAGAATATTATGAACGTGTTAAGTCAAAGCCAAGCGAAATGGGGTTCAGAAAATAAAAGAATCTGTAATAAAATTGAGACAGTCAGTCACAGACAGGATTCCCGGCGTTGCCTAGAGTATTTTGTTGCTTTTATGAAATAAAAATGAATAATTATTTGATTGCTACATTAATTTAATTTTTATATTTAAATTATAATAATATGTATTAACAAACGTCAGTACCTATAGTTAATTTTTTTTTACATTTAATTAATATTGGTTAATTTACATTTCATTTAGTATGAATCACATATTTTTGATTTTTATCTGAAAATGAATTTAATATACCTAATTAAAAATAACAAAAGATAATTTAGTAAAATTTAATAAATTATTGATCTCTAATAACATGACTCACGAACATTAATTATTGTGACTTTATGATTTTTATTTGTTGTAACGTTGCACTTTACTTTGTTGAATGTGAAGTGTTGTCTTTATAGCCAAATTTTTTTTGGTATGTATCATGGCTGCGGAGTCGGAAATCAAAACTACCGTCTTTAACTCCAACTCTTCAATATAATAAGTTTTACATAATGTTAGCCTTATCAAACTGTATACCTAACATACCACACAGTAAACCTAAAATTAAAACTTAGAATTAAAATACTGATTGTTGATTAAGTAAGTTAAAAAAAATGACTAAGTATCTATACCTATGTAGGTAAGTTGACCCATATAAATATTATTTTTAGAAATGGGTAAATGATTGATATTTCTCCAATCCTTAATTTTATTTTTATATAAAATTTTTTTAACCAATTAGAGCGATTTAATTAAAGACAAAATATATTTTTTTGAGTAGGTTTTAAATTTAATAGTAATTTTTTTTTTGAAGTCGGAGTTGGCTTATTTTGTATATGACCCTAACCTAGCAGTGAGAAAGTAGACTCCGACTCCAGACTACGACTCCAACTCCACAGCTCTGCTATGTAGTATCATGTTACATAGCTAATATAAAATAACTAATATTATATTATTATATCTTATCCTATACCACTTTTACTCGAGCTATTTTTTAAAGTTACACAAAATTTTATAAAATTGAAATTTTACCGACTATGACTAACTTAATCCAGAAAACTTCTTTAGTAAGGAATAATATTTCTAAAAAGTTAAAAACTTGGTTTATACAACAAAGCTGACACGTTAGTACACCTGATACAGTGATACAACCAAGGTGTCGTTTGATGATAACGACAGATAAAACTAACGGATCGTAACTAAATTAATGCAGCGTATTTTTTCGGCACGAAACTATATTTTAATGAAAATTTGAACTGAAATGGTCGAACTGTATAGAGAAAACCACAAACAAAAACTTCTAAAATGTCGTAGTGCCTAACGTTACTCGGCTCACCCTTTTGAAAAGTATATATATGATAATGAACAAACGAAAATTTCTTTAAAATATGGTAGCCTAAAGACCCATTGAATATCATTCAAAATCCATTTAAAAGCCCTGAACAATTAAATATCATTCACACGGAATCATTTTTGAAAGGTCGGTGTGCTGTAACTAGTTAACGGATGATAATTAAGTTTATCCAGTAAGGCTTTTGCTAATGAACTGAGTTTTTGTAAAACTCAACCGATCAATCGATCGAACAGTATATAAATATGATAATAAAAAACGAAGATTTCTTTAAAAATGCATAGTGGTGGAACGAGTCAACGGAACTTCCTACAAATTTTTCAAACTTGTTCTTTATGTAAAAATTTATAGTAAAAATTCTGAATCCTCTGGTTCCTCTGGTTCAGTTATCGTGCAAACGAAATGACAGACGAACATACATAGCTTAATCGAGTCGGAACTCGTTTCTAATTCGATCCATGCACTTGGATCTATATCTATCTAGACTTTTTTACAGCATTACAAATGTAATAGCAAATATATTATAATCTTAAACATATACGTTCATACGGAAAAAAATTACAAATTGTTATTTAAAAGTAGTATAAATTTAAAAGGCTTTTTATTTTCTTTCTGAAAATGTGTGTTTTTTTAATAAAACATTGGATTTACATACTGCTTTTTATAAGATTGTATTCAGACGTCATTGTGTAGTACATAATATTTTAAAATTCTTTTATCTTCAAATTTAATAATTCCTATATTTTCCCCGACTTATTACAACCTTACAAGCTAATTTGAACTCTAGTTTTTTCTATACGTTTTTTCAAAAATTTTGAGGGTCAATCAAAAATTGTTTGCTATCGTTTGGAAGTTTACTTTAGTTATTTTATCTAGCTATAATATTTTTTTATATTCAAAATACTCAAATATTCTATTTATTATTAAAAATTTTGAATTCGTCTTTTTAATTACGCCTAATAGACCTCAAGATAATTAATTAAATCAAAAAATTTAATATGAAAACATAATAATATATTTGTTATTAAAAACACTTTCCTTTTATAATAAATTTTTTTAAAAATATTTATAAAATTTTTTTTTTTTCTTTTTCTCATTTACAGGTGAAGTTGAACGGCTTCTTAAAGAATACCGTCAAAATCAAGAATTAGTTAGACGAATAGGTGGACATTATTATCAAATTATATATCCAGTACAATTAAGACATCATGAAAAAATGGGTATATCAACACGTGAAGTTAGCCCACCAAAGGTACGAAATCGTTTACGAAAACGAAATTCAATTCCTTATAGAAACACGGTATGTTTTGCACATAAATATACAAAATCAACAATAAAACAAATATTTAAATTAAAAAAAAAAACATCTTCTGTTAATTTTCTGTAAAAGAACAAAGAACAATAATTTAAATGGGTTAATTATTATGTAATCATAGTTATTTAAACTTAAAACTTATATAAAGTGGTGGCCATAATTGAAAACAAAAAAGAAAACATAACATTTAGATTTCAATACATACAAAATCATTGCATATAGGAAAAGAAATATTTTAAACTATTAACAATAATTAATAGAATGAAATTTTCACTTTAATATGGTGATAGTTTACAGTTATTTCTATATTTTATAAACTATTATTAATAAAACTAATATAAACTAATATTAAACGAAAATTGTGGAATTAAATGTCTAAAATTTAAAAGTTTATTTCAAAATTTTAAATTAGTTTATCTTATACAATTCCAGATAGTTAAAATAATTAACTTAATATTTTGGACATCATATAGCTCATTCAAAATGAATATCAATCAGAATTACATAAAAAAACAAGTAAATGTAATAGTAAATCGATGCAACCGACTTATTTATACCCTACACCTAAAAAATTCAAATTAAATTAAAAATCCATTAGTTATTTTAGTTAGGTATTTAATAAAAGCTAAAAAAATAAATGCTTTTATAACCTTTGTACAACATTTCAGGTTTCTATCGTTATTAATTTCGAAGATATGTTTGTTCGGTTTTGGGAGTTGTGTGGGAGGTACCCGAACAACTCCTCAAATTGATCTCAAATTTTGAACAAATCAGGGATTCGGGAAGCAACACCTTGGTACCAAATTTTATGTTTCTATCTTTATTAATTTTGAATATATGCTTGTTCGGTTTTGGGAGTTGTATGGGAGGTAACCCAACAACCACTCCAATTCATCTCAAATTTGAGGAATATTCAGTAAAAAACACACCCTCGTACAAAATTTTAAATTTCTATCTTTATTAATTTCGAAGACACGCGTATTCGGTTTTGGGAGTTGTATGGGAGGTACCCGAACCCATGGTCCAATTTCGCTCATTTGTAATCCCCGCCTTACTTTAGTCATTGTTAACCTACAGTATAAATTTCATCAATATAGCATCATTATTTTTTGAGTTATCGTGCGTACGGACGGACGGACGGACATCGCTATATCGACTCAGGAGGTGATCCTGATTCAGAATATATATACATGTCCATATCTAACTCGATTCTTTTTGGTGTTTACAAATACCATACCAAAGTTAATATACCTTATACTTTAAGTGTAGGGCATAATAATGTAGAAGAAAATTTTCCTAAAATTACAGTTAACCAAATTTAATGAAAAACAGGAACAGATATTATTAATATATTCTTCTTAATGAATAGTTGTTGTTAAATTTTCATTTTTTTCAATTAAATATCTTTATTCCATGAACTTTTGCTTATTTTCATGAATACTGTGCATTGTGAATCTGCATATTTCTGCAATTATCTAAGTTTCTTTTAATATATGTTACGTTATCAGCCTTTAAGCCTTTGTAGGGCAAAATTAGTAACTCTTTTTTAATACTCATCAACTCCAGGAGGTGGAGGCTCCAGTTTTTTTATATTTCTTTTTTTTTTAAATCTGATTATAAACTGTTACATTTGAATTCCTCTTACTACATTCGAAAGCTTTCCTTTATTTGTAAATGATAATAAAGCTTAATGAATTTAGATTAGAAACTATTACCTATTTTAGTTTTTAGGTTCAGTTTCTAAAACCAAGAAAATTTTTTTTTTAGTTAATTTCCCTTCCACATAAATTTGACAAGAAAATTTAATGTTAAAAGTAAATTATCTAACTTTTATAAAAATATACTAAAGATTCTAATAGGTATATAAAATTGTCAGATTTCATTTTATAAAAATTATCAGATTATTTAAAAAAAAATTCAATTTTTTCACTAAATACGAGACTGTGACTTTTCAAAATGACGTACTATTGGAGAACAATCAAAATTCTTTTCAAAAAGCTTGAGTAGTTGTTTAACATCTTTAGACTTATTTAAACAATATAAATTTAAGATTTTATCGCTCGTACATGAAAGATATAAAATAATTTTATTAAATTGGCCACCACTGTAAAATATAATATAATTACTTCCATGCTAGAACAATCAATATCTAATATTATACATTAAATGGTATACATACATAAGTTATTGTATAGCATGTGGACTATTGCAGCACAATATTTAATGTAACTTTTATAGCTACAACTAAACATTAAATTTATGAAAAAAAATTAATTTTAAACTCCTTTTTTACTGTTTACACTTTTACACTATAGCAAAAAAAAATAAAAATACATGTAAAGCAAATTATTACACTACCGTGTTTCTACACGAAATGCATTTTTAAAAAATTTATGCATTACCTATTCATTTTCTATCATGTTATCTCACGAAATAACTATCATTCAACCATACACGTCATAGTAATTGATATTATCATGTAATAGAAATATTTAATTTGTAATTTTCTTTTATTATAACATTTTAGTTGTATTTACAATGGTTTCTTCTTCTTTCCTTCTTCCTTATTTAATTAATTTTGTGTAAAATCATTTTCACTAATTGTAAATGCTAAAAATTAAAATTTATAATTTAGTTATGTGTATAAAATTACAAAACTTTTTAAAATTTCATTAGTCATCAGTCATACTATATAGCGCTTCAAGTCTTACACTAACCGGGACTCTGGAGCATATAAAAAAAAATTCTCACGTATAGCAATTAAAAATATAATTCAATTCTGCCCACAATACCTATTTAATGATTTGCAAAAAAAGAAAATTTATATTAAGTCCTAATTGTGTAATTTATAATTTATATTTATCCTCTATAAAAAACCTCCTAAAAAATTTAGTGCCATATATCTGTTACCTTAAAACAAATCATAAGTAAAGTTGCTAAAATTTCAGTTTACTCAGATAATGGCAAATATACTCTTTTTTATTGATGAAAGCTAAATTAACGCGTCAGTAATCACTAGATTTTGCGTTCGTAGGGGAACGCCGGAGAATCTATTCGACAAGAGTTGATGTTAAGTTCCCTATATTTATTTCGAATCTATATCAATTACATCCTTAGATCTTGGGAACTTAGATCTTGGGAAAAGAAATTACCGAGATATATTCATGACGGATTGGAACAGGTGTAGAGGAAATGTTCCATACTGTCTGCAGTGGCGATAATTTGATGATGTAATGTTAGTTTCGCTTAATATGTTTCTATAAATATGGGCGTATAATTGGAAGGATATCTACAAACATCCACCAGTGATAAATATGAGATCTAAAATTTTCAACTTAAATTGACTAATATTTTTAAATTGCTTGTTTGAATTTTTTTAAATTTATGAAATTAAGTGTCACTTGCTGTAATCGAAAACGAAGGAGAATTAAGTTAGAACTGAAATAAATTAGAAAACAATAAAATTAATTAAGTTAGAAAAATTTCTGGTTTTTTGTTTTAACTTATTTCATTTTTATTTTTCCTAACTTAATTCATAATGAATTTCAGAGTAAGTAAATGAAAAATGAAATAAGTCATTAAAATTGTTTGGAATAAGTAATGAAAATTGTTTTTCTACGGACGCCCCGTTCCGTTTGCTGCGTTCGAGTTCCAGGGTTCTGCGATCAAGTCATAAGACTTCTGAGCAGGATAATGAAAATGGAAGCGATGTTTTAAGTGAATCGGAAGGGGAATTGGAGCTCTCAAATATTAATCAATCACAAAAGACGTTCCTAAATCCATGCTGTGGTTGTTTGGCGAATCTCTCCAATATAGTTCTTCTTTCGTGCCGACATATGGAAATATGCCACTTATGCCAAATGTCTCTTATGTCTCCAGCACTTGTTGATAACGAAAATAACTATTACTGTCCGTTTTGTAGAGAATTAATTGTTCAATCATCTATTCAAGTTTCCACTTGAGTAGATTCTTTAACTAAGTTAGAAAAATTAAATTAGAAAATTAAATAGAAATTAGAAAAATGAATTAAGTTAGAAAAATTAAAAATTAAATAAATACAAAAAATAAAAATTTTTTTTTTCTAACTTAATTTTTTTTTTTTTCGTAGTTATTCCATTTCAAATTTTCTAACTTAATTCATTTTTGTTTTCTAACTTATTTTATAGGGTCGTAGTCGAAACAGTACAGGTATTTAAAAAAAATTATTTATTTGGTTTCATTATTATTCTTGTCATTTGTTTTTAAATGATCTGGAGGTTTACGATCCAACGTGAAAAAATTTTATATTGTATCGTATAATATAGTGTTATTGTTTTATAGTTTTTTTATTATAACCAAATTAGTTTCATTTTAGAAAATTTTTTTTATTTACGTTCGTAATTCTAAAATTCTGTCTTAAATTATCTGAACTTTCTTATTTCATAAATTAAAAAATAAAAAAAAAGTACCAAATCAATGGGGAATTTCTGATGACAACAACGCTTTTGACAGTTTGATTATTTATTTTTTACTTTTTTGTTCTTTGTATTCTATTATATTTTTGTTTATTGTTTAGTTGTTCTTAACTTCGTTTGACTCTGTTGTAATGGTGTGGTATTTTATTTTTTTATTTATTTATTTCTTTCTTTTTCTTGACCTATTTGTTTAAGATTTATTATTGCTGTTTACCTTGCGTCAGAGATGTAGTATTGAAATGTCTTACATTTGGATATATATATATACAAGTATTTTTGTATTTATTTTTAAGACAATGGCTTTTATTTATTTAGTTTTTTTTTAATATTTTTTACTATAAATATTTATCGATCTTCGTTCTTATCTATTTAAGTAAAAAAATTACTGTAGAAGTCATTTAAAGTATAAATTGATGTTATTCTTTCAAGCAACTCTCCTGTGTATCTTACATTTTTATTTTTATTAAGTTTATATTTTGTTAAAAGCATAAAGTAATTAGAAGTTTTTCAGAATTTAACTATAATTTAGTTGGTATTAATGAAATTATCTCAGAATATTTAGTTTAATATTAATAATAAATTTGAAGCAAGTCAGTTCTATTGTAAGATCTAATAGCCTTTATATAATTATGATTTATAAAAAAGTTTCTGAGCACCTGATTAAAAGCTAAGAGAAAAAGAAATAATTTCTTATATACATTCCAGAACTTAGTTTTATTTACCTTTAATATGTTATTTCACCTAAACCTGTTATCTATTCTCCTAATCTAATATATCTTTATTACATTAAAAATATATACTGCAATATTATATTTTTTTAACTCTTAAGTCTTATATACACGATCTTTGCTTTGTTTAGCTCTGCTAGCACAAGATTTAAAGGAGTTTTTCACTAAAACGAAAATAATATTTTAAGAAAACAAAATGTTTTTCATTATTTTTTACAAACTTTTTTTTCTCTATCTTTTGTTAAATAAATTCTATCTTTTGGATAAATTCTTCTCTATCTTTGGATAAATGATTTAACAATTGGCATAGGTTTACATCACCAATTTTAGAAAATGAACTTTTTTTTTTAAAAGTATTTGAATTAAAAATTTATTTTTTTATTTTTAAATAGGTATGTACTCAACATCTGACCAATGATGAAGTGTGTAATTTGCCAGTCTTTCAGTAAAAGGTCATGGGTTCAAACCCTGGTCATGTGAAAATATTATATAAAATAAAATAAATCTCTAATATAATTATAATTTAATAACTTGTACAGCGACTACATCTGAAAAAGAAAGGTATTATTTATTGTCTCGTCACATTGTATGTGAAAGGCTAGCCAATATTTAAAAAACTATTCAAATTTAAAAGAAAAAATTAGTATTCTGATTTCTAAGTCATTTCGAGTAGGTAACAACAAAAAAAGTGTATCATTCTTTAAGATAAAAATTTTGAGAAAAATACCATAAATCAAAGTTTTAACACTACCTTTAAAAAGAGTTTTATTTTAACAGATCGTAATAACATTACGATTAGATTCAAAGATTTTATTTTGCACTTTTTCTTTCCAATAGAAAAATTGTTAAAAAAATAATCGTTTAAAAATGAAAAGATGCTCATAATAGCTACCTACCTACTTTTTAAATATGAAAATTTTTATGCAAACCCTTACAATAATTCATTTATTTATGTTGAAGCTATAAGACCGTCAGATACTCTACCAAATATAGCTAAATAAATATATGTATATGTTAAACGAAAAAAAAAGTCCTTACAAAACAAAAATTTAAAATAATATTTAATAAGAAAAAAAAAAATATAATTGAAAATTAAATTTTTCCTACCCTAAAAAATAGAGTTAGCCAATTGAAAAATAACTAATAAAATACTTTGACTCCAATCGATTTTAATTTTAAAAAGAAAAAATAATCATAAAAGAGTAGCAGCAAATACAAAATATTAGTAATTTAAAAAATAATAAATATAAATTTTTTTTTTTTATATTTCAACATTATTATTTTCTGCTAATAAGTCAAATTATAATAAATATTGATTTTCTTAAATAAAAAAAAAATAAAAAAATACAAAATGGTAATTTGTTTTTAGTATTTTGTTGTAAAAAATTTTTCATGTATATGTGTTTGTAGTATATTAATTTAGGAAATTTTTCTCTTTGATACCTAAATAAAAAAATCTATTTTTTTTTTTGTTTTTTTTTTCTTTTTTTAGGTATTGTACTGAATATTCAAATAAAAAAATATAAAATTAAAAAAAAAAAAAAAAAAAAAAAATAATCTACAATATATTGAAGAGGGTTGATTTTAGTGTACAAAATAATATAAGAGTCGATCACTTCTTCTTTTATATAATAAAAAGATAGCCTTTATGTATAAAATGCTTATGATAAAAATAAAAATTTGATATCTTTTTATTTTTTTTTTAACTCAAAAAATTTAAAATTGCGTTCATAATAATGTAAAGTCTGCTTTTTTCCTCGCTTTAGAAAATAACCATACACTATTACAATATATTAAAAATATATACAATATAAATTATTACGCATGTATATGTAAAAATATAATTAAAAAAAATATATAATATTAAAATATAACAAACATATTGAAGATCATGATTCAGATCTTTATTAAAAGCAGTGGTTTATTCTTAACTTAATAATTATTAATATTATTAAATCGCAGCCGCAAGATTGTATTAAGGCGCAAAATCTAAAAAAAAGAAATTTTAGTACTTATAGTAACAATAACGAAAGAAAATATACAAAGACAAAAGTAAAAACTATATTAAATGTATTTAATATAATGAACTTGCCAGCCAATGGTGTATAGTTGTGAAGACATCAGCCTTTCATACGAAATGGTTCAAGTTCAAACCTCGACTGAGTCATATAGATTAATAAAAAATAATTTAGATTTTTCTTGTAATATATGATTAGTAGAATATAATTAAATTAAAAATAAGTATATATTATAAATTATAATTAATATCATATTGTAATAAGTATATAAATTAATAACAAACCATAATTCTTGTATAAGATAATAGATGGCGTTTAAATAAAAAGAAACGTCTAAAGTCTTGTACAATACCTACAGTCGAGCAAACAACGGCTTAGTGAAATTAATAATTTCAAAAACTGAAACTTAGTCAAAAATGAATACTAAGTGGATGCCCTATGCTTCTTATAGAAGTGGCAAGGAAAACAAAAATATAATGAAGTTAAAAAGTTTTTGTAGAGAGGCAGCCAATATATAGATTCTGTTCGAAAAAAAAAGAAAAATGTACCATCAAAATTTTACTGCCTTAAAAACCAAAAATATCTCTAAATGTTATACGAGTATGTTTTTTTTTATTTTATTATAAATTATAAGAACATTTCTATTTTTTCTAATAGAACTTTAATTTTACTTTTGGGATTGAGAAATTCTACCAATATTTAATTTTAGTACATTTTCTATTATCAAAAATAAAATATTTTCGAAAACAATTTTGTTATTATCGGACAGTCGAAATAAAACTTAAAAGTTTATTTGATTAAAAAGTTTTAATAAAAATCAAAATCAAATTGTACAAAATAAAAAAAAAAATAAATATTTTATTTTAACCTTATTTTTATATCTATTGTATAGTTTTTTATTTGTATTGAATATTGCGTAGGCATATTTTTTATTTGTATAAGTCTAAATACAAAGAATTTCACTTTTTTTTGTTTTTTGTATATTTTTTAGTACAAAATGACAACATCAAAAAATATAAATATTTTTTTTTTTTTTTTAAAAAGAGTCAAAAGGATAGGTATTAGAAAAATGTAAGAAGAACAAAAAAAAAAAAATAGAAAACTTTACCAAATTTGGTTGACTTATTTTGATTAAATCAATCAAGAATTCAGGCTTTTGTTCTGTTTTTTTTTTTCTTTCTATGGAATATTGACCTTTTCGCTCAATTAATTTCTAAAATATGAACTTTGATTTTATGTTTTTTTTTTTAGTGCTTCAAAATATAAAATTTATGTAGTTAGGTACCTATGTATATAATATATGTATTTATTTTCACAGTTATGAAAATATATTTTTTTTTTTGTATTTGAATTTGGCGTATGTTTCGACATAAATGATATTACAATAATCGAAATTAAAAAAATATTGATATTTAATATATTCAGTACCAGAGTACTAGAAGGTGGTTTATATACAGGCAATCTTGTAGACAAAGAAGTTAAAAAATAAGAACCAAATTTTGGCAATTTAATATGAAAAAACAGAATCTTTCAACTTAAATGTGAAGGATCTTATTGTTCTGCAGTAGAAAATAATAAATGATATTATTTTTATAAAATTTAGAATATTTTCTATCATATGTGAAAATCTTTTTAAAAAATTTAATAATTTTCATGCTCAAAATTGAGTTTTAAAAAAACTGTACTGAAATTGAAAAATACACACCCAAGTGCTTAAAGCACACTAAATAATGGAAAAGCATAGTGATATTTTTATATGCATTGTACTGCACTGCAATGAATAAGACCAAATGAATAAAAGAATGTCAGGAAATATTATTTTACGAACATCATTATTATCGGGTTTACATCGTTCCAATTTCGATTAAAATTTTCTACAAGTTTGCCGTTATTATAAAGTATATAACCAGCAGTGTATAATTCAGTCATTAATTAATATTAATAGTAAAATTATAATTGGTGGTTTTATTTATAAGGAATCACTTTATTGAAAAAAAAGCGTTGTAAAAAAATTGAAATTTCGACTCAAACACATCAATCAACTCAAATTTTTTGTCCGCTTCCGCTTGTTCTGTACATCGCTCCAAAACAAGACACGCCCTCAAAATATGAGTTGAGCGATGAATTGAATTTGCCAAATGAGTTCGTTCATTTACAACCGTGATAAAATATTACATTTTTAAATATCTTAATGGATATAGATTTTATAACACCCTAAAAGTATGCAATTATTTATAAAACAAATTTTTCCATGATGCTTTTCAAATCCGTTTATAAATAGTAAAGACTTATATAATAAAGCAAAGATGCTTTTCAAATCCGTTTATAAATAGTTAGTCTTATAAAATATTATGTTTTTATTTGGTAAAAATTACCAATCCTAAATAAAAATGTTTGTTTTAAATTTTGAGCTATGATTAACTTTTAAGTAAAAATATAACGACATAAATATTGAAATCTGTTATGATCGATATATAATATAAAACATTTTTATAAGTTCCGTTTTCTCCGTTATAATCTAAAATATAAAACAATTTTTTTTTTGTTTAAGTACAATAAAATGCAAATAAATGCAATGTAATTTGATTGTCATTTGGGTTTGACGAAAAAATAAAAAATAATGTAAATAAATTTTTTTTTGTAAATTTAAAATCAATACCTAATGTTAAAAAAATTCTTATAAACAAAATAATTGTATAAATATTTATTAAAAAAGTTTCTATAAAATGTGCTTTTTATAATTACTTTTAATTTTATTTTAGTTGAAAAAGAATTTATTTTCTGTTCAATAACTTTTAATTTAAATACTTTTATGTTAAATTTACTTTTCTTTTGATATAAAAAGCACTTTTCCGGGTTTTGATTAAATTTTAATTTGCTCAAAATTTTTTCAAAAGGAAATGAACAACAAAAAAAAAAAATAAGAAAACAAAAATGAAGATTTAAAATAAAAAAATAAAATTTGACAATTAAGTTTAGTTTTACAATTTGTACATATTAAAAAACATATATATATTATTTAAAAATTAAAATAAGGAAAAATATATTTTATTTAAATATGAAATAATTTATAAAATAAGATACTTTAACACTTTAAAAATAATAAATATTTATCTACAAAATGTATCGGTAAATAATGGCAGATTTCCTTCCAACTTTTATAGTTTGAAAAGTATTAAAATACTCAGTTTTTCATTTAACATATAAATATAAAACATTTAATTTTAGTTTTTTAATTAAATTAATTTGAAATTAAATAATTGCACAATTATTTAAAAACTGAAATGAAATCAAAATAGATTATATATTTACAAAAATATTTACCATTGACATATTGACTTACAAAAAGTGGAATGCAAGTAGATTATATCCTTTTTTGTACATTCTTATTCCATTTACTATCAGTAATTTTTAACTTCAAAAATGGAATGCATCGATTTTCACAAATTAAAAGAATAAACCGTGATTATTCTTCACTTTCTGATATGTTCCAATATAAAACAATTGAGTAATAATTTAAATTTTATTTTACATAAAGGTGGATCATAGAAATTATATTATAAAGACGAATTTAAACGTTAATTTTTTGCCGAGTACATACCACTTACATTTATCGAATCTATACAAAATTACAATTCGTCAAGAAAGAAAATTATAATATTTTTAACTTTTTACCATTTTCCTTACAAAAGTATTCTCCTCCTATACAAACATATAGGCGTTAAAACTGCCAGGGACTTGTTTTAATACTTTTTACAAAACAAACCAATATATTCAATTTTATCTAATTTAAAATATTTTTTATTGCATATTATATCACAATTTCGATTGCACTTCAAATTTTACTTAAAAGGGTTGAGTACGAAATTTGATCTAACAAAAATCTTATTTATCAAAATTTTATTTTTTCATTAAAAATTTTCATTTGCAACAAATTTCCAAATAAAACTTAATGCAAAAACGAGGAAGAATACAGTTGCCTTTGTCAACTCTTAGATACCCGTACGAACCGTTAGTATGTTCACAGCCTGTCACATCGCTTACAATATTATTTTTTTAATATTTTAGTATTTTAATAATTTTTAAAGAATTTTATAATTTCTTAAACTATGGGTTGTACATATATTCAAACTATATGTTTATATGTATACATTCTTCAAAAGCAGATTCTAACCTTCCACATAACGATTATCAATCCAAAACTTTTTCAAATATTCTATAGTACCATTTAATACTAAGCGGTAAATGTATATTAAATTTACTTAGTACAAAATAATAAATATAATTTTAAATATTATATTATATTATATTTAAATATTCCATTGACAGAATAATTTCTTATAAGCACAATAAAATACATATATGTATATATGTAAATACGGCGCTATATAATATACATCTATACACTTATCATTCATTCATCAGTGACATATACGATATGTAAATAAACATGACATTATATAAGTATGTATGTATATCAATATCATATAAATAAAAATTCTTCAAGCAACCGTTATGTTCTTTATTTATTTACATGTTTTTGTACTACGCATTATGTCCTCAACAATTTCAAATGATCGAGTAAAACAAAATGCAAAAAATTCGTTAAAGAAATTTGTTAGAAAATTTGAAAAAATCATGTAACACTTTCGTCAATTATATAGTAACCCTATATTATTAAAAAAAGTTGTTAACAGAAATAAGAGTATAATGTTGAAGGTTTAATTTTTGTGTATTACTTCAAAAAAATTTTAACAGGTGTTCAAGTTACAGGTGTTTAAAAATAGGAAATTTTCAGCTCCTAAATGGGGGGTGATACAAAAAATTTCTGAAATGACTCATACTTATTTTCAAAGATCTAACTTCTGTCAAAATTTCAAGTTTCCAACTTAAACTGTTTAGAAGATAGAAGAGTTAAAGGATTTTGAATTAATTCAGTTTCGCATAACGGTAAATTAAAAGACCGTATAGCACAAGTATATATTTATTATATACATGTTTGTAAAGCTCACAATAGCATCTATCGTTTGGAATTTTCGGATTGGAGATATACCCTATAGAATGGATGGGGCTATATGAAAAAGTTGTTCCACAAAATTAATTTTTTATGAGACCTAGCCATGGTTAAAATTTTTTATTTCTATCTTTAACGGTGTAGAAGTTTTGTAAACAGACGGACGGACGGACAAACAGAGTGAAACTAATAAGCACTTATTTCAAAAATTTTTTGGAAATGTGCTAAAAATATATGAATTCTTAGTTAGAATTATTAAAAACAAAAATAAGATTTACTCACATTTACAAACTTACATTTTTAAGAAAATGTGCTGAAAATATCGTTCTAAATTAAATTAATTATGGTTTTGATATTTATTTATTAAAAGAAGATTTTATTATTTTTGTTTTACATAATAAATAGTTTCTAATAAAAAATTTAAAATTTTTTTTCAAGATAACCTGATGATCCCCTTAATAATACCTAATTTGTTTCCATTTTTACCTTTTTGCGAGATTTTTCAAAAACCATCGCGAAAACGTGAGATTTTGATACTCTCCCATTATATTTTTTTTAAAAATTAGTTTTTCCTTAAAAAAAAAAGAATTTCTAAAAAAAATAAGATTTTTAATAAGAAAAATAAAATTTAACTACCAGAAAAAAATAAGATTTTGAAATATAAGATTAAAAACGATGAGATTTGGTTACGCTTCCTTTACAAAAATATGCAAAAAATCGTATATTAATATACTCGTTATGTACTCATTATGTCATAATTTATGAGTTCTAATTGAATTTGTATGGAGTACTGAAGCAGTATAATATTAGAAACTTTTAAGATTTGGTTGTTTTGTTGACGTTTAAAAAAATATCCTATGTTTACATGGTAAAATTTTCTTATCTTATATCTTTTTTGGCCCAGATCATTAGGTACATAATCTGTTATATTCATACAATTTAAGACTAAATAAAACAAAGTTTTTTTAAATAACATAACAAAACTTGCACCTCATTTATTATATAAAACTTATTATTCAATTAACATTTAGTTTTTCATAAAAAATCATATTTAATTTATTGTATTAATTTTAATCTTAAAACGCACCTTCCCATATTTATTGCACTTTCCATTTATTACACAAAAATTCATTTGATTACTTTAAAATAATAATTTACCTTTCTCGTTATTTAAATATGATTTTCTTTTGGAATTTTTAGACAGGTCAACGGACGAGTCGACCTCATGAAGGATCAGATGGTGGAAGCTTTCGAGGTCGTTCAAGGGTAAGTTTATAAATCAATTAAATACCTTTAAATTTCGATTTATTCAAACAGTGCCAAAGTTTTCTTGAATTAAAATATTCGTTTTATAAAACGAAAGAATATACCTAATACCTATTTACTTTTGTTGTTTAGTTGGAACTTAAAAATCTAATTTTAATACAAGTTGCAGGTTACTAATAAAATCATCTTATTTTTAAAGTAAATTTATTATATATTAAGCAAACTTAAAAAGAATGTTATTTCCATGAATATAGAATATGGAATAATAGTGCAAAAAACTACAAGTAAACAAATACATTCTACTTTGATTTGTAGGTACATATATTTCATTATATGTACCTTAGTGAGCCTTAGTATATTTCTTCTTTTTTTACCTGAGGTAAGTGGAAATCTTCTAAAGCGACCAAGAATACCCCCTTGGAAGTCTCAGTGTTTTACTGACTAAACCTAAATCCTCCTTTAGGGTTTTATAATAGGATAAAACCTCTAACTCCTAACGCAGTATATTGGCTAGCGAGTAGGGATGGGAGATAGTAAGTCAAGAATCCGCAAACATTTAATTAAGATTGAGGCAGCAAGGGAACAATTAATACGTTTGTTATTATTATGTATTAATGACGATAGCCATCAATAGTTACAACATGCAGTGGTATATTACAGCTTCCTCCATTAGATAACAATTGAAGAGAACCCCACTGCGACTGAATAGCAGCTATTATTATTAATATTACTTAGAGTACGATACCCGCATGAACACAATATAATTTTATGCCGTTTCTATAAAATTTAATACTAAGATATATATAAGTACTAAGATATATATACTAAGATTTAATACTAATATATATATGATTAAGTACTAAGATACATTATTTGAATTTTGGAGTTGTATGACAACTACCCGACCCCTTTTCGACAAACCAACTACATTTTATAGTAATTTTTGTCACAAAACTTAATTATCTTTTAAAACATTGTAGATGACTAGCTTTTAAAAGTACCAAGATATGAGCATATATATTTTGCACAAATCCGAATTTAATGCGCGTAACAAACCAAACTTTGCAGAAGTTGTTTGCACAAAATTTAAAATACCCAGATTATATGTATGAACACTGAATTATGCTCATATACAAAAACAAGTTGTATGTTATATGCTACTCGAAGTTGCACCTCTAGACCATCAAACGTGCGGACGAACAGACGAACTTACATACAGCTAAAATCGATTCAGAATTCAATTGTTAACAAGATTATATTATATTCTTTTCCATATCTATCTCATTTCCTTGAAGGCGTCACAAAAGAAGTGACAAATTTAATATTGTAATCTTAAACTATTTGCATACTAGTATAAGATATTTACAAGAAATACACATTCTTTCTGACGCTTATATGTTAAGGTTAATGTATTTAACAGTCCCATTTCTAGTATCTGGTTTATACACTGAAATGAGCTATTGAGTACAGCAAGAGAATATATATATATATATATATATAAATATATTAAGACCGCGTCTAAATATGTTTTATATATATAGTTAAAGAGACCGGATGATTATTAATAAATTCTTATATCCTTCTGCTTAAGAATCATTAGTTTTTTTTTTTGCAAAATTGCATCATTTTACTATAACTGTTTTTTTCATTCTCCATAGACATGCTTCAATTAAATTTGAAATTTAATTTGAAATTATTCAAAATTTTAAAATTCAATCTCGATTCACTTGACAATTTTCATATACCAAAAATAAAATATTTTAGCATTCTCTAATTAGAAGATAAATATGTACTTTTTAAATTTACATTTCTTTTTTTTTCGTACTTTTTTTTCATTTCTTTTACAGTTTTCTCTCATTTTTCACATTTTGTTTTCTTTTTGTACAAAAAGATATTTTTTATATTTCTATATAGGATAATATTATATATATAAATATACATACACGTATAATGTACTTTATCTATTATCAATATAGAAATATAAAAACATTTTAATTCAATTTTCAATCGATAAAAATAAAATGTTTATAAACCTTCTTTTATCTGTCAGCACAACTTCGAACATCAGTCGAATTCTTAAATATCATAATTACAATATAAAAAAAAAGAAAAAAAAGAAAAAAAAGGAAAACTTTATTGATTTTCATCATAGGACAACTTTATTTACTTATTGTCAATTAAACAGTGTTTATGCTTACGTATTTAATATTTTTTTTTCTCTTCAATCCCAAATATTACATATATATATATATATACGTATATACATATAATATATAAATATTATATAGATATATGTACATACATTAACATTTTAAGTTTGACTTAAATTTATGCGGAAGTTTCACAATTTTTTTTTTTTCAATATTTTATTATCTAAAGAATACTACAACATGGTAGAAATGAAATTGGAAAAGAATTAATGATGGGTAAGTAGGTGCCATCTCCTGTTCCCTCTTTGCACCTATTAAACTAATACATCTTATATATTTTTTTTAAACTATATAAAATGAGGCAAATATAAAACGATATAAAAAGTAAAAGAATTTCTGATAATATGAAATTCTAAAGGTTAGAAATATTTTGGAAATACTCATATAAAAAAAAAGTGTAAGGTTGCCATATGGTCTGATTAATGATATAATGTCAATATATATTATAGTACATTATATTATAACAACATGTTTAACTATGAAATTTAAATAATCACAATTTATAATCCTTTATGGAACTAATATTGTTTGGATTAATTTAGATTCAAATGATTTTTCATTGTATTGTCAAACCGATTAAAACTTTAATTTGTAATCAATTTAAAATTAAATCGTCCGTTTTTAATTGCCGCAAGAACTGATATAAAAAGCAAGCAATTAATATTTTTAGCACATTTCCAAAAAAATTTTGAAAAAATGTGCTTATTAGTTTCACTCTGTCCGTCCCTCCGTCTGTTTACAAAACTTCTAGACCGTTAAAGATAGAGAAAAAAAATTTTAACCATGGGTAACCCCCTCTTTAAGAGTTATTACGCCTCAAAAATTGAAAATTTGCTATTTTTAGGCACCTGTAACTTAGGAACCTGTACAAATTTTTCTTCGGCAAAACATGAAAATTAAAGCTTCAATAATATATTTTTACATATGTTAACGGCTTTTCTTAGTTATATAGGATTCCGGAATTACGGCCCCTCAAAATTTCAAAAATGCCCTATTTTCACATTTTTTCTTATTACATGAAATTTTCAAATTTTTGTGTAAGTCACACTTCTAAACAGTTTGTATTGAGTTTTGGAAATGTGCGCTTTTAAAAACCATTGGTTTACATTCTATCTTGTTTTATATACATCTGACTTTATCATATACTTTGTTATCAACATATGGGTTTTTTTTTAAGTTGTTAATTAAAAACTCTCACATTATTTTAGATTTTTATTGCTCAATTTATAAAAATTCTTATTTTATGGTCAAGTGTAAACGCACAGTTTAACATTAGAGTTATATTTAGTATTATCATTATACTTTTTTTTTTATCGTTGAGTTTTTTTTTTTTTAAATAAATTATAATAAATAAAATTTTATTTTTATGAACAACTAAACAACCTTCGCTATCCAACTCTTTTTAGATTTTAATTTACAGTTACAAGTAAAATATTTATTCTTTTCTTTTGCGTTCAAAATAGCTGTAATATTGTAAATAAATTAAAAGATATTCGGATTTATGTGAATCAACAAACCAAAACTTCATCTTTCAAATGGGCCCATTAGAAATTTCTTCACCTCCCCATTTTGTTAAATCTTCCTGGCTACTGCAAAGTTTCATAAAAATCGAATTGGAGAGTTTCCAAGAGCTTGAATTAATTACTTTAGTGGAAAATTTAAAATTGAGAAGTTTAGACTAAAGAAGAGTAAGCGTTTTTCATTAATAACAATATTGAAAAGAATATAGAGACGAATGACTTATTACACCATATAAAGATAATATAACATCGATAATCCGGCAAAGAATATTGTGATATCAATTTTAATGTTATCTTAAATTTAATTAAATACTAAATTGTATGCTCTTCTTTTCACCAATAAATTAATAGTTTTTGTTTTGCAACAAACCATTGTATATATATAAAAAAAATTGAACCGACATCACCGACTCTATTACTTTTATACTTCCATTTTATTAATTTTATGGTATCGCTTTGGAAATTATACTTTTCTATCTATTACAATGTTTTTAATCTTCAGTCGAAAAAATAAGGCTTTGTATCCATAATTCATTTAACATAGGTAACGATTTTTAATTACTTAACTTTTTTGATTGATTGTTTTATTTTTTTTTTCAGTAAATCTGGAACCTCTAAACGTATTATTATAAAACAATAACAATAATAAAAAGTTAATCAAAAAAAAAAAACAAAAAATTTGGGTTTTGGAAATTTTTGGAAAAACACTTTCTTTCTCCTTCTTCTATCACTTTATTTTTCTATATGTTGTACACAAATTCCATGCTCATAATAAGGAGTAAAGCAAAAAATAACCTCAAAAAAAGTTCTTGGTGTTTTCTTCACTTTTGGAAAGATTTATACATATGTAAAAGATGCAAATCTTTACTGGAGATTTTAAGATTTTTCATGTTTTCGATTCTTCTATAATATTTTTTTGGGGTTATTGAACTGGAAAAGTATAAGATTTTCAAAAAAAAAAAAAATATAAAAAACGAAATTTTCTTTTTTTTTTTTGGGTAAAAAGAAAACGAGAGAATAAATTAAATAAATATTTTGTACACGTACTAAGTAAGTGGAAAAATATATAAAAATGATAAAATGATAAAATAATGAAAACAAAAAACAAAAATTGTAATTTTTTTTTACCTCATCATATGCTGACAATTTTTATTTTGTTTTTGTTCTTTTGAGATTTTTTTTATTCTTTTTATTATTTATATTTTTTATAAATAATTCTGATAGAAATTTTATTGAAAATTAAGATTTGAAGAAAATGTAATTCAAAAATCTATATATACATTCTGATGAAATATGTTTCAATAAAACATAAATATGTCTATGTTTATTTTTATGCAGTAGAGACAAAAGGGAATAAATATTTTTATTTAAAAAAAAAAAAATAAAAAAAAAATGCTTTAAGTGCTAGTGCTATTTTGCTCTTTACGAAATGTTCCCTAAAGATTCAAGCTTTTATCATTGTAATTTTCATTTTATCAACCGTTCGCTTTAAGAATGAAATCATTAAATAATAAATCCTCAAAAAATTTCTTGGATCCGCGAATTATCTCAATTTTTCTTCCAATATCACTTTTACCTCTTTATTCTTTTTCTAATACATGAGACTGAGACTTATTTTATTTGACATTATTTTAAATTTTCAATCTTATTAGAAAAATTATTTTTATTTTATTTTTTTATCTTAAATATTTTGCATTCTATTTTGATTTAATTTTACAAAAACATGAGATTAGCTTATCTAGTGTAATTTTATAATTACATTAGAGATGAAAGTGCATAAAAGTTTTTATTAATAAAAATAGGAAACCAGAATCCAATTTTATATATTATTTTTACAACAAATATAAGAGGATGTCGAGAAACTAAAAGTCATGAAGAGCGGAGATGATAGAGAAGTTCATAACAAGCATTGTTATGTAGTTTATTCTGGATCCATTTCTAACGGTTTCCTAGATAACTGAAGTCAAAGTAATTTCGTTTAATTTTTAAAAAAGTAACAAAATCTTAGCCCTTGTATAACACAGAAGATTCGTTTAAGTGTCGGTAGATAGCCGCAGTTATGGATTTTCATACATATATCTCAACTTTTATTTATCTTTCATAGTTAAAGAGTTACAAGGTTTTAAATCCGAAAAGTATTGATGTTTTTCACTGTTTGCATAAAAAATAGTTATTAATGTACCAATATTATTTCATTTTTCTCATATCTTTTACTCTCGAAAACGATAATTATCTAAATCTAACCATGTGCAATTGAGATTTTGTTAAAAAATTTATTTTCCATAACATAACATTAACTCATCTATATCTACGAGTCCTATATCTGCCAGCAGTTAAAATTGTATTAAATTTGTATTGTAATTCAAACGGCGTAGAAATTTGGTAAAATTTCGTACAAAAGTGCAGAAATGAAAAAGGTAGTTGTGCGAAAGCTACCCGAAATTTTGGTCGGAACTCAAACAAACAAAATTGAGAACCTACAAATTGATCCAAAAATATTTTGTGTTAACTTCAAGACTTTCAGTTTTAGTTTTTGAGTTATCGTGCTGAGGGACATATGGACGGACGGACAAAGGTAAACCGGCTAATTTTTTAATTGTGATCCGATCCGTACCTTTTAGTCTTTATCTACCTCCTTATTTCGAGATGTTACAAACGGAGGAGCAGTTTTATTATATCCTAGACTATCGTACGGATATAAAAATATTCATATAGATTATGTATGAATGTATGTCATACATACGCATATATTTTTACGATTAATTCATTGCCTATGGTATTTTCCTTGAATAAAAAAAAAATTTATTAAATTATTAGACATTAGATTGGTGTTGGAAACAGCTGATTTTGCTTGGGTTTTGTTTTTCAATTTTCATATTAAAATTATTTAAGAGAAAGGCATTCAAAGCTACAAAAACAAAATCTTGTTTTCTAAAATGAAATTATGTACTTACGAAATTATTCGATTAGGAATTCTCTTAAATACATATTTATACCTATATTGTACATATTTATACCTATATATACACATATATATGTAGAATTCTTTTACCATAAGCCCTGACCAATAAAATGTGATTGAAAAGATCGGAGTTATAAGGATATTCTTAATATATTTAGAATTTTTTGATTTTTTTGTTAGTATCTTTTTGTAACTATAGTTAATTATTACACAAAAGCTCTCTAACAGATGATGATTAAAATTTCATTGCTTCTTCTAAAACGACTTGACGGTCAAATCAAACTAAAATAAAAGTTATTTTTAGAAATTTATTATTATTGGAAAGTACACGAAAACTGCTATAGAAAAAAAAGAAGGAAATATGTATCTTGTTACTAAACCTTTAACTTTCTATTAGGTACACATTAATTAACCTTTATTTTTAATATAAGCCGTAAGGTTGGAGTTATATAAACTGACAAATGACTGCAATCAAAAGTGTTGAATTCGAAAATCGTTATTGAATCATTTTGGTATTTTTTTAAAGGATCTTATACACCTGCTAATTTACAAAAATTAAAATGTGCTTTCCCCAAAGTAAATTTTATACATTAATTTCTAAAATTTTATAAGTGTGGTTTTAAAATTTCTATTATTTTAACATGGTAACAAATTTATTAAGTTTTTAATTAAAATAATTTTAACTTTTATGTTAGATTCTTATTTTTATCTTTGATTTATGGTTAGAATATATTTATGGTTTAATATTAATAATAATAGGTGTATTGCATTGTATTTTCTATTAATTTTAACACAATAAAATATGTATTTAAATAAAATTTCAATTTTCTATGCAAATTAAACTATTGAGAAACTATTCAGAATTGCTTGTACAAAGTATTTTAATAATATATCATATTTCATGGATATCCTATCATTAACTTTTGTATCCAAATGATGTCTTAAATTATTTAGAAGCTCGAAATATTTTCTGTATAGCTTTCACAACAGACATTGAATACTTTTTCTCTATAAACTATATTTAATATCTAATCGTAAAATCGATTGAAATTTTTCGTTTTTTCTTTTCCTAAGAGAGATGAGAATCTTCCAAAGACACCACGAAATTCCCTTTGGTAGTGTCTAGGGAGTAGGAATAGGAAAGGATATGAAATAGGATGCGGAAACATTGAATTGGGAATGGTACTGTTATCGCATGAGGTAATTATTGAAGGCAACCCCCCACTGTCACTGTAGCAGCTAGTATTCTTATTAATATTATTATTATTTTACTACAGAGGTAGGGCCATCAGTAGATTAAAACGTGCAGTAGTATATAACACCTTCCTGCATAATATAACCAAAGATAGCTCCACTAAGCAGCTATTATTATTCATATTACTTTTATATCGATATAAATTATTACGAAATGAAATTATTACATTTTTTTTTTTATTTATATGCCCTGACCTGGCGTTAAACCCAAGACCTTTCGATTGAAACTGGCGACTTAGCCACTACGCCATGAGTCAGATTAATTTAGATTGGGGTATTGAATTATTATGATGGTAGACGTTGTAGTCCGATCTAAATTTTAATTTTGAATCCTATCTCGTTAAGGACGTTCCGCGTGAAAAAACTACAAACCCATCATATTTTTTCATCTAAAATATGATGATTTAATAAATTTTATATGGTTTTTGATTTCTTTTAATACTTCAATTTCATTATTTATCCTTAATTAATACTAATCTATTATTATGAGGGTATGTTCTCAAATTTTGAATACGTTGTGTGTATTTATACAGATTGCAGAGGCCTATAATAGTATTGTACTCGTACTTTTGTTAGTATATAATATGAACATTTTCTACAAATAAGATTTTGTAGAAATTTATAGGAAAAACTTGTTTTTCTTTTATTTTAATTTCTTAAATTTTTTAAAACGCGCCTTGTAAAATTTGACGCATATTATTTGTAACAAATTTTTGGCAGAATGATGTATTGAAACGCTTAATCGATTGTAATTCAATCAGTTCAATCAGCTTCTTCGCTAAGAGGCACTATTTGTACAATATTTGAAAAAAAGGGGGCTACCACCCTCAAACAAATGATTGGGGCCTTCATTTTATAATCAACTATTAAATCCCATCTATTTCTTTTTTTTACATACATATTTCAATAATATTGTATTTAATACAGTGGGAGCTGCCGCCCCCAAATCGCCGCTAAACAAATTATTAAAACCCTGATTTTGAAACGAACTGTACCTCCTACCTCATTATTTCACATACAAATATATATAAATATTCTGGAAAAGGCATAATAACTCTCAGAAAAATAAGGTTTTAATTCACATTTTTATATGAAAAATTTACTTTTATTTACCAAAAACATTTTACCATAACTCAAAAACAAAAAGGACTGGAGAAACCAATAAGAACTTCTTAGAAAAAGGAAAAAAGGGTTGGTTCCTTGTTCACAAAAAAATACCGTTATATTTAATTACAAAAAGAAATTTAAAAAAGTGCATATTAAGTAATTTTTTTTGTTTTACGCACTCTATACTTAAATGAGACAAACTGTACTATTCATATGTATATCATCTTAATGGTTGTTTACAGACCTATCTTTTGAGACAATAACGGTTTATATAGATCTAACAATTTTTGAGATATTTACCGTTATTTAAGCATGTAAAATATGAAATATAAAATTGCTGTTTCAATTTCGCATTTCTAACGTCTGGTGGGACTATTTACCAAGCCGTAACATACTTATAATATACCGTTGAAGACCTTTCTAGCGGTACAAAAATAATATAGGATGGCCTTATGAATTTCCAAATTCACTACTTTGAATCTTTAACCTTTAAATGACCTTGCCTTTAAATGAATCTTTTAACGTTTAAAATACCTTGCCGATCAAAGTCCTGTTCTATGAAATATAGACGACATTACTTGGTACCGTTGTGTAAAACTTTAAGCAAATCGGATGCGGGAGTTTAAGCAAAGAAAATCCAGAAATTTTTCATATCTATAACTCTATGAATAAAACAATACATCTTTATTTTTTAATTTTAGTTTTTCCTTATTCCTCTTAGTTTCCATTTTACAGCTCCAACTGACGCAATTTATTAACGCTGATATTGTATACTTTGATGGCATATAACATATAATGATTTATTTAAACTTAACCGCTTTCAAGATAAATTTTCAATTGATACAACATAATAAATTATACTTTTTACATATAAATATTTCATATTTACTTACAAAGTCTTAAGGAAAAGTTATTCAAATTTAGTTGAAACAAAGTGAATCGAAAGAAAGTGACGTTAAAGAAATTTAATGTTTGTAAAATTAAATAACAACGTTTTATTTTCATTCTTAAATAAATATACAAATATAATTTTAATTATATGAATAAATATTCAAATAAATTTGTGCTTTATAAAAAATACTTACACGATAATAAGGATGTATGTACATCTCCATACTAATTAAACAATTTTTAAATTGCAATAAAGTTTCGTAAAAAAAAAGTGGTTACAAAAAAAATAATAATTAAAAAAAAAAAAACAAATAAACAAAGAGGAACTCAAATTAATTGCTATCACTTCATTATTATTCAATTCCAGTTTTTTTTCTACAGGTTCTAAAAACCTCAAACTTTTGGTTGCGGTTTTACGTAGAATTGTTATGTATTTTTAACACTACAATTAACACAACAATTTATTAAAATTATTTTTTACAATAAAAATATAAAAATTATTTTTTTAATACATTTTTTTTTTTTTTTAATTTTTAACTAATAAAAATTATTTTCAGTATGTCTGAATTATTGTTCATTTATTTTTCTCATAATTAAATAGAAATTGCTACCAAACGATCAAAATAACTAGCCATTAATTGAGAATCATAAATCCTAATAAGTAAAGAAGCTTCTAGAAGTGCTTTAATTATTTATTGATAACACAAAAAACACAGTACTCTTCAGGCGTCTTTTGTGCTCTCACAAAACAATTTTTTCCTTTATAAACTTATTAGGAGTATGAAGCATCAACTAATTTGCTTATTATTCGTATTAAACTAAGTTTCAGTTTCTTCAAACATTATTTTGCTTAAGCTGTTGTTTATTCGGTAATAGATTTTTTTCCGACGGTAGGTGGGAATTATAAAAACACACTACAGAGGAGGGAAAAGGCCAATATTTTTTTCTCCACATGTGGAATTTTAATCCATTAAAAACCATCACTCCTTTTCATTGAACTATATATGTATTAAGTAACCTTTAATAATAATTAATACTATATTATTGTACCATGTAGGCTAGACAAGGTTGTGTAAAGATTATGAAACACAAATATTTAAAATGTGTACCATAAGTATATAATCTTATGCAAAATATATTTATATTTTCATTTTACATATTTATATTTAGCAAAACTCTTTATGCGATTACCTATATACTAACGAGCAATGATTATGCATTAAAAAATTTGGTTTTCTGAAGATAACGGGAGCTCTCTTATGTCAAAATTAATGCATGTCAATTGTATTTTGTAATGTAACCTATTCAAAAACACATATCACTCTCCCTGAAGCTCCTCCTTTATGGAAGAAAAGGACATTTAGAAACATGCTTTCCCATTTCCGTTTTTTTTTGTTTACTATTATATGTTTAAGTCTGTTAAATATATATGTATATATATATATACATTTAATCTTAATTAGATAGAATAATGATCTAACAAATTATTTTAACACTTCTTTGGTAAATATTAGTGTTGCCGTTGTGAAGATATAAGAGTTGAAAGTTAAAAATTTTAACCAAAAACTTTTTTTTAAATGTTTCCTTAAAAATAATATATTTTAAAACTTTTCCAATAAAAAAAACTCCAGTAATTGTACCTCCTTAAAAAGATCTCTTTCCACATTAAAAATTACCCATATACACTTACCACTCTAAAAATCACCCATACACAATTTCTTTGGCAATGGTGCGTTAAATTTTTAAATTAAATTTGTTACCATTTTCAAAGTTATGCAACCATTTTTCTATTACAAAATTATGTTTACAATCCAAATACAGTTTACAAAAGAAAATATTTAAAACCTATTATATTGTAAAAGAGAAATGGCAAAGGCACTTAATTTTGACAATATAGTCAATGTATTTCTATAATTTAAAAATGACTCTTGCAATATTATTTAAATTTTAATCGCAAAAAATAACTTTGAAATTATATTTACTATATGCTAATAAGTAATAATATAGTTCAATATTGTTGGTTGGCAATAGTGAACATAGTTACTCTGTTATTACAGATCAGATGTACAAACAAGTGACCGTTTTGATACGAATAAGTATTATTTATTAACTTTAATTATGATATAATTTATTAGGTTTGTTCGTCATATTTATTTTATATATGGTTCATAAGCGGAATTTGTAATTAAAACTTTCTTCCTCATTGATTTTACTTGAAAGAACCTGTGTAGGGTTTGAGCCCGTACTCACTGGGTTGAGAGTCTTGTTCTTAAACACTTGGTCACCGAAACCCCTTAAATATTGTATTTAATAATAGATTTATGTATTCCTATATGTAGCTTTGTTTACCTCTTAAATTTTAATGTACGAATACTAATAAACAAACCATTTGCAATATCATTTTTTTTGAAATATGATAAGCGTCGACAAAATTTCGTTATGGGCACCGATTATACCTTTGCACACCTAGTTACATTATGTAAAATAATTAGGCATCATTAATTTCAATCAAATAACAAATAATAACTAGTTTAGGCTTAAAATTAGTTAAAAAACAGTAAACTCTTCTTTTTTTAGTAAACTTCAATTTGAGCCTCTTAAATGATAAAAGCAAATAAAAAACTTAATTTTGGAGGGGTTTTTCTGGTGCTCTTTTTACAAGTCAGTGGAGACAGTCAGCCAGTGGAATTACACGTGATTGTTCTCTATATGGTTGGATTTTAACTAATCAAAGCCACCCGCTTTTAAATCAAACTTTCGAATGTTACTTTTAATACAAATGTATCTACAGTTTCGTGTAGGGGAGGATTTGGAAATATTTTTTGGAGAAACAGGGGTCAGGAACATTTATAGGGATATGTAGGATGGGTAATTTTGCCGGATTTTAATAAAGAAATTAAAAGATTAAAAATAATGGTTGTATCTCAAACGGTATAGAAGTATTTTGGACAGTTTAAAAATTGGGCGGGCGTATGTACTGAGTAAACTTAATAAGACGATTTAAAAAAAAATTTTTTTAATATGGTATATAAATAATATGACGAACAAAGCATAATACACTTTTCAGAATTGATTCAATTATAGCACACGAATGAAAAATGTTTTATCTTCTGTAATAGGAAGGGACCATAAAATCATTAAAAAAATATTTAAACAAATATCAAAATTTAAAATGTTTTTCACTGGGATCTAACTATGATATATATTTTATGTGCTTCATTGCGAATTATCATTTGACGCTCGAATAACTTTATTTTAATAAAAGAACATAAAATAATTATGAAAATTTAATGCATATAGGAACATATTTATTTACAGATTTTTTTCTTCTTTATTTCAGGTGAGTGATTCTTTCGCATATTTTTCAAAAAAAGTTTCTATTACTTGAATATTATATTTGTATATATTAGTATATGAATATGTTATTATAAGTTAATTTGAAGGATGAAACAGGTAAACATTTTTATTATGAGTGGAAATTTTATATAGCTATGAATTTAATGAAAAAACATTGATAAATATTTAATAAAAATAATTTTAATATAATTTGCTACACGTTTTTGCCAGTCGCTCCAAATTCTAGCAAATCTAGATTAAGATAAATTAAAATGCTACATATGCATTCTGTCCATTTTCAAAAGCTAATTAATAGTTGTTGTTGCAGTTCCTAATGTGTAAGCGAGGATACTTTCCGTTACATGGATAGATTTGGTTTTACGGGCGGATTAATAATTTAGCGTCACGGAATTTATTATTTACTAAACGTTAAATAGGTACCCACTTAAAAACGCCAACAAAAAAATTAAAGTAAAGGAAAGAACTTTTAAATTATTAAAAAAAAATTTATTAATTTTAAAAATACATTTTATGCATTGGTGGAAATATATTATTAAGATTTTAAATTTTTCATGTATGTAACTTTGAACCGGGATTTTACGTAAAGCAGCTTGCCAGAATTCAAGGGTGGAAAACAACAATTTTGTTTTATTGCATTATTCTTTCAAATGTTCATAAATTTATTATTATTTAAAATTATTTTATGTAGATAATATGAACACATGAGTTCTTAACTGAATCAAATAAATACAATTCACATTATTTTAAAATGTTATATACATATGTTGAAATATAATACACATTATTTTAAAATGTTTCAAGTTGCGCTACTGACCTAATCTTTCAATGAGAATATCATACAAACAATAAATAATACACTATGGTAAATTTGCATACCAAATATCAACAGTCAGTAGTCAGCACCGTACTGAAAAGTGCATTATAGAAGAGAAAATTATTTTAATTTTTCTAAATACATATTAATAGATTTCGAACACTTAAATTTTCTTAGATTTTTCATAAATTTTTCTTTCTTTTGGTACTTTAAATTTATTTAAATTAGTATTTAAATTTAAAGTTTCCAATTCTAATATAACTTTTCTATTATTTCTGTACGTTCAAAATTTTTATACTCGTACGAGAGACTCAAGTCTCAAGTGTATAGATCGAACCAGAATCGAAAATTTAGTCAATTAAGCTTTGACCGTTCGTCCATCCTTCCGTTTGTCCTTCAGCGTTCAATGTCGTTTTGGAGACACCCGCCCAAATATGTGCATTGTACTCTATTTTTGGTCTTATATATGTTTTATAGATGTTATGGAGATCAGAAGATAAAAATAAGGGTTTACAACGATACAGAAAACCCAAAGAACTGCATCTTTAGCTGTACCAAAAGTTAAAGCAACTTAATTTTTGATTTAGCTCCATACCCAAGCTCACCAACATGTTGGAAAACTTCTACTTCAAAAGTTAAAGTGGGAATCGAAGTGTTTCTTTTCTAAAAGACTAAACAGACTAAACAAGAGACAAAAGCTTTAGAAATATCCAAAACAAAAATTTCCGCATGGTGGAGGCTGGTGTTGAGCCTTTCACAGAGGCAAGTCATGAGATCATCTTTTGGCCGATTGGTTCGGAACCCATATGACGATCATGAATTTATCCTTGGTTATGTAGATATTTCAGAAGCTTTCTATTTATTAAATTTTATATTATTTTGGAAAGCACCGAAGTGATGGAAATAGGGTGGTAGTTAGAGGGATCGTTTTTGTCGCCTTTTTGGGGATGGGATGTATGTGCATTGTCTTTCATTGGGTAGGTCACCTGCCCGAAGAGAGAGATAAATGGAAGAAATTGCGCAATGGTTTCGCCATAGTAGAAAATGTATTTTTAAGAACTGCGGCAGTAAAATATTATATTATTGCTACTTTATAGTAAGTATAAACTATAAATTAATACATATTTGCCGGTTAGAATTAAATAGTACTACAGCATATTTGGGAAAGTGTTTAATTGATAATCGTTATGTGGTAGGTTAGAATCTGCGCTGAAATAATTATATATATAAACCATAGTTTCAGAAACTATAAAAGTCACCCAAATTATTTTAAAATACTGAAAAATTAAAAAACTAATATGATAAACAGAGTGATAGACTTTGAATTCAATATTGATTCGTTTTTGTTGTTTTTCCAACAACATATACCTAAGTATATTTTTATTATCCAGAAAGCGATTTGTTTGTCGAATTTGTTTTTATCTTTAAAGAATTAAAAAAAATTTTTTTATTTATTCTTATGTAAATAGATAGGATATGTTCATTTTTTTTGAAGAATTTTATTTTCTGATTTTTGCTTATAAAAACAATATTGTCAAATTTTTTGAATGCCTACACACGCCCCACACAGTTAACGTTTTATTTTTGTATTATATATGTATATATGATGTGTATTATATTATTTAAAAAAAATATAAGTTATTCATTCATATGCAAAAAGTTATAAAGTATATATTTATATTACGTGTGACAATGAACTTATAAAATTAATAAAAAATTGAAAAACTGATAAACAACTACCTACAATTCCAATTATATTAAAATATAATACTAAAAGGAAATACACTAACTAGTAAAAAGAAAAGTTTAATAAAATACTAAGAAAAATTACTTTTATACACTAAAAAGAAAACTGTTACCCATTTCAAACAAAAATTTTAGGGACCTCAGTGGGTAAGAGCGTATACACCGCTCCGAGGGAGTGTAGGTTCGAATTCTATACACGTCGTAAAAGCTATTCCCCCTTACGCCATTTACAGCCCGCTTGAACAGGAAAGGCTGTGTAAAGAACAACTAAATACACACAAAACTCGTGTAAAAAAATGCATAAGTATTTTGATATTTTAAAGGGTTATATTTCATAAACTATTTTTTCGCTTTCAAAATATTTAAGTTTGTGCACTTATCTTGAAAAATATTTTATCAATGAACTTCGTTCCACAAAAATCGAGCCAGGAGTTTCGTTTAAAAACGGATGTTTGCCGATTTGTATAATGTTGATTAAAAATGTAATCGTTTTATTTCATAATATCCTCTTCTACAATATTTGGTGGAGAATTCTGTTAACAAAATAGATTTTTTATATCATACCGACTTCAATCAATTTACGGTAGTTGGTTTTATTTATAATTTATTCTTTCGATCGAAATCTAAGACTAACATATCTAGGCAAGAAGGTTTGAAATTGTCGAAATAACGAAATTGTTATTTGAAAATTGTCGTTAAATAAAAATAAGCTAAAAGAAACATTACTTGAAGTATAGAATAAAATTGAACCGACCTACTGTAAATTAGGAAATTAATAAAATCTATGCCACAATGATTAATTCAGGTGATAAAAAATTAAGGTCTTCATACTAAATATTAACCATATTTTAAAATCAATTTTAGCAATACATATTTGCCTTTTTAAATAAATGTCCGAGCATCGCTTGTGTGTAGCTTTTGAAATATATTATTATTTTCGTTTTTTTTTTATTGTGAAAGAATTTCAATTTTGTTGTTTGAATAGTTGAGTTTTTTTTCGACTTTTTTATTTCACTAAATGCTTCTTTTTATTGACTGTCCGACTTTTTCTTGCACTCACAGTATCTGTTATAAAATAAGAAGTATAGATAAAAAGTATAGCTATGTCAAATGCAAATTTAAATTTTCTAAAAACGGGAAAAAAGTATGGAGTAGTGCAGACTGTGTCAAATATCCTCACAAACATAAGTTATGCTGATATCATAAAATTTAGTTTAAAATTTAATCATCTTTTAGAAAATTTAAGATTTCTGACTTATTTAAGTATACTGCGATATATGCGTTTAGGAAAATTTTTGAAATTGTATTACAATTATTCGAACCCGTTAATTCGAACAAACAAATTTTAATTTCTATCAAACATTATTGCCATAAAATTTTATATTTTTTAACAAAATTTGAGATGTCTAGCTTTATTAAGTGCCGATATCTAACTTCAATTGGCAATGAGTTTTTTTCATATATAAAAAAAGAAGTTTTATGGCAGCTACTCGAATCCGCCGCTCGAAGTTGCTTAGTTTCAATAGCAAAAAAACAATTTTATAAAAATGAAATGATAAAAATTTCAGAATTCTAGTTTCATTATTATCATGGTACGAGCGGACGCCATTTATGAATCAAGCAGGCTCGACTATATTATTTTATGAAAATATTAAAAATGTTTGAAACAATACTTTTAATTCTGTCGGAAGTTTACCAAAAAGATATAATAGGTACAAATATCAGAATAAGTAGAAAAGCTTATCACAGGTGAACCTAAACGCAAATAAAATATGTTATTAAATTATGAATTTCCTTTTATCTGTAAACAGTACAATTATGTAGAAGTAGTACACATACCTACCATTCTTATGATCATAACAAGAAGAAAAATAATTTTTTTTTTGTAACTTATTTTAATTTTTTTTTTTATTATTTATAGTTGTTTTTCTTTTCTTTCTTATTTTCATTATTGAAAATAAATATACGTATAAAAAATCTCAGATTATACTATTTATTAAGGTCATTTGAATTTATTTATTCCATATGTCATCTAGAAAACTTTTAGGAATAACTTGAATTAGGTATACTTTATAAATTCTGAGAATATAATATAATAAGGCAAAAAAAGGAACTAATAAAAACAACGTTAAGTGGTAGAATTCTTATTAGAGTCTATATTTTATTAAATATATTATGACGATATATATTTATGTATCAGCATATCTTCTCAATAGTATTAAAATTGGGTAATGTAATATGAAAATGTTACGAGTATTTCGAAAAATAAAAGTTAAAGAAAATTTGATTATAAATTTTATTATATAAAAGATATACCATTGCTTATAATAATAAGTTTTTGATTTTTTTATATTTAAAAGAATGTTTTGGTTGTTGACAAATCTTCATTACGATACAACCATTTCACATTACAATACCGCCCTTGGATACTTTTTTTTGTTTTTATCCTAAGAAGCATAGCGTATCCACTAAGTCATTTATTATTCATATTTGACTGAGCTTTAATGTCTAGAATCAACAGTTTATCTAAAATGTTGATTATTCGGCTATATAACTGTTGTACAAGACTATGAAACAAGGCTAATCGTGCCATCTATTATCTTATATACAAAGTATGTTATTTTTATTCTTATATGTAGTATACTAATTATATATTATAAGAAAAATTTATATTTTGTGTCTAGAGCTGCCATTGCTGGACCTTTCAAATTAAAGGATGTTGTATTAACAACTACTGTATTTGGTCGATAGATGCTTATTTACAATCATCACATTTTAAACATTTTAATATTATTCAGTGAACCGCGTAATATACCTACCTATCTTTTAAAATTTGCTTAAAATATCTCTGCTAAGTAATAAAATCTACAAAGTACAATGAATATTTTTAATTTTTCATAACTTATGGTTTTAGTACATTTTCAGAAAAAATTTGAAAATATGTTAGTTTTAATCTGTCCGTCCGTCTGTCCATTTGTTTACAAAATTTCTACACCGTTAAAAATAGGGGAAAATAAATTTTAACAATGGGTAGGTCTCATAAAAAAATGAATGTTGTAGAACAAGTTTTTCATGTAGCCATATCCATTACGGAACTGTAGGCACTCAAAATTTGAACATGCCTTATTTTCAAATGCGTAGCTATATCTCATGTTCTGCTTAACATTTTTTTAATTTAAAAATGCCATTCGACAGTATATTTTTACCCTTGTAAATCGAAATTATACAATTACTGTAAATTTAGTATTTATAATATTGCATAACATTTCATTTTTCATACATCTGGTACGCTTTTAAATAGGAACTTTAAATTTTGAGACTAGAAATAACTTTTAGAATTAGTATATAATTTTGCTTAGAAAATTTTTTTGTAGGCTGTATGAGAGCTGTAGAGCTCAAAAATTTAAAATTTGCTATTTTTAGACACCTGTAACTTAGGCACCTGTACAAATTTTTCTTTGGAAAGACATAAAAATTAAAGATTCAGTAATGTATTTTTAAGTGTGTTATTGATTTTTCTTAGTTTACATTCTACTTTTTTTTTTCTTTTTTAAATTTTTCTTAATGAATATTTAAATCGAAATCTTTATGGATCTCGAAAAGATTAAAATTAATTTTGTATGTTTCTACATATTAATTAGCTGTTTTATTCATTTCTTTCTTCTAAAATTCCAAAACTTCTTGCCTTTGTGTACTTAAACTTAATAGGCTTAGAAAAAAAGAAAACTTCGAACCGAAAAGAAAATTTAAATGAAATCATTAATTTAATTTAATTTTTTATTCTTTAGTTATATAAATTAATTAAGATATGTAATTGATTTGTATTTGTCATCAGAGACCATCAGGGTAGCAAACCTTTTTTTTATATATTTGCACCTTTAAAGAAAATGTATATTATGAACCTATATACTTGTATAATATTTTCAATAATACTTATGGTTATTTATAGTTTTCCATAATAAGATGAGGGTATATTTTATTACTCTTAAACTTTTTTTTTCGGAACTTTTAGTCCCAACTTCCCATATACTATTAACTCCTCTTTAAAGATAATAAATATCCTCCTATTATAATTTATTTTTGTATAATACACAAAAAAAAAATAAGGAAAATTTTCAATTTTGTTTTTTTTTTTACTTTGGTTTTTAGTACCCGCTATTATTATTAGTCTACCATTTTTTCTTTAACCATATTTTTTTATGACGAATCACATAATATTATATAGAGGGACATAATAATTTCTGTCACTATAAATGATTTTTCCGTACCAATTTATAATATATCCTTAACAATTTTCTCTAGCTATATATTATTTCTGTTTTTTTTTTCTTTTTTTATCACCTTTCTCTCATTTTCTTTTCACACATTTGCTAACAAGACGGAAAATAAAAAGAATGTGTTCTCTTTTAGTATAATTGTAAAAGGTTTAAAAGAAAATAAAAATGTTGGGATTTTGAGAAGAAAAAGTTTGCAAATAACTATTTGCAAACTTCTCCAAAAGAGAAAATAAAAAAATAATATTTTTTTAGATAGTGTTTAAACCGTTTCAAAAATAACAATTGGTTTTTATTGGCTAATAGTAGTTTTTTGGTCAACCCACCACATTTAAATTAAAACAAAAATAAAACTTTGAAATTGTGATACAAATAAATAAGTAAAGGATCAAACAGAATATTTAAACCTAAAAATTAGTCTAATAAAGTACTTTGTCTTCTCATGCAACTTTTGTAAAGTAGGAATTAATTTGATCACTTAATGAAAATGACAAAAAATATTACAAAAAAAAAAAGAATTCATTGTATTTCTTATAGGTAAATAATATGTGTGATATATTTATAATTATAAAATGATAACTAAGTATATGGCGTTTGAGTCAGATCCAGAATTTTAATCCACAAATCCAGAATTTTAATAAATTCATTAGCGGAGTTTTGGGGGTGTTTTAAACCTTAAATTTTTAAATTTTCATATTTTCGAAATTGCAAAAATTGTGTAAAAAATAACGGTCAAATAAAATGAATTGCATAACAAAAATAATAGAAAATAAAATTTAGGCTATAGCGATTTTTTACTATGTTAGAAATTAAAATGCAAAAGTAACTTTAATTTTCCAAAAGTCCAAAGTATATTGACGTTTAACAGATTATATTGCAATTTCGAAAAAAATTAGAATTTAAGGTATAAAACACCCCTAAAGGTCCGCTAATGAATTTATTAAAATTCTGAATTTGTGGTATGTTACTGTTGTTCTAATAGGCAAACTATTTTTACTTACATGTAGTACGTAGCTAATAAATAAAATAACGAATATAATAATATGTCTTATATTCTTATCTTATATAATTTTTTTTAAAGTTAATTGAAATTTTACAGACTAACTTCATTTTATCTAACTAGCAAAACTTCTGCAAAATTCTGCAAAAATCTGATCTAGCAAAAATTCTTTAGTAAGGAACAATATTTCTAATCGCATGGGCAGAATAATAAAATGATCAAAATTTAATTAGGATGTCGTCGGAAATATTGGAAACTATTTGGTTAGATATTTATTTTGATAGATCAATCTGAAATAGCTTGTTAAAGAATCATAACTAAAGGAATCAACCAAACTACTTTCTTAAGGTTTGTCATGGTGATACAATAATGAAAACACATATGTTTTTTAAATTGTTGTAGTGCCGGACAGGTTAAGAGAACTTTACAAAAATCGTCACGATAGTTCTTTAAAACCTTTTTTAAAGCATAGGTTGAAAAATTGGACAGGATTCGCTTAGAATTTTTTTTTGAACTAACTTGTTAACGGGGCGTAACCCATTTAATCCGGCGAACCCAAATGGTAAGGAACTACATTTTCACAAAATTTGAACTCAATCGACCACCTTATGATCACCTTTTGATCATTAAACAATGAAAAACTCTTTAAAGAGCCGTAGCTGCGAAACGTGTTAACAAAACCTCCCAAAAATTTGTCAAATTTAGTTTTTAAAGCCATTAAAGTACCCTGAAAAATTGGATACGATTTTCCTTTTGTAATTTTTTTCAGTAATTTTCTTTTTTGACAGATCCGCTTGAGGAAGGAGTTTGCAGATTTTTATCTTATCAATTCAATGAACTCCTTTGGTAGGAAACTACGTTTTCACAAAATTTGAACTAAATCGGTTAAACAGTATATAGACATGATAATGAAAAAACAAAAAGCTGGAATGTGTTAACAGAACTTCCCAAAAAATGTCTCCTTATTGTACTGGAATTTTGTATGAAAAATTCAAATTATGGAAAATTGTAAGGTTAAAAAGTTAGTTGTTGGAGAGCTCTCTTAAGCATTGTAATATCGGATCTCGCACAAAAATAATGGGTTAAGCTTACAAATTGATCGAAGAATATGTTGTGTTAATTTCATGAATCTAGCTATCTTAGTTATCGTACTGACGGATAGACAGATAGACGGATTGAGACGGACACGGATAGACAAAGCTTAATCAATTAATTTTCCAATTCTGATCTGATTGTAGTATGAAAATCATAAAGGCTTAATAATTATTATTAATGCATCACGTTTTCAGAGATCAAAATAATTTAAATTTTACTAAAATTATCTTTTGTTATTCTTATGTACATACATATGTACATATATATATAAAAAAATATTAAAATTTTTAAAATATTTTTATCTTGAAATCTGCAATGAACAGGAAATCATAAAAAAATTCGACTAATACTTTGTTTCTAAAACTTACAATTTTATAAACTATCTACATAAATAATAATATATTTCATAAGGTAATGTCTATTTATACATTATAATTTTTATAACATGTTTTAACTAATCATAATAAATTTTATTATACAATTTGCTATACATAAAAATTATAAGTAAACACAATTTGTACGTATGATGTACAATGATGCTAGATTTTAGCATAAAAACTCCCGATATAATTAGGTGAAATAATAATAATTGTGCAAAAATGTGCTTTTTTAAAGTTGAAAAAAAAAAAGAAATAAAAAAAAAATCATTTAAAGGTTTTTAAATATTAACTTTATATTTAATGTTTTTCATGTCTGTGTTAATTAAACAAAAATATTTCTTTCAGTTAATTCTTTCAGTTGTTATTGGGTTTATTTTATATATGTATGTATATATTATCACATCTAACTTATTTCTCCTTTTCTTCCAGCAAGCAAATATACACAAAATTAAATTGAGTAGCGCCCGAAAATTATTTTCATATTTTTATAGCCGTTTTTTTTAGTAACGTAAGTAAAAAAAAAAAATTCGTCTATTATATTCAGATTCTTTTTTGTCAACTTTACATTCTTGCGTTACATTTTTAAACGTGCACCTATTTGAATATTTTTGATACCAAACCAAAACCAGAAACATAAACCTAACCAATGTAAGGAACCAAAAATAAAACAAAAAAAAAAAAACAAGCAAAAAACAAAAATTATTGTTACTTAATGTTCCCCATTATCATATTAAATCATTAGATGTTTACTCTTCTAACGTTTTACGAGTTTCGTTTTTATTCGTTAAGTCGTTAAATAATGAAAATAGCGAAAGAGACAAAAAAAAAAAACAAAATAACTAACCAAAATAATGAAGAACACCACATAGCAAGTGGCAACTTTGGCGGATAAAGGACTGACTGAAATAAAACAGAACAGAAAATAGAAAAGAAAAAAAAATATTTAAAAAAAACTTTTTCTTTTAAATCGCTTTATTTTCTATGATTTTGAAGTTATTTTTTCTAAGAAATGTGGATAATAAAAGAAATTCTATTTCGTAGAATATGGCGGTCTTTTTAAATTCTAATTATGAGTTTTTTTTAGTTTTTTTTTTTGTAGTAAAAGTTTACATTTAGATGCAAAATGTTTTCAAAAATCTTTCTCTTTTTAGCACATTTTCAAAAAAATTAAAAAAAAATGTGTTTCACTTTGTCCCTCTATCCATCCGTCTGACTGTTTGGGTGTTTATAAAACCTATATACATCTTTTGAAATAGAGTTATGAAATTTTAACTACAGATAGACACCGCAAAACAATTAGTTTTTTCGTTTTGTAGTCGCACCCGTTACGGAGTAACAACGCTCCAAAGTTCGAAAAAGCCTTATATTTCCTACCTAATGTAATTTTAAAACCGCGCTTGAAATTTTATTTTTCGTTATGTTGTTCCATTCTTAATAATAATATTTTATTCTGTCTAAATAAACAGAAAAATTTGAAAAATGGTAGGTATGTATGTATATAATATATGTAATGTTCTTGTAATAGGTAAATATTGATTTTTACAGAGTTAATTATTATACTGCATAGTGCATGAGCCCGTCAGCATGTTTAATTTTAGAAATGTGCTTTTTTGAAAACCCATGGTTTTCTTTTCATTACTTGTTAAATTATTCACAACACAAAAAAAAGAAAGAAATATAATTTTTAAGACATGACATGGTAACACTTTAAAGGCTCTAAAACTGTAGAAAAATGTTTCTAATGTTTCAAGTGGGAATTAATTGTAACTTTGTCAAATAATAATTAAATGCAAAAAAAAAAATTTAGGAATTTTTAAAAATACATACGGAACTAATCTGAATAAACAGATGGATGTTTAATAAATAGTATACCTACTGGATATTTAACCAAGATATAATTATTTATATATTAAATTTAAGAGATGATTTTTGTGGACTTACTACTAGATTTGTTATTTTTAGGAATAAACCATTTGGAAAATATTAAAACTTTTAGAGATCATATTAATTTGATGAAAAATTGTTGGACCATATATAAATATTTTAGTAATTAAAAATTTTTCTACTACTACCTAACATAATAAAACAAACTAGAATGAAATATATGAAAATGGAAAATAAGCATTCATTAAATTTATTAAAATCGGTTTTTTTCGTAAAACGATTATAATTTTTCTAATTTTTTTTTGCCAAAATATAGAGTTTTTTTTTTATCTACAAATTATAAAAAAAAACGAGTTTTTTATGATTTACCGTTAGATACCTAAAAAATTGCTAAAAACTGATTTTTAAAAATGTATTTTCATTCATTTCTCTGCCACTAGATGGCATTTGCGCCAATAATACATATATGTTCGAAATTGTAATGTCATAAAGTACCGTTATTGGATAATATCATCTTAAAGGCTTATTCCTGTTATTTGGAAATACAGCCATAAATGGCATTTTTTCGTAACCAAAATTTGTTTTATATAAAGGAATGGTATTACAAACTCCGGAAACAAAATATCTATCTCGTATAAAAAAAATTATGTTAAAATAAAATCTTGAGATTAGATACTTAACATAATATATTAATGATCATACCAAACTGTTATATTAAAAACTTTGACTTCCATAATAATTTGAGTTCTGGGGATGTTGTTATCAAAAGAAGTAAAGTTAAATAAGAAAAACTACCGGCTCTTTTACAATAACAGAAAAATTTTAAATATTGATTTATATCGAAAAACCAATTTTAAATATTACATTTTAAAATAATTCGCAAAACGGAAGTTAAGCTATATAATATGTAGCTAAATGTTCTAAGAAAAAATGTATTCAGAGTGTTGTAATATTATTGAAAATCAAAAATTATCATTATGAAATTATATAATGGAGACTGAAATCTATTTGAACAAAGAAAAGTTCCACCTTTTTCCCAGTCTTTTTGTCCCAACCTATTTGGATACTGACAGTTTCAAATGTCATTCAAATGCGTTTTTTTTTAGTATATTTTCAAAAACATTTTAAAAAATTTGCTTATTAAATTCACTGTACGACTGTTACAATATTTATTTTGTTAAATTGTTAAAATTATATTGTATTGTTAAAATATTTATTTTGTGGAACAATCCGTTACGGTCCCCCAAATTTCGAAATAGAATTATATTTAAATTATTATAATTCAAGTTCTATAAGGTTATATACCTTCAATCTGGAAACGCCAAACAACATCTGCTTTATAAATATACATACATATATAAAGTATATATTTTAACCATGCGGTATTTTAATTTTCCGTTTTGCTAAACTAAATTTTTGTAAAATTTTTAACCCATTTTATCTTCCAAGCGGTTTAAGATAAAAACTTGAAATTTCCAGAAAAGTTAGAATTTTGGAAAGGAATATGGGTCATTGTAGAAAATATTTTTATATCGAACTCCGTTTAGCAGCTGTACGAGGTCAAAAACTGAACATTATATAACAGTTTTCATTATATTACATCTCTAACATTATATTTTTATTTGTGTCAACTTTTCTAACCGTATATTATGGGTTACCTTAAATGTGAGAGAGTGTGACTGGATTTTTCCCAATTTTTTTAACAATTTTTTCTAAAGATTTTTTTTTTAATATTTATATTATTATAATACCTTAGTAATGTATCAATAAATTGTATGAATTAACACAATTAATATTAAAAATAATAAAAAAAATTGTGTACTAATAAAAAATAACAAGTACCATGTACCAATCTACACAATATTTTAAATAAAGTGTAATAAGATTTGACGATTTTCTTTTAAATTAACCAGAAATATTTAAAAGTAACTATTCACGTCTTTATTTTTTTCAAATTTATATAACCTGAAAAATGTTCCTGGTTAATGTTTTTTACATATATATATATATATATATATATATTGAAATATAAAATTTTAACCTGTAAGAAAAAAGGAAAATATTCTAAACAAATAAAATACAACATTAGTAAAAAAATTCACAAAAAAAAAAATAAGGTTTCCGGACAAAAATAAGGTTACATCCTTTGGAACGTTAAAAAATTACTGTGTTAAAAATAAATAACTTGTTTCCTAAATTGAACGAAACAAAAAAAAATATATATATATCTATATATTATATAACAAATAAAACTGGAATTATTAGGAGTAGATACAAAGAAAATGTTATTTACCTTTTAAAATAATAATTAGGCAATAAAAAACAAGATGGTGATGGTGAAAAAATTAAAACTTTTAGTATTATGACCTTATTATATTTTCCCCTTGGGTCTATTTGTATACCAGTGACAACAATCAGAACCTTTCCATTTTTTTTTTTATTTTTATACTTTTTTTTTTTTTATATATTTTTATTTAAATTGGAATTTCTATTTTTTTATTATTATTTTCATTTTGTTTTTTATGTGAACAATGAAATTATGCCATTTTAAAATTCTAAAATGTTTTACTAGAAATCATCAGTGGCATCACTGGCAAATTATTTTTTTTTGGAAAAATTTTAAGGTAGAAAATTTAGATATTGCGATTGTATGTATTTTACATGTACTTGAGCCAGTTTTTGTCAATAATAATTTTTTAAAACTAGAAGTTGAAAAAGAATTCTGTAAAATTTCTAATTTAAACGACATCGAATTTCTTTTCCTTGTACTTATTACACAATTTTAATCTTTTTTACTGCACTCCAGAAAAATAATTTTATTTACCTTTATTTAACTTTGATGTTTTTCTTAAGTTTTCCTGCTTGATTTCCTTTCAATTGGGCATTCAAGAATAATTGTTAAAAACTTTTTTAGAAACCCATCACTCATCATATATGCTATATATATCACAGTATATTATATGTATAATATATGCATATGAATCTCTCCAATTTTCTGTTCGACGAATGATGAATAATACTCAATGACGAATACCTAAAGTAAGAAAAAATAACATTCCTAAAAAAAAAATCGGAATCTTTTGTGTTATTTTAATATTTGTAAGAGGACTACTACAATTTTTCAACTAAGTACCTGTTTTGTTTTTTAAGGATCTACTATACCTACAAATTACTATAAAGAATTATTTTCTTAGAGCACGTTCACATATAGGAATAGGATGTATACCTCTGTGTGCAAAGCATATTTTCGCTACATTTCGTATTTTTTTTTTTTAAATTTACGAATATTTTGAATTACGAATATTTAACATTCATTCACTTAATCATTTAATAGCGAAAAAAAAATTTTTTTTGACATATTTGTCTGATAAATTGTTTATTGGGAAAAATTATATTATTTCAACGCTACACATGACATGAATAAACAAGCAGTCATTATAATTTTATAAAGAAATTAAATTTATAAAGAATTAAGGACATAATATTATTATTTAATATTATTTTGTTGAAATTTCAAAAAAACTGCTTCAAAAATATAATTATAAAAATATTTACTTCCATAAATTTTTTTTCTAAAAAATTTAAGCATCCCAAATCTGCATCCTATAACAGATCGCTTATCTCGTTTTTCTTCAACAACAACAACAAACCAATGCTTATGTGTATAGGTACGTACATAGGCATGTGTATGTCAATACATAATATGATTTTACGTTTGATATAAATTCGCGTCTTATATACAAGCTTATTTGTGTTCAGAGAGCTTCCTGAGGTTGTGGTAGAACGGTTTACCAAGTGAGATAAGTCTGACTGTAGCTACGACCGCACAATCTGCAAAGAAAGTGCTCCAGCTTCTCACTTTCGTTTGCTTAAGTATGGCCAAACATTCCAAAGTTTTTTTTTATTATTGCTTGATAAAATAATACGTTTTTCACTAGACGGATTATGTCAGTTTTATATAAGCATTTTGTAACGATTTGATATTCATGCATATCAGTAATTTTTGTCACAAAATGAACCCTGATGAACAGATCAAGTTATTTTTAGAAAATTGGAAATATTAGAGAAAGCATTCCTGGAACAGCACATATTTCCAAAGATTTTTAATAGCTTTTTTTAAATTTTTGGTGCTTTGGAGTCAAATAGACCCCAGAGGACGGACGAAAGATTAAAAACCATGTATGTTTATAATAATTGAAATGTTTTATACTCAATACTATAATAAAATATGTTTGCTAACTTTGAAGCTGTAATAAAAATACTTCTGTTTCAAGCGTTAAATTGATAAACATAAAAGTGGAGCTTTTTATTCTTTTAATAGTCATGTTTTTTTACATTTAAAATTGCTATATATTCTGAACAGTAGACACACAAGTAAGTTAAAAATAAATATTTTGAGTTTTGAAAGGATCAGTTTAAAATAGATTCACAAAATATTAAAAATTCTGAATATCAGTTAATTAAATAAACAATTTATGATAATTTTTGCAATTTATAAGTGCTAACCTAATTGCAGTATTGTTGTGTCCAACACTAAAACTAAATTTTGTATTTATCTTTTTATTAGTTTTACTACTGTTGTTTTTTTTTCATATATAAAAAAAAACATAACAAAAATAATTATTTATTTTAAAATACACATATGTACATATAAAACAGAATCTACCTTTTGAAGAATATTCTGGAAGTAAAGCGGTGTTAAGAATTCAGATTCTGTAAGACTAGTGTGGAAATAGCCCTTTTTTTTCCTAAGGGAGGTGGGAATCTTCCAAAGACACAAAGAATTTCCTCCTTGGTAGTGTCAGATCCTTACTGACTAAATCCACCTCCCCCTTTAGCTTAATAGTATATAACACCTTACTACATGAGGTAATTATTGAAGGCAACTCCACTGTCACTGTCGGGGCTGTTATTATTGGTATTAGTATTCTTATTAATATTATTACTATTTTACTACAGAGTCAGGGTCATCAGTTGTGGATTACAACGTGCAGTTGTATATAACACCTTACTGCATGATATAACCAAAGATAACTCCACTGTAGCTATTATTATATTATATTTAGTGTTCTTCGCTTGTGTTGTTTTTTTATGAATAAATATTGGAGATTTACTAAGTTATAATTATAGATAATTCTTCTTACTTTATAACTTTACCTACTCATTTGTAATTGTCTTAATTTAAATTCTTCTAGCATTTTTCAGTAAATTTTAGTAGTATAAAACTTTATATACCTAGACAATAAAAATGGGTTCTTTCTAATACACAAGCATGTATTTATTTAAAAACTGTTTTCATTAAATAAGATTTACTATTGTTTGCTAAATTTGTTCCCTTTCAAAACTTACTTGGTCGGGTAAAACCACATTACTCAATTAGGTACACAGAATTTAATTTTTTTTCTCACCCCTGTACTTTTTAAGTATGTTCAAGGGTATAATAAATTTGTCATTACTTTTGTGACATCTTAAAGGACACGAGCTAACTATAGACTCCAATATGTGCATCGGATCAGAATCCAAAAATTAGTCGATTAAGTGATGTACGTTCGGTCACTCGCACTCGCGACAATATCACAAAAAACTAAATAAGCTCGGATCCTACAATTTTTACCACGTCACTTTTGAAAAATTGTTAGTTTTTCTATTCAAATCCAGCAAACTTGACCAGCAGGCTCGAGAAGTTGCCATACAACTTCTTTTCTTATTTAAAAATAACTCAGTGTGAATTGAAGCTATAGGGTATCTTAAATTTTGTGAAAACATATCAAATTTCATTACAAGAACATCTGACTATGCCAATTTGGTTATGCTAAAGCAGCAGATGCAGGTAGCTTGCATATCTTAAAACTTAATTAAGCTAGACATCTGAAATCTTATAAAAGATTTTCAAGTTTTATGCCAATAACTTCTGTAAATTGTGGTTGGTTCGGAGCAACATGTTCGAGTAGCTGATATAGAACTTGAAAATTTACATAAATATATCCTGGTACTTGATTAAAAAAAAATATGTGAAATTTTGCTAAAGATGATCAAATTTCATGGTAACAACATATTCATAATGGACCATATACTAGAGATGACACAGTCTACTACAATCTTTCTTGTTTTTTTTAAATTTTATAAAATATAATAATAATAATAATATTGTAAAATACTATTTTTTTTTATACATAATTAAAGTAGTGGTCCCAGTACTGATGTTGATAATCTTTTAGTTTTTTAAAGATTAATAAATAAAAATTTTAAAGAGTAAGGATAATTTGAAAAAAATAAAAAATAAAAACCTAAAACAAAAACAAAACATGAAAGAGGAAAAATACCATTCAATTCTTAAATTTAAAATATTTAAGGAAGTGAAATTAAATTTTTATACTACTAATTAAAAATTATTTCAGTTGTTGTTAGTCTCATTATGATCATTTCAACATAAATAAACTTCCCTAAACTTTTTAAAAAAATTAGACTAAAAATCTAAAGATAAAAAAATAAAATAGAAATTAAAACAAAAGTTATTAAATAAAACAGTTTTAATGTAATATTTTTAAAAGCAATAAGGACGAAAATAAAAGAAAAATTAGAATAATGATTATTATTTTACAGTTTCTTTTAAATTTTGTTAACAGATTTTAGAAAGCAAAATACAAAAATAACTATAAATAACCTTTGGATGAGTTTTGAGTCATAATGCATATTCTTATGACACAAATTAAAAAAGTTTACTTAAATGGAATGTATAATAATTATGAGCATTAATTATGTGTTTTATTTGGAATTACAAGTTTAAAAATTATTATAAGTAAAATAAAACATAATTAAAATAAAAAAAATTTGCAACATTTTTAAAATGGAGATAAATATGAAGTGTAGTTAGGTATTTTTTGTTTCCTTGCCACAACTATAAGGAGTATAAGGCATCCACTAAGTAATTTATTATTCATATTTCTCTAAATTTCAGTTTGTTGAATCATTAATTTCATAAAGCCGTTGATTACTCGGCTGTAGCTTGTACAAGAAAGACGTTTATTTTTATTTGCACGCCATCTACTATATTATACAAGAATTATGGTCTATTATTATTTTATTATATAGCTATTCAATATGATATTAATTATAATTTATAAGACATATATACTCATTTTTAATTTAATTATATTCTACTAATTATATATTATAAGAAAAATCTATATTATTTTTTAATTAATCTACATGACCCAACCGGGGTTTGAACCCGAGATCTTTCGTATGAAAGGCCCGTTTCTTAACCACTACATCCATGGATAAGGTATAATTAGTTAGGTATAAGTTTTTTTAAATGTTAACTAACTATGATTAGTAATAGAACCTTGGACAAAAACGAATCACCATTTTTTTATATTTAAATTTTAGCCGTGGCTTAATTTGAATTTTTGATAAATTGCAATCATTGTAGCTTGAACCACAATAATATCTAACTGTTCTAAGAGATCTCAGAATATTTTAATACTGATGCTGATTTTATAGCAATTTTCATCAAAGAATATCTATTACAATAAAAAGAGACACTTAGTTGGTTTTGCTATCTTTTTGTAGAAATAGATAGTATCTAAGCATTGTAAGAAAGCGATAAAAAATATATTGAATTATAACAATCTGAAAGGTTTTTTATAATATGTTATAGGTAAATGGTATATACAAAAACAACAATTTTTGATTATCGTTATAATTTAACATTTTTTAATACAGTACCCTTAAAATTTAATGTCTTTTGTTATAATTTTTTTTTATCTTTGTTAAAATTTTTAATTACATTATAAATTTCTACTCTAATATATAGCTTAACAAAATAATTTTTTTTTTGTCTGTCACAACAATTGTAATTAAAATCATTTTGTAACAATTCAAAAGGATTCTTTATTTTCTACAAAAATGCTATAAAAATTATTAATAAATTTGTTTTCTAAAACTCCTAAATTAGTAAATTATTCATAAATTCTGAATTTGGCCTAACTAATTCGCAATTTTCATATTATTTAAAATCTATGAACACTGAAGACATGCTTGATTCCTTGTGTAGCTCCAATTTGCATTTTAGATCCAATTTGCACTTAAGATACAATTTGCACTTTGCACCCAAGAACAAAAATAAAAAACATGTTTTGTCTTTGTATACGTAACATTCTGGAAAATAAAAAAATATTTCATTTTACTTCTGTATTAAATTTAATAAGTATTTATTAAATTACCTTCCATTAACAATCAGTAATCGAAAAAATTTAAATTCTAAAGTATTTTTGTGTTCCTTGTATACTAAATATTTAATATGCTGTTTTCTTCTTTTCACTTTTCAATATAACAGTTTATACACTAAAATATTAGATTATTGTGATACACTGTATATTTATAACAAAAATACACTTTTATGAAAACGATAAAAAACAAAACGCATTTAAAAAACAATTTAAAGAAAAGCCAAAAAAATTGAAAATAAAAAAAAAATCTCTCATAAAAACAGATTAATTCCCTCATCTATATTTTCAGTTTTCTGTCGTTTATTCATTTAACATTAACATTGTTTAACATTACCCATTCTTAGAAAAACTTTATGAAAGAGAAAAAAAATACCTTAATGAAAAAGATAAAAAAAGGACGCCCTACGAAAATAACTAAAAATGAAATAAACGTGGAGAAATACAGTTGCCCATATCAACTCTTAAATACGCGAACAAAGCTATAGAGTGATCAAAATGCAATATATTAGTATGTCTCTGCTTTTTAAAATAAACTATATTGAAATAAAAAAATTTGCATTGTGGGACTTCAAACCTTGGTTCAATAACTTTGTCTCATTTAATCTTATAAGTCTTGAACATAATTTGTAAACTACATACATATTATATTCACCTACAAAAATTGAAAAAATAGAACCTACACTGTGTAACAAAAAAATTAAATTCTCGTAGCGCAGATTCCAACTCTTTTAATTTTCTCATTAAATATGGAAACCAGTATTTTTATGTGAATTTTATTATTGTGTCCAATCGCGGATTTCAAGGAGGGGTAATTTCTCTTTTTTTCATTTTGAACAAAAAACTGCAACAATATAACAAAAAAAAAACTTTTATAGAAAATATAAGAAATAAGACCCCGGGGTGTTATTTCCCATTAAATGTGAAACAAAGTATCGAAAGTATTAATTCACATAATAAGAAATAATATCCGGGGCTGTTATTTCTCATTGTGATTGAGAAATAAAGTCCCTGGGTGTTATTTTACATTTAATGAGAAATAATGCCCCCGGGGCCTTTTTGCGCAGGGCCTTAATGCATTACACCGAAATTTTATATATTGTTAAAAAAGTAAATATATTAAATATTCCTCCCGCTCCCTCGACAAATAACTTTTTAAATCGGTGCATGTTGCCGATATGAATAAAAAAAATACGAAATCTAAAATTGAATGTATTTTTTTTGCTGTACCTACTAAAAACGAGATTTACCGAGATTTAAAAAAATGAGATTTTGTAAAAACGAGATTTTGTAAAACAATATTTTGAAAAACCGCGATTTTGTAGAACGAAATTTTGGAAACCGGAATTTCGTATCGCTCCGAAAAGAGTATGGTTTAATAAATTTCTTGTTGTATCGAATATTTTGTTTTTAATTTTTCATAAGTGTGAATAGAAATTTCTATATATTTTAGTCTCCATTTTTGTTTTAATACTTTATTTTTGAGAAAATGAAACTTACAACTGCATTCAAATAATAAAATTGTATACTTATTTATTTGTATAATGCCATAATATAATAATAAAATTTCTTTCAAGCACTATATATATCCGTAGAGTAAAACACAGTATAATTAACTCAAATATTCATAAAAAGATTTTATTTTAATATTAAAAATTAAAAATAACTAGTTAAGTAAATTTCAAAATGAACTTTTCAACAAAATTGACAATCAAAATAATATTTACAACTTGAATAATTTCTAATTCCAATTAATTTCATGAATAGTTTTCAACTTCAATAATGCTTCTTGGTGGGTTTCCAACTCATTTTATTTTTCGATTTTTTCTCAACTTTTAATTCTAATGTACGACTGATCATCTTCTGAGTATATTATCAATAATTTTTAAAACAAAAAAAAATTTATTACAATTTAAAAAAAAATTGAAACAATAAAAAAAAATCACCTATGTCTACCACAGAGCCGACCGCGAAAAGCATGCGGTTTTCATTGATTTTTTACATAATATTAAAATTAATATTGAATCTGCTAACAAAAATTTTAGAAGTTATACTTGGCAATATTTTCATAGTTCAATATAGTTTTATAAGAGCTTATTTTTGTATTGGGTTATTGGGTTCTAATTTATATTTATGAAAGACATTCGGTGATCGGAGAGACAAGTATCTAATAAATAAAAAACAAATGTTTACTTTTAAGAATACCACTGATCATTAAAACTTCTCGAATAAATCTGTTATTCAAAATTAAATCTGGTTTCAGAAGATATTATTCATATGAATCTGCACTACGGTACTTTAAACTCAAAGCCATTCAAACCAATCAATTAAATTGAAATCATGACAAATAGAAGTAGGGATAATGACTTCTGAACTGTCTGCATATTTAAGAACCGTATCATCTGTAAATATTTTAATCTCCCCCTTTAAGGTAAGTTAGGTAATATCGTATCGAGGTAGATGGGCGATTTAAAAAAGGTGGACGCTAGATTCAGCTTCGAAAAACATTTGTATTATTGGTTTTGTTTGAGTTCTGAGTACTGTTAATTATCCTGAATTCCTTTGGATTTAATGTAATTCATTTGAATCTATTCTTACCAAAATATATCATTTGATAAAGCAGGCCGATTAGCTAAAGCTAAAAAAAAGTTACATGGTATAAAACTATTTTAAAGTCTAGAAATACACAACTTACCAATTTTATTTGATCTATATATTCTTAGAAACAAAGTCAGTGAAAAGTAGGCAAGCAACACTGATGTTCGATTTTTCTTCGAAACCATATTCAGTTTTACAAATCATATAGGATTATTCTTAATGAAGAAAGTTAATATATGTTTTAAAAAGTTTTCAAACACTTTCAAAATTGGTGAAAGCATGGAATTTGGCCGACAATTAGAACAATCAGTAACAGTTCCATTTGAATAAAATAGTATAATTATAGATCAATTTTAAAGCTATTAAGGGAAATTTGATCATTAAATAAATTATTAATTACTTTGACTAATACAGGAGCTAAGTGCTCATAGAATTTTTATTTTGTTTAAATCACATCATAATCGCTAGCCGCAGCTGCTTTTAGTATTGGATCATGTTAGATACTTCTTCTATATTACTTGGATAAAGTTCGAATTTGTAATGTTATTTATTTCGGTTAGATTGATCCAAATAATTTAGATTAATATTTAATACGATTAATTATCGACTGAGATATTAATTACATTTATAACATTCAAAAATTACTGATTGAAAAATTTAATTTTAATTCTTATGGATTTTATCAGATTTGTATTTGAAATGTTTTCAGATTTTGATACTTTTTTTTTATTAAGAAAGCAGAAATCATACATTTAATAGTTTTGACTGAACAAGATTGATGGAACAAAGCAACATAATATCCTATAAAATAATTATAAAACTTAAATAATACAAAGTTTGAAGTAGAAGAAGACTGATTCATTTACAAGAATAATATTGTGTAATGACTTTTGAATACCTAAGATGTAAAGCTAGTATTTATATTATGCTTTTTAAAAAATTAATGCATCTTCGCCAAGCTTAAAATGTTAACTATAATAAATATAATCGGTTCAATAAACTTAATGAAAAATAGTTATAACGACAATTGTCCAGTATTTATTTCTTTAATTTCTAAATTTTTGTGATAAAAAACCCAAATTTTTTTAATATTATTGTTATAATTATCTATAATTTTAAAATAGTTATTTAAAAAAAAGAAATATTCCGCCTTAAGAATCCTGTTTAAACTACTTTAAGAAAACTTCTTTTGATTGATTATTGTTATAAATTGATAAAGTGTTATAGAGTTTTAAAAAAAAGAATCATTAAACGTAGGACACAACACTACCAAAATTAATAAAACCTAATAAATAATATTCATATGCATGGGATCTTAGGGGCCTAGTGGGTAAAGGCGTATAAACTACGCTGTAAAAACCTAGGAAGTGTGGATACGAATGCCACAGACTTCGTAAGAGTTATTGCCTCCTACGATATTTGCAGCCACGCCTGAACAGGAAAGGCTGTATAATTTCCTGTCCACATCTATGTGGCAAAGAAATGCATTAAAAAACAAAAAAAAATCATATACATGAAATAGTGTTAATAACTTATTAATTGTTATAACCACGGTTTCTGAAAAGATACCATTATTGTAAATTTAATTTTTTACCTTTGCTTTCCTTCTTTGTAGCACATTTCCAAAAATATTTTGAAAATATGCTAATAGGCACATCTTCACTCTGTTCGTCCGTCTGTTTACAAAACTTCTACACCGTTAAAGATGGAGAAAAACCATTTTAACCATAGGTAGGACCGCCCCTGTTTATGAGCTATTAGGGCTCACAAATTAAAAATTTTCTACTTTTAAACATCTGTAACTTAGGTACCTGTACACATTTTTCTTCGGCAAGACATAAAAATTAATGTTTCAGTAATTATTTTTAAGTGTGTTAATAGTTTTTTAGTTGTATAGGGTTTTAGAGTTACAACTCCTCAGAATTGCAAAAAAGCAATCTTTTCAGATGCATATATCTCAGACTCTGCGTAGTAGTTTTTTTAATCTAAAAACTCTAAAAAGAGGAAATTTTCTTAGGTCTATAAAACAATATAAAAATTATGCTATATTTTGTATTTTATTATTTAAATTTACGGTTATATAAAAACAAAATTTCGCATGATTTTTTTGCCTTCATAACTTCGGCACGCTTCTAGATAGGGACTTGAAATTTTGAGATAAGAAATAACTTTTAATTAATATAAGTTTCCTCAGAAAAATTTTTTATACCACCCTGTGTTTAAAAGCTGTTAGGGTTCAAAAATTGAAAATTTTCTTTTTTTAGACATCTGTAACTTAGGCATCTGTACAAATTTTTCTTCGGCAAGACGTGAAAAATAAAGTTTCAGTAATATATTTTTACGTGTGTTAACGGTTTTTCTTAGTTATATGTAGGGTTCCGGACTTACAGCCCCTCAAAATTGCAAAAAACATCCTATTTTCACATTTTCAAATTTTGTTAAGTCATAATAATTCCAAACAGTTTTTATTACTGTTTATTTTATGTGTGCTTTTAAAAATCGTTGGTGTTTATATACAATTTATGCTATTGGTGTACATATAGTTTGAAATTTGAATATGAATGCCCATGTTCACACATATCGCATTATTCGTTTGCGACTTTTACTTTCCCACTTGCTCATTTCTTCTAAAAAAATCGGAAAAACGAAAAAAAACGATAATTTGAAATTATCGTTTGTTTGGTGTTTGGCATATCTGACGTATACAATATGTATAGGAGAAGTTGTTTTTTTTTAAGTATATTTTAGAGTTGGTTATAAAATCAGTTTTAATTAATTATAAAAATGTATATAGTAAAATTTTAGTGTCGGATACAAAATTTAGGCTTCAATAATATGTTTAGCAGAGGTTTGGGGCGGCAGCTACATTTAATGCCTTATTGTTGAAATACTTATAGATATAAAAAAAATATTAGAACGGATTTTATAGTTGGTTACAAAATCATGGTTCCAATAATTTGTTTAGCGTTGATTTGGTGGCCTATTTTAAGTTTGTTACAGTTGAAGTGATTTTAGGGTTGAAGAAAGAAGGGTTATTATCTTTTTCCAAAATATTTGTATTATATATGTGAGATTTTGAATAAGGAAGGATTTCTAGTTGTATTCAAAATCAGGGTTGCTCTTTTTTCTAGAAAGTATCACCAAAACCCAGAAATGGAAAAAATACAAAATCATTGCTTTTTAAAAAATTATTACTAAATTTTTCAATATTTTATCTTTTATAATATTTCTTTTTCTATTGTAGTATTTGAAACCACAATTGTATTTATTTGAAACCTACATAATTAATGAAAATAATTATTTGGTTTTAAAACGCGAGATGTTGAGACATGATATTTTAACACACGAGATTTAGAAACGCGAGATTTAGAAACGCGATATTTAGAAACGCGAGATTTTAAAACGCGATATTTAAAAACACCAGATTTTGAAACCCGAAATTTCGTAGCCTACAGTGCAATAATCTAAAACTTTCGGATGTGAATGTAAACTTTCTCTTTAGGTGGTAATTTAATTGAACATTTTTTAAATTTTATTCTTATGTAAATATATTTATATAAATACATTTATAGATAGGTGCTGTATATAATATGATAATGTAAATAGTTCTGAATAAAATGAATTCAGAAAATACAAAAAAATGTCACACATTGCAGTGGAAAATATAATTACATTACATTTCAACAGCACTTTTTTGTGTAATTAGATTTTCTTTATTTAACTTTTTTTTTTATAATTTCATTGAGTTTCGCTGCTAATTACAAACTTTGGCAGTAATGAAATCATTTTAATATAAATTTAAACAGATTTTATGGAATATTTTGACTTTTTTTTTGTAATCCAGTTAAAAAATTTTTCAATTAAATTAGTATTTTAATAAATGTTTCCCAGTCAATTTCATATTTTAAACTTAAAATTGAATTATATTATATTATATTATTATATTGAATTGAGGGAAGTTTAATAAAATCATACTTATTTGTATCTATAGATATTTTTATATGTACAAAAAAATAATTATAGTAATTGAAATAAAGACACTATAATTAGAGTAATGTGGAATAAACTTAATTTCCGTTTGAGAGTAATAATTTAATAAATAATTGCAAACACAAAAGTTGAAGCCTACATGATTATAAATTTTATTCAATAAATTTTATTTATTAAAATGAAATGATAATTCAAGAAAAGTATTAATTCAAACATTTTTAAAGTAGCTCATTTTTAAAAATATAAAAAAAAACATTTTGGAATTATGACTCTTTTTTCACAAAATTTTGTCTAAGGTAACTTGTGCAGATTTTTTCAAAGATCTTCCCTCGCTAAAAATTTTAAAGTTCTAGTAAAATATTTCGGGGATACGACGCAACTACAATCTTAGAAAATTTTGTTTTCTTATAACGGTAAATTTAAATACTAAATAGCAAACGAAATTTAAAACGTTTAAAAAATTTCCTACCTTTTGAACTTGACATGCAGAAAATAAAATATTTTAAGATAAGGCTTTTCTAACTAATCCAGGCTTTGACTCCATATAATGGGTATGTAATCTAGTAGGTAATCAATTGGTAACCCATTACCTTTTTAAGAAATGTAATCTAAAATGAACTAGTTCTTAATTGACAAAATATATAACAGTTTCAAATGCTTTATGTATTAGTTCTATAACTAGTTGACAGTAGCTGGTTCTAGAACTAGTATTTTAAGTAAGCAGTTACGAAAATTCCTCATTATTCATTTTCATTTCATTATCTGGCATTATTATTTTCCTGTATTTTATTTGACTGTATTTCATTTGACTGTATTTCAAACCGAAAAAAAAGTATAGACCGACTTACCTTGTTTATCGTGTGAAAACATTTTATATACATAATATTACTAGGTACAATGCTCATGGAAATTTTAGTCAAAATTAGCGGGACTTTTTATAAAACGCTGACGGTTGAGTTATAAAATTGATTTAAAAATAGATTAGACAAAAACAGGTTATTTTTCGGCTAAGATCAAGAATTAAATCTGCTATCCTGTTTTATCTTATTTTGTTGGTTAAAGACTAAAAGACTGCATATCAACGATATTCATATTAAAAAATCTACTCGATATCAAACACATTTTTTGTGACTTTATTGAGGTCGCATATATCTTGCGTCAAACATTAATGTTTTAAATTGGGTTTTCTTAAATCTAAAGATACTTTCAGATTTTAATCCAAAGATTATACTTGTATTGATCCATCAAAAATTATGGACTTTATTTTCTAAAAATTTATTTTAAAAAATTTTGAAACTCTTTTAGTGCTAAGAGTTACACAAAGGAATGAAACAAGGATCAATTATAAAAGTGGAAAGATAATATTATTAATGCAAATCTATTGGTTTATTTAGATGTTAATCGCTCATTTCTTTTTGAAATCTACACTAATGTTTTCTAAATTTCTCTTTAAAATCCGATATCCAAAAATTTAATTTTATCTCTATTTATTCAAATAGATGTTGAAAATATATGTGTTTTTTAGTGAAATACAAACAAAATTTATAACAATAGTGTTAATTGTCGTAAATTTAAAATACTAATTTGTAAAAAAAGATTTGAAAATATTAAAAAATAATTTTTTTAAAATGAAATATTTAATATTTAATTTTTTTTTCTTTTGTGTACTTTCTTCTTGGTCACAATTCACAAAATTCAAATTTGAACGTTTAACATAGTCAAATATTTTCCTTTTTTCTTCTTCCTCTTTTCTTTTAATCAGTAATAGTATGATAGTAGAATGGTAGAATGGTAGAAAAAAGTTATGATACAATTTTCTCATCAGGCTTAATATGCCTTAGAGCATTGAAATCATAAGAAAATCAAACAAATTCACAAGAGAAAAGAAAACAGCGAAGAAAAATAAGATGATGAAATGATCAAACATAAAAAGATACAAGAAAATAAATAAAGAACAAAAGAAAAAAAACTGTTATTGGGAAAAGGAAAACAATAGAGCAAGAAAACTTAAAAACGTGGTTAGAATATTAAATAATTTAGTATTTAAATTATTCTTCTGTAAAAAGCACATTTTTCAAATTAATTTCAATAAGACAAAATCAAAAATTCAAAGAAAAAAAAACAAAACAAAAATATAAAGTGAAAGTTAGTATAAAGTGCAAAATCATAGAAAGTGACAATTTATGTCAAATTATGATTTCAAATTTCTTATTATATTTATTATATATATAAGTTATTTTATATATATTTTATATATATTTTATAAGTTATTATATTACTCCGGTGTGTGAGTGTGTATGTGTGGGTGTGTGTGTGTATATGTGTGTGTGTGTGTGTGTGTGTGTGTGTGGGTGTGCGTGTGTGAGTGTGGAGGTAGGTCTGTGAGCACCGTGTTCAACTTAAACGAACGAGCGGAAATTTTTTTAAATTTATATTTAAAGTTTGCGTTTAGGCTGTGCTCACAGACCCAGATACACACACAACACATAAAATAAAATTTTTCAGATGTATATTTGTATATGTATATACTAATATACATCTGGCATACAACACATAATAATAAAATATTTCAGAAGCATATGTATATTCGGAGCAATGTATATTTGCAAAAATCTTCAGGTACAAATTTTTGGTATGAAAACAATACCTATATGCCTTATACATTCTTATATGCGGTCGGTAAAAACGTTGTTAAATTATTAGAAGTTATTTTGCTTTGAGATAAATTATTATGTAAAAAATCTATAAAATTTCGCATTATTCTTTTCGTGTAATAATAGCGATTGGTTTTGTGGTGACACAACTGATTTTTTTTATTTTGGTTAATCTTAAAATTCCCATTTCTAAGACAAATGAAAATATAAGTTAGATAATGTGACCTCTTTCGATTAATTTTTTTTATAATAAGTATATAACTATGTTTAATATTAGTAAATTTATTATCATGTGAAAAGAATAAAACAAATTGATAATAAATGTAATATGAACTGAAAGTTATTAGTTTGATTTATCATTAGTTTGAAAATGATCAATTAGTATTGATACTTTTGTTCATGGGTATATCTACTATTAATTTTCGACCATATTCAGTTATCATTTGTGAATGGGTTTCTTCTTTATATGTATATCTTCCCCTTTCTTTGACATGTTTCTATGATACAGCCTAACTTATTATTATTATGTTATGAAAAATATTATTATTAATTTTAAAAAAAATATAAAAATTATTCTATAAAACATGATTTGATTCAGACTAATACATATTTACCAAAGTAGATAAATTATTAAAAATTGTTTGACAACAATTGAAGCGGTCATTGCAAAAACAACCTAAGTCAGATTTTTATTTTTCAAAACTCTTTTTGAGTTCACTGTTCATAGTTCATTGGAATCAATCAAATTCTTTTCTATTAAAATCGTTAAAATCACAGTAGTCATGTTTACGCAGCTTAATATAGACCGCATTTTACATCCATTGCAAAAATCATTTAAATTATAAACTTATGATGTTCTTGTAAGTATTCATTAGGTACTAATTTAAAATTAGTGATTTATGTTGTGTTTGAAATAAATGATTCAATTAAAAAAAAAACATATCATAAATTATTTTTATCAAGTAATAACAACCTTCTTTTTATAAATTTGGAAATATTTTTTTAAGATACAAATAAGAGTTATCTAGAAAATTAGTTACCAAGTTTAAATTAAATAATTTTTGGTGTATTGTCAGATATTCATTTTAGAAAATCACCTTAATTGTAAAATAGCTAAATATTATCATTCAAAATCATCTTGTAAGTTGTATTTTTAATCAAAAATTTATGAATAGAAGACATTGCACAACAAGTACTAGTGGAACAAAGATAAAATTAAGAAAATATGTTACTTCAAAAGATCTTCAAAGATTTCTTTAAAGATTCAGCATCATTCAAAAGATAAAGAAAAATCAAGAATATATTAAAATTTGATCTAAACAAATTAAATCAAAATTCTTAAAAAGAAAAAAAATTAAACTCATAAAGTAGATTTTAGAATGGCAAGACAGTTAAAAAAAATCAAATGAAGGAACATCAGAATAAAAAAATAATTTAACTAAATGAAGTAGAAATGTGCTAGAAATTTTTTTCCCCCTTTTCAACACAATTTTTAAGGCAGTTAAATTTAGTAATATTTGTGTCTGAATTTAAATAATTTTCTTGTGTTCGTCCGTCCATCCATTTTTTCTTTAGTAATTATTTTGATTGATATCATAATCAGAACATCCATATTCTAATCTAATTAGTTATTTATTATCAAACCTTTTAAATCATATTTTAAAATGATTAGTCCATTCAATGATTTTTAGTTTATTCCATAACTAAACTTCCTCTGGCCAGATAGTACATGAGTACTAAAGGCCGTATAACCAATTGTTTGGTCATAAAATAGAGATGGTGTTTAGTGGGTTAAAGTCCCACAAAGTCATAGAGAACTGGTGCTCGTTTTCATTCCTCTATAGTGTCTTTCGATAATTCCCACCTACCATCGCAAAAAAAAAATAAATAAATAAATAAATAATTGTACAAAATATTTTCCCACCTAATTTTTCAGACTAATTTTTTCTTAATTAGTCAGGAAATTAATTTTCTAAGAAAATATCCTAAAATGATAATGTAATTTATAATCGTAGGTACTAATATTATGCTAAATATAGACTTTAGAATGAAAATGCGTAACTACTAAAATAGTTTAATAACTCTTTGATCAGTAGATTTAATAATAATGTAGTTTGAGATAAAAATATATACCTAGGTAGGTACATGCCGTATACATACTACAGCCAAAAATTCTTTATTAAACCAAAATCTAAAATTAAAGCACTATTACCATAACAACGTTAATAATTTAATATTTTATTATTATTATTATTTTTTTTTTTTTTTTCTGGTTTTATATATATGTTTTTCTGGTTTTATTTTTGTTTTTTTAATATTTTATTATTTTCTTCATCACAAAATTTTCTTTAGTTAAAAAATATGTGATGGCTTAAACAGAATTATGTTAGAAAATGTCTTCTCTTTATTTGTGTATTTTAGAAAAATTTCGGAAAAAAAAAAAGGAATAAAAAATTGGAAGATAAGGAATAAAAAAGAAAAATATATCAACAAGAATAGAAATAATACTTAAGACCTTAGGGATAGGGGTTTGCTTTTTGTTTTTTTTGTTTGTTTGTTTGTTCCTTTAATATACGTATATGTACATATACATATACTTAAATGCTAATATTAATATATTCCTTGTCGTTTCCCTTGTATATGTATGACTGTATGAGATATTTTATAAAATTTGTGTTGTTTTTGTTTTCTTCTGTTTTTGTTTTTTTTTTTTTTAGATAAAAAGACATTCTGGTAAGAATCTTAATTTGCTTTACAAAACATTTTTTTTTTTTGTATTCATATTGTTAGATATAAAAAAGTTTAAAAGAAAACAGAAAGTATTGTATAACTATATACATATGTATGCATGTTTGTACATACATGTATAGGCTTTTTTAAACTGAAGTCCGAAATAAAACTTTTTGGAGGTTATATCTCAGCTGCAATCATAAATTGCAATATTTGACAATTGACAGAACATTTTGTAAATTTGTTTGACAGAAATAAAATTTTTAATTATTATTAAAATTACAGCAAGAACAAATATTTTAAATATTCAATTTAATAATTGTTTCTTTTTTTTAAAAACAATCCTCAGAATATTTAAAAGATTGTTTGAAAATTCGCTTTTAAAAGTAATATTGTAACTGAAAAAAAGCACAATAACTGTTAATAATTATCGTTGGATTCTATTCAAAATCTATTCATTTTACATTGATTCATTGGCATTTGACCTGGTTAGTTAGACTTCAAATATTGATTATGTAGTATCGTATATGTATTTATTTTTATTAAATGATTGATTTTATTCTTTTACGTAATGTAGCTGTTAATATTTCGAAATTAAAATTTACATCTTTTCTGTAGAACATTAAAGTAATTTTCGAGAATTTAAAATAAGGAAAATAATTGTATTCGATATACCAATACTAATGATGCAGAATGACATATCATATTGCAGTTATATTACAATATTAACAGTTTAAAAATACCAATATTTCTTTTAAATTTTCGACTCTTTAAAATTATTATTAGGGTAGTCTTAGTAAGCTACATCTAAAACATCTAATGTTATCTGTAGTGGTCAGATGTCTTTTTCTGGTGAGATCCGATCATGGCATTATTTATTTGGGGTACAATTTGAATATTGAACTTCCCACACATTATTTAACCTACCGCGTTTACAATAATGTAGCTGCTGACGAGACTCAAATTCATCTTAGTACTTCTATTCATATATTAAATGATTGCATTGCTAGATTGAATGACGATCTGGATGCTATATCTTGTTGGAGTTATTTTAATAATCTTAAACTCAACCCTAGTAAATTTCAGACTATTGTTATTTACAATCGCAAATTATCTACTAACTCTCTATCTAAGCTAAAATTGAATAGAAAAATCATTTTCTACTCAGATAAGATAAGGAATTTTGGTGTTATGTTTAGTAATAATTTTTGCTGATCTGATCACATTGTATCCAGCTCCAATAAAATTTATCGTATCATTAGGAAACTTTGGAAATTTTCCCCGTTCATTGATGAAGCTATTAAACGTAAACTAGTAAAAGTACTCGTCTTACTTACCTCATTTTCTTTATTGTAATGTTGTCTATTGTGTTTTGAATATAGGAGAGAGTGCTAAGCTTAAAATTTTATTTAATGCTTGTACTAGATTTGTGGCTAAACGTCTTAGGTTTGATAGTGTTCGAGTTGTGACCCACTGCATACTTTCTTGTAATTTTAATGAATACTTGAATTTTAGATGTGTTTTTTTCTTCACAAATTAATTGTCTCTAGAAATCCGCAAAACTTAGTCTGTAAAATCTCTTGCGGAGAATCGAATAGAAATCGGTTGTTGATAATTCCACGACATTCTGGTAAACTTCGACATTTGTCGTACTTTGTTAGAGTTGTTAATATTTGGAATTCGTTACCTTTGTCCATTAAATTAATTAAAAGTTATACCTCGTTCAACAAGCCTTGTTTTAATAAGGCATTCAATGCTTGAGTGATTTACTAATACTATATGCTTGTATGTTTTATTTTAGTTGGATTACCATTTTGTTAAATAATACCTACTTTTAGTTATATAATATTTTTTCTTCATTTCTTCATTTTTTTTAAAGTTTACTCTAATAATATTTTGTTATTAATGGTTTAATTTTGTTAATTTAGTAATTTGTAATTTTGTAATTTTATAATTATAAATTTACTTTCCTTTTACTATGGATACATATTATAGAGATTGAAATTGAAATTGAAAATAAACGAGGAAGAATACAGTTTTGAATACAGCCTTTGTCAACTCTTAGATACCCGTACGAACCGTTAGTATGTTCACAGCCACTCTGCCTACAATATTATTTTTTTAATATTTTAGTATATTAAAATAATTTGGGTGAATTTTATAATTTCTAGAATTTATGGGTTGTACATATATTCAAACTAAATGTTTATATGTACATTCTTCTAAAGCAGATTCTAACCGTCCACATAACGATTATCAATCCAAAACTTTTTCAAATATTCTATAGTACCATTTAATACTAAGCGGTAAATGTATATTAAATTTACTTAGTACAAAATAGTAAATATAATTTTACATATTTTATTATATTATATTTAAATATTCCATTGACAGAATAATTTCTTATAAGTACAATAAAATACATATATGTATATGTAAATACGGCGCTATATAATATACATCTATACTCTTATCATTCATTCACTAGTGACATATACGATATGTAAATAAACATGATATTATATAAGTATGTATATATATTAATATCATATAAATAAAAATTCTTCAAGCAACCGTTATGTTGTTTATTTATTTACATTTTTATGTACTACGCATTATATCCTCAACAATTTCAAATTATCGAGTAAAACAAAATGGAAAAAATTCGTTTTAAAGAAATTTGTTAGAAAATTTGAAAAAATCAAGTAACACTTTCGTCAATTATTAAGTAACCCTACATTATTAAAAAAAGTTGTTAACAGAAATAAAAGTATAATGTTGAAGCTTTAATTTTTGTGTATTACTTCAAAAAAATGTTAACAGGTGTTCAAGTTACAGGTGTTTAAAAATAGGAAATTTTCAGTTTTTGACCCCTTACAGCTCCTAAACGGGGGGTGATACAAAAAAAATTTCTGAAATGACTCATACTTATTTTCAAAGATCTAACTTCTGTCAAAATTTTAAGTTTCCAACTTAAACCGTTTAGAAGATAAAAGGGTTAAAGGATTTTGCAAAATTTGAGTTTCGCACAACGGTAAATTAAGACACCGTATGTCACAAATATATATTTATTGTATATATACTTTTAAAGCTAATAAAAGTAGTAATCGTTTGGCGTTTTCAAAATGAAGATATACCTTATACAACTTGTGCTATAACAATTTAAATATAGAGCTTTTTTGAACCTTTGGGGAGCTGTAGCTCCGTAACGGGTGGGGCTACAAAAAAAATTATTTAAAATAAAATTAATATTTTTGTGAGATCTATCAGCAGTTAATTTCATAGTTCTATTTCAAAAATAATGTAGGGATCTAAAAGTTAGGTGTTCGAGAGCTACCCTAAGGCTTGGTCCAAACTCAACCAAAAAAAATAGGGAACCTACAAATTACTCCCAGAATATTTTGTGTAAATTTCAAGATTCTAGCTTTCTTAGTCTTTGAGTTAGCGTGCTGACGGACGGACGGACGGATGGACGGACATGGCTCAAAAGTCTTAGAATTTTTTTCTGATCCGATCCATACCTTTGAAGGATCAATTTTGATTTTCAATTTTTGAGGCGTAATAACTCTTAAAGATGGGGTGTTACCAAAAAATTTTCTGAGGAAACTTATACTAATTCTAAAAGTTCTTTCTTGTCTCAAAATTTCAGATTCCTATCTAAAGGGGTGCCGGAGTTATGAAAAAAGAAATTTCATGCAAAATGTGGTTTTCACATAACGGTAAATTTAAATCATAAATTACAAAATATTACATAATTTTGATATTGTTTTATATAGATAATAAAATTTTCGATCTTCTGGTAGTTTTAGATTGCAAAACTATTACTCAGAGCCTGAGATATATACATCTGAAAATGGGGCTTTTTCGCACTTTTGAAAAGCTGCAACTTTGGAACGCTTTAGAACTAAAATAAACATTTAACACACGTAAAAATATATTATTGTAGCTTTAATTTTTATATCTTGCAGAAGTAAAATGTGTACAGGTTCCTAAGTTACAGGTGTTTAAAAATAGCAAATTTTCAATTTTTAAGCCCTAATAGCTCATAAACAGGAGGTGGTCCGAAAAAATTTTCTGAGCAAACTTATACTAATTCTAAAAGTTCTTTCTTGCCTCAAAATTTCAAGCTTCTATCTAGAAGCGTGCCGGAGTTATGAAAGTAGAAAAATCATGCAAAATTTGGTTTTCACATAATGGTAAATTTAAATACTAAATTTAAAAAAATTGTATAATGTTGATATTAATTTACAAAGATAAAAGAAATACCTGTCGAATGACGTTTTCAGATTGAAAAAATATTGAGCAGAACATAAGATATATGCATTTAAAAATAGGGCTTTTTCAAAGTTTGAGGGGCTGCAGCTCCGTAATGGGGGGGGGCTACATGAAAAAGTTGTTCCACAAAATTATTTTTTTTATGAGACTTACCTATGGTTAAAAATTTTTTTCTCTATCTTTAACGGTGTAGACGTTTTGTAAACAGACGGACGGACGGACGGACGGACGGACAGAGTGAAACTAATAAGCACATTTTTTCAAAATTTTTTTGGAAATGTGCTAAAAACGATGGTTGCATCAAAATCCCACATTTGACCAACAATTAATGTATCAAAAATCCTTAATTTGCAAGATAAGTTTTTTTCCAACAAAAGGATACTTTTGTTTATATTAAGGTTCAATAAACCATAATCGTTGCTTCAAAAGACTGCATTTGCAAATTAATTTGACGGTAGTTTTCGCGCGAATTTTATTGTTTGTAAAAATTTAATCATATTTTAATTGGTATTAAATTGTGGTAAGTTTTTTATTTATTTAAAATATTTATAAACAAAACTTTATTTCTAGTGTAAATAAAATGTAATCGAAATCAATTGTTTTTTCTGAAAGATCATGAAAACAGTCAAAGAAAATACTATAAATCCGAAAAAACAACCACGAAAAACAAGCTCTAGGAAAAATAATATTGAAAAAAGTAATCGGTAAGAAAAGTTAGATTTAAACAAAAAGTGTGTTTTTTTTTAAAAACCCTCTTAAATACTAGATACAAACCAAAAGGTCTTCCCAAGATACCTACACTTGCAAACATGGAAAAGTGTTTTGCAATGTAGTGAACTTATTGGAAAAGATTGATATGCTTTTCATCAAAAGTTTTATGCATGTGGCAATAAAATATCTTAAGATGCTTTCGTTATTGGTTGTATTAAAATTTCCAAATTATATACCTACCTACAGCAGTTTGACAGATTTTTTTTTACTATTGTCCATCATCATACCGTCATGTAGGTAGTATTAAACTATACGACTTCGTTAATATATAATTTAACTAAACAAAAGAAACTGCTTTCTCTAAAATTAATAGACTATTTTTAATTTATATTAACAAAATAAGACTATATCGTTTACAATAAAAACCGATCAGCGCCTTTTATCAGCAACCTTTACATAAAGAAGCAACCTCTTTGTTGCTTTTACGTCTTTTTCTATGTTTACCCCAAAAGTGATCGTATATAAAGAACCCTGTATCTGAAATTAACTTCTCCCCCACACTAATTTATTTTCTGAATAGTCTATTCATTCTAAAGTATGTAGCATACGTTGTCCTTCTTAAACGTTTCGACCGATTGGGTTTAAAACTTACATAGATGTTGCAAAGAAGAACAAATTTTATCTGTGACCAATACAATGAAAAAACCAAAAGGCTTTAAAAGGCTCTCAGGCCGCAATTGGTTAATGAACCGCAATGAGGTATATAGCTAATAACTCCCTAAGCTCCTAAAAATGTTCCTGCGAAATTTGATTGCACTCAAACTGCTGGAGTTCACGTGAATATAAGACAAACAAACAAATACATAAACAAACACACTTTCTGCTGTATAATTTCTGCTTATAATATGTATATTAGTTTTAACTACATTCATTTAATTATATTAACGCAAAATAAAAAGTTAACAATTTTTATTTCATAAAACCAACAAAATCTACTTTGGGCAAAGTCAGGTATTCCTCATAGTTAAATATAATATAGTAAAAGAATTAGTTTTGCTACTACATATTATTTTTATTATGAAGTAAAATAAATTTGATATTAATTTAAATTTAAATAATGATTTTGTAACTATTTTTTAAATAATTTAATAATAAATTTTTTGTCTCTTTAGTCAAAAGTCAAAATAAACTAACCGTTTTAAAGATGTTAACGTAGGAACAAATGTGAAATATTAAACGTATTAACAGTCAAAATTTTTTAATCCATTGTTTTAATTTTCTAAAGTTGAATAAAAATGTAAAAATAAGAGAATTGTTAATTGTCTGTGTGCATATTAATATACATACATATACATACTATGTATATAAATGTTTGAACATATTTTTAGATTCAAAATTAAAAGAAGTCGGAACAAAATTTTTCCTTAAATAAATTTAAAACAATATTTTAATTTATTTTTTTTTTTACCCGTTGTTTTATGATCTTGTTCATATCAAAACACATAAAAATTATTTGCATTTATATATATACATATATATATATAGTTCTCAGGAAAATCATTCAGAAAATGGAATAAACTGTTTAACACAATAACGAAAGCATTAAAAAAATTTGAATTTTCATCACATACTAAATCACACATTAACATTTTAACGTTTTTAACATGGGTCCTTCATGGGTATGAATAATATGACGATTACCATTACTATTAAATTTTCTTAAACAATTTTTAAATATTTTAATCCACATAATTTTTGTCAGTTTGAAAAGAATTTTCATGACTATATTCAAGTGTAGCAAATTTTTCTAATGGGCTGGAAGTAAAGATAGCAAAATAATTTTTATTACAGCTAAAATTTTGTTTTTATTTTAACACAATGAGTAACCAAGAAGTACTTAATAAATTTAATAGAAACATAAGATGAAATGATTTTAGTTTTATAAGGAATTGTACATTTAATTAACAATAAGAACTCACAAAATCTAAAATTTAAAATATATTTTCAAGTTTTTTGAAGAAATGATATGTTATATTTTACAGTAATATCAGTTGACCAATGATATAGTGGTTAAGTGGGCAGTGTTTCGATCAGGTTCCCATTTTGAATGCAGATCCAATAAATTCGATGGTATAGTGCACAATCATGCAAAGTGCAATATTTCGAAAATTCGAATTATGCCACATATGATATTTTAAAAGAATCTTTTCTTCATAGAGTAAATATCAAATGAATTGAAGAAGTAGTTTCCAAGATGTCTAGTGTTAAAGTAGTTTAAGTGAAAACGTTAGTATTCATTTTAGTCTATAAGTATTTACTCTGAATATTAGACCTAAAAAAAAGTGATTACTAGTCCAACACAAATATTCTAAGTGCTTATATAGCTAGCATAATATGAGAGCTACAAAAAATAAAAATTGATCCAACACAAATTGATTCACTTAGTATAAATGTTAAAGCTACATAAATTGTTACACACGTTCAACAAAAAAAAGAAACAAATAATGCTAGGCGCTGAATTTGAAAAACCTGTTACAGAAGATACAATATGAAAAGAAAAAAATCATTTAACGGTAAAAACAAAATTTCAGTTATTATATTAGAAAAGAACAAAGAGTAAAACAAACTTCCATGTTCCATTCTTCCAACTTAAATATAGTTCACTTTTGACAAGCTATAAAACTTTTAAATTGTTATTCTGCACAATTATAACTTTGCGACTTAGCATAAGTGTGCTCTAAACCATCGTAATGGTCGTTTTTATTGTTGTAATCTTTAATGTAATTTAAAATAAATAAATAAATAAAGGATTCAGAAAACTGAAGCTTAGTCTGAAATTTGTAGATGCAGTAGCATAGTATTATAGCAGTGAAAAAAAAATCTAACAAGACTGAAATGTCATATTAATTTCGCCTAATTTTAACAGTTTTCTTATGTCTCCAATATAAAATAAATTGTAGATATATTTAATGTACGAAGCAGGTACTTCAGAATACTTCTTTGGTTTATGGTTGAAAGGACTGTTCGATATTTTTCTTGAAGAAATTTGAAGGGCATATAAAAATTTGATCGTAATTATAATGTTTTTGTTTGCATGCTATTGTTTGTTTTATGACTAATAAATTTAACGGTAAGCCCATTGAGATTGAAATTGACGGTAAACATATTGAGACTAAAATTTTATGAAATTTTTAAAAAGTTATAAGCATCTATTGAGGCATATTATATGAATTGTAAGACTCTTATAATGTATGAATCGAATTTTCGAATAATTCGAATAAGTTAATAACTTTGGTATGGTGTTTGTAACCACCAATAGGAAGCGAGTTAGATATGGACATGTATATAGATTCCTAATCAGGGTCACCCCGTGAGTCAATTTAACGATGTCTGTCCGCCAGTCCGTCCGTCCGCACGATAACTCAAAAAATAGTAAAGGTATCTTGATATAGTAGGTTACTAATTACGAAAGAAAGGCGAGCTAGGCAAAATCGATCCATGGGTTCGGATTCTGGAAGTTTCCGAACGAGCCCGGAAGAAACGAGCATATCTCAAAAACCAATAAAGATAGATCCTTTATTTTTGGTACAAGGGTGTTCTGTAATGTTTCCTCTATGTCCCTGAAATTTGAGTTGAATAAGGAAGGAAAGAGAGCCGGTTCAAACAGCTTCCAAAAAACAATTATGGATTTTTAATTTAATTGGAATTATTTAGGTGTAAGGTGTTAATAAGTCGGTTGCATCGACTTACTTTTGCATTTACTTGTTCCTTATTCATTTATTTATTTCTTGGATCATTATTTTCACTAAATGATTCAATACTCGAGATTACTATTATACAAGATTATAAAGCTATATTATAAGGTATAGTTTTTAAACCACAATATGTGCAAGTTCTTATTTTATTACTTTTATTTTATTTTAAATTAAATTAAAAAACAAATATTTTCTACCACAAAAGTATTTAATTAACACAAGACTTCTTACATAATTTTAAAGTTACAGCCAAACGTTTATCACATTTAATTCTTTAAGTATTTTATATAAAACTAGCAGGGTTAGTTGACGTTGTCCGAGAAACTGGAAAATTAGGTTTTTTTTTTACTTTAATTTAATTGGTTTTTATAATACATAATAATGTTTTCAAATGAATATTGAATAAGGCTAAAAAAATATGTGTAAAACTGTACGATTTTCTGTTCTTTAAAATATGAATTTACTGATTTTTGATTAAATATTGTACTGAAATGTGAATATTTTTACTAATAAATTGATTGGCTAGTATTTTTAAACAAACGTAGTTTATACATAGTATATTATATAGAATGTATCTACATATTTTAATGATATTTTTTCAGAAAAATATTATACACATATATATTACCTACTGACTTCATGGTTAAGAATACATTACTAACTGGTAATATGATGATATTAAGTCTTATATGAGGAGATTATTTTAGTTTTTTAATAGCTGCTGAAAATGTTATGTTTTGAAAACTTAGACACATTATTCTTAAGATACTAATTAATTAAGTTGTTTTATTACTATTAGATATTAGAAATTTACATTGAAAGCTTGTTATGGAATAACAAAAGCAATAGAGACAAAAGGAAAGTGTTTGAAAAATATCTTTTTAATAATTATAGGAATAACATAGTAATAACAAAAAATTTGGCAGAATATTTTTAATACTCGCTCGTGCGAAAATGGGTTAATGAAGCTTAACAAAAATTTGTCACAGGCTTTCTTTAAGGCCGTAAATTCATCATTGAAAATTGGAACCCAAATCGGAAAGAAAATTTTTTTGGCAGACTGTCGTGTCGAAATTGTTTAATACATCAAGATTAAATGAATTGTATTAGCTTTTGTGCTAAAGAGCAACACTTTTGCAAATTTTCAAATCAATTATTAAGCTGTTTAAGCAAAACAACAAAGAAATTAAAAAGAACTTCATTGGCCCTCGTATTCAAACGGGCTTTCCTTTTTTTTGCGGGAGTAAGTGGAAATATCGAAAGACTCTATAGAGAACGAGCACGACTCCTCTATAAATACGAATGATCTTAACCCACTAAAAACCATCTCCTTTATTTGACCAAACCATAGGTTATACGACCTTTAGCACTCATGTACTTCCTGATCAAAGGAATGAAAATTGATTTCAAATTGGCAGGCATATTTTGAACAAAGTTGTTAATGTTCATTTTGAATCTTTGCACGTAGTATATGTAGTCATCGCCAATTCTGGGAACACATGAGATGGAAAATGGTTTCACATTTGCGATGTTCATTGAACGATTTAGGCAAGACAACGAAAAAACTTTGTACTATATGTACTATAGTATGTACTAAAGAAAATGCCACTTAATTTTTCACGACCGTTGAAATTTTTTGAGTTGAAAGGTCTTTCGAAATTAGCTTATGTGTCCTAAGAAACTGTTTTTGCATATCCCTCTGTTTAAGAGCTATTAGGCGTAAAAAATTTGAAATTTACTATTTTTAGACAACTATAGTAGGTACTTAGGCACCGATACAAATTTTCTCAAAGTAAAAATAAATATTAAAACTATAGCATTACTACATGTGTTATTACTTTTCTTAAATAAAGGTTTTCCTTAAATCTGAAGAATATATCTCTTGATTTTTCAAAATTTTTCATACCTATAAAATTCGAACAAAACCTAGAAATTTTGGTGCAAAACAAAATTCTAAACTGTTTTTATAATCTTTTGAAAAATGTGCGACCTTTGGTTTATTATTCTTATTTATTTTGAAACAGATTTTCAAGACGATTTGCAAATAAAAAATTCTTTTATTAACAATTTATACTTTCTTAATCTTTAGTGATCTTCCAAATGATATTCAAAAATATTAATGTTTATATGTACTATAGTATATTATGTATATATATATATATATGTATATATATTTAGATCAATTTTAAAATATTTTATCTTTATTTGAAAGAAAATATATATATAAGGTATATAAGGTATATATTATATATGTATATAGTTTAGAAAGAACATTTTTTGGTCGGTCCCTGTACCTCATCTGATTTTTGATTTTCTTCTTCATTCGTCCGAATTAAGCTTCCTTTGACAGAGAGGTCTTATAAAAACTCTCTATCGACATTATAAATGCTACATTTTCGCTGTAGGCTAATTGTTTAAAATAAAAACTTGTAATTTGTACTTAATGCCTTGTTATTTTTGTTAGTTTTTTCTCATACATATTCTTCAAATTTTTTCTCATCATATAGCCTATGAACTATATAGTTATAACATTTAGGCTTTTGAGGTAATATAGTTATAACATTTGAGCTGTAATATATATATGGCCTATGAAATATTATATACAGGGTGTTTCCGACTCGATGGTCTTCATTGAAATGGTTGATTGTGCATGTCGAGACGAACCAAAAATTGTATTAGAGAAGGGGGGTCTATTCTGGACTCTTATCGAGATATGAGGGATTAAAGATGGTTTGCTATAGAGAGATAAAAAAATGTATTTTGTAGAGTAAGTTGTCAGCTTTAGTGTAGTAATTATCCCCATGTACCCAACAGTTACAAAGTAATGAAGGTTCATAATGATTTAAAATTAAAAAATTATGTTTCAATTTTCTTTTGAAACACCCCGTATTTGGGGTACTTTTTATAGCATATTTCGAAACAGCTTTTCAAGCCCTATAATTAGTACCTAATAACGTTTTCTCTATATCTAACCGTTTTTATATAGTATATTATGTGGCCTATGGTAGCTATTATATATATATATATATATATATATATTATATAACCTAGTAAGGAAACTGTTTTGTAGTTAAGATAGTATATTATGCAGTTAAGAAAAGAGATGAAGATTTCAATTTAACTCTTTTAAATAAAAAAAATAATTTTTTAAGAAAATAAATTACAAAAAAATTGGTATTAGCCATTATAAATGTGTAATGAAACTCAAGTTTAATTTTGTTTAATCGTTAATATATTCACTTAAGCCAATTTATTTCGTACTTGAATATTTTTCGCCATCAAATTTTATTTTGTTTTAAGATGTTTTCCAATTTTAAGTTTTCCAATTTTATTAATATTTTTAGAGCACTACCATTAATTTAAATAACATAAAAGCCGATATGAGATGATTAAACTTATAAAACACTAGGTATAAATATAAATTACACTTTGAAAGATTCATATTTCTGATGAACGTATTTTTACATGGTACAATATTTTCATAATACTGACAGATACATTAAAAAAATTAAAGTTTAAAAGCATAACAAAACAAAAACGAATACTTATGATTAATTATATGACCTTATTAAAACCGATAAGCTTAGGTATATATACTAGAAAAATCAACTTGGTATCAGGTATTTTGAACAATTTGTGATTAATTAAACTTGCTGATGCTCTGAATATTATAATTTCAATTAAAAATTGTCTGTAGGCATTAATAATCTTGTGAAGAAGTAGGAGATTACACAAGATTAAAAGGTACAAATAATATATTTGTGCGCTATCTAATACAAGATTTTTTTTTAAATTGTTACTATTCAATATATTTTGATCATGATTTGAAGCCAACACCTTTGATTAAAAGTTCTGTTACTTAATCTTTACATCATTAATCATATAAAAGATAGAAGATATATGCAGAAAAAATATTTCTTCTCATAGCAGCTGAGTGTTATAGGTTGAGATCAGCAGTTTAATTTTCCTCAAACAGGCAAATTATCTCTGTAACCAAGTTACGGAGATGGTGTTTTACAACCAGATTTCTGATACCTATTTTACTCAAATTGAGAAGTTTATAATTAGGAATATTGATTTCCAATTTGAAACAAGAGGTGGTGTATCTATGATATAAACACAATTGATCTTCTCATATGTTAATAGTATCCACCTATGACGCTGTGATTTATTTTTAAATAAGATTTTCTCTAAACAATGCTGTATTTCACAGCATAACTATCAAGAATTATTCAAGGTTTAAGGTGAAGTTTTTAAAAAAGCTGTAAAAAGCGTTATAACTTAAATTATATTTTTTACATTCGACATTTGATTTTTTTTTTAAATTTTATAAAATTTCCAATAGATAACTCTTTAATCTTTCAAAAGGACGTTTTTCTAAAAAATATTCTGAATGCCGATTGAGATGGCTTTAACTTTTTTAATTTTACTGCATTTTCAAAATAATCTCTTATGGATTTCATAAATTCAAATGCCATAATATCGATTGAAAAACTGAATAGCACTGCCTACATCCACAAGCATTCCTAAATATTTAACTATGTGTCAAATATTAAAAAGCTTAAAAAGTATTACTTTCGCAAATCAAACACATCTTTCGTTAAACAGCTTCTAAGTTATTGTATGAAATCTTTGATTGGCTTCACAGGTTAAAGTCAAAGAAGAATTTTTTATTTCCGTATTGTTCAGTGTTCAATTCTGCTTTGATAATAAAGTGATTTGTGAAGAAAATCGTTAACAATAAAAAAAAAACAAAAAAATTAAATAAATTATGTTACTGCAATTGAAATAACGGAAAATTTTTATATTTTATTTCTTATTGTTTATTTTTTTTTTTATAGAAAAAAGGATTTTATTTAAAATTTGCTCATTTTTCAAAAATACCATCCTTTTTTCCCTCACTTCAGCAAATATGTTTTTTTTTCTTAATTTATGAATTAAAAATTTTATCACTACCTAAAGATTCATCTACAGAATACATAAATTTAATCTAAAGTTTTGTTTATTTTCTCTTTTCATATTATGTAGAAACCATTAGGTCATTTAAAAACGAATCTGTTACAACCATATGAATATACACATATATAATATATGTAAATTTATATATGTACATTGTACATTATCATTTTTGAAATAAAAAAAAAACCCTAATTTATGTCTTAAAAGGATGTAACATAGAATTTTTGATTAATTGAACATTTTTTGTCTTGATGTATTAGGTTAGGTTTTATCTTATTTCTAGAATACGAGTATAATATACACAGAGATAATGAAGAACATATTCAAAGGAATTAAATTAAATAATGAAATAGATCAGTTTAGTTATTTTGCTTTCTTTTAAACAATGCCAATTAAAATAATATATTAGTTATTTAAGAATTTCTAAAAGAAGAAATATTTAAATAAACAAAAATAATATAATATTATTATAAATATTCAAATCATTGTTATTCTTTCTAAAACAAAAAAAAAATATACTTTCTATTAATATTATTTTAATATTTTGTCATTGTTTCAAATAGAAAAGATTATTTTCTAATTAATTCTAAAGCAAAAAAAAACCTAAAAAATGACTAAGAAAAGGTACAAAAATAAATATAGAACTTTATTTCACCTAACTCTATTTTATATCGATATTTTCATATCAATTTACACCCTATCATTTTTACTTAGTCCTTTTTGATTTGCCGTAGTTGGTACGCTTTTTCTGTTTTATACGCAGTATCCATTGCTTTGTTCGAATAATCCATCTCAATTTCTTTTTTTAATGATTTTTTTAAAAAAAACCCGAAAATATTCAAAGTTCATTTAATATTAGAATATTCTTGAAAATTGAAATGCTAAAAAAGATAAAAATAAAAACGTATAATATACTAAAAAGTTTGACTTCAGTGACTGAATTAACACTTATCTCCTTATATAAAACCACTTCGAATTTTTCGAAGTCAATTAGTTGTACTATTTTTTTGTATAAACTCTTTCAAACAACTAAATAATTTTTCCCCCAAACATATATTAAAATATTTGAAATGTTATATTTAATTATGATATGATAATTTAAGGTGTAATTTTAGTTTGTTTTTAGAACATGAGATTCGGCTGTTGAAAATTCAAGTAAACAGCTTTTCAATTTTGCAAGAATTAATTATACAAAATGTCAGATATTATTTGTTAATGTTAGATTTAAGATTAGATCTTTTTTATTTTCTCTAATATATTTTTAGAAATTCAAGATAAAATTTTTGAGAAAAATATATTGTCAAAATAGACGCATAATAAATTACTTCCCAAAAAATTACTCCCAAAAAGTATAGATACTTCCCTTTTCCATATGATCGCATTCCTTTATCTTAAAATTTTCACTCTTTAGTAATTTATGAATCATTATTCAGCATAAGAGATGAAAGATTATAACATATTCTTCAGTTCATAACACATTCTTCAGTTTAAAGGTTGTGATCGATTTTATGAATAAAAATTTGACACATGCAAGTGTTCAGAAATTCTTCTAATTTGTTTTTAGATAACTACATTTCTTAACAAATTTGAAATAGTTATAGATCACTGAACCTATAATTAAAACCATACCATCACAATTGTATAATTAAGTTAAAAATTATTTATGTTATGAATAGACCAGTAAAAAAAAAACAAAACAAAAAAACATTTTTATATAAATATTTGTAAAATAAAATAATAGGGTAAAATGTTCTCTCAAAATGAAGCAATTAAAGATTATATTGAAAATACATTTTAAATATTAAAACAAGGCACGTGATTTCCTTTTAGAAATTTAAAATGATTGCCTTTTCTGATAAATATAAAATAAAAAGAAAAAAAGTAAAACCTAACTTGTCTAGACTTACGAATTGTTTGCTATTAACCATAGATTTACAAAATAACAAAAAAAAAAAGAAAGCCAAAAAAAGAAGGATAAATTATTTAATATATGAACTCATTTAGAATGACTAATCATTTCTTGAATCTTAAAGTTTTATTCATTTTATATACATACTTAGATTATTTTCCTTTTAGTTTTTATAGCAAATTTTTATTTTATTAAAAATAATTTAATAATTTAATTTAAATAAAAACATAAATGAAAAATCAATCATATTTTTAAAATTCATTGAACTTTTTTTGATTTATAAAATAATCAAAAATTTTTCTTATAAAAAAGAAACCTCAATAATAAAGCGTGGATACTATTAGAATAAAAATTATAAAGGACAACGTTTTAAGAGAGTATATCGATATCCAGCCAATGGTATAGTGGTTAGATACTGGTTTTTTATTCGTAAGGACTCGGATTCAAACCTCGGCTGGGTGATATAAATTAATAATAAAAAATATAGATTTTTCTGTTATTATAATATAATTAGTACAATATAATGAAATGAAAAAACAATCAGTATATAATATTATATGTTTTATAATTGGTGTCACATAATATATAATAAAAATAAATAATAAAATAATTCTTGTATATAGGACAATAGGTAGCATAGAAATAATTACGTCTGATAGTTTTCTACAACAGCTGCAGTTGTATAATCAAGGGCTAAGTGAAATTAATGATTCCAAAAAGTGAAACTTAGCCAAATATGAATAATAAATAACTTATGTGGATGAACTTAACTTATATGGATTGATGCTCCTAATAGGAGTGGGTAGTACAAAAAATATGATAGTTAGCTAAGAATTTTTCGCAAATATAAATTTTACCTAAACAAGAGGATTCCTTTTTTAGAGGGACGGTAGAAAACATCAAGAGTCACTCAAAGGAACTGCACGAGGTTCGCCTCTGGCTACTGCTGGAATCTAACCAACCAAAACCACTACCTTTAAAACCAAACTTTAGAATGGGGCCTTTAATACATAATAATATAATTTACAGCTTGGTTTTGTTAAAAAGGATGAGGGAAGGATTACTTGGGAAATTGGATTTATCATAATTGAAATTATGGAGGATGAGGGGAAAAATTTGGATAGTTATTTTGAAATGATAGTTATTTATCTAATGTTCTTCTTGAATATCGTTATATCGTTCGTTCACAACTTTTGTGAACACATGTGACAAACGATTTTCCGAATGTTGTGTTACACCATCTTGGCAATTCGACAGTGTATTAGTGGGCATCTCTTGCACTGCTCGTTTTACATTGGAAAACTTTAATCGAAGGCACTAATTGTTTGATTTCTTTAGAACAGGTGCTCACCCCTAAAAGGGTCAAGGGTCAATGACCCAATAGTACGGCGATGGCAGAGTGGAGTGAGCGTTGAGGCAACACTGGGGTTGGTAATAAGGCGAATAGCTCAGTTTTGCACTTGGCTATTGCACAATGTTTAAATCTTTGGATGCTGCAAACTTTCATCCTGAAATATTAGGTTTGGTGTAGTAGTCGGTATTTTACGCGAGATTAAACAGCATTGCGTTTCTTTGGTGTTCAACAGAGTTGACTTCACCCCATTTTTAAATTTTCACTAAATCATTATTTAGCTCGCTGATACTGAAATTTTTTCCAGTTCTATTAATCTGGTGATTAATATTACAGCAGTTATGAAATTCATAGGAAGCTACAAGGGTGCTGTCATCTGCGAACTATGGTATGGGTTAGAGGTTATTGAAAGTAGGTTATTGATAAATATTAAGAAGAGAGGAGAGATAAAACCGATCCCTGAGGGGCACCAGCATTTATTATAAAATTGTCAGATGACTATCCATCGACAGGTACTCAAATGATACGATTCGAAAGGAAATCTCCAATCTATTTTAGAAGGACTCTATATAGTCCTAATGCTTTGCATTTTGTAGAGCCACTACATCAGACTCATCAGAATGGTGAAGGCTGCATTCAACTTTTCGCAAAGGTAATTCATTGGATCACCGGTTGAACGGCTGACTCTGAACCCGTATTGTCGGTCATGAACCCCTAAGATCCAGATATATCAAAAGCTTCTGGTTCATTTCTCCATTACTTTGTAAGAAACCGAGGTCATAGCAATAGGACGGTAGTTAGAGGAATAGCTTTTATTACCTTTTTTGGAAAGGATAAATTTGTGATAGCAAATAAGGTTGCCCATATTGCAGTAATGTATTTTAAATAATGTTAAATCCAAATAATATACAACAATAATATTTATTTTTATATTTTAATTTCTATAATTAAAGATAACCTTTATAAAAAATAGAAAAATCGTATCAAAACATCGTATGTATTAAACATGTACGGTTTAAGACATTAAATTTGATACAAAAAGTAGTAGTTGTAGAATAGCTTTTATATCATTGTGAACAGATAGAAACAATACAAATGATATTATTAACACTTTTAAAATGTGCGATTTTAAAAACGTTTTATATACTGTCTTGTTTTTTCTTCAAAATACCATACTATTAAAACCCAAATTTTCTTAAAAATTTTTGATCACCAATTTTAAATATTTTTCAATATTTAATATTTATCCATATAGGTACATACTAAAGATGTGTATGGATACATTTGTTTGTTCTCTCTATTGCTATACTCGCTATACTATACAAGTAATTTACCACACTCAATCAAGAAAGAGTACAGTAAAAGCTATACTCGATTGTAAACAAATATATATTCAACTCTATTTGTTTGTATCAAATTCAAATGCGTATTAAGTTTGATCTCGTAAAAGATTTGATGTTTTGAAAATCAAAAACGAGTACTCGAAATATGATCAATATACACTGAGTAGCAGGTACTCAAATGAAAAATTATACAGAGCTTAGAATATTATTATACTAAATATAAAATATATAAATATATATATAAAAATATTATATGTAATATTATATGTATTATGTTTTTGTTTATGTATCTAAATCTACTATATACGAAAAAACGTTCAGTTAAAATTATTTAGAAAAGAGGTTTGATTTTTAAATAGTACATGAAAGTACATATTCATAATTTGCAAGAAGTCGTCGTATCTTGCGAACCAGAAGTCGGACAGATGTGATTAAAAAAGCTAGTCCCCGATTCTATAATAAAAATTCAAAAAAATAATAATAAAATGAGAAATGTACCAAAAAGTGGCACCTTATTTTTTGGGGGCTATTTTTTTTGGCGGGCTTAAAGTCGAACGTTTTTATTTTTTTTTTATTTCTTAATTCTACAACAAAATCATTAATTACTTTTTTTAAATCATGTCGGTCCGATTTCTAATTTGCAAGATACGGGGGCTTCTTGCAACTTATAACTATGTATGTACTCCGATGCTAGTTCAATATATAAAAAATAAAAAACCATTTTTTAATTTGTAAAATATACTAAACAAAAACAACATTCACTAAAATACTAATTTATTTTTAATTATACATACAGGAAGTATACTCATGGGTATCCACTCTACCCATTCTTATATCATTATTTAAACTTAAACTTAACTAAAAACTAAAAAAAAAATACTTAATTCCTAAGAATTGCTTAAAAGTGATATTTATCGCACAAGAATTTTCCCGTGATACGTGAGATTCATTTACTTCTTCCGCATACTTATTTTTTATAACTTCTCAAAATAATTCTTTGCAGTGAACTCTTTACAGATCAGATAAAATTTTTGAAGACTTAAATGAAAGAAGTAGTCCTCCTTATTAAAGAGATATTTTTTTATCATTATTTTTTAAAATCAGAAGGATAATTTACAAAAATAAAAGGTACATATTCTTATTTTTATTAAATGCTGTTGTATATATTGTATTAAAAATAATTGAATTGAAATTTTAAATTTAAAACTAGATAAATATATAGGTAATAAAATACTTTGTTATTATAAATTTACTCATTATCACCAATAACTGTTTTACCAAAAAAGGGGATTTTAAAGATTTAAAAGACAAAAACAGAAAATAACAAAATCAAAAATGAAATATAAAACAATTTTTATCTCTAAATATTATTCTTTTTAATTTTTACTTTTTCCTAATTTATCTTCTATTAATTACTTGTAAGGAATTTATTATGTATGCAATGTATGTAAAGTATTATTTTCATTCTCTGGTATAATATATACATACTTATATCATTTTTATCACGTTACCCATTACTCCCCATGTACAAAGAAAAAAATATTCAGTGTACTCACTGTATAAATCAAATGAACCAAATGATTTTGTTTTGAATACAGTTTGTTAATGAGTACACTATATTCTATGTTTTGATTTTATTTCTCTTGAACAAATTGAGTACTCAAAATTTTCTCTCGCATATTTACTCAATTTGAAAACTTCAACACGTGTATGTATACACAACATTTGTTTAAATATGAATGTTTTGAAAGCGATTTCAAATGCATTTATGCATATGTTTAGTACATTTCTATAGATAGTCATTGCTTCTGGTAAAAATTAAAGCCGCAACTGAAAATGCATACCTGTTCTTCACCTGAAATATCGCGAGAATATAAAGAATAAGAAACATAGACAGGTGAAGAAAAAGGAAATTTTTCTTTTGGCTGTGGTTTCACTGAAATTGGTTGAGCAGTTTTTTTGGTAATCTGTAGCGAAATATTTTTGTAGAGGAAAAGAAGCCGATAAAATACATATATTGATTATACCGAATGCAGGTGCATTATATGTCTAAAAGAAAGTTTTGAAATAAACTTGGTCTTATAAAACATACTGCAAGAACCACTTAATGTACTGCTAAAACCAGTTATAAAATATGGCATGCATATTTTGGTTTTCACTTGTTTTTTATTTACGAGAAATTATAAATCTTTAAATTGAAGTTATCTTTTTCCTATTGTCAATAATATAATTAAAAATGTGGACGAGTTCTCATATCTTGGTATTAAAGAAAGCTAAGCATCTGAAGTTTTCTAAAAGATGATGAAGTTTTATGGTAGCAAAACTTCTACAAAATTTGGTTGGTTTGGTTCAAGTAGGCCGAGTAGCTGTCATACAACTCTGAAATTTATATAAATATATTT